>OX439051.1:19231980-20580615 GCA_949317995.1 Acholoe squamosa
CTCTGATGTCGGAGTTAAGCGCATTTAGAGATCTTGCATTTTTTTAACTCTTTAGGAATGCTGGTTTTTATGGGCTTAAATTCACTAGAGCATTTCGTAATGGGAATTCAGAAAAATATGGATTGAATTCTTAACTTTCCTTGAGACTTCCAGAGACATCCCAGCCGGGTTAGTTCCATGGGGAAAGAGGCTATGAGTGCAGACGCCCTGTGGCCAGGTTTGGAACTACTCCGATCTGCTTCATCAATTCTCACCAGGGGGCAGAAGTGTATCAATACAACTTGATCCTTTTTTTATCAGGTACATGGTAGATCTAAATGAAGCATCAAATTCAAAAATGTAACGGCAGTTATTTCTATACCAGTTGTATTTAGTACCAAAGCCATGCCTGTCATGCAGTACGTGTAATTTCTAGCATGATCATTACATATCCTTCCTTGGGATGAGTCTCTGTGTACTTGTTTGGGGACTTTTTCCCCCTCCCTGCATCCCTGCATCCCTGCTTCCCCTGTCCCTTAGTTCATGAATGTCTGCCTCCATAGATACCTCTAGGTCTATACTATACCTTTTTTCACCCATGTCTCTTTTTTGATACATTATGTCTTAGGCGACACATTTTCAAGAAAATCTAGACACCACACCCCACGTTTGTGTTACTATAAGACACAACCAGAGTTTTTGGGTATGGTAGAGATATTAGAAATGACCCATTAAACCTCTGTTCTAATCAATGGGCTTTCAATACTCAAGAACCTATGGTTAGGCCGGAACTCCCCATGCCTTCCTATAGCACTCTATGTGGACGGGGGAGCTTTTAGCATAGCAGTAAACTCCTCAGTTTTCTTGGTTTGTAATTCGGAAGATCCATGTGGGTCAATCTTGTGATTCGTCCAGATCCAATGAGATATCATCTTATCATTTATAAGGGGGGGGGTGAACTATAAAAATTCCAAGGAACTCAGTTGTTTTTTTCTTGTCCCAAGTTTTCAGGTATGTTAAGCCCCTGCTCTATACGGCGCAACAGGTCCATCCCTGTATATATGACGCACCTTTATATACAGGGCATTATGCCTTGTAGGCCTATGTGGGGTGTAACAGCAGTAACAAACTATATAACTCCATCAGTGGATCTGAAGGAATAAATTCACAAACAGTATTTATTTTTTTGAACTAAAAGCATGTTACATTTTCTCTCATAAGTCTCTGTTTAGAAATGGAAGTCCATGTTCCTGTGTTCTATGACAACACATATATACATTTTATAATTTCATAGGCTGTATTAAAATATATAACATTGTTCTCCCTGAAGAAATAAAATACACAGGGTGGACCCATTTTATGATTTATGACAGAAAAAGAACTCACCGCCTTCCTCGTCCATTGCCAGTAGATCACCCTCCATCACAGCCTTCATGGCATCACTGGGCATTGCTAGATTGCCATAGTCCTCCCGGTTGTCTCTCTCAGGATCGTAACATGACCAGGGCTGGTCAGTCCTCCCTCCCCCTTTGAGGTTAGGCGGCTGCATGCCGGGTATTCCTTGAAATAAAGGAATCATCTCTTTATAAACTTGGACATATAACTAGTGTCAGAACAACAAAGAGCCATATTCGCAATATAAATATGAAACATAAAAGAATTCTATTGTTAATTTGTTTTTCTTAAATAGAGTCTTGGCACATGGCAGAGGAAGCAGCATTTTCTTTTTATCCATATATGGATAAATAGATGTTTCATTTGGAAAATAAAAATGTATGCCAGAAGGCCAAATACTTAGCTTACCTAGTACTACATCCTCCCCTACCCAATCCAGTATAGCCTCTTCAAACTCTTTAAGTAGTCCTTATCGTCTCGTTGCACACTACCACTTTTGTATTTTTTGTTGATGTATTGCCTCTGTTCAATTAAAATTGAGATATAGCATAGCATTTAGGGACGAGGAAAAAAAAGAAGTATAACTTTAGCACATATGGTGCTATTAATTTCATTTCTTTAACAATATATATATATATATATATATATATATATATAATTTACAGCAGACCTACCTTCTTTTTTTTCATCTTGGCTGAAATAGAAGAGCTTATCTTTGCATTGTTTCACCTTCCACTCACGTTTTCCTATGGACTCGACATATTCTGAAAATGAAAACCAAAAAAAAGAATTTGTTATAGTAATAAAAAAATGTCTCATTAAGTTAAACTGTATGGTCAAAATACACAACAAAAAATGTACAGTGACACAACTCTATATGGCAACTATTAACTGACAATAAATACCATTGCTTTTTCTGCAGTATAACACATCAAACAAATGATATCATTTATTTGTGGATACCAAAATCAAAATAGAAAAAAAAGAAATTACCCGCTAACTCCTCCCGTGCTAACTTCTTCATCGTCCTTCTGTCTGAGCTTGCATTGAACTTTCCTTTTAATATAGGTTTCAGGTGGTTGGCTCCCCAGATAAGAGCCTTAATTTCCAGTTTGTTCCATTCTTTAAGGGTGGACTTGGTGGAAGAAGCAGTAGAAACATTTGCAGAAGTGTTGCCGCCACGTCCACGACCTCGGGTTCCTCTGGTACCTTGCGAGCCTCTACTTCCTCGGGTTCCTCTTGCACCTCAAGTAGCTCCCCTCCCTGAACTGCCAGAGCCTAGAGGCCTACCCCTTGGCAGTGTTGCCCCACCACGGCCTCTCATAGATTGCCCCTGGCTGGTAGGAGCAGAGAATTCTTCTTCGTCTATAGGCACATAGTCAGGGTCACACAAAAGATCGTCCTCCTTGAGAGGGGGTACACTAGGTCTGCTGGGTTTTAAACCAAAATGAGACGGGTGCTCGGAACTAGGAGGTTTAGCCTTCTGTCTTCTTTCAGATATTCCACCTTGAGACTGCTTGCGGATAAGATTTCTGTTGTACTTATACACCATATAATCAAAAGTCTTCCTCTACCCCTATTTCCCCCTGAGCTATTTTGCAGACGAGGGATTTTTTGAATTTATATACCATATAAGCAATGTCCTGAACTGCATCAATTCCGGGAAAGTCAGCGGGTTTGAGCAGGTCCTCATCATAGTTTTCGTCAATTTCGTCTAGTTCCTCGTGTTCGTCACAGTACAGTTCTTCATCCTCCTCCGCTGCGGGGGACGACTGTTAAAAGAAATAAAACAAAAGCTTAACTCCTTTCTTGAAAAGTGTAGCCTTTTATTTACTACACTGACAAATGCTAGACGCTGAACGCCGACCAAAAAATACATTTCATACATACACTTTAAACTCACTTACACACTTAGCTTGACAGATAACCATACCCTACGTGTCAGAGTACATCTTTCACATGAAATTGACTGACTTTAACTCACCTTCTGTGTAGCTTTCAGCATTTTCCCGGAAGGTGGAGGCGGCCATTGATATCCCATAATTTACGATGTCACAGTGAATTCCCTGGGAAACCCTGGCAAAAATCACAGATTAGGCGCAAGTACCTAATATGAAAAATAATTAATGAAATGAAGGCAGAGGGTCAAACACGGACGTCCGTGTTCAAGGGTCTGCCTTCTATTTAAAGGGTCCGCATTCATTTTTTTTTACGGAGGGGTGACGGACTACGAACAGTTCTAAATGGTTTTTATATAAAAAAAGGTGGAGTCCGTGTCAGGGTCCGCCTTTTTTTTCGTGTTCTTATATAATTTAAAGTTTGCAGTGAAGCGGCCACTTGCGCGCATTTTAAGGCTCCTTATATCATGTTACCATCGCAACCATATCATTGACCATACGAAGGTAAGAGTATTTCTAAATATTTCAATTTTGCCCTTCATATGTAAGGCTACGCAATCCCGACTGTCCTCTGGAAATTACATGAGGGTATATAAGTAAGTTTATTCAACATTTTTTATCATTAATAACCAGTCAGAGACGGAACTAGGTATGTTAGATCTTTGAAAATATGCACTAGGCAATAATGATCAAGTGTGCTATATACGTTAAAATGAGGTAGTATACTGTTTATTTTGTGAGCGATATTTCTCCATGGAAGGTTTGTTGTATATCTGCTTTTGGATTCAGATTTTAAGTTCTACTTGTGTAAAGATACATTTCAATGAAAACTTATTTAACATACATAAACTACTCGGGGAATTTCAGTTAGGAGCTTTATATATTGTATAGGGAGCCAGTATTGGACAGGAGTAATTTTCAATATCAACCTGGGGAAAGTTTCAACTAAAACATGGAAAATACTGAATATATTAGTATAGTACTATCAAGTAAGATCGCACGTCTAGGTGTATAAGTCCACCAGGTTTATTTCAATGTTATGTGTACATTATCTGAATTATGTCTATGAGGGGTACGAAAAAGCACCATCAGTGACTAGAATACTATGTACACTCAACCATAGGGTGAACATTATTATCATATTCACTAGGAATACAAGCGCCCTTTAGTGCATGCATATCTGATCCTGTGAAATACATACTGTTTCACCCTGTAAGGACTGGGATTCAGTATACTGTATCATGCTTATCTTTTATCATGATGCACTAATTCAGCCCCGGCGAGTTAATCGCTACTTGGGTTATCCTCATGAATCATTTCGCCTCCATGGATTGATACACTTCCAGAGGAACGGCATGATGCAAGTCCACTTGCACTTTGTTGGTGCATCATACTGACAATTGGGCATGATGCACTCCTGCATCAGCAGCATTTAAAGGGTTTAGCATTCCTGCTTTCAAATTATATTTATCAGTGTTGCTTGTATTGACTATATAAACCACTTGAGCGAGTGAGCTATACAAAGCCTACATAAAATCTGGCGATGGAGACCTAGTAGACTATAGCCCAAGCTCTACTAGGCCACATGGGGCGGCAGCATTACAGGCGGTACATGTTCTCCTTACACTGGGGTACCTTTTCTGCCTGCTAGTGCAGGAATGTGCGTTTCGCAAGAATGTCACGGCAATTTCGCGTCAATATCGTGCCATCCATGCACCTGTGTCGCCTAGAACAATAGCTTTTGGTGTTATGCCTGTGACGCTGCCATCCCATGCCACCTAGTGGAGCCCTGGCATATGGGTATAATAAATGTTCTGCATTCAAAGGGGCAGTGAACCCCACTATTAGATCTATATGCCATCTGTATGTCTATTGATCACTACAATTATGGACTGGGTCAAATTGATCACTCTGCAATCATATTGATCAGATGGTCCGAGCAAATGAAGTCTTTGTCATTTGTGTTTAAATGAAGACCTTGTGGAGGATGATCCTTGCAGTTTAGCGATGAGATTATGTTCATGTGTTTATATCCATTATCAACATCTAATTCAAGGACATTATAAAATGAAAAGCTGTGCAGTATGTAATGGTGTTTTCTAACAGAGTACATTTTATATATACATAATTATACAGCTTGTATGAACTGTGTACGGCTCACTTACATCTAGGGTGTATTACACTACGTACTTTGCATACAATCATATTGATTTAATTAAACCCTTTTTGGCATTACCCTAGAGAGTTGCATTGTTCAAACCATAGAAATGTGCAAATATGTACAAATGCAAAATATTTACATACATTATACATGGATTTCTGATATGTTATTATAGTCGTCACCAGGGACTGAATCTCATGCACTGCTGTTTACAAACAAAGATTTGCTAAATCACAATCTGACCAGTTCGTGCAACCCTTTGAATATCATAACCAAACAGGCCAAAGTCAGTCTGGAACATGTTATACAAGTCAGCAAAGACACTGCCTTCAAGCCCTCTATAGTGCTGCATCACTGAACTCATCCTCTCAGGTGGATTTACATTCTCTGCAGGGAATCCTGCTGAGCAAGCTCTACCAGGCCCAAAAACCTTCCCCATTACTCTCAGTGTATCCACTGTCAAGGTCTCAAACTTGCCAATAAAGTCATATTGTATATCACAAGGCCTGCATAGATGATGCATTGGAGTCCAGTGGACATTCAGGAACCGCCCAGCCTTGTGGCTTTCAATGATATACATTACAAACTCCTCAAATGTCACATTTTTGCCATTCATTCTAACATCCTCTGTTGTATTTGGGCGAAAGCGGTCTATTATTGCTCGGCCATATTTTCGCTGGAAGAATATACTCCATGTCATGTTTTTGGTGAACTTATCCTTGTATGCTGAAACAAGGCGAGCTAAAGGATTCCTAACGAACATGAATTTATAATAGTTCTTAATCCGATATTGCCTCTCTTCGAAGGGATATAAATCCAAAAATGTAAATCCAGCTTGTCGAAGATCCTGTCGGTTGTGAATATTAAAGTCTTTGGTGAGGTTCAAGGGATGATTGCTGTTTCGAAGTTTCAGCAAGGCTCGCTTCCAGTTTGTCGATGCGACCTTTGGTACCATACAGTATAAAAGCTTACTCTGGTCATCGACAAGAATATTTTTGAAGGATTGAAGTCTTTTGCTGTGAGAAGAGGTTTCTTGACACAGTGAGAAGGCAGTTTCTGGTTTTGAGGCATTTTTAGTATTACAAAGGCTACACTGGTCAAATATTTGCTTGCGTCGGAATCTCTGTTGTTGGTCATGAACTTGTTCTGCAGTCATGTTGGTGAGTATGCACTTATCATAGGGGCCTGAAACAAATAGTAAATAACTTAAATATAATGCATTTTAAAGAATGACTACCATGTTGAGTCATACAAAGCACATGGCATCAACTCTGAATTATCATCTACTAGATTGGAAGGAATGACTTTTTTTCCTGAAAAAAACAAAGTCCGTTTTATTCTGCCAACCATAATGAGATCTAAAACTACATTTCGCCCATCTGCATATAACATTACTCATGTCAATTTACAGCCCACCTTCATTACTTAAATATAGCTTCATTACTCAAACACATATATAAATAGTCCCACTCTCATCTTGTAATTTAAGTGCTTGTTTTGAAGAGGCTTTGAAAAAAAACTAATCATTAGATCTAGTGCTTATCATAGCTAAATACTACTGCTATTTTGGCTGGATGTATGTGTAAAGTTCACAAGTATGGATCAATTACAGGAGAGGTCAGCCATCCCAGGGGTGCCTGGGGTGTTGCATGATGAATAATTCAGTTCACTGACTGACTGACCTACCCTGGCTGTACTGTTACTGTCTGTATTCTAACCATAGATGTACCTGCTTCCTCATGGTATATAGACAAAGGTGCATGAGAATGGGTCACCACTGAGGGTTATCACTTAAAGAAACACTGTGTGAAGTGGTGTCCCATTTGAGTTCTTCTTTGTATCTCAAGATATTTTACAGAAAATTTAATGTTCATTTATTTGGCATTAGTAATCTAGTTATCATTTCATCATTGTGACTATTTGGGATGATCTACCTGGTAATGTAATATGGGGAAGGTTTATCACCTAATAAGGTATATTTAACATTTTATTTGTGGGGTGTGATACAGAGGTTCTTGGTTAAACCTATGAGGCCATTGTACTTAAGTTGAGATAAATATAACGGTCCATAGGTATGGTAAGCATGGGCGTGTACTAGTTACCAAGTCTGTGTAGGTGTTATCAATACACTAAGAGAGGGTTGGCCACTTAAGGGCATTTGCTGCCCTCTGGCAGATACCCTTTGAACTATCTCCTATACATATAGCCATGGATGACAGAGGTGAGGGGGGATTTTGCCAAAGTCCCCCCTCACCTCTGTCACCCATGGCTATGCATAGGAATAGAGCTGCCAGAGGGCAGCATCAGTCCTAGAGTGTCACACCCTCTCCTTAGTATATAGATAACAACTATGCAGACTCAACTTGGTAACTAGTACATGCCCATGATGGTAAGTGCTTATGCCCAGAGTCCACTGGTCTTATTGCTGCTTATTGCCAATTTAAGTACACAGTGTTCGAATTGTCTCTATCCAGCCGATTTAATATAGGGGTTGTATGGTCTAATTGGCAGAACAGCAGGCCTAATTACTGCTTAAATGATATCCTTCTTGACAGTGGTAGAATTGGCTCTATCCAACAAGTTCGAACTAAGCTCTTATTGGCAGAATTAAGGCATATCTATATGAGGCTCTTGTAGACTTCGCGCTTTAGGCTCAATGCCCCTGCACATGATAAAACCCATGGGGCATATTGACCATAGGAAGGCAATAAAGCTGCTCAAGGCCATGGCAGACAGTTTATAGAGCTCTGCATTTAGATAGAATTCTACTTATGTGAACACATGGGACTGTAACTGAATCGTGCTTGATATGAAAGGATTGATTAGATGTTTTTAGTGGTGGCTCCACTACGCGATTTTTTGGCACATTCTTACTAACTGCTATCCCTATAGTGCCTAAGCTATAGGGTGTTAACATTCCTATATTGTAAACATGAGATCAAAATTGTAAACATGAGATTTCAGGGGTTATTTCATGGGTGATCTCTCTCCTTGTGTGTCATATTTACAAACTAACCTGCACCTGCATAGACTCTGTGATTGGGAGGGAGTTCAATATATAAACAACAACACAACAAAATATAAACAACAAAACAGCAGTCACACAGATCGCAGGGTCTTGTACTGTAAAAATCAAACCTGTCTGATATTGAGTTGCAGAGACTCCCCAATGTTTACATAACATCAGCCTGATTTAGTAAACAAAAACATCTTTTTGACAACACAAGCATGCTTGAGAACACACACTATCACACCCCCAGATAAACAAATAGCTCCCTCAACATACACATTCTACCTTGTAATGGTAACAAATACTAGTGTTTAACCCATGTTTGTCTCCCATTTTCTGAGAATTGCTCTGCAAAAATCGCGTAGTGGAGCCTCACCTATTCAGAATGCTAAACTAGTTCATGAGCTGCATAGGAACTACACTATATCATGTGCTTATTTAATAGGGAATTTATACACTGATGTCATGACACAGATTTAGAATGTACATTCCTGCAACTACTTTTTATCATTGACCAGAGTGTAGAGGTAGTTCGATTTAAGATTTTAGAGTGTGTAAGTTTACTAGACATTCCAATACTATTTCCTTTTTTGTAAATTACATGATAATTATACATGTGCTGTGCATGCTACTACTCACTTGCTGTTGTCTGTAAATGTCTTGTTGGGGCGAGTACTGAGTAAACATACGTTGTTTTACTTAAGGGAGTGATCATTTTTTAACAACAGGGGGGGGGCTGGTGGGTTTGAGGGGGGGGCAGAATTTTTTCAACCCTTTGACCGGGGGGGTCAGAATTTTTTCAATAACTCTGATGGGGGGGTCAAAATAATTTCACCTGTTTTCAGTGGAAAACCCCGCGCGTTACTATGGGCTAAAAGGGGACGTTTGCACACGATTTTTGACCCTTATGGGGGGGTCGAAATTTTTTCGCACATCCGCGTGCAAACCCACCAGCCCCCCCTGTTGTTAAAAAATGATCACTCCCTAAGTATGACCTTCAATATCAATGACTAACTTTCTGATGTGTATTTGGTCTGCTTCCCTTTAGGCTAAGAAAAATAAAAGGTGTGTTTCCAGTGACATGGCTCAAAGAGAAAAAAAATCACGAAAAATAGGCAAAAAATCTTGAAAAATATGAAGAAAAAAATTCTCATAATAAAACATTCTCAAAAAAAAAAAAAAAAGAGTTTAGGGTCGGCCCTGTTTTGCTAGGGTCGGTCGGGTTACTGGAAACACACTTTTTTTAGACCTTATCTCCATAAAATATGCATTAACAAATATATCATATCAAAACATGTAATTGACCTTAAAACTCTAACCATGATATCATGGTGGCAAAAAGCTAGATGAAACATGTATTTATTAATGAACATAGATGATAAAACAGTTGATAAAAACAGTGTGTTGTTTTTAACATATTAAAGGTCAAAGGGCGTAGTAACAGTATACTACTTCACTGCAGAGTATAATATAGGCCACCTGCTCATCCTCACTGCACCCCCCCCCCCATCCCATAATCCCTCCCAGCTCCCAGCTCCCACTCACCCACATATTATACTCTAAGCTGGGCTGCAGAGGCATTTACTGCAAGTGGATGGAGATTGATAGATGGAGGTCCTATCCCAGATTATGACCAGTCTACAAGCTTTGAAATAGCATTTTCCCAAATCTGATCAAGGTCCCTACTTTTTATGGTTCCGCCTGAGTGATCGGCTTGCGTTTTTACTATATAAATATGGGTGGATGAGGGGGGGGGTGTACAGGTTTACAGCTAACAATTGGAGAAGGGTGTTAAAAGATTTGATTATATGGTCAATAAATTTATTTTGTAATCCTCGGATGTGAAAAACTATTGGCCCTAGGTTGCTTTAGTCCCCTTTCCACAGCTGAGGTTATAGCCCATGGGGTCTATAAAGCAGCTAGAGTAACTCTTCTGTGTAGGTAGACGCGCCACTTCACATTTCAAGAAACATACCAGTTGTTAAGCCTAAAAGGTCGGCTAATGTGATATCATGGAAATAAAATGAATAAAGAGATATATAAATGAGAAAGTAGAAACAGGGAAAAACTAGGAATTAAAACACAACACCTCAAAACCACCCCATATAGCAACCTTGTGCGTTAGAACTGGTTCAGCAGGGCATTTCAAAAATATATCTATAGCTATGGTTTTGAAATGCCCCCCAGACTGATATCTATCCTGAATATTCCATCCAAATAAAAATGAATATTATCAAAACAAAAAGAAATGATATGACAAAATAAATTAGAAAGGCTGAAAGCCATACTCTTGTATGGGGCTTTGTTATAAAGTTGCATGTTTTGCCCCTTAGGGCAGTGCAGTGTACTGCAGGCCAGACTTAGCTGGTTTGATTATCAGCCAATGAAATGACACCAACTCTTCACTGCAGTCCTCTCGGGGGCCAACTGGTACCCATCTGATAGGTGTTATCAGTAGAACCCACTGGTAACAAGCTCCAGCAATGGCCGTGCCCATGGGATAACCTGCTACCTCAGAATAAAGACTCTCATTTACATGCAGGGTAGGCTAACAGGCTACTTCGCTGTAGTGGGCATTCCTGTGTAACTGTAGCTCTATATGTACCAGCCATATTTCAGGCCGTTGTTGGCTGGTATGGTATATACTTATAAAGCGTAAGATGATTACATACATTGCCTGTATGAGATCTTGGAGGTACATGGTAAGATATTACATCGAAAAAAATAAATGCACACAAATAAATTACTAAACAACTACTCTACTATTTTAGTTGCACTATCTGCAGATATTAGAATTTTCTTGTGGTTCTATCCTGAATTTCACCATTGGTATTATTTCTGGAAAAGAAAAAACTTGGCAGTACAGCTAAATAATTATGTAAAGAACAAAAGGAGGGGGCTCTTGTTTAGTAAGCACTATCCCACTATCTTATTTAGTATGCCCCGGCTATCTGGTTAATGGAGTTTAAACTTAACTTTGTCTTCATGATAAACAAATGATGGGTAGGTGATTAACTCGCTTGCAGTGCATAGGCACATGCTAGACCCATTGGAGTGGCATAACCCATGGGTGCATAACTGGAGGGTTCCCTTATCATCACAGACAGTTGCATCTAGAGATCAAAGTGCTTAGTACATCATAAAAGTATGATTACATCCTCTAAGGGCCAAAATCAAAGTAATTAGAAATGAACCTCACAGAGGGTCAGCAATAAAGAGAATTCCTCATTTTGTCAAAGAAATGCCTACCTGGCACCCTGACCTCCCTGAGAGTGATGAGTGGTTGTGAGTCGCTCCCCTTCTGCTCACCACTGGTGAGGTGTAAGATCATGATGGTGACACATAGGGAGTAGAGGAGTAGGAAGACCAAAGGGAAAAGGCCATCCAATCTCCACAATGCTCTCATGGTAGCCCTACAGGAGCAGATCTGTCTCCTCCTGCCCCTTCTGCTCCACCCCATGTGTGCTGATGGTAGGTAAGAGCTGCTCCCGAGCTACTCACACTACATGGGTGGGTGGGACTAGGCACTTACCTAGCAGATCTACTCTGTATGTTTATAACACTCTGCTGCAGGCTGGATTTACCAGTAATGTGTTGGATATGGATCATGGTTAGATTGGCAAAGGCAAGATAGACATTGTCCTCTCTGCACCAAAATACCCTATAGATGTGGACACTGCAGTAGTCCATGTATGTGCCAGGTGCTACCATAATCTCCCCCGTATAAGGCGCACCTCGCGTAAAAGGTGCACCAAGAGTTTTAGAAAATAGTAAAAAAAAAAATGAAAAAGTCATAGCTTTTGTTCTACTTAATGAATTTTCAAAATTTAAAAAGCTTTGTGTTGCTAGAGCCCCCAGGACCCCCAGGTCCCCTTGATCCTATTATGACTTAGGGGGGAGTGTAAGATATCAAATGAACGGTCTTGGTGTCCCCCTTCTGGATCCAGCAAGACCTCTCGTACAAGACGCGCCTTGTACGCAGGAGATTACGGTACTGAATAAGCACTCTGGTTAGAGTGTATTAAAATGAATTCAATGATCTGAAAGCCTGTGTTGAATGGGTACCAGTCCCCTATAAGCACTGCTAGCCATTTCTCAAACGCTACGATCCTACCTCTCTCCCTCCAATTTCAACCACCCCTACGATCCAGTCCAATCGTAGTAATTGACCCTGGGTGAGTATGTATTACCTATGATTGCCTATTCAAATGCATGCCCTTTACCTCTATATCTGCACCAGCCATAGTGAATGACCCTGTACAATCAGGAATTCCTTTCCGATCCAGGCCAGGTCAGTACGATTTCGGGGTGCTCAAAACTTCTCTTCTGAGAAATGACTTCCAGAGGCAGTGATGTTTAAGGGGACAACATCCAAACCCAATCAAATGTGGCCAACTCTATAGGCTCACCAATCCAAACTGAAATGACTCAACCCATCTGAGCATGACTCAATATGATTTATCCTAAATCCCTATTCAGTCCTGCTCTAATAATTAGCATCTTTTACATATGCGAGAGGGGACATTTTGGCAGGGTGTATGCACCAATAATAGGATGCGTTTCAAATGCCGTATTTGCCAATGAAATGAATGCAGCCCTAGTCCGTTCCGCTTCTACTTTGGTGTTGCATGCGTGGATCACACCAAACTATCATACATAGCATGTCTCCCTAAGTTAAGGAATTGCTCTGCCAGTAAAAATTGATTTGAAGCAAATAGTGTTCCATTCAACTAATACTTAGCACATTTACAGAATTTAGTGGCAGATCCAGGATTTTGAAAAGGAGGGGGTGCAGCCCAAAAGGAAGGGGCACATCCCCTGATTTTTAGCAAATTTTGGGGTTAAAAATATGTAATCAAAGTACTGGCCCCCGCGCCCCCCCCCCTAAATCCGCCACTGGAATTATTCTAGCAAATGAAACTCTTGAATGTAATTTCAGTCTTCCAATGGCATCTTGAGCTGCATGGAAGTTTTAATCCAAATAACTATTATCCCCTAGCAATCCCCAAGAGATTCCCAGGGAGTAGAAAAAAAAAACACAGCCTCCTGAGAATATCTAAAGCATTGCTACACACAAAAAAACGTACCTAAGAAAACTTAGTCAAAGTGACTTATTATTCTTACTTAGTACTTATGACTAACAAATGACCAAGGAGGTCTAAATTTTCTTAGTCATATTGACTACCCAAATTAGTTTCACTCTCCAAGCACTATCTTGAACAGGGTATCTGCTGGGAGTTTCAGGCAAGCTAATATATCTTAGTCACTTTCACTAAGAGATCTTAGTAATTTTGACCAAGGTCTGTTAGTAAATTTGACTAAGGGATAGACACATGGTGTTGCCTTTATACACCAGATGGCAGCATGGTTTTAAACAGGATTTTTCTGGTGGGTGGGTACAATAAATAGTTTCATGGATGTCAAAATTATGATGATTTTTCAGAAACTACATGTATTTGAGGCTTTCAAAATTCAATCTAACATTACACTTTGCAAAATGTACCAAATAGGTTGATGCCTTGTCAAATGAAATAGGTAGTCAGAGAGGAACACCTATTATGTGGCAATCTAGTTAAATACAATATCCACATTTGAATTTGCTTCTTTGGTCGGGAGGCGTGGCGCAGTCGGTAGCGCGTCCGCTCACAAGCCGTAAGGTGGTGGTTCCAAACGTCGCCGTAAGGTGTCGTTTGAGTTCCTCCCTGCTCTGGCTAGGCTGTGCTGGAAAGTCTCTCGGTGGTCATGGCAGACAAATGACTTAAAACAGGCCTGTCCATCTCTCACTATGCCTATGTAGTGACAGATGTTAAAGAACCATTGCCTCGGTAAATGTGTAGGGGCGTGCTTTCTATCTTCCCATAGATTCGGTCACCATCATCCCCCCTCCCCATTAGACTAGGGTCCGGGCAACAACGCCACAAGGGTAATCTCACTTCGGTGTGGATACAACCCGCGGGACCTCTCGCACTTGAGTGTTGGCCGTAAGGAAGGCACGAGGTGAGATAAAATTCAAATCAATCAATCAATCAAATCAATTGCTTCTTTGTTGGAAACCCAGAGTACTTTGGCTCAGGGGTTCTAAATGAATATGGTGTGAGGCATTTCAAATGCTTCCTTAATTAGGAGACTCTGATCTGACAGGTGTGAATCCTACATAGAGCTTAACACAATTACCAGTTGAATTGAAGTAAAAAATATTAAGTAGTATACTTAGTCAAAACAACCAAGGAATCCTAGTCAAAATCAGGCAAGCCAAGATAGTATTAATAACATGATAGTCAATGCCCTTAATTGTCTCTCATTAGCGACATATGACTGTCTTTTATCCTGTGGTGTTTGTATTTCCCATATAGAGCTATATGACAGTAATGGTGCCTTCTGTCAGATAACCAAGACAATGGTCGAGAGTCGTCTGTGGTGTCTTTTCAATATGCAAGGGGTTTTCAGGGGCCGGTATAGTATACATGTAGTAGACTGGTAGTAGATCTAATGGATGGTAAGATTGCTGGCAACTGCTGTTATATGGGATATGGCGGGTAAATGGCTTAATGCAAAGCTGAACCTCTATGGATGAAATATCAATAAGAACATGAAAAAGATGATTATAATCCATTCTACCTTATCAAATGGCATGATGTCTCGTGTTACATGTTCACTACTTTATCGATTCACTGGCACAATATCTCTTGAGTTATTCACAGATCCTCTTGCTGATGTCGTGTATTGGCCTCGATCTAAATTCTTACATATGAGGGGCGTCTTACTATATGCAAGGATTCTACCAGAGGTTGAAGGGGACGGCACAGGGAGGTTTATCTCCCCTACACCTCCCTAAGGATTCCCATAAGACCCCCTGGGGGTCGGAGTAGGATGTGGGGGGGGGGGTAGGAGGAATACCCTGTACCCATACGCTTTTGATTTTGAGGATGATGGGAGGTTTTGTCATTTCAAAATCTCTTAACGAATCCACAGAATTAGGTTGTGCCTTATACGCAATCTGTCCATCATGTATCATGATTCAGGGTACCTAATGTAGTTGACATGGCATACATAAACAGCACTGCAAATTGCTCATCAGTGCATCATGCATTCATGATGCAAAAAGAGGTACAAAAAAAAACAAAAAAAAAAAAACACTGTCCTCAAAATGCAAAATCATCAGGCAAACAGAATTAGCTAATCAAGTTAATAAGTAGAACAGATAAACCGATTTAACACAGCCCCATTTCTGCAGAGAGAGTGTAAGTGTTGTGCACTGTATACCATCTCACCCTTGAGCTCTCCATCTTTGTGCATCAGTAATCAACTTCTTAAGCTTCTCCCCTCTTTTTGTCCCAGGGTAGACACACCCTATAGTCTTCCTTTCCTCCTACACCACATGGTTCCAAACTACTAACCTAGCCCTTAAAGGTATACAACCCTATATACTGAGATGTGGTTAATCAGTCAATAGAAAAGCCTGCCAGAAACCTGCTGCAGCTGGCAAAACCTTTAGTCTATACTGTGCTAAAACAAAAGGCGTCAGACAGCCAGTCCCAAAATTGTCTGAATGTAATAGCTGGATCTCGGTTCACATGCATGCAAATCGGAGCATAATTCACGCTGCAATGTTATCAAGCGGGTGGGGGGGGGGTGGTTCTGCGAAAAGCTTTTTCTTCCTCATAATCAAATAATTATGTATGTAAATAATCAAATAATGAAAACAGAGTGTTGTTTTGGTCTCTCACTGTTTCTTTTCTAAACGAAGATTATACTGGGGTGTATGGTCCTGTGAGCTTGAGCCAGTATATGCCTTTAATTTCCTTCTCCCCTACCACTAGGATCCAAATTTACACTCCAGGAAGAATGAACCAGTACAGGTTGCCCATTGTCAATAGGGAAAGGTCCACTGGCTACTCTTGTCATTCTACTTGCTGGTAATAGTTTATTGCTGTAGTACCCATATTTTTCAACGAACAACACATTACTATTGTTCATAAGAGACAAATAGAATCCTGGCAGCTCTCTCTGGAACTCTTTTGAAATAGCAATGATATTTCCTAGTCCTTGTATAGAGCAGTGCTATGTGTAGAGCAGAGGATTAGGGAGTTAGTCCGTAGGAGTAACTCAGTATTGGGAGCAGCTCACCCAAGGTACTAGCTATTGATCTACCCACAAAGCTGCTGCCGACCTATTGGTATCGATCTCCAACTCACTCAATCTCCGACGCTAACTCCCTTCCATCTTACCCCCTGCCCCCTTCATACTCCCTCCTCTCCTCCCGCCTTCCGCTCTTTCCCTCCCTTTCTTTCTTTCTTTCTTTCTCATTTTTCCCCTCATCCCTCTTTCTCTGCCTGTCTCTGTCAACTTCTTTTTCATATTCTGTCACTCTCAATCTTCCTCTCTCACAGGTCCTCTCTTGATCTTCCATTCAACTAAGTGCTGAGGCAAAAAAAAAGAAGCTGTGTTTCCGGTAAGTTGGTTGAAAAAGTTGAGGTGGGTAGGTCGTTTTGTTTGCAACCAAGGCCTCATATAGTCATATGTTTCAAGGTTTTGGATGGTTATTATAACAAAGGATCGTTGTCTGTATGAATTATGCGAAAATGATGGGAAAATATGTGTAAGTCTTCCGAATAAAGGTTTTGACATAAAAACTTTTAAAAAATTGAAAAAAAAATTTCAAAAGTTTGAAAAAGTTTGAAAAAATTTCTATTAATTCTTAGGTCGGCCCCTTTGAGCTGAGGTCGGTCGGGAGACTGGAAACCTTTTTTTCTTCTGGCCTGAGCACTAACTATTCTAATTGAGGAGTTCAATTAATTGGCATATGCTCGGTTAGTCAGTAAAAGGGTGGTATTATCGCCATTGCTAGAGTCTGCTTTGCTAGTTAACTTTGGTCTGACAGACTGGGGGCTTCATCTTGGCTACACCCCAAAGGAAACCACGTCTTGCTTTTATATAACAGAGCCAAATCTGACTATGATAATATTATAGGAAATAGGATAAGTATACGATCAAGATTAGAAACTGTCTCTTGAACGCTATAAGATCAACAGTTATAGTTAATTATCATGTCTAGGTCTAGTTAGGGTATCGGCCATTGACCTCTAGTGATTAGGACAGATGGTCAGCTAGAAAGGGAGAAATATAGAGACAGGGGCAGCGAGAGAGAGAGAGAGGCAGACAGACAGACAGAGAGACAGCCAGACAGCCAGGCAGATGGACAGAGACAGACAGACAGCCAGACAGCCAGGCAGACGGACAGAGACAGACAGACAGCCAGACAGCCAGGCAGACGGACAGAGACAGACAGACAGCCATACCTACTAAAGCTACATTGTGGGGGAAATTTTGACTGTGCACTGTGGGGTTGGGATAAAGTACAATCTCTCATCATGGGGAGCACATTTCATACATGTACATATGTACATTCTGGGGTTAGAATGTCTGAATATAGTGGGGTCATGTTGGTATTCATTCATGAATATATTTTAATAAATAATACACCAACACAAACAGAGACAGATACGTGTTCACACTGACCACCCCCTCTTCTCCCCACTTGGTCAAGTCCCCAGCATTACCTCTTGCATCTACATGATGCAGGCATCATCTGCTCACCATAGGACTATTTGGGAAAAAGTGCCTCCGCTGCGTGATGAGGTCGGTAAAAGAATTGTTTTTGCTCTAGCTCGTGAACAGTTGCACTAAGAGACACGGGACCAGGTGCAATTCGAAGCTTATTGCAACGGCTATCAGCCAAATGTGTTGAGGCTGAGAAGTTGAAATGAAGCATGTCAACCTATGCTCTCTTCGTCACACACAGGCAAACACACACACATGAATTTAAAGTTCAGATTAAATTGGGATCAACTGTATCTTTTTATGTTGTGTTGAATGTCTGTAATCATGGGGTTACTGCTATATGTGAGAAGCAATGTCTGTCATTATGGGGTTATCGTGTATGAATATGTGGGGTGCAATGTTTACTGCTCACTAGGGGGCAGTAGGTGCTGGTACTGTCTGAAATATGCACAGACAAATCGTGTCGTTCTCACAGACACAATACAGTGTGGGGTTGTAAAAGATTTCCATCCCAATGACCCCGGAATACCAGTTTACACCAGTTTGAGTGACATTCATTGTGGGGTCAACCCCACAACGACAAAAAAGCTCACAATATAGGATTCTACTTGTAGATGACCCCACTACGTAGCTCTAACAATCCAGACAGACATACAGACAGACAGATAGAGACAGACAGGCAGACAGAGAGGGTTGACTCATTTGTTTTGATATTATTTAAATATTATTTGAAACGACTCTTTTGGTAATACCTGTTAAGGGCCAGCAGGTCAATTTTCGTACATATATAGGTAAGCTCTAACTTGGACCTGGTTTTCCTCATCACATGTACTTGTGGGTGACTGCTCCTTTAATACTGTACATGCGCACAGCCTATGCGTATGATGTGGCATTTGGCTATGCCCGGTATATGCACACAATTATGTAATGTCTGACAGGTCCAGCTGTATAATCATTATAAGTCAGGTGTCTCGTTCACACAAACCTTTTTCTAACCACCAAGTCATCTTAAGGCCATGTGCACACTGTAAGTGTTTCTGTAACCATCAGTTTTAAACCTCTTTTGTCGTTATTTATTTTGAAAACCATCTGGCTAGATTTTTTTTTTCATCTAACATAGATTCAAGGCTCAGTAAAGGGTTTACTCATTTTCCACTTCAATAGCATGTATTCGCTGAAAAGATAAATAGAAAAGAAAAGTAAAGGGTGGTTTGAAGAAATATTGGGATCACATTACAGTTAATATTAAAGAGTGTGAAATACCTTATATCTAGATGACTCGATATTTTTTTATGTGGGTGTTAGGGACCTTGGTATTCACACGAGGAAACTGTATGATAACAAGAAATGCGTAAAAAAACGCCTCCCGCCGTTAATGTCGGTATACCAGTGTTTGATGACATGTCTCATAAAAGCAGACATAAAGAAGATTTCACAATTATCAATTTCTCTATTCAGTAATTTTGTATTGTGAGACCTCATCACATGGGGCAAATGCAATCATCATAGTGCACTCCTCTACCGCTTCGCGGTACCACCGCTACCTCAGTGTGGGAGGCGCTAAAAATGTTGGCCTCATATTATGGTGACCATATAGACTATTATGTAAATATAAGAACATAATGGGTACATTATCTGGTCCTCCCTCACTGCAAATACTCTCACCAAGGATGAAGACTTCCATCGCACTTTTGGCAAGTATCTCATCAGAAATACCTTGGAATAATAGATTTCTATGTTTGTTTTCCATCTCCCTAGAAATGCTGAAGATCATTATGGAAATCTCTTTCAAGTTAGTTATCAATAGAAAAGAAAGTCGCCTTTCAGAAATTAATTCTCTTTGTAAACCCTTAATGCAGTGATATAATTATCTAAGCATAATCATTATGTTTATTTCATTACTTAATGGTGCGATCTATGTGTTCCAGGCTCTGGTTGCTGTGGCTCTTGCCTAAGATAAGAAATGCCCAACTGTCAGCCCTATTCGCAACTTCCAGTACCCCGCCTTTGAGGGTCAATGGTAAGTGCTGAAACAGTTTAAAGGGAAGAGCGGAAAGGGAAAAACACAAGAAGAAGAGGTTGATTTATTTGAATTCAAAGTCGAGGGAGAGTAGTCCTGGTGCATGAGTTGTGATTTCTCATTTGTTAAGAATAATGTTGCTATCAAAATAATGCTAAAATTATGTTTAATTGACTAAAAATGACATATTTCCAAACACATTAGTGCAATAAAACTATAGTATTCAAACCCCAAAATATCAACAACAAAAAAGAACAGCTGAAAATTACACCCCAAAGAGTTCTGGACACGAAAGGGTTCATTGCTTACATGTCAATTCTTCACAACATATATAGGTTTGAGATTGGCCATTACCGTAATGCTGGACCCATGGAATGGGCTGAGAACAACTATTGCTCAACCACTAATGTAACCAAAGATGTAGCACGGGGAAATGACGGTGACTCAATCCTCACCTACAATGCCAACCTTGATGAACCTAATGGTTTCCTGCAGTGGTTTGACAGTGAGATACTATTTTCAAACTCTAGATTTAGGGATATATATAGTGCTAAATCCGAGGAGATATCTCTCATTGCGATATCATATTTCTATATAGCAAAGGGCCGATCCAAAAATTTGTCACACTGGAGGGGGTGGGGGGGGTGTCCAAAGGCCCTTTACATTTCTATAGTAAAAACGTGACAAAAGGATGGGTGGGGGGGGGGCAAAAAAGCCTAATAAAGGACATACTTTATGGATCAGCCCAAAGAAAGGACAACAAATAATCTAAACAAAGTCAGTGTATTTACTTTGCACTTCTTAGCAAATAAAATAAAGATCAACCTTCAATTGTAGGCCTACTTTACAATGTTTATGGTTGGTGTAATCATACTTGTGTTTAACATTTATGAAGTAATCGTTAACATTAAACAAAGTAATTGTTTTATCTGCAGCGACCCTGTTGGACATGCGTCCTCCCGGTCAGTGGAAGCAGGAGGTGATCCCTAACCCGGCGTTCTTTTCCCTACATACATACACTGTACTTGAACTGACCGATACATATGCCCTGACTTACCGCTGTGGTATATATGAGGATGAGGATGGAGAGGGCAGTGAACTCTCATACACTGTTCAGGTAATAAGGGCAGAGTCATTTATTGCCAGCGGGGGGGGGGCTTGATTTTTTTCCGACCCCCCACCAATATAATAAAAATTATCCCGACCCCACTAACTGCTATTTTTGCAAAATGAGCCACAAAAACATCAGTTATGCGTATGGAATGACGTATTGCGATGAGTACTTAAATTGCCCATTTTTAGTTTTGACCCCCCCCCCCATGGCATTAAATGACTCGGCCCTTAAAGCAGAATTCCACTCGGGCAATTTAACTTGCCTAAAGGCGCATCTTACATGTATGATGCACCCTGAGATGACGGAAAGGCTAAAAGATAGGTCTTATCAGTTCATGCCCAAACCCCAGAAAACCCCAGAAATTTCGAGGGGAAGGGGGGAAATGTACCTGATATATTCACGTTTTCTCTGATATCTCAGAAAGTAATCATTCTATATTGACGTGATTAAAACTCCATTGGAAAGTTCAAATTATCTGCTCTGAAGAACTTGACATCATTTTGAGGAAGAGCACCATTGTGCTATGCTTAATTACAGGGAATATGATGTGAATAGTGAATACCATTGAAAAAGGCTAGAGTCATGTTTCGACGAGCAAAGAAAGTCCTTTTGGCAGGAGAAAAAATCCACATCATGTTAACCTGTTGTTCATACATCACCAAATCATTGTCTGGAGATCAAAATTATAGCCTTTTTAGAAAGCCATGACAGTATGCTTTCAAAATAAAATGAAACCTTGAAATCGATTTTTTACCCATAACTTACGACTTGCATGGTAATTGCACATTTTCATATTTAATCTACATAATGCTATCTTTCTCAATTTTAGGTCCTGTCACGTAAAAATCAGTTGTCAGAGGCAGTCGAGGAGAGACTGAAGCAGAAGGTGGCTGAACTCAAAATAAATGTGGAGAATGTGGAATACAGAAGGATTCCTCACACTAACTGCGACTATGCTGACCACTAGAATCTAGACCTGAATTAAACCAGACTAAACAGAGATTGTGACTGTATTGTTTTTGGCTCAGGGTATCCCCTGAGTCTATACCACTGGGTTGTTGGCTCAGGGTATCTGCGGAGTCTATACCGCTGGGTTGGCAGTACCTATTTGAAAGATGCTATCAAATATTTTTGAAAAAAATCAATTAAAAAGATAAAACTTGCATCATAAATCAATGATTTGCTGGGTTGACTTACTAGAGATATAGACCTTTTTATTTTACTCCACAAGCATCCCAACAAACCAGTCATGTTGTGAAAAATCCATGATATGGATTTTCATATTATGAAAAAAAGAAAAGTTGAGAATGTTCTGTCTGTTTCGAGAGAATTCTCTATAGAGCCTACTCCTAGTGGGACTTCTGCACCAAAGACTTCTATGTTCCTATGTAACCCCATTTCCATTACTGAAAAGCGTCTTAATTCAAGCCACTTTTCATTGGCAAACATAAGCACTGGAGAAGTCCCTTTACAGACAATGTGCAGACTATGGCTGTATGGCAGTTACAGGACCAGAGACAGGCTGTCTAAATACTGAATAAGCCATACCCACAGTTTGAGGATGAGCTACAGGCTGCATCTGGTTCTAGTATAAGTCATGGATTATACAACAGATTTTATGGTAGTGCATTCATGCTTCACAACAACATTAACACAGTACTTCAATCATAGAATTAAACATGGAAAGGTGTTGAAACACAAAAACACCATACATTGCAAACAGACCTGCTAGCACCATGCAGTGACTGTCCACCCAGTGGGTGCAGGTGTTCCTATTTAAAACAGGCAAGAAGAAAAGGTTGACAACTGACCCCCTTCCCAGACATCCATCTCTGCTTGCCTCCTCATGGCTAGCCAGGACCAGATAAAGCTATGGCTGAACCTAGGGGACAGTTCTGTTAACCCCTATACATCTCTTACAAAACCATCCTTTCTCCCTTATCATTGATCACACAGGAATGTGCAGCATCTCATTTCCAATTATTATTTTTGAGTCGGTTACCTTAAGCACATCTGTCTTTTGACAAAGATTAAAAAGGTGAGAGGATATAAAGAGTTAACCGCACCCATTAGCCTTCTGTGCTTATTGCACAATGCCCAATTTTGTTGGTTTAATGTTGATCAGATATAAGACTATATATATATAAAGTTATATCTATAAATGAGTCCTTTTAGACATTCCCTTAACATCTTATAGGTTAATACACAGAAAAAAAGGAACTGACTGTCTTAGTCAGATGTTAGTCAAATAGGCTATCTTGAGCATCAAAGTTGGGATTATACACGTGCCCAAACATCCAGATATTTCTTAGGATCTTATGACTAACCATTAGGACAATATCCCAACTTGTCTGATGTAACTTGAGCAGCCAAGTTGGGATTATACACGTGCCCAAACATGCGAACATTTCTTGGGTTCTTATGAATAACCATTAGAACAATATCCCAACTTGTCTGATTTTGACCAAGTTCTTTAGATCATTTTGGAGGCCTGCTATTTATGAACTATTTCAGGAGGCCATTTCTTAACACACTACGACTGCTCACCTTCAAGCCATAGTGGGGTCCCTTAATTTAGTGACATTACAGCCCAACACTATTGGTCATGTAACACCTGCAGCACTACGACTGCCCTACCAAAGGCTATGTAATATCTACATAACTGCTGATCATACAGAGCAGTCATAGGGCACTACCTACGATTGCTGACACTAAGTATTGGGGTCTCAAATCGTAGTGACTGTGGGCAGTCGTAGTGCCTTAAGAAATGGCCTCCTGAAGTCTGGTGCAAGCTAAAGATGGGGTTTAAACACAAAACACTACTAAACTAGCCATTTTTAAGCTTTAAGCGTATCGTCGTGTGGCTTATGTTTAAGGTTGCACAATAATTTCTTTAAAATGGTTCAAATGATTAGTTTAGCCGCTACAGAGCCCTGCCATCACATATCCAACAATATGGATATTTATGAGTAGGATATATTAAATATCCACGGAAAAGGTGTTTGTGTGTCTCTTGTCTGTTCCTTCAACACCTTATTAATCAATTAGTTGTATTTTGATACATGTTGTGTCAAGTTGGAATGCATAAGTCATACTATGCCAATATTCACTGAAAACCACCATTATTTTGACATGTAAATCTCTCCATGGTATGTACCTACAAGAAAAGTCCTCATGCAACCACACTGCCACCTGGTGTGAGATAGCATAACACTAAGACAAAACTACTATCCCTTAGACAAAGTGATCAACTCCCTCTCTTGGCTTAGTCAAGTTAGGTTGCCTAATTAGATTAGTCAGCGTTACTAATATGGTTGGACATTGTTGGATATATGTTAGTTGTTTTGCCCAATTAGGCATTTAACTTGAATTAGACTTTACTAACTCAGATTCTTGTCTGTGTATGTAAGAGCTATAATGTAATTAAAGTGTTGAACTAAAGGGTTCTAGGCTTGGCCTATCATATCAGCACAGCTTATACCAATAAAGACATTGTCATTTTGACTATTAAGCTCTGCTGTATAAACCTTACTACACCTGGATAAATGAGTCTGCATCTAAGTAACAGGCACAGGCTATATTCCACAATGCCTGGTGCAAAAGAGCCGAGATTACTAAGTCAGGTAGTGGCCCCTGATGTCAATTTGGCAGGTAGTTGTGTTGTAGTCAGCCACCTCTGCTGTAATGCCACCTGGCGCCCTAGGCTGTAACTAAAAATAGAAAGAGTCGTATTTAGAATATTCATACATACATCACAATTATATTGGACTCTCTTCTTGCCAAAGAAGGAGTCATGGAAAATACATGGATTATGGATGCCCAGTGGAAATGTGAATGACTTTCTGCATGGATGTCTAGAGCAGAAATATCACCTTCAGAGATGAAATGCATTTATATATATCCACGGTGCTATATCATCATGTTCATCATCATGTCATAAATGGAAATAGACACCGACATCAGTAACAAGATTTATCATCTGAAAAGGATGATATTCATTCTGCTGTTTAGTGGTCTGCGTCAGTGGTATTGTACAAAAGGATATGGAATTACATACTTGGTAACTCCACATAAATGCACAGAAAGAATGACAAGACTGTAAAAGAAAAAGAAAAGTTGGTTAAGTATGATGGAAACCTCATCTCAAAGTTGCCAGAGACAGTGGTGGATTTAGAGGAGGCGCGGGGGCGCCCCCGCCCTTTTTCCCAGTACTTAAGCGCGCCCTCCCCCTTTCAAAATCCTGTACCCGACACTGAGAGATCCATTGTTATTTTCACAGATATTCCTTGTGCATTTTTGTACCACCGTATTGCCACTTTTGGTATCTTGTGAAAACTGCACTGACCCACTGCTTTACAATTATGGTGGTTCACTGTTCAGTTTAATGAGGATCCCTGGTAGAGTCAGCAGTTATATTTTACAGTGAACTGCTGTCGACCAGCATTTCATCAGTGAATTTGTTATTCAGTGTCAAAGCATTTGAATAAAGCATTTGTTCCAGCAAATGCTGAAATGAAGGTGACCTATCGCTTATCACTTACTTCTATGATGGCATAGCACCTTATGTGCGGTTATTACATAGTATCTACTGATAATAGTATGACAAAGAGTGACTTACTACTACCTATCACCAGGTTTTAGACAGGTGTCTTGTTATCACCAACTCCCTCCTCCACTCATGTGTAGGCCATGGGGAATTTGTATATGTGTCAGAATACCCCCTTTTCTCTGTTCTTTTACTTTCTTCCTCTCTTTCTTTTGCACACTTGCTCTCTTTCCTTTTTTTTTCTTTCTTTCTTTCTTTCTTACTTTCATTTTTTTCTTTCCTTTATTCTAAGCAACCATCAAAAGAGTTCAAATATGAAATTCCAAATGGAAAAGATGGTCAGAAAAACCAAGTATTGTCTCACTCCTACTCTAGAATTGATGGACATACTCAGCCTTATGCATTCCATGACAAGAAACATGGGAGGGATAGCCTTGGCCTTACACAACATCCAGTGATAAATAAGACAATGGTCATATCTCTCTGACTTCCCTCTATCAGTGGACACACGTTGACCATGAAGGTTGTTCTTGCACTTTTGGTAAGTCTTAAAAATAAATAATTATGGGATAAAATAGTGTGAAGCTATGTTACAGTATTCTCTTATAACTTAACAGTTGACATATCGAACTTGGCAGTTGACTGCTTGAATTTCTTGTTTTTCAGAAAGTGTTCCTTGATTAAATGTAAAGGTCACAAGTGAGTGAAATTGCATAACTAGCTAGGTGGCAATGGACAAGAGGGCAGCACCAAATCCCACACCTATGGGATGACCCTCAGGAAATTCTCATTTGCCTGTGAAGATGTACTTAAAATAAAGTCATCTTTTGTATCACTACTAAGATTTATTATGGGAAACCAAGACTGGAATCTCATGTCCAAGGAGAGGAAGGATTTCATAACAATTGTGCTAGGAATACTAATGTAATTTTCCAGGCTCTGGCTTCTGTGGCATATGCACAAGAGGAAAAGGCCTGCCCAACTGTCAGTCCTATTCGCAACTTTCAGTACCCTGGCTTTGAAGGCAGATGGTGAGTAGATATTGTGTTCTTGGTTAGATTTACATGTATTTCAAAATTTTACCATTCCATAAAGGGCTATTCCAATTTGAAATAGTGTGAAATACATGAATAAGACCTTATTTCTGCTTAATGGGGCTTCCCCAATGTAGGTTATTTCACTTGTGAAGTTATCTATGATACCCACACAAATTGGTACTAAGGGGGGTGGAATTTTAATGTAGGAGGTCCCCACTGAACAGATATCACGTGCGTCTGGCGAGTGCCACTGATCCTGTAATGCTATGGGGAATGAGATCACTATGTACTGCTATATATGCAGGTGATCTCTTCTTTGGATACACAACAAATCCTCGATTCATGGCCAACTGACGGCCGTCAGTCACTGACGGATGGCGTAGGGACAGTATCATTAGCCCTTTAATTGTTTCTAGTTCTATTAGAGCTTGGAGCATGATTATTTGGTTCACTATTAATCTCTAATCTTTGTAATTCCACTATCACTGCACACCAGTGGCTGACTCTGGTCACGGGTTGGCCGCCATCACTGCGTGCGTCATGACCTCTTGACCTAGTTGGGCCTCAAAACGAGGCTCGCTCAGATTAGCTACCTGTAGCATCAGGCTGATCCAGATCAACTGCCTATAGCACTTCAAGTGATCTAATTCCCATAGCATTACAGCCCTCAGTGGATCAGTGGCGCTCGCCAGAGGCATGTGATATCTGTTCAAAACCCTGGTAGGAAAGTTAAATTCTACTACTCCTTTCATTCTAATTTCTTATTTCACCCAATACTTTATGGGCTATACTAGTTAGGCCTTCCTTTGATTTAAAGTAAAGACAGCTTCTATGTATCCTTAATTTACTGCAAAAAGGATCAAACCCATTTTTCTATTGTAAAGTCATGTCTGCCATTTAAATAATATCAACTTACGATGATTTACTGATAAGTTGTGGTAATTAAACACACATTTTGCAATGTTCTAGGTATGAGATTGGCCATTACCGTAACCGTGGTCCTATGATCTGGGCTGAAGACAACTATTGCTCCACTGTTAATGTCACCAAGGATTTTTCTGGGGAGAATGACGGCGACTCAATTCTTTCCTACAATGCCAACCTTTATGAACCCGATGGTTTTCTGCAGTGGTTTGAGAGTGAGTTTATAATATTTTCACTGCCATTTCTTAATTAATTTAGTAATATGACACCCTAACTATGAGATGAATCCAAACTATTTTGCTGCCGTGTTTTGATCAGTTTAGTTATAATGAACTTTACCTAGAAGCATCCTGACTGAGGATGGGTCAATAGGGCACAGACAATTATTTTGTCTAAGCTGTGCCTTATAAAAGAGGGATTATAGAAGTATTTCTCTACTTACAGACTAAATGAAAACTGTTTTGTTTACTGAGTTCCTGTCTGGCTCACTAAGACTACAAGATCTAATACAGAATTTGGTTAATAGATTAAATCAAAATGTTGATAATCCTTTAAAAAGGTCTACTTCTTAGTACAATAAACAAGGAACGACCATGATTCGAACTGCACTTTACATATTTTGTCTAACTTAAGTTACATTTGCCACACACTATTTTATAATATTATGCTGTAAAGTGTTTTATCCACAGCGAGCCTGTTAGACATGCGTCCTCCTGGTCAGTGGAAGCAGCAGGTGATCCCTAACCCAATCTATGAACTGCATACATTCACTGTACTGGAGATGTCATCTACTGAGGCACTGGTGTACCGCTGTGGTAGATATGATGATGAACTCTCATACACTGTTCAGGTAAGGACAAAGGAGGAGGGGGGGGGGGGTTGGGAAGCCAGGGGTCTGTTACTTAGAAGTATCCCAAATGTTTAGGGATCTGTACTTGTATACCTTTCTGTGCTTGCTTGATTTGGTAAAGTTTCCTGCATGGTCCATAAGAGTGATTCTCTTCCTTTCTTCATTTTTTCCCTTTGTGATAAATCCAATTCTGCAATCTATAACTGTTATTTATTCTTTTTAAATTCCACATAAACTCATGTTCAATTTGTGATACAAGCCATTCAAAGATTCTTTTCACATTGCAGATTCTATCACGAAAGAACACCATTGATGCGTCAACTGAAGAGAACTACAAGCAGAAAGTTGCAGAATTGAAGCTCAATTTTGAAAATGCAGAATACAGAAAGGTGCCACACGCCGACTGTACCTATGATGACCATTAGAAGTCGAAAATTACAGCCGTAGGCTACTTTTCACTAGTTGGAGACCCATGTTACATCTAAGAAGTGTGAAAATAAATGTATACACGTGGTCATAGATAGTTTTGCCGGAGTGTTTTTATTCTTTTCCATTTCTTCTCGTGTACTTAAACCTTATTTTTTTATAAATTTTTTATTATCATTTATTTGTTTTTGTAAGGTGCTAACCAATTTCTCATCCTCTTCAGCCCTAGATACTACCATAAAACAGCGCATATAAAGCGCGGCTTTTACTCAAGAATGGGCCCATAGTGCTCAATATGGGGTCAGTGAACGTTGGGGTTGCACCTTTCAAGGAGGGGATTTTAAATTGTAGTACAATATTATAGACTTTTTACTTATTAAAATCACTAGAATTTGGCCTCCTATGCGCCCTACAGGTATGGGATTAGCTTATATGTGGGTATTACAGTACCTACTGCACTGTAGTTAGACGGATTCCCTGTAGAGGGAGATACTATTCTGTAGGCAGGTGTCACTAGTGTGCATTCATACCACACGGTGGCGTGGCCGATGCAGCTTACATGAAACAGCTCACCAAAGAACTAAGAGAACTTTTAACAACGGGGGGGGGGGGAAGCTGGTGGGTTTGAGGGGGTGTCAGAATTTTTTCAAACCCTTGACCAGGGGGCCAAACTAATTTCACCTGTTTTCAGTGAAAAAGCTGGCGTGTTACTAGAGGTTATAAGGGTGTGTTCGCACATGATTTTTGGCTCTTCGAAAGGGGTTAAAAAAAATTTGGACCCGCGAGAGGGGGGGCATTTTTTTTTCATGCGTCTGTGCACAAACTCACCGGCCACCCTGTTGTTAAAAAGTGATCACTCCCTAAGGACGGGCATGCTGATTTAAGTAATCCTTCAGGGGCCACATCGGGCAAGAAAGCATCATGCCACCTGATACACTCTCAAAGGGTCGATATGATGCAATAATGCAGTGCGGACGAGTAAACCCACTTGGCAGAAAAGTTTACCAAAATAATTTTAATGTAAAAAAATTGTCAAAGATGTATTCAAAAAGAGTTTTTATTGCCAAGTGGGAACTGTTATGATCTTTCTGATTGCAAATGAAAAAGAAAGAGTCTGAACTTGGAGATGGCATATACATAGCTTAAAGAGCTGAGTAAAAATCATGATTCAGCAAGGAGCAAGATCATACACCCACATCAGGGAGAACAACTGCAAAATAATAATAATAATAATTACTGTTTTCTCTCTGACAGTCTCAACATATCTACCTCAAATATAGTTTATACCACATTCAAACTTTTTGAGACGAAGCCTTTGAAACAAAATTGGATCCAGGATTAGAAACATGTCAACATCTACAATTGAACTTGGCAATGACACATGAATGACGCACGAAATGAAATTATCAGCACAACTGCTAGAAATAGAATAGAATGATATTGGACCCATAAAACATGATATTGACTTGATTTCTGAAATAATTGGTATATATGTATCCGAACAAATGTATGTTGATTGTCTGAGACTAATGTAGGCCTACACTTGTCAGAATAAAAGTTAGGGGTGCCTCTATTTTGATAGAATGCCTGAAGTAAAGAATGCTATGCAATTTAGATAACTGGTGCCAGGGACATGAAATTACACTGATTATCTAAAGGTGTGCACTGAACTTAAACGTCAACCCAACCTTCCCTAATGGACCATATAAGGGAGTTTTCATTTTTTAACAAAAGAGGGGGGGTGAGTTTGAGGGGGGGCATTAAATATTTTGACCCCTCCTGAGGGGGGGGCGAAAAATATTTTGACTGCCCTTGAGGGGGGGGGTAAAATTTTTAGACCCTTCTCGATGAGGCACGAATTGACGCAACTTGCCGTAAATACCAAATTTGATAAGTAGTGGGGCCAATTTCTCAATATATTATTACTTGCAGAAGGAGAAAGTTTATACTGATAATTTTACAATGCATCAGAATGCACCATTTTCTTTCTAAAATTTCAAAAATTTTCAGGGGAATCATACTTCCAACAAGATTGTATGCAGAGATCTCAACACTCACGCATCTGGCATGAATCTCACGCATCTGGCGTGATTCTCACACATTTGGGGGTTGTCTCAATCTCTCATGCTGAGGAGCCTGTTTCTCACGCATTTTAGACTTTGTAATTTCCGTATATACTTATATAGTGAACTTGAGCATCCATCCTCGGTTTGATGTACCAAAATGCTCTAAAAATCAACAAATGAACCTCTATATTTCTCCGAATTTCCCCACAAACCCCCTGGAACTGCATTTATTTCAATGCATCTCGGAAATCTAGAAATCTATTCCAAGCTTCAGGGAAAAGTCTCACTCTTTGGCTCCATTAGAACATGAGAGCTCTGTGGTATGTGTGACACCTGTCACAGATGGCTCATGCATACATGCAAACTCCTCATTTTTTTCAGTTTTCTCCATTATTCTAAGATCTGTCAGGGTCAATCTTTGTCCAGATCCCATGAGATATCAGTTTACCATTTTATATATATGGTGGGGTCTTAGAAAGATTTGGATACAAGGGCATCAGCCACCCTCAAAAAGCACCAAAATGCACCAATTGACGTCTCAATATTCAAAATTTTCCTGGGCGAGACTCCCAGACCCCCCCATTTTAACCTATCAATGGCAAGTCAAAGAAGAGTCTTTACTTTTAATGCCTAAATTTTTTTCGCATCCGGAATTTGCATATATGTCATGGTCTGTTCTCTCTCTCCCTAACCTTTCCTCCCATCTCCCCTTCCCTTAACCTTTCCCCAAATCTCTCCCATCATCTGGAGTGGGCCTAGCAAGACATACCTGACCTGACCTGGATGGCCTGACCTGGTTGGCCCAACCTGTACCCACCCAGACTGCCCCCGGACAGATCCACCTGGACAAACTCACCCAGACTGGACTGACCTGGACCAGACTGATCTACCTGGACTGCCCCCAGACTCACACTGGATGGATCCACCCTGACAGATTTCCCTGGGCGAGATACCCCCAGACCCCCCTCTGATTCTTACTCTCTATCACACATTAATCACACTAACAATAAAAAAACATGCCCAAGAGTTTTAAACATTTTTCTTGGAAAGCAGTATGCACATACTGGCCTGGCCTGGCCATTTGCTCACAAATTGATCTGACAATATATGATATTCTTGTCTAGATTTTCTAAATTTCCCTGGGGAACAAATCTGCAGATATTACTTTACAGCAGAATCAAGTAACTAAAAGGCTAGGGGCACATCAATTCATGTCTTAGCAGTCTTCTGGTATCCAGGGTTCAAATTTCCATTAGGAGAGCAAGACATCCATCATACATGAAGGGGTCAGACATTTTCAAAAACCCAAACCCCCAACCCATGTAAATGGTAAAGTTTTGGATTTGCACGTTTGGATTGCTTTGGTTACCCCCCTCCCCCAAACAAAATTTCCAAAGGATGTGCTAAAACAGCCCATCTCACATTCCCTATAGTTAAGAGTCATAAAGGCCCATGTGTGTCTGCAGCAAGTTGGTTCAGACTTAAAAGATCCTTCAAATATGGTTTGTTTGCTTGCTTTAACCCTAAGACCACAGAGATCAATCTTGTGATTCATCCAGATCCATGCAATGAGATCCCATTCTAACATTTTGTATGAAGGGTCCCTATAGTAGAATTTTAAATGGAGGGTATAAGGAAACCTCAAAAACCACCAGAATGCATAAATTTAGGCACTAGGTTTATAAAACTATTTAACTGAGGTGGGTGATGCCCCCAGACCACCCTATACTTAGCTTGTCCTGGCTGCTTTTCAAACAAAAGACATAAGGCTAAGTAGTGTGTGACTCGCACTGCAGCTACTGATGAAATTGGTCTTGAGAAGTAGAACCCCCTTTTCAATTTTTTGCATTCCAATAGAAAATAATAAATTGATGATAATAACTCTGGGAAGTGATCCTTTTACCTTATACTTTAGTAAAACAATACAATTGAGTGTGTTATGATGCTGTACAATGTGGTGCAACACAACTCAATGTTTGGGGGGGGGGGCGCAAAGTATTTTGACCCCTCCTGGGGGGGGGGAAATATTTTGGCACCTCTCAAAGGGGGGGGGGGCGGAAAATATTTTCAGGGGTTAAAATGAAAACTCACCAATCCCCCCTGTTGTTAAAAAATGAACACTCCCTAAGCCTTGGACCCTGTCTACTGCCCGGCAGTGACCCCTTCCCCCGATAACGCATCAAATACCGACACAGACATGTCTGGAATTAGACACAATACAACCACAAATAGATCACTCTATAATAGTCCCTGGCTCTCTTTTTATTGAAGGTGAAGTCTCACCCCCGCCCCTTGCAATGCCTCTGACTCCTCACCTATTCTATTCACCCCACCCACCCATCGTATTTCCCCCTTAACCATTTAAGGGCCGGTTAGTATGTGAAAACAGCATGTCATTGGTTCTCATGATACACGAATGCATCGCCAAGGCTGCATCATGCTGATACACAGTGCTGATACACTCCCAAAGGATCGTCATGATACATCACTGCTAGCAGCACTGCAATGTTGCATCATGAGGAAAAGGGAACATGGGGTCGTCACCATCATGGCCCTAAAGGGTTATTTCCACAATACCTGCCCCCTCTTTACTCTCATAATGAAAACACGGGCCATCATGAATGCAAGGCAGCTACTGATTGGTCACAGGTGTGCGTGGCACTGGTAAGGAGTGTTGTGATTGGTCAATCATCTTACCGTCATCTTACGGCATATACTGACAGCGTCTGAGTGGGCATGCACATATCTCCCTCGGTGTGACAGTTCGAAATAGGGGTAGCCTGATTGACTAGGCCTATGGATCATATTTCAGGCCTATACTGATAGTATAGAGCCTATAGATAGGGGTCATATGGGCCTGTTCTCTCCTGGCGCCCATGCCACAGCCTAGTCATAGTGGTTATCAAATGTTCATGGATGGTGTACTATGAGGGCCCATTCATCCACCGTTACATAGCGCCACCAGCGTCAGTTATGTATACCCTACAGCCACTGCTGGTCATACCTACATACCCCCCCCCCACTCACACATCTTACCACCCACACATACACATAGACTCACTCTCCAATAGCTAGATCTCTCCTTCCACGCCAGAGAGCAAGGGGGCATGTGCTGATACTAATAGACAGTGTAGTTTCTCTGATATGCCATACCAGGCTGCACATTAATGCTCTCTCTCTGTCCGTTTCTCCAGTACCTCACAGTACCTCGACTCCAGGGCTTGGGGTGTTGCATTAGGATAGCACACCTGAGTTTTGCATCCACAGGTGGCTGCCAATGACAAGAGGACTAGAGAGGACTATAATGCACTCCCTCCCACCCTCCCTCCCAAGCTCTACCCTCCAAGCGCTAACTCTTCCCTGCCCATTCCCCATATTACAGAGGAGTGCGAGTGGGTGACATACATCGTTATGGGAAGTAGTAGTTGTAGTAGTGTTACACCGGCCGGCGAGTTGTGATCTCCCACTGTATACTACCACACGGATCTGTATGGAAACACATTGCTGCCATTACTAGGACATGGCACACATCTACACAGTGTGGACTAGATGATGTACACATGCAGGTCTATGTGACATATGCATAGCTACATGCACTCCCATGTATACCACTGGGTGCACTTTTTACACATAACACAACTCGGTGCATCATTCCTGCTACAAATACTTATACCACAAATTGTGATGCCACTAGGACTACTGAAAAGGCAGCACCACATAGGATTCCCTTCAGTATAGGAAATTCACAAAAAAAATATCACACAACTTTGGACTTAACTGTTTCATCTATGTGAAGGATCCAAGTTGGGTCTGCTTGATCTCATCATAGGATCCCCAGGGATAGGCTCAAGTTGGGTATATACATAGGAGGACTAAGGCTAAAGCAGGATTATCACTGGCATGAGGGGTTTGTTCTCTGGTGTACCCACTACCTGTGTTTAAGTAAGGATCACCCTAATGCAGGTGTGCTATAGGATGTGTAACTACCTTTCTGGTATATGTGCAAAGTCTCAGGTGTATATATGTCAGTGCATTAAGCAACAGGCAAAATCTTTATAATCATTATCATATACAACCTGTGACAGTTTGATAATGCTATGTGACATGGTATATCAATAAGGATATATACAACATTTGGATGGCATACAATACTCCAATCCAGGACTACATATCAATGATCTACAACAGCTTCTAGACATCACAAGACCAATGGCCAAGTCACCTACTATATACAAATAATCACATCATCTAAATGATCATTCCTGTCCAAGTGGTCAGTTCTATTCTGTGTGCCTCACGAGTGCCTTGATTAAGTACCCACACATGACTCTTAACCTACCTGAACCCCACAACAACTCCAGACCCATGGCCAGGTACTTGACTTCACCATTCACCACAGTACTCAAGTGATCAACATTGTGAACCAAATCCCCAAAGGAGGCTTATTATCTTATTGTTCCTCCAGGGAACCCTTAAGGAGTATTCCTTCACCAAGCCCTCCTACAGGCCTATGGACGTCCGAGAGATGCATGGACGTATGCTGGGTCACCTACCTTCCAGCCCTGGAGTGGTAACGGATGATGAGTTGATGAACATGTCCTTCTTACCCAGTGGTAACATCTTTAGGGAACTCCAGGTGGTACATGATACTGGCTACTTCTCAGCCCAGCCCTCCCTGGAGGACCATTGGCAACAGGTAGGTGTTTTCAAAATATGTATGGATAGCATCTTGCTTTAATTCGTCTATGAAAAAAATGTTATTATTATTATGTTAGTACAAGATCTGGTGGAATCTTCAGGAGCCAGGGGACCCACGATGGGGTCCGGCGAGGGGGAGAGAAGGAGGGGGAGAGGGGAGGGGATTGGAAGAGGGAAGGAGGGAGATATAGAGGAAAGACGGGGTGCTGGTGAAAGATAAATGATGGAGGAACAGATGCAAAGAATGATAAGGGGGTAGTGATTCGAATAAGGGGTAAAGGAAGGGAGGAAAGGAAGATTAGCTCGTTTGAAACAAGAGAAGCATAACAGAGGAATGATTGAAATTTAGGATGGGAGGGTAGGAAGGCGATGGCATCTTCAATCTGTTTACCCACAGGTAACTCATAGAATGCCATATTAGTCACCAGTGAGTGTTGCTAACTATTGGGGTATGATTTGTTATTACTAACTGATTCATGTCCAAGAGTGGCGTGCTACACATATCCATCATATTCCCCATGTTACTTTTGACCAACTAAATCCTTAAATCACCTAGGTGTCATGCCAAGGATGATGCAATGGCCAGTATGGCTGGACTGTACCCAAACCATGGGCTTAGTCTGGAATGCGGAGGGGTGGTTGGTAGGGGTGTTACCAAATGGTTCAGACTTTGTACCAAAGGGTTCGTACCATACGCAAATGCACCAGAAAAAGGTCGTGCATTTCACGTCTAGATGTCTTTAGCAATGGTTAAGTGGTCACCCAAATCCTAAAGCCCCCCCCCCTTCACCCCCACCCTGGACTAGAGAAGGCAAAATCTATAAAGCCACATTGAAAGCCAAACCAGGCCTCCTCAACCATTCGCACCTCCACTCCAATGACAAGGTTAGAAGAAGGTCAATGTCACTATGGAGCTATTTGTGTGATTGTACACTTTTAGATTTCAACTTAAAACGTGATATTCTTTACCAATATGGGTATTTCTACATGAATGAGCCAGCATGCCTAGAATGTCAGACATGTATTAATCAGGGCTTGTCATTATTTGGCTTTCTGGTGTCAGCTGTGACCGTCATAGTTGTGGTTAGCCTTTAGGTGAGAAGGTGTAGGCGATACAGGAGCTATGTTGGTTTTTGTGGGGGTGTATGTTTTCATCGGGGGGTTAAAGGAAGAATACACGGGTAGACTCATCCCAGGAGGAGAAAGGCTATACCAGGAGAGGGGGTACAAGGGGGGAGACAGTGCCCAGAATGTATTTGTATGGAGAAAGAGGGAATACATATATGGGTAACTTGAATAGGAGATTTGACAATAGTAGGGCCGATAGCAGGGGGTGGTCATTTATAAAGATAGGAATAGAAGTATGTAGAGGGTGGGAAAAAAGGATTAGAAGATGACCATACAATAAACTACAACAGGGACTGGTGTTCCCAGGGAAATGGCATTGGAACTGAATGGGGAATAGATTGGAAGAGGACTGGGTTTGTGGGTAAAGTAAATCAAACAATCTGCTATCAGAGTTGTACTAGGAAAGGCACACTACTCAATATGCAGACAATGACCTTATATATATATATATATATATATATATATATATATATATATATATATATATATATATATATATATATATATATTGAAATCTCATTAATAAATTAGTTAAGTACTGTTTGAATTAGACCTTGGAACAGGGGAAGCTGAATAGAAGGCAATGCAATTATGAAATATAAGGCAATTAAGTACTATATCAGTATGAACATAATTGTGAGATAAGATTAAATAATCCACATACAGAGCTGCAATATATAAAGCGATTTATCATTTATTATTGAAAATCCCTCCCTACTCCCTGCATTATATATATATATATATATATATATATATATATATATATATATATATATATATATGACTATGTAAGCAGACAGGCAGGCAAATAGGAAGGGTATTCAATGGTCCTTCTCGTGGGTTATTATATCTGCTTGGCCTCTGACATAATATTACCTTATTGTGACCGATCTAGTCTATTAGCTTTATTGAATGCCATAAACCCATATAGGACACACACACTTGCCCTATGGACTCTGTAAATTGGGGAGATCCAGGCGTGTAATATTACATAACGATCAAACCCTGTTTACATCCAGAAGTGTTATGAATTCTATCTTTTATATATTTTATATCTTTTAAGCTTTTATATGGTCAGTGTGACCAAAATTTTCCTGAAAATGAATAGACCTACTTTCATTATGTACAAGGGATAGGCTATGAGGGTGAAAAAGTGCAATGATGAATCCTGTCGTGACTAATAATCACTGATAACAATACGTTATTAAACACCCAGGTGAATCTTATTGCGCATCATAAGGCCATATCTCGCCGCCATGTATAGTACAGCTAGGACAACACGAGCGTTACAGATTAAGTGCCTTTACATAAGTGGGGGATCCACTGCTACGAGTTTCTTGTGTCTGGCACTCGTGCGTGTCTTCTCGCAGACAACGTTCCAGCAGTGGATCTGCTGCTGCGAGTGTGTTCATGCGACGTCTGAGTGGCGTGCGAGAGAACTCTCACAGAAATCATTTGATATTTGCGACTGCTCTGTGAGACCACACGCACGGGTGCAACGCGCAAGAGATTCGCGGTAGTAGATCCCTAGCTATAGTGATAAACATTAGTAAATATTTCAATCGTTTTCTCATTTTTCCCAAATTCATTGTAGATAATTGGCATGGCACCATTTTATATATTTTAGATGTGCACTAATTCCTAGCTCCTAGCTAAGTGCGTGGTCTTTCTTTAAGCCATATATAAAGGGAGAGAAAAAAACTCATACACACACAAAAAAAGCAAGAGAGGATTCAATATACTGCGGTGTTGCCCTCTGCCTGACCTTGCACCTATTGGTCCTCGTTATGCATATACCACTTTGACACCAATACAATAGACTAGACCAGTTCACCCAACCCTACCATTATATACCTATCAATGTCAAATATAGGGTCAGTGCTCACTTACATAATCAATCCAATACTCCTAAATCCTGGTCTCCATACGGATTAACATGGGTAGGGGTAGGTTTAGGAGCTTTTACTGTGGATCCTTGGCATATGCACATAATTGTTAGTATCATGTAGACATGCCAATGTCAACATTAAACTGGGAACAAGACCAAGACCTCCACCATCTCTGGGTCACATACCTTCAATAAGTGTGTCACAGGAATGTACTTTACTTTCTTTACTTACTTTTGTTTATGTAATTATATTTGAAAAAAAATGAAATGTTTCAACAGGAGATAATCATCAACTGCGCCGTCTAACAAGATATTAATATCTTCATACCGGGAAATAAACGTACACTCCCTTTTTAAGTGGATGCCTTTTTGTTATTTATCTTGGCTCATTTATTGATATGAGGATAAATATGTGTACAGTTATGTCAGCCAATATAAGTCTTATTCACATGATATGATTAGAAGGTTGATAAACCACCTGCATACTTAAGAATACACTTCAGATAGGAGCTCGGGATCTTGGGATTTAATATTCAAGATATGATAAGATATCTCTAGGCAGTTTCTCCCCCCCCCTTTTGACGATCCATAATAGCAAGGCTTCTTGCAATCTGGCTCCAGCTCGACCACTAGCGTGAGTTGTCTCTGGCACCTAGCATTTGTGGGTAAAAGAAGTTTTTTTCTGCTGGTTGCTGTAGTGCTTATTTGTAGGCAGGTACCTCGCGTAGTAATCTTCCCCAGAAAAAGGGGACCATCATCCCCATACACGAGAGAGGTATTCCCTAGAATCCCGACCGGGCGAGACTGGGTTTCTTGTTTATGTGTGTGCGCGGACATGACAGTTGTGCTCTCGGAATCTTTCACGAGATTAAGTAGGTACCATACTTCCAAGTAACATGACATGTCAGGAACAAGTCTGGTGCGAGATCATAAATGGTTATCGCTGATGTCATCATGCATGCAATTGGTAATGCTGGGATCCACACAGTTACCCTGTACCTCTCATTCCCATTCAATGCGTTATATACAATATGAAGCATAAATGGGGCCCTAGATGGGTCCCACATGTCTCCTATTGATCTTAAGAAATTTCTCTGTACCCCGGTCATTTTAAGAAATGTGATTGTCCCATTGACATTTTAGGAGAGGCCCAAATATGTCCATGTCATCACTAATCACTTTATACCCATTTACTCGCTAATACTATATTCACATGTACATCATGCCCTATTGAAGCGTAACACATTAAAACACTCTGCCTCCTCTAAAGGTTTGTGTATAAGCCATAGTTGATTGATACTGTCAGTCAGTGGTTGACCTCTGACAGTGTGACAGTGACCAGGGGTCAGTGTCCAAGCTGTCACATCCTGCCTACAGGCATAGCTGTCACATGGACAGACATGATTTAGTCCTAATCTCATTATGTAGCTCAGCATGTCTGCATACTTTGCTGATGTGATAAGGTAAAATATATATAGGCGAAAAATAACAAGAATTCCTGAAGAATATCATATCATAATGGGTACACTGTGCCAACAGTATTACTATGTTCACTCCTAGTGTCCTTACTACATGTATAACTAATTGTGCACATGTTCCCCCTAAAAAGACGTAGATAGATATAATTCTGCTGAGATGGGGAGATGGCCAATATAGACATGTTAGATAAACTCTGCAGTGTTTGTATGTAACTGGTGGAGGTGTGTGTGTGGAGGGGGGGGGGCTAGATCGTAGTACTCATGGTACTTAAGAGACCCTAAACAGCGTACAGACTAAGTCAACGTTTGCCATATCTGCAATAATACACTGAAGATAAAGGGATGAATGTTTATAGTATGCTATCTTCCCACGTTTTAGTCTCAGTTGTAAGTCGTAGGGAAAGCGGTATTACATTGGAATGGGGTGCATGCCCCCATACTCCATGGGCTACTTTCATACAATGCGACTATTTATAAAGCATATTAAATGAATTGAGAGAATCACTGCAATTAATTTACTCTGCAGGGCTCTTAATTCCCTCCTTTAATGCTGGGCTTCATTCAGTTACTCCTTGGAAGAGGGATCACGTACCCAAATTACTAAAGGTCATGGCAATATGTTATTATTGCCATTGCAGTCTACTGGAGATCTAAGAGATCTCATATTCAAATATGATTCCACCTGTGTTACTGACATATTGAAGAGACAAATGTAGCCTATACCTTGGATAGTTGTCATACAATTGAAATCGGAATGGAAATGCCAATAACCATTGGTAGATACCTTATGAACCAGTTACCAGCCGGTATTTAATTAAGTCAAACTCTCGTCAAAATTAAGTGCAGATATGCTGACTAAAGACAGACACATTTGGAAAAATCAATTCTCAAATAGTAGGGTGACATTAAAACATAATAAATCCACCAAGTTGCACAGATAAAAGTTATAAGTGTTGTGGTCTATCTGGGGATAAGCTGATAGCACTCTAGGTCTATACCACTCAACGAGATCAGAGATATGATATCTTTATATCAACATAGAGCATTGGGCCAAATAAAAGAAAAGGTTTGTTTCCAGTTACCCGATCGACCCTAGCAAAACAGGGCCAAAGATTTTTTTTTTCATATTTTAAAGAATTTTTTCATTACATTCTTTTCATCTATTTCCGGTATCCTTTTAGTGTTCTTCCCCACTCTCACAGATGTCATTTTCCTGTCATTATTTTACGATGAAATCAAAGAATTTGATTCATTCGGTATTTTAATATGTGCCCTAACATTTCCTATATAGATGTAAAAAAAATTAAAAAAAGAAAAAAAGAAAAAGAAACACCGACCTACCGACCCTCCCTTTTCAAGTCATGTAACTGTAAACACACGTTTATTTTATTTTTTTTTTTTTTGCCTTGGTTATAGGATCTGTGTTACCCAATATATACATTCAATTCTCCATAGTTCAGTATAGAGGTACCATTTTCAGTTTTGTGTTTAAAAGAATTGGTGAATATCAGTACAATTGCATCTAAAGTTATTGAAGTAATCATAGACATTCACGTAATCCTTTATTTTCAACAGCCATATTTCTCAACCTTTGATAAGGTTTAGATATAGACATCGGCTTCACCTCAGAACTTCACCGGTTGTGTCTTTGGTTTATATGTTTTGATAACAAAGTTTCCATTGGCTTAATTAGTAAAATGTTTCAACGCCTGGGGGACATTATTTAACATACTATGACTGCACCATCCAAGTCGTACCAGAATTCCAATCGGATTACATTTATCATTACGAGTTCAAGTGGTAGGGCTGTGTGCGGTCGTAGTTCATAAAGAAATGACCTCCTTGATGTCACTTTCTCAACATCATATATAATAAACTTAGAGATGAAACCTGTCAATTCTAAGTGCACATTCTGTAATGCTGTGCAAGATGTCAATCATGTCTTCTTACATTGTAACATGCCCGAGATGAGAAACGCACGGTCAGTGTTTGAAACAAAATACCTCAAGTTTGTTGATTACTATAAAAGACACGATGACACTAGGAAACTTTCTCAAATACTAGCAGTGTCCCCATATTGCAAATCATCTAAAAGGCCAGGGGCTGTGAACTGTATATACTCATATATAAAATCTGTCTACAACATTGTAAATGAAAACCTGGTGCTGACATAAGTGTACCTGTACATTAGTCAATAAAGCCATCTTGAATCTTGAATCTTGAATCTTGAATCTTGATGGCCCCGTTGGGAAAACTGTTATGTTATGCCAAAAACGACTGCATTATCCTTCAAGCATACACACGCTGCACCAATGCAGGGCTGAGTGGTATAGGTTACTTGACAGAACTGCATCATGATGACAAAGGAACATTGATCTAGAAGCAGTCAGATGGGCCAAATAGATGAAATATATAGGCTCCATAGGAGCACCAACCTCAACAGGGTGTCTAATCAGTCGCTGCTATGATCAAGTCTCCTCCATCGACCATATTTCTATGCACATTGCAAAAAGAATCCTTATAGCAAACTTTTTCAGAATCCCAATAGACTTACAAACTGCAAGCTTTGACAAGCATGTTTTATACATTGTACCAGGGATAATGTATCTGATAATTCCCTCTAATAGGGTAAGGCCATTTTCCCACCGTGTGAGCTTAGAATAGGTCTCTATATAAAAGTGCCTGGTGAGGTCTCAGACAGACACTGACCCACATAATGACCCTTATTATCACCTACATGTATTTTTGGATGGTGGCAGCAGTGTCTAAATGAGTGGATATAGCGATGATACAGACTTACTTCAGCACACTATATCAATATTTGATGAGAGTTTGGTAAACTTGGACCTGCATAATAAAAAAAAAACTGCTTATAGAGACCACAGAAAACTCCAAAACCCAATAACCTCTCAGTCCTGGTCTGAAGGTTTCAAGAATACTCTGCAGGGACCTTTTTTTTTGCTCACCAGGGGACAAAATGGTAGCTTCCGTGGAATAAGCTGTTATGTGCCTATATAACACTGACTACGGGTAGATGTCTGAACTGTCATGGGAGTAATACTTGTCTCTGTCAGTCAGTACTTATGTATATGTAATATATGAGGCTGTTCTTGGTTCACTTAATGTGTCAGTCACTATAAAGTGCACTTATTATCTTCACATCAGACTCATGGGTACCCAGATGTTACATTACACAGTTAGGATGTTGTTACATGTCCAATGATTATAGTTGTTATCAGTTTTTTTTTTATCTTTAAACATTTGGTCGCCATGATGCAGGGATACTGTCCTTCTAGGTAACTGTTTTATGTCAGCTCCACACACAGCTGATGCACAAACGATGGGTCTTCATGATGCACCAATGAAGTGCTGATTTGTATGTTTTAGTCTCGTCAACACTATCTTGGTTTTATCCTGGAGACACAGAAACTCAATTTTTAATGTCACAATTAGGGCACTTCGAGTTTTAAATTCACGTTCTCTCCAGAGGGGGGGGGGGCTGACCAAGATGGTTAATGACCTTAATGGTATGTGATTATTTTACATGGTGATTACATAAACATAGGTATTAGATGCTATAAATGATACTTTCGTGCATTATTATGGTTATACGTATGGTGTTGGCGGGTACTGTTTTTGGAAACAAAAACTGCTAACAAAGGTAAATTTCTATCTCACTCAGGTAAAACTCAAATTATCTGACTCATCACTATCTTGTCCTCTCATCTCTGTCTCCTCCTCTGTCTCTGTCTGTCTGTCTGTCTGTCTCTGTCTCTCTCTCTGTCTCTCTCTCTCTCTCTCTCTCTCTCTCTCTCTCTCTGTCTCTCTGTCTCTCTCTCTCTCTCTCTCTCTCTCTCTACCTGTCTGTTTCCCTCTCCCTCTCCACCAAAATACAGCTTTCACATGCTCAAAAAAGAAATTCAGTCTTCCTAATAATGGCCAGCCGTTTATGAAGTGTGATACTCAATAAGTACTGCCTTTTGTATAATATGTCAAGTGCAATACAATCACTGCCCCATTAATTTCCTTTCCCCTTCTGGTCTATGGGAGAGGGGGCAGACATGGAAGAGGATATCATAACCAAGAGATGTGAATTAGGGGAATAGTTATTGCAAGAACTGTGGATTTCTTTCCCTACTTGGGTGTTCATTTAGACAGGTGCCTGACTTTTGATAAGCAATTACAAATTCTCAAGAAGAATGTATGTAATAAGTTATTTAGATTAGCTAAGCTGAGGAAATGTTTGACCCGTGGTTATGCTACATTGATCTATACTAAGACAATTAGGCCTATATTAGAGTACTGTTGCCATATTACAAGCAGTTGTAATGAAGAAGGTATGAAACAATTACAAAGGTTGCAAAATAGAGCTTTACGCATTTGTTTGAAATGTAATGTTGTTAAATATCATGTCAAAGAATTACATGAAATCTGTAAGGTCGAATTGTTAGAAAGACGATTTGACTTACTGTTGCTGTCCATGATGTATAAGAGATTGAAATTAATCAATGATGATCATGTTGATCAGAGATATAATACTAGATCAACTGACAAAATTGTATTTCCCTTACCAAGGAAAATAGCTAGGCATTATAAATGGTCACCGTATTATAGGGGTGTGATTCTGTGGAACATACTGCCTGCAAATATACAGAGGGCAGCCACCAATGTCAAGTTTGTAAATCGTATCTTAGGAAATGGCCTCCTGCTCCTGTCCTCTGCTAACACACATGCACACCCTCAGTTAAACACGTAAACCATATTCACAGTGATCCCTCACATGTTGAATACATGTACATGATGGTCCTCTATTCTGCTATACAGAAGCACTTGGAGCAGCCTGGTATGGGGGGGGCATGCTATTTGTATAGACCCACATCTCTTTATAGTCCTAGGACAAGTCAACATGGAGGATCCATAACCTGAGGCACATGATTAACCTTTCTGTTCTATGTTCTCTCATGTGATGCATATATAATTCCAGAGTTAATTAATGATAGCTCATTTAGTGGTATTTTTTCCATCTTTCCTATATTGATATCTCAGACTTCCCTGTCCCTCATCTACTTAGATTTACAGAGCCGTATGAAGCACATTTTTTATTGCGAGCCGAGGGGTCTCGGTTAAGGGGGTGCATATTTATAATTCTACATAGCCATATGCATATTATATTGGAATGATCTCATATTTTGCTTTGGCATTTCATTTCTTCTCGCTTCTATGTAATAAAAGTGGTACTAAACAGCTAAAATGTCATACCTGCAATTCAACACTAATTTGATGAAATTTGTACTACAGATAACAAATGAATGATAAAGGGAGCCCTTGAGGTTTGATAAACCAGATGACACAACATATTACCAGATAAAAAGCACCATTCCTTACATTCCACAAACCCTACTGTACATGTATGTGGGACTACCAATGTGTGGTAAACATGTTGAACCCTTTGAGCCTGCTCGCCAACACTTCATTTGTGCATCCTTCTGACACTCCGCGAGTATGTCGACCATGTATGGTTGGCATGATGCATGAATACAACTTTAGCGAGTTACTCACCAGGGCTGCATTTTTGCATCATGACGGCTGATGCGATTAAGTTTTAAGGTTTTTAAGGCTGGAGTGCTTTGGTGTACCAAGGCGTTTGACCATCATGATGCTTAAATGAAGTGCACCAATGAGTAACTTGGATACATCATGCCATTGTCCTTCCAGGGTTGAAACTGATGCACTGCAAAAGGGACAGGTTATTACTGTTAAAGATTGACAACACTCATAGACCCCCATCAATGTGCAGGGCTATTTTATAACTGATGTTAAAAAAACCCTGTGTTGTGATATCATTTCTCAATGACAAACATATTATTTTGATGTTACATATTTGCCACTCATGAGAACCAGCGTCAGCAGGTGATTTTCATGGTTATGCCTTAACAATGGTAACATGGGGCACCATACCCTGGAGGATCTCCTGGGGTGAAGGGATGAGGTATGTGAAGAGAAGCAGGGTTATAACGCGCAGTAATGGTATCCAAAGTGCCACATTCCCCAGTCCTACTTCTCACCATCATAATCTCCAAGCAGATTTTCTCTAATATGTGAATGCAATAAGCCTGATAATGGGCCAGAACAGTGACTGGAGAGTGTTGATGCTGATAGATATATGCATATCTACAGCCACCAGTGACATTCATATACCCCCTTACTGTTCCCATCACCTATAACTCTTCTGTCAACCCCTTGTCATCAACTAACACATGCTATTCTATATAGTCTGTAATATGTCATTACTTGTGAGTAGCCAATTTGGCCTCTATCTCAGTGAGAAAAAACTTAAACTATCCCACCCATCTAAATAACTGTTCTATTCAAGCAATTTAGCTGATCCAAACTACCCTAGGTAGCCCCTATACATGTCCTCCGTTATCAAAACCACATTACATGCTCAAATATTACTGCATTATGAAAGGGCTGACTGAGTTACACACCATTTCCCCTTACTTCCCTAGTCTATGGTTGGATTATGACTGAATGATCATGTGGTTTAGGGTACACACCATTTTAACATCTATTTACCACAGCTTAGAGTCTTGCCAACATTATTTATACCCCTCCAATCCCCCATGCCAGGGGAAGTTCAAACGTGAGCTGATTTCACCTGGTTACATTGTAGTACATGCACATGCTTTTAAGAGTAAGTTTTGTGTATAGAGATTATCAAAATTAATGTTAAACTTGTGTTTTACCCCGTTATTCAGACAATTTTAAGGGGTATCAAGCTCATTCCTTATTATATTAAAGTCAATGACACCTGCAAACTGCATTAGGAGTAAACAGGGAATGTTGTATCGTGGGGCCTAATGCACAATATACAATATACCAGACAGCCAATCACCTAGCTGGGACACAACCTTACTAAGGGGGGGGGGGAGGGGCGGGGGGTAAATGGAAGACAAAGCAGGGGAAGGCCAGGATGTAATACATCTAGCTCATATTGCCCAGCCAGGGGTTAGACAGTTTGATAGGTAGTGCATTGAGAAGAGGCATGTCTGGTGGTGGTGGGGCAAATGGGGCATACAGGCAAGTATGAAGTGGGATTGGCAGTTAAAATAAGGGGGCTAAGAGAAGTGTGTGTGTGGGGGGGGGGTCGGGGGAGTAGTGAGAGTGAGTGCACACAGAGAATAAACAGAGTCACAAAGGGAGTCTGGGGTATATAAAGGGAGTCAGTGCTTCCCAGACTCCCTTTCTGGGTTATCTGACTCCCTTTTTATTCAGAGTCACATGACCCTGACTCCCTTTTGGCAAAGTCTGAGGGAGTCAGTGGTGAATAAGGGAGTCACGGATTACCTGGACTCCCTAAGGGAGTCAGTGTATGTAAGGGGAGTCAAGCAGTTTTTAACCACTAGATGGAAGCACTATCTCAATAGAGGATTTATCTGGATGCACTTATCTTTATTTTGATTGGACTATACGACAATGACATTTATATTGACAGAATTCAATTATAATACAATCAGTACATACCCTCGAAATAAAATACAGTAGAATAGCATAAATCAGTTGATATATGAGCAGTTAAATTACATTCAGAAGTGTTAGACACCAATTCTGGACATATATCAGAAAGCTAAATGCACAAATAGTCAATTGCTTCATCATGTCAACTGATGTATACTGAAGGAATGTCAATTTCCTTTAACATCTTTAACCCTGCAATGCAGAGGTGGTAAAGATGAAGTATGACTGACATTACACTCAGTCTCTAAAGACCATGGGTCTAGATATAACTAGTATTTAGGAGGAATCAAATTGCTTGAAAGGGAGTCGAAGAGGGGTTAGACTCCCTTTTGGAAGAGAGTCAAAGGTGACCTGGACTCCCTTTGGAGTAAAAGGGAGTCATTCTGGCTGCAAAACTCCAGACTCCCTTAAGGGAGTCAGTTGACTCCCTTTTGTCAGAAAGGGGAGTCATTCTGGCTGCAAGCCTGGACTCCCCTTTTGACTCCCTTTATTTTCTCTGTGTGAGTAATAGAGGTTTAACGCCATTTCGACAGCTAAGGTCATATTCATGGCGAGAACTACATTTTTCACAGAGGAATGTGTCAGTGCCCACGCAAATGTGCACCACACACATCCTGAGGGGATAGGAAAGAGGAGAAATAGACCCTTTTAAGTGGGCTAGGGAGGCCCGGGGGAGTAGTGGAGTAGAGCATGCTATTACTACTAGGGAGGTTGGGGGAAGGGGTGCATGGTAGTGAATGAGAGGGGAGAAGTGGGTGCCTTAAACACAGAGGTTAAGATCAGAGATTATCCACATACCTCTCTGTTCACATGCGGAAGTCGGCAAGTATTTACCTAAAATATGGAGACATACTAAGTGGGAGGGAGGAATGGGGAAGTTGTTGGAGGGGGGTGATGTATTGGAGTGGAGTATATGGTGTGGTGTAGGCCTATATATGGATGGCTAGCTTGGGGATGAGGAGGGATTAAGGTCATACCTGCTACTCTGCACTCCTGCACGCACACAATTTAAACACCCGTGTGATTTCCTCCAATGCATACCTTCTCACGGCATCAAAACATTGTAGGAATAACCATATATCACAGTCATAAGTTTTTTATGATTTTTATGATATTACAATGATGACTAGGGTACTAAAGCGTGGGTAAACGTTTATTAGCTTACTTACGGTTCCCGCCTCGTGGTAATTGGTAAAGACAGAAAAAAGGTAAGAAATGAAGCTCTGCTTGACATCTAGTACACACTGACAGGATGGATGACAATGAAATGCAATTCTTTAAAAGTATACTTGCTTGATTATGATCTGTCTTTTGTATTTTAGTTAGACTAATTCAAATTTCTTAGGTTTAGAAAGTGTGCATCAGGGTTTGTTTTCCAAATAGTCCATAGCAGGGTAATAGACAACTTGGAATGCTGGGTCTTTGTACACTGAATCATGATTTATGAACATCTAGCCCTAAAATTTAATTTTGTTGACCATTACCTAGAGCCATAGACCTGCACAGGCATCAGTTTAAAACATAGCGTTTTGAATGGCTGTGGCATCAAAGCATCCCATGACAAGAAATGACCATGAATGTATTTTTAGCCCCTTAAGACATTAGATCTTTATGAAATAAACACAACAAGCTTCCAGTAGTATGTAGGATCCCTCTAAATAATCCACATGATAATCCGATTAAACTAATTTAATGTAACTCTCCCTAAATGCTTCCTTTCATGCATAGATTTGGTGTTCCTCTGAACTAGACGTCATAAATCCATCCTAACCCTTTAACCAATGTGTGATACCTCAAAATCCGTGTTCCTTTTTCGTCATTATGCACCATTGCAGTGCAGGTTGGTCTAGAATCTCCAGCACTGCATTAATTGGGACACCATGGCGACTATTCCAGTGTATCATTGCATATAGCATAATAGAGATCATGCTGCATTAAGTTCCTCCTGGGGAGAGGAGTAGATATTCCAGGGTGGTATTCACCTTTAATAATGACCAAAAAGTTAGGGATGCTGCATTAATATAGTCTGGAGCACTTGAAGGGCTAATTAGCACCCGTTGGGGTAATTGTTTCCTGTCGCCGTCCTTAAGTTCTACATATAGACGATTTCATGATAACGTAATGGTACTCTAAAGCCCCACTTCCATTGCCATCACCCTATTCCGTCAGTGACGATTCATCATGATTCCGTCCAAAATTGTGACGGAATAAGGACGGAATGGTGACGGAATGCAATTCCGTCACTATTCCGTCCAAAGTAGTGACGGAATCGTCACTGATGGAATAGGGTGACGGCAATGGAAGTGGGGCTTAAACGGAAGAGTCTTTACTGAAGTATGTCAAGCGTATACTAAATGCATAATAAATATATATGCCAATGCACATGTACATACACATGTATACAAGAAAAGCTAGATATGTTGGGCTACACACAGAGAGGTAAAGGTTGAGATTCAAGGCGCTATCAACACTGGATACTGTCTGACCAACGACAGACATTATAAGCAAACTGACATTATAGCCTGCAGCCTGATCTTACTTCCTTACTTCATGAAAAAGAAAAGAGGAAAAGGCTCCATTATCGATCCGTTTGATCGTCCCTGAATAAAAAGTTCAATCCTGGCACCCTAGCTCCCATGAATGATCCAATACCAATGTACATATATATGTAGTGGGGTGAAATAAAATTGACTAGTGCCCCCCCCCCACCACCACTCCAGCCCACCAATATATCTCAAGGGCTTGACCTGCATAATCTCAAATATTTATGGTGCACAGGATCCAGACACAATTGAGCTGAGATTTGGAGAGAACTTTGGCTGAAGGATGAACTCTTAAGTTAGGTCTGAGGGGAAGATAAACTTTCTCAAGATCCTGCTTCTGGAGACTTGCCAAGTTGTGTTGAGGTGGTCAGATGATATTTCTGTCACATTGAATTGTAATAGTAGACCCTCTATAACGTACAGTTAATCTTCACTTCCTCGACCCTTTGATTCCTCAGATCCCTCATTACCCAAGGCAAAGAATTTTATAACTTCTCCTATGTTTTCTATGTGCATGCTTCAAATTCTAGTAAGTGACGGCGGACTGTGAACTTTAGTGATTTGGAGAGTGTTAGCAAATGCCAGTAGAAAAAGAATGAATCAAACGGACAGTCCTGAAAAGGAGCAGAGGCGGAAACGCACGTGAATAATTAGAGAGATAAAGAAAAAAAAAAGACACTACCCGAAGGAGCATGGGGAGGGTTTATAATCGAAGTTGGTTGAGATATACATTTTAAAATATATAATTAGAGAGGAGAGTCTTATTGGAAAAAGTAAAATATCAAAGGAAATTCCAGTTCTCAAAACACCAAATTTGATGTATGTATATGCTCATAGCCCAGGGTTTACAGAAATGATTATAGTAGGGGACTATTTATCTTCCACACCTACCAAGTCGTTGAATGGAACCATACACATTCCTTTCTCCCAAGTACTAAAGCTTGTTGGCCCGGAGGTGTAGGCACCCAAATGAGGGAAGGATCATAATATAGACTCATTTTGCCTGCAGGAATCTGTGGAATGTACACTTAAATCCCAGACAGAAGGGAAAAGCCAAAAGGGGAAAGCAGATCCACTGTTAATAGTGAATGGTCCAATTAATACAATTACTGATGAAATATGGATATATATATGCATGTGTTGTTCTCATTGTGTCATTGACATTGTCATAGTGACATGTATAAGTGCCCAGAACCTTTTTTAGTAGAAGCCACTCTAGCACTTTTGCACAACGCACCGTGATTCAGGATCATTGAAAAAGATTCTTACTCACTTGAGTCTGTATCTAGACTCAGGCAATGTCGCCAAACTGAGTATGATTTGAGACTCTGCCTGATCCCTTGGCAGATCTCTGGCAGATCCTGAGGCTGATCCTGGGGTGATACTCTGGCTCTGTCTGAGTATCACCCCAGGATCGGCTGAGTCTCAAATCATACTCTTTTTGGCGATATTGCCTGAGTCTGGATCCAGACTCAAGTGAGTAAGAATTCCTTTTTTTAGGTGAGGACATTAGCACATCTTCAATGCCGATGCATGCCCAATGCTTGTTCAAAAGCGCTTATTTGAAGGCCTAGCATTTGCCTGCATTTACACATGTCAAAGGAGGTTATGCCGTTTGACACGAACACCTCTACAAAAATACATGAACGTCACCGCGTTTTGGTAATAATAATAATAATGATTATATATATATATATATCAGCTTAGTCTAAGGTATGCAATTATTTTTGAAAGATGTAATATACATGCTGCCTGCGGATAATCGACTTGTGCAAATCATATGGTGATACATACAGCCCCTAAGAGGCTTTAGTTATTTCTTTAGTAATATCGTAATGATCTACACCCAAAATGATGTCTGCCTGATGTAACTTTGTACAACCTGATTGAGCGCTACACTATTTCTTTCCTGTTGCCGTGTTTTGGCCGATCTGAAAAACGTACATGTATGATTTCTACCAATAAACTTGTTAAAACTCAAAAACTCAAGGGTAGTTAACAGTATGCGTGAATGGATCAATGGTATCATGCTTAGATCATTATTATCAATAAGGACTGCTGGCCGAAAGTGCCCTTTTGCCAATGATAATGCTCTTCAACAAACAGTGACTCATTTTGTTTGGCCAGAGCATATAATAAACTAAAGATAGCCATTTAAGGGTGTTGAAGCAGCACTTTGGATAATGATTTATCCTTTTCTTAGAAATATTTGATAATGTCTCGGTAATGTATCCATACCTTTTGTACGAGGCAAAGAGAGACCAGAAATTTCCCAGTGTACAACACTAGAGGCCTTTCAGGGGTGACCCTTCCCCTTGTTTCTTTACATAAACCTCATCATTTGGAGTTCATTCTGTGGTTATTACACTATGAACGTGACCACATAATGGCCACATGTTTATGTACATAATGAGAAAGTACTTTTTATGGACTTGGGATTTTTTTATGATCTTGCTTGGGGTTGTTCATGGGAAGGTGTGAAGGCCAAGCACACCTCACACGTCTGTCTCAATAAAATGCTTTTCCCTTTTTCCTCTATCTTTTTTTCTGTAAAAGATAATGAATATATATGGGCATTTCCCTGAGGTCTAGTTTGGAAGTGTTTTTCTTACACCTACCTCCTTTTTAGAGACTTTTATTCTTTTCCTCTTTCATTCTGACTAGAGCAGAGGTGAAGGCATAACTCTTTGCCAGCTACCACAAAGATTATATTGAAACAGTGAGCATTCCATTTAACAACATCAGCTGTATAAGACAAGTCATAACAGCTGAGATTCAATGCATCAGTGCAATATGACTTCGGAGCTTTACATCCCCATGACATTTCCTAATTGTTTTATGACCTCTAAGTCTTACCTGAGCAATACACAAAATGGCCGAAACCGTTTTATCTCCTTGTCACCCAGTTCCTTGAACCCCATTTCCGGGCCTTTAAGGTAGAGGGGTAAGCTGGTAACCTGCAATTACTACAAATGACGTCCTCTTTCTCCATGGTGGCCACTAGACCATGGAGGAGGTAAGGGAGTCTATAGTCACACTATGGTACACATATGCAGCACAGGAGACGTTGGTCCTTTAAAGGCTGTATTATACTTAATGTTGGCATTCCCCATTGTCAGGCCATCTGGGCATAGTGCATGACCACATGATTTCATGTAGTCCTGGTGAGTAACTCGCCAGGATGCATTCATTTATTTTGCTACTCACATCGGGTTGATACCCTCTCCAACAGTTGGCATGATGCAAAAATGAAACACTAGTGGCTATTAAACAATGACAATTGAACATGAAGTCTTGATGCATTATTCAGCCCCTAAAGAACTAAGGTGAAGGGTGACATATGTATTAGGTCGTGTTGGTGAGGGTTGAACTTCATGGGTGTTAAGAAATCTCAGAGGGTAACTTCCTTCACCCCAATCCACGTTTTTGGGGTCGGCTCACCTGATGGGGACACTACCGCTATGGGGTCAAGGTGAGGTCAGCTGAGGTCAGGCTAGGTACATTGTACATGCTATGGTGACCTCATGGTTTCTGTTGGGAGGTCATGGGGTGTGTATTGAGATTTACCTGGTCAGTCCACCATGCGACCACGCACAGCTCTTTATTATAGACACCTTCACACGCAGGTCCTTGACTCAGTGTCATATGTGAGATCTCAGCCCTGAACCCCACTTGTCATTTTTTTTTTCTCTTCCCTTTCTTTCATTTCCTTATTTTGGGTGTTGATTTTTTTCAGACTGGGAGCTGCCATGCTTGTATGGAGGATAAAGTTATCGTAAACCTACTCAAATGAAAGATAAAACAACTATTTTTTCATTGGTTTCTCGATCTCCAGAGGTTCCAGAAGGCTCTCTCGCCCAGACACATGTACTGTTTTCCCGCCACGCTGGGCTAGGATTGACAGCTGTAAGGTTATAATATTTAACTGATTTTATTAGATTTTCTTTTTTGTTAAAAGAAGAATAATGTTTAAATGACTAGTTTGTCACTAGAGTTTAGGGAATGGATTAATGAACATCTCCTGCGTGAAAGTTGTCTACAGCCACATTGTAGAAAATGGATAACTATGGAAACCATGGTGAAGCAGTTTATCCATAGTCCAGTTTATTGCTGAAGGCTTTGTTGAACCCAAATCAAGCCCACACACATATCAAATAAAGGCAATAGGTGGAATCCAATGACAAGTAACCTGGGCTTGGAGGACAAGACCACCAAGCCTTATTTTACCAAGTCACTAATAGGACCACTGGTGCTTGTATCCTCTTACTTTGTCCACAGGCAGTTGACCTATCCCAGCTGATGCCACCAACTAGGGTAGATCGCCCCTGACTCGACCACTATAGGCATGCTGGTACATTGAGTTGACCATCTCAGGTTAATCCCAAAATCCATGACTACTGTTTGATACATAAACATGCTATTTAAACTGTTCTTAAAGACAAATGATTGGTGGGCATGTGCTATCTGGGAGAGGTTAAACTACGATGGTCGAATGAAGGTACCAACATGCCTGGTGATCGAATCAAGGGTGAGTTACCCAAGGGATATGTTGCAGGAATCCTGAGGATTCCGATGCTTGGTCAGTCACCTAAGTTTATACTAAGGTGAATGAGCACATATTAATTTTTGATCCACATATCAATGATGAATGCATTCGAACGCACCTATACCTGTTCTTGTTTTTATCTTGTGTGTGTGTGTGTGTGTGTGTGTGTGTGTGTGTGTGTTTTGGGATGTTTTAATCTGTCTTGTTCCCCCACTTTCTACTTCTTGTCTTCCTTCTTGTCATTTGGCCCATTCCTCTCTTTGTTCTCCTTCGCCAAACTAATTTATTCTAACTTCATTCGAATTTCAAGGTCCCACTTTTCATGGAATTGCCTTTTACAATAGAAACAATTAATGGTGACATCATAATTGTCATAACAGGATATAATTACTGATATATGTGGGGTATGTCTCAACATACTGCGACTGTTCCCTTCAAGTAGTTCCAAATTGCCTTTTGAATAGCATTGGATTTTTAGTTGAAGTGCTGTGTGCAATCAAGAAATGACCTCCTGTCATAAAATAAATGGACTAAAGTTATGACATGAGGAATAGAAGGTGGATGACCATTGTTTTTAGAATTTATCACTGACATATACATGCAAGATCATTATCATAAACTATGTTGTTAACATACAATCTCGTATTGACTCTGGATGTCATTTCTTAACATACTACGACTCCATCATTCAATTCGTACCAAAATGACCTCTTGTGGTCACTGAATGACCCACTGGTTTAAAGGTTGCAAACTGTAGATGAATGTTAGATTTCATTTTCAATCACTATATTATCTGATCAGAGGAATGAAGGCTATTTTGGTCCAGTCAACTATACGTAAGATTGGTATAAAAGAAGTTCATGCCTATTATAACTACTGGTATGAATGGCCCTCTGAAAATGGAAAGGGAAATGCTCTGAGCACAAACATCCCTTTTTGTCCTTTCTTTCTGTTGTAAATACTCCTGTTGTAGGACAGCTTGCTTTTGTACAATACTTTACCTTTTGTGACGGGTGATCATAGTGTCAACTGTCCACTCCATCATTTCCCTCGGGTTTCTGTCAAATATGATTTCAGAGCTTTCCGTGTGGTAAACTTTTATAGTTGTGAGTATCGCTCTCTTCCCTGTCATAATATAAGCCGGGCAAATTATCCTATTTCTCCAACCATAGCGTTTTTATAGATGGTTATTGTGTTTTCTCTTCTTAACACTTGTGAGGAAATCATAGGAGTAATGGCTATTTTCTTTCTTTTTGATAAACGGCATAATGTCACCTATTCTTACTATAGGGTCGCTAGTGAGGTATTGTTGTGAACAAATCAAAGGTTAGTTATTCCTATTCTAGCAAATTCTTCCACCCAGTAGGCTTTGTCAATAGAAACCCATCCTATGGAACTCATATTAGGTGTGTATGGTAGATTCACCTCAAGTTGGCCACATACCTGGAGACGGCCACCCCTCCAGGGATACTAGAAATCGGGTTGTTATTGAATTAACCTTACCAACTAGTTTAATAACATTGATTAAATTTATTGGCACTGTTCATTCAGAATTATCATGATTTCTTAACTCCTTGGAAGGGTGGCCGTCTCCTGGTATGTGGCCGACTTGAGGTGAACCTACCCTATGCCATTTTGGAAAAAAAAACATTATTTACTTTCTTCTTTCATAAGTGTTTATTATTGTTGCAAGACTCTCCTGTGAATTACATTGTAACCACATGTTATAACCACTATGTCCATTGTGATTTATGACTGTATGCTCTATTGAATAAGCTAAACATACGACATTTCTCTGGGGAAGAGCAGTCAGGTGCATGGACATAACAACCAAAGGCTTCGGTATAAAGTGACTGCATGGTAAGCAATGGTGGGTCTTTCATCAGAATGAATTTTACTGTTGTCTGGTAGGAGGTTGAAGAATCTTTGGTGTCAAAGTGGCCTTGTAATCAAAACAGTGTCTTTGGTGATCATTTTACATCTGTCAGATGTCCTGACACTGTCTGACAATCGTCTGCACAGATAAATATCTCAGGAAATATCAGGTAAAACATGGTTCCACCATGCAGTTGGGCCCATAATGGTATAGGTCTAGACCCTAAATATGGTGTTGCAGCTTATTGTAATGAAACCGCCTCCAGCCAAAGAGCTATAATGACTATTACAAATAGTACTCTTTCTGAGAGTACTATTTGCATACTATGATTTGATGAAAAGAGGAGAGTTTCCATGAGTTGGCACTTAATTATCTAATGCCATAATTAAGATAAAGTAAAATCTAAGAGAAATATGGACATAGGAAGAGGTGCACCATATTTCACAAAATGTCTCTGAGTACCAACTAAATTCCAATTTGTAGGAAATAGTGTTTCTGATCAGAATAAGGCATATGGGCGGGACATCTCAAACAGGATATACCTTTTAGTGTCATATCAAACTCCTAACTACTAAGGGTAGATTTGCATTTTTTACTTAAGCGCAGTGTTTGCTCAGTATGCTGAATACGCGGTATTCAGTCCTGCATATGATATAGGTGTATGGTTTAGATTTGGTTCAGGTGTACAACCTACCTGGGACCCCATACCGATGTAACAAACCCACCATCTCTACCTTTATAGGCCTTCACTCTAAGATCTATACAACAATTGACACTCCCACTCTCTCTGGTGACAAATTATTTTGTATATTGATACCTCACAACGCCCCAGTTCTCTCCATTGTTACCTGAAGTGACCTCTGATGGACGCACTCTCCAACCCTCTGCTTTGACAGATTGTTCTAGTGGTAAAACAAAGTCATATGGGTGTGGAGAGTGATGCCTCCTTTGCACTTGACATTGTGTGTGTGAAATATAGGTAGATACATGAAGTTTCTTCTACTATTCTGACCCTATTAACTTTGAACCTATTCATAACCCAAATTCAGTTAAGCAGCGGAGGTAAGGTTCACTGAGAACCCAATGCAGTTAATGACTGAACCAAACTAGGCCATCAAAAGCACAAACTCCTTTCAGTGAATAACCTAAATTGACCACTGAAACTAGGGTCATACAGACAGCCTAATGTAGACAAATTTTGGTCGAGCTAATCTATAAGGCCCACTGAGAACCCTATAGCGTGAGTTACAGTTACTGACTGTTTCTATTTGTGGGTCTCTGTGGGCAAACAAACCAATGCACTGGGTTGACTTCTGCTTCTGGGTGCACATAGAGTAAGGTGACTATATCTCATTCATTTGCGGTTTCTACATAAAGAATAATGGTGTCACAGGGACTTAATCCACATGTGGGATTTTTGAAATTATCTTATGCAAATAAGATGTATTAAATGTAAATATGTCTTTTATATATCTATCTAACAATACAATTTAATGTTTTAATGGAGTTCAGCTCATGGTACATCTACCTTACCACGAGTTGGCAATGTTTGCCCGCAGATAACCCCCTGTGATGTATCAGGGACCTAACTGTAACTCGTGCTTTTCAGTTTAGCGCCTGAATTGAACCCTAAGTCAACCAAGAAACCAATTTGGAAGTATTCGGCCCAATCAGAGGGTTCAATGAGAACCCGATGCCCATTCTCCCGATTCCAGTTACAGTACTACAATAATTATTGATAATAAGATGACATGCCTCCAGAAATTGCCTCCAAAAGAACTGAAATGTAACGTGCATAACTATCGTCTGCATAAAAAACATTCCAACTCAAGTTGATAATGCTCTAGACGTCATGTGAAGTGTAAACTTGGCCCTCCTCTATTAAACCCCCAATTATGTCCTTGAACATTTAAAGCACAAAGTCATTGTGAACATGTCACTGGCAATATAATTGTCCAAGATCGCTGAGGTACCTTGGGGACTTCCCTTCCCCCTTGGTATGTTCCAAAAACCAGATGATTTAGCCAATTACATACTCAAAGCACAATACTATGTCCTAGTTCTTGGCATAGTGTATAATAAATGAGTCTAGTCAATGCAATTCTAGTAGCTTCTACACAGAAAATTGTCGCCCGTTTAATTATAAACTTCTAGGTGTAGAATCAAGTGACAAGGGGACACCCCTTCCTCCTCCCTGTGGATTCTTTAAGCATTTATACTTTTATTTTCTACAGATTTTGGCATTAATGGCCCCATCAATGATCAAGCTCTCTGCTTTACTCCTTAATTCTGGGAGTCAAGTACTTCAAACCTCCATAATTGCCATCCAGGCCCTGTCTTCCCTAATCCTGTAGAGTAGACTAGACTCCCTCAGGTATGGAGGAAACCTCTTTTAGAGCCCACTGTCTAAAGTTGTTAGATCAATTTACTCTGGTCTCCACTGGAGTGGCTTTCCTCACGTTTTGTAACCCCAATGTTCACACAGTCACACTTTCCCATGTGTCCAGGCCTCTTGGGGACTTACTGTTAGGCTGTACCCCCCCACCCCCCTTTAAATCTTTCCAATGAAGGACCACCTATAGGCTAGGTGGAGTGATGTAAGGTTACAAACTGTAGGGTACAGACCCCAATGAAGTTCGATCCCTGAGGGAATAAGGCACACTATGTACTATACTCCTCAAGTGTAATCCCAACGGTATATCACATCCAGTCGATTCTTCTGATTTTGGCCAAATTTTATGTATGCTATCACACAACATTTTACTTCCTCACTCTGAAATATCTTTTAAAGATGGGTAATGGCCCAACCATATATTTTGTCCTGAGGCTGCTCGTGATCTTCACTGTGATATTACCAGAACGCATATCTCATATCTTGGCCAAATTCATGAGGGTGCACCATAGATATAAGGCAGACACTAATGTAGATGTCACAAGTCCCTTGTAACAGAGCTTTGGTTGGAATATCAGAGGATTGGCTAAAAGCTGAGGAAGAGATAATAATCTACAAACGAAAGGGGAGAGGCCAATGGCCGGGAAAAATCTGGATCTGAAACTTGAGTAGCTGATAGAGAACAGGCATCTGCAGGAAGACTTTTGATAATTATGGGATTTTTACCAAAATGATGTACTGGCATCATATTATTATCTATTCTACTTCGCCATGCCATGGCGTATAACAAAGTATTAACCTTCAGTAAATTCTAGTACCCTTTTCTTCACCATGCCCCCTTCTTTTTGTCTAATACCTCACAGCATATCTATACATGTGTGTGATTTGCCCGAGACGTCATGTAAAGTGTGAAGTAGAGAGAGCCTACCGCTTCTTATTGTATACTAAGGCAGAAATTGAAAAATAAGGAGAAAAGCAATGTCAAAATGAAATAGCCTTTGATAGCACTTTAGCATTTACTAAGTCTCTACACCCCCCCACCCCTTTCACTTCCTGTGTGACCTTCTGTACATGCCCCTTAGGCACACCCTGGGTGTTTAAATACTTATCTAAACATGTTACTCACCTTCAAAGGATTACGCACACCACTACTGGCACATGCCTCTTGGCTATTTGGGATTAAGATTCCAAGACCCCTAATCAGAATAATTATTTTTGGAACTAATTTCATTTAGATTGGTGTTGATTTGTCCTCGTGGGGTGTCTAGTATTTAGGTGGGAAGGTTCAATAATGGAGAGTATTTTTATAAGGTGTTAGAGCTGGTTAGATTTCAGGTGTTAGTGATGTGACGTCTAGTGGATATTGCATGGGTTTTAAAGTTGTAGGGGCACGGTTTAGTAGTAGCGTCCATGGCTTACGGGTTGACTAGTTTCCGATCGGAGCAGTCCTTCGGGTTGAGACCTGGTACGCCTGGTGGGTGGTGGCAGCACTGCCCTCCAGGCTTCTCGGGTTGAACATGAGGGGTCGCCACCCAACCCCTGTGGCTGTATAATAGCCGGGTCGGAACCTAGAGAGACAGAATCCTCCCGGATTCTGTACGAACACATTAAGATCTCCCTGACTCAGAAGCCTTACCTGGTAGTCATAAATCAGAGCTATCCGAACCATCACACGCCTATTCCGAATACCCTTAGCTTACTGTACATTAGGATACTGAATAAATCTTGTTGCCTTCTGAACCGGACATCTTTGTATTCGTGATCCTTTCCGAACCAATAGACAGTCGAACATTACAAAGTAAAAGAGTGTTTCACCAAGTAAGGCTGGGATTTTTATACTATTCCGTTAGTCACAGCTCATTTCACAAAATACAGCAATCCCCAATAGCCTACGACTGCAAAGGTTAATGCTATATGCCTATGAGAGCTTTGATATACCTAGGACTTGGAGGGTGCAGTCGTAGTATGCTAAGAAGCAACCTCCAGATCTAACGATGTTAAAAAATGTTCACTGTCATTTAGATTTCTCCCCACCCATTAATGTTTCAAATGCATTTTCATTCTTCTGATTCTCTCTCTTGTCCACCAGGACACTTTCCCTAATTTGTACTAGGTACGTATAGGCCACAGCCATTCACGCTACACTTATTATAGGGCACATAGCCATCCCTGTATGGAAGTCGCCATTTTTGTTCTTAGCCCCCGACGCCATCTTGGATTCTGTCAGGGAATTCTGGGTAATTTCTTATCTTCACTCTCATCCACCACAGAACAATTGTCACTGATAAGACTGATAGGGGAGATAAGCTTCACCCTCCCCTTTATCTTAATCACCCTAAGTACCCCCTCCCCATTGTTTCAGGTGTGAGGGAAGAGGATTAGCTTGATAACGAGACAATAGCCTGGGTGTACTCAATGTAGGTGACATGTGGTCTCTTATTGAAATCTTAAAGTTCTATTTCTCTTGTATGTAAAGTATTAGATTTATACTATGCTTATATTGTAAAAGTTGAAGGATTTTGCTATCCATAGATGTAAATTTTATAAACTATCTACATATAGTACATGAGGATGAGACCATCAAAATAAACTATACAAAGAGGCTAACTGTAGGATTACCCCCCGACCACATGAGCCACCTGGCTGATTTTCTTATCACTAGCAATGTGCTAGTCCCGTATAAGAGTCATGTCGAACAGGAAAAAGAAGGAAAAGAAAATAATTTGATCTACAGGTTTCGCTTTTAGCAAGAAAAAAAAGAAAAAAGAGTGAACAAACCAATATTGTTTTCTTCTTTTTCACCCATGTGGAATGAAGTTCAAATAAGAGATTCTCATTTTTAAAGACTTCTAACTGTTAATCCAATAAACTTTTCTGTTGGAATTTAGGGAGCCCTAAACCAACCACATTATCTCACATATTTATAACCATCCATGCATATTACCTTGTGTATGTATGTGTGTAGAGGTTTAAAAAGGGACTTCCTGCCAGCTCCCTGATTACTCTATCCGTGTGAGTGCCATACGACACACAACCAAATTAACCCAATCTACCCACCCCGACATGCATCAGTTAACTGACACCGGATGTTGCCCCATGTATAGGCACAGTAAAGGGTATTCACAAGGTAGACTATGTTCTGACTCAGACTGTGGGTTTGATTTCAGGTATGTGCAAATGTTGCAATTCAACTGGTCATCACTTTTTTTATTGCAAGAGTCGGCAACGTTGGAAATGACTTCAAATGTTATCTATTATCCCTTACTTGTTGGCAGTCACCTGGAGGTTAATTCAAATGATGCTACGACAGTTGACGGTCACAACGATTTACTCTGTGCATCATATTGCAGTTCCCCATTCAAATACCCATGTAGCTGCTTCAGTCACCTCCTGAATCGTTCCCCAAGGATGTATTTGATCATTAAAATCATTTTGATATAATTTCTGCCTATTCTGAAAAAATCATTAGGGAGAATGAATTTGATCATTATTGTGTACCAACTGTAAATAGAGATAAATGAAAGAAGTATACACACCTCGTTAGCATAGAATCCAATGGTGGAAGGTGGAGTTATTAACAGGGAAACATCCTAAGATATCCTAGATGAGCATGCCATGCCTAAATTCACCATTTTGTTCGAAATAAATAAGAATCCATTGATTTTCCATAGCGATGAGTGTGGGCACCTGCCCCGTCCGGCCATTCCATGCCCGACGCATATCTGACCTAGTTCTTACATCCGGGCATCTCCCTGCTTCGTCAACGGAATGGCCCTGTGCGTTGGATCGCTACGGAAAATCATTGGATTCTTATTTATTTATAAGAAAATGGAGACAAAATGTAGGCCAACAGCAAGAAGGGATCATATATTTGTCGGCGATTAGAAGTACAGGACTTGACATGCTTGGATTCTACCCGAAAAATGTGTGTAAAGGTGGAGGTATGTCCAGCAGAGTGACAACATGGCTATGATGGCTTGGCAAACCGTGCAGATCGCATGCACTTACAAAATGTCTTATCCTGGATTAATTCTGGGGTTATAAGGTAAGAAATTAATACATAATGGATGAATAAGTGCGATAAATGCATTAATGCATTGATATTCGAGGACTCGGTGAGGTTAGCTGGAAATATTTCCAGCAAACCTCACCGAGTCCTCGAATATCAATGCATTAATAGCTTATTGTTCTTTGGGCTCCCTAATTAAACCCCCTGTGCATTATACCTGTATTCAATATTTTATACTTGTATTCAATATAATTGAAATGTCTATTTAAAACCATCAAGTTCCACATCGTACATCAATCCATTATAGCCATTTGTTGCCATGGTGCATGGAAGCAGATCTAGTGAGTAACTCTCTAGGGCTTTATTCATGCGCCATACATGTCCACCCTAGCGTCTTCATAGACACCCAGAGGTAGGGACTGATTCAATACAGTGGGGATGAATAGATTCGCCAGCACTGTATGTGTGCTTCATGACGATCAAGGAGCATAAATATGAAGGCAGTCGGCGACCCTTTAATGGTTAGACCCAATTATGTATGTGTCAATAGCTTTGTCATTAAAACCCACGAGAAAATGGCCAGTGGAAGGGTGTTCAACTCAATAGATGGGAATCGGGCACAATGTTATGTAACATAGGTAGATTCACATGCATGGACCCTGTGATGCTCTTATCTCACAAATTGCTTCCCGTCATGTCATCCGATTTGTCAGATATGGACCAGATTATGTAAAAGGAATAGTAGACATGCATTGCAGTCAAAAACCGAATCCAAAACACAATATTGACTATAGAGGTCTAAGGACAGTGGATACATTATGATTAGCCTCTATAAGTGATACTCATATATTATAATATGTGCCCCAAGAAACTTTCCAAGCTTCAAGTCACTATGACTCCAAGAAGACTCCCCTGTGGCATGCCTCTCAACAACCCTCACTCACTCACTCATTTATCTCTCCTGTCATGTTCAGGGTTATGTCAGTTTAACATTGTTCAGGCTGCCCCTATTCCCTACATTTCCCTTCTGTACCTCATGGCTAACCCTTGTCTACCCCCTATTGTACTGGACACCATCATCTTCAGAGGTGGGTGAATGTATGGGATGGGTTGTATGGTCTAATGGATGAAATTGATACTAGGGCTATTTTGCTGTTTGCCCACGTGACACATGACATAGATAAGCCTCACTGAATGACCTGGGATCATACATGGGTACGACAGCTTCACATGAAAGGGGTAAAATCTCACTTTCCTTACAGGACATAATAAAGACATTAAGTTATTTTTCTTCTGTAAAAGTTTGCTTTTTTAACATTTTCTTTTCATGTACTCTATTGCATGTTTATTGGGACTCATGCCATGACTACCCTGACACGCTCCCATAACGGTGTCCCATACGTGTAGGTCCTCAACCTCTCTTCTCATAATGTGTGAGGTGAAAGAGAGAACATGCTACACTCATGTACAATTTACCTCCTCAATCATGATGATACCTAAAACGCCTACCCTTGCCACTTATGAAAAAAGGTTGCATAGTCTCCGGCCTTTTTTTTTCGTCTACAGGTATTGACAGCCCCCAACCCGTTAAAATGGTGCATTGACAACTACAGCCTTTCGGATTTTGTACTGTAGTTGGTACCCAAACCTAGACTGACCCCCCCCCCCTCTACAACAGGCCAAGTAGCCCACTCAGGCTATGGATCTGCATGCATGTATCATGCTGGGGCAAAGGCACCCAATTCCAACAGCAGGAAAGGCAAACTACCTGTCATCATAGAAAGGACTCGTGGCCATAAGGTGTCGGCACCCCTTGTAGGTGTGACACCCAGAGTGTCAATACAGCTTCCACATACCTACTGCTACACTCAGGTGTCGGCACTCCTTGTAGGTGTGACACCCAGAGTGTCAATACAGCTTCCACATACAGTGAAACTTGGTTTTAACAAACTCCCTTATAACGAAATTTGGATACAGCAAAAAAAATGCTTAGTCACAAACCTCTCCTATATATTTCTATAGTAAAATATCTTGGTTATAACGAAGTACTCTAGGCATAAACTTGTTTATAACGAATTAATTTCGACTCCCAAACCTGGGAAAATATGCAATAACTATCCCCAAAGGCTTAACACAACACAGCCCACTGCTACAGTCGCACAGATGAGGAGGGGGGGGGGAGGGATAGGGATGTCCTTACACAAGCTCTAACACCCCCCATATCTCGCCCACTAATGCAGGTGTGATGGTGAGGGTGGGTGGGTAGAGATGTCCTTAAACAAGCCCTAACACCCCCCAGATCTCACCTACTGCTACAGGTAGCTAGGTATACATATAAAAGGGACTTAAGAATCATTAAACCTGCCAAAAGTGCTGAACTTGGTTACAACAAAATTTGGTTATAACGATTTTTTTGAGCCTATAACAGCTAGTTCGTTGTAACCAAGTTTTACTGTACCTACTGCTACACTCAGGTGTCGGCACTCCTTGTAGGTGTGACACCCAGAGTGTCAATACAGCTTCCACATACCTACTGCTACACTCAGGTGTTAGCATTCCTAGTCGGTGTGACACCCAGAGTGTCAATACAGCTTGTGTTGTTATGGACAGTACACTTCCTACCCAGGAGATAACCTTTAACAAGCTTATTAGCTCCCAGTCTAGCAATGGAGATGAATGCTTAGTGTGAACTGTTATACCTTCCCTACCAACCACTCTACACTGTCAGGACCTTGACAGGTACAATGGTCTCAAAAAAACGTCATCTTGGCCCTTACATTACCCCAGATTAAACAATTATATCCCTATCAAGTTGTAACTTCTTCATTAATCTGATATCTTCAACAACATCTACTGTCTTATGTCACCGTGTGATCTAGCATCTTATCAATATTGTATTGTGTATGATGGATCAACCCCTGTTATCATACATCTGAGTTATTACACTATCACTCCTGTGATATTGTTTATCATCTATTATTATATCCTGTTATCATACCTGTGATTTATTACATTATCAATATGATATTAGTGGTTATGATGTTTTACCACATCATGTCATCATACATGTGATCTGTTTATTTGCTATATTATCATTCCTCACGATGTGTTATCGTTTTCAACACAACACAAAATCTCAACAATCTTCATTGTTATATTTGAGTGTGATTCTTGCCTGTTATTAGGGTCAAATGGTCAAAGACAAAACAGTTGCTGGGGGAGTCACAGGTGATAACCCTTCCTAGATTGAAGAAATCCCCACTCTGTCCAGTTAGGGCATAAAGAAAGGCAGTGGCTTATGTTCCAGCAAAATCTCGAGAAGCACCAGTATTTAGGTACAAAGATGGAAATCCCATGACAATAGGGTACCTGAAGAGTAATTGGACAATGATCATGGAGAATATTGGGGAAAAAGCTCAAGATACAGCCTTCATTGTTTGAGAAAGGGTGGCTGTTCATTTGCTTAGTTTAAAGATGGGGCAAGTTTGATGGACATCAAAAGACATGGACGGTGGCGCTCTGATGCAATAAGGGCATACCTGTGTCCACCAGCTGATCAAACTGACTCTGTACACACTGCCCTGACGCAGCTATCAATGTATACATATATAATGGGCTATTAATCAATCATAATATTAGAATGCATATCATGTATCTGCTTATCTGCTTATAAGTCTATATATGGAAGTGCATATCATATGCATACCTACTATTATCTAACACTTATATACTGCCAGCATACATTTCTATATCTACACAGTACTCTAGTATATACATTGCAGACACCACTTATGTATATCAATGTGTCATGAATCAAATGTTCAATTTATTTACATGTCTAATTGCTTTGGACTTTGGGAAAACTCATACATTGTCAATCCAACAGGATATTCCAATAAACCCTTATTATCAGTAATTCGGTGTGTTTATTAATCGTAAAAGTACTTATTATGTGAACAGGCATGCACAAAGGATTAAAGAATAAACCATGTATTTGGCCTCCCATGGAGTGTATTTTCCTCTTGTTGGCCATATATCATATAAACGGTTCATCGTGTATTTGGTATGAGTTATCTGTATTGTATTTGCAAATAGTTTATGTACTGTGACACATTCCAAAATACACCTATCCTGTCTGCCAATGTATTAGAAATTCAATTCTCTTAAAACTACTTTATATGTCGATATAATCATTTTTATTGGGGGGGGGGGTGAGATATCATTTAATAATTTCCACTTTTTCAAAATCAATTCTCAATTGAAATCATTGGATTGACGGTATACTAAAGCAAGTAAACTGAAAGCAATTCTTTCCTCTTATTTAGTTTACAAAGCAAACTGAATAAAAATGCATGTAAATGATAATGACATAATGTGTCAAAAAATCGCCAAATCCCCAAGAAAACTACTGGCAGGAGTGATAAATCCACACTGCTTTGCAAGTTGTCTGACTCAGCGAAAACAGTAGACATACATGTTTGTAGCCAGTGTTTAATATGTATTCACTTTTTATCTGACTCTCTTTAACTGATAGTCGATATGTATGTATACGTGAATTGGGTGTGGTCGTCTTCCTTGTCCTGATTCACTTTGAACTACTCTTCTATGTAACAGAGCGTGATGCAATTAGCCATACAGGTAAAGAACTATAGTCACACAGGTATAGACAGAAGATGAAATAATGATAAGGTAATGAAGGTGGTGGGTGTTCATTATGTCAAATATGTTAGGCCACCCTTAAAAACATGTTTGTTTCCTGTCCAGAGGCCTGGTGGATTTTTTTTTTTTGTGAGAATGGGAAAATGTTTTCCTGAATTCTGATTTTTTTTTCATTCATCAGCATAAGAGTCTAGGTTTCCAATCACAAAATCTTAGAACATGATGGCAAATTCATGCTGTCCCCGCTTACGATGCTCATGACAAAATATTTTCCTAAAAAAAAGATTTCCCCTCCCTCCCTCAATGGTCTGAATATCCCCACCCCCTGGACAGGAAACGGACATATTTTTAAGGGTGGCTTTATGTGATTATTTTTTCATAATCGCATATGCTTCCAGAAATACGATTTATACTGTGTATTTCCCCGTGTTTTATAAGCCACCCATATATGAGCCGCACCCTGAGTTTTATAGAAAAAAAAATACACAAGATCAGAAATGGTATAACATTTCTACTGAATGGATCCTCAAAATTTAAAAAAAAAACTGACCCTCTCGTGATGCTGTAGCAGTAACAGTTGGTGAAATATTGGACATCTGTCAGATATATCCCCTACCCCCCACCCTGCCTCCAGGTACAAGTAAATCTCATCTGGCGACCACAAATAATGATACTTTTAATGCAATCTTATTCTTTTTTTCTTATTGCACACTCACAGTTATACTTCTTTTCTGTAAAGCTATTAACCGTAAACCTCCGAGTGTAAGCTGCAACCGCATATAAGGATCACCCTCAGTATGGGTGAACCAATTAGCCTCTGATCTGCATACACTGAAAACCTGGAGGATCCAAAACTAGTCAGTGGTGACGACTTTAGTCATCAGTATGACAATACTGACAATACACTGACAATACAGAGTCTGACGACTTAGGTCGTCAACGACCTAAAGTCATCATTTTGACCACCTACATAAGGTAGTTGTTTTAGGTATTGTCAACCTGAGGACCTAAAGTCGTCACCACTGACTAGTTTTGGATCTTCCAGGTTTTTTGTGTATAAGCCGCAGTTCAGGGGTTCTTATCTTGGTTTATAACAACACTTCTTGGAAGACCTATGCGGAAGAGTGGGCTTTGGCCTAGTAAAGGGAAAAACAATAATTAGTGCTATGGATTTATGGACACATCACAACGTCGCATCCTGTGTTATATTATAACTATGGCCAATGCTCTTTTTATCACCTGACCGACCGTATGGTCCAAGGGCTAGAACTGGATCTAGAAATCGGGTAGGAGAATGAAGCTATATATGATATAGGGTACGTCACTACTGGAGCCACTTGTTATGTGGTATAAAGTATATAGAGTATGAAATGAAATAGCGTGGGGGAGATTTGGTAATTTTCACTATAGATTGGAAAATGTGTGGGGAAAGCACCTCCACATCCCCCAAGGCACTGTAGAGATAATTATAGGTAAAAGTGGAAAGTTTATAAAGATCCATTAGTGATCCCTGGATGAGGGGTTCTCGCATCACATGCGCTATCCATTTTAAGACATATACGAATGTCACATTGAGGGATCCAGCAGTCAACAGCCACAAGGAGAGGTGCAGACACACATATATATATAGTCAGATTGATAACAGGAGTGTTCCTTTATCCACTTTTCTTCCTTTTTGTCTTATTCAGTTTTTCGTAGTATCATGTTAAACCTAGACATCTGTGACATAGGGATGTACATGAACAGAGGAATCCCCCAAGAGAGATCTTCCAGCGTGGGATCCATGTGACAAGCATACCCCAAGATAATCGTGTCACCACATGGCTCATGTGGGAGTGTGGATGGGGGGGGGTCCCCCATGTCACATGTAGATTTTAAAAAATGGCTATGTCCCCATGTCTATTTTAAGAAATGGTCATGTCACCGTGTCAATTTTAAGAAATTGTTCATGTCCCATGTCACTAAGCCTAAAATACCCCATGTCGCCATGTCAGTCTTAGTGGTCCACATCCATCATGTGTCCTTCATGAAGATGGCCTTGACCTTGAGGATTGACCTTGACCTCTACTTGACCTAGAACATGGCTGCTAGTGCTTGCCATGTGTCTGACAGGACTGTGTCATGTGCCTGATGGGTACCAGCTCTGCTGGCTGCTGGTAAGTGGCAGGTACATATCCCATGATCCTCTACTGTTTGAGTGCACTTGTATAGTGTATATAGACACAGCCTATATACTACATGCACATCCATAGAGTCCATGGTGAAGGGGCACAACTTGGTGTGGTCTAATCCAATGGGAATGAATCGCAATATTCCCACCGCAAGCGCAGGGTATCTCTGTGTGTACATTGCTACATGGGAAGTTCAGAATGCAGTTACTGAAATGTGCATAATTATAGTGATAGAGGGTCTATTTAAAATCGAAGTTAAGTTATGTATTAATATGTAGAATATATCATCTTTCCTATATGGTTAGGTGATTTTAGCCATTATGACCAAAAAGGAGAGGCATCAGGTCAAAAAAGATCTAGGGAATTCTGTTGGATTTTTTTTATCTTATAAGTTGTTGGACATACAGGGGTTATTGTGTTTTGATATCCTACAGTCCATCATACAACATCATCAGCTACTTCATTATGATTTAGGGTGAATAGGTACTCCTTTGTGTGTTGTATTTACATAGAACAATGAACTTGTAATTGAGATCAGTGCACTTTACTATTTAACTATTTTATTTTATGTACTGGATAGAAGATCAGGTACCAGGTGCACCGACACGGCTGTGAGTAGGATATATGGGAAGGACCACAGCTCCTGTTAGGTACTGCAATATTATGAGCAGGAAATTGAGGGAGTCTTTGATATTATGTTAATAGTTAATATATTTGGCATTTTGGCATACTAAACCTATGTCTAAATACTAGGACAGACATGCTGAGCTGTGACCTCCAAGGAACATCTATTTTATGGACTATTTCTTTCCCAACACTGTCTGGTAGAAGTCCCAGCTGGACTGTCACATGCCCCTCATTCTCTACTAAGTGTAGGGACAACAGAGAGCACTCATTTTTCATCTAAGTATCCCTAACAGTCTAACTATGTTGATTCAGTTTCACTGCTCGATTATGAAGCTGGTATAGGTTCTTAATCCATTTATAATGGATATCCTAATGTCTGTAGACCATTGCTGAAGCAACTAAAACAGTCTTCAATCTTGCTAATGGCTTTGACAATTAGCTCAATTATACAGAAGCAGCAGTATCTATAATAGCAGGAGATATTATCTCCTCTTCATACTCTCTACATCTCTCTTTCATATACCACTGGTGGTTAGAACTCCCCAACCTAATCAACCTCATTTAATGATAGTATCAAGTATTCTTGTCTTTGATTTCTCTTATGACTGATGTTGATCATTACTATGTATCGCCATTTCCCGGGCACCATTTCTTCTTCTTTTTTATCATTTGAAAGGTTGTAAGTGTTAATGGGAAAGTGCGGTAGAGGTATCTCAAGGTAGAAACCTCTGACAGCCACTTCAAAATTATAGAGCGATATTTAGGGGGTTTATGTTAGGTTCTTAGAGGTTCTCCCAGATATGGTTCGCCTGCTGTTTGGCAGAGAACCCCAGAGATGGAGTTTAACTTAGAATAAAGAAGTATCCATTGGCCATGACTGTGGAGCTGGGGATGGGAACATGTTGGGAGATTGCGAGTGTTCTTCCTAAAGATGTGACGAGCCTTTAATTTAGGCTCAAGATGAAAATCGATTTCTCAGCTCAAGTGTATTTATAATGGGTTTCTATTAGGTATAATCTATGATCTATTCGTTTCTAGGTATATGTGTCCTGATTATGATTGTTAAACAGACACGATGTGCACTAATTGAACTCAGGAAAATGATTTTGTAAGTGAGCACTGAATGATTGACTTTTAATGGTTTCCTAATCGAGGTAATCAACACTTTATTTTATCCTCCAATCAACCACAATTATACACTTGATACATATAAACCGTGTCTATAATTTCATCAGAGGAAATTGATATTTCTGATGTAATGCAACAGTGAAAACCTATACAGGATTCTGATCATTACATTCAGGTAACCGGTGATCGTTGGTGTAGCACCAAAAAAAAAATGAAAAAAAAAAAATAAAATGTAATAATTCAAATGGCCAGAATAATCCTTGCCTACTTAATTTTCACTTATAGCAATGGTGGTTTGGAGAAGGAGGGGACACGCTAAAAGTAGTGATCCCACCTCCTCTTTTGGGGTTTCATTTGGGGTCTCAAAAAAAGGCAAATTTTTAAACTCTTAATCACAGACCAAAAGTGGGCTTCCCTAGCCCACTTAAAAGGGTCTATTTCTCCTCTTTCCTATCCCCTCAGGATGTGTGTGGTGCACGGGCACTGACACATTCCTCTGTGAAATTGTGTAATGTAGTTTTCACCATGAATATGACCTTAGCTGTCGAAATGGCGTTAAACATCTATTACTCACTCACTCACTCACAGACCAAAAGGAGGGGTGCACCTCTGCGCCCCATCGCAAAGCAAGAGTATCATCCAAGGAACAGCCTCAGGACCTGCCTGAGTATCATTCAAGGATCAGGCTGAGTCTCAAACAATGCTCATTTTAGCGACATTGCCTGAGTCTGGATTTAGACTCATGTGAGTAAGAATATTTTCTCAGTGTATTCATATTGATTAATGATATGTGCAGCAAAGTAAACGTCCATTCCTGCAACCACTAGTGTCCTCAGCCATTGACTTCAACGCCACTGTATATTCCTTTTATACTTTCTTTACAAGGTGTTCCTACTTTTTGACTTTCTCACTCCCCTTCAGGTGTACTTCAACTTAGCTCTATTTATGTGCATACACAAAGGAAGTACAGGGGCCCTGGGGATAGCCGCTCTTAGGATATCCATAGAACTGTTTTAACACCCAGAAGCAATTTGTGTTGTTTCTGCTTTAAGTTGCTGGTTTTATGGTTTTCTCTGCATTCCTGGTCTGTTAAAAGGAAGTACTGAGGGAAAAACATAAAGTTTTCATCAAATTCTCCATGATTTAAACTACTTAGAATAGGCTTATCAATGTGAAGCTTACAATAACCAGGCAAGCAAAAACACCCCTCTGCATGGAAATTCATTATCAAAGTTCATCTCAAGATCTTTGAAATGAGACATCATCGGGTTAAATATTCCTAGAAGTTATATCAGAACCCCTCCTTGAACATAGGTTGTTATTCATATCTGAAATTGATGTTTAAGCTCAAAATACATTATAAACCATAATAATGTCTAAAAACACAATAAATCAGACTTTAAAAAAAATACATGATAATATGGTGATTTTTATCATAGATTTTGATGTAGAAGGAATTTTCCATTTCTGTGTTGGGTTTTGGTGAGTATCCCCAAAAATTGGCATACAATCAACAAATTTTGATTATTGGAATGGTTGCCATGGCAACAAGAAACAGACATTTTACCATCCAAATATGGGCCATTTCTACCAAAAAAAGGTGCATTTTAAATGAAACCATTGATTTCAGCATAGAGAATTAGCTTCATAATATTTTTGACCACTTTCCGCTGCTTCAGCGGAAGTGGTCATATTACAACTGCATCGGCCCATAGACTTTGCCTAGAGCTCTACCCTCCACTGTAAATCAATGTACCAATCACACCCCTGTTCCATACCTCTACTGGTCTATAGCCCCCCTCCCCTCACCCCCTCCCCCCCCACCGGTGGGTCGGCGTCTTTGGCTGCTACGCCGCTGAGGCAGTCCCCCCCCACCCACCTCTATGAGTTCAAGCTGTCATCGGCACACAGTCGGCGTTTTGCCCACCGCTGAGGCAGTCCCCCCCCCCCACCCACCTCTATGAGTTCAAGCTGACATCGGCACACGGTCGGCGTTTTGCCCGCCGAGCGCCTATAGCCCCCTCCCCTCACCCCCTTCCCCCCCGGGTGGGTCGGCGTCTTTGGCTGCTACGCCGCTGAGGCAGTCCCTCCCCCCGCCGCCCACCCGCAGCCGGGCCATTTGTTGCCCCTCTGTCTACTTGTAGTAGGCTTCACCCAAGACTACTAGAAGTAGGCTTCTCGCGCTAACCAATCAGACTGCTTCCTTCAGAACAGTTGCTTTACTCCCCTACGGCCACAACTATTTAGATCTAGTTTTCGCTGAATAAATACAGGGCTATACCCATGTAACATCATTATGTGCACTCAGTTGTCAATTTTGTGTGTGTTGGTTTTTGCTTGAACGCGCAAATATTTTTTGCGCCCCCCCCTTCGACGGCAGTCAACATTTTTTGCGCCCCCCCCCCGTGTCAGAGGCGCTCGGCGGGTTCAAGCCAACCATGGCATACATGCCAACATTTCAGGGAAAAAAACCGGGAGACCCCGGGAATTTCCCAAATGCCCTATAGGCTATACAAAGTTTATCAAGCATTTTCACAATTTTTGGTATCCTTTGGATGCTTTTCTCAGCGGGAGATTTTATATGTTTAAAGTGCATAAACCTGTCAAAATCCGGGAGAAGTGTGAAAATCCGGGAGGGAGAACTTCAATCCGGGAGAAACCATAAAAAATTGTCAAAATCCAGGAGTCTCCCGGCCAATCCGGGAGTGTTGGCATGTATGCCATGGCTTTAGAGGCCAAAAATGCTGGGGAAAGGCCAAAATGGCCTGAAGACAGAGACATCGTTGTGCGATAATAGGGTTCCGAGAGAAAAACGATTTTCCAGAAGAGTCCATAGCTGTTTGAATTTTTTTCCTATGACGATTTGGTGGAAAGTTATGGCCATTTTTGTGATGTCATAGCTTTAAAACATCGATAACTTTGTTCCCATTGTGCAGATCTGAAAATAAAGACCGCCATGACGTTCGCCAGCTCGAGCTACCCTTCATCTATAGGTCACACTATGGGAAACTCCTATTATTAAGGGAGATACGATTTATTTTGTAAAACTGCCAGTTCTTGGACCTCTCTGCCAGTACCTGGACTGGCGTCTGCCCCCGCGTCCCAAAAAAGCCTATATTTCGATCCATTCCTTCCTCAAACCTGCCCTTTTTCGCCGGTGACACTTAAAACAGATAGGTTTTGGCAGGAGGTAGGGCGCAGGTGGACCGGCACAGGCCGAAATGGCTGCTAGTTAAAAAAATTATTTCGCTTATTCTTTTCCGAAACAAATTTTTTAGGGGGACATGTTCTTTAGGGGGACGAAACACCCCAGATTGATACCGAACATTCCATATCCGCGCATATTATTTGCATAATTAGCATAATTATGCAGTATCTTGGTACTCTTCAATATAATATAGATATGTTCCATTGGTCCCTTATAGAATTCATATGCTTGCAAGTATAAACTACTGACTGCACCTAGTGACTAGTGGAATCTGAACAGTAGAAAAGATAGACCCCTCCTCTACCTTTGTAAAGCATCAAACAAGTTGTTCAATGGAGGCAGCCATTGCTTGATCAGATGCTTAAACCTTTTAGATCCAAATGCTAGTTACCAGTGCATTATCACTGTTGATAAGCTTTACACATCAATACCTGCGCATGCCCTGTTTGCACTGAATGGATATCTTTCCATTTCTCCATTCTCTGGTGTTTGATTGAAAATGTTGACGTCATTCTGTGTTTTAATTTGTGTTTTAATCTGTGTTTTTATGGTACATGTATTGAGTTTAGGGCTATAAAAGGTTAGTGTTAGTGCTATGGTATGATAGTAATTACTCACTATTTGTCAGCGGTTAATCAATATAATTTTTATGTTAGTAATTACTCACTATTTGTTAGCAATTAGTAGAAATATGTCAGTATTTACTCACAATTTGTCAGCAATTAGTCAGTATACACCTAGTGACTAAGTATTGACATTAAAAAGATTAATGGCATTTTAATCATTTGTGCATCATGCCCAGATTGACATGATGCACTCACATTTTGTCAGTAATTAGTCAAAATATGTCAGAAATAATGCACAATTTGTCAGCAATTAGTCAATATATGTCAGTAATTACTCACTATTTGTCAGCAATTAGTCAATATATGTCAGTACTTAGTCATTGAATATCAGCAATTATCAATACATGTCATTATTTACTCACAATCTGTCAGCATTTTGGTCAATACATAACAGAGAAATAGCCATTGATTCAATTGTGCATCTTGCCTTGACTGGTATTTGTCAAAATATGTCAGTATCTATGGACTATTTGTCAGCAATTAGTTAATATATGTCAGTATTTACTCACATTTTGTCACCAATAAGTCAATATATGTCAGTGTTTTGTCACTATTTGTCAGCAAATAGTTGATATATATCAGTACTTAGTCACTATATATATATATCAGCAATTAGTCAATATATGTCAGTATTTACTCACTATTTGTCAGCAATCAGCCAAATCAGTCAGTACTTGGTCATTATATAACAGCAATTAGTCCATATATGTCAGTACTTAGTCACTAGATATCAGAAATTAGTCAACACATGTCAGTATTTACATAAAATTTGTCAGCAATTAGTCAATATATGTCAGTATTTACTCACTTTTTGTCAGCAATCATTCAATATATGCCAGTACTTGGTCATTATATAACAACAATTAGTCCATTTATGTCAGTAATTACTCATAATTTGTCAGATATTAGTCAATATATGTCAGTATTTACTCATATTTTGTCAGCAATAAGTCAATGAATGTCAGTACTTTGTCGCTATTTGTCAGCATTTAGTCAAAATATGTCAGTAGTTATGCACAATTTGTCAGCAATTAATTAAAATATGTCAGTACCTATGCACTATTTGTCAGCAATTAGTCGATATGTCAGTGGGCTTCCCTAGCTCACTTAAAAGGGTCTATTTCTCCTCTTTCCTTTCCCCTCAGATGTGTGTGGTGCACATATGCTTGGGCACTGACACATTCCTCTGTGAAATTGTGTAATGTAGTTCTCGCCATGAATATAACATCAGCTGTCGAAATGGCGTTAAACATCTATTACTCACTCTCGATATGTCAGTAATTGCTCATAATTTGTCAGAAATTAGTCAATATATGTCAGTATTAACTCACTATTTGTCAGCAATCAGTCAATATATGTCAGTACTTAGTCATTATATAACAACAATTAGTCCATTTATGTCAGTAATTACTCACAATTTGTCAGATATTAGTCAATATGTCAGTATTTACTCGTATTTTGTCAGCAATAAGTCAATGAATGTCAGTACTTTGTCACTATTTGTCAGCAATTAGTCAAAATATGTCAGTAGTTATGCCAAATTTGTTAGTTAACATGCACATCCTCCCTTCATCACACTTTTAAAGAAATTTATAGCCTATATAACCCACACTCCTACTCAAAGCCTACCACACATGACTCTTTTGCCAAACCAAAAAGGTCAATGTTTAGATCTAAACGGCCATCTAAACTCCTAACCCCTCATGAAAGTGGTCTTGCAGCTTTGCTGCACCCTCTCGACCCCTAGCATCCTCGTTATAATGATTTTAGAGTAATTTTGCCCTCCAAAGCCCCCTGGTGACCAAATGGGGGAATTAAAAATCCCCCGCGGAGGGGTGTTCTCCCTTGATGGGTCACAGATTTTAAGTAAAAATTTCGAAGAAAGTGGTAATACGGATTACAATATAAACTGAAAAGACAGATACAAAATCAGATTATAATCAAAATTGCGTAAAAGAAAAATGTGTAAATCCCTAATACATAGGCTTCTATCATAGTAAAGGTTGTGTGTAAATCCTTCCCACATAGTATCCTACCATAGTAATAGTTATAAGAGCATTTCCCCTTAACCCTAAGTGTGTATTTACACATAGTTCCCTACTCAGTCTACCCCCTGAGGTGTGAAGAAGAGGGGTGAAGGCAGGGCCATCTCTTACATACCTTCCTCAGCCACCTAACAGACCAGAAGTCAAAGTAGGCTCTCTAAAGGCAAGAGCAAAGCCCAATCATTGAATCAGACTCTGTGTTTGGGACTTGAGCCTTAGTGTGTGCTCCCTAAGCCATGGCTGGCACCCAAATGAAATGTGTCTCTGCCAAGTCCAATGGTGAGTTGTGTATATTATATGTGAGTATCTTATGGGTCATAAGGGTATGGGGTCACCGGATGTCTCCTGGCTAATTATATGTTAATTATGCAAGCATAGTATATGAGTAGGGTAATGCTACTCCCGGGGTAAATGAGGTAATGTATTAACCAAAAAGCAGGGCAACCTTTTGCATAAAAGGTATTAGTCATATTGCCATCTGCTGCGCCCTCTAGGGCTCTACCCTTGGGTCAAATGATGTTCTGCACTAGTCATAACAGAATCTATTATCTCTGTCCCATTCACTTATTACAAGCCCGAAGATTTAATGACACAAGAATGTTGTCACGTACCCTAAACAGTACCCTAGGCTTTCTGAGCCATTCAATATCACAGAAGGTGGCATGTTTCACATAACTTGCCTATACGTGTTTATAAACAGACACACGAAGATGTCTCTTGTGTTTTTGCCTTTGCAATGTCCCAATACTCTTAAGATCATAAATAATATTCTGCACAGTCCTACGGCTTATTCCCCTGGGTTTGGCCAAAATTGAACAGAAGTGAATAGTACTAAACTGCTAGAGCTATTTCCAGTGTCAAATTTTGCCTAAAACCCTGAGAATCGACCTTCCAGTACTGCTACCTCACCAAAACAAGTGAATCAATGACAATTATTTCAACATCATATCCACAGGAAAGTAGGAAGAACTATATTGTGGGTAGGTTTCCGCCAACCTAGCTTTGTAAGACATGTTACACGAACTGGGTGGTGGGGTGGTGAACCCTATTCATTCCTGGAAGGGTTGGATGGCTGGCTGGATACATCAGTGACTGAGGGCAATTGGTGAACACAGTTTTAATTAGTAGCTTGGTAATTATTTCTACCTGTGACTTATGATCACTACACCTTGTACATCTGGTCTATACATCATCAACGTCATTATCAAATATGGGTCAACAGCTATACTTACAAGTACATATTTAATCTGTGGATATGGATGGCAGGGTAGCATGCTACCTGAACCTCAGGCATGCCAGTGTCAAGATCCTAGGGTGAGGAAACGCTGTATTTAGATAATTACTGTTATATGGGTCCTAGGGCTGAACTTTTCTGATTTGTGTGTTGCCTCTTTTTTTGCACCTATGCTAAGGTGGCTTTGGGGGACCAGAAGATCTGAAGGGGGGACAACATTATTTTGGCGCATTCAAAAATTCCAGCCCCCCCTTCCTTCGTGACCCCTGATATAAGAAATAACCACTCCTATAAAGGCAGGTGTGTAAGATCAGTGGTGCACCCCAGGGCTATATGCACTGCTGCACTAACACTATCGACCATACCGATAACACTACCCCATACCTCACTGTGACTGAATGTAGCTGTTCCATACCAGTTAATCACTCACCATACCCTAACTTCTAAACTGATGGACTTATCAACGCTAACCACATAGCCCACTCTTCATGCCCTCGCCTCTATGCCTCACTTACTTCCCCAAAATCAAGATCTGGTCACTGTCTAAGTTCTTTTATTTGTTCCAGTTGGTTAAACACCTTGATGTAAATAAGAGTGTATGGTACACTTGGTTAGTTGTGTGTATCTATAGATAGAACGGTGAGAAAGAGAGGCAGGGACAGAGGAGACAGGCAGATACAGAAACAAGGACAGAGAGACAGGGAGACAGGGACAGAGACAGTTAGAGACAGAGACAGAGAAACAGACAGATAGACAGACGGACAGACAGAGACGGAGAGGTGGCAGACATAGACAAACTGGAAGTCTAAGATTATCATTAGAGATTATAGGCAAAGACAGAGGAGGTAAGAGGGAAAAAACAAATGCTTTAGAATGGGCTTTAGAATTGCTAGCTAACACCATAACCATGGGAGAATATCTCAGTATCCACAGGGTATGCACACTTCACATGTATAGGATACCAATGCTGGTACATAGACTACCATTTTGAATCAGTGCAGTTAGCAGTGGTTAGGGCACAGTGCTCAGGTGCTCGCCGCATCACAGCTCCAAATCTCCCGTCAGACATTGCTGTTGTCCGGTGGGTGTCACTAATATCCATCTACGATTGTCCCAGAGAAGAATAGAATGTTAGATCAAGGATATCCTAGCTAAGCCACTGGAGGCTTTAATAAGGGGATCTCAGATTGATTGCAGCTCCATGGTGCGGTCACATAGGAAATGGAGGTAGACTGAAGCTGGCATTTTGACTGGTTACCAGAAAGCAGATCTTCATTTGCATTACCAATGCCTTGAGCTTCAAATTGGTATTCACCAGTGAATCAAATCAAATCAATGTGTACAGTTTTCAGGGGACAAAATGGCCGCCCCCTGCAGGGCTATCACTTGGGGTGTATCGATACACAAACTGCTGGGGGTCATTCTATAGAGGACCAGAGATTAGCTACTGGGAGGTCAGAGGGTCTAAACGGTTACAGACAAGAGGGTTAGGCAGACTCCCGGGGGTATCTAAGCCCTACTTAATCCCCAATAATTACAGAGAAACCTGTGTATAAGTCCAAGGTAACCTTCCCTCCAAGGTCCCCTCCTTGAGGGATTCTGGGAAGAGTTTATATAGGGGTTCTAATCTCTCCTCTCGACTATCTAACCAGTTACTTTAACTCCAAGGGCAAAGGCACACAACATGCATTAGATTCTGATAATGTTCTTTCACCGCCATGATGTGATTAAGCAGTACCCTGTCTTTAAAGATCTAAGAATGATAGAGTAGTAATATCAACCACCCTGGACCTGTCATTTCTGTATCAATACAATCATGCACATAAATCATTATATAAATTATATTATTATAGTTCTGGGTTAGGAATAGAATTCCTCCAACCTGATTGTTTCACTATGTCGGCATGCTGCTTTATAACAAGCAATGCATGCTATAGATTGAACTTTAGTGTGCTCTATAGTCATTTGGATCATAGTACCTTATTAATGTTGTAGGATTATTTCCTGCAAATTTCATACATTTGCCTTCAGAACAACTGCATCTAAGTTATACTTAAGGAAGAGGCAGTAGTGTTTGCCAATAATCTATAATAAATTCTTATTACTAAATTTTGAGTGTAATTTTGTATCTATGTTCTTAAACAGTATTATGACTATCTTTACAATTTTGTTCCTTCTGTCATTGTAGGTGAGTGAACCCATGGTCTCAAATAGTTACAACAAACATTCTATTGTGTATAGCCTACTGTAAGTACCTTTCCTTCCTTTTTTCTTTATTATTGATCATGAAGCATGTGGTAACATGGCTATACCGATAGTTTACAGGGGTACACCCATATAGATACCAATACAGTCACGGTTTATCAGAATAGTTTAATGGTTATTACTTATATCTATGGAGAAACACCCAATTTCGCTGCTGCATAGTTGTGCAGTCTGATAACAGTTACTACTGATAACTAAACTATACTAGAAACAGGCGAATGTCTAAATCCATATCACCTGCAAGTTTTTAATACTGATTTTGTGGCCAGGATGTGGAACATATAATGTGTCCAATTAATACCAAAAATGAGGGAGGAAATGATATGCCAGTGGCATCATGGAAGGAGGAGAGGGGTATGTTTGCTGATATAGCAGTCATGTGTCTGAAAAAAAGGCATAGCCTCAGCTCCACTCTTGACACCGGCTTCTGAGAAACGTCAGATTAAAAGAAAAAAAATATCTTTGACTGGTCTGTTTTTGTTTACATTAGACTGTGAGCAAGCAAGCAGAAAGGATCACCCCCGGGGGCACTTAGGGAAAAGGGAGCTGTCTAGTAAATTGCATTTGGAGTTTAGGGGGCTCGTTAATACCCACTATATATATAACTTCCATGGAAAGGAAGTAACTTGAATATCCCATGTAATCACCCCAGGCCTGTCAAAGTCATGGATATCATTGTCATACGTCCATAGTTTACATAAAAGAAGGTGCCGACAAGCGAGCTTTTTTCAGACTACTTTAAAAAAAAAGGGGGGGCTGTAAAGATTGAGCGACATTTTAAGGGGCTGTGAAATGGCCAAAAGGTGGGGGCTGTAGTATTGCAGTCGAGAGGTACTATCATAGAGTCGGAATCTCCCCTAGGGATAATCTAATGCACTATAGATTATGTATAGTGTATAAATAAAAACAAACAGAACAAAGGATTTAAAAGGATATGGCTTTTCGTGAAATTTAGTTTTCCCATTGCGGAACATGGGCTTATGTAAGATAGTGCGAGAAAGGGTAAATAAGGGAGCTCTAATCAGGTAGATGAGGTAAAAATGAGTCTCTTTCTCTGTCCTCGATACCTAAATAGATAGATCAAAATGAAAAGTTACAGGTAATCCTTTAAAAGGAGGTTTGTGTCAGACTGTTAGTATGCTTTATTTCCTAGTGTCCTCCTGTTAAACAAATATTTTGAGACCATGTGCATGTAATCATGATGTTTTCCCTTTTATTGGAGGGGGGTGATGCATATTCAATTGGTATTCTCTGTGATGTTGACGGATAGGGTAGAGATATGTCTGAGAGTCTTTCCTTTTAGTATACCACTGGGATGACACCAAGGGGACGTGTCAACTCTCATGTAGGCCTAGGAGCTTTAAAAAGAAACCAACAACAAAAACAGAGGTACAGGTCTTGAAACATATGTCAAGCATTCTATGAGATAAATGATTTTTATATTACTGATAAAAAAAAGAAAGCCTCCAATGGAAAGACATTAATTGGAGACCACCAATATGGCGACTGTTTCACAGCTGGCTCACCAGGTGTTGCCTTGACCCCAGCTGCTCTGTTTATCACCGCACCCCCCCCACACACACACACAGTCCCCTCTCTCACCCTCACTCCCCTCCCAGCCTTCAGAGTATAAGACAAAATAAATTATTCAATTAATTTCAATTTCCCCATGTAGGCACATGGGCCATGAAATCCTGCATACAATCCGACTTTACCTAGTTCATTTTGATGAGTTTAGACCCACACAAGCAAATGCGCAGTTTGATGGATTGCTTATATTTGAACTTGCAACATGTCTTACCATGATATCTTGCGGATAAGGCTCCCCCGCATATAAGATGCTTCAGGATTTCGTAGCAAGCCCCCCCCCTCCCAAATCATTTTTGTGAACTCAAGAGATTATGCTAATTCATGCAGGGGGAAGTAGAAGAAGTGCATGCACACTGTAACAAATGTGTGTTGAGTTTACACACTTTGTAACATGCTTATTTGCAGCACATTTTTACTCACTTATTTTTTCAACACACAACACACTTAACTCAAAAGTGTGTTAAAAAATGTGTAACTCTCAGAAGTGTGTTGACGGAAAAAGTGTGTTGACATCAAAAGAGTGTAAACATAAAGTGTGTGGAGATTAGTGTATGTTAAGCTTTGAGGGGGGGAGGGTGGGGGGAGGCAGTGTTAGTGGGGGGGGGGGGGGGGTATCTTTATTTTTCAACATTTATCATCACTTCAGTGTGTCTGTTAAGTAATTCCAGGCTCTTGCATTTAAAGCCAGTCCATCACTATACAGTTCTTCTCTGAGCCATGATGAATGAATGGTGCAAGTTCTGACCTGAAATATTAAGAAAACAAAGGATTAACAGGGGTAGACACTAACATTGGCCCGGGAGCCATTGGCCCGCAGTTTGGGCTGTGGGCCCGTAGTTTTCTCACAAATTACCTTCCTGTGGGACTGGGATAGCCCACAGAATTCCTATTGGCATGTTATATATCATTGGAAAGAGAAAATCAGCAGGAATCTAGGCATTCTTGCTAGGTAATGGTGTGAATTAATGAGAAATACCCTTTAATTTATCTTTTCAAAAAGTAAACTCACTATTCTGGGCTCGCAGGTTTAGCTCCGGGCCCATAGATTTCTAAAGCTATGGGCCCGGGTGGCCAATGGCTGGAAAAGTGATTAATGTTTAAGGTGAAGAGCAAAGGAACATGTTATACAAAGATAAAATATTAGTCATGACAAGAACACCACAGGAGTGATTGATAGTACATTAGAGTACTCCATGATTAATTCATTAATTTCTTTTTGAGAACTCACAAAGATGTCTATATAAGGCCTTCATTGATCTATACATGCCATGTATACATTGTACTATAATGATACCAACATTTCAAAATGTAGAATATCCCCACTTGCTAGTTCCTGATAACTTACTCTTCTTAAGTCCATATGGGTACCTGCAGGCATTGGAAGAAGGAATTATCTGAAGAGAAAAAAAAACAATGAGGGTATACTACATGTATTTATATAATAGATCACTTTTTACAACATGAAAGATACTGGATGGCACACAACATGTTACATAGTCATAAAGCCTTTAATGGAAAATTATTCCTTTATATAAATGACATTATATTGCTATGAATTACTACAATGTACATGCATATTGTACTACAACTGGCATTTCAATCATTTTTAAGAGGATATTATATAAAATTACTTACCAGACATATATCATATAAGTGAAGACACTCCTCTCTCTAGCAGGTTTAGATTCAAACTGACTGTGTGTAGCTGTTAAAACTGACATTTGGTCAGGTGGGGGGGGGGGTAGTTAATCTGTTGCATAATGCCACTTAAGACTGAGCTGGAATGTGTGTATTGCAAAGGATTAATAAAATGCGTGTTGATTGAACACACTTTTCAGGATCTAAACACATTTCAGGATAAAGTGTGTATGTGTGTTGGAATATGTGTGTTAATGTCCAGAAAGTGAGTAAAATATTAAAGGTGAGTTGAATATCCATGTGTGTTATGATTTAGTGTGTTCCTGCAAAACACATTTATTACAGAGTATGATGAATCTAGAGAAAGGCTACACGACCTACCTGTGTCAGTGTCACTGTATCCCAAAGTCCCAATAGGGTCAATAGTGGTTTGTCAATTTGATATATGTATACATCTATAGATGTGGTAAGCTTAGACCTAGTGAAGATAACTGTAGCTTGACGCCTTTATGTAGAAACTCATAAATACTGTCTCAAATCTGAAGGTCTATCTTTCAGACTATGTCTATAACTATTTTGGTGGTTTTCATTTTCATGAGCCTTTCGTTTTCTACAGGAGAAAAAAAAAAGAAAAAGTGTAATTAGCGCGGCGACTAGTGAGTACTAACCGTGAGATGAGTAGACTAGTGTATGGTTCACAGTCGCCATGGTGTAAGGGATAGGGAGGCCTTGCAATCTATTTTTGTTTGTGGCTCCTCTGCTATGGACTATTCCTGCTCACTATTCTAATGTAATAACAACAGTGTGTGTACTTTACTTATCAGTGAAGGAATCTTCAGAATATATCTCATACTTTTGATTTTATTCGCAGATAAGACATTTCATCATTTGGAGCCCTATGGCAGATTAGCATTAGAGCATTTTAAGATTCAGAAATGCATCCCTGTAGCCTTTGTTTTAGAATTGTTCGTTTTGAAACTACTATATATATGTAGTACAGGTTTTATCTCAGTGGGTTATGGTACAATTGGATCATATTTTCTGTATTTGAACAAAGTATTCACTGTCAAAGATCTCTATGGAGAAATCAGTGCTAAAGTGTGTGTTGCCATATGTGCATTTTTGTAAATCAGATGAGGTTGAAGTGTAAGGCCACCTTGTGGAACTGCTACATTCTTTTCTGTGTACAATTTTTAGTTTACATTGAAATAATGCTATCTCAGAATATGTATCTACTATTGGTGATGAAAGATTAATTTGATTACTCCTTTCATTATATAAACGATTTTGTGGAACACTGAAAAACATGTATGTACACAGAGAGGTGGAGTGATCTGGCCGGTTTGCTAACCACTGGCCTGTGATGAGGTACAGACTATTACAAGTGATTGGCAGTTGGGTGTGTGTGTGTGGGGGGGCGGGCAGGCAGAGCAGGCTCCTGGCAATCTGAGACAGTGTACACTCATAATGACACAGCTGTTGACTATGGCATTGAACATTGAATAAGACAGGTCCCTGTGGCAGCTGAGTGAGGTGCATGCAGAATGGACAGTCTACAGACTATTAGTACTTAGCTGCAGTGGGTAGTTCAGGTTGCATTTGTGCTATATACTACCAAAAGCCCAGATGATAGTATGCCCTATCTGTCTGACCAACTGAAACTAGACAGAAGATTACAAGTCGCCGCGCCATGTCTCACAGGACTATTCTCTACTATTGTATTAAAATCTACAACACTATGGTTTTATTTTAGGCAATCCCAAAAAGAAAACAATTTCGAACTGTATAGGATTCAAATTAATGAACCTAGAAAATTGAGATCAGATAGATTCAACCTACTTACCCTTCTTTACAGGATATCACCTTTAGCACATTTGTTTCTGTCTTTCTACGTCAAAGCCAATGGAAAATGTCATGTAACTGAAACAATATCCGACGACCTCTCTTGTTTCCCTTATTAAACGTGAGACGAACAAAAAGAGAGGCATCTATGGACGCTTAATTCATCCAGGACCCCAAATCAAGAGACAATTATCTGCAGTAATATGACATGAGGACAGGTGTGCTGGTCATGACTGGGGGTACAATAATCCTTCCTCTGGAAAACATTTCTCAAGATGGTACGACTGAACAAAGCCACTACTATTTGAAACCCTCGAAATTATATTTGGTGTTCGTAGGTAATGCACTATAACTGCTCTTTACGATCAGGACTTAATGTAGCAATTACATAGGGTTTGTTAGGGCAGTCATACCAGTGCAATCATTAGTGGCCCCTAGATGAAGGGCTATAATGACATTAGAGTGAGGCAAAAGGGTCACTTCTTGCAGATTTGACCTGGCCCTCTGTTTCCCACTCCTTCCTCTAGATGTCGCCTTTAGTTCCTTCTTTATCCTCCAGGTGGCTCTTTCCACCCCTTCTGTGTCTCATCAAATAATTATGGTTCACCTCTCTGTTTCTTTCTTGCCAAAATGGGGGTTCGGGGGCAGAGCCCCTGATCAAGGATATATGCCAGATCTCATCTGAATTTGAATTACATTTAGATGAGATCATCTGAAACTTATGGAAACTTACATGGAAGATTATTATTCAGATGAGATCTCATCTGAAAGGGGGGGTTATCCGGGGGATGTGGCTGGATGGGTCTCTCAGGGAATGAAATGTTTATGGGGCGGTATGACGTCAGTCCACTTCCGGCCAGGTTAAAATCCCAAGAAGTGACCCAGATGCTAGAGTGAGGGATCCCTCTACGATTTGGAAGAGTTCTAGTCGTACCATCTTGAGAAATGCCTTCCTGAATTAGACAGAATGGGTTATCAATAACAATATTCAAAAATGCCTTTGTTTATGAAATTTGATATTTTATTTCAAGCGACCATGAAACATTGTTTATGTCATAGCTGATACGAACGTCACTATAGATTAGTACTAGAACTGCCATATTCAATGGAGGGCATTAAATACAATGTGTCTGTATTCAATGGGTTTCTGCCATCTTGGATTTTGAACAGATCTGAGCTGTTTTCTTTATTTAAAAGCAAAATAACCATGTAATGGCTTTGTGGGATATGTCAGTCCCACCTTGGGGAATACGATGTAATAATATCCCATGGTCGTGGACATTTGCTTATGTGTTAAGATACTTCAGTATTATGACAAAGTAATATACATTCCAATTACTATTCTTCATGCGTCATGGTAACTTTAATGTACTATACATTGAAGTATGTGAAGCGCACCACGACCGTACAATATTATAATATTTATATGGAGATGTCTGAAACCCAGCAAACAATATAAGACGTACACTGCAAAAATGGTGTTTAGATTTTAAACATGTTTAGGTCTAAACACGTTTAAAACCTAAACATATAGGTCAGTTAGGTGTCTCATCGACTACACATTTAGGAAATGAACACTTTTATTCTAACTACATAAACATTTATGCTAAACATGTTTAGATGTTTAGAGTTGAGACAGTTGAATAATAGGTGTTTAGATTTAAACATCAATATGTTTAGATACTTGGATGTTGAATCCACACCAGGTAGCAGCACTGCCTTTGACTGGACTATCTGCACACAGTTATAATCAATTGTTGTTACAAATGTCCCCAAATCCCATGTTTATCATGGTTTCATTTCATAGAGTGTCATGTGAAAAGAAAGGGCAATAGAAAATTGACTAGATTCACCTCATGCCACCATCATTATAATAAAATAATCAATAAACTCCATGACTGACACCTATTTCATGTTATTCTGGAATAGATAAAGCAATGTCCTTCCTGCCAAGCTGTTGTACTTTGTCAAGTCTCTCATTCTGAAGCAGTGTGTAATATATGTACATGTATATAGCTGTGGCTGACATCTTTGGAGACTTTGACAAGTAAATACCTGCTGATGTCCCCCCCCCCCCAGTAAATGAGAAAACAAACAAAATATAGTTTTTAATGCATATATGTCTGCAAACCTTAAATCTCCATCAAATCATTTAAACATCTAAACACAAAAATTCATAAACACCTAAACACATTGTTTGGCTAAACATGTTTAGGAAATTAATGTGATTACAAAAACGTTGCAAGAATATGTTTAGAATTAAGTTTAGGATCTAAACACCATTTTTGCAGTGTACCCTTCTATGGGACCCACTTTGGCAGGGACCTAGAAATAGTCCCCTGAACTTTCCTATTGGAATGACAAATAACGATGTTTTATGGCGGCTCTGGGAGAAAAAACACGAATGCCAGTTATTTTGTTTGTCTCTTGACATAGAAAGAGCCATCTTTCAACCCAGCAAATGAGGATTCCATCCTTTACAAGCCAAGTTTGCTGTTGTGTTTTGGGTATCACATAGAGAATTAATTTCTGAGTATAACTGTGGTATTCAAAAGAAAAGGTATTGTGATTGGACAAGATAATATGGTAGAACGTCCATTTGAGGCAAAACAGAATAGAAAATTAATGACTCATTAGGACAAATACCAAATAAACTTTGATTTATTTCATATTTCAATTGCATTAAACTAATTAAGGATAGTGTTGATGTTGTGGAATTGTTGAATCTAGAGGGGGTGGGGGGGGGGGTTCCTCCTGGGAGCTCCTGGTTTAAATCCATCGCATTCACAATGAACACAAAAGTCAGAAAAGCCAAGACACCACGATAGGAAGGAAGCTAAAAGAACAATAAAAATACCATCTCAACAGAACTTTGCTCCTTGCACTATAGACCCGTCTTGTTAAAATAACTCCTTGAGTTATTCAACCAAGCCTGAGGTATCTTTTTAACATACAGGGATTGTAATATTTATAGGTTGAAGGGAGGATGCGTGAAGATAGGTTATGATTGCCAAACCGGCTCGAATCAGCTTCCATGGATAAGCTGCTTTTGATTATCTTTTGTATTCTTTTAAGAGCCTCATTAAGGCCTATAGAAATATCAGGCATGTTTGATATTGTTGAGCACCTCAAAATACCTAATGGTTCCAGCAAGTAAATTACATCTCTGGAAGACACATTACATTTAAAGGGTGGCTAGCATGAAGTCACATGACCACCCCTTGACCAACCAGGGCGCGACGATTTTTTTCCCGCTGGGTCCCGCGAATTTGTGAGCAATCTTTTGGCAGGTACCCATGTTGAAATTTGCCTAGCTAGTCCCCCTTTAAGACGCGTTGTTTTGAAAATCTAGCATTGGACTCAATGGAACATCCTCATAAGAGGCAATTCATAAAATTGATGACGGAATGATTTTTTGACCATTTCGACTTAATTTTCAGAAATGCATAAGAGACATCTCAACCCCCTCCCCCTGCGGCGTGAAATCATTATGACGCTGGGGTCCATAATGAAGAGGTATATATTATTCCCACCAATACACGCGAGAGTGTTCATGGAAATGTATGCATGGTTGAGTTACCATCTAAAACTCAAACGATATAGGCTTAATCTATCTTACTACTAGTAAATGCGCAATACCTTTTTTTCTAAATCAAGGAGTCCATGTTTGCTAAAAAGGAAAGTTCTTAAATAAGACATTCCACGTTTGAGTGCACTGAGCTGAATCCTAATGGCAAATCGTTTAACCCTTTAAGTTCTGCATGTTTCATTAATACATCATGCTTCATGCTAGTTAACCCTATAAGGGTTAATAGAGTCTAAGAGGTGTCGGCATGATGCCCTGATGCAATGGTGAGTAGACTCGCTACAGTACTGCATTTAAAAAATAGACAACAACCTTCTTAACATCGAGGCAACCTGTGGTCCCATAATGTACAGATGCATCTGAGTGGATTATAGTACAAGAGGCAGTTAAGATGTGAAGAAGGAGTTTTCTTTATTCATAATACAAGTACATACTTGCATCACCCTGACTAAATGAAAAAGTCTAATTAATAGCCTCCCACATGAATGATGGACAAGCCATGCCCTTGTTTAGATGTGGACTACACTACTTTAATGCATTCAATGTCACTTCTGACATGAAGCAGAGCATGGGCTGCCATTTTATAATGGTACGTCATGATTGTCACGATCCATTAACTTTGAGACATCATTGGACCCTTGGAGGGCTATAGCTTGAACCCTCCCTCCCCACTCCTACTGTATGTATACTGAGTCTCCCAGACACCAGCCGTCACGATGTGAGACTCAACAAGGAAGAAGAATGACGGCGAAGAATGACAAGAAAGAATGTCACAACTGCGTCTTTGGTCACACAGAATGTCTTTTTTTACCAGATCAGTTTAAAATGGTTATATTGAACTGTGACATCCCAAACCAAAGGCATATATCAATTGCAAGTCCAGTTTTTTTTCTGAACAAGGAGGAAGTGTTCATCCAATCCTCTATTGCAAACAGCTAGTTGGAATTTAGCTTAATGAAAACCTTTCTACTGCTATCTATTAAAAGGAGAATAATTAGTTAGTAAAAGAACAAAAACATTCACGATTGCACTCGCTCGTAACAACCTGCAAATTTTAATAATTCGTCAGTCCTTTCAAATAATGGTCTAATGAAAATTGATTGGCCAAGACTTGGCTTGCATTGTATATTCTAAGACAAGGGATCGAGGAAATCTCACGTCACCGGAGACCTTGTTACTTATAAATGATTAAAATTGGATCACTTTGTTGATTGATGTTGGATAAAGGGAACCGGTGGAAGTGGTACTCAAAGGTAGAGCTCAGTAGTCTACACATTGACCCTGACAGGATTCAAAGTTGACAAAATCAATTAAGAAGCCTCTGCTGTAAGTGTAGACACAAAATAGATTCAATTATTAGAATGAGTGGTTAATCAGTATCTAATTATTACAATCCTTCACTAATGCTTGCTAATCAAAATGATTATCCACCCACAACAGTGTCATGCATTGTATGCTAAGGAAGTAATGTCCCCTGCACAGAAAAAAATAATGTTCAAAATCTTAGTCAGATGTTAGTCAAAAAGGCTAACTTTCTAACAATACCTAGTCAAAAGCACGTGCCTAAGTGTCCAAGTTTTTCTTAGTCAAATACGACTAACCATTAGTCAAAGTGCCCAACTTGCCTTGGCTTGCCTGATTTTGACTAAGATTCTTCAGTGGTTTTGACTAAGTATGCAATCTTATAATGGTGAGTGTAAGCTCTGTATAGGATCCACATCCCACAAATAATTATCTCATCATTTAGGAAGCATACATGTGAAATGCCTCACATCATTTTCATGAGAGCTCCGGAGTCAGTTACTCTGGGTTTCCCACAAAGAAGCAGATACATCTGTGGATATTTTACTTATCTAGATTCCCACAGAAAAGGTGTAATTATCTGTCTACCTAGTTTAATTAACAAATCATTAAACTATTTGACATATTTTGCCAAGCTTGATGTTATATTGAATTGTGAAAGCCTCAAAATTATACAGCGCCTGAAAATCACCATCATTTTGACATCTATCGAATAGTTTATGGTACACAGCCACCAGAAAAATCCTGTTTCAAACCACGCTGCCACCTGGTGTGTAAAGGCAATACTATGCCAATATAGCTTAGTCAAAGTCACTAAGAGATATTAGTCAAAGTGACTAAATGACAGTGACTAAGATAAGTTAGCTTGCCTGAAACTCCCAGCAGATACCTTATTCATGATTGTGGTTGGAGAGAGAAACTGATTTGGGTAGTCAATGTGACTAAAATAAAGTAGACATTGTTAGTCACACATTAGTCATATGTACTAACTAAGATTATTTGGGCGTTTTGACTAAGTTAAGTTAGACTGACTAACATGGATTTTTTTCTGTGTGATGTTGAATAATAATGCTCATCTCAATGTAAATGTATCAGATTGCAGTGATATGCTATTTGAAATTACTAATTATTGTATTTCTGATAGGTCAGGATGCGCAGTGGAAATTGTATTTACTTTGATATTTGGAAAATAAAGGGATTCATATGAGAATTAATTCGATTGTGATTATCACAGCTATACATTTATGCTAGACACAGCCATGGTGTATACTTAAAACTTGTCTTAAACTACAAGTCCTCCATATAAGCGGTTCCCTATTGCTTCACATGTAGTCAAGGGAAAAGAAAAGGCTGTGGGCTCTCGTCATTATATATATATATATATATATATATATATATATATATATATATATATATATATATATATATAATATATATATATATAATATATATATATATATATATATACGCACGAATTGCGTTAGCACATGGCGCCTCGTTTTCCATTAAGTTAATAACCTCCTTCCTCCACTCCTTTCTCAAGACCATGAACACCACTCAATTGCTCCTCGCCCCCCCCCTCCAAAAGAAGAAGAAGACTGCTATGATGTTTGTCCGCTGGTTGCACCTAACGGAAAAGGGTGGTTGAAAAGGGGTTTAATGCGGTGAGTTGCGAGGTGTCCATAACATGGCCATTTTTGGGACTTGAGAGAGAATTCATAGTGAAAGTTAGATTCCTTATTGGAGGTGTCTTTAAGATTTTACAATCCAAAATGGGTGTAGTGGATTATCCAGAAGTGTTGTCTAAGTAGTGGGACATAACTAGCGGTATGCCATTATTACTAAACAAAAAACAAAACAAAAAGGATGTCTATTATATTCAATACACTCACTCAATTATATAAATTATCTTCAAAGCCGATCCTAGGACACATCGCCTAAACATGAATGATTGGTATGTTTACCAAAATAAATTCGCGACTAATTACAACTTCAAGACCCTGACCTCAATATCTCCCCAAAATTAACACACAACATCTTCATACATTGACTCACACCATGGCGCTTATAGTGCTGTTTACAGCCAGGAACTAACAGACCATGCAACCACCAAAAACTTCTGGATACAGCTTTACGCAGTTCTTTTAACACATTTAATCCTATAGGCTAAGGGTGAGCCCTGCACTAGTCACGAAACTTGGTGTGCCTATTGACCCGTATATAAGCGTCCAGGCGCTCATTGATTTCAATCAGGCTATTACCCTGGTGCTCATTCAAGACCAGCGCTTGTTCAAGACTAAAATTTCAAACCCCCTATATCCCCGGCGCATAGTCAAGACCGTTGCATATACAGGCCAATAGCCATCGGTATTCACCATGTTCGACTAGATCAATGGGGAGATAAATGTTCATGACACAGCACTTATTTACTGTCAGGAAGAAGGTTACACTCTACTGACTCGGTTAAGTAATGTATTTACACTAGTAAGAGATAATTTTGTAAACATGCTTACAATTAACGTCACCATTTCCAGGCTTTCACGTGTTTTTGAGGCTTTCAAGTGAAGGACATGCACATAAAATTCACATAAATATTGATTTATCACAATTTTACAAATGTTTAAATCTTAACTGAGGCATCCTTATGAAACACAAATCTCCATCCTAGCGAATGACATCGATTTGATGGTTCCTGTGTCAGATGTAGAACGTGACATCAATTGTTTGTCATAATGATGTAAAGGGAGCGCCGAGTAAGATAAACATTGAAAAAAGACCCACAAAACCAGTCCGGGTGCCAAAATAAATGAAAATAATCATGTCGAGATAAGGATTGAACGTATTGTAAGAAAGTTGTAAATATCTACTCTTTGGGGGCAACAGTAGTAGAATACTGCAATTTGTGACGTTCATAAAGTATGACAACTCTCAGTAGCTTATGATGATAATGGTACTCCTGCCAGCTAATGGAAACGTCCTAATTCGAGACTTTCAAACAAATTGCCACATCTTAAAATTGCTGCCACTTACTGAAATTATCCACATCACACATGTTCATGCCAATCCTTGTCCTATTAAAGGTGTAATAGGAACAACTTGCACGTGTAAAGGATCATGAGGCAAATAATTATGTAATTTTTACTCCTAGCAGAACAGAGCCTATATAAAGTGTGCTGGACATTAAGTGTCATGTCAGTTGAATACTTTGATCTTATCTTATTCAAACATGTTAGATCCACTCTCGTGATTTCATTAATTGAGGTTTCTCTATCACTCAACACAGGACTAAGCTTCACATAGGTTTACGAAGAAGCACAAAATAGCTCGTTAACATAAATATGGCTATATGCATAGAGGTATGTTAGTATACAGGACGTACAGATCGTCTTGTCCAACGTTGGCCTGTTGGTCCACTGGGAATGTGAAGGACGGGTTTTTATAGAGGGTTTCAGTGGCGGATTTAGAGGGGGCGGGGGCCTTTTCCCCAGTACTTAAGAGTTTAACTACATATTTTGGACCCCAAGATTTGCTCAAACATAAGGGTGCGCCCCCTCCTTTTGGGCTGCACCCCTCCTTTTCCAGATCCTGGATCCGCCACTGGACCATTTAAAAAAGACTTTATCCCCCTGATTATAGGTCACCTTTTTGCACCCCATGAGCCTTACTCTTTATTATTTGGTTCCCTTGTAGGTCACTGCTGGTATAGAATCTGGCATATAAACCTCCATTCAAAAATTATCTATATTAGTGCAAAGACCATACTGGAGGATACAAACAAGGTTCTAGCTTGAGCTTATTTTGATATTTTTTTTGCTTTGCTTTTTAGCAGTGCATTCTTTACAAGGCTTTGTCTTTGTATAATGCAAAGAATGAGTTGTCATACTGTATATATTCTGACATAGGAAATGCAATATGGGCGTGGTGGTCTGTTCTATTGATCGATAGATAATGTACTGTACATTTGCCATTGCTATCAAGGAAGACAACAGTGTTCATATGCAATCGATAAAGTCTTACACTAAATTCTACAAAATTTTCAAAAACACAATTCTAGCCTCGAAGGCGCATAGCTTGGAAGCTATCCCCAAAGATTGATTTGCAATAGCTTTAAGTTGTTGTGCCACTTTGTAGTTTGAGTGAGGTAGTTATGAACAATATATGATCCACGAGACCTAAGAGTGAAAATTTCTAGTGATGCACGGAACACTGTCCCCTACGAACAGATGATGGGCTGCCTCTGGCTCGCAAACCAATGGCCTAAATGCCAAGGCAGAGGCAGCTTATTTCACTTATGAAAACAAAAACAGTAGGGCGCAGGGACAGTATCCTTAGCCCTCCCCGGCTTTCTAATTTAGTTCACTATTAATCCCAAATCATTTTCATTCCACTATCACTGCACACGGGTGGCTGATGGGCGGCCGACGGGCACCCTCCATTGCTGCTTGTGTCCTCATGACCTAGTTGTACCTGAAAACGAGGCTCATGGAAATCAGCTGCCTGTAGCAGCAGCCTGACTACAATCACCTACCTCTAGGTTGCACAGTGATGAAAATTCCCATATTGTTAAGGTCCAAATCACTGGCGCTAGCCACAGGTGGGTGATTTTTGTACACGAGGCTAGAACACCCAAAAAAAAAGAAGTTAATTCTATCTTCTATTGTCAATGGCATGGTTGAAATGTGTTTTAGAAACTCTTCTTGGGTGGTTTGTTGCTGTGGAATTTTCGTTTGATCAGAAATAGCCTATAGTATAGTCATTCGATCAGGAGAATGATGTCTCACTGTCTGAATTCCCTCCTGCTGTCCTACTGTCAGATCAAACAGTAGCAACGTTAAGTGAATTAAGTTTATTTTAGGAATCTGTGTCAGATTTATTCAAAGCTCTAGATCTGATAGGCTAAAAGGGAACCTATGATGTGGGTGATATGGGTGGGAGAGAGGGATGGGCTGGGTGGGGGGTATTAGGAGCGTTGCTGCAGAGATGCATATCACTGCATACCTGAAGGCTGACCACAGTTTTGAGACAGTCCAATTTTCTCCCTGTCTTGGCCTGGTACAAAAGATATTGGACAAGTCAATACCTGTGCCAGCCAGTGTCCTTGTAACAATATATATAAGAGACAAATAAATGAATCGCCAAATTGAGATGGCATTGCGAAAAATGAAATTCATATTGCTTATTGATACTGACGAAAATGAGTTATATGGCTAGCCCTGTTTTGTCATGTATAGGGTTAAATTACCATTACATGCTACAATAAAGGGTTAAATCCACTCGTCTCGGTTATTCCGTCAGCCATGATGAGGTGATTGTGACTAATGGAATGGCAACTAGCAGTGTATTTAGCCCTTTATGAGAGGTATCACTTTCCTATTCCATGCAATGCGTCAACGGTTATAAATTTTCCTTCCTACCTAAACTGATTTTCGTGGTCACTAGATGCTTGGCTAATTTGTGGAGTGTGGTCGCTTTAAGCTGAATCTACCCTAGTGTTTACTGGACTAGCCAAACTATGTTTAATACTCGACAGGTAGTGCATGTTCACCATACACACCAGCCCAGTGTCATGATGTAGGGTATTGGAATACCTATGGGCTTAGTGTTTCTAAAGGCTAGGTGAAAGGTTCAACTGATTATGCTATTTTAATCTAACATTGGCCTTTGAAGAAACTCAAACCCCTTTCACTAGAGAATTCGTGGGTATTAATCTTTCTAATTATCAATATGCTCCCTCATGGTCAAGAAGTACTTGGTGATAACGTATTGATCCATTAAACTGTCAGCTTTAAGCTTAAACATAGCACGTTTTAAGCATACTACATACTATGATATCAGATATGCATAATGTACATTTTCTTTCAGGAAAACTAACAATTACACTTACAGTTTCTGAGGCAGGGTATATTGCTATAGGGTTCACTCTCAACCAACCTCTCATGCATATAGAGAGTGCATAATAATAATTGAAAATGGCCATTGAATATAGCTGTAAGTGACAGGAAAGATTTACTTTTCTTGGGACTATTGTAAATTGTATTATATAATGCTGTCTGTATTGAACTGAAAACCAGACTCTTTGCAATATTGGGAAAGGTGTACTGCTTATCTTTTCTGTTCTAATCAATATTAATGATTAATGGTTTATCAGATAAGACTTTTAATTGACTTTGACTTGGTGTATGGCGCAAATGACCATGAAAAGTAATTTCTCTTTGAGATAAAGATAGCTCGGCCCGAGGTGAAATAAATATTATGTTTGTATTTAATAATTGAGCCTTCAAATTATTTGCTAAAGGGATTCAGGAAGGAAAGTCATGGGTCATATCAATAGTTTTTTTTGGTGAAAAAAGGCCCATTGATAGACCAATAAGTTCGCCCAAAGTTTGACCGAAAAAAACAATGTTTTGAGCACACACGTTAGTGTTTCTGGTCTTTATGAAATTTGGGAAATTAGGACATCATGATTAAATATCAAATTCTATTCTTTCCATAAAGAGGTGTCATGGAATGGTGGGATAATGATGTCAAGTGATACATAACTTTCTTTGCATACTCCTGAGAAAGAGCCAGATTGGGCATAGGAAACGAAGGCTTTGGTTACTGCTATCTTTGGATTGGTATTATTGACCCTTGGTCAGTGACCTAGGGCAAGTGGGAGTTGATAACTCAGTGTTTATCAACAGTCTGGTGTAAGCTCTGTGTGAGTATTGTGCTTGAACAGGGGAGAACTGACCTTTGTAGACACCACAAATATAGGTACAACTGGGTCTGTAGGTATGGCTAGGGAGGTCTACATTAGACATTTACCCCCCAGACAGGTAATGTTAGGTACTGGTTATAGATAGAGACTGTGAAGTCTAAAATTGGTATACCTTTGCTAAAGACTAGGAACTTGTGATGTCCCAAAAGGCAGCTCTTACGATTTATTTTATTGAGTAAATCAGACGGCTATTTCCTGAAGTTTGTACAGATGTACTCTGTGATTACAATGATACTGTGGCGCATACTGTAATTTTTGTCACATTGAAGAACAAACCTATGCCAAGAAGAAGATTTACTACTTTTGAATAATGTTCAATAATTATTAATGGATGTCTTCTTTTACCTAAAATTGATTTTTATTTATAAAATCTGCTGATATCTTTGTGGTTCTGTGTTTTTGGATATCATCTCCGTAATCTGTCCTGTGTGCATTAGGATAAAACAGCATCATTCCTAAAATAATAGCCTTGATGGATACAGGCCAGTAAATATCAGTTTTAGGAGGTGTACTATCCAAGGCAGATTGGGCTTTGAGATAAAATCGTCTATAAAAGGAGTATAATGAATAACCCCTTCTCCTCTGATATTGCATCTGGCCCCTAGGGTACGATAACCTCCCCTACCCGACAAAATTATAGCTGTGGAAACCTCCAATCATAATGTCTAGTCAGGTTAAGCTTTGCTTAAAAGTACCAAGGCTATTTATGTATGAACTGGTACACAGGTTTATATATACCAATCAAACTGTCTTTTAACCTTTTTCAATTTTGGGATGAGAAGGTAATTTCTTTTGGGAAAATTTGGAGTGCAAGCCGAAACCCACCATTCAATAACCGCTGGTCCAAATCATCTAAAACATGGCTATACACTTTAAGCTTACCTACTGGGGTGCATTGGAATATCTCATATGCATGTTCCCCTAGGACTCAAAAAGAATAGTCTCTTTATTTTCTCCAAGCTTCATCATAAGTGTTAAACTGAAGTATAAAACTGAGGAAATGTCTAGTCAGCAGATTCAGACACTAACTGTGCCCACATCACCTTAGTCACAAAAAATAATATTTTATCTCTATTTTCCAGGGTATAATATCTCTGTCTAGCCATTACATATTCATCACCTCCATGTTACATCTAGGTGCATGGTTTTATCAGTATGTGGTGCCGAAAGCCGTGGCCCCCAGTCCTGCAAGAGCCACTGCAGCCTTTATAAAATGCATCATGCCTATTGGTCGTCATGATGCACCAATGAAGTGCTGACTCACCTTTATTGCATTGGAGTACCATATCTGCAAGTGCACCAATCCTATAGTGAGTAGACTCACCAGGGCTGCATTCATGCATCATGGAAACCAATGGGCATGATGCATAGATGCATTATCGACCCTAAAAGGGTTACAATGACAAAAACATGAACAGGGATGAGAGAGGATGGATAAAACAGAATAGGAAAGTGCACATTAAGCAGAATAATGGGACGTTTGTAGCACACCCCAAGGGGTGCACCTAGACTGGAACCGTTAGCAATGGACTACATGCATGAAGCATAGCAGTCAAATTGTAAAGGCCACGTTGGTTGCCATTTTCTACATGCAAATCAGAATATTTCACAGCTGAAATGGTTTTGAATTATTTAGTATTGATTTCCAGCACTGATTGCATCCTTAATTTATAAGCCTAAAATTGTCGTTTGTAATTTATGTATATATATATATATATATATATATATATATATATATATATATATATATATATATATATATATCTGAATATAAATACCAGAACCCACGAACTAAATGCATTAAAATCATTACATTTTCTGTAAAGTGCTTGCAGTTGTTAATAAGTAAATTATATTTGATGGTTGATGTGCATTAGAAAGTAATTCAATAAGGTGAATTGATCAATATCCTAAATGAATCAGACTTTATTCGTATATGATTGCCATAGATGTATGGAATATAGGCATAAACTATAGGTATTCTTTCTGTCAGCGATAGAAGCATACCCTTACATGCAGAGCTCTAAATGTCCCACAGCGATAACCTTTCAAATGAAGGTCAGCTAAGATAACTGATAATCAATTTTATAACACTAGTGGTGCCTGTGTGAATGTGCACCTAGGTAACTGTGGTATCTATTCCTTTGAGGGTCATATAATAGCTCCATAATTTATTAATATTCATGTAACTTGCTTGACGTGATGCCCCCACACAAGCTGGCCATATTTAACCATGAACTAGCGTGAGTCGTCGCTGGCATACAGGTATTATGGTTAAAGTAGTTCCGCCCTGCTGGAAAATCCTTTTTCATTTATTTATTTTTGGTAGACTAATTTTCTATTCATAAAGCAATGTTTTAGCATTTCAAGGAAGGCCATATTGATTGAAATTGAACAAAAATACATATTTTGATTAGATTCTTTGGAGAAAATCACATGGAAAATATTTTATTGATATTTCATTGATATTTATTTTAATTCTTTGTGAAATTTCTATATTTTCCCTTATTTTTTATGGCTAGAGCGCGCACTTTTCATGCATTTTAATCCTATTTTCAATCCATTATTTTATGGAATAGCATCTGTTAATGATTATATACCTAATGTACCATGGTATCGTTGGAAAGTCCTTGACAGACTTGTGATGTTAAAATTACCTTAATCTGACCAATATTAAACCCATGGTGGTCTCTTGAACATATGCACATGCTTTAGAGCGCACCTTTGCTATTCTGCGGACGTAAGGGTTAAGGCACCATGCTGTCCTTAAAGGGTTTTCCTTTGAAATATGTCATTGCAAAAGTTGAATCAATGAGTGTGCATTCTGGGGTTATGTCGGCATCTTTATTACAAGTGTAATTTGATAAATGTTATCCAGAGATCCATTCATTGTGTATGATGAATTATGTATCACACGTGACTTGGACAGGGAAAAGGGACCTTACTGCACCCTGCAACAAGGTCCCATTTCGCATATCCTCTCATATATGTTTTGCTGAATGACCAACGATGATTCAGCATAAGTGTGAATGATAATTAGTAGTAGAGGACGTTACCTCTCACAATTGTGACCAGGCAAGCAAAAACACTTAAATATTCCCAGTAGTTATGTCAGAACTCCTCCTTGAACATAGGTCATTATTCATTATTTGAAAATTGGCACAAAAATCTGCAAATTTTGATTATTAGAATGGTTGCCATGGCAACCAGAAACAGGCATATAGGTTGATTTTTCATGAAAAATGTTCATTTTACCATCCAAATATGGGCCATTTCTACTGAAAATGGTGCATTTTAAATGAGACCATTTAATTCTGTATCAAAAATTAGCTTAACATACTTTTATAATGATTTTAGAGGAATTTTGCCCCACCAATGCTCCCTGGTGGCCAAATGGGGAATTAAAAAACCCTGTGGAGGGGTGTTTTACCTTGATGGGTCACAATTATTTGATGTTAGAATCTAGAATACAATAATTACTCATCTCTCCTACTAAGACTTTAATAGTTCTTAATAACATTAGATATACCTATTCCTTCACGACTCGTTTATTGACAATCATATTTCTATTCTTTTTAACAGGTGAGAAAAGAAATGTCATAGATGGTCTATCAGGTATTTAATAACCTAGCATTGTCATGAGGTAAGTATCTGACTACAGTGTAGCATAGCATCTGCCCCATGACTTCATATCAGATAGTGGAGTTATATATCCCAGCACATAGCTTTCACCTGATGACTGATTGGCTATAGTTAAGGCCTTAACCCGTGCAGTTCAGCAGTTGTTCTAATGGATGAACAAATAAAGATTCAATTTTGGCATTTATTCGGTGGGTTCAGCCAATAAACAGGTCACATGTCCAATTGTATAAAGGTGACTAATTTGTAAATGAGATATTTCAAGAGGGTCAATATTCTCACGTTAGTTGGGACACTAGACCCTTTGAGTAGGCTCATTTTGATGCTAGACCTATAGAGAAAAGAGTGTGTTCTGACCAATCTCAAGATGATAGACCATAGGCATTATGCCAATGGAACAGATATAGACGTAACGTCACACCGTCTGTGACGTGACAGCTGTATTATGACGTCACTGACATCACGTCCAGACTGAGACTGAATAAATAAGTGATTCAACAATGACATCATACATGATCTCTATAAACATGACGGTTCTGCAATGCTTCTCAAACTCTGGATTTCTGAGTTTAAACTTTACTTATGGATCAGTGGTTGAGTGGCTTAACGACCTAAAGCCCACTCAGCCTCTAATGCCTAAACGAATACTGGCGATAGTCTCTGATTTGAGTAGATATCTTTCGGTCATAAATATCCCCACAGCTATTTCTAGGTGCACTCAAAAACATAGCCAGGAGGTCATGTCTCTCTGATTCAATGTGTGCAGTTGTATAATGTATGTAATTAAGCATAGTATATTCGGAGGATATGAGTATTCCTCTGAAGATGAATGATGAAGACGCTTCCTTCAGGCAATAGCTATTTGAATCTTCAGGTGTAAAAGAAAAAAGCTATAATCAAGGTCTCTAAAAGAGCAGTAACACAAATGCATTGATGTCTATTCTAAAGCAGGTGTGAAAAAGACCACACAGTATATACCTTCCTCATGCGCAAGTTGTTAAACACCAATATGGCTAAGTATAGCTATGCCTTAAGCACATTAACATAGTGTTGACCATACCCTGGAGGTATTATTGTACATGTCTGGTGGGATAAATAGGTGCTAGTACTACATACACCCTGGAGCAGTCTACCACATAGAATAAATACACCCAAAGGTATGCAGAACCAAAAGTTCTGGACATAGACTATACCTTTGTTTCCCAGAACTTCTCAGTGGTTCATAAAACGGTCCTTGACACTGGATACACTTTGATGATTATGGTTATAAAAGAATTAGGTCAAATTAAAAAGAAGGCTGTTTTCCTTCCAGCACCGATATTTTTGGGGAAAGGAAACGTCGCTAATTTCTGTAAATACTGCTATATCTAGATTGTTTGTTCCAAGGTATTAGACATCAAACATGCCTACATCTTTCTCCAATTAATAGTGAAACAGTCTCCATGACATCATACTTACAGAGCACATAGAGGGCTTACCGTTGAGGCATACACCAAAATATCTTCCCTGATTATTGCCAAACTGTTGAGAAGAATGGCAGTTGTGGATTTAGAGCGAAATCTTAAGGGTTATTTTCTTATTTTGAATCTCAGAATTCGCTCAAAAACAGAGGGCATGACCCTCCTTCTCAGCCACACCCCCTCCTTTTTTTCAAATCGTGTATCCGCCACTGAAGGGATCATACTTTTGTGGATATTTAGTGTGTGTGCGTGTGTGTGTGTGTGTGTGTGTGTGTGTGTGTGTGTGTGTGTGTGCTACAAATTGGTACCTCTGTCTCTGTCTATTGTAGTTGCCACTTTCAATATGACATAATCCTATATCATATCCCACGGCAAACACCATTCACTTTAGACATAACCCAAGGCTATCCTTTGTGAGCTTCCCTCCAGGTAATTGCTTCAATTCATCAGGTTACTCAATAAATTATCATTAACTCTGTCAGCTGTTGATTGATTTAAGGCCTGTGGTGATCTACAATGATGATGGTCTTTTATCCTCTGCCTGTTTCTACTTCTATTTGAGTGGGGGTCTCATTAAAGCGACCTATTGATTGGGGAGATAAAGTGCAAGACAGTACAGTATTAGTAGATACAAAGGTATGAGTTATATAGACAATAAGAGTAGTGAAAGATATATAGTGTGATACCTCCTAGACATCTTTCACATTACTCTTCCTGTCCTTACTGCAATTATTATGTACAAAAGACCTGGCTCGCCATATCAGTCAGGGTTCACGTTCATGATATTGTAGATTTATATTATATCTGATTGTTCATTGCATTATCTATTCAACATACTTTCAATGAATGATAAGCAGACAACCTCTTCAAACTTGGAGGGTGTTTTGAAATAGGGGTAGATTAGCTTCACTTGGACACTTTTTTTTTCAATTTATATATTAAAAATTATATAAGACACTGGTGCTGATTCATACTTGATAAGGCCCATGGTTATATAAAGATTATGGCTACAATAAATGCATTAAGATACCTCATGAATCCCCATTCTGTTCTTTTATAGTACAAAAGCTCATTATGTTGAATGGTACATGACCCCAATTTATTTACCACCAAATGTGCACTCAGGTGACTACATTCTGTAGTACCAGAGCTAATAAAATAATCTCCACTGATACAAACACAGACCCTACACTGTCACTGCAGGGATCATATAAACAGAGCACTATCTCTCAAGCCCCCTCCTATTAGATACTGTCTTCAACTAAGTCCTTTTATCTACTCATGCTTGATTAAGCTGAAAAGCGGATAGAGCTAAGTGTGATCTCTAGAGCCCACCAAGGGCTTAGGCTTAGAGTGTGTTCTAGGTAACCCAACAATGGCTAGCAAAGCAGGAATGAACCTAATTATCATCTATTTCCCTCCCCATCCCTTCCTTTGCTACATTCAGAGTGAAAGTGATATCAAATTCGAGAGGGAATTTTGTGAACCTGTCCTAGATTGTACCCCTGAAACACAAACTCTTTGGTGTGGCCTTATCCCAAAATTCATCTCTTGTAGATAGTGACTGAAACAGAGCATTGTTTATAGAGAGGGACAGGAAAAGAACACCTGGGAGTTCAGAACTTCTCTTTTATTCAATCATTTATATTATTTTATTTATTTATTCATCAACTCTTTACACTTGTTGTAACTGGAGTACATACTGAGCTGATATCGATACGCCCTGAATGGCCAGGGTATCATTCTCTTAGTAACCAGTGAGTAATACATCCTCCACCTAAAAACTATTAATTCTGTGAACAGTTCTGTCAACCTCCTTCTATGTTATCTGTTAAAATGACCCGGGGATTATTTAGAAGTGGCAGGTAGAAAGTTAGCAGAAAGTTACAGAAGTGGTGGTGAAGAGGAGAGTTGCAAATTGGCTAGTTTGGACTCCAGGGGCAGATGGTGATAATACCTATTATTGGATGTTACCAAGCTATTGTGATTAGTGACACCACAGCACACCAGGTATAAGAGCCCCCCTCCATCTCATCCTCAAAGTGTCTTGACGTAGACCACATACACAGAGAAAACGAAAGGGAAAAAAAATGTAGCATAGTAAGGGTACCTTTCTTAGCATTGTTTCGAGTTTTTCTCTTTTTTTTTGAATTCCCAAACGTGATTTATACATGAACATAATGTACTCAATTCGTATATAAGTAAATATACTGTGATTGACTAAATTAGGGGTTACTTGAAACCCTCTTCCTTTCCTTTTTAACTGTCAGCCCCACTCTAAAGAACCCACTGGAGGTGTAATGTAAGTTTGTGTATTAGTTTCCTATCACCAATCGGATTCTCCTATGCTACACAATACCATGTCTCCCTTTAAGCGAACAGGAGACCATGCATTATTTGACACCTGTCTAGGCCCCATTTCAGTTAAACAAAATTTGAAAAACGTTTCTTAGTGATGTATAGCCCTCACCATGGCCTATATATACAGAGACAAATATCCACGACCATTAAATACTTTTGCATCATATTCCCCGAGATGGTACATGTCATATACCACGAAGCCTTAGAGGCATAGTTGGATGTGAACAATTTCGACCTAAAATTAATGTATGAGTTTCCGACAACATTGTTCAGGGTCGTAGGAAAAGGGGGGGACCAGGGGGGCCTGCCCCCCCTCGATAATGAGGAGGTGTTCTATATAAGCTTATATACACTCTGTCTCCAACTCTTGTATCATATGGTGCACCTTAGGATAATGACACACAATTGTAGTGACTTCTCTCATAACAAGAAACTACTTCCCTAAACAGGGTGGCCCCTCTGGTAGGAACGAGAGCACATCACAAAGCCCTATTACCTGTTGTGCTGGCCTTAACCATGAACACTAGTGGAACTTTTCTGTAGTGTAAAGGAACATGATGATTATTATCATGACTTTTGTCAAAAAGTTCCTGACCACCAGTATAGATGACTGATAGGCATTAATGCTATGAGAGTGACACACTTTGCATTGTATTTCACAAGGTGTATCTATCGCCGTATCCCATGACTGGGATGTCGCCATTTATACACGGAAACAGAATTTGAAACAATACATAGGCAAATGTTCACGAGGGGGGAGAATTTTTTAGGGTTATCTCCGCAGGGCGGAGTGCGATGCGGCACCTGATCGGCAAGTGAGATAACCCTCAAAAATTCTCCCCATGAGTGTTCATTTGCATTTATTTCATGTTATTTTGATCTAAAACTGCTGAATTACAATAGAATTTACCAGAATGACTCCCCGTGCACACTGTTTACATTGCCATCTTGGACCTATGACGTCATCAAATGGTCACGTGACCTCGGCGAGTGATATTTTTGTGGGTTATCTTACGGGGGGTGTGAGATACGGCCCTCGAGTGCTAGAGCTATGGGCTGTCAGTATCTCGGGCATACCAACATGAAATAAAAAGATATCTCGCTCAGTGAGCTTTTGCATTTATTGCATGGTACTACAACAAAATAAACGCTGATACGCAATATAGGAGTTGTATTGCAATCATGTCTGATGCGTCCGATGTTATGAAATTCTATGTGAAACTCATGAATGCGACCCCCACATTTTCCAGCATTATCTCCTCCAATTCAAAGAGTATACAGGATTGCAATTGAACTCCCATCCTAAGCCAGATCTGATGCTCACGGAGATGGTACCCTTTGGCATTTTATTTGGTTATTAATATTTGGAAATACATTCTCTTCCCTCTACTCCACTCCCTTCCAGAATGTTGAGTCAATGGCAGGATGTTTATACCTGTTAAGCTTTAGGAATTAGTGAAATTTGAGCCCATCATGTCAAAATAGAATTCTTTACCCCGAATTCCTGTGGCTGTGGCCTTAATCCTTTATCATTAACCTGCTGCACTCGTATATATACGTATATATAGGGCTATTTCGTATTTTGTCTGTGTACAACCCATTGTGTGCCGCCTAAATGTTTGGGTGGACAACTGGCAGGGCACACAGGACAGCTATTAGTCAGCATAAAAAGGGCGATAATACAGGGGTTTGGGGGCTCAGAAATCCTGCAACAGACTCTTCAATATTTGATACCTATGCACAATAGATTGGTAGTTGCTATCTGACAAAAGCGGAGTGCTAGTTTAGGTTCTCCCGCAGAAGCGATTCCTGTTGGAGGAAAAATAGTAGTTATGAATTTGTCATATAGCACTCTTCTAGATGTGAAACACTGCATTTCAACTGTAATATTATGCTCCACATCCGCCTGGACATTTAAACATAGACTCTATAGATGATGAATCAGCAAAAAGAAAAATCATCGGAGGTGTTGAGGTCACCCCCTCTACCACCCACACTAATACTATAGTAAAAAGAAATATCCATTGATAAGATCAATGACTCAAGCCCATTGGTCGTCCTGATCTCTCAATGCAGCCCTGACAAGCCCGCTGACCTCCAATCAATACATAATGCTGACCTAAAGAAATCTCACCCAATTGCATTAATTTGTACTCGTTTACTGCCCGGCAGTTGAAATGTGATGAGTCGTCACTAGTGTGAGCTTGACTCCTGGTCCAGGCAGATATTTCACCGATGAAACATTGCATAGTCCTACTTCTATTCTCATTTATCATTCTGCCAATACTACAAATAGGGTTAATATGACTAGAAATTGATACATTCTTTTTCTGAAGGTTCGGCATGAATGTAGAATGGTTGATTGCCATGTTGAGATTCTGGAGGAGAATTCAGGATGGAAGAAAATAATTCCGGAGAGACAACAAAAATCCTAATATCATGTAAACCATGCTATGCTATACATTAAGGTGTAAAGAATTCACCCTAGCCCCTACCCCTCCACCCCTTACCGCCCCACCTTTAAGGGTTTTGGTGTATCCGAACATGACAGTTTCTGTGATTGTGCCTGTGTGACAGTGGCATGTCTGGAGCTTAATTCAAAACATCCTGGGATCACGACCCCAGCGATCTTAGGAATAAATCAGCCTTATCCTACTAAGCGATCTTAAGAGTTGACTGGGTTCACATATCCTAGCCAGCACTAAGATCACATCGATCTTAGCCTCAGCCCTCCTACACTATTCCAAGAAGAACTGACTAGGCACAGGGGTAAGAGTCCCAAAATAAAGGAATAGCTGTGGAGTCACTCTTCTTCACAAGAGTGCTTATACCATCGTTCCCCGTCCCCATATGGGCTAACAAAAGAGCACAGGGTGCAGTTGACCCCCGTACAGTATTCAAGAGTTGTTCCCATGAATGTATGATTTATGCTTGCCTATTAGAAGCATTGTGCCCTCCCCCCAGGACAAAGAGAGAGAAGGGAAGAATTACCTTACAGTGCACTTAACGCATGAGTAGCCCTAATAGCCCTCAAGGACACTCAGCAAACGTCCTCCCTCCCCTCTTTCTGTATGCAGCAGGCTATTCACTCTTTCGATCAAGAGTGTTCCCTGTAAGTGCTCTTGTACTCAGGTGAAACCACTATGCATTTCTTTCACTAAGATCACAGTGATCTTAGTGGTGGAAATGGAATAGTGAAGTGATCACAGGACTAGCTATTCTGGACAGGCCTGCAACCACTGCATTACATAGGGTAGACCAGCCAGGTCTTATGATATGTGCCTACACTAAGATCGCTGGGGTTGGGATCCCAGGATGTTTTGAATTAAGCTCCTGGTAGCATTTGTCCCAATAACAGCATTGGCAGCTACCCACGTTAGAAGGTGTCTGTATGGTCGTATGGGTGATCTATGCCAACTCCAGGGTTTTGCGGTATTTGGGTTATTAGGATGGTATACCGGCCACTTCATATGACACACTATAGGACTCTATCGTTTTATTCTCTTCATAATGATCTATGCATACAATGTGCATGCATCCCAGTTCATTACCACATACTGGTGAATTGACCAACGCTACCACTTGTGACTGGTTGATCGTTTTTGATCAATACTTCTTGTATATGAGGTCATTAGACTTGTCAACGATTAGATACCTTACACACAAAGTTTCATTGTTGATTCAACATTGACAAATAATGAATCAACAATAACTTATTATGGCGTTGCCACATCACACTTCCGTGTGAAGGGTCACAGAGAGGTTTGATGAACTACAACATGCCCTTAAATGTCATTGTAATTAATTCAATTTTGAAAATTGTATCTTAATAAAAAGAATGTTACCCAAACATCATAATATACCAGTTAAGTATGACACTCCCATGTCCTGATGTTATCTATGGGTAAATATTCTTTATTTATCTGTAGAATAAATCTGGTTTGCATAGTAATTTATATATAGGGCTGGCTCCATATTATCATTCACATTTGAAGTCAATTTATTCTGGAGACAGATATCACAACATTAAAGAAGGGAATGATAGAGACATTTTAGACCAACTTCATGCTCTACATTTACCCATTATTGTCAATTGTACCTTAACATGACATGTATAGATGAAGGTATAAAGATACATCAGATCATAGTAGGCATAGAATGTATGAACAAGCACTGAATATTTTAACACTGGATAGTTCAGATTGATGTGCTCTCTGAATAAATCAAAATCTAAATGACTGAAACCATTCAATAGAATACTGTGTGTAAGGGGACACGTGTGTAATTGTAAATGGCATTCAATATCTGACATAGAAAAGCTACAGTTCCACATACTACTTACACATTCTCTATGTCCAAGTTCGGCACCTGTGGAAATGTATTGTATATATATAAAAGGCAAGCATCATGTGTACTTTCGATATTCGTCTATAGCTATAGAAGTTGTTTTTTTTTTTTTTTCATTTCAATTTTCTTCTTTTCTAATGTTTTCTTCGTGATTGTTATCTTGTCCCATTAGGATAGTATATGTTTTCCCTTTTCATATCCGAGCCAGCCAGTTACACTGAGGCTGACCTGTTTGTCTTTGCACAGGCATCCTAAAAGGAAAGCCCATGAGGTTCAAATGACTATATATTTTTTTCTGTTTGGCTGTTGACTGCTGTTTTAGACCATTGGTGCTAGGTAGAGTCATACCACTGGAGTAAATCTCAATTAGCATCATATTGATGCATACTGACTTGTAGATCTTTTCACCCACCAACATAAGTAGATATTACACTGCAAAGAAAATACCGCCATAATAACAATGGTTTTCTGGCAACTGATTCTTTTTCAAGTCAAAAGAACCTGCCTCTCCCTCTCCCAAGGTCTCAAATCAATGAGATGCCTTGGCCAAATTCTGGATCCATGATCTAATATTTCAGAGGTCTATGCTGGTTGTCCCATTAGCCTAATACTTCAGCATATTGACCTAATGTTATCCATAGCAGGCTGCCAAAGAAGCTTTTGACAGATTCTAGATTAGGATATAACTATTGTTCACACATTATGTCTAGCCGCCCAAGGTGCCATATAGCGCATTCAAGATGTGATCGACACTTACCAGTCTGCCTTTCTTTAGCACTGCTGCTCTTTGGCATATATGATAAAGTAGGTGTCAACATGTTATTAACGATGAGTTGACACTTAATCAGACTATGACAGCTGTTGACAGTAATGCATTGTCCCACAAGCCCCAGTGCATAATGGTGTGATGATATGAGAATCTTCTCATATTATCACTGTGATACATTATCACACAATGAAATAATTGCTTGGTGAGTGTTAGAGGTCTGGTACCAATTTCGAGAACACTTATACTGAATCTACCACAACCCGGCACCCCCCCCCCTGCCACCAAACACACACACACACACTCCCGACTGTTAATGTCAACTATATGAGATGATATCAGACTATCAATTAAAGTGTACCTGAATACCTAATGAAATACATCACCCATTCTTAGATGTGGCTTTGCAAAAGTCATTATCCAGAGCAGCACAGACTCCTGTTTCCCCAAACTTTGCACAATGAAAAGTAATGAGTTCCCCTCCTGGAAGTCCCAATTTGCCACTTATGGACTAACAAGCTATGAAAATTGAAGCCTTGGACCCCAAAGATTGAAATCATTAGCCAGGGCTATTGTCGGCCTCGGCGGGTCTTTCTGTCTGTTCAGTGGGGACCTTCATGATGACGGCATGGAGGAGGAGAATAACTTCAATGGGAATCATTGAAGGATAAGTACCCTTCCATATCAACAATGGACATTTATGAAAGGCGATAAATTCGAGTTTTCTGTGGCTTGAGGTTATGTGGTGTCCATGTGTGCTGGCCCGGGTCTCAGTGAACCATGTTTGAGAGATCGAAGGACGTTCTTTGTCTGGTCCTGTCTATTAGACAAGACAAATAAAAGAACGCTGGCTATTCTTCAAAAAGAGTAGTGGACATGCCCCCCTAATCCATATATCTGGTCACTGATCTTATACATCCAATCATTCTAAGATGACAGACAGAATGAAATGAGAGAAACTTCGCACATTTAAACTGATGAGAGAGAAGAAGAATCACTCAATCAGTATTTAAGATAGTTGACAATAGTAATGACGTACGCAAAAATATATTCGTTCAATCCTATACATAAGAGAACCAGGAAGAATTCGAATATTGTATTCATGTTTGATAGGGAAGATGAGATGTCAATGTTATCATAAAAAAGACAATGATTTATGGTTCATCAGGAGAGCAGATATTGTGTTCCCAAAACCAATGACTCGGCATAAAATAGCATTGGTTCACTTCTTTTGCCGTATCTGAGGTTTCTAATAGCTTATGTCCACACTAAAAAAAACATGTACCTGACAAAATGACATGTATACCCATGTCAAGTTAGATTTGACATGGAGATTACATGTCAGTTGGACATGTACACATATGTCACCATGACACCTGTAGCATGCCATACACCTCCTACGATTTGACATGCCTTGAAATTCCATGTCACTTGTGATTTGACAAGGGTCACAGCGATGTTAAAGTTGTGTTGACATGTAATAATATGTCAGGTTCGACATGCACCATTGTTGTAGGATATACCACTAGATGGGGCAAACAGCCATTTTGGTACTAGGAATACCCACCACCAAGAGGTACTACCAACACCTGAGACATTTGCTGTAGATCTGTGTCATTTTGTTCTCGGTATACATGTTTGTAGATGGATCACTTAAATGTATTGGTATTTTCACTCAATTGTTTTGGATATTTTTCATTTCCATTAGGTGTGTAAGGTCGGGATCTTGCTTGGAAACTATGGTTTTGCCCATGTATCATTAATATTCAAAGTAGCAGACTAAAAAATGAGAGCTTTTTATGAGGTATTTTGAATGTTTTTTTCATAGTGCTCCCACTGGTATGGGGCAAAGTAAAGAGAAAATGCATCGGAAATGTATAATCTTTTGTTATTTGCACTAGCCCCCAATATTTAGCATTATATATAATCACTTCAAGAACTATTCCCCCTATCTCCCTGGAGTTATTGCTAAAAACCTTGTGGTGTAGATAAAGTGGAACCGAACATGCCACACATTTTAGTGCATTATAAGAGATGTAGAATACCATATGAATTAGATAAATGAGGTTAAATGGAATCTCTCATGTGCCCATTTCAAGATGGAAAATAGAAGAAATCTGGTTATTAAACATGTAACCAGCTATTCAGAGAGGTGTAAAACAAAGTAAGAGTGGGGTAGTTTTAGAGGAACCATATGTGCCACATATTCCACATCCTCATAAATTTAATACTGTATAGTATCAACCCATATTGTTCTCACAATTTTTCTACTCATATAAGGTAGTGATAACATAAATAAGGACAGAATTCTACCAGCCAATTTTTCTAGGAAACATTAAATGTGACATAGGACCATACATGCCACATGGAACCATATGTGCCACACCATGCATTATGCCTTAGATATCCTAGATAAAGGAGGTATGTGACTATGACAGATAACTAGTATAAAGGGGCAATGCCCAGCATCATAGACAAGAGATATCATATGAATCTGACCACTAGAAGGTGGAAAGATTATACTAAAAATGAGCCTATTTGGATCAAAATCCCATAGGAACTAATGCTATATAACTGAATTGAGGCTAAAATTGACAATTATTGAATTATTTTCATATATGAAAATAATTCATTCACATGTAACACCACGCGCTAGAATTTTGTCCACGTCCTTCTCCTAGCCAGTCATAGACTTGCCATGGCCTTTCAGTTATTCTTTTTTTTCCTGTCCCTGCATAGGTATAGTATTTTAGACATCGCCTCAGACTAAATGGCCAATAAGAAAACGGATTTATATAAGACCTATGCAAGTCTATGTTTGTCACAGGTCGTTCTGGGCCACCTGGTCGTCTTGGGGCCGCCTGATAGCTTTTCTTGTTGATTTCATGAAGCCGAGAAAGCTTTCCATTAACCCACTAAAGGCCACCTACATATATATATATACATGTACACATAAGTATGATGACCCTTATTATATTAGGAGTTCTAAGTGGCGTGGCATTGGTTTATTTGGAGTCTTGAGACCGTAAACATGCGTGCCATTCCCATATTAGGAGCCCTAATAGCGTGGCATTATTATATTTGGAGAATATGTTGCGTCCAATAAACTAAATCACTCTGTGGCCCTTGAAGACGTTCTGGGGGCATCCAAATCAACATACACCAATCCAACCCGCCCTCCCCACTCAGAACTCGCCTAGAGCTACGTAATGATAGCCTGTACACTGTCCATTCAACATGCATCAATTCAACCCGCCCTCCCCACTCAGAACTCGGCTAGAGCTGAGTAATGATAGCCTGTACACTGCCCAGTCAACATGCACCAATCCAACCCGCCCTCTTCACTCAGAACTCGCCTAGAGCTACATCATGATAGCCTGTACCCTGTCCTTTCAACATGCATCAATTCAACCCGCCCTCCCCACTTAGAACTCGCCTATAGCTGCAATAGCCGTTCTACTGAGCCCTAACCACCCCACACAGTTTAGTACCTGTACAACGCCAATAGACCCCTCTGAAGCCGTTCTACTGAACCCTAACCACCCCAAACAGTTTAGTACCTAAAATAGACTAAAAATATCGATAACTTTGTTCCCATTGTGCAGATTTGAAAATAAAGACCGCCATGACGTTCGCCAGCTCGAGCTACCCTTTATCTATAGCTCACACTATGGGAAACTCCTATTATTAAGGAAGATACGATTTATTTTGTAAAACTGCCAGTTCTTGGACCTCTCTGCCAGTGCCTGGACTGGTGTCTGCCCCCGCGTCCCAAAAAAGCCTATATTTCAATCCATTCCTTCCTCAAACCTGCCATTTTTCGCCAGTGACACTTAAAACAGATAGGTTTTGGCTGGAGGTAGGGCGCAGGTGGACCAGCTCAGGCCGAAAAGGCCGCAAGTCAAAAAAATTATTTCGCTTATTCTTTTCTGAAACAAATTTTTATGGGGGGCATGTCCTTTAGGGGGACGTAACACCCCAGATTGATACCAAACATTCCATATCCGCGCATATTATTTGCATAATTAGCATAATTATGCAGTATCTTGGTACTGTTCAATATAATATAGATATGTTCCATTGGTCCCTTATAGAATTCATATGCTTGCAAGTATAAACTACTGACTGCACCTAGTGACTAAGTGGAATCTGAACAGTAGAAAAGAAAGACCCCTCCTCTACCTTTGTATAGCATCAAACAAGTTGTTCAATGGAGGCAGCCATTGCTTGATCACATGCTTAAACCTTTTAGATCCAAATGCTAGTTACCAGTGCATTATCACTGTTGATAAGCTTTACACATCAATACCTGCAGCCACCCAGGGCACATGCCCTGTTTGCACTGAATGGATGTCTTTCCATTTCTCCATTCTCTGGCGTTTGATTGAAAATGTTGACGTCATTCTGTGTTTTAATTTGTGTTTTAATCTGTGTTTTTATGGTACATATATTGAGTTTAAGGCTATAACAGGTTAGTGTTAGTGCTAAGGTATGATAGTAATTACTCACTATTTGTCAGCGGTTAATCAATATATGTTAGTAATTACTCACTATTTGTTAGCAATTAGTCAATACATGTCAGTATTTACTCACAATCTGTCAGCAATTAGTCAATATACATCAGTACTTAGTCACTCAATATCAGCAATTATCAATACATGTCAGTATTTACTCACAATCTGTTAGCAAATAGTCAATATATAACAGAGAAATAGCCATTGATTCAATTGTGCATCCTGCCTTGACTGGTATTTGTCAAGATATGTCAGTATCTATGGACTATTTGTCAGCAATTAGTTAATATATGTTAGTAATTATTCACTATTTGTCAGCAATTAGTCAATACATGATAGTAGTTACTTACATTTTACGGGCTTCCCTAGCCCACTTAAAAGGGTCTATATCTCCTCTTTCCTATCCCCTCGGATGTGTGTGGTGCACATATGCGCAGGCACCGACACATTCCTTTGTGAAATTGTGTAATGTCGTTCTCGCCATGAATATGACCTTAGCTGTCGAAATGGCGTTAAACATCTATTACTCACTCACTCACATACATTTTATCAGCATTTAGTCAATATATGTTATTAATTGCTCACTATTGACTAATATCTGACAAATTGTGAGTAATTACTGACATATATGGACTAAGTGTCAGTAATTACTCACTATTTATCAGCAATTAGTCAATACATGTCAGTATTTACTCAGAATTCACAAGCAATTATTCAATATATATTAGTAATTACTCACTATTTGTCAGCAATTAGTCAATATATATCAGTATTTACTCACAATTTGTCAGCAATTAGTCAATATATGTCAGTATTTACTCACACTTTGTCAGCAATTAGTCAATATACGTCAGTACTTAGTCACTCTATATCAACAGTTATCAATACATGTTATTATTTACTCAAAATCTGTCAGCCAATAGTTAATGTATAACAGAGAAATAGCCATTGATTCAATTGTGCATCCTGCCTTGACTGGTATTTGTCAAGATATGTCAGTATCTATGGACTATTTGTCAGCAATTAGTTAATATATGTTAGTAATTATTCATTATTTGTCAGCAATTAGTCAATACATGGTAGTAGTTACTTACATTTTATCAGCATTTAGTCAATATATGTTAGTAATTGCTCACTATTTATGAGCAATTAGTCTATATGTTAGTAATTGCTCACTATCTATTAGCAATTAGTCTATATGTTAGTAATTGCTCACTATTAGTCAGCAATCATTCAATATATATTAGTAATTACTCACAATTTGTCAGCAATTAGTCAATATATGTCAGTACTTAGTCACTCTATATCAGCAATTATCAATGCATGTCAGTATCTACTCACAATCTGTCAGGAAATAGTCAATATATAACAGAGAAATAGCCATTGATTCCTCCTCCTGTGCATCCTGCCTTGACTGGTATTTGTCAAAAAATGTCAGTATCTATGGACTATTTGTCAGCAATAAGTTTATATATGCTAGTAACTATTCACTATTTTTCAGCAATTAGTCAATACATGGTAGTAGTTACTTACATTTTATCAGCATTTAGTCAATATATGTTAGTAATTGCTCACTATTGACTAATATCTGACAAATTGTGAGCAATTACTGACATATATTGACTAAGTATTGTTTTTTATAATGACTAAGTTCTGGCATATATCTACTGATTGCTGACAAATAGTGAGTAATTACTGACATATATTGACTAATTTCTGATAAATAGTGAGTAATTACTTACATATATTGACTAATTGCTGACAAAGTGAGTAATTACTGACATATATTGACTAATTGCTGTTATATAGTGACTAAGTACTAACATATATTGACTAATTACTGACAAATAGTGGGCAATTACTAATCCGATCATAAGTACATAAATCTAGATGATACGACCAAGCAGCTATTACAGCAATGCTGTATTTCTATATCGAAATATAATATCCAATCATAAGTACATAAATCTAGATGATATGACCGAGCAGCTATTACAGCAATGCTGTATTTTTATATCGATATATATTAAATGATCATAAATACATAAATCTAGATTAAAGAGTCATGATAATGATCCTTGAGTCATGATAATGAGTATAGAGTCATGGGCATCCTCGTTCATTTGTGCATCATGCCCAGATTGGCATGATGCACTCACATTTTGTCAGTAATTAGTCAAAATATGTCAGCAATAATGCACGATTTGTCAGCAATTAGTCAATATATCTTAGTAATTACTAACTGTTTGTCAGCAATTAGTCAATATACACCAGTACTTAGTCACTGAATATCAGCAATTATCAATGCATGTCATTATTTACTCACAATCTGTCAGCATTTTGGTCAATATATAACAGAGAAATAGCCATTGATTCAATTGTGCATCTTGCCTTGACTGGTATTTGTCAAAATATGTCAATATCTATGGACTATTTGTAAGAAATTAGTTATTATATGTTAGTAATTATTCACTATTTGTCAGCAATAAGTCAATACATGGTAGTAACTACTTACATTTTATCAGCATTTAGTCAATATATATTAGTAATTGCTCACTATTTGTCAGCAATTAGTCAATATATGTTAGTTATTACTCACAATTTGTCAGCAATTAGTCAATATATATAAGTATTTACTCCCTATTTGTCAGCAATTAGTCAATATATGACAGTATTTACTCACTATTTGTCAGCAATTAGTCAATATATGACAGTATTTACTCACATTTTGTCACCATTAAGTCAATATATGTCGGTGCTTTGTCACTATTTGTCAGCAAATAGTTGATATATATCAGTACTTAGTCACTATATAGCCAAATCAGTCAGGACATGGTCATTATATAACAGCAATTAGTCCATATATGTCAGTACTTAGTCACTAGATATCAGAAATTAGTCAACACATGTCAGTATTTACATACAATTTGTCAGCGATTAGTCAATTTTTGTCAGTATTTACTCATTTTTTGTCAGCAATCAGTCAATATATGCCAGTACTTAGTCATTACATAACAACAATCAGTCCATTTAAGTCAGTAATTACTCACAATTTGTCAGATATTACCGTAAATCCCCGGTCATAAGCCGGCCCCGGTCATAAGCCGGGGGGTGAGTTCAGGGAAATCCTATAAGCCGGTTTTGGTGTCAAATTTTTCCCATTTTCTCTTTATTCTATAGTAAAAAAAACCCGGTCATAAGCCGGGGGGGACTTTGGGAAAAATTTAGAAGCCGGTTTGGGCCCAAAATAGAAAAAAAAATCCGGCTTATGACCGGGGATTTACTGTAGTCAGCAATTAGTTGATATGTCAGTAATTGCTCACAATTTGTCAGAAATTAGTCAATATGAGGCAGTAATTACTCACTCTTTGTCAGCAATTAGTCAATATAAATATGTGAGTAATTATTCACTATTTATCAGAAATTAGGCAATATATGTCAGTAATTACTCACTATTTGTCAGCAATTAGTCCAGATATGTCAGTAATTACTTGCATTTTAATGAATAAATGTTAGTAATTGCTCACTAGCAATTGGTCAATATATGTTAGTAATTGCTCACTATTTGTCAGCAATTAGTCAATATATAAAAGTAATTACACACTTTTTGTCAGTAGTTAGTCAAAATATATCAGTAATTACTCACTATTTGCCAGCAATTAGTCAGATATGCCAGTAATTAGTCACTATATATCAGAAATTAGTCTACACATGTCAGTTTTTACATATAACATCTCAGCAATTAGTCAATATATGTCAGTATCTACTCACATTTTGTCAGCAATAAGTAAATATATGTCAGCACTTTGTCACTATTTGTCAGCAATTAGTCTGAATATATCAATAACTATGCACTATTTGTCAGAAATAAATTAGTCAACATATGTCATTATAAATTATGTTAGCATAGTACATAGTATGATTCACTTGTGCATTATGCCTTGACTGATATGATGCAGTCTATCTCAGGGACCATTAGGAATATGGCTCTGTAAGTTAGAAAAAATAGAATAGGCATTGATTCATAGCCATTGATTTATTGGTACATCGTGCCTTGACTGGTATAGTCAAAATATGTCAGTACCTATGCACTATTTGTCAGCAATTAGTCAAAATGTGTTGGTAATTATGAACTATTTGTCAGCAATTAGTCAAAACAAGTCAGCACTTACTATTTTTCTGCAATTAGTCATTATATGTCAGTAATCATGCACTATTTGTCAGCAATTAGGCAAAATATGTCAGTAACTATGAATGAATGAATTACTGAAAGGACTTCATCAAGGCCTCAGCGGGCTAGGTCATGGTCTAATGATTTCAATAGATGAGCTTTTGGTCTAAATTTTAGCGAGAGGGAACCTATTCAAATATTCTGGTCATCAACCTTGGCAAAATAATTCATCACAGCTATGCTGTGCTTTCCTCAAGGTTTTCCTCAAGTCATCAAAAACACGCTTCCTCGTTTATTTTAATGTTCCCAATTTCTATTATAGGTCCCTCCATTCATTAGTATTTTGGACAAAAAATTTCAAAACAATCCAGGCATTTTAATTTTTACCCTTAATGGACCATGTGTGACCCCATTTCGATGCAATTGACGTATATACCTTAATTGTACCACTGGTACACGGCTATTGACTGCTGTTGACCCTTGCATAATTGTCACACAGTGCTACCTGGCATGAACCAGGAATATGTGACATGTGTTCGCTAGGCATGTACAAAATGTGCGAGGCTCAACCTGACTTGATGTGCCTTCATACATGTCATGTAGGAGACAAATCCTGACATGTGCAGTACATGTCAAAGCGATCAGTCTTCTTCTCTCTGTGCATCTAAACCTGTAAACAGAGCGCTAGGGTATTTGATTACACATTGTGTCCAAAGAAACAATCTATTCCCTCAATCATTGGTACTGTATTGCTTTTTCAGCTTTTATTTTGTAATAAGGATATGGTCAAGGTATATGGTCGAGGCAACTCCAGGCATCTCTATTTTCTCATATCAATATTGCAATTTTTATTACCTATACACTTTACACAATAATTGATATTCCCTGCTTGTATTTTGATACCTGTGTCTAACAGTTTGGTATGATATGAAGGGGAAACCTATCAGAATTTCATTTGAATGTTTATGATGAATCAGCGATTAATAATGTCCCATTATTATCTGTAACCACGAAATGATATTAAACCATATATTATTACTAGTCCATTAGAAATCTGATTATGACACAGCATTAGTTATCTCAATGACCAGAGTGTCATATTTCATATAAGCCCTGGTTTATATGCAATATTTCTTCATAATCATCTAGAACTGAATTGATACACCACGTTCATTGTACTATATTACTGCATGTGATGAGTCACGATGGACACCTGACTGTGATAACGGGGGTATTAATGATTGACATAAAATCATGCTGACAATGTACATAAAGTTTTGTGATTGCAAACTAAGAGATGGAGTAATTAATGTACCTTTGAAATGCACCTTTTGAGGTCCCTTCTCCCTGTCATTTTCATATGGCGAGAAAATATGTGATTCATGTTATAGGTCATAGATGCAGACCATTGTGTTAATAGCAATATCCAACAAGATTAGGTCTAACACATTACTTTCATTAAACAGAGGACTGAGTGTTTGTTATATCATTATAATTATTCCTTCAATTCGTTCTGTGCAGCGGTATAACAGAGTGATTGAATCTGATATCAAAATTAATATTCTATATAGCCTCCAGTGAGATGTGATCTTATTTCTAATAGAAACGTTTCTATTGTACTTTCAGAACTGTCTGGAAATGGAGAGATACTTGAAGAATGAGCCTAAATTAACATCATACAGAAAGCTTGAGAATGACCTGGACAACCCATGGAATAAGTTCAGCATCCACGAGGAGTGTCTCCGCGAGTCACTGGCCTCCTCATCACCCAGCCCTCCATCAAATGCCTCTTCACCCTGCTCGAGTCTAAGGAAACGAGATGATGTTCGAGCAGTGGAGCGCTTAGCTCGGTTGAATCTGAGTGACAAATTCTCAGACACAGTCAGTGTACACAGTTTCAGTTCCCACAGTTCAGTATCATCCGCAGTGTCTTGGGACTCCACGCTGAGTGACCCGGCATCTCCGGTAACACCGGTGGAGCCAAAGTCAAACGACCCCTTTGCCTTGCGCTTGGTTGCTCAGCCTGGTCGAACCACAACAATTCATGTGACTTCAAATGGAAGTTCTGGACATCATGGACCTCACATTGGCAGCTCGGGGAGTAGTGTTAGTAGTAGCGGTACAAGTAGTCCACCGCCAATGTTCAACCCACTTAGCAGCCCCACAGACTTCACTAAAACCTGCCCTTCAAATTCATCACAATCACATCCCTCCCCAACATCCTCCTCAGGTGGCTTCTGCCTGTTTTCGTCAAGGCCGAGACAAAGTTTCTCTCCACCGAAGTCTCCAAAGTCCCCGACAGGTTGTCGACCAGACTCGAGTCCAGACACCAAAAGGCGGATACATAAGTGTCCTTACAGTGGTTGTAAGAAAGTTTACACCAAGAGTTCACACCTCAAGGCACATTTAAGAACACATACAGGTAAGTTTACACTTTAACTACTTGGAAGATTTTCATAAGTATTACATAGGATTGATGGGGGTAAATGTGGGCAGTCAAGCATAAAGAGCCACTTGAGAGCTCCTTTCTGCTTGCCCAATGGATATGCCATTCTGCTTTTGGGTTCTGTGAAAAAAGATTACTGGCAATCTATGTGAATTGGTTTGTATTTGTTCTAATTTCTCCCTGTGTGTAGTAATGTCATAAAGTGACAACCAGTGAAGGCAGAGGGGGCCGGTCGGTCATTCACGGGGTAGTGGTGAGAAGAGGTAAACGCCACGTTACACACCATAAAGTGATTTTTGAGCCCAACTTATCAGAACTGCCTTAGCCTGAAATAAAGCAGTAAAATAGAAAAAAGAATAATATTGATTGGAACATGACCAGTTTGATCAATTTCACATCCTCAAATTGATCAGCATGGCCATTGACTAGCTGTTAACAGTACCATCTCCTAGCTGCGCCATCTAATAACGGTTTCCAATCCTCATCTTGTGAAAATTGATAGATGCATGTCCAGGTTAGATACCTATGCCACACCTCTCTAAACTGTTGCCCTTTTCTTTTTTTTTTCTTCTTAAGGTTCTCAATTCTTCTGACTGTTTCTGAAATTACTCTCGCTCTCTCTCTCTGGATCTCTCTCCTCCTTCCTCTCAAGATAACTATGTGCCTGCCTATCCCTCTATCTATACCTAAGGCCAAGAAAAAAAATATGTGTTTCCAGTAACATGATCTTAAATGCTAGGGTCGGTAGGTCAGATTTCTTTTTCAAATCTTGCATTTCCCTTACCTCAGAGGAATATTCCTCCTGTCCAATATGGGCATGTTATATATCAACAGAAAGATAATTTCAGGGAGAATTTCATATTTAGTCCTGACACCCCCCGTCACTGTCAAGTTTCTTTTTGTTTTAACCCCCCCCCCCAACCAAGGCATTCTTTATCAAGATGCCCCCCACTATATCTAAGAAGCCCCCCCCCCGCCCACACCTGTCAATAAATGGCTCGTTTCTTTGATTAGTGATTATGTCTCTATCAATAGGACCATCCAAAAATCTTTTTACCTGTTAATGATAAATTGTGTTGATGTCAATACAAAATACTTACCAGACAAAATGCCTGGGACCCTGACCTGGGGTACATTTTGGTTTTTACAGCTTAGAAATCAGACTATCATAAAAGAATTTACAGCCTAAAACATAAGGCATAGTTCGTTTCAGTCAGTCACAGTTTTGGCAAAGGAAAAGGAAAATCGGCCGTGTTTAGCTGGGGTCGGTCGGGTTACTGGAAACAAACCTTTTTTTCTTGGCCTAATGTTCACTGTATTCCTAGTATGCACTTACAGTGCACTTACAGGTACATACTGCAAAGCCCACCAGTACCTAAACCTATCCTGTCCCCTATCGTGCTAGATACTACTTATCCTCTCAACTCTCTTCCTGGTACATATCTGCACCAAGACAATTGTTGGGCATTTTCTCTCCAAGTGGCAGTTGTTCCTCGCCCGCCCTCCCCAATTTGACGTGACTTACTGGCATCCTCCACAACCTTACCATGACGATACGTCACGTAATGCCTCCCTGCCTAATACACACCCTGGGTCTACTTAGTTGTCATGTACTTGCCGCCAGGAGAGGGGTTTATCACAACGCCAGAAGGGCACCTTTGGCTCTGCACTTTAATTTCCTTTAGTCCAAAGATGAACACTTCTTTTTTTCCAGTTATCGAAAGGGGAGAACAGCAGGCGAACAGCCCATTTGTAGAGCCAGGAAATAAGATTAAATAGAAAGAAAAGAAAAAAAAACAAATAGTATGACTGCCATTTTAACATGGCAGGACAAGAAATAGATCATGTGACATAGAAGGTGTCCCAGTAAATGTTCTGACCCAGAACGGTGGTAATGGCCAGTCATCTTCGAGCTGAGTCCCTAAAAACAACACTTAAATTTGTAGGTGTGATGGTATGACAAGATAGGGAATTGGACCATGGATACTTATGGCACGTTGTAGGTGTGGAGATGGAAGCCAGAAAAATAAGGATCGGGTGGCATGCGACTAGATAAAAAGTAGGGTTGGGCACATGTATAAATATACGTACCTGTCAGCATGCCTAATATATATTGGTATGTCATGTGAGGTTCTAGGTCTTTGCATGTAATAAATCCAAGAAAACATACATTGTGTATCACTCATGTGCATTGTGCCATAACTTTGTGGTGCTAGGGGCTATTTTCTATGCAGGGCCATTTACCTAGATGTGACTGTATTCCCTGACACTATCTGGCACCCTCACCCTCTCAATGACACCTGTGACGTCCGAGTTTATTTTCAAGATCTACTTTAGAAGATATTTTTGTTTTTTTGGGGCTCACGACTCAGACTTGAATCATTCATACAACTCATGCGTAAACAAGGTGAAAACAGGACACGTTCTTCATGGGGTGGGGTGGGCAGGGAGATTGTTTACACTGTAGTTTGTACCTATAAAAGAAAAAGACAACAGTCTAACATATCTTCTATATCTTATAGTTTGTAATCAATTACATCTCGATATTTTCAGCAACATCTTATCTTAGTTTGCCGTTTAATTGGGTAAAACGACTGTGATATCAAAGTGGCTCATTTTCCTTCAGAAAAAGCAATGGATATCATTGAGCTTTTCACGATGAGTAAAGCTAGGATCTAAACTGGGGAGGATATCATTTGTCAAAATGCAGTTATTCTTGATGAGTTGAAATACCCTCCTTTATTTAGGCAACAATTTGATGCACCAAATAGTAAATAAAAGATGGGCCCCTGTTAATACTCTACACCCAGGACATCAACCAGCGCACTACTAAATATAAAATGATCTCTGTGCATTAAATCCGCACTTGGGGGCACAGATCTAAATTGTCATATGATTTTAAACATCATGTACATCACATCAATTGTCCCTACTTTGTATAGCTTTGGTCTTTTTCTATGGGGCTTTCCCTCAGTCTAGTGAGTCCAAATGCAGCCCTCATAGTTTCCTTTGATGAATACAATGGGATTTTGGTGGAAGCTCTGAATCAGTGCATCCTGATTCATGCAAAATTCATTAAACACATTATACACCTACATTTCTTGGTGAATGTAGGTGTATCAGGTACATAGTGGTGCACCTAGATACAGTGGCAGCCAGAAGGACGGAGTCTGTTAAGCAAAGGAACAGGTATTTATAACCATGGATAATTAAAAGGCTGACAGTGCAATGAAACTATTGAGTTATCCTAGTCTGTTAATGCTGACATCCTGGTGATGAATTGTCATGATGAGTTAAAACTGACAGGGGCTGGCGAAAGATCACGCAGGTCCAACTAACAACTTATAAATGTGAAATTGGTGATGATTCACAAGCCTAACGGGGGGCTGGCGAAAGGTCACACAGATTCAACTCATGACTTTTATAAAAATTGGTGATCAATGAATTGCCATGATGAGTGAACCCTCACGGGGACTGGCAAAAGATCATGCAGATTCAACTCACAACTTTTGTAAAATCAGTGATGAATCGCTATGATGAGTGAACCCTCACGGGGAACGGCAAAAGATCACGCAGGTTCAACTCACAAAATTTTTAAGGCAGGTGATGAACTGTGATGGTGAGGATGAGTGAATACTGACGTGGGGTGGCGCAAGGTCACGAACCGCGTTATCACTCGGAAAGTGATTCGCCACCCATCACCAACTATGACAAGAGATGACAACAATTTGCTTGGAATGTATTATGCATAACTCTGGTAGCTGAGACACAATGCATATTGTGGGATTCAGGTACAGTTGTGATTATTATGTAGGTACCTACATGATGATAATGATTCTGTTAGCATGACCTAGCTCTAAACCATCATTATCATTTACCCCTCACCTTCACCTCAAATATGGACATCATTATTATGATCTGAAATCTTACATATATCTTTAGACCAACCGGGCTTCCCTAGCCCAATTAAAGGGGTCTATATCTCCTCTTTCCTATGCCCTCCGATGTGTGTGGTGCACATATATACACAGGCACTGACACCTTCCCCTGTGAAATTGTGTAATGTAGTTCTCGTCATGGATATGCCCTTAGCTGTCGAAATGGCGTTAAACATCTATTACTCACCCACTCACTTTAGACTAACGCCAAAGGAAACCATTAGTGTAGGTTCGGAGGGTGGGGCCTAGCTTTGGTACCAACACTGAGAAATAGTTATCGAGATAGATCGGTGATTCACTACAAAGATTCATGAACATGAAAAAAAGAATCTCGACAGGAGGGGCCTCTCCCCGTTTAGATTTTACGTAGCTCAGTTGAAAACACTGCTAATTTATTCCATGCCCTCTAGTTCAGGTGCATGTACCTGGGTAGTCCAAAGTAAACATATGGCTGTTCGTGCACTGGGGTAACAGGTACATCGATCATAATAAGGCTAGTAGAAGAAAGAAAGAAAGAAAGAAAGAAAGAAAGAAAGAAAGAAAGAAAGAAAGAAAGAAAAGAAAGAAAGAATGAAATAGCACAAAAACACATCCCTCAGAACAAAGACTTGGGCATTTTCCCTGAATCATTTAAGATAACTGAGAAAACTAGCCTTATTGGGACGTGAAAAGGAGGATATATAAACCATGTACAGGTCTTTCCATTTTTTCTTTCTAAGGGAGTGATCATTTTTCACCAACAGGGGGGGGGGGGGCTGGTTGGTTTGCGCATGGACGCGCAAAAAAAATTTGAACCCCCCTCTCGAGGGGGTAAAACTTTTTCAATTCTCCCCTTAAGGGACAAAAATCGCTGACCCCCCGGTCAAGGGGTTGAAAACATTCTGTTTTATGATGGTGAATGAAATTGAAGCATTGAGACTTTATGCCATACCAGAAGGGTTAAGTGTACCACATGAAATTCCTTTGGCATCACAACATGCCATGCTATATAGTGACAAACAGGTGTTATACAGTGTAATTATGATGAAAGTGACTTCATTCCAGATTATACCTCCCAAAGGAGTGCCACTGAGTGCGTCCTTCTTTTGTTATCTTCTTTATGTTATCTGTACTTATTCAATATTCGCACCAAATTGCAATAAGTTCTTACAGTGTCTGTGGCAGGTGTCCTTAAAGCGTGACAGTGCATTTGGCTGATGATGTGCACTCCTTATAAGGCATGACAGTGCATTTGGCTGATGGCATGCACTCCTTATAAAGTATGACAGTGTATTTGGCTGATGATGTGCACTCCTTATAAGGTATGACAGTGCATTTGGCATATGATGTGCACTCCTTATAAGGTATGACAGTGCATTTGGCATATGATGTGCACTCCTTATAAGGTATGACAGTGCATTTGGCATATGATGTGCACTCCTTATAAGGTATGACAGTGCATTTGGCTAATGATTTGCACTCCTTACAAGACATGGCTGTGCATTTGGCTGATAATGTGCACTCCTTATAAGGCATGACAGTGTATTTGGCTGATGATGTGCACTCCTTATAAGGCATGACAGTGCATTTGGCTGATGATGTGCACTCCTTATAAGGCATGACAGTGCATCTGGCTGATGACGTGCAAGTACACATCATACACACAGTCCTAGTTATCACACACCAACTAGCCCACAGCCAAGGTGGTATTTGGGGTCACCCTACTTAGGTCAGCCAAACCCTCTGTACTCTTATCCACCCAACCAAGACTTACAGCCATAGCCTCCATGGTGTACTAAGAATGGGGCTGTATGGGTGCAGGACTTGACCATATGGGGTTATATCCTTGTTTTTACAAGGTATAAAATGGTCGTCATAGTACCATCTTATGACATTTTGTATTCAGTTTCCCAAATAAGATGTCTTACAAAATGCCCTATCATTGTCTTCACAAATCATCAGAAATTGTCCAGGTGGACGCACTGCTGTGTGTAACAGCCTTGAATGCCTTATACACATGCTGGACCCTATCATGACAGAAGCACTTTTTCAAATCGATCTGGGGTCAGTCATTGTTAGGGAATTCCCTTATGCCGAATCAGATGACACAGAATACACTGGCACAGCCTCCAGTCACTGACAGTCCCCTGTGACTGGTGTAGTTGCAATTGTTTACAGAATGCTGCTGTTTTGTCCCAGTCCTTGGTAGATGCAATACAAAGGTGGCAAAAGTGATAACCTGGGATCTGTGCCAGAGGATATCCTAGTATTATTGCTGTAAATAAGCCACTGAGTCTACCCTTTGAAAGTAGGATTATAAGTAAACTATAATCCAATCAGGGATCATCTGCACCAAAATAGAGACACGTCAATGGAGGAAAGAAATTCATCTTGTGTGGAACTTTGCTGCATAATATTATGTTCAATCCTACAGATACTTATTCACGACTTATTCAGTCCCCCCCTTGTCTAGATAAATCATTTTCTGTGTGCTCATATTGTATAAGCACGATCTTCATCTGGGACAACAACCAGACCGTTTCACAGCTTTCTCCTTCACTTGTCGTGTTCTATTTTCCTCAATTATTTACATATTCTGTTATAGTCTTGCCCCTTTGTTAGAGCAAATATGTATTCTTAATATCAAAACGTTTGTTATTGTAGATGAATCTGGTACACTGGTACTGGCATTCCTTCTAGTTCATTGGTCAACCCTTTCTCTATTTGCTGACCCCCTTAACATGGAGCCCATCCTTCCCTGGTACATCCTACAGCGCCTCCCCATCCCAGGCCACCTCCCAATCTGTCAGGGATTCCCTAGCCTGTAAAGGGACTTAATCTCATTTTGTGTGTACCCTCTGTGTGTCTCGTGTCTGTCATCACACATTCATCCATCAATGATGCCTAATGTACTTTTCTCATCATGAACATGACCTTCGCTGTTGAAATAGCTTTGTTCATTCGCTCTCCCAATTTGGCAGTACATACTACTGTCTGATATAATTTTTCTAAAGGCTGACTCACCCTCCTTTTATAAAACTCTCCTCACCCACGCCCAGCTTCTATAAAATCACCTGTGTACCAGGGGTGTACCCCTTACCATGCGGTAATCCACCCAGGTGCTGTCAATATTGACACCTTGGAATTGGTGTTTTCCTTGTCCACCCTGTTCATCCCTACTGCATGCCAATCCCCCCTATTGTGTTAGCATCAGGTGTCTGGGCCCACAATGGGGCCCTCAGGTAGCTTCCATAAGCTGGGTACTGTGGTAGCCTTTGTATCAGGGAACTCTTTAAGGGTGCCATAATGCCTTTAGAGTTTATATTTTGTTGCTGTCCTGATGCATCATCTTAGTGCCCATGGGTTTTGGGCAGCATTGCAATTGTGCGTCATGCTGACCCTGCATACGTTTATCAGCCCATAGTTAGTAATCATTGTACCACCCTTACATGCTTGAAAATATGTACCTTGTATTAAAGCATTGTGCTCTCCTTTAAGGTGTGATTAAGCCACAGGTTGGCTGTAAGAAGATAAAAGTGAAAATGCAATTCCTCATGTTGTTTCATTTGATCCTTGCATCATAGTCTGTGCCAGGATGGGGGTTGCAGTAGGTCAAAGGTAGTCGGTAATCTTTTTTTTTCAGTCAACCTGGCTTTCTTTTGTACAAAATTTCTCACCTTGTCATGACATATTCTTGAATTCATTATCAACTTATCAACTAAAAGATCCAGCCAAACTACTGTCAGTCTTTCTTGTTGGCTTTTATCTCGTTAAGCCTAAAGTTAACTGAGGTGTATTCACCCTTTCTAGGTATAAATGGTCTGTTGAGTTGGCCAATAAAACTCTGTTATCCTAGAGGTATAAAACCAATTCCAATGCATATTGTCTTACACCTACTGTCTCATAGTGTATGAATGCATTATATTCGGCAACTTCCAACACTCATATTTTCTCTGAGAAGGAAATCCATCCCCCCCTCTTCTATGCCTCACTCTCATACATAGATTCTGTGCAACCCCAATAAAATTCAAGAAATAAGTCAAAGAAAAGGAGAGTCATATGGTATTTGAGTCCTACTGTCCTCTCTTTTTCCCTGTGCCCTTTGAATCCAAGACACACATTGGCCTCACGAGACTCTCCACCAAAGCCTTTGGGAATTTCAATGTACACATGCATTTTGCATCCTTCATATCCAGGTAACTCCACCCTTTTTGCTTACCCAACTCCACCCCCTTGTACTTCTCTCTTTGCCCTGGGGTCAGTCATAGATCTTAGTTGAACCTTGTGCTAGAATAATTTTATATTCTATTTCCCTGGGTTTGGTGAACCCCTGTGTTGGTAGAGATTGTGTATGCTGGTCGCATTGATAGGCAATAAGCTAGAGGTTTCATTAGTCTTTCATTTAAAGGAGTACAAACCCACTCCTTGTTGCAAGAAACTCCTTTATACAGTCTTTTCCACTTAGACGTCACTGTCTTTACTAAAAGCAATGAGAATTAGATAAATTAAGCAGGCTTAAATTAAGTTCAGCCCTGTAGTGTTTTGCTACAGCACAAGTACTATAAACAACAGCAGTGTCCGCGAAGTCAAAAATCTTACATGGGCCAATTTGGCCAGTGTTGACGCCCACTACACAGGATATTTCTTTCCATACACCAGCCAATGTTATAAAAAATTGAGGTATGTATGGTTAGAACTGGGCACTCTAAAAGATACTCTTCCAGTTGATTAAGGAAATGGAATCAGGCAATCAATTCTTTAACATTTTAATGAGTACAGGTTTTATGTTGTAGAATAAGGGAAAATTCAACACTGGCCAAAATGGCCTGTGTGGAAATGGCCTACACCGGACATTTTTGACTTACGCCCAAAATGTCCGGTGTGGCAGGTGTACTTTGCGAACACTGCAACAGTGCCCTCCACCACTGGATCGGTTTTTTTGAGATGACATCTAAGTTAGCCAACAACGAGGAAATCATATATAAGTGTTCTATATACGCTCGAATGCGGAAGGCAAGTCTAGGGCTGTGGTTTAGGGAGCTCAGGTTCAGCAACAGATTATCTCTGATAGCATCTGCAGAAACAAGGATGTACAATAGGGTCATTTGTGAGTTTATCATAGTGTGCCACTATCTCAATGTGCATGTACAGATGATTTGGGCTCTGACTGATTCTCTGGAATGTATTTCCAAATTCTTAATTTCCTTTATCTATTTTAAGAGGATCTAACAAGTGCATCTATTTCTTTCTATATTGGAATGTCACCTAATAAGACAGATAAAGACTGTCGTTATTCAGGTCTGTTATTTATGTGCAGTTATATTTGACTAGGTATAATTTTAGTACATTAAGGTCCATAAAGCTTGGAAGATAAGGTTTGAATACACACCTGTTATCTGGCATCTTAATGCCCAAGGTATTACATCAAAGATACAGGTGAAAGCTATACCCTTCACTCCGCACAACACACACAGACACCCTCCAAGGCTTGTTTCCACAAAGTGTGATTTTTCAAAAGAAGTAAGTAATTCATTAACAGATAGCACTTGACTTAGGGACTTAGAATTGGTATACAAAATTGTGTCTAAGGGCTGTAGTGTAAGGCTTGGGTGAAGGGTATAAATTAACTATATTTCACACTTTATAGTATAGAGGGAGGACACTATTTTGTGAAGCTGGGTGTTTGTGGCCCTACACGGTGCTCTAAGATCTTCTCTTCCTTTTCACTTTTTCTCTTATCCTTGGTCAAGAAAGAGGATAGACTGATGCAACATAATTTCTTTCTAATCATAATATATTATATACCATTCCCCAAACTGAGCCTGATGAGTGTCCTCACCCCATTTAGGGTGCAAGTCATGTTTGAACTGACTAGGGTCACGCAAACTATTCTAGTCTATTCATACCAGTATAGATTCCACAGAAAAGTCACAGTATGGCCCATCCAGAGTGCTATTAAACCTATGTCTTCTGTCAAATCATACAAAATCCATCTGGCAATATGGACTTTACCCTAGATGACACCTTTTAGACTTGAGGTTCACATTGAACTTAGATTTTAATCTGTATTGATTCTGACTAGGGCTACTTGAGAATGTAGTTTGATTTTGGGGTATACACAAAGGTAAACGTCTTGATTTACACCCTAGAACTACAGGGGTTGGTATTCACCCATGCATAAATATACACGTGTAATACAGTTCTGGGAACGCTGTCACCTTAACCACTATTCGATATAGAGGGATAACCCATCGGAAGTAGTATTTCCTTATTAGGTGACTTTGTGTCAGGTTGCTCTGAAACTCCTTTCCTTCAGATAGATTTTTTGAAAGGTGATGGATACCACCAAAGGCGCCGAGTAGGTTCAAGTTTTTAACTCAACTTAACCAAAAGGACTTTACAAAAGCTTCTTTACAAACCATTGGATAAGTTCATTATTCCTACCCAAGAAAAAGAAACACAAGAGTATGTCCCCTCTGTAGGTCTGGTACATATAAGCACATATTTCCATCCACCAATTGATGTCTAATGTGTTTTTCTCTCCATAAATAAAACACATATATATTTATGGAGGGTCTAAACAACCATTAATTAGTCACTCATTCACAGACGGGACAGGGACCTAGTTCCTTTATTGTGGCCTACCCCGTCCTCCCCTGACCCAGAAGGGGTAGGGCACCAGCCAAGGAACAAGAGAAGAAAAAGGGAGAGATATGGTTTGTGGTGGGGAGGGCTGAGGGAGCAGGATATAGCAGGCTTTGCGGTCATTGCACCACAGGCAATAAAGGTTTCAGTGGAAAAGGCTGAATGTATATAAAGCAATGGCCATGCCATATGCCAGGGCTCCACTACACGGCATGGGGCGGTAGTCACAGGCGGCACAGAATTGGAGTATCCTTTCTGCTTGCCAGTACAGGAACGCAGCATTTCGCGTCCATGTAGCGGCAATTCCGCAGTGAAATTGCCGCGATACACCCCGAAATTGCCGCGTTCCTCTACTGGCCAGCAGAAAGGGTACCCCAAACCTGTGCCGCCTGTGACGCTGCCGCCCTGTGGAGCTTGGGCTATAAAGGGTGATATATATGGCTTAGTGTCTCTCCTAATTGACCACGAGAGTATTTCACAAGATGTCAGGTTATTGTCTTGTATTGTCTTCAAATGAACTTTTGTTGTTGTTTCTATTATGAAAAGGCATGAATTCAAAAGCCATTTCTGTTTTATTTCATGGATCTAAAAACTTGTCATAACCAAAATTCTTTTTCCGAGGTTCATTAGATGAAACAACTAAAGCAGCCATCATTCATTTAAGAAGTACAAAATTTGATACTCTAAGATTCCTTTAAGCTATATCTGTACATTTTTATTTATGAAAAACGGGTTTCACACATTATCTTCAAATTGACATAGCAAAACGATACCCCTTGTTGCATTTCACCCAAGATATCTGAGAACTTGAGAGGTCCAGGCCTGTCGAGCCCTTGACCTATATTTGTTTGACCTTATCAGGACACTGCATACAAATAAAGACCTAAACCAAGGTAGGAGATAAGAACTTATCACATTGTTGTCTGTGGAGAACAGATTGTCTGTGGACAGATTGTTCACAGGAATTTATTTACCCTCTGGTTCAATCCCTCTTTCTTAAACATGATAAGAAAAAGTACTTTTCAATATTGGCTACTGGCAAAATCGATAAAAATATTGAGAGGTGGAAGGGATCCGTCTGAAAAATGTGTATTTTAGTTTGATAGCATATTTGAGGGGTTCATTTGGATAAGCTGATGTGTGGATGCAGAGTACTTTCTGTCAAATCGTGCCATGGAGACTTAACTATAAAATATGATATGGAAACCATTGGGATGCAATACAAAGACTTATCTGTCTTATCTCCTGAATGCCCTGTGTTGAAATGAACAAATCCCAACAGCCATTTCCTTATGAGCTGGCGACATACATTTGAGGAGGATTTAATGGGACACCATGTTTGTTGACTCTCAAGGACCTGGTTCTGCTACCAGCCAGGACATGTCAACAATGCCTTGGGGGGGGGGGGCTCTGTACCTGTGGGTATGATGATATTGTTTTAAAGGGGAGGGGGTGATCCTAACCCTCTTAAAGTATGGTGGTGCTACAAGAAGCTATTACTGTCTCGATATCACATTGGCAGGTCACACTCTAACCCTTGAAGGGCAAGGATATAATGCTAGCATATGAAAAGGGCTGGGGGTGATACATGTATACTCAAGTAACAGGTTGTCCTTCAGACTCTCATTTTGTCCCCTCCCCCTAGGAGTACTGCTCAATATGATGACATATAAATGTTCATATCAAAAGTGACATTAGGATGTTAGTCAGTGGGACTTTACTGAGAGACAGTTCTTTATATAGGGCCTACATAAAAGAAGGTAGATGGATTAAGTTACAAGGGAAAGGCCCATTTTTATATATACTGTATTCCGTTACCAAGCAAGATATTTTGGTTGTGGTCAGTCATAAGTATCTGATATCTAGATGTATAATACCAAGAATTGTTAGAGAATAATAGATAGGTCTAGTATATATACACATGCCTCCACTTCCCCAGTCCAAAGCTGTATTGCATTGGCCATTCCTATGCTACACCATGCATTACACCCTTATATGTAAGCAAAGGCTAGATATCCCCCTCCATGGGAACAGAGGGATATGGATCGGGTTAAAGATGTATGCATAACCCAAAGGCCTCTTGTTGAAAAGGAGAAGAGGCAGGGATTACATGGAGAATAGAGGAGGGATGAACAGGGGGTGGCTTTGGGTGGATGGGGGAGGGAGCGGTAAATATGGAAGCCATGAAGGGCCACACCAAAAAAAACATGCACTTCAAAATCAGGACGATTTTCTTAAAACCACCAAGATGAAAATATTGCTGTCAACATGATATTTTCCCCTGTCAAGTTAGATAAAAATCTGCCGTCAACTGTCAAGTTGACAGTTGACAACGAAAAAATCATGTTGACACCAGATAAGAAAACACAAATTTTCCCCTGTCAAATGTCAAGTTAGAAAGAAATCTGCCAGCAACTGTCAAGTTGACAGCAAAAATATCATGTTGAGACCAGATAGGAAAACATGAATTTTCCACTGTCAACTGTCAAGTTAGAGAAAAATCTGCTATCAACTGTCAACTTGACAGTTGACAGGGGAAAAAAATCATATTGACAGCAGATTTTTTTCTACTTTGACAGTTGACAGGTGAAATTTCAGGTTTGACAGTAGTTTTTTATGTTCCATTTTATGTTGTTTCCATATTGGAGATCAAAAAGTTCAAGTTGAATTTTTTCAAGTTGTGGCCCTCCACGGCTTCCGTAGGTACAGGAGTGCAGAGGGGGTTAGTCTGGGTTTACTTTGGGATGAATCTACAGAATCTAGGTGAACATCATATTCCTAGTTTTTAGACTTTTTGAAGATTATCATAAAAGGGAGACTTTATTAATATAGGAAAATGATTATTTGGAAGGTTGGGCCCATGCACTGCTCCTCAAGGTTTCCCTATTTTCATATTCACTTGGAACCCTCAGTTATAACCAATAGTAGCCTATGATATTTTTTTACTCTTTTTCTATCTGGAAGCGCAGTCTTGGGGTTTCTTCAAAGCTAGTTATTAATTCTAGTATTGTGGCTATGTCTGCTAAAATGCTGATGGCCCACAAAGGAGCACAACACATATATAGGTCTAGTCCGAGTCACATGTTGAATATATTCCCTTAAAAATCTATGCTTAAGTCAATAGTTACAGATCTACACTTTTTCAGGTATGTCACTGGATTTTGTGTTTAGAATGAAATCATGTATCTGTAACCACGAAAGTCAAGCCGTCAGGCAGAATGATTTATTACATCGCGTGTTGCATGACCATCCAACGTTTTTCTGGCACATTCCACATATAAATATATCCCACAATAATAATTCTAGATATACAGCAATAACAATATGAATAAAAAGAGGATTTCTTCATAAGGTTTTCCGATTTAGGTAGGTGTTTAAAAGTAGCATAGATGTCAACTCATAACTTTATTGACGTGTTCAGATATCTTTTCCTAGATTTACCTCAGCATCTTTAAGCCATGTAAGTACAGGAAAATGTTTATCAATATACAATATGCCTCGTCACCAGGGCTGTATTTCTACAAGATACTGATTGCTTGTTATGGAAATTATCCTAAATCTTTGTTGAAATATTGGCATGAGTTGGCGATGATGTACAGCATCTCAGTTATTCTCCACCATACCACAGGAACGAATGGACATGAATCCTTCAAACATCATTTCACTTTTGGAGTATTAACCAATTCCTTCCTTAGCCTAAATGTGTTTCTGCTGTCAGCAGTAGACTACATATGCCTGCAGTACCAGCTGCTTTTTGTGTAACGATTTTTACACAGCCTTACACTTGTAAATCATTCATCCCACTGCATAGATCCATCACCAGGGGAGCCGGGGAGAGTGAGGCTAAAATTGTACAGGTCTCCTCGTGTGGATGCTAAGAAGGATGGGCAAGGGTGTTGTAGGGAATTGTGTGTCAGTTTATAAAAAGATGTCCATCAACCTGAACCTTGAAGAGTGAGAAGATGAATTTCTCTATAATTATAGGGTATAGTCATAAAATTCAAACAAAATTCCATCCACCGACTATTGCCAACCCCTGACAAATGTATACTCACCAGACCTAGAGTGCATTAGTGTATCCTGCAGTAGAACATACATGGTCTTCAGGGCAGTCTGATGGTGGCTCGCCCAAAACTTTTTCATTAAATTCAGGAGAATGGGATAAAACATGAATTTGCATATAGTGGCAACAGTATCCACCCGACTGAATGAAATGCCACTGAGACATCATATGCAATGGTCCAGCCATTTTATGGGTATGCATTAACTGCGATACAATTGCTGCCAATAAAGAGGTCCAGTACTGATATAGTTATGGTAGAAAATCTTTTAGGTCGGAAACACAAACATGAGTGTCAGTTATAGGATAACATATCGATTGTCACAGTTTGATAAATAGTATAATTATATGCAATTTGTGAAGAGGGAACAGATCACGATTTCTTTAATCTATTCACTCACTATTTGTTTGTTTGTGAATTTGTCAATTCTCGTTTAATCCTTTATTTTTCTAATAATCAAAACCTTATGACCCCCTTGCCACAACGATTTGAACAGAGTTGAAGTATTTTTTTTGAGACTTTGGAGAGAGTTTTTTTTGCTAGGTAGGGTCAGTAAGCAGAAACAACAGCTCATTTGGTGGTTAGGCGTAAAACACTGGCCCATTTAGTTGAAAATGGCAGGTACATGAGAGGAGAGAATCAGGTATAAAGGGCCACGCCCTTTCTGGGTGTGCCTGTTCATGATGCTAAAGGAATATGTTATTACCTCAGTTAGTGTGTATTAAGAACTACAGGTGGCACTGTCTCACCACTCTCCTCGCAGATCCTACTATCACTCTCCTATGCATTGCTTTGGTGTAAGCAGTCATATTCAAGGAATCCCTCTTTCAGTTTAAGGGGTGCGTCCACTGCCGACGGATGGACCATCCGTTGGTTTCATCCGTATCATTTATCATTGATTTCTATGGAGAAAAATACGGATGAAGGGAGATGGATGGTCCAACTGTCGCAGTGGATGCACCCCTTTAGTCTCGCATCCATCCAATGGACCCCTGCCTTCAAAGACTATCATATAGTAGGGGATTTGTATAGCCTAAAACCCATAGTCCACTTAGCCTCTGTCACGCGATTGGACCATGCATTCCCTATATAAATTTCTGCAACAGAGGCCTAGTAGACTATGCGTTTAATGTGCCGACAGAGGTTTCCCTGACATTGATAGTCCACTAGGGCGCTGTCACATAAATGTATATAGGAAATGTATTGCTCAATCACGACAGAGGCCAAGTGGACTATGGGTTTTAGAGAGGAATTTTAGTATATGTTGCTCAGAGTGGCAATGGCAGAATAGACGAAGCTGGTATTTCACTGCCGTCGGTCGGCTGTATTTTTACTGATCCGACCGATTTTTTCTATACTTTTGTATAATAAAAAATAATCGAATTACCAAAATCTCGGCCGACCGATGGCAATGGAATACCCACTTTAGTAAAGTCCTTCATAGAGAGTGCTTGCTATACTTGCACCACCCCCATACCCAAATAATATACACCTTTCTGACAAAATACATAATGCATATACCCGGTACCTTTATTATGCAATGTTCATCGATGGATGATTATGTTTCGCCAGGCATTAATGGTATGACTAATATTGATACTTTTTATTACTCAAGGAAAGCTCCCCCCGATACACAGCAGCAAGTTATGATAATGTATAGCCTTGATCTCAGTGCCAACAGGTGCCTTCATTGTGCTCTTGCTAATATTGATTTATCTATAAGCCACCTATACACCCATGTTAAACTCTTAAAGGTTCTTTCTTTTCCAGCGTGCTTAGTCCAAGATAGATCTACATGTTTCCCTCTACAGATCACCACAAAGGAATATTGATATAAATGTGATTATATGAAATAATGATAGCTTAAAACCATGAGTGGTAAAAAGATAATAAGTGTTGGTTTATATTATATTTTTCAGGAGAGAAGCCATATCGGTGTTCATGGGAAGGATGCGAGTGGAGGTTTGCCCGATCAGATGAGTTAACCAGGCATTACCGGAAACACACTGGTGCTAAACCATTCCAGTGCAAATACTGTGATCGCTGCTTCTCCCGATCGGATCACTTAGCACTTCACATGAAGCGACACCCGAACGCCACATAACAACCGCCATCTTGGAGTTCAATGAGGAATTGCGATGAAGCTGTCATTGTACTCCACCGGGCACTTTCGCAGCACCGATTGTGCACAGAATAGAGTCTATCGTGGCAGGCTTGTGTTGAACGAGTGACAATTCTGCCACCTTTTGGTGCCACAAACTTACATTATTTTGCTTTTTTTGAGAAATGATGTCTCCTTTGGAACAGAATTATTTTGATTTTAAGTTATATCATTTTACCACCTTTGTGTATGGACAACCACTAGGTGGGAAGATTACCCATCTTCATTTCATTTTAGAATGTTTTATTTTTAGCCAAAGTATGGACAATGTACAAATATGACAAAATGACTACATTCCAGGAAAAAAAGACTTTCTCATACACTATGCTCAAGACATACAATGACTTCTTTGTGGCATGGCATGGGAATAAGGCTTGGTCCAGCCTAATCATCTAGCCCCTGGGTTCCTTAGTGAACCAAAATCAGACTACTAATTTCAAAGTTCCCTGCCATGAAACGTATGAGAAAGTATTCAAAAGTATGTATTCTACACTCCTGAAGAAAACCCTTTACCGAAAGACAATCATTCATGCACCACCATTTCAATTCTACTGAGCATCACCAGATATCATACTGAACCTGTCTTCTACCCATTGGTAACAATTACATATTGAGTTAGCTTGGTATGTTTGTCATACAACTCAGATACAGACACAGATCCACAATTCAATACTTTGCATCAACGAAGGAAGCGGATGTATACATATATGCATTATATCATTTAGAGACACCAGTAGGGACAGAGGTAGATATAGACTAACAACAGAGTTTGAAGTTTTGGAATTGAGGTTAAGGCGATTTAAAACTTCAAATGGTTCTCAGTTTCTATGGTAACCACATTTAGGTATTATTGAATATTGTGAATATTGACACAGAAGTGAATGATTGATAGGCAGCTAGGTTAACCAATCAGATTTGTTGTTTTATGAGGAAGATCTCTTGTCCTACCAATCAGCGTATAGCATTGGTGATATAGGTGAGTGCGCTGTTATCGTGGCAGACTATTTCAGACTTATAGATCATTTTCATCATTCTCATCCCTCAATATTATCACCCTTGTATATACTTGAACAGTCACGAAAGGAACTGTTAAATCATAAATGTTTTCCTCTCAGAATAAATGTTATGGAATAAGGTGTAATTACTTAAATCATGTCAGTGATTAACGTTAAAGATTCATGTTATTATGAACCCCTGTTATTTCTGTACAGTTGTAGCTAACAGGAAATGTTAATATTGTAGACTCTAAACGTATGTAGGTGTTAGCAGTGATGTCAGAGGACATCTGTGTAGAATGACTATTAGAAAACTGCAGCATTGGAAAAATTATTAACTTAAATGTACATATAGAGTCTTACTGTTATCACATTACTCCTATGTACATTTGAAGCAAAAAAGAAAATATAATTTATACAAGAAAAAAACCTTGAAATCAAGGCTTCTCTAGGTTCTGAATTTCTTGGGCAGCACTTGAGGCAGAAGGTTATGGTTCTGAAGGGAAGGAATATACCTGTTTACCACCCTGCAAGGAGAATCCTATTTGTGTAGCAAAACCGTTTTTATTTTGTTTTTGAAGATATAATGTGTATGGGAGGGTCAGGTTATATGGGAACAGGGGTCTGTTACGTAATACTGTTAATTAACATTATGTTGTCAAGGAGTCCTGGTGTGTGTCTGAGTCCAAGGCAGGATGGCACCTCAGGCTCAGACTCAGAATGGATAAAGCAGGTATTCCACCCAAGCCGATTGACAAAGATTATTCACAATTTTTTGTGGTAGATTCCCCATGTGTTTACCAACAATTCAGGCAAAATTAAATCTTTTCAAATTGGCTGGAAGCGGGCAGGGATGCACCGAGAAGATGAACGATTTACTCCCGATTCAAAACCGGGAATAAATCGTCGTCAGTGGAACATGGGCTTAAAAAACACAAAGCCTTGGGTGACCAGTATGAGTAGGGTGGTTTATTGATTGGAAACAAGTGAGAAAAGCAAAAGTTCAAATGATGCATCTTGTGACCTTCAACCTAATGCCCTTACTATAGACTAGACGAACGAGTTATTCAATTCAATTCACACCAAGCTTTGAATTTTAGGAAGCATACAGAGCATTTAGCCTAGAAACTTTGTAATGTTTGGTTGCTCACTCATTACTACTAAGTTGGTCATTAAGACAAAGTTAAAGTACCAAGAAACACAGAGATCTATACCTCTTGCACATAGGTGAACTCCTTCCATTGCTATGTTTATTCTAGCTTGCATGATGTCAAAAAGAGTGCCATATTTTTATAACCAGTTCTGCTTGTAATACATTCACAGGTGACTAATGTGAGATAAGAGAATAAGTCGGTGCACATCAGGACATCAGGCGATAGGCTTTATGGAATTTTCTAAGATTGCTTGATCTTTTTGGGGCTCAAAATAGTACCTGATGATCCCCATTCTATAAATCAGAATCACTCAGATTAGATGGAACCTTGGCTTTTAGAGTATGACACTCTTGTTCAACAATCATGCAGGCCAGTGTATTTATTGTTACATATTGACTGTTGAATAGACTGTATTAAGTAATGGGTATATCATCTGTTAACAAATGCTGTATATTTCTAACTAATTTATGATTCTATCTTTGTATAGTAGATGAACCTGCACCCATACACCTACCTGGCACACCTTTGACTTTTCATTCTCATTTCTGACAATAATAAAACCAGATGTCATTTTGTTTTTGGTATCCTTAGGCCTAAAAAAAGGTTTGTTTCCAGTTACCCGACTGACCCTAGCAAAACAGGGATGATCCTGGAATTTTTCTTTTTATTCTGTGAATTTTTAACATTTTTATGACAATTTTTAAGTATTTTTCCCGTGATTTTCATATTTTTCATCAGTTTTTCGTGGAGCTTATCTAGGTCTTTATCTTTTGGTATACAGTTCATAACATTCATTCATATTTTTTACATGAGCTTCACATTACTTGTGTTTTTCATAACTCTACTGTAAAATCATAGAATCCAACATGTCTGCCCATACATTTCTATACAAAATTTTAAAAAAAGTAAAAAAAAAAATCCGACCTACCGACCCTAGATATTTGAGGCATGTAACTGGAAACACAACTTTATTTTTTTGCCTTATCTGAAATACATCCTATGGATTTGAGATTCAAAAGTTTTGCTGTATCTGTTTAGAATTGAAACATTTTACTGGTATGCCAGTGTTTACTGTTCTGTAAGTAAGATAGAATAATGAATGACAGATCTATCTTGTAAAACATTATTAATCTAAGAAGTGTTGGCACCAGTGGAGATATATGCTTATTTTCTTAAATATGACTGACTGCTCTCGGTGAAAGCCTTATTCATTCTTAGTAGGTGGTCAATAGTTTTGGCAGCTGATTCAATTAAACAGATATATGATATAGGCCCTAGTATTTGTTTCTAGGCTAGAATTATGTAAACTAAGCGGGAAACATTCTAAAAGCAACTGCCTGTTCCCTGCACTTGTCATCTAATCAGACTAACGTACGTCTAATAAGAAATCGCTTGGCGGTGACTGTTTTGCACTGAAAGTTGACAGCTGCTAGCGGTTGCTTAGATATTCAAGTATTAGATTGGATTAATACTTTCCCCTCCTATGTCTAGAGCTGAAAACCGGGTACATACATCATTTCTACAAAATATTGCAGATTAGTCATTAGGGCCTGTTACATGAACATTAGATTTGGGAAAGTATAGTACAGAATCTGCTTTTCGGTGGCCAAGAAAACAAACTGTAGTGCTAAAAAATGAAATATATTTTGGTATCCCTATGCAATATATATATATATATATATATATATATATATATATATATATATATATATATATATATATATATATACACATATTCCTTGTAAATGGAATAGCGTATGTCTGCGAATGTGCCTTTATAACATTAATTTTGAATTAGGTGTGCCTTGAGGTAATGTGTCTTAAGACATCGATACTGTGGTCTTATGTACCAGGCTTCTATTGTCCTCACTAAAACCGTCCTCAGAACACTTGTGACATCGACCTATGTGATACATTTTCTCCAGTTAACAGCTTATTGGTTACAGGTTCAAAACTGTCAATCTTGGAAATACACTTACAAATGACTACATAGAGTAGAAAACATTGGAACTATGCCTAAAACAGATATCTATATCCTTTTATTTCTTTGGATCCGAGTATTGTTAAGTGTAAATTTCATTTTGAAATAGCAACGTAGGTTGACCATGCTGACAAGTACTTGACTAAGGTATTTTCCATTATTACTGTTAAACTGTATTTGTTCACAAACTAGAAGTATATGTATCAATATGCTGGCGTGGTCAACTGATGATACTGTTTTAGTAAGCGTGGGTCAGAGATAATGTATTTTGTGGGGCAAGGCTTTAGTATCCTCATACTGATATCTATTTTGTCATATGAAGGCAATGAAACAAGTGCCTCTGTTTGTTGAGCTAATTGGCTAAAGGAACAGGTGCCTTAGTAATATCCAACACAAGATCAGATGCCTTACTAATCTCAAATAACTTACAGAAACCGCATTTAGAAGTCACCATATTGCCTCTAGTTACAAACAGTTACACAGATGCCTTGATCATGATATTAAAAATAACGGCCTTAACAATGAAGGAACAATGCAGAAAGATCCTCCATTAGACTTGTCTACAATAATTCAATGTCTGGTATAATTGATAATAAATTATCCACTGATCCATGACTGTAGCACTATGTCTTTTCTAGGGGTATTTGTCTCTGAATGATATCTCAGAGACCTCTTGTTGGTATTTGCTAAAATTTAATGGGTCTACTCCATGTTGCCTATCCCTTTTGTGTGTTTTGGAGAAGAAAGAAACAAACGGTGTTGCTCAATAAAACCTGAAATCGTAAGTCTGTATTTCGTTGTCTGAGTACTTTATCATGGCCAATGATATTCTAAAATATTTTAACTGGTCTTGTGAGAGAGAATTAAAGTTGGTATGCTATCTGAAGGGAGTTTTGTGTTCCAAGGAATATGTGTAAAGTGTCATATCATCTAAAGGTCTATCACTATTTTATTGAGATAAACAAATGTTTCTCCACATATAATTATCTGTATTTGGGGCCATTAAAGCGCAGCTTCCACTGCTGTCAGTCAGGCGGATTTTCATTAATCTGACTATTTATGATATTGCAAACGTATAGAAGAAACTCGGTCACCCAACCAACAGCAGTGGAACCAGCGCTTAACTAAATGGGTGTTCCGCTGCCGTCGGTCGGCCGAATTTTCGATACTTCAACCATTTTTTTTATAACAAATGGATGTAAAAAAAAATCATCAAATTGGCAGAAAATGGACCGGACCGACGCAGTGGAATCGGCTAAGGGTCTCTACATAATCAGACGATGATTCATTTCACACTGGAGGCAACTAATTATGCTGTCTGGAGGAGTAGAGAATAATTGTTTGGCTTACCAGTTTAACCCACCTGTTACTTATATCATTCAATGTCTCAGATGATTAGCTAAAAGCAAAGACTTAGGTCAGCCCCAGTATATCATTATCATTCAGAAAGGTAGTACATAGCTGCAGCAAGAATACTATATATATATATATATATATATATATATATATATATATATATATATATATATATATATATATATATATATATATATATATATATATAGGTAAGCTTGAAGCTTCTTGGCTGCAGGGAATAATATCGGAATATCCCAGATCAAGTCCATCCTTCGTCCTTTATCTCTAAAGTATTAAGGGATTATTCCATCCAGGTTAAAGTAATATGACCAGCCGAATGGAAGAATATTATTTGATAAGTCTGAATTAAATAAACCCTGTTGGAATGCCCGCTTCACACAAGCACTATGATCATGTCATTGCGCAATGCATGATACACCTTTTCCCAGTGACATTCTGAGGTGAGTGCCACTACACAGATAGCATGACTGTAGTTGTTGCCTACATATTGGCTTCCTGGGAACAAGTTGCATTCTGCTTGCCCATCATAGTTGAAATGAAAGAAGGGGGCAAAGGAAATAAGCTCGGATTTTCTCATATGTTGTATGTAATTTGAAGCACACTTTTTGCTGTCCCAACCAATAAGTCAAGTCAATTTCTACTGTATATCATCATACATGTGTGGGTTGACTGTATAGGTGCGTTTGGATTACACTCCCACAAAGCACATAATATGCTCCCTCGCCCTCCCATTTTGAAAAGGAGTGTTGCAATGCTGTTCCTTTCCATCCAATTGCAGATTCCTTCCACGACATCATACCTAAATTGGCAGGCTCATTTTTAGAGGTTTTGACGTGCTGCTCAGGTGTACCTATAATTAGCATTATGCAATACATTATAGAGGGGATTCCAAAATGGTACACTTTATGGCAACTAATTACAGTGTCTTTCTCTCTAGTGTGGCATATGGTCTTTACTATTAGGCTACCTTTAACTGCCATTGTTTGTCCATTTCATTCACTCCAATTGTGAAGATTAGTCCTTGATTGCTATTCAACGAACTCGCTAAGAATACAAATCGGCCGTGGGTTCAAGTATAGGGCATGTGCATAAGGCATACTGTAGACTATAGTGCTATACTGCCATGGCTGCCTCTAGTTTATATTTGTATTAATGCAGGAACCTTTGATGTAAACCCAGTGTACAAATACTGATGCAGGCTTCTCTTATTTTAAACCACACCCGGTTTCTATCGATTGCACCTTTGCCAAGGCTTTGACTTAATAGGAATTACGGTGACATGGCTTTAAACATCAACCCTAAGTAATCAACTCCATATGAATAATATGACATTGTTCAGGAATGATCGTCATAGGGGTAAAAGAGGTGGAGTGGCTTGTTACCTAACGAATGTATATGTTCCATATACAGGAATAATCCAAGAAATTACAACAGTAAATAAAAATATTGAATGTCTATGTCTAAAAATATGTTACCCTGGTCATAACTGTAAGATTGTATGTGTTGTATATCGCCCACCCACAGGTAAAGTTCTTGAGGGTTATAATTTCTTGACAGTGTCAATGGACCATTCTGGGTATTATTCATTATTTTACACATTTATCAAATTCTTCGCCACACACGCTCAGGACCTGCTCACAATCTCACAGCTCATCCCCCCCCCCAGTGTGTACAGTGAGCTGCTCTTACATCACCCATACCAGGATGTTGTGAGAGCCGGACCCATCCCATTTCTGGGCACTGACACACTAGGAGTAACACAACATACCGAAATACCTGTGGACGCATTTCTAGGATGCAGGGAAATTCCACGATCTCCCTTCATCCTGATTGGTCCACTTATAAATAGAATCATTACCAGGTATGGCGACGCGTCAGATCTGACCTGTTCCTACCGGTACATTTCATCACCCTGTGAGCTGCTCACCTAGGTATATAAGACCGGTGAGCAGCCCCCAGCAATCATCTTTTCTACTTACGTTATCCCACGCACAACCTCCCTAGTATCTAGGACCTACGACAGGTTGAGCTACGAGCTTGGGGGCAGAGCCTGCACGCTGGCAAGTGTACCATTGTCACCACCTATATGTACACTCTGTCATCATGCAAAAAACAAAGATCAAAGAACTTCTCTGGATTCAGTGTTCATCACAACATCGACTTGTAACGGTTCGTTGACAACAGCATGTATGGGTCATGACAGTGTTAAATATAATGAATGTTGGGTTATGGGGGATCTAAATGTTAACAGTAAAGCAAGAAATTGTATAAAATTTAGAAGAATGTCAAATTTCTTGAAACATACTGGACTCAGATATCTTAAAGGGGGGCTAGCATGGAAAATTAACAAAATGGGTACCGATTCAAACAGCGATCATGAAATCGCGGGAACCAGCGGAAAAATCGTGACGCCCTGATTGGTCAAGGGGTGATCATGCGACTTTTTAATGCGGGCATGCATTACCATGCCAGGGCCCCTTTAACACCCCAGCTACTTATTATCATCCACATGGGAAATCCACGTTGGACCAATATTCTACAAACTGTGATTGTGTAAAAGCATATGGTGTACTTGATAATCTCTGTGGTGACCATATACTGATATATGTTATAAGGAAGAAACAAAGAATAGTAAAACCCAAAGCCATGGTCATATGATGTAGAGATATGCGAAGCTTCTCACAACAAGATTTTCTAAATGCAATGGATAACTCAGACTGGAACAACTGCTTAATGGTGGACATGAATGTAAATAACAAATATGAGTGTATGATTAGCAATATTAATATGTACTTAAATACAAAACACCCTGTAAAGGACCGTACTGTGGGAGAGAATGATGTGTTTTTATGAAGATATGCGTTGTATGATAACATTAAAAAAGAGATTCTTCAATAAGGCCAAGAAATGTAGACCGAATATGTTAAATGTAGCGTTGGCAAGAGCTAAGCAAATTAAAAAAAAAAACATTAACAAAAGACTGAATGTGAAAAGAAAGAATGTGACTACAAATCTCTTGAAAAGGTATAAAAATGATCCAAGGCATTTCTGGAAAACCTTGAATGGAGTCTGGAAAGGTCAGAGTTCCAAACCCACAAAGTGTTTAAAAGATAACAATGGTAATACTGTTGAACAGCAACACACTATGAATTTTGTAAATGACTTTTATATAAATATAGCCAGAGACCTAGCAAGACAAATGGTTAGTACTGTATATGTACAAGATTTAGGTTTTAATAGTGTTGTAGGGGAACATGATTTCCCGTGCCCGGTTGGCCGACCTGCAGGGGCGGGTCACCGGGTAGTCACATGTTCCCCATCAGTATCACACCGATCCAGGCGTAGGTGGAAGGTAGAGAACGTCAGGCCAGGGGAAGTAGCTCAGAGGAAGAGCTTCCGCTTCGAAGTTGGAGGGTCCCGGGTTCGAGTCCTGGTTTCTCCAAAGACGTTTTCCGCCGACCTCTACACTGGTGGAGAAACTGAGTAGTCCTGACCCGCGTGAGGGGGGCCTACGGAACTCGGTCCCTGGGTTGGTGTGATACGGCAAGCGCTTCGACCTGCTAGCACTGGGAGACTTGGAAACAGGTGGTACATACAGTAAGTCCTGGGAACAGGACTCACAGGGACTGTGTGTGACTCAGTGCTGGTTAATTCAGTGGTCGAAGCTGGTTGGGGGCTGTGTAGGGGAACATGATTTCCCGTGCCCGGTTGGCCGACCTGCAGGGGCGGGTCACTATCAGTATCACACCGATCCAGGCGTAGGAGGAAGGTAGAGAACGTCAGGCCAGGGGAAGTAGCTCAGAGGAAGAGCTTCCGCTTCGAAGTTGGAGGGTCCCGGGTTCGAGTCCCGGTTTCTCCAAAGACGTTTTCCGCCGACCTCTACTGTAGGGGTCGGCGAAAACGTTTTTAGGGAAACCGGGATTCGAACCCGGGACCTCTCAGCCTTCAGACGATTGCTCTACCACTGAGCTACTTCCCCGTACAGCGTTTTCTGCCTTCCACCCACACCTGGATCGGTGTGATACCGACAGGGGACATGTGACTACCCGGTGACCCGCCTCTTCAGGTCGGCCACCCTGGGCACAGGGACTCACATAGTCACGTTCCCCTACACAGCCCCCAACCAGCTTCGACCACCGAATTAACCAGCACTGAGTCACACACAGGGGAAGGTGGGCCTGTGGGCACCCCAGCGCTAGCAGGTCGAAGCGCTTGCTGTATCACACCAACCCAGGAACCGAGTTCCGTAGCCCCCCCTCACGCGGGTCAGGACTACTCGGTTTCCCTACCACTGTAGGGGTCGGCGAAAAACGTTTTTAGGGAAACCGGGATTCGAACCCGGGACCTCTCAGCCTTCAGACGATTGCTCTACCACTGAGCTACTTCCCCGTACAATGTTTTCTGCCTTCCACCCACGCCTGGATCGGTGTGATACCGACAGGGGACATGTGACTACCCGGTGACCCGCCTCTTCAGGTCGGCCACCCTGGGCACGGGGACTCACATAGTCACGTTCCCCTACAGTGTTATGACTCTCAAAGAAATAAATGTAAACCAATGTGTTAAAACTGTGAAATCTATAATGGGTCACAAAAGCTCATGTATTAAAGATCTACCATGTAGTATTATTAAAATTTTATTAAGTCATAAACCATATTTATTACAAAGTTTGGTAAATGAAACTATTAAGAAGGGTGCACTACCGGATGTTATGAAAATAGGACAAATAGTTCCATTGCCCAAAACCGGTAACTTATCTGATGTATCTAACTGGAGACCCATAACTATGACAAATGTTTTCTCTAAATTAACAGAAAAGATTGTACATTTACAGTTGATGAATTATATTATAGAAAATAATATTATCAGTAATAGACAGTATAGTTTTATCCCAAATAGATCAACAGTGGATGCCACTTTCAGGTTAATACAATAATTAATTGAAGCTAGAAATAGAGGTGATTACTCTCTGGTACTTTTTCTAGACTTGAAGAAAGCATTTAATACAGTAAATCTGGATATTTTAATGAATAAATTGCATAGTATAGGTTGTGATAACGACTGCCTAAAATGGTTAAAAAGCTTCTTATACTATAGAAAACAAATCACAATAGCTAATGATATTAAATCCAATGAAAACATATTGGATTGTGGGGTAGCCCAAGGAACAGTCCTAGGCCCACTGTTGTTCAATATATATATAAACGATATAACCAGAGTAGTAAAAAATTGTGAATTTCTATATGCAGATGATGTAGCACTTGTGCTAAATGGTAAAGATACCAAGATTATTAGGTAACTTATGCTGTCTGATGTTGTTAATATTGAGAAGTGGTGCAGCCAAAATATCCTGACTATGAATGTAAAAAAAACAAAGGTCCTATGGTGTCACTCTATTATGCAACGTATTGTTAAATACAATATTTCTTTTAACAATACCAAATTGGCTTGTGTCAAACAATTTAATTACCTGGGTGTTGTAATTGATTTTGATCTAAACTTTAAAACACACTGTAAGAAAGTTGACTCGCAAGGTACTGTTAGGTTAAAGCAACTAAGAAACATTGTGAAATACTTGGATGAAGACACTAGCCTTAAAATTTATAAGACTATGATAGTCCCGTTGTTAGAATACTGTAGGTATATATTGGAAAGTGGGCCTGTTACATTAGTAGATCATTTAGACATGATACAAAACCACTGTTTAAGAGCTTGTAAAAAGGTGAGACGACCACAAGATATTCATATAAATGATTTATTGATATTATGTAATGTCAAAACACATGCAGTAAGAAGAAAACGGATACTAGCCTGAATGATGTATAAATATATACAGGTACCAGAGAATAGAATCATCCCAGCAAGACCCCTTAGGGGTAATGATAAAATAAAAATTAAGGTAAATCGACCTAGAATTGAATTATATAGAACAAGCCTGCTATATAGAGGCAGTATTATCTGGGCCTATCTACCGGTACATGTACAGACTGTAAATAACCTACAAATGTTCAAGAAACACTTGTGTGAAGTTATAATATGAACATGGCGTTAATGACTGGAGATCAGAACTATGTATGAGTTATAAAATGTATAGGACAAACTTTATTATGTGACTGTTCATGGAAACCACTTGTCAAACACTGAATGTAACTGTATTGTACAATATATACCTTTTTGAATGTATCCTCATTACATCGGCTGATAATTTTAAAAGCTTCAGTACGTTAAGATATTATTGGCCAATAAACTTGTTTCAAACTCAAAAACTTTGCCAAAGTATACATGAAGGAAGTGAATTGATTTAGTGAACAACAACATGAACATGATATAGGCTGGTCGATTTGTTCTTTATCGTTTTGTCTTTGAAAATGGCACTATCATCAAGAGCCAAGTGGTATAGCTAATTAATAATTGAAACCTCATGTGCTATATCTGGAGGCATTGATCCTGGAATTATTCCACAAGGGTTAAAATGATAACTGATGGGTTTGGAACCCAGAGACAACAGTTTCAGAAAGCTTTGGTCTCTACACAGAGGCCATTTGGGGGATGTTACACAAACAGCGATTATGGCATTATGATCATCATAACGATCAAAGTGCATTAAAGAAATAAAAAAATCGTTAATAAAAATTGTAAAAAAATGTCTCCTTATATATGTCAAAGAGGAAACCTGCACAACACAATAATTTTCTCGTAAATCTTTTTTTGTTGTTTTCACAACTATTTTTCTTTAAAGAGAGAAATGACCAGATCAGAAAGTAGGTGCTGCAAGTTGGTAACGATTATTATAAATTAATTATGTTAGGCAATAACCAGAGTCTAGGAAATTGATAGATGAGGTCTAGAATGACCAGGAAATTAATATGTGTGTTTGGGAATAAAGAGATGCAGTCAAGAAAATAAGAGGGGAGGTCAGACATGATAAGATGAAGTCAGGAAATTATTAAGTGAGGTTGAAAATTTTTTTATAAAGTAAGGAAATTAATAAGTGATAGGGGTAGTCATTCTAGACCTCCCTCATTAATTTTCTAACTTCATCTCATTATTTCCGATCTTATTCATTCATTTCCTGACTTCATCAAATGATTCCTAACATCACATATTAATTTACTCTCTTCCTCAAATAATTCCTAACATTACATATTAACTTCTTCAAATGATATATATATATATATAGATCATATAAATCACACATTAATTTCCTAACTTATTCAAATTGTTCTTGACATCATCTATTTATTTCCTGACTTCATCTGAGTATTACCGCCTTTATTTGTAATTTCTGACCTATTAGATCAGTGAGACCATATAACAATAAATATTTTTATAGATGAACACAGAGATTTGGTTATAAAGGTGCACACAAAAGTGATGTTTTCTACCAGAAGTCTCATTATTACACACTTATAGCCTGAAATCCACGGGTCAAATCATCGTTATGACAACAACTATCGTTATTACATGTGTAAGCTGTTGTGTAACTGTTCCTAAGAATTAACTTTATTATAATCATACTTACAAAGAGGAAATGATGTAACGATGAATCATGTTTGTGTAACGCCCCCCTGGTGGCACATATTGAAGCTCCTGAATAATCCCATTTGAACTTGATTTTTTTTTCAATTCTTGCATCATAAAGCACTTTTCCTTGTTTATCATCATTACACTTATGCCATTCGTTATTTAGGGATGGAAAACCAATGGAACATGAAATTTCTCTCAGCATTATGAATCCGTCTGAAAAAAAATACTGGAGAAGTGAGTGAGTACCATAGAAAAGTGAACCCCAAGAGAGGTGAGTACCAGAGAAAAGTGAACCCATCAGAGATCTGTGGTTCTAAGATTCTCTATGCTCCTTAGTAGCGTGAATTTGTTGCCTATTCTTTGTCCGACTAATTTCCATTATTGTTTCATACTAATTGATCATTTTGTATCATCATATTTGATTGGATTTGAGTGACACATTAGTATAATTGTCTTACCTAATTGACCAAACCTAAACCTCCATTGTCTCAGTGTTGTATAATCTGATTGGTCCAGCTATAATGTGAATGAATTGGTGAATCATTTCCTATAGGTTTAATTCAAGTCTAGCACCCGAATATGATTTTTAAGGAAAATTTAACTTTAATTGGCATTTTCCTGAGATAATAAAGGTTACAAGCATTCTCTTCGACTAAAGCCGGGTTATCCTTCACCACAGTGTTTCCATACATGCATCAGTACAAACTTTATCATATATTTGTCACATTCTAAAGTATCACAGAGTCTATCATGTTCTTACATATTCATATTGATTTTCTATTTGCTTCATACTCGTCTATCTCAATATATGATGAATTATATCATGGTTGTCGACATTTTGGATTCATAGTTGTAGCTAAAAGGAGTGCATTTAACCAGGCTAGAAAGAACGATGTTGACACTTGAACGAAACCTACCTTGACAGTGAGTTGACTGCTAAAACTATGAATTTCACCCATTTTAATGGTAAATATACTTTGAATTAATGGTGGAAACCATGATATAAAAGCAATATGTGACAGTTTTTTATGCACTTGTTGATTTTAGCCCCTTGATAAATCCACTCGGCTAACGCCTCATGGATTGTATCTGGGGCTGTGCATCAAGAATTGTCATATATTCCCTAAATATCGCAACTTTTGATACCTGAAAGTCTAAGTTGATTCCCATGAAGAGAAAAGATTTAAGGTTAAGTTTTATACTGTGCCAAACAAGTTAAGAGGACACTTTAGTGAAACTCATGTTATGTGTCCCCCTTGTTAGTATTTTAGAGTACATTTCTAAGCAAGATTGATGAGTAAGTAACACAAAATACAGGCATTGACAGAGAGAGAGTAAACTTTTCTTCGCTAATAAGCATTATAATAGTATATTTACCTCTGGTCGTAAAAGAATCAACATTCATACATATACAGGCATTTGGTTGTTGGTCTGAGGGTGACCAAAGTCTAGTCCCTTTTTTCAATATCAAATACATGTATCAATTTCAATGTAGTGTAGTCTGGTCAAAGCACATATTGTAAAAGTAAATGAAATATGTAAGATCTGTGAAGGTCAGTACAATGCACAGGTTTTATATTTTGTTAAAAGTAGTAGTTAATTAAAAAAGTAACAATAAAGCAAGAATATAATTAGATAAAAGAAGAGATGTAAGACGCACTAAAAATAAAAGAATTCTACAATTACCGGTACATACTTCTTACATTGTTTGGAATAGAGTTCAATAGAATAGTTTTACTTTCTTTTTTTTTAATCTTTAACCAGTTCTTTTTGCTTGAGAATAATATCAAGTTGGTTCAATAATTGAGCTGTTATTTACTCTACAATAAATATGATTTAAGAGAGATTGATTTCCATAGCTCTGTAATATGCTGTTTATAGGTTAATTCATAATCTAGCGTTACACCAAGGTATTTAAAGGTAGGAACAAAATACAAGCGTTCACCATTTACCTCCACCTTTGTTTCTTGGACCTTCATTTTTTTTATATTTTTGGTTACTTGTAAATAGTATTAATTTTGTTTTCTTCTGATTCATAGTTAATTTATTTGAAGCCGACCAATTGGCATTCGTGTGAAGCCCTTGTTGAAGATGAGGCGTTATATCTTGTAATCTTTTCCCACTCCAGTATAGTACAGTGCCATCAGCGTATAGCAAAATTTTCACATTTTCATTTTCAACATACATATCGTTGATGTAAATTAGAAAAAGTAAAGGGCCTTAAATACTTCCCTGAGGCGCTCCACGTGTTATTTGTAAACTTGATGAGGTACATCTATTTGCTGTTACACTTTGTGATCTATTGTTAAGATACTCTCGTAATAAAGAAAGATTTTTTTCCTCTAATTCCATATTTTTGTATTTTTTTCAATAATATTAAATGATTTACACAATTGAACGCTTCTTTCGTGTCAAAAAAAGCTGCCAGTGTCACGTGACCCAGGTTTCTGTTTCTGAGTATATCATTTGTTAAAATACTAATGGTATCTATCGTGGAGCAATTTTTTCTATACCCCCCCCCCGCCTGAATTTCCGTTAGAATTTTATTTACATCCAAGTGGTGTTCAAGCTGTGTGTGTATAACTCTTTCTAATATCTTACTCGGTAGAGGCAATTAGCTTTCAGGCCTGTAATTTGATACATCAGATAGGTCAGCAGATTTAGGTAATGGTGTAACTTGGGCAGCTTTCCAAGACTCAGGGATAATACCTTTTTCAGTAATCAGTTTTAGTAATCTAGTAAAGCGTCTTATTTGTGCCTTGATAGCTAAAATAAAAACCTTAGTTGATATATTGTTAAGAACGGACGATTTATTCAAGTGTATAGTCTTAATTGCGTTCAATACTTTCTCTTCTGTAATTTTAAAAACAGGCATATCATTTTCACATTCATTGTCTTTAAAATTCCATGGAGCATTAATATTATCAGCTAAATTTGGTCCCACAAATTTAAAAACATTATCTATAAAATTTCGTTTTCCTTTATGCATGTACCTTGATCATCTGTCAGACTTATAGTTCCTTTCTTTGCACCTTTACCTGGAATGATATTTCTCATGGCAGCTCAGAATTTCTTAGCATTTTTAGCATTTTTGTCGAGTTAAAGTACTACATATGCCTGTTTGGCTCTTTTGATATTAGTACTACAACTGTTCTTCAATTCTTTGACTATATGCCAATCAAAAACATTGTTTGTTTTTTCTAGCTTTCTTTAAGGCATTACTTTTTTCTATAATCTCTGCTATCAACCCTGGGGTTAGCCGTGGTTCCTCTTTAAATTTGATCTTAAAATCTCTTACGGGGCACAAAATGTCCCAATATATCTTGTTAATATTATTTTAAAAAATCTTCCAACAAGTTTAGACATCATCTATGGAGTCAAAAAATATCATCATCAAATAATTTGTATGATCTTCCTTTAAAACTTCTTTGTTTTTTCAATATACATGGTCTTTTTAGGGTTACATAGACGGGCAAGTGGTCATTTAAATTTAATAAAGCTACTCCGGCAGACTCAATGTTATTTATATTTGTGAAAATTAATTCTATACAAGATTGTACACCTTTATTTTTGGTGGATTGGTTTATCATTTGCAAAGTCTCCAATCAAAATCACCTCACAATTTTCTAGATATGCAATCTGTGACAGAATATTTTTAATATTATTAATAAGTGTGTTCTTGCCTGATGAAGAGTCATAAATGACTCGAAACGTCGCACCATAAGATCAGCAACAACATAACACCAAAATGTAACATCAATTATCATACTCATTAAATGTCTAAGAAATAAACTGTTATCAATATGAAACTGACTGTGTTTGGTTTTGTGTGATATTCTTATCTCTACATTTATTTTTAATAAAGTTGTATTTATTCCCATCGGGAGGTCTGTAAATTGTTTGCAAGTATTATTTGTTCGGAAAATTCGTTTGATATATGCTCAACCATTGGACCTCAACATCACTTACATTATGAACAGCATATTTTTGACTGGAGCACGTCAAATGATCATTTATGTAGACCACCACCAGCTTTATCCCTTAATCTATCAAATCTAAACATATTGTAATCATTAAATACATAACCATCGTCGTAATCAGTCTCTGTAAGCCATGTTTCTGAAAATAGCACAATGTCTATGCCTTGATTTTGTAACTCTATTTTCAAATTTACAAATTTATTTCTTATGATCGCGGTGTTAAGATGTATAATGCATTGACCCTTACTACTGATTAAATCTGGTACGGTATTATATATTGAATATATGGTTCAAATTCCATCACTATTTCTCTAGTTTCTCTCGCAGGACTTCTGTCTTTATAACGATCCATACCCATTGTTTGCTCAGTACAAGATGGCATGTTATGTGGATTTATACCACTATTCTGGCACTTCCGGTGGTTTTATATGCGATATATACGTGGTATATTCTGCATATACCACACATGTGCGTTTTTAGAATTTTTGGTATATAATTTTTCGAGGTCAAGTTGGACTTAGAATATTTTGGGAGACGCTGGCGGACATAGAAATTTAGCCTCGCCATTGTTTCAATGTGAAAAATCGTCCCAACTCGTATGAGGATTGAACCCCGGCCGCAGTGGTGGTAGGCGAAGGCCTTAGCCATAGCGCCACACTGAACGGTGATGAAATCCAATGCGAAAGTAAATAAGTTCTAACCTGCTATGTTTCCAGTCAGTTTTCATCTTGATTCCAACCTTGACATGTTATAATATCGAAATCCCAAGAAGTTTTCGATCCATAGAAGAGGAATGCGTGCTAATTTTCTCCATTTTCTTCGATATAAATAAGAATCCATTAATTTTTCCATCGTAAGCGAGTCGCGGTCCGGCCATTCCCACCCGCCTCCTTGTCCGACGAAAGTGTGTCATTGGCCTGGATGTAGATATAGGTCAACTGCTCGCCGTACAAGAAAGACGCCGAAAATTTCGGACCCGTTTGAAAAATCAATGGATTCTCCTTTATTTTGAATATATTGGACATAATACGTATGGAGGGATCATCTAGACTATCTAAGGATATGTATGTTTTATTTTGAAGACTTGTCATGGTTGGATTCCGTACGAAAAGTGACTGTATACACAGCGGTACCTCTCCCGGCAAGGAACAAAAACAATGGCTTCGCGCACAGCGGACACTGGCCGTGTCGCTTGCTTTTACAAAATGTCTTCTCGTGGCTATATTCTGTGGATATCAGGTGAGAAATTAATACAAAATGGAGGAAATTGTGGTATAAACCTATTAGGTCATGGATATTGGAGCCCACGGGGAGTCTATGCTGGATATACCCTCGCCGCTCCGCGGCTCGGGTATATCCAGCATAGACTCCCCTAGGGCTCCAATATCCATGATCTATTAGCTTAATATTACCCCATATACAAAGAAGATGTTTCTCTACACTGTTAAAAATTTTCCCGTAGAAAAAACGAAGAATCATGGCAACAATGGATGACAATCTTTCACTGTCTTTTTAACGGTCACCGTTTTTTCAAAGTCACCATAATTTTTAGGGAATTTCTCTGTTATTTCTAAACAATGCCTAAGGGTAATTAATTACAGGTTGTTTTGGTTTCAATGCTATACACCATTAATTTTTCATATGAATATTCATCCTCTGGCATTCTAGAAATTCCACTGTAATTCCAAAATGGACGCAGTCTTTATGTATGGTTTGGTTGCATATGCAGTTCATCTAGACATCCTAGTGGGAGGACATCATAATCATTATGATTATAAATGAGTCCTTGAGAGGTACATTATGCCCTTCATAACTTTTGAGTAACAATCTAAGAACAAAGATTACCTCAGAATTGTGATTAATTAAAAACTGCAGTGGTATGCCTATGTATTATTTTCTATTATCACATAATGGGTGTTTATGATATCCCTGCTACTTTCCTTTGCTACACAAAGACGGATTATTTTTTGAATATCTCAAATCTATGAAACTACAATGTAGACTTGCATTTTGATAACATGGTACATAAACCAAAGTGTATACTTTCTAAATTTTGCAATAATTTGATCTGTTTAGGGTCTAGGACATTGAAGAAAGTCTCAAAGTGAGCCCCGAGGCCACCTAGTTGGAAGATATGAAACTTCCAAAAAGACAAAGATTCACCGTATATGGAATAACAGTACTTTTCCGTACTGTTTTACACAGATTCACGGTAAAATCACTTAATCTAAGGGTGTTTCATTGTAATAGAAATAATGGTGAAACCCTGTAAAATTTAACAATGTTTCTCTGTAAAATCTACGGAATTTTTTAACAGTGTAGAGCCAAAACATGTATGATAAAAGCATGTTAATAAAGATAATTTTCAATGTCGTAATATATACAGTACCTTACCCCATTTAAAAACACAATATCTTACGGTGACAATACAAGATCCATGCAGTCCCATCCCAGTAAACACAACTTCGTACATGGACGTTGTAAGAGGTATAGATACGTAGAAATTCGGTTGCAACTGCGTATTTTTGCTTGGTGCGTGGACGTTCAAATGTTAAGGTTTAACTACGTTCTAGCTATGTAGTATTCACAAATACGTATTTCTACGATTTTTCCTACCTAAAAAAGGGAAAAACTGAAAAAAAATGTTGGTAAATTATCCACCAAGGAGAAGCCTTGAACCCCAGACCTATCACATCGGATTCCTACTTGCTACGACTGTACTACATATTCTGATGATGATTTGTGTGTCAAAAGTCCATCAAGTCATTTGTATTACCGTATACTTACAGCCAAGCAAATATGTTATACTTTTGGGTGCCAGATATATTGGTTTCCTGGTTAGCTCAGTCTGTAGACCAACGCTTTACAAATTCAGGGGTCCTGGGATCAATTCCAGCCTATAGCTGGAAACGATTTTGATTTTTTTTCTTTTTTTTTGTATTTTTAGGAATTTTTTTGGTAGGAGAAAAACATAAAAATATGTAGGAAAATGTATTTTAGATATTATGTATCTGGGCCAGATTTCCTGGGGACGTACAAATCTCCCTGAGAAGGCCCCAAATATGAAAGTCAGAAAAGGAATTAATCACTTCATTACATTGAAAGAACAATGTCTTGGCTCCTTGGAACCACCAATTATACACAGTTATCCCTACCGGTTCCATTTTTATAGCTGTGTGATAACAATTTGTCACTTTTTGTGTCCATCCGACAGATTTAATCAGTGATATGATTTTGTTACCAATATATACACCACAGAAACTTCTAATTTTGTTTACCAGCTCTTACAGTATACAAGTTTAGTAAGCTCATGAATAAACATCAGTGTTCAAAAGATTTTTGAGATATAGGCTGATGAAATTCAGCCATCTTGAGAAAAAATGAAAATTCTTGTCAAAAATGCTATTTTCCCTCTAGTTCTCTAGAAAATGCTTAAATACTCATTAAAATCAATCTATAATAAGTTCAGCATGCCTACTCTAAGAAATAATGATCACTATAACCTAATGGACCACCAACTCAGCACAGCATTAGCTTAAAATGACCCTAAAATTCAGACTTTATCTGTCGGATGGACACTTTTTTTCATATTACAGTGTATAAAACACACTTATGGGGAGACTTATGGTACAAATGTTATTTGATAGTGTTCAAGGGATGACTGTGCTTGATTTAAAACATGAAGGATGCATCCAAAGGCATTACTTTGAGATTAAGAAATTTGTCCTTCCAACAGCAAAAGTGCAAAATGTCCATCCAACAGAAAAATGTGTATACGGATGCACTCATTGGTATAAGAGGAAGACTTCAGGCTACAGCAAAAAATTCTTTGCAGCAGCTTAACCACCCTAGTGCCCCTCAATTCTGAGCAGAGTAAGGATAATGTATTAACTGTCTTAGTTTAGAATATGGGAGGGTTTTAGTTTTTCTGTCGGATGGACATTTGAGTGTCATTTTACACTGAATGTTACACGAACAAATACTTATGCTCTACAATACCCAAAAACCTTCTGAATCATTAACAGAACAGATATATCAATGAGAAAAAGCTATATCTGAGGTTCTGGAACCCCTCTGGGATATATGCCAGGGTTGTAAAAAACCTGCTTTTTCGTCAAATTTGCCTTTTTTCACCATTTTTTCAACTTTGGAAGCCAACTAATCCAAATATTATGGTTGGATATGCAAGAGAGTACATGCATTTGAAAGGTTATGGTGTTCCCTTCCAATTGGGATAAAAAGCAGGATATTGGTTTATAATTTTTGATTCTGTAGGTGCATAAGCATACAAAAGTGTGAAAATGCCAATTGTACGTGCCCAGAAAATTTAGCCCATCTAGGACATACTTAAACCTTAATTCAAACCAATTTGGTAGGAACCATACCTATAGACTAGTTATATCAAATATCTACGTAGCACTTTGGTATGGTGTATACTGGGATACCCCTATGAATCTTCTTGGACGATACAATACAATTTGATACATTGCAAAAAAAGAAACACATCTCAATTAAATTAAACTAAACCAAACCAAGCCAAACCACAGATCGTCAGTTTGTATTGTATCGGTAAATTTAGATGTGTGAGGAGTAGAAGGACATATAATATATGATATAGCTATTTCTGCATGTTGCCCTCTGATAATGGATAAGTGCCGTGTACCATTTAAGTGTTATTCCTATTAATAAAGAAGGTCTTAGTAAGCCTAAATAACTATTGTGATTGAGGTGTAACACTCAACCTACCATAATTCCCAGAGCATAAGGCACGCATTGCTAGAAATGATTTTTGTTTTAACCTTTAGTACTGTTCTAAACAAAAAAAAAATATCACCCCTTATATGGTGCATCTATAGGGTGCAATGTGGGTCTATTCTCACCTCATACGCGAGGTAATTTAGTAAGCCCTATCACACCCATTGTACATCCTGTTGATAGTTGTAATAGTGAGCAAGCAGGCAAAGAGCTTAATCCATAGAGCCGCCATGGCATGGGCATAGACTAATTACAAGGTTAAGTCTGTAGATGTGCTATCTTTGTACTAAGAGATAGGGTAAGACACTAAAGGCCCTGTGCTGCCCTCCGTCAAATACCCATTCAACTATTTGCTAAACAATGCCAAATTACCCCTTCGCCTCTGTCATCTGGAGCTTAATTCAAAAGATCCTGGGATCCCGACCCCAGCGATCTTAGTGTAGGCACATATCATAAGACCTGGCTGGTCTACCCTATGTAATGCAGTGGTTGCAGGCCTGTCCAGAATAGCTAGTCCTGGGATCACTCCACTATTCCATTTCCACCACTAAGATCACTGAGATCTTAGTGAAAGAAAAGCATAGTGGTTTGACCTGAGTACAAGTGCACTTACAGGCAACACTCCAGATCGAAACAGGGAACAGCCTGCTGATTACATAAACAGGGGACCTTGAGGGCCCTTAGGCCTACTCATGCGTTAAGGCCACTCAAAGGTAATTGTTCCTTCTTTAGTTGTGAAGTGAAGGCCTACTCCACTCCATTTGGTATCCTCTTGCTGCAAGTAGGTGAACTGGGTATATTGAAACGAATAAGACAAGGAATAGAAGATATATATTTCTGAAGAGGTTACCTGAATAAACCCCATTATAGCCAGACATATACTCCTGATTGAAAATTCATATAGGCTTATAATCTCTATTCTCATTACAAATCACACTTTAAAGACTGCATGGCCTAGAAATAAAAATAGAATGGAAATTTTATGAACCTCATTTAACAAGAAAAGATATTCGCAAAACCCAAAAAAATTTCATGTAAATGTGTTTGTACAGGCCTTTTCTGCTCGCCTGACCCTTCCTTGTCAAGTACAGATCTTAATCTGTTCACTTGAACAACCCTTGATTACCGTACGGGGTCAACTGCACCCTGTGCTCTTTTATTAGACCATATGTTGACGGGGAACGATGGTATAAGCACTCTTGTGAAGAAGAGTGACTCCACAGCTATTCCTTTATTTTGGGAGTCTTACCCCTGTGCCTAGTGAGTTATTCTTGGAATAGGGTAGGAGGGCTGAGGCTAAGATCGATGCGATTTTAGTGCTGGCTATGATATGTGAAACCAGTCTACTCTTAAGATCGCTTAATAGGATAAGGCTGATTTCTTCCTAAGATCGCTGGTGGTGCAATCCCAGGATCTTTTGAATTAAGCTCCAGGTCTAGGGCTTTGCCTATATGTACATCAAATAGAGCTGACAGAGGGCAGCACAGCCTAAAGATTGTACCTACGCAGACCCAACTAGTCTACGCCCATGCTTCATGGGGAACCTTTCTGCTTGGCTGTTCACATGTTTCATCCATGAATTGCCTATACCTTTAATCCCAATAAGCACAGTTATTGGATGAAAAGGTGAGCCACAACTCGGCAATGGCGAAGAGGTTCGCAGTAGTTCATTGATCTGCCACTAGATGACAACAGCAGCTTGTCTCCTTTTAGAAGTGAGTGTTTTTTTTGGGGGTTTTTTTGTGGTTTTTTTTTTTTTTTTGGGGGGGGGGGTTCAAACGCTGAATGAGGTTCTGAACAGAGATATCTGTTCTGAAGTAGGATTGTCTTGGTAACGTGTATAATTTTTAATTTGCATTTGTTTTCACCTTTTTATTATATGCTTCAAGGCTAGTCACCCAGAATTACTAGAATGTGCCAGATAATAAATTGCCACTCCAATATGGGTTAGGAGTGAAAATATCCTTTTGTAGCATACCTTCCTCTTCCTGTTCCATAAAACTGGTTATTTGCGTGGCAAGTAAAGAAAGTATTTCAAAATATCAACTCATATGAAGGACATCCAAGTAAAACATTTTTTATTCACACAACATTTCTATGATAAGAGATACTTATACAACACGATATAATGATTATAGCATCTGCAAATAAAATGGTCAGGATTAGTGACTTTTAGACAGAAGCCCACTGATCCAGACCCCTTGTACAACTGCTAAGTGTAACAAAACTGCTGACTGTTATAATAACACTTAGCTGTCAACTATCCAACTGCTATTAAACTGTAACAAAAAATTGCTAAGTGTAACAAATTAGGTGCAACAAAAAGTGGCTATCTGTAAAAATTCAACTTACACTCCAATCACAGCTAAGTGTAACAAAACCTACATTTCATATTTAACTGAGGGGACAAATGTAGCCACATTGGCATATCATATTAACATAATGTATAATAAATAGACACAAGCTTCATGACTTTATCTAGTGCATGTATGCTAAGTGTAATTGTTACACTTATCAGTGTTGTTACACTTAGCAGTTAACCATCCAACTGCTGACTGTAACAAAACATTGTCAAGTGTACTTTGGGGGCTGTCATCTCCGAACTGCCCCTCTGATCCTGTAATCGACACTCTGATTGCCAATCTAAGGCTCCCTTGGCTGTGACCACTACAGTATTGATATACCTTATGATATTGTGTGGCCCTTAGCTTACAATATATGTGGAAGTGATACACCTAGCTGAGTTTTATGTGATGTTACAAATATTATTTATTGTAACAGATAGCAGGTCCATGTCCCTGTACAGGATGATCCGAGTTTTGTTACAGTTAGCAGCAATTGTTACACATAGCAGTTGGATGCTTGTAACACTTAGCGATTTTTTGTTACACTTAGCAGGGTCGACTGCTAAGTGTTATTATAGCAGTAAGCAGTTTTGTTACACTTAGCAGTTCTACACCCCTTTCTACGAGTGAGAAAAGCTAGAGGTCCACTAGTGTCACTTGAGTGTCTACGCCAAGTGTGACACTTTTTATCCATTGTTCTATTTGTTGTTTGTTTTGTTTGTTTTTTTTTACATTACACATCAGTTTTATGTGAATGTTGCGGCAATTACATATCTATGTTGCACCATCGATGCAACCGCTGTCACCAAGAACAAAGGACTTGCAGTGTCATATTCAATGCTTTTACCCATGTGCCGCTAGTGGAGCTTGAACTTATCCCTCCCACAATATGAACACCCTTTTCAGGAGCCCCTTTTTAGGAACCATTGACTAATGATTAAAAGACTCATGGCATCAGGAATTTCACTGAGAGGGTATAAGAGAGGAAATATTGCTGTGTGAACCTGGGGCATGTTATCCATTGTAATGTTGAGTCAATCCAAGATCAAACTAATTATGGTACACATGTTTGTTCTTTGGTATGGTTTAATGATTGTATGGTATAATAATAATTTTTTTCTGGGAACATCTATAGGACAAGATTGTAACAACATTACAAGTACTGTCTTCCTGTGGTGTAAGGGCATCGCTACATGTTGTTTCAAACTATTAAAAAATACTGGTCAGCCAATTCCTACAACAGATCAGTGTCCATCACATATAACTGACAACTAAATTTATACCATTATGATGGAAGTGGAAAATATACCAATTATACCCCATTTAAATCGTTGTTGGCATAACACCAATTCTTTGCACTGCCTTTGTCAACAGTACTTTGGTATAGCCATGTTGTATATACCGTTGTGATTATGACACAGCAAGATTGTTATAAGTGAATAAGTTATCTAGACTATAACTCTGAAATATTACAATTTCAAAGGAGAGGTCTTTGCTCATTGCAGTCTCCTATATATCACTAGAATATGATCGTGGGATATTACACCGGCATAATTCTGTTGTACACCCTCATAATTTTCACACTCGCGTATGGTCTTATTTTATCCTTTGATAACATTATACACTGAAGAAGAAGTTTTTATATCACCTTTATACAATATACAGAAGAGGTATTGCCATTAGCCTATCCTCAATGAGCATTATACCATCGTCGTTTTGCTCCTCCCCCATTTCATCCTTAACCAGTTTGCCGGTGCACTACATGTGACGGTGAACTCACGGGAGTATGGTCCTTGAACGCGGCCTCGCCCCTGAAATGACATTAGGCATTCCTTTAATCAAGAGAAAAGTATTTCTAAAATTTGAGCCCAGTAATTGTGAATAACAACGCTATTTTGGCGTTGTTGTTTTTTCTCCCCCAGCCGAAGAAGAATAATAAGAAGTATTAGCATATACAAGGAGCTATATTCCCAAGTCTCCAACTCAGGGTATGACAATTATTGTGTCCGGTTCAAAGTAAATCTACCTAACTATACCATAGATGTTAGTGAATTTCGTGTCTCTGATCATGCCATGGATGTTCATGTCTGATTAAACCAATAGAGAATAAATGTCCTGTGTTGTTCCTTCTCTATATATGGAGGATATGTTGCTACAACAGGATGAAAAAATTCATTACTAATTACCTTTTTGTCAAAGTGGAGGTTTTTGTAAGGTGACAGTGTCCAGTGTATGCTTTGTGCTGATTTGGCTGGGGAGGAGGTCCTAGTATGGGGATATGGACTGTTGGCGCCACCTAGGTACTCATCCAGGAGACTGTCCTCTGGTATGCTTTGATGGCCTGCACCTGGGTAACTGGAAAGCATTACAGGGGTAAACTTAACGTCAATCGTTTTTAACTTGAGAATTGTATCTTTAACTGTTAAACAAGTTGGTGTTCCCCAAGTCTAATATTAAAGAAATCCCTCTTCTCTATGTAAAGCAATCAGATAAACGTTTCATGTTTCATACTTTCCCATGCTAAGTCGATACATGTTAAAAAGAGAAATAGATTTCAACTTGATTCGATGAATATGAGTCTAGCCCCAAGGGGGACTGATAACATATAGGTCAAGAAATTACAGGAACATACAAGTATATGCAAGAGCAATCTTGATTCGCCAGAGTCAATACCTTGTTTGACAGTTTGATCAATGTTGTCAACACAAATTAATGAGATGTCAATATTGATTCTGCGCTAATTGCAGAGGTTGGAAATTGTTTGTTTTCATATCGCATTCCCATTGATAGTTTTGTTCTTATTTAATCAAATCAGTCCCAATATATCATTACATATCTCTTAATCATTGTTATCATGGCACATGATAATTACATCTAAAACACACAAGTATTATTGCATGACACTTAACCTTAACAGCCCCTGTCCTAAGATCTCCTAACCCTATTTTACATGAGAGCAGGTTATCTGGTTATAAAATCCCCTAAAATCATGTTATTAGGCCATGCAATATCTTAGAACAATAAAATGTCATAACAGGCTAATATGAGTATGATACTATAACTGATTGGAGCAGCATTACTTTGACAATGTATGAAGATGTTGTAGTCGAAGAGGAATGATACCATGATGGTAAGACTGTTCTTTTTATGAATTGAGAAAGGACAGAGGAAGAGAAAATCACATTGTGATCAACTGAAATGTATTGAGGTCAGGGAAGATGATGAAAAGAAAGGTATTGCTTATCGAAAAGGGAAATAACCGAAAGTGTCCCATATAATTATAATGAAGTTGAGTTAACATAAAAGTACAGCGAGCTGCCATCCAGCATAGAATTATATAGATTATGATCACTGCTACAGCCAAAATACCATGCAAAATGTGAAAAGATGAAGGAAGAGATGATAAGCAAGGGAAAGACATTGACTGGTGTGAAATAGTCTAGACCATTTAAAAAGGATTAACCAAGACATTCATGCTTGCTGGTATACTTGTACTTACACTTTTGGAAACCGCCTATGAAAGCAAAAGGCAAAATTGTAAAATAAAGTTTATAAGTTTTCTCATGATTAGAACACTTCAGTAACTAGGGGTCTATATAGGGCAATAATATATTATTCAGCAGTATCAGAAGAAATCAATAATAATTAACCTTGGTTTATGGGAACATGAACAGTTATGTAGGAATTAATGTTATGAGAATTGGAACATTATTCTTGAACTGCTAAAGTTGTGTTATCTTACTGCTTCTTTTCAAAAACATAATATAATATCTAGAATTAGTACTGTAATTATCAATCTAAATTGGTGATTTATTGGCGGAGAGCAGGCTTGAAAAAATAATAATATCATTATTCAAATTTAAATTCGTGATATATTGGCGGACAGTAAGCTTGAAAATCATAATGATATTTATATACAGACAGCAAATCTACATCTGGCGAATGTGAAATCTTAATTTTGGCTGTATTGTGAAATGAAGCATGATGCCAAGAGTTGAAATATGTAGAACCTGCACCAATAGTTGAGCTGTTGCAAATCTTGAGGACTTTCAATACAGTGTCATTGTCCGAAAAGCAGGATAGTAGAACCTAACATGAGTAGTTTTTGTATTTCCTAGAACTAATCAGGATGGCTCCAGAATTTCAATGATTAAAAAAAGGAAGGAGGGGAAGGATTTTCCTAAGCACTACGCAGGAAAAGAGGTAAGGGGAAAATGTTGTAAAAGACTTACACTCGTAAATTTATCTTCCTGAAAATATGTAAATCCAGGCAAAATTACCACACAATGCGATCAAATGTCAATAACTGTCAAACACATTTTTGTAACGAGTAAATGTTATAGTTATGCTTTGTATTCAAGTTGCAGATGTCACACATATATATACGACGCAGCCCCGACTCGAGAAAAAGCTACAAGGCACAGTATGGGTCTATCCTCATGTGTGAGGCGCACCTTATAGTATACACATGGTTTTATGGTATACAAGAGATGCCCAGTATATTATATACACACAGACTTTGATACTAACCTATAAGGCTCACATAGAGCTTACGTTTTACCAGTTTAATTCTAATTAAAAATATCATACCATTCCTATAAGGCACACCTTGAACAATTCAGGTAGATTCTATTAGGTACAGCAAGGGGGTCATGCTCGTGTATAAGCCGCAGCATTATATGCAGGGTGCTAAGATATGAGAATAATCTGAACAAGAAATAATCACTCAACTCTATAAGTAAGCTTGTGATGCATATGGAATATACTTTTACACATTAGTTATTTCCTAGTTAATATTTGCATGCAGATACAAACATTACTTATTTATAAATACATCACATTATTTAAAGCATTTTATTAATCTTTATTCAAATAACATTGATTATGATTTAACAGGGTGAGTGTCAATGGTTTTAGCAAACTCAGCCCGGCCGGCCTAAGGGAGTGATCATAATATAATTTAACTGAGGAACAACCACCAAAGAACAACTTGGATAAATCCACTGCATCCTGGTCAATGCAAGGGTGCTGAATTCAGAAATTATAATGGAATTGTTCGGTTTCTTTTTTCTCTTTTTCTGAGATATTTGACGATAGAGATGCATGAAATGCATTAAAACAACCCATACGAGTGAACAATTTGGCAAGACGGGGTTTTTTCCATCGTTAAATTCATGTATTGTGGATAAAACATGTCTTCAACATTAAAAACTATGGTCACTATGAACCTATTCATATGTCCGTATGAAGACTCATCATCCCTATCCCCACCACAGTAGTAAAAGGAAAAAAAACATTCCCTTATCACCCAAAAGGGTTTCACCTTGTCAGACGTGCTGTTAAATCCAAACCAATAAATTGTAAGGGTTTGTGGCCTTACGGACCTGGGGGGTTCGGGTCTTACGATTCGGAAAGAAAGAGTAAGACAGTATTTCAAGTGTATGCCAACGGTTAATTTTATTACTTAGTGCACACTCACGGCTGCCGAATGGTATGGAAGAGGCAGCTAATATTGATGGATAATGGTCTACATGGTGCGGAGGCCAGAAGGGCTTCTGACGTAGCGGCTGAGCCCTGGGCTTTATATAAGGACCCAGGTGTTCGTCGTCAGATGTCCCCACAGACCCGGATCGGTGCTGCCACCTATCCGGAACCTGAGGAACGTCCGACGACTCGACTCACCCGCCACGTCAGACGGTACCCAACTCTATGGTTTAACAATGCGTACCTCTACACCACTCCCCCAGACATTTAGGAGGGTGTTATAGTTATAGTAATATTACTAGGATAACATATCTATATGTCTAAACCATTAGTAATAGAGGTACAACCATAGATATAACGTTAACACCAGGTTAAGTATGATTTGGATGTCATATACATATATTTGATAGTGTATGTAGTTAAATAATAACAAGTTGAATGTTGGAATATGATACAAATTACTTGAATGAATAACAGTTGTATGTATCGAAACTGTTAATTAGCTTATTATACCATAGGATAACATATCATGTTTACGGTATAAGTAATAGGACAAGTATCATAATTCGTATACATGTGATAGTAACAGTTATGTGTAACGGAACTGTTAACATTAAATACATCACGTAATAACATTCATATGCGTTTATAGTTATTAATACCACATTTGATTATATAGTCTTGAAAAAGACTGTAAGAGTAACTACACTATCTAATGACATATAATCTTGTAACATCATCATATGATATAACCATATGAATCCATTAAGGATTCCGTGAGTAGTACGAATAGAACCATTTATATTATACACTTGAAAAGAAAAAAAATCACGGTGTAGTAATGAATATAATAATATATATGATATCACCGTGTACCAAATAACCTTTATAACACCAGATTAATATATTTATGATACAACATGTCTCGCAGGACAATAATACGTATGTTCTGGTGTATTTTACCGGATCTTATATTATAAATATGAACAGTAATTTGAGATCCGTACCAACAGATATATAGATATCCGTATCATAATATATAGTAAGTTATGACCAGTGTAGTGGATATGCACATACAAATAGTATAATAGAAAAATAGACATATAATATTATATACAAAATGGTAATGGTAGATGCTGCTGGAGTCTTCTGCTGTAGTTTTCCGGATACTAGGAGGTAAGTGTGGTCAGCTAACCACGGGATGGACGTGCTAAAGTCTATGATTTCCTTTTATAGAGTGAACACGGTAGATGAATTAGGGGCAGCTACCCACAATCCTCTAGAAGTGCTATAGTTCATAAGTATATCCGAATGGTGTAGAGTGTAGAAGTAAGGTGTAGATCCGGTTTAGTCAACAGTGTAGAATCGTAATCCGTTTAAGTATTGTTGACATAAGTAAAAAGTCCAATATAGGCTGGTCCGGAAATAGTAGTAACATATAGTATAAGTCCATTCGGGAGTATAGATGAATTGTAGAGGTAAATCGTAAAGTCCATCCTAGTAAGTGGTTAGCACAGGTAGCAGCAGAAGTCTGGAACCGGCATCCGGATACGTTTAACAGCAGCAAGTCTACTATCGGATTGTTTGTAAGTGAAGTTCTCAATCCGAATAGACTATTCAGGGTACAATAAGAATTATACGGCCTGAATTATACAATAAGCTGGTCATAGAAGGAACCCGGAACACATACAACAGGTGTTCATATACTAATGAAGAAAACATTCACAGACCTGTAGGGTTCCGCAAAGACTATATCTGGTTATTTAGTGGTGGAGAAAAAAAATTATGGAAAATAACCCGTAGCATGCTTAGGCGGATTTCTTCGCATGCTTCTTCTTAAGAAGAGCTAGAGCCGACTCGGGAGTGCCGTCCCACTCGTCGAGGTCGACTCCGAATACCCTCATGAACTTAGTGTTCAAATTGGTATTCCGGGTAATCTCCTCTTTTACACGTTTCTCCAAGACGTGTACGTCCATAGCTGCCTTTTCTTGGGCAGCTGCGGCAGCCTCCTCCTAGGACTTTACATCGTCCCGAATGAGGGTCTCGAGGCGCTGCTTTTCAGCATCCGCAACCTCCTTCATACACAACAGGGTATCGTTAAGAAGACCCTGATGGAATTCTGTTGCCTTCTCACGGACACGTTTCTCCCAGTGGGTGTAGATGGCCTTCTGGACATCTGCCTCCCCCTGGCGAGACTTCTCGAACCAAACTTCCGCATTACGGTAATGGCGTCTTTTGGTTTCGCAGCTGCAGCGACAGCCTTGGGGGGAGTCGATGCGGCAGCAGGTGCTGAGGTCTTCTTAGGGACAAGACGACCACCCTTTCCTACAACCAAGGTCTGGCTCTCAGGTCCAGGTCCCTGGGTCAAGGACGGAAAGTTACGGGGATTAACTTTCCCAGGCTTCGATACGGCGCCAGCGTATCCAGCAGGTTCGGGTTTCTTGAACACCGGAGTGCCCTGAACCTGCTCGTGGGGGTGCCGAGCCAGAGGAGACCTGGAGCGGTCGTCTGCTCTGACTTTAGCAGTGGTGGTCTGACCATTACCATTGCCGTTGCCACCACGGTTCTGGTCTCTTCTGCTCCTTTCACGAGCTCTCTTTCCCTCCTTGCCGGATTCCTCGCATTTCTGCCAGAGAGACTCATGCATGTCCAGCTTACCCTTTCCAGGAGTCAGGACTATCTTTGCACGGAGTTTCGAATCCTTGGTCTTCGGAACCTCGCAGAGGACTTGGTCCCCTGGTCAGATCTTAGACCAAGCATCCTCTCTCAGACTATCGAACTCCTTCATGAGTTCCTGATGAAGCTCCATGATGCGCTTCCGAGCCCCGTCTAAACCTTCTGCATGGCATTTCTTCTGGTGTCTCGCCAGATCACTACGTCGGCTATATTGCACCTTCGTAGTACACTTCTTGCCCTTCTTACCATAACTCGGATCACAAATGTAAACCGGGTGATGGTGGAAGTGGGCCTCTACCAGATGCCTTTAAAACTGGGCTGGAGTACTCCAGGTCCGGACCGAGACATCACTCGCATCCTGGCAGATAGAGAAGGGACAGGACTTCTGGTCGTCACCGTACCACTTCTCTAGAGCCCAACGCAGCTTCCTCCTCTGGGTATAAGTGTAATACCCTTCGGTGTGGTTTAGCATAAGCCACATCTTTCGATAGGCTTTGCTCGGATTGGGATCTTCGTCCGAAAGACGCATCCAATCTTCATCATCTGACTCATTATTCTTGTTGACTGAGTCCGGGCAGGCATAGAGGGTAGAGCCGTCCTTCTTTACTCTGTAGGCACAGTCGGAGAAACACGTCGGAATCCGGGTTTTGAATCCGGATTTGGCGTTAGCCCATCGCTCGGCCTCGGTTTGAGTTGATGGAGTGGCCTTCTCATCATACTCAACCGAGGATTCGTGTACAGACTCCTCGTCTGACGACTCAACCTCCATGGCAGTACTACCAGTGGCTGAGGTGCTGGGTTTCGGCTCGGCTCTAGCAGAATCCGGGAGATTCTTGAGCTTCCAAGCAGCGGACCTCCTGTTCTTGCTGACCTTCCAGTCTTCCTCCGGTTCCTGGGTTCCGGATGCGCTGGAGGTAGTACTGCCGGTGGCTGGTGTAGCACTGGCTGAGCTCCTGGTGGCAAGCTTCAGGTCGGGGATAGGAGGTTCGGGTACTTCCGCGGCCCTCTTAGCCTCTTCCTGGGCCTCCTGTTCGGCAGTCATTCGGTGGACGAGAACCGTCCGAAGGGCTGCACCTCGGTCCATAACGGTTAGTGAATTGTTCTGGACATCCAATAACTCTTGCTCGGTTATGTAAAAACCGTCGTCCCACTGCTCGAAGTTAGCAGCGGCTTCCCGGAACTCCTTTGTGGTCCGGTACTGGGGCCGGGTAGCACAAGGATGTGGGTAAGTCTGCCCCTCGGGATCCGAGACGCAGCCTACCAAATCAATATTCGTAGCCTTGACGTTCCACAGGGACTTGTCAGGCTTCTGGTACGCTCCGAGCTCGAAGGCTCGGTTGGCTTCATACACTGTTTCACGGAAACCAGCGTCTACCATAAGTCCCCGTTGGAACCACGGCCAGTCTCAAAGCCATTCGGAAGGCGTCCTGGTCAGCTGTTCGGGAACCAGCTGTTCGGGATCATTAGTGCTCCAAACCCATTCAAACTCCCAAGATGCGGAATCTGCATCTTGGAGAGATCCCGAACCCCACTATAATGATAGTGAGGAAAATCTACCAGACTCTGTATGACGCGAACAGTCTATACAGAGACAGAGTAACTTAATAGGCCAACAATCACTTGTTGACGAGTTAAGTAATTCGATGTTCGAAGTTGGTGGTAGTACTAATCCAGAACATCCAGCACCAATGCCAAAAAGGGTAACATTCGGAGAACTACCTTATAGATTACCCAGACCCGGACTACCAATATTAGATTACAGCGCTATAGATGGCGACTTAACCTATGCGGTACCGGAAGGTGAGGAATTTAAACGACCGGATGTCCTGTTGTTAAATGAAACTTATGTAACTTTGAACGAGAACCTAAATACCTTGGTCAAAGCTAAAGATGAAGTATTCCATGAAAAACTTCAGCTGGAAGAAGACCTAACTGGCATGCGGAAGGAGTGAGTACATGAAGGAACTCGAGAATGAAGAATTAAAACTTCAGGAAATGAGAGAGTCATTCAATAAGGAATATGACAATAGACACATTCGTATCCAAACATACATAGATACGAACGATCAACTAAATCTTGATAAGGCAAAATTCGAATCCGAAATATGCCATTATCAGAGCGAGTTAGAGAAATTGAAACTTCAGTGTAGTAAACAAGCTGAAGACAATGAAACCATCCGGGTAGGCATTATAGCTTACAATAAACAACCAGTGTAAGGGTTTGTGGCCTTACGGACCTGGGGGGTTCGGGTCTTACGATTCGGAAAGAAAGAGTAAGACAGTATTTCAAGTGTATGCCAACGGTTAATTTTATTACTTAGTGCACACTCACGGCTGCCGAATGGTATGGAAGAGGCAGCTAATATTGATGGATAATGGTCTACATGGTGCGGAGGCCAGAAGGGCTTCTGACGTAGTGGCTGAGCCCTGGGCTTTATATAAGGACCCAGGTGTTCGTCGTCAGATGTCCCCACAGACCCGGATCGGTGCTGCCACCTATCCGGAACCTGAGGAACGTCCAACGACTCGACTCACCCGCCACGTCAGACGGTACCCAACTCTATGGTTTAACAATGCGTACCTCTACAAAATCATACCTTGTAAGCTCTAACATACTTATTTACCTATTTTATAAGATTTTGAACCAAAGAGCCACCATGGTGGTATCCTCTTACCTGTGGGTTGTCTCTGGTGGTTTGGGGTATCTGGGGGCGGGTGATATCATGGCTGACTGGAACTTGGGGTAGATGAGGTCAAGCTGCCTCAGGTGTTGTGAAGCCTCCCGTGGTGACATGTTCTTCTGACTGATGACTGCCTCCAGGTCAGCAGGCCTGAAAGGAAAATTAAGTTTAATTTGTTGCAAACATTTATTAAAATGTTTTCAGTATGAGATAAAAATGCATGTATTGACAACAAGGCCATGGATTCAGTTTTACCAATGCCTGGGTTCTGGGTTGAGTAACTTCATTAACACCTAGCTAAAAAGGCCTCTTATGTGTACTCAGCAAATATTCTATATTGAGCTCAAATCAATAACATCCAATCTGTAAGCACAAGTAGGTAGCAAAATATACGACAGATCAATTGGCTCCCCTGGGATTCGTTCATTTTGAATGAAAAGATACCAATCAAAAACGTAATTGCTAAATGTGAGAGAGGTATGATAATTAGGCCTACTGGAAAAAAATGTCACAAGTGAAAATTTGTAAGTGGATAATTATATGTTGGTCATGGTGACCAGTAGTATATGGACATGTTTGTTTGTTTTGGGTATTCAGAATGCATTTGGCCTCCTTTTTTCTAACTTTATCCTAATCATGTTTATCCTACATGTTCCAGCAGTCAATTTCTCCTTACTATAGAGGGATTAGCGTTAAGGATAATCTGCCTAATCCCCAAACATTCTGATCTCCTGGAAAAGTAACCTTAGGGTAGCTTATGTAGCCTCAACATGGTCCATGCATTCTACATAGAAGGTAGATTCACTTTAAGTCGGCCACATACCTTGAGTCGGCCACCCCTCCAGGGCGCACAATAATCGGCATGGTGTTAAGTGAAAATTGTTTACCAGTAGAATCAATGCTACTGTAAGGGTTTGTGGCCTTACGGACCTGGGGGGTTCGGGTCTTACGATTCGGAAAGAAAGAGTAAGACAGTATTCCAAGTGTATGCCAACGGTTAGGTTTATTACTTAATGCACACTCACGGCTGCCGGATGATATCAAAGAGGCAGCTAATATTAAAAGACAGTGGTTTACATAGTGTGGAGGCCAGAAGGGCCTCTGACGTAGCGGCTGAGCCCTGGGCTTTATATACGGACCCAGGTGTTCGTCGTCAGATGTCCCCACAGACCCGGATCGGTGCTGCCACCTATCCGGAACCTGAGGAACGTCCGACGACTCGACTCACCCGCCACGTCAGACGGTACCCAACTCCTATGGTTTAGTAAAGTGTACCTCTACACCACTCCCCCAGACATTTAGGAGGGTGTTATACATATAATATTACTAGGATAACATTTCTACATGTCTAAACCTTTAGTAATAGAGGTACAACCATAGGTATAACATTAACACTAAATAAATTGTGAACCAGATGTCATATATATATATTCGATAGTGAAATTTAGTTACATATAACGATTAGGATGTTGAAATATTATACGAATTACTTGAAGAAGAGACAGTTATGTGAAACGGAACTGTCTATTTAATTATTATACCACATAATATTGTATTATATTTCAGGTATAATTAATAAGATAAGTAATATGAATCGTATACATGTGATGATGACAGCTATATGTAACGGAACTGTCGATAATAAAACATATCACATAATAACATCCGTATGTGTGTTTGTAGTCATTGACACCACATTTGAATATGTAGTCTTAAAGAAGACTGTTATAGTAACATCACTATCTAATGACATGTCGTATATTAATATTATACGAATCCGTTAAGGATTCCGTGAGTAGTACGAATAGGATTATTTATAACATACACTTGAAAAAAAGAAAAAAATATCACGGTGTGGTAATGAATATAATAATATATTATCACCGTGTACCTAATAACCTTTATAGCACCAGATCATTATACTTATTATATAATTTTGTCTCGCAGGACAATAATATGTGTTATCTGGTGAAGTTTAACGGATCTTATAATATAAATACTAATAGTGATTAGAGATCCGTATCAGGAAATGTCTATGTACCCGTATTATAATATGTATCTAGTGGATATGTACATACATATAATATTATAGAAAAATAGAAATATGACATTATATACAATATACAGGAATTATAAATGCTGCTGGAGTCTTCTGCTGTATCCTCCGGGTACTAGTAGGTAGGTGTGGTCAGCTAACCACGGGATGGACGTGCTAAAGTTTATAGTTTCCTTATACTGAGTGAACACGGTAGTTGATTTGGGGCAGCTACCCACAATCCTCTAGTAGTGCTAAAGTTTATAATATATCCGAATGGTGTAGATTTGTAGAATAATAGTCCGGATGTGTCAACTGTGTAGAGAACGTAATCCTTTTTAAGTTTAGTTGACATAAGTAAAATAATAGTCCGATATAGGTTGATCCGGAAGTAATAGTAGTAGTTGATATAAGTCCATTCGGGAGTACAGATGAGTTGTAGAGGTAAATCGTAAAGTCCATCCTAGTAATTGGTTAGCACGGGTAACAGCAGGAGTCTGGAACTGGCATCCGGATACGTCTCACAGCAGCAAGTCTACTATCGGATTGTTCATGGATGAAATTATAAATCCGAATAGGCTATTCAGGGTGTAATAAATGTTATACAACCTGAATAATAGACTGGTCAAAGGAACCCGGAACACATAGCATAGGTGTTCATGCACTAGAAAAAAAACATTCGCAGACCTATAGGGTTCCGCAAAGACTATATCTGGTCATTTGGTGTTGGAAAAAAAATTATGGAAGAAATAACCCTAGCATGCTTTAAACGGATTTCTTAGCATGCTTCTTCTTCAGAAGAGCTAAAGCCGACTCGGGAGTGCCGTCCCACTCGTCCAAGTCGACTCCGAACACCCTCATGAACTTAGTGTTCAGGTTGGTGTTCCGAGTGATCTCCTCCTTTACACGCTTTTCCAACACGTGTACATCCATAGCTGCCTTTTCTTGAGCAGCTGAGGCAGCCTCCTCCTGGGCCTTCACATCGTCCCGGATGAGAGTCTCGAGACGTTGCTTTTCAGCGTCGCCCACCTGTTTCATACACAACAGAGTTTCGTTTAGGAGACCCTGATGAAACTCGATCGCTTTCTCACGAACGCTCTTCTCCCAATGGGTGTAGATGGCCTTCTGGACATCTGCCTCCCCTTGGCGAGATTTCTCAAACCAAACTTCCGCATTACCAGTTTTAATGGTAATGGCGTCCTTTGGTTTCTCAGGTGCCGCGACAGCCTTGGGAGGAGTCGAGGCGGCCTGTGGACCACTTCCGGGTTTAGGACTCCCGGACACACCTGTCGTTGGTACACAGAAGGCAGGTGGTACATTCTGTTTCAGTCCCATTTGCAGGTACATGTTCAACTGCTCCTGGGTAAAGGTAACTGGTGGGGCGGCTGGAGCGGATGCAGATCCGGCGGCAGCAGATGCGGTGGTCTTCTTTGGCATAAGGCGACCATCCTTTCCTACCACCAAGGTCTGGCTCTCAGGTCCAGGTCCCTGGTTTAAGGACGGAAAGTTTCGAGAACTCACTTTCCCAGGTTTAGATACGGCTCCAGCGTATCCGGCAGGTTCAGGCTTCTTGAACACCGGAGTGCCCTGAGCCTGTTCTGCGGGGTGCCTTGCCAGAGGGGACCTGGAACGGTCCTCTGCTCTGACCTTCGGTTTTGTCGTGCTCTGACCATTACCGTTGCCGCCACGGTTCTGGTCTCTCCTGCTCCTTTCACGAGCTCTCTTTGCATCCTTTCCGGATTCCTCGCATTTCTGCCAGAGAGACTCGTGCATGTCCAGTTTACCCTTTCCAGGAGTCAGGACTATCTTTGCTCGGAGTTTCGAATCCTTGGTCTTCGGAACTTCGCAGAGGACTTGGTCCCCTGGTCGGATCTTAGACCAAGCATCCTCGCTCAGGCTATCGAACTCCTTCATGAGTTCCTGATGAAGCTCCATGATGCGCTTCCGGGCCCCGTCCAAACCTTCTGCGTGGCATTTCTTCTGGTGTCTAGCCAGATCACTACGTCGGTTGTATTGCACCTTCGTAGTACACTTCTTGCCCTTCTTACCATAACTCGGATCACAAATGTAAACCGGGTGATGGTGGAAGTGGGCCTCTACCAGATGCCTTTGGAACCGGGCTGGAGTACTCCAGGTCCGGATCGAGACATCACTCGCATCCTGGCAGATAGAGAAGGGACAGGACTTTTGATCGTCGCCGTACCACTTCTCTAAAGCCCAACGCATCTTCCTCCTCTGGGTATAAGTGTAATACCCTTCGGTGTGGTTTAGCATAAGCCACATCTTTCGATAGGCTTTGCTCGGATTGGGGTCCTCGTCCGAAAGGCGCATCCAATCTTCATCATCCGACTCATCGTTCTTATTGATTGAGTCTGGACAGGCATAGAGGGTAGAGCCGTCCTTCTTAACTCCGTACGCACAGTCGGAGAAACACGTCGGGATCCGGGTTTTGAATCCGGATTTGGCGTTAGCCCAACGTTCGGCCTCGGTTTGAGTTGATGGAGTGGCCTTCTCATCATACTCAACCGAGGATTCGTGCACCGACTCCTCGTCAGACGACTCAACCTCCATGGCAGTACTACCAGTGGTTGAGGTGCTGGGTTTCGGCTCGGCTCTCGCAGAATCCGGGAGATTCTTGAGCTTCCGAGCAGCGGATCGTCGGTTCTTACTGACCTTCCAGTCTTCCTCCGGTTCCTGGGTTCCGGATGTGCTGGAGGTCGTGGCTTCTACTGGAGTAGTAGTGCTGCCGGTAGCTGATGTAGCACTGGCGGAGCTTCTGGTGGCAAGCTTCAGGTCGGGGATAGGAGGTGCGGGTGCTTCCGCGGCCCTCTTAGCCTCTTCCTGTGCCTCCTGTTCGGCAGTCATACGGCGGACAATAACCGTCCGAAGGGCTGCAGCTCGGTCCAATCCGATTAGTGAATTGTTCTGGACATCCACCAATTCCTGTTCGGTTATGTAGTAACCGTCGTCCCACTGCTCGAAGTTAGCAGCGGCCTCCCGGAATTCCTTAGTGGTCCGGCACGGCGTCCGGATAGCACTAGGGCGTGGGTAGGTCTGGCCATCGGTATCCCAGACACAGCCTACCCAGTTAATGTTCGTAGCCTTGACGTTCCACAGGGACTTGTCAGGCTTCGGATACGCTCCGAGCTCGAAGGCTCGGTTAGCTGCGTACACGGTTTCACGGAAACCAGCGTCCACCATAAGTCCCCGTTGGAACCACGGCCAGTCTCGAAGCCACTCGGGAGGCATCCTGGTCAGCTGTTCGGGAGCCATGACGCCCTCGATAGCTATCCTGACTTTCGGGTCCATCCTGACTGGTGTCCCGTCCGCGTAGGTCACTTGTGCCTGCAGTTCCGGGTGGACATACAGGTAGCGACCATCATAGCTAGCTGGAAAAGGCTCCGCCACTGCTGGCTTCCACTCATCCTTCTGTCCGTCAACTTGGGTAGTTTCGGACTCTGTCGCTGCGGGTTCAGCACTCGCAGTCGCTCCGGATCCCTCTGCCGGGAGTGGAGATAGTAGTTTCTCTGGCTCATTGAGTGAGAATGAAGCCAGCTTCTCCTCGAACGAGCGATCCATGGGTTCCTCCACGTCCATCATCTCGCTCTCTTCCTGTGTAACAGGCGACAAAGCTTCCGGAAAAGCTTCTGCGGACGGAGTCAGCTTATCCGGGTCACCGGATAGCTTGGCTGCAGCTACGGATTCCTCAGCCATGACTGGGGAATCGCCCACGGGAGTAAACTACTCCTTTTTCCGGCTTTTACGGCGCCGGGGCCGACACTAGCGGAGTCTGCCTGCTGAGAGACAGACTCTGAGGGCGCACAAGGGGTTTGCTAGATGGTAGAATTCAAGAGAGAAGGGGTGACCCGACTGTCTCAAACACTACCAAAAAACAATATGGCGACGGGCCAGCTTTCGTGACGTCATTTCCCCGCGGTCCGCGAGGTCACGAGAGGTCAGCCGAGACTGGACACGGTGACGTCATGCGGAAACGCACGTGCTACAGGCGGTACATCAACAAACTGATTGTTTTTAGGTAATTATCGCTCACCCCGATGACTCGACTGGGGATTTAAGTGGAGATTATGGAAAGCTTAAGCAAATCCACCGGATTATCCGTCCACTACCCATTGGTACATCATGCAGGGGCGACAAATAAGCCTTTAGGGTCAGTTGTCATCCGTTCCTCTAAATGTAAACATTACACTCGTTGTGTATACAGGTTAGGTCACTGCAGTCCTCTGGGCAATTCGGGGGCTGCGGCGAACGTATCTCCCCTTCTCGGATAGTTCTTTATCGGACCTGACAGTCTGAAGAGCTTTCTCTAGGTGCTTCTTAGCCTTAGAAACACCTTTCCTCTTCTTTCTGTCTTCACCTGCCGAGACTTTTTTAACTCTCCCACGCTTAATCGGTGTTGGCGTGGGTGTCACTGATTCGGAACACTTTTTGGGTCTACCATGACCACGCTTCGCTGTAGTGTTCTTTACCTGGTCTATTATGCGATTCTGATTCAGGATCCTTTCGGAACCTTCACCATACATTTCTGTGGAGGTCTCCCTCCCAGACCATCTCCTTAATCTAGCCACATTTGACTTATAGAGTCGACCAAGGTCAGATTTAATAATTACGGTACAATCACTGATAATTTGTGTTATAGTAAAGGGACCGTCCCAATTAGACGCTAATTTTATGTGTCTAAGTGGTTCATGTAATCTGAGGACTCTGTCTCCGGATTGGAATTTCCGATGTTTTAGATCGGTATCGTATCCTACTTTCTGCCATTTGGCACTTTTCTCCAAATCAATTCGGACAGACTCATATGCTTTTCTAAATCTGTCTCTTAAACATTCCACAAAAACTACATGGCAAGGTAGTTCAGGGTCCATTCCTACGACTCCAAAAACTAGGTCAGCAGGCATTATCAAATCCTCTCCGAATACTAAAAGGTTCGGAGAACAATTTGTACTTGAATGTACCGTACTATTATAAGCATGTGTCACAAAATGACATTGCTCATCCCAGTCATCCATATGTTCATTAACGAGTGACTTTAGGACTTGGATGAGGGTTCTATTGAACCTTTCCACCAATCCGTCGCTTTGTGGTCTATACGGATTGGTTCTAGTCTTGCAAATAGCCAAGTATTCGCACATACCCTGCCAGAGATTTGATTCGAACTCTCTGCCTTGGTCACTGTGTAACATTAATGGTACACCGAAGCTTAGTACCCAACCTTTTACAAAAGCTTCGGCACAAGTAATTGCTTTGTGGTCCGGTAGTGGAAATACTTTAGTGTATTTCGTATAATAATCACACACTACCATCATACAGGTATTATCATTAGCGGTTGTATTAAATCCACTAATAATATCTACCCCGATTCTTGCGAATCTAACTCCGAAAAGTTCTTGGGATAGGGGAAGTTTGCCCATCCCGGGTCCGGGTTTGTTTTTACAACAATCCGGACAGGTGGTTACCCATCTTTGCAAGTCCCGTGTCATGCCAGGCCAATAGTATTTCTTGGAAAGTCCTGTTAGCGAGCGTTTCCTTCCGAAATGACCACTGGTCCGATGTCCATGACAGAAGTACATAATGTCATGTCTCATGGCATGTGGTATCACCACTTGCATGATTCTATCACCATTATTACATGGCTTCCAACGGTATAACACGCCTTTCCGGACTTCAAGCTCGGTCCATTGAGCAAGAAACCTTCTCATTTCTCGATTTTCCAGAGAGACCTCTGGTCTAGCTGGACGTATACCCTTTGGTACTAATTGCAGTAGCTGTGCAGTTATCGAGTCAGCTTCCTGGAAATGTCGTATGTGATCCATAGACCAATCCAGTATACTGGCAACTAGGGGTACGAATGGTCTTCGAATCCCTGCTAACACTGCCTTATGAGCTCCACAATCAGTACAATCCGGATTATCACATTTCCGGATTGGTATTCGAGACAAAGCATCAGCATTTAAATGCTTAACTCCGGGTCTATGCTGAATCTGTTGATGTTCAAGCCCATATTCGGATAAATGGGCTAGCCATCGGCCTAACATGCCTTCAGCATCTCGGAAGTTCAGTAGCCACCTTAAAGAGGAATGATCCGTACGCAAAGTAAAGTTCGTTCCCCATAGAAAGTGTTTGAACTTCTTGGTATATACGACTACTGCTAACAACTCTCTTTTGGTTGTGCAGTAATTGCGCTGAGTCTTGCTCAGTGTGTTGCTGGCAAAGGCAATTGGCACTTCTCTCCCATTTTGGACTTGCGAGAGAGCTGCACCAATGCTATCATTACTAGCATCAGTATCCAGTATGAAATGATCCGTTTCATTCGGATATTGCAATACGGGAGTACTCGTGAACAGATCTTTTAGCTTTTGGAAAGCGGTTTCCTGTTCATGCGTCCAAGGAAATTTTTCCTTGGTACTTCCTGGAGTCCAGTTAGCTATTGCTTGTAATGGGTAACTGACTCTAGAATAATTCGGAATAAATTCCCTGTAATAGGAACAGAATCCTAAAAAGGACCTCACTTCTTTGGGTGTTTTAGGTCTATTCCAATTCGTAACTGATTCGATTTTTTCCGGATCAGCCTTTATTCCTTCATCACTGATGATGCGGCCCAAATAATTTATGGACTTTCTAAACATGTGGCATTTCTTAGGTTTCAATTTGAGACCATTAGAGATAATACGTTCTAGTACCATTTTTAGGTTATTAGAACATTCTTCGAATGTTTTTCCGAAGACAATGACATCGTCTAGATATACAAGACATCTTTTCCACAATAAATCACTTAGAATTGTTTCCATCATTGCTTCAAATGTTGCAGGTGCATTGCACAATCCAAACGGCATTACATTATATTGGAATAATCCAATATGACTTGAAAATGCAGTTTTCTCCATATCTGAGGGGTTCATTCCCACTTGCCAGTAGCCTGATTGCAAGTCTAGGGTACAAAACCAACTGTTTCCTCCTAAGGAGTCAATGGTTTCATCTATTCTCGGTAATGGATACGAATTCTTTTTCGTTATTCCATTCAACTTCCTGTAGTCTATGCAGAAACGGATAGTACCGTCTTTTTTTGTTACCATACACACAGGACTACTCCATGGACTATTGGAAGGGACTATTACATCCTGTTCCAACATCTTATTTATTTCATCCTCAGCTACTCTCTTTTTTGCTAAGGGTAACCGTCTATACGGTATCTTAAAGGGTTCGGCATCTCCAGTATCTATTTTATGTAATACTTTATTTGTCGTACCTAGTTTTTCACCAGGTTTGGCAAAGGCAGTATGATACTGACAGAGCATATCATAGAACTCTTTCCGGTGTTCCGGATCCTCTAATGAAGTTTCTTCATACAACTTAAATAAGTCTTCCGAAATTTCGTCATCCCCTGTTACCTTCTGTAAGCTTAGCTTACTATCCGTTACAGTTTCCGAAAGGGTCACGTTTCCAAAAACTTGTCCCTTTTTCAAGTAGATAGTCGTGTTTCCAGTATTGGAGACAGGTACTACCGACCAGGATGCATTCGCTACTATCGTGTCTACAGAATTCAATCCAATACCTGACAAAGTAACTACATCCGGTTCTATCACTGCAGGTTTGTTACGCATTGCAGGATCACTTCTTACAAGCACATCACAGGCTACTCCCGGAGGGATTCGCACAGTGTGTGCCACACTAGCCATACTGCTCACTTGTCTCAGTGCACATCTAACCTTCACGGGGTACGGGTATCTCACACTCAACACTCCTGTTTGGGGTTCCAATACAGCACCATACAGGGATGCGAAATCCAACCCGAGTATCCCCTCATCTGCTATATCCGCAACGGTGGCGCTCATGACATAGTCATGTATACCATCTAACTGTAGTCTCACACAAGTTCTACCATACGTTTGCAAGGTACTGCCGTCGGCCGTCTGAGCACTTCCTCCCGATTTGAGAGTATCATGTTCATCCGGTATAAGGTCGTAGAACCCCCTGGAGATACAAGAGTGGCTAGCTCCCGTATCCACAAGGAATTCGGCAGACCTTCCGTTAACAGTAAGGCAAACATACCACCGCCTTCCGTTTAGAACAGAGGGCATGTCCGTGACAATCGGAACGTCATTTTTCACACCAGGAGTCAATCCACATCCTTTCAAGAATTCCAGACAAGGATGACCCGGGGGCAGGTGGGCACCACAGACCTTGGCTAACGAATAGCCGCCTGCCTCGTTACTGATATTGGGTTTCCCCTGTGCTCCCATAGCACCTGTTATATCAGCTTCCCTAACCTTCCGGGTGTCTACAACCACCTCGGTGTTAGGCGATCTTGTTACTTCATGCGAACTATCATCACGGATGGTGATATCATGGCAAGATTTGTCACTGGGATCCCCTTCTTTGCCCCTCGGGAGACCCCTCCTTAGTTTTCCTCTGTACTTACTCCAGAGACACTCTCCTGTCTACGAGGGACAGGTTTCTCAGCCATACATTCTGGAGCATAATGCCCCAGTTTCTGGCATCTGAAACATCTCCTCTGAGATTTGTCAACTCTCGGTCTCTTTAGAGCTTCTGTTAATCCGGCTAATAATGTTTCCATCATGTTAGTAGGAGCAACAGTGGCTGCTACAGTTGGGTTCGCCGTAGAGGCTACAGTGCCAGGTTGAGTTGATCCGGAAGCTGTTTTACCAGCAACAGATCCTCCTCTCCCTCTCGAATGTACTTTCCTATACCGCTTTTGTCGGTAATACTTTCCAGCTACATGGACTGAACCAATATAATCTCCGTTTTCATCAGAGACATATTCATCTTTCTCATCAACTTCATTCGATTCAACCGGAGCTAATTGGGAAGTATCGTATACCGGAGCAGGTGTACCTCCATATTGGAATGGAGCTGCTCTTATTGGATTAGGTCCGAGACCTACCAAACGTTTCTTCATGTCATGTCCATCGATTGCTATGAACAGATCACTGAAGGAAGTGTCATCTTTCCAAGAGTCCCAGACCACTTGCTTGTGATCCGGATCACGCGATCCACTGTAGAATTGTATAAACAATTCTTGTAGATAACAATCATCATCATGAGCCCAATTTGGACGTGCTTTCGAAAGCAAGTCCTGTAGCTCCAAACCAAAGACTTTGTGTGATTCTTTAGGTTTTTGTGTCCTCTTCTTGAAGCTTACCCACGGATCTTCTCTAACGATTGATCCAAACAGGTATGCGGCACATTCGACCAATTGATCATAAGTACCGTATATTCCGTAAGCTGCTCTCCATTGGTTGAGGGCTACTTTTCCGCCTTTATTTAACCAACAGATCAAATATGGCAGAGCTTCTTCTTTTGTCCAGCCACTACAATTGACTTCGTCAACAAAAGCTTGATACCTGTCCTTCCATGGATCATTAGAATCATATGGAGGGGGTATCCGTGCCTGCCTACGTGCCGGATTATTACATCCGCGTAGTCTATCTGCTTCTCGCATGCTCCAGTTCATGACTTCCATGCCGTCTGCTCCCTTTCGGTAGCAGTCAATGCCAAGGTTTTGTATACATTGGCTTCTATCAAAGATGGTTTGCATCCCTGCAGGCATAGAAGTTCTCCTGTTAGGTTTCCTGCCATCTCCTCCTGATCCTGATCCTCCGAATCCGGATCCTCCGGGGCCGCCTGGAGGGTTTCCTCCTGGTGGACCATTATTATTATAGCCTCCAGATGAACCACCAGGGCATCCACTATTGTGACCGGTGTTTCCAGAAGAAGCGTGTCTAGGGTAAGAATCATTTTGATTCCATCCCTGGTTATAGCTATTACCATTCTGATAATTGCCACTTCCCGATGGATTATAATTATTTCTATATCCATAGGAAGATGTTCTCGGTTGATACGTACCGCCATTGATATTGTTTTGTGGCGGATTTGGTCTCGGAAAATGTCCATCAGTAGGACCATTACCAGAACCTGGGGGTGGATTCGGTAATCTTGGTACTGCTGGTGTACTGTGGCCGGGTTGGGGGAAATATGAAGGTGGTGTCAACATATGTCTCATTGGTCCGGGTGCTCTTGGTTGTGCCACGGGTGAATTATTATTATTCCCTGTAGCACCATCGTGAGTCGCTTTGATTTTGTGACTCAAATCTGGTATGGGTGGTGCTGGACCTATCGTATCCAGCATTGGAATTACTGGTTTAGATGCGGTTCCATTTACTGCAGCATTATCCGGTTTCTTATAGATTCCGGATACCACATTCTTGTCAGCCCCATCATCAACGAATGGGCTGTATCTAATTGGGGTTGCATCTTTAGATGTCTTTCCCAACATTGTAGATACCACAGCTGGGTCTATATTACCTATAGTTAACTGGGCTGCTTCTACATATTTATCTAGAGTTATTGCAGTGGCCTGCAATTCCTGAAGCTCATTCGTGAGTTTCTGTCTATCCTCCTCCAGTTGTTTGTTGTAAGCTATGATGCCTACCCGGATGGTTTCATTGTCTTCAGCTTGTTTACTGCACTGAAGTTTCAATTTATCCAACTCATCCTGATAATGGCGAATTTCGGATTCGAATTTTGTCTTATCAAGGTTTAGTTGGTCGTTCGTATCTATATATGTTTGGATACGAATGTGTCTATTATCATATTCTTTATTGAATGATTCTCTCATAGATTGAAGTTTTAGTTCTTCATTCTCGAGTTCTTTCATGTACTCGCTCCTTCTGGCTTCGAATTCATTTCGCATGCCAGTTAGGTCCTCTTCCAGCTGAAGTTTTTCATGGAATACTTCATCCTTAGCTTTGACCAAGGTATTTAAATTCTCGTTCAAAGTTACATAAGTTTCATTCAACAACAGGACATCCGGTCGTTTTAATTCTTCACCTTCCGGTACCGCATAGGTTAAGTCGCCATCTATAGCGCTATAATCTAATATTGGTAATTCGGGCCTGGGTAACCTATAAGGTAGTTCTCCGAATGTTACCCTTTTTCGCATTGGTGCCGGATGTTCTGGGTTAGTACTACCACCGACTTCGAACATCGAATCACATAATTCGTCAACAATTGAATGCTGGCCTATTAAGTTACTATGTCTCTGTATGGACTGTTCGCGTCGTACAGAGTCTGGCAGATTCTCTTCACTATCATTATAGTGGGGTCCGGGATCTCTCCAAGATGCTGATTCCGCATCTTGTGAGTCCGAATGGGCTTGGAGCATTAGCGATCCATTTCCATTCTCTTGGGCAAGTGATTGCCCTGCTGGGTTAGCTTCCCTAAGGGTGTCTAACCCATGTACTAGCCGTTCGGACGTTATAACGTCCGGGCTATACACCAGAATTAACTGGTCACGGCACCAGTGTAAGGGTTTGTGGCCTTACGGACCTGGGGGGTTCGGGTCTTACGATTCGGAAAGAAAGAGTAAGACAGTATTCCAAGTGTATGCCAACGGTTAGGTTTATTACTTAATGCACACTCACGGCTGCCGGATGATATCAAAGAGGCAGCTAATATTAAAAGACAGTGGTTTACATAGTGTGGAGGCCAGAAGGGCCTCTGACGTAGCGACTGAGCCCTGGGCTTTATATACGGACCCAGGTGTTCGTCGTCAGATGTCCCCACAGACCCGGATCGGTGCTGCCACCTATCCGGAACCTGAGGAACGTCCGACGACTCGACTCACCCGCCACGTCAGACGGTACCCAACTCCTATGGTTTAGTAAAGTGTACCTCTACACCACACTGCAAAAATGGTGTTTAGATCTTAAACATAATTCTAAACATATTCTTGCAACATTTTTGTAAACACTTTATGTTCCTAAACATGTTCAGCCAAACAATGTGTTTAGCTTAGGTGTTTAGATATTGAGGTGTTTAGGTTTAAAAAATTTCCAATGTGAAATTTTGTGTTTAGATGATCAATTGATTAGATAGAAATTTAAGGTTTACAGACGTGTGCATTTGGGAATAAAGGATTATCTTGTTAATTTTTTTTTCATTTACTCTTTTTTTTTGGGGGGGGTGAGGACATCAGCAGGAATTTACAATAACAAAGTCTCTGCAGATGTCAGCAACAGGTTTAAATACATGCGTGCATGTACACTGCAGCTTGCTTGGTTGATTCAAAAGTGTAAGAAGGAAAGAAAATAAAGTTTGAAAAGAAATTTGCTGTCAACCAGGAAAATATCCCCTGTCAATCTGTCAAGTTCTTAATTCTTACTTGTTGTATTCGTAGCCATGTCTGCTCCATACTCTACAGTCTGATTCCTCTACTGGTTGTTCACCACCTAGACGTGGAAGGCGGTACGGCGTCTGTTTACTTAACACAGGCCCCGAATCTGACTTTGTAGGGAGCTGCTCACCCAGGCCTGGAAGTCCTTTGGGCTTGTTCCTGTAAATGAGCAACTCTGAGTTAAGTTTTGTCGATAAGTCAGTAATGTGCTATGGGCAAGAGACATTGAATAAGGAAGGGACATTTGATTACGGCGGGTCTGGGGCCGTGTAATGTATGTGGATATATATGCCAATAACCGAGACTGCAGTTGTTTGGAATCTTCATTGGCTTTCTAATAGATAATAACCTACTAAAAGGCCCTGCATATAAGCTGCACCCTAAGGTTTCAAAGGGGTTTAAGATGTAATTTGCTTTGTTGTAACCAATAAATACTCAGGATTTAAATACAAATATTAGTTTTTATTAAGATTGACATTGAAGCCACTAGGCAGGTCGCGCATATCACTTATAATATATAGACTTTTCAAAATAACCTTATATTTGCATAATTGGTATGCATAGCCACATGGGCTCTGCATACCACTTTAAAAGTCTGGACCATTTCACCTAAATTGGGCATTTTATAACAGGGAATTTTTAGATATATATTCATAACAGTGATTTTTGTGCATTTTCTAACTTTTTTTTTTTCATACCTTTAACTTTCTCTTAACTTCTGGGCGGTCTATATCTAGCTGATAAGTGATGGGGTCGCCCTCAATGATGAAGAGTATATGATGGGACCATTTGATACTAAGGTTATTGTAATTTCACCTTTCACGCATTGCTCCAAATATCACTTTAATTCATTAATGGAAGCATTATTTAATTTCAAGTCACCATAACCTCATAATAATGCATGGGACATTATACTAAAATTAATCTTACAAGTAGGCAACGTCCATAGCAATTTCTGGGTATGTTTAATAAGAATTACAAGATTTTTTTATTTGATCGATTATGACAAATAATTCCTTCTTTTCAGCCAAAATATTTTACCAAATTACTTTGCCAAAATGCAATTCCACGCAACAATGAATGTATTCGTAGAATTAATAGGAATATATGTGTTTCATGTTCCTGTCATTAACCAAATAAAGTTATGGACTTTGGGATATGTTCCCCCAATAAATTGAGAAAAATTGAAATATTTTGATTTTCGAAATTCAAATTTTCAGCTTGCTGGACCCAGAGGTAAGTTTGTACGCGATGTGCCCCTATGACCTGAATCTATTCGTTTATAACTTTTTTTCTACTCATTTCTAAATCTCACTTCCTTAACGCCCCCTTTGTGTCCCTGGTGCACATATGCACGGACACTGACACATTTTCCATCACTCGAAGTACAATGTAGTTTTTGACCATGAATATGACCTTTGCTGTCGAAATCATGTTATACAACCATTACTAACTCAGACCCCTGGGCACCATGTAACACTGAGGTTTTGTGTACAATTGTCGTAATTTAAGCTGCACTAACTAACTAGTAGATGTAGGTTCATGCGCTACATCAAGAATTTATGCAACTGACAAATTTTAGCCCCTGTCGTACATGATATAACTCATTTACGAAGTGATTTTCACCGATGAGGCCACCTATTTCAGATCCCCCAGAACATGTCCCAACTAATGAGGGGCGGTGTAAATGCGAGGGTGGGACCCTACTGCTTCTTGTGGGATCAGCCAAAATTAGACAGTGTGCCTTATACACGAGAATTGTAAATCAGAGATCAGGAGGGTGTTGCTCCTATTGTAAAAAGAACTGTGAGTATGTGCCCTCTTTTCTAAACAAGTCGTGCACTGCTTCACCTAAGTATTTGCACTCACCACATTAGTCTGAAAAGTCACCTGCCTTGTTTAAAATAGAGAGAGCTGCACTACCAGGTACCTACTCATGTCACACGCTCTATATAAACTATATATAGTTTATTATACTGACTGACTTCTCCCAACTAGGTACCTACTCAAATCCCCCTTTTTTAGCACCATACTTGAATGACCACTTGTGAGCAACAAAAGGGACAAGTTATAGCTAAATGAAAAGAAAGAACTGGAAACAAGGACATTTTTAGCCAGGTCTTCCTTTTACTAAAGGAGCAACACCCTCCTGTGATAAAAAGAAACAAAATATGACTCTCTGTACCATATATCTAGGGGGGAGCCTGATTAAAGTAGATTTTGATTGACAAACCAATGGCTCATGTACTGATGGAAGTAGGACTCTAGTACACGTAGTGGACACTAACTCTGGCCCAATGGCTATAGTAATAGCCAGTATTTTCTACTGGGGGCCAGTGATTCTCTTTCTCGATTTCCTTTTGAAATTGGTCATCTGGCCAATTAATTCTTCTGAAACACGCTCAAGGTCTACAATCGTGTTAGTGTCTACCCCTGTCGCTCCCGGAGAATCATGATCCAATGGTGGCGGACGGCCCAACTCTTTTGGTACATCATAAGAAAAAGAAAAAATGACCAACAAGCCTATTTTAAGCATTGTGCTGACCTTAAATAGTTATGGTCAGAACCTACCATTCCTGTCCATTGTTACTGCGACCTCCACATGTTGGTGAGGAGAAGTAATTTTCAGAAACCATCTTTGGTCTGACTTCAGAATAGGAACGTTGGTACCTTGAAAGATCCATTTTATCAAGTAATTTAAGTCCTTTCAGTGGCTTAATAATATTTTATGTGAGATAAATCCAGGCCTCTAATCCAGTTATGACCGGGACTCCTCTCCTGTGAACATTTTCATCTAATATATATTTTATGTGCAGCTTGTATTTTGTATTGAATGAAGCCTATGTATATTTCCGCTATGGAACACGATATATATATGGTGAGTAGTATTGATTATATCACTAATCCTCTCTCAGATATCCTTTATCCAGTATTAATGTATAAATCAATACTAATCCTTCAATACCCATGAATCACTAGACTCATTGCTGCAGGTGGAGCCGCAGGTAGTGTGCAGTGTGTTTATAAAGATATTCCAATGGGCCCTATAGTCCAGTTCCTTCTCTCTTTTATTGTTCTTTTATTAGGATATCCTAAAGATGTATACTAAAGATGTACACTGTATCCTAGATCCAACGTTGTTTATCAAATCAAAGCCAATTGAGATGTCTCAGCCAAGACTGGTATACACAGTAAGCTATACACTAACTCCTCATAGCTTCAAGTAGCCTAGCATACAGAGGTATATATACAAGGTCCCTATTCACTGACAGCAGGTATACACAGGAACAATTCACTGCTATTTGAACAGCTACTGCCAACTTTCCACCACCAAACACTCTCACTCCTGATCCTCATTGACCACTACACTCCTCCAGGGGCTCACACAGGAGTTAGTCCTCAGGTCTAGTAATGTTGTCGTCCAGTGCAAAGGGTCTTATTATCTTAAAACACTAGTTATCACTGTGGAGCCTCCTAGGCTATCACTATAATTATCTGTCTATCCCCTTGGGAATAAGGAGTATAGTTGGCTCTGGTCACTTGAGCTCAAAGGAGTAGGCTATAGCCTAGTGTGTAAAATCCACAAAGATCCTATATATTTCTTTACACATGAATTCACTCTAGACACAACCTCACGTTTGCCTGCTTGCTCCAGTACTTACAAAGGCAGGGCTTGTTGGGTTGGCCATTGTTAAACTCTGACAGTCGAAACAGTGGCAGTCTGTGTCCCTACTTCAGTGCTGGAGAACTCAGTGCTGGATCTGGGTTTGACCACTTTGGAGCAATGTGTAAAACCTATAATGATTATATCCTTATAGTACAGGTGTCAAGAGCCCTATGTACCTATTCAGTACGTTCTCCTGTACTTCCCCTGGAGGCCCAAGGCTTTAAGCTGAAAGCTCCATGGTAGGATGTAAGGTAGAACTCTGAGGCCTCACTTTACCTAATCCTTATAGTGCATTTAGTGGTGTTCATTGTAGGAGGTCTACTCTCCCCCACACTGCCAATATACATGTAGTATAGACATGCCGCCTACGGGCTCTAAATACCAGCGCTGCATGCAGTAAGGCCAAAAGGATAAAATAGAAATGTGCTTCAGATAATATGTCATAGGAAAGTTTGGGAACATTTGGCTTCACTGCATGTTTATAAGTTGGTTAGTACAAAAATACTGTCATCAAGTGTGTTGAATACAGCTGTTATTTTGTTATTAACCAGAGGGACTATGGAGATGGGCATATTGCTCCCCTGCAGTAATCAATAAGGGAAAGAATATGCTATGGTGTGCTAAAATTAGATAATCACTTTCTCAACTGATCTAATCGAACAAGGTCAATTCTGTTGTGGTCAGAAAAGTTGGGTGACTTCAAACACATGATATAATATTTTGGCCTAAGTAGCGTGTGGACTATTCCTAAATGATTGATAAACGGGATTTGGACAGGGCAGGGTCGAGGTTTAGGAATGCCTATTCGTGCTCCCCATGCTTGAGAGTGGGCCCTAATGAGTATTGACTGTTTTATTTTGGCAGTGGCAAGTGCCAGGTAATAAGTGAGTAATGGTAGCTGTTGAAACAAGTTTATCTGTGGACAAGGCATGTGCTTCAAATGTGAGCATTTTAATCAGGGAAATGGACCCTAATTCCCCTCTCTTAAAATGAATGCATTAGTCTTGTATGTGCTGTGTGTCTCTATGTCTCACTCCTCATCAGTATCACCATCCATCCCCTCCACCCCTCATTCCTTTTCTGTACTCCTCCTTTCCCTCACTGGATATATCTGTTTATCTATACAGTTCGTCAACCCTACACCAATTAGCCAAATGAATCCTAGCCTTCCAATTTCACTCTCTCTACATATTTTTCTCCCTGTTTCTCTCTCTCTACCTGCCCCCTGCCCCTCCCTTGTTTTAAAACTAACTCTCTCTCTCTCTCTCTCTCTCTCTCTCTCTCTCTCTCTCTCTCTGTCTTTCTGTTCCTATCTCTCTCTTCTCTCTCTCTCTCTCTCTCTCTCTCTCTCTCTCTCTGGCTTCCATTAAGGGTCTAATATCATATAACAACAATGGGATTATCAATAAGTCAGCAATGACATTACTTATAAAGCTGTATTGATTGCTCTCCTGACCTTTGGTTATGGCTAACAACAGTCAGTCCATATTTGTAACGCCTCTATTCTGTTCAATATTATTATTCAAGCTCCATGGGGCAAACGCCAAGCTTGTTAGGCATACACTTTGTTTTACCATATGGCCATGTAGGTCTCCGATGTGTGTCAATAAAACTGAGGGATTTTCCATGTGTATTGCATATACATAATACCATGAGATATGTGAAACACATGTTAATCATTATAACAATAATGATTATGCAGGGGAATTTAAATATGTCAATCGCAGGATACAGACAAATGCCTATTCTCTGAAACTCAATTCTAGTTGTTCTATTTTAAATCAAATAGCATCAAACTATATCATTAAATGGTAACAAAACCGCCTAACACTGGGTTGTTTAATGTCATTTATAGCAACCTGCCTAAATTATGCAACACTACCCAGAAGGACCCTATACTTAGAAGGCTTCAGAAAAAAAAAACATTCAAACAATGAATGGTTAACACTTAGAAAATACATACACAAACGTGTGCTAACAGTATATTTGATATTCCGTAGTTCTCTTTGTTTGTTTTTTTTCATATTCTTTTTATTTCTACTTTCTGTTGAGCTTCCACTTCACCCTAAGTTTTAATGAATTTCTTACAATAGTGCTAATTAATTCAATATCATTAACAGCGTAATGCCTGCATTAAGAGCTTTTTTGCCTGCATTATTTCATTTCACCTTCCATTTTGATTTGGATCCTGTCAAATTTACAAGACTCCACATAACATTTTGATACATGGTGTATGAGACTCCTGAAAGTGGTTCAAAATCGGAATGAGAATTGACCAGATAGCCACTGTACCTATATCAAACTGACAAGAGTGCTAACATATATTGATATGATAGCCCCTTTGATGATCCTTTATCAGAAAAGTATGAGATAACTATATCATATGTTACATGCAGAGAGGATTATATCATAGATTATCACTCATGGGTTGTGTGGTTACCTGTAGAAAGTCTGATGATACAGGTTGAATATAATTATATCCCTGTCTTTCTGGTGCTACTATGGGAAAATGCCTCCAGGATATAAATGATTAAATATCTTCTTTTTTTTTTTTTAATTTTACAGCAAACGCACATCCTTGCCTAATCCCTCTGCGTGTAAGTGTAACTTGCACCCTGGATGCCAAACATCTCGGAAACATTTCCAGAGAGGGAATGACACCTGGTGAGGTCCTGAGGTACTATACATGTAGGCACCATGCATAGATGCAGTTCTCCCTTCCTGCCCAGCAGCATTGTCACTGATTTAAAACTTCAAATGTAACTAACACGATGAACATACATGAGTATCAGTAAAAGTTCGACAAAAGCGATACTGGCGACAGGAAGGTTTGATACTTGACAGTGGCTGGGCTGTCCAGTCCCTTTTCAGAGGTGTAGGAAGCAAATCTTCATTGGGGGGGGGGGCCCATCGTGGGCCCCACCTCCACCACCTTGAATTGTCGGCTCAAGCACAATAGCGACTATAATTATATACCTATTTAAAATTTGTATAGAAAAGTAATTTCATTTCTCTATCCCATTACTATATCAATCTTATTTGAGCTGCAAAGTTTTAGCCTCTTGTTCAATTTATTATGAATTCTTGGCAAATTATTTTTTTGGGGGGGCCCAGACATATTCAGGCCCCACCTCCTTTATGATTGGGGGGGCCCAGGCCCCCCTGCCCCCCCCCTTTTCCTACGCCCCTGACTTTTTGACCATTCCCACCCCCTCCCAAAAAGGTTACACTATTTGCTTGTTTGGTTATCAGCCTCCTCCCATTTATCAAAGTTGCCATGATTGGAATTCCATGTGACATTGAGGAATTAGACAATTCTTGGATGGGTGCATACCATAATGTCGCGATTATAGGTCTATATAGATTTTTATACTCGACTGCTCATTTTTCTAAATTTCCAGGCCAATGACCCCTCTCTCTCTCTCTCTCTCTTCTCTCTCTCTCTCTCTCTCTCTCTCTCTCTCTCTCTCTCTCTCAGAGCTCAGGATTCTAGATATCAAGGAGAGGATGTTTTTAAAGTTAATAGCCTCAAAAGTTTGGGTTCCTATATCTAAGCACACTAATGGCTACCAGAGCGACACGTAGTGAGAAACATTGAGTCTAGAGTCGTGTTATTCAACTTAATGAGATATTCCGCTTATTTCATGCATGATCTTCATATAGCCTTTTCCATAGGGGTGTTGAGACACTCAATCTCATTCTCTAAGACCCCATTTTCCAAGGGGACGTCACCAAAAGAGCCACAAACTCCTTTCCTTGTTACTTTTTTTCAGAGCTTCTACATGAAAGAGGTAGAGATAAAAATAATTAAATTGCTCCAAATTGAATATTGCCCTGGAGCTGTATTCTACTTGGCCCTGCTTTGAACATGGAAAGCAACTTCGAGGCTACGGACCTTAATCTGTATTATTTGTTCTATATACTTGGTTCCACCAAGCTTAACACTGCATGGAATATCTTTTGAAAAATCAAATGTGAATTCTAAACTATAGATGCTAGGACTACCCCCTGTCCCTTGCAATTGAAATCATATCATAAATGGTCGGAGGAACATGGTATGTATAGATTTGTATTGTTCTGACCGTTCCCATATATTCCTCACAGCTATACACTTTGTACCAAGCTCTATATAGAGAGAGCACTATAATACAACGTGCAAGTAATTAAGTTCTAACCTATATGCATTATAATGCTATAGCATCTGTACTACGCACAGTCCATCTGTATCAAGTGTCTATAAGTAATGGATTGTGTTGATTTAAGTGTTGTGTTAGTCATAATGTCACTGGCCACTTTCTGCTGAAGGAGGGATTTGTATGGAACAAAATGGCTCGTCAACGTAGAAAACGCCATGCTTTGTAGTTGACTATTGACCGCAATTAATCCCCTTATGAATCTGTAATACACTGATTAGTTCAATTCGCAAAACAGTGAAAAGTAGTTTCTTCTTTTATGTGCATTATGAGAATCGTGTTTATCTTTAGCATTTAAAGTTTCTTATTTATAGTTATTTGGTGTGAACTATTTGTCGTCATATATTAAGTTAAGGGAAAATAAAATGCAAGTATCACAGGAGAATAGGAATCATGTGCAGTACTCTCCTGAGTAAATGATGTATCAAATTTTAAATCTTCACCGAAGAACCTGAACAGCCCAACCCTCCAAAATTTCAAACCCTTTGTCCATGAAAGATTGTATAAGAAAATCGATGAAAAGAAAATGGATGACGTAAATATAATGTCCCTACTTTTGAATAAAAGACCTTTTTTCCTATTTTGACATTTTGGATATGACTGTTTAACAGATAAATATCAGTCAACTTACCTTGAACTCAATTGACTTATATATGGCATCCTGTAGCAATGATAATGGATCCAATATTTGCAAGTCCAGGCCTAAGTTTTAGGTTTGTAAATTCCTTTTCCATTTGAGCATTTTTAACATCTATTTCAATTGCCTTGCGTTAGCTCAATCGTATCCTTCAATCTAGGCAGGAGGCTCTTTCGCTGATAAATTATGGAAAATTATATGCAATTCCTAGTGATACTCAACCTATTTGACTCTGAGTTTGTAAATGTGTCCATAAATCTCCAAGCCTTGTCCTAAAGTTGGCCTCAAGCAGAGATCTGGATGTAGATAGGCCACTATAACTGCCTTTTCGAGTACTCCTCAAGTAAAAAGCTGCTGATGACTGAAACCATTGCCAAAAGTACAATGTATTCTACTTGTATGTTGGTGGGTAAACCGCAGTAAATGTTATACTTTATATCCCACTACCTGCTGGGACTGTCAAAGGTTTCACTGAGTGCCAACTATAAGTAGGCCTATAGTATCGGGGTACTATAGGCCAACCAGCTAGGGTCATTTTTAGGAAATGGTAATCTCTTTTTAACAATGGTTTCGTTGGCTCTGAGTGGAGTAGGCAAACCCCCCCCCCCCCCTATGTATTTACTCTTTTCAATCACAAGCATTGTGTGTTCGATAATTTTATAAATATATACATATATATATATATATATATATATATATATATATATATATATATATATATATATATATATATATATATTCTTATTTATTTATTTTGATTATTTTCTTCTTCCACCGTTGGCTACATTTACATAATACGAATGTAAATTGAACTTTTGTAATTGTGTACACTTGGATTTAGGCTACTCTCCTATTCCAAATACAACTGGAGCAATTGCCAAATCGTGGAAAATTAAGTGTAACATTAATGGGACCATGCATGGCGAGTTTGGTGGCCACTGAGAAAGCACAGTTGGCACTGGATAGAAGCCCTTACAACAACATGGGGGTCTAATTTGCTCGATTGCGCACGAATCCTAAGCCCATTGTAAAGTAATTCATGCCAATCAGAGATTTAGGTAGACGCTCCCGCAGAGACCCCACCCAGAGCACGGCGCGGGAAATACGCTGTTATCCGGCGCTTGATCGCCATCTAGCGAGAGACGTGCAAACTACCAGGGCAGGTGAGCGTACGCGCGGCGTACATAGATTTCCTGTGCTGCGCGTTTCAGTCTGCAAGGAAGGGAGAGTTGTGATTCAAGGGAATTGTTAGAACAAAACCGGGAAACAAAGACATCTTTGAACTCGTCTGATTGTAAGTTATCTTTGGATAGATCCCCTAAGCCACTGAATGCATGCAAGAGTCTGAAATTGACGCGAAACCCTTAGAAATGAGTCAACTGTCTAATGCATGTACCCCTGCCCGTGCCCCCGACCGGGGGTGCGCTCTGTGACGGTGTGTCACCTAAAAATGGACCTGGATTTGGATGGATTTGCGGAAAAGAGCCCGTGTTGTGGGATAGAGCCAAAGACATCAGGATGGATATTCCAACAGTTACTGCAGCTATAAACCTAGGCCTAGGCTGGGTAAGGGCTTAGTTATTTGATTGGGATGGGTACCGTGGCGTAGGCCTAGTTAAAAAGAAAGTTAGATATATTAGCTATAGGCCTAGGCCAGGCTGGGGGGGGGGGTCATTTAAAAAAATGGTCCTTTGTTAGGGACCCCAGAATCCACTAGGGGCGCCACTTAGGGTAGTTGCAGTGGGAGCTGTGCAGGGGGCCCAGGCAGACTCTGCAGACACTGCACTAAAACCCTTCTCTGAGGGAGTGCTCTTTAACATATGTTTACAGGTTAATAGTTGAATGTATAGACCAAAGAAAGGTCTATCCAACCATATACAACAAAAGTGCTTCCATGTGAGAAAACATAGGATTCTGCTATTGTCTAAGACATGGTATTTTCAGAATCTGCCCAGACCATGAAGTTGTCAATGCTACTGGTTGCTACTCAGTATTTAGGTTGGACTTTATCTCAAGATGCACTGTAAAAAATTTCAGAACAATCAGACTATGCTCTCACATGCTCCCAAAGGATTTTGTTGATTGAATGTGAAGCTCGGTGACCTTCGAGAGTAAGATCTAGGTCAAAGGTCAAGGTCAAAAGGTCATTCGACTACTCAATTAATTAGGTCATGTATCTATCTATCTAGGATTTTTGGAATTTTTTAAAAACTCCTACTAGAAGTGAAATTAGGTTTGACAGGGTGTTTTAGAAAAACCCTAGATTTTGGATGTCTTTGGCCACAACTTCTTAGCTCTAATAGCCTCTATTATAATAGAAATGTATGGGTAGCAAATCCTGGGATTTACCAACATAAATTTCATCATATCTCGGGTTCTATGATAGATAGAAACAAAATTCCAAAAGATTTAGATTTCCTTGCTCAGGCTCTATCCAAAAGAGTTGGTCAACTGTGGTATCTAATAGATTCCATTTTTTTCTGGGGTCCCTACCTTTGTTTTTTTTTTTTGGGGGGGGGGCACAACAATCCAATAAACCTTCACACTGGTCAAAACTGAATATGGGAATGGTAATTCAAATACTCATTGTGACGTGTCATTCCACATGCCTTTCCAATTTTTTAATTTTTTTTTTTTTGGGGGGGGGATCATTTTGCAAAATCAGTTCTTAATTATAGTCGGCGGGGGGGGGGGGTGTACCGGTACTGGTAAGGTTGAGCCCTCTGTCGACTCTGAGTCTTACCTCCCGGGAGCAGCAGAGCGCAAAGGCCTTTGTTGCATTTTAAAATTCGGTACCAATGGTACTGAATGATATTATATTCCCCTTGATGTCTGGTTTCCAAACTTTAGTCATACAACTATGACACATTTTACTTGCAACATGTGCTTGGATGAAAGCTTTTATTGACTTACCGGTACAATCCTCTATTTTTTAGCGCCTCCCACGCCGCGTAGCGGCGATACCGCGAAGCGGTACGGGAGTGCGCTATGATGATTTCATTTGCCCCATGTGATGAGGTCTCACAATACAAAATAACAGTGGGAGGCGTTTTTTTACGCGGTCACAACGGCATTTCTTGTTTATCTCATGGTTCAAAATACGTTGAAATACTGAGGGGCCATAGACTTAACATTACAAGACTTAACATTAGGGTAGGGTGGGGTAAGAAGCCCTTAATTTACAACTGTGTCATTTGTAAGGAATTTATTGCTCCTTGCAGAATATCTTTTACATTCATCAAAGGATGGAATAATATGTTCTTCATGTGCAAAAGCTTGTCAGCCCTGCCTCATAGAATCCCAGGTAGCACATAGAGAGACATTGGCATAACTTTGGACCAACGTTGGCCCAACCATCGGCTTTACATCGGCTGCCCATATGTAGGCCTGATGGTGCCAACCAAGTGCCAACATAGGCCCAACGTTGGCTTTTGGTCGGCACCTATCAGCATCGGCAAATGGTCCGCCGGCATGGCTGACCATTTGCCGATGTCCTGCCAACATTGGGCCAATGTCAGCATTTGGTTGGCAAATGCCACTGGTTGGGCCTACATACGCCCAATGGGCAGCCAACATTGGCCAAACGTTGGCCAGATGCGTGGGGCCAACGTTGGCAAATTTTTGTGTGCTACTTGGGATGCTACGATAAAGCATGTCTGAAAAAAAGTGGGCCTTTTACCCCATCAGGGCTCGACAAATCTGTTCAAAAGCAGTATGTGTCCACTGGGCACAAAGGCTAATCAAAGTTGTGTCCATCAAGAAAATGTGTCTTAGCCCTTTGGGTCAATGTATGATACTGGCTTAGGAGCTGTGTCCACTGGACACAACTTGAAAAATAATTTGTGTCCAAAAAAATTATTTTGTGTCCCGGGCACTGGACACAGGGATTTGTCGAGCCCTTCCCGTCTAGAGCTGGGGTAAAAGGCCCACAGCCTTCGGGGTAAAAGGCTTACATGCACATAAAAGAGCATCATAATTGGAATAAATGCTCCATTTAGATTCTTGTCATAAGAAAAGATACTAAAGATAATCTTCATAAGTGTAGGGGTTCGTTCCCCCGTCGGGTGCGCAGAGCCTTCAGAGGGACTTTTCACTTGATTGTGTCACTCCCCCTATGTATACCATACCGATCCAGGGTAGTTGGAAGGTAGAGAATGTCAGGCCAGGGGAAATAGCTCAGAGGAAGAGCAGCCGCTTCGAAGTTGGAGGGTCCCGGGTTCGAGTCCCGGTTTCTCCATGACATTTTCCGCTGACCACTACAGTGGTGGAGAAACCGAGTGGTCCTGCCTCGCAAGGGGGACCTTTAGAGAGCTCGGTACCTGGGCCGGTATGGTATAGACAAGCGCTTCAACTTGCTAGTGCTGGGAGACTTGGAAACAGGTGGCACCCACAGTAGCACCTGGGAACAGGAGTTACCAAATGCTGTGTGTGACTCAGTACTGGTACCGTTCAGACTGGACTGGAGGACTTTTGGTGGGATACGGTTGAAGCTGGTTGGGAGGAGTGTAGGGGTTCGTTCCCCCGTCGGGTGCGCAGAGCCTTCAGAGGGACTGTTCACTTGATTGTGTCACTCCCCCTATGTATACCATACCGATCCAGGGTAGTTGGAAGGTAGAGAATGTCAGGCCAGGGGAAATAGCTCAGAGGAAGAGCAGCCGCTTCAAAGTTGGAGGGTCCCGGGTTCGAGTCCCGGTTTCTCCATGACATTTTCCGCTGACCACTACATAAGCTACAACTAAGATTTGGACATTGTAAATCACCTAAAGTAACACTTTAGATATTTCATATAGCAGTTCAAGGGATACCAGGGTAGGATAGGGTAAAATACCCTAATAGCATGTAAATGAGCTAGTTCTAAGAAAATAATTCCCAATAAATGCATATTTTTCACATTAATCAAGGGATGGAAGAAGGTATAATAATTGTTGAATAGATTGTCAGCCTAGCCTCATGGAATATTCCATTAGATTATTTGACAAAATGTGGGGCATTTTACCCCGCATGTCAAAAGGCTGGGGTAAAAGGCCCACAATGATGGGCCAAAAGGCCGTTGCTGAGATAATGTTTACGTAAAAATTCCATGTACCTGTTGGAATTAAAGGGAAGATAAATAAAATGTATCTTTATGGCCTACTTTTGACTCCTTTGCCTTATAGCACCTCAGCCCATACTTTTAACCCCTTTACATTGCTATCCAACAAACAGTGCACATTTCAGTACCCTTCTATTTATAATTATTTGAAATTGAACACTCTTAATGAAAACCTATAAAAGAAGTCTTTACTTCCAAGTCTTACATGGCTATATACAGCATGGGCATGTACTAGTTACCAAGTTGAGTCTGTGTAGGTGTTATCCATATACTAAGAGAGGGTTGGCCACTCAAGGGCCTTTGCTGCCCTCTGGCAGAGACCCTTTGAACTATTTCCTATACATACAGCTGTCACGCGCAAATCACCAATGCTGCGCAGATCGCCAATCGGCGTGGCGCAGATTGCGAGATTGATATATTTTCTGTTATCGTTTAATAAAAGTAACCAGATAGCGGGATTTTGTGAAATGAATGCTTAGATTATAATCTAACCCTAGTACAGATGGTTTCTGCTGAAGAACTATTCTAAAATAGATTTAAGAACTTAGAGACAGAATGACTGCTTGCCGATTCACCGATATCGGCGATGTGTGCCCATTTTAGATTTGCGCGGCATCGATCTTGCGCCATTTGAAAAATGCGCTGCGCTGTTTGCTAATATTGGCGATCCGCACTGATTGGCGAACGGCGCGGAGCATAGCCATGGATGACAGAGGTGAAGGGGGACTTTGGCAAAGTCCCCCCTCACCTCTGTCACCAATGGCTATGCGTATAAATAGACATGCCAGAGGGCAGCATCAGTCCTAGAGTGGCACACCCTCTCCTTAGTATATACCGTAAATCCCCGGTCATAAGCCGGATTTTTTTTCTATTTTGGGCCGAAACCGGCTTCTAAATTTTTCCCAAAGTCCCCCCCCCCTCCCGGCTTATGACCGGTTTTTTTTTTACTATAGAATAAAGAGAAAACGGGAAAAATTTGACACCAAAACCGGCTTATAGGATTTCCCTGAACTCACCCCCGGCTTATGACCTGGGCCGGCTTATGACCGGGGATATACAGTAGGTAACATCTATGCAGGACTCAATTTGGTAACTAGTACACGCCCATGGTATACAGCTACCGTAATCTCCCGCATATAAGACGCGAGTAGCAAAAATGGAACTTGGTGGTTTGGGCCCCTATGGAGTTTCAACGCTTAAGAAAGATAATTGCTACCTCTGGCGTGAAATTTGTCCTCATTTGACCTTACAGCCATGGTGGACACGCTTGGGGTAGTGGAGCATTAGTACCCCTCTGCCATCTAGTGGGTATTTCATACATTTTTCCTATATGTCAGACTGTAGTTGATTTTTTACTCACCAGAGGGCAGTAGTGGTACTACTGAGGGGTGGTTTACGCTTGGGGGTGGTGGAATGTTAGCACCCCTCTCCCCCTAGTGGGTATTTCATACATTTTTCCTACATGCCAAACTGTAGTTGATTTTTTACTCACCAGCGGGCAGTAGTAGTACTACTGAGGGGAGGTTTGTCATAAACCTTTCATTCCTACATACGCTAATTCATTACTGATAGCTCAGTGAAACTTTCCTATACGTACATATACACTTGATTTTACACAGCTTCATACATCAACATGTATGGACGTACTACACGTGAAGATGTATTGAACTTTGAGTTCAAGGAGAAAGAAGAAACAACATATGAAGAATATAAAGACGGATTAAGAAAGATTTTCTGCGGGTATGGTAAAATACCGGTGCATTATTATGCAGCTCAGATGGAATTGGTTCTACTTCACTCTTTTATACCGGAATTTCACCACAGAAAAATGTTCCGACTGTATCATGAGATAGCCCGAGATCAATTTCTCAATTCACATGAACTGATTCCTCAGTTGATTCACTACGGATGGTATGATGTGCGCTCGATGTTGAACATCCTCACTAGCAGTGGAATGCCACATGATGTACTACCTCAGATATGTTTCAATGAAGCTAAGCGCGTAGTGAAGAAATATGATTTTTCACAGGGGTTTTCTCTAGAAAACTCATGCATTGACTTAGTCGTTTATGTTACAGTGGAAAAGATTAAGAAAGTTGTTGGACCGGCAATTTTCCATTCTGAGTATTATCATGACATGCCTGGAATGGGTCAGGTTGAAGCTATAGTGGAGGAATACAGTAGGCTGCTTCCCTCTACAGTGTACGAACGAGTCAGACAGAGAATCGTGGGGACAGTCACCCCTTTCAGAGGGAGGGAAATTCTCACAAGTCCAAGATGTAATGTGTATAAGACTATACACAGATATGCTAGTGGTAATTACCTTTAAATAACAGGACAGAAACAGTGTATACCATCTAACGAGTTTAATGGCCTATTTCTACAGTGTTCTCTAGTTCACCTCCTACACACCAGTCGGAGCTACTAATCAGATACTGTTATATCGCTATCAGACGCTATACAGTGAATGTTATACACGGAGACATTTTCTTATCACCCTAATATTGTTTTGGAATTATCTAACGTTTTCAGCACTGCAGGATACTTTTCATTATCCTATTACTATTTTTGGAAAGTATCTGACGTCTCAGTAGTTATGTACGGTCAAACAACACCTCAGGAAGTAGATTCCTTTAATGATTTCTCATTTAATGAGACTGATGAGACCACTCGTGATGAGTTCATAAATAAATGCAGGACTGTTTTTTGTGGATATGGTAAGATACCAATTAATTATTATGCAGCACAAATGGAACTTGTCTTATTGCATACCCACATGGAATCGTGGTTGGAGCCTAGAATGTATAGCATATATAATAGAATGGCACGACATCAGTATATGGCATCCCATAATCTAATGACTCAGCTTTTTAGAAAGGACTCTTATGATCACAGAGAGATGCAGCGAATACTTGAATCAGCAGGACTGGTATGGCATGAACGGAGCAGTATTGTTCGCCGGAATGCAATACGTGCTCTTGCTAAATACAATTTCTCTGAAGGATTTACTCTACTGAATACATGTATAGACATGATAAGCGGTGTCATAGTCGAGAGGGTGAAGAATACAGTAGGTTCAGGGGTGTTTTTCACTGAGTACTACGATGATATGCCTGGAATGACTAAAGTCAGAGCTATTCTTGATAAGCTTGATCAGCAGCTACCTGCCATTGTATCCCGTCGTGTTAAGTTCAGAGTTTTGGGCACTGTTGCTCCTTTCAGAGGTCGTGAAATTTTTACCAGTTCTCATTGTTTGTTATACAAAACTCTGACTGCTTATGCTACTGGTAAAATACGTGTATAGACCCATTTGTAGATCACATGATATTGAAAGAGATGAATTAGAAGTTCTAAACATCGACATAGCTGAATAATCATTATTATATGATATGGATATATTATGCTGAGTACATGTAGTAATATACTAAAGTGTAGTATAGATATATTTGCACCTATATATTTCAGTTAAATGTATCTAGATATACATCGGATTTCACCGGATTACCGGATATACTGTAACTCAATACACAGGATACGTCATAGGGTCGTGTCTACTTAGTTTCATTAGATTTTTTTACACGCTCTTTTAATTCAATGTCACGGCCAGATCTCAATCTCATGCACTCAGGGCGTTTGGGGGTTTCTGAAGTCACTGGCACATCACATGTCAGTTCAGGCGATGACAGCCATTTGTTAAGGACGCCTGCTTCACACTTAATGATAGGGGACGCAGTAGGTGTAGTGAACCTGTCTTCTCCCATGCTTAAGACCATAGGGGTAGAGGTTGTTCTGTGCAGCGTTGAGGAGTTAGGCGATTCTTTCAAATTTCCGGGCACTGAACTTTTGGCACCACACTGTTCAACACACTGTTCAACATCTTGTGTACCCCCAACCCAGGCACCTGGTTGAGTAGGTTTCCATGAGACTGATTGGTCGTTAGAGGTACTGGGAGGCACAGTAGCAGCACTTTGAGAGGGTTCTGAGTAGGGTCGGGTATCCTCGTTCCCACAGTCAGCATTTTTGTCTCTGGATGTAGGGTCAGTCAACCTTAAGTACAATAAATGAAGCATGAGGAGCGTGAGAGAACCCTGTATGGTATTCATGTATGTCTTGCGAGAAATCAATCTTAAACTTTGAGTTTTACAACACATTTAAGAATCTGATATAATATATGAGAATATATGAGTATATGTATGCATGATATTATATAGGTATTCACCTGTTCTGATGATTCTCATTTACATATTCAACACTGGCCTGTGCTGTCATAGGGGACCTGCATGATCTACCTGTTGGAGACCTGAAATTGTATGAGGACTTTTATATCATGAAATAAAATATTAATTCTATTTTCATCGTTTATTACTCATTTCATTAGAGAATAGAGTGAATACATCAATGGAGTTATTACATTGAGACTCCACACAGATATCCATAGTAATGATTTATTATATCTATAACAACCATTATGAGTAAATATAACAACAATAGAGATTCATACTTACATCCAGTCCTGATTCATATGGGGAACCAGTTCTAACGCGGTGTTGTTGGTGCCGGTGTTGTTTACACTGTTTCCACACATTAAAATGTTTCTCCAGGTACCAGACCTAGATCGCTTAAGCCAAACTATGACCATTGTGATCAGTGTAATGATAACGACTATGACTCCTAGCACTGATAAAATAGGAACATACAGCTCAATTTCCCCTTTCAGGATGACATGAGTCTTGTTTCCATCTATTCCAATACCGACAGTAATATTGCCCTTATTCAGCGTTTTAGACAGCTCTAGTTTCATACCACTTCTCTTTGACTCATCTCTACCATAGGTCTTTAGTTTAATTCCATTGTCATTGTGTGGGGTGCTAGAATCATTGTTATAAGGTGCTTTTAACGGTATGAAATTCTGTTGATAGGGGGTAGAAGGTTCATCAGATATTAGGCGCAACCCTTCAGTGGTAGAAGTTAAATCATTAGACCCGTCTCTAGAGGTAGATTCAATTTCAGTCATAGTTTCTATGCTCGCCTGAGTCATAATAATATCACTTTGCGAGACTTTGTCACTCAGTTCACCACGAGCCTCACCTGACAGCCATGGTGATGGGGTGCTGACGTAATGTGTTGACACGCTACCATGACCCCATGACACACTCACTAAATCTGGATTCTTCATTACATCATACGTAGTGAGTAATTTAGATATAGTGGGAGTAGAGCTGTCATCAATACTAGGGATCTGAGTGCTGCTCACTAGAGCATACACGTCACCCGTAGTCACTAAGGGTATGACAGAGTTCAGGGCTGTACTCTCTACGGAGTTCTGTGCTGTAGTCTCCATATGTATTCCCTGCGTTGTAGTTTCAATTGATTCACTTAGACCATTCTCAATTGTTCCAACACCGTCATATCCTGTTACATACTCTTTAATGAGGTCCTTGTTGTGGTCCATATCCTCAGAACCTTTTATCTCCAGTGAGCATGAATTTTGTAGAATCCATTTAGGTAAATGTTCTCTGCATGATATAGGGTTATTTCGTACATCCAAGATGTCGTATACCTTAGTTATTCGTACATATCTTATGTCATTATACTGTAAAAACAGTTTATTGTAATAATTGTATTCAACGCCTAACTCAGGAACTGATGTTAATCCTTGACCGCTGCATAGAATCGATCGAGTGTTTGGCTCACAGAGGCATCGCAATGCTGGTCCACAATGGTGCATACCATCGGTAATCGACATTCCGTACATGAATAAAATCATGTAAATGTATGAATTAATAACATTCATGGTGCTTCCAAGTACTTGTATCTCCCCAGCCTGTGTCTTAAGAACTACTGTTGTCTGTGTGACTGGCGTCACTTTAACTTAGAGCGGATATCAGATGAGAACACTCAGTAATTAAACAGTCTGACATAGACTTGATTTAACCCTACACATAATGTATTTTTCTATGTGCTGTATACATAATGTTCACGACAGTCATCAGTTTTACCCTTTTTTATTTTCTTTCTACCCCGTATGATCCTTGTAATGCATGTGGTTTTACCCCATATGCTTTAAAGCCGTGTTAAGTGAGTCACACAGTACATCAAAGTGTTCAAAGGTTTCACCCTGTAACCTACACTCCCTACTTCATAACTGGATATTGTACAGTCTTTTATACCCCAACTACTATACAACAGTACCTTTTAAAGAATAGGGACTTTACCCCTTTTTTCATAAATGAAACATTGCTTTACCCCATTCATGATAGGGTATACACCATATCCCCAAAGGATAACAGGGTGCTCATGCACGTCTACAGTCATGACCTGAGGGTCAAGATCAGTAATCTAACTTTACACATCACAGTATCACAGGACAGGAGTCTGTAGATGTGTTTACCCTCGTTAAAACAGGATACTGTACGCCGTTAGTAATCTTTTATGGCTGTGGGAGGTTGTAATTGATTCCCCAGGCTCATCCTACACCACCCTCACACAGACGCCAGGTTGTAAAGGTGTAATTTAAGGGTGCCATTTAGGGTTGGGTCATGGTGATGAAAAGCAACTTTTTTCATCACCACCAAGGGACATACATAGTAAGAAAGAGAGAGAGAGAGAGAGAGAGAGAGAGAGAGAGAGAGAGAGAGAGAGAGAGAGATAGATAGAGAGACACCCAGAGGTTTGATAAAGCAGTCCTACAGGGTGCCTTCTGTCCTTCAGCGGTACCTGGCTGCAGGAGGGGCGGGGTTTACTATGACGTAGCAGCACCGTTATTGGTCTTAGGGGTGTAGACGCATGGTCACCCTCACTGACCACCTGAGATGTATAAAAAAAGGTGTGGCGTGCGGGGAACGCTACACTGATATTGAACCTTGCTGTAGACTCACCTGAGCTACTTTCAGTTGAAATTTACCCAGTTTTCAACCTAATCAGACAACACTCCTCAAAATGTCTAAGGTGAGTTATTCGCTATTAACTTCAGCTCTTTTCATTCAATTATAGCAAGGACACGTAATGTAAGGATGAATAAATCTTTTCATGGAATATAATTCATCTGTTTATACCTGAAGTTCTCACAGCGTTCCTGTTTATGACATATTACATTTGATTATTATAGATAATATTTATATAATCATTTATGATTTTTATTAAGACTTTTTTTTCTTTTCTTCCTCAGCCAGCTTTGAAAAGGAAGCAGACGCGCCGTGCAGTGCATGTAGCACCTCAAGCCGAGAACATCCCCCCTCCTGAACCCTCAAATTCTAAACCACCTGTTGAGCAGCCTGAAGACGAGGACGTTTGGGTCCAGGACGCACCCAGCGATGATGATGTTTTTACACCTCCGCCCAAAAAGGTTGTCAAAGCCTTAACGTATGCCGATGCTGATGAGGAGGGTGACACAGATACTGTGGAAGACTCCGAGGGGGCATCTCAGGCCACACCATTTAAAACCCCAACTAAGACCGGTAGGGTTAAGGGTGGTGCGCCGCCACGCGCTTCAACACCACGACCTTCCCCATCATCATCGCCTTTACACCCTCCAGCTTCACCTAAGACTGCCTCGAGCGGGTCTAAAGCATCAAAGAGGGGGGTTGTCGAGCCTAGAGTTAGCAGAGGGTCATTCTCAGCCTCCCCACAGCAAACTGAGTCCATCGTGAGAGGTCCAAAAAGAGAGTCTGATGTCCTGTGCTGGCTTGAGCCTGAGTTTATCCGCCGAGGAATTCCTAAACCATTCAGGTATGTTATGATTTGTGATTAACTGATTTATGTTATTCTTGATATTTATAATTTTAAGTTTGTTATGTTAATCTACTACTGACATGAATCTGTATAACTATCACAATATAATTTCATATTATCTCATTAAAATTTCAATTCCACTCTATCTACTCACTAGTGACATGGAATCTGAATTATTACATAGTTCAATAACAAAGTTATATTACATTGCAAATGCTATAAGTATTATCATAACTCTCATTATATGATATATGAGATTTATTCTAAATAAATAAAACATTATACTCCTGACTTTTACAGGAAGTGCATTCTGGTGGATGATGATCTGACTGGAGAGCCATTGGTCTCGATTTACACGGTGTTAAGGATAGAGACGGCCGGGGACCCTGAGGACCCAGACTCGGTGCTGTGGCAGCCAATTAAAAAGGGTGGGGCTGTCCTCACTGTGAATCAGTGGCGGACCCTTTGCGACAACATAGAGGCCATTGACGGCAGGATTGAAGAGTTGGAGGACAGTGAGTAATGAGACGTGTATTACGTGCAAGAAATCCTCAACTTTTTTTTGGGTGTATTTCAGTTTTCAATGTAGAGGCAGTCAGAGCGTATAGAAAGAGTATAGATAATCTGACTCTTTAGTTTATGTAGGGTCGTCATATAGACACTTTCACAGTGTATTCATTAAGAATTATTATTCTTTTAATCTATGTAAGGTCTTATCATTTATATTTTTAGTAATTATAAAATTTGGAGACTTCTTACAATCAAAGGGTATATCCTGAGGTGGTTTGTTGTCGGTTATCATATACATTCTAACATTTCACATGTTATGGATAGTTCTAGCTCTAGCTTTTCACTCTCGGATCTCCCTCAGGAGATTTTTTGGTTAGTCATTACATTCTTAGAACATGACAGAAAAAGCTTACACAGATTTGCTATAGCCTCAAAAAGAGCTCGGGGTGTTCTTTCTTTAAAAGAGACCTGGAAATACTTTATAAAGAGACGTTTTATAACACTTCATGACTGGTCTGATATAGAGGTTTTTATTGACAGATTGAATTGTCTCAAAACCCTCTATCACAGGCTTTTTGATGTGTGTGATAGTTTAGATAATATCCACAACAACATTGGCTTGAATTTATACAGGCGTTTAGGCTCAATTCTCTCAGAAAACAAATGTTATAGCAGATCTTATGAATTACTTCTGATATTTAAAAAGTTAATTGTAACTCTCACTATCTTTAAGGTTTATTCAGAAAAAAGAGACCTTCACTATGTAATGCAATCGCGAGAAGGTTTCAAAATAGGTCGGGGTCTGGCAAGCTGTGGTGTAAAGGTTGTAGATTCTGGAGAAATTGTTTCTTTTTTTCTGGAATTTTCTGGTAACTCTGAACACTTTGAGAACTTCAAAATTCCTATTCTTTTTAACTTAGCGCATATTGGTAGAGATATTGATATAAAGTTTAAAGAGCTTTTCTTTGACGTATTGATAATAGAGATTAGGAAATATATCAATCCTTCAGTAACATCCAGGCATACATTCTTAAATAATGTTTATAATCTGAGATCGGATATTTTCTGGTTGGTTAATGCTAGTGCATTTATCAGAGACTTGTATATAACAGACCCCGATCTAGAGAATATTTGTGATAGAATAGACGATATTGTAGATCCTGGATTTAAAACACTGCGTCATCTCATGATAAGCTGAGTAATAGACTGATTCTCACAAGACTGAAATCATGTTTGACTGTCCTGTTTGTGGTAAGTCATATAAAAAGATTTTTTATCTCAATAAGCATATTGAAACACACATTCCTGAGAAAAAAGGAAATGGTGCCTCCCCTGCAGCTCACACAGTTACCAAACATATCTGTCATGTCTGTGGGAAAGAATTCCCTAAACGTGGCAACCTGAATCTGCATTTAGACAGGCGTCATGGTCTTAATGCTATTGGTAACGATAATGATAATCATAATGATAACCAGAATAGCAGCCATGCCGGTTCTCAACCTATACCAACTGATCAAAATTCCCCAGACATTACTGATCAGGGTTTTGGATCAGGGGGGTTATATTCATTGCGTCAGGTGAATGAGCAATTTTCAAGAAAATTCCAGGTTAGACATACAACATACACTTTTAGATTAAATATGAATGAAAAATTTAAATCTATGAAGGATGTTTTGGCACGGCTTTTTGAAGCTTTTGAGAAACTGGTTGAAGAACTGACTTTGAAATTTGGTTCTGACGATCTAATTAGAATGACCATAGACAGTAGAGATATAGACTATCCTATACTCATACATTTCAATACGGTTAGTAGCATCAGTGCTAGAGATATTCTAACCGAGATAGACAGAGTTTTACAGAGTTTCAGTGTTTTTAACCTGAACAAGGGTTGCACGATAACAGTCACTCATGTCAAAGTTCCTTCAGGATCAGGGCGGGAACCAATCACTCATCTTCTCAAAATTAAAAGGTGTGTAATATATATCAAGAATAGAGATAATTGCTGTGCCATTCGAGCCTTGGTTGTGGGTAAAGTTCTAGCAGACAGCAGTGGTAACCGTCTGAACAGCGCAGTACGGAAAGTCTGTGAAAATAAATTGCTGCAGTTACGCATGGTAAAAAAATTATATAAATTCTCTAAGATACCCTACAACACTCGTATAACACTGCCTATGTTTGACAAATTGTCTAAAGCCCTGAAAGGATACCGCATCATGATAGTTTCTAAAGATCACTTAAATTCTATAATCTATGATAATCGTGTTAAAACACCCCGGATAATAAGCCTATATCACTCAGATGGTCATTTTGATGTTCTTACAAGTCTCCCTTCCTTTTTCGGTAGGTGTCATTTCTGTACTATATGTTATGCACGTACTAATAATCACCACCAGCATGCATGTAAAGACATATGTAAATTGTGTAAACATGAACATAAACCTGAGAACGATGCCGAATGGTTTTACTGTGTGAAATGCAACCGTAGTTTCAAGGGTATGGACTGTTTCAATTTTCACTCTAAAAAATACCCTGCATATCGTGGTAGTGGTTCTGGTACTAGTAAAAAAAAAAAAATGAGAAAATCCGTGTGTCAGACCTGGTATAAATGCAGAACCTGTAATATGTTCTTAAGAAGAAAAAATAAGCTTTTGATTAATAAGGGTGCATCTAAACGCCATGTATGCTTCATGAAAAAATGTGGTATCTGTCATGTTGATTATAATACCTTGAATGAGCATATTTGTTATATTCAAAAGGTTAAGTCTATTTCTGAGTCGGAAACTAAAGACTTATCAGTCCAGCGATATATATTTTTTGATATAGAATGTACTCAAGATACAGGCAAGCATGTACCCAATCTATGTATAGCAGAGCGCACATGTCATGACTGTATTAAATCAGGGCATGCTCAGAGAAAATTTGACGCTGCTTCTAGTTGTGACACGTGTGGTATAAATCAACATGTTTTTTATGGTGAGGGGTGCGTAGAGAGGTTCTGTGAATGGGCTTTAGTGAAAGAACACAAAAACAGTAAAATGATATGTCATAATTTCCGTGGGTATGACTCTTATTTCATTTTAACCTACATTTATTCTAAAATACTGAAACCAGGTATTATTTACAATGGTGGTAAGGTAATGAGTCTCAAAGTCCCTCCATACAATATCCGTTTTTTAGACTCCCTGAATTTTCTCCCAATGGCTCTCTCTAAGATACCTAAGACATTTAACATTCCTGAATTATGTAAAGGATTTTTTCCGCATTTATTCAATAAAAAATCTAATCAAAATCATCATGATCAAGTTCTACCTCCAACTTATTTCTATATGCCGTGGATCATGAAATCTAGTGTACATAAAGAATTTGTTAAATGGTATGATTCAAACCTTTTAAGTGATTTCAATTTTAAAAAGGAGTTAATAGATTATTGTAAAAGTGATGTACATATCCTCCGTCGTGGTTGCTTGGAATTTAGAAATATTTTTATGGAAATCTCGGGCAAACACAAAATCGATCCCTTTGAGAAATGTCTAACTATAGCTTCTGCCTGCAATCTTGTGTACAGAACTATGTTCATTAAAGAAAACACTATCCCTGTAGTAGCTCATTTTAAACCTTATGATAATCATTCAGTACATAGTATGCTATGGTTAATATATATAGAAAGAACAAAAGGTATTCAATTAAGACATGCTAGGTCTAAAAAAGGTGAATTTAGAATAGGTGGTAGAAAAGTAGACGGGTATCATTCAGGTTCACGCACTGTCTACCAATTCCATAGTTGTTTTATTCATGGTCACGATAAATGTTACCCATCTCAAGTGTATAATACTTTTTTGAGTAAAAGTATGGGCGTCCTGTACCAGAATACAATGAGACTTGATGAAGAAATTAGGGATTTAGGGTACTCAATTGAGACCATCTGGAGTTGTGATTTTGATGAGCTACGAAAGACTGTAAAATACAACTCTGTAATGAATGATGTTTCAATTGTCGAACCCTTACAGCCAAGAGATGCTTTTTACGGCGGTAGAGTAGATACAACTAAAACATATCATAAATGCGGTGGGAATGAGAAAATTGAGTACATGGACTTCACTAGTTTGTATCCTTATGTAAACAAATACTGTAAATACCCGTGCGGTGAGCATAGAGTAATACCTGCTGAACAGTGGAGTGAGAATGTTGACATAGAAAACATTGAAGGGCTGATAAAATGTTCTGTCTTACCACCAAGGAAATTGTATCACCCTGTACTACCGATGAGGTATAAAGATAGGTTATATTTCACCTTATGTAAATCGTGTGTTGTATCAGCCGATAATATATTTAATAGCACCAGTGATAAAGATGACTATTTCTCTGCATTTTATGGTTTTTTTAACGGGCAATCTTACTCATGTAATCACTCCGATAGTAAACGTATGATCACCGGTACATGGGTATCCATGGAACTGAAAGAAGCTGTAAGAGCTGGGTATAAAATAGTTAAAGTATATGAGGCATGGCACTATGACAACGTTTCTGTATATGATAAAAAGACAAAAACTGGAGGGCTTTTCACTGAGTACATCAATGCTTTTCTGAAAATAAAGCAAGAGAAAAGTGGTTGGCCTAGCTGGGTTAAAACACCTGAAGACCGGCAAACCTACATTAACCACTATTACGAGAGGGAGGGAATACTTTTAGACCCTGATAACATAGAATATAACCCTGGGTTGAGAGCGGTTGCTAAGCTAATGCTGAATTGTTTTTGGGGTAAGTTTGGTCAGAAGCAAAATCAAACGAAATCAGTCTACATTACAGAACCTGCTGAATATTTTAAACTTATAACTGATAAAAGAAAAGAAATATGCAACATTCAACTGGTCAATGAAAATGTTATATTCGTGGAATACAAATCAAAGAGGGAATTTGTACAACCTAACAGTAAAATAAACGTTGTCATAGCAGCATACACTACAGCTCATGCTCGAATGAAACTGTATTCTATCCTGAAACGTTTGGATAGACGTGTCATGTATTATGATACTGATAGTATAATATTCAGATCATACATTAACCCTCCACATAACTGTAGCGAATACACACCACCTACTGGTGATTATCTAGGCGACCTAACTAATGAGCTACCTGAAGGTCATTTTATTTATGAATTTGTTTCCACAGGGCCTAAAAGTTATGCTTACAAAACATGTGATTTTGAGGGTAACAAGCAAGATGTCATATGTAAAATAAAAGGTATAAACCTGACGCAGAGTGTATCAGAAAACATAAACTTTACCAGCATGAAAGACTTACTACTTACTGAACTGAGAGCTAGAGCTGGTCAGGAGGTGTACAAGCCTCTCAAAATGATGGTAAAGAACAGAAGTTTTATTACTCGTGATAAAGCTTCTGCTGTTATACGCACTATAGAACAGCTTAAATGTTTTCAATGCGTCTTTGCAAAGCGTTATGTTTTAATCGATGGTGAGACTATACCTTTTGGATACTGATGTGTGCCAGTAAGTCACAAACTCTGTCCCAAACTTCTAAACGCTACTCCTATAGCAAATCTGTGCATTCATTTAGTGTCAATAAAACAAAATAAATTTCACACTGATGTCACACTGATGTGTTTGTTTTTATCAGAATATATAGATAATCTCAACAATTTCACATGCTTAGTAGTATCAAAATAAAAGAAGCAGTCAATAATCATACCCGGTAGGGTGATATAAACATGCTACATACATGATGAGTAGCAAGTCTGTAGTATCAATTCTGGAATATTCAAGTCTGGAGTATTTAAATCTAGAGTATACAGGTCTCTAAAAAGCAGTTGTAGAGGTACACTTTACTAAACCATAGGAGTTGGGTACCGTCTGACGTGGCGGGTGAGTCGAGTCGTCGGACGTTCCTCAGGTTCCGGATAGGTGGCAGCACCGATCCGGGTCTGTGGGGACATCTGACGACGAACACCTGGGTCCGTATATAAAGCCCAGGGCTCAGCCGCTACGTCAGAGGCCCTTCTGGCCTCCACACTATGTAAACCACTGTCTTTTAATATTAGCTGCCTCTTTGATATCATTCGGCAGCCGTGAGTGTGCATTAAGTAATAAACCTAACCGTTGGCATACACTTGGAATACTGTCTTACTCTTTCTTTCCGAATCGTAAGACCCGAACCCCCCAGGTCCGTAAGGCCACAAACCCTTACACTGGTGCCGTGACCAGTTAATTCTGGTGTATAGCCCGGACGTTATAACGTCCGAACGGCTAGTACATGGGTTAGACACCCTTAGGGAAGCTAACCCAGCAGGGCAATCACTTGCCCAAGAGAATGGAAATGGATCGCTAATGCTCCAAGCCCATTCGGACTCACAAGATGCAGAATCAGCATCCTGGAGAGATCCCGGACCCCACTATAATGATAGTGAAGAGAATCTGCCAGACTCTGTACGACGCGAACAGTCCATACAGAGACATAGTAACTTAATAGGCCAGCATTCAATTGTTGACGAATTATGTGATTCGATGTTCGAAGTCGGTGGTAGTACTAACCCAGAACATCCGGCACCAATGCGAAAAAGGGTAACATTCGGAGAACTACCTTATAGGTTACCCAGGCCCGAATTACCAATATTAGATTATAGCGCTATAGATGGCGACTTAACCTATGCGGTACCGGAAGGTGAAGAATTAAAACGACCGGATGTCCTGTTGTTGAATGAAACTTATGTAACTTTGAACGAGAATTTAAATACCTTGGTCAAAGCTAAGGATGAAGTATTGCATGAAAAACTTCAAATGGAAGAGGACCTAACTGGCATGCGAAAGGAATTCGAAGCCAGAAGGAGCGAGTACATGAAAGAACTCGAGAGTGAAGAACTAAAACTTCAATCTATGAGAGATTCATTCAATAAAGAATATGATAATAGGCACATTCGTATCCAAACATACATAGATACGAACGACCAACTAAACCTTGATAAGACAAAATTCGAATCCGAAATTCGCCATTATCAGGAGGAGTTGGATAAATTGAAACTTCAGTGCAGTAAACAAGCTGAAGATAATGAAACCATCCGGGTAGGCATCATAGCTTACAACAAACAGCTGGAGGAGGATAGACAGAAACTCACGAATGAGCTTCAGGAATTGCAGGCCACTGCAATAACTCTAGATAAATATGTAGAAGCAGCCCAGTTAACTATAGGTAATATAGACCCAGCTGTGGTATCTACAATGTTGGGAAAGACATCTAAAGATGCAACCCCAATTAGATACAGCCCATTCGTTGATGATGGGGCTGACAAGAATGTGGTATCCGGAATCTATAAGAAACCGGATAATGCTGCAGTAAATGGAACCGCATCTAAACCAGTAGTTCCAATGCTGGATACGATAGGACCAGCACCACCCATACCAGATTTGAGTCACAAAATCAAAGCGACTCACGATGGTGCTACAGGGAATAATAATAATTCACCCGTGGCACAACCAAGAGCACCCGGACCAATGAGACATATGTTGACACCACCTTCATATTTCCCCCAACCCGGCCACAGTACACCAGCAGTACCAAGATTACCGAATCCACCCCCAGGTTCTGGTAATGGTCCTACTGATGGACGTTTTCCGAGACCAAATCCGCCACAAAACAATATCAACGGCGGTACGTACCAACCGAGAACATCTTCCTATGGATATAGAAATAATTATAATCCATCGGGAAGTGGCAATTATCAGAATGGTAATAGCTATAACCAGGGATGGAATCAAAATGATTCTTACCCTAGATATGCTTCTTCTGGAAACACCGGTCACAATAGTGGATACCCTGGTGGTTCATCTGGAGGCTATAATAATAATGGTCCACCAGGAGGAAACCCTCCAGGCGGCCCAGGAGGATCCGGATTCGGAGGATCAGGATCAGGAGGAGATGGCAGGAAACCTAACAGGAGAACTTCTATGCCTGCAGGGATGCAAACCATCTTTGATAGAAGCCAATGTATACAAAACCTTGGCATTGACTGCTACCGAAAGGGAGCAGACGGCATGGAAGTCATGAACTGGAGCATGCGAGAAGCAGATAGACTACGCGGATGTAATAATCCGGCACGTAGGCAGGCACGGATACCCCCTCCATATGATTCTAATGATCCATGGAAGGACAGGTATCAAGCTTTTGTTGACGAAGTCAATTGTAGTGGCTGGACAAAAGAAGAAGCTCTGCCATATTTGATTTGTTGGTTAAATAAAGGCGGAAAAGTAGCTCTCAACCAATGGAGAGCAGCTTACGGAATATATGGTACCTATGATCAATTGGTCGAATGTGCCGCATACCTTTTCGGATCAATCGTTAGAGAAGATCCGTGGGTAAGCTTTAAGAAGAGGACACAAAAACCTAAAGAATCACACAAAGTCTTTGGTTTGGAGCTACAGGACTTGCTTTCGAAAGCACGTCCAAATTGGGCTCATGATGATGATTGTTATCTACAAGAATTGTTTATACAATTCTACAGTGGATTGCGTGATCCAGATCACAAGCAAGTGGTCTGGGACTCTTGGAAAGATGACACTTCCTTCAGTGATCTGTTCATAGCAATCGATGGACATGACATGAAGAAACGTCTGGTAGGTCCCGGACCTAATCCAATAAGAGCAGCTCCATTCCAATACGGAGGTACACCTGCTCCGGTATACGATACTTCCCAATTAGCTCCGGTTGAATCGAATGAAGTTGATGAGCAAGATGAATATGTCTCCGATGAAAACGGAGATTATATTGGTTCAGTGCATGTAGCTGGAAAGTATTACCGACAAAAGCGGTATAGGAAAGTACATTCGAGAGGGAGAAGAGGATCAGTTGCTGGTAAAACAGCTTCCGGATCAACTCAACCTGGCAGTGTAGCCTCTACGGCGAACCCAACTGTAGCAGCCACTGTTGCTCCGACTAACATGATGGAAACATTATTAGCCGGATTAACAGAAGCTCTAAAGAGACCGAGAGTTGACAAATCTCAGAGGAGATGTTTCAGATGCCAGAAACTGGGGCATTATGCTCCAGAATGTATGGCTGAAAAACCTGTCCCTCGTAGGCAGGAGAGTGTCTCTGGAGTAAGTACAGAGGAAAACTAAGGAGGGGTCTCCCGAGGGGCAAAGAAGGGGATCCCAGTGACAAATCTTGCCATGATATCACCATCCGTGATGATAGTTCACATGAAGTAACAAGATCGCCTAACACCGAGGTGGTTGTAGACACCCGGAAGGTTAGGGAAGCTGATATAACAGGTGCTATGGGAGCACAGGGGAAACCCAATATCAGTAACGAGGCAGGCGGCTATTCGTTAGCCAAGGTCTGTGGTGCCCACCTGCCCCCGGGTCATCCTTGTCTGGAATTCTTAAAAGGATGTGGATTGACTCCTGGTGTGAAAAATGACGTTCCGATTGTCACGGACATGCCCTCTGTTCTAAACGGAAGGCGGTGGTATGTTTGCCTTACTGTTAACGGAAGGTCTGCCGAATTCCTTGTGGATACGGGAGCTAGCCACTCTTGTATCTCCAAGGGGTTCTACGACCTTATACCGGATGAACATGATACTCTCAAATCGGGAGGAAGTGCTCAGACGGCCGACGGCAGTACCTTGCAAACGTATGGTAGAACTTGTGTGAGACTACAGTTAGATGGTATACATGACTATGTCATGAGCGCCACCGTTGCGGATATAGCAGATGAGGGGATACTCGGGTTAGATTTCGCATCCCTGTATGGTGCTGTATTGGAACCCCAAACAGGAGTGTTGAGTGTGAGATACCCGTACCCCGTGAAGGTTAGATGTGCACTGAGACAAGTGAGCAGTATGGCTAGTGTGGCACACACTGTGCGAATCCCTCCGGGAGTAGCCTGTGATGTGCTTGTAAGAAGTGATCCTGCAATGCGTAACAAACCTGCAGTGATAGAACCGGATGTAGTTACTTTGTCAGGTATTGGATTAAATTCTGTAGACACGATAGTAGCGAATGCATCCTGGTCGGTAGTACCTGTCTCCAATACTGGAAACACTACTATCTACTTGAAAAAGGGACAAGTTTTTGGAAACGTGACCCTTTCGGAAACTGTAACGGATAGTAAGCTAAGCTTACAGAAGGTAACAGGAGATGATGAAATTTCGGAAGACTTACTTAAGTTGTATGAAGAAACTTCATTAGAAGATCCGGAACACCGGAAAGAGTTCTATGATATGCTCTGTCAGTATCATACTGCCTTTGCCAAACCTGGTGAAAAACTAGGTACGACAAATAAGGTATTACATAAAATAGATACTGGGGATGCCGAACCCTTTAAGATACCGTATAGACGGTTACCCTTAGCAAAAAAGAGAGTAGCTGAGGAGGAAATAAATAAGATGTTGGAACAGGATGTAATAGTCCCTTCTAATAGTCCATGGAGTAGTCCTGTGTGTATGGTAACAAAAAAAGACGGTACTATCCGTTTCTGCATAGACTACAGGAAGTTGAATGGAATAACGAAAAAGAATTCGTATCCATTACCGAGAATAGATGAAACCATTGACTCCTTAGGAGGAAACAGTTGGTTTTGTACCCTAGACTTGCAATCAGGCTATTGGCAAGTGGGAATGAACCCTTCAGATATGGAGAAAACTGCATTTTCAAGTCATATTGGATTATTTCAATATAATGTAATGCCGTTTGGATTGTGCAATGCACCTGCAACATTTGAAGCAATGATGGAAACAATTCTAAGTGATTTATTGTGGAAAAGATGTCTTGTATATCTAGACGATGTCATTGTCTTCGGAAAAACATTCGAAGAATGTTCTAATAACCTAAAAATGGTACTAGAACGTATTATTTCAAATGGTCTCAAATTGAAACCTAAGAAATGCCACATGTTTAGAAAGTCCATAAATTATTTGGGCCGCATCATCAGTGATGAAGGAATAAAGGCTGATCCGGAAAAAATCGAATCAGTTACGAATTGGAATAGACCTAAAACACCCAAAGAAGTAAGGTCCTTTTTAGGATTCTGTTCCTATTACAGGGAATTTATTCCGAATTATTCTAGAGTCAGTTACCCATTACAAGCAATAGCTAACTGGACTCCAGGAAGTACCAAGGAAAAATTTCCTTGGACACATGAACAGGAAACCGCTTTCCAAAAGCTAAAAGACCTGTTCACGAGTACTCCCGTATTGCAATATCCGAATGAGACGGATCATTTCATACTGGATACTGATGCTAGTAATGATAGCATTGGTGCAGCTCTCTCGCAAGTCCAAAATGGGAGAGAAGTGCCAATTGCCTTTGCCAGCAATACACTGAGCAAGACCCAGCGCAATTACTGCACAACCAAAAGAGAGTTGTTAGCAGTAGTCGTATATACCAAGAAGTTCAAACATTTTCTATGGGGAACGAACTTTACTTTGCGTACGGATCATTCCTCTTTAAGGTGGCTACTGAACTTCCGAGATGCTGAAGGCATGTTAGGCCGATGGCTAGCCCATTTATCCGAATATGGGCTTGAACATCAACAGATTCAGCATAGACCCGGAGTTAAGCATTTAAATGCTGATGCTTTGTCTCGAATACCAATCCGGAAATGTGATAATCCGGATTGTACTGATTGTGGAGCTCATAAGGCAGTGTTAGCAGGGATTCGAAGACCATTCGTACCCCTAGTTGCCAGTATACTGGATTGGTCTATGGATCACATACGACATTTCCAGGAAGCTGACTCGATAACTGCACAGCTACTGCAATTAGTACCAAAGGGTATACGTCCAGTTAGACCAGAGGTCTCTCTGGAAAATCGAGAAATGAGAAGGTTTCTTGCTCAATGGACCGAGCTTGAAGTCCGGAAAGGCGTGTTATACCGTTGGAAGCCATGTAATAATGGTGATAGAATCATGCAAGTGGTGATACCACATGCCATGAGACATGACATTATGTACTTCTGTCATGGACATCGGACCAGTGGTCATTTCGGAAGGAAACGCTCGCTAGCACGACTTTCCAAGAAATACTATTGGCCTGGCATGACACGGGACTTGCAAAGATGGGTAACCACCTGTCCGGATTGTTGTAAAAACAAACCCGGACCCGGGATGGGCAAACTTCCCCTATCCCAAGAACTTTTCGGAGTTAGATTCGCAAGAATCGGGGTAGATATTATTAGTGGATTTAATACAACCGCTAATGATAATACCTGTATGATGGTAGTGTGTGATTATTATACGAAATACACTAAAGTATTTCCACTACCGGACCACAAAGCAATTACTTGTGCCGAAGCTTTTGTAAAAGGTTGGGTACTAAGCTTCGGTGTACCATTAATGTTACACAGTGACCAAGGCAGAGAATTCGAATCAAATCTCTGGCAGGGTATGTGCGAGTACTTGGCTATTTGCAAGACTAGAACCAATCCGTATAGACCACAAAGTGACGGATTGGTGGAAAGGTTCAATAGAACCCTCATCCAAGTCCTAAAGTCACTCGTTAATGAACATATGGATGACTGGGATGAGCAATGTCATTTTGTGACACATGCTTATAATAGTACAGTACATTCGAGTACAAATTGTTCTCCGAACCTTTTAGTATTCGGAGAAGATTTGATAATGCCTGCTGACCTAGTTTTTGGAGTCGTAGGAATGGACCCTGAACTACCCTGCCATGTAGTTTTTGTGGAATGTTTAAGAGACAGATTTAGAAAAGCATATGAGTCTGTCCGAATTGATTTAGAGAAAAGTGCCAAATGGCAGAAAGTAGGATACGATACCGATCTAAAACATCGGAAATTCCAATCCGGAGACAGAGTCCTTAGATTACATGAACCACTTAGACACATAAAATTAGCGTCTAATTGGGACGGTCCCTTTACTATAACACAAATTATCAGTGATTGTACCGTAATTATTAAATCTGACCTTGGTCGACTCTATAAGTCAAATGTGGCTAGATTAAGGAGATGGTCTGGGAGGGAGACCTCCACAGAAATGTATGGTGAAGGTTCCGAAAGGATCCTGAATCAGAATCGCATAATAGACCAGGTAAAGAACACTACAGTGAAGCGTGGTCAGGGTAGACCCAAAAAGTGTTCCGAATCAGTAACACCCACGCCAACACCGATTAAGCGTGGGGGAGTTAAAAAAGTCTCGGCAGGTGAAGACAAAAAGAAGAGGAAAGGTGTTTCTAAGGCTAAGAAGCACCTAGAGAAAGCTCTTCAGACTGTCAGGTCCGATAAAGAACTATCCGAGAAGGGGAGATACGTTCGCCGCAGCCCCCGAATTGCCCAGAGGACTGCAGTGACCTAACCTGTATACACAACGAGTGTAATGTTTACATTTAGAGGAACGGATGACAACTGACCCTAAAGGCTTATTTGTCGCCCCCGCATGATGTACCAATGGGTAGTGGACGGATAATCCGGTGGATTTGCTTAAGCTTTCCATAATCTCCACTTAAATCCCCAGTCGAGTCATCGGGGTGAGCGATAATTACCTAAAAACAATCAGTTTGTTGATGTACCGCCCGTAGCACGTGCGTTTCCGCATGACGTCACCGTGTCCAGTCTCGGCTGACCTCTCGTGACCTCGCGGATCGCGGGGAAATGACGTCACGAAAGCTGGCCTGCCGCCATATTTGTTTTCGGTAACGTCCAAGACGGTCGAGCTCGCTCCCTTCTTGGATTTTACCGGCTAAGCAAACCCCCCGCTGCTCCTCCAGAGTCTGTCTCCTGGTAGACAGACTCCGTTTGTGCCGGCCCCGGCGCAGTAAAAGCCGGAAAAAGGAGTAGTTTACTCCCGTGGTCGATTCCCCAGTCATGGCTGAGGAATCCGTAGCTGCAGCCAAGCTATCCGGTGACCCGGATAAGCTGACTCCGTCCGCAGAAGCTTTTCCGGAAGCTTTGTCGCCTGTTACACAGGAAGAGAGCGAGATGATGGACGTGGAGGAACCCACGGATCGCTCGTTCGAGGAGAAGCTGGCTTCATTCTCACTCAATGAGCCAGAGAAACTGCTATCTCCACTCCCAGCAGAGGGATCCGGAGCGACTGCGAGTGCTGAACCCGCAGCGACAGAGTCCGAAACTACCCAAGTTGACGGACAGAAGGATGAGTGGAAGCCAGCAGTGGCGGAGCCTTTTCCAGCTAGTTATGATGGTCGCTACCTGTATGTCCACCCGGAACTGCAGGCACAAGTGACCTACGCGGACGGGACACCAGTCAGGATGGACCCGAAAGTCAGGATAGCTATCGAGGGCGTCATGGCTCCCGAACAGCTGACCAGGATGCCTCCCGAGTGGCTTCGAGACTGGCCGTGGTTCCAACGGGGACTTATGGTGGACGCCGGTTTCCGTGAAACCGTGTACGCAGCTAACCGAGCCTTCGAGCTCGGAGCGTATCCGAAGCCTGACAAGTCCCTGTGGAACGTCAAGGCTACGAACATTAACTGGGTAGGCTGTGTCTGGGATACCGATGGCCAGACCTACCCACGCCCTAGTGCTATCCGGACGCCGTGCCGGACCACTAAGGAATTCCGGGAGGCCGCTGCTAACTTCGAGCAGTGGGACGACGGTTACTACATAACCGAACAGGAATTGGTGGATGTCCAGAACAATTCACTAATCGGATTGGACCGAGCTGCAGCCCTTCGGACGGTTATTGTCCGCCGCATGACTGCCGAACAGGAGGCACAGGAAGAGGCTAAGAGGGCCGCGGAAGCACCCGCACCTCCTATCCCCGACCTGAAGCTTGCCACCAGAAGCTCCGCCAGTGCTACATCAGCTACCGGCAGCACTACTACTCCAGTAGAAGCCACGACCTCCAGCACATCCGGAACCCAGGAACCGGAGGAAGACTGGAAGGTCAGTAAGAACCGACGATCCGCTGCTCGGAAGCTCAAGAATCTCCCGGATTCTGCGAGAGCCGAGCCGAAACCCAGCACCTCAACCACTGGTAGTACTGCCATGGAGGTTGAGTCGTCTGACGAGGAGTCGGTGCACGAATCCTCGGTTGAGTATGATGAGAAGGCCACTCCATCAACTCAAACCGAGGCCGAACGTTGGGCTAACGCCAAATCCGGATTCAAAACCCGGATCCCGACGTGTTTCTCCGACTGTGCGTACGGAGTTAAGAAGGACGGCTCTACCCTCTATGCCTGTCCAGACTCAATCAATAAGAACGATGAGTCGGATGATGAAGATTGGATGCGCCTTTCGGACGAGGACCCCAATCCGAGCAAAGCCTATCGAAAGATGTGGCTTATGCTAAACCACACCGAAGGGTATTACACTTATACCCAGAGGAGGAAGCTGCGTTGGGCTTTAGAGAAGTGGTACGGTGACGATCAAAAGTCCTGTCCCTTCTCTATCTGCCAGGATGCGAGTGATGTCTCGATCCGGACCTGGAGTACTCCAGCCCGGTTCCAAAGGCATCTGGTAGAGGCCCACTTCCACCATCACCCGGTTTACATTTGTGATCCGAGTTATGGTAAGAAGGGCAAGAAGTGTACTACGAAGGTGCAATACAACCGACGTAGTGATCTGGCTAGACACCAGAAGAAATGCCACGCAGAAGGTTTGGACGGGGCCCGGAAGCGCATCATGGAGCTTCATCAGGAACTCATGAAGGAGTTCGATAGCCTGAGCGAGGATGCTTGGTCTAAGATCCGACCAGGGGACCAAGTCCTCTGCGAAGTTCCGAAGACCAAGGATTCGAAACTCCGAGCAAAGATAGTCCTGACTCCTGGAAAGGGTAAACTGGACATGCACGAGTCTCTCTGGCAGAAATGCGAGGAATCCGGAAAGGATGCAAAGAGAGCTCGTGAAAGGAGCAGGAGAGACCAGAACCGTGGCGGCAATGGTAATGGTCAGAGCACAACAAAACCGAAGGTCAGAGCAGAGGACCGTTCCAGGTCCCCTCTGACAAGGCACCCCGCAGAACAGGCTCAGGGCACTCCGGTGTTCAAGAAGCCTGAACCTGCCGGATACGCTGGAGCCGTATCTAAACCTGGGAAAGTGAGTTCTCGAAACTTTCCGTCCTTAAACCAGGGACCTGGACCTGAGAGCCAGACCTTGGTGGTAGGAAAGGATGGTCGCCTTATGCCAAAGAAGACCACCGCATCTGCTGCCGCCGGATCTGCATCCGCTCCAGCCGCCCCACCAGTTACCTTTACCCAGGAGCAGTTAAACATGTACCTGCAAATGGGACTGAAACAGAATGTACCACCTGCCTTCTGTGTACCAACGACAGGTGTGTCCGGGAGTCCTAAACCCGGAAGTGGTCCACAGGCCGCCTCGACTCCTCCCAAGGCTGTCGCGGCACCTGAGAAACCAAAGGACGCCATTACCATTAAAACTGGTAATGCGGAAGTTTGGTTTGAGAAGTCTCGCCAAGGGGAGGCAGATGTCCAGAAGGCCATCTACACCCATTGGGAGAAGACTGTTCGTGAGAAAGCGATCGAGTTTCATCAGGGTCTCCTAAACGAAACTCTGTTGTGTATGAAACAGGTGGGCGACGCTGAAAAGCAACGTCTCGAGACTCTCATCCGGGACGATGTAAAGGCCCAGGAGGAGGCTGCCTCAGCTGCTCAAGAAAAAGCAGCTATGGATGTACACGTGTTGGAAAAGCGTGTAAAGGAGGAGATCACTCGGAACACCAACCTGAACACTAAGTTCATGAGGGTGTTCGGAGTCGACTTGGACGAGTGGGACGGCACTCCCGAGTCGGCTTTAGCTCTTCTGAAGAAGAAGCATGCTAAGAAATCCGTTTAAAGCATGCTAGGGTTATTTCTTCCATAATTTTTTTTCCAACACCAAATGACCAGATATAGTCTTTGCGGAACCCTAAAGGTCTGCGAATGCTTTTACTAGTGCATGAACACCTATGCTATGTGTTCCGGGTTCCTTTGACCAGTCTATTATTCAGGTTGTATAACATTTATTACACCCTGAATAGCCTATTCGGATTTATAATTTCATCCATGAACAATCCGATAGTAGACTTGCTGCTGTGAGACGTATCCGAATGCCAGTTCCAGACTCCTGCTGTTACCCGTGCTAACCAATTACTAGGATGGACTTTACGATTTACCTCTACAACTCATCTGTACTCCCGAATGGACTTATATCTCTACTACTATTACTTCCGGATCAACCTATATCGGGCTATTATTTTACTTATGTCAACTAAAACTTATAAAGGATTACGTTCTCTACACAGTTGACACATCCGGACTAATATTCTACAAATCTACACCATTCGGATATACTATAAACAATAGCACTACTAGAGGATTGTGGGTAGCTGCCCCAAATCAACTACCGTGTTCACTCAATATAAGGAAACTATAAACTTTAGCACGTCCATCCCGTGGTTAGCTGACCACACCTACCTACTAGTACCCGGAGGATACAGCAGAAGACTCCAGCAGCATTTATAATTCCTGTATATTGTATATAATGTCATATTTCTATTTTTTCTATAATATTATATGTATGTACATATCCACTAGACACATATTATAATACGGGTACATAGACATTTCCTGATACGGATCTCTAATCACTATTAGTATTTATATTATAAGATCCGTTAAACTCCACCAGATAACGCATATTATTGTCCTGCGAGACAAAATATATAATAAGTATAATGATCTGGTGCTATAAAGGTTATTAGGTACACGGTGATAATATATTATTATATTCATTAGCACACCGTGATGTTTTTTTTTCAAGTGTATGTTATAAATAATCATATTCGTACTACTCACGGAATCCTTAACGGATTCGTATAATATTAATATACAACATGTCATTAGATAGTGATGTTACTATAACAGTCTTCTTTAAGACTACATATTCAAATGTGTTGTCAATGACTACAAACACACATACGGATGTTATTTTGTGATATGTTTTATTATCGACAGTTCCGTTACATATAGCTGTCATCATCACATGTATACGATTCATATTACTTGTCTTATTAATTATACCTGAAATATAATACAATATTATGTGGTATAATAATTAAATAGACAGTTCCGTTTCACATAACTGTCTCTTCTTCAAGTAATTCGTATAATATTTCAACATCCTAATCGTTATATGTAACTAAAATTCACTATCGAATATATATATATGACATCTGGTTCACAATTTATTTAGTGCTAATGTTATACCTATGGTTGTACCTCTATTACTAAAGGTTTAGACATGTAGAAATGTTATCCTAGTAATATTATACGTATAACACCCTCCTAAATGTCTGGGGGAGTGGTGTAGAGGTACACTTTACTAAACCATAGGAGTTGGGTACCGTCTGACGTGGCGGGTGAGTCGAGTCGTCGGACGTTCCTCAGGTTCCGGATAGGTGGCAGCACCGATCCGGGTCTGTGGGGACATCTGACGACGAACACCTGGGTCCGTATATAAAGCCCAGGGCTCAGCCGCTACGTCAGAGGCCCTTCTGGCCTCCACACTATGTAAACCACTGTCTTTTAATATTAGCTGCCTCTTTGATATCATTCGGCAGCCGTGAGTGTGCATTAAGTAATAAACCTAACCGTTGGCATACACTTGGAATACTGTCTTACTCTTTCTTTCCGAATCGTAAGACCCGAACCCCCCAGGTCCGTAAGGCCACAAACCCTTACACAGTCATTCTAGTATCATTTGAATGGCATGCATTGCGCAGTCTTTAGTCTGTCGTTAGGACAGAGTCTTTGGTGATACACTGTAGGAAAGGTCCATGGTATTACGTAACAGCATTATCAGTTAATGCAATAAGTCTTTAAAAATGTCCCGGCAGGAGTGATTTATAATATTCAACGCTCTGGACATTTGCATGCTCCAGCTTTGAGAACAGACGAATCAATTCCACACTGTTCATTGTGAACGAGTCATAAGATCCTAGTGCAGAAAAGACGGTGAAATTGTCTTTACCTGGGGTCTTCTGGAAAATGAATCCCTTCGTCACACATTTAGTGAAAACAGGCCAGGGTTCCGTTGCTAGATCGTTAATAAGTTCAATGTTTTGAACCATGTCGCGCCACTCCTCGAAAGTTATTTCTATGGTATACTCCTCCGTGTCATCATCGGGGCTGGGCATTATACAGAACTCAGCCTCACACTCCTCAGAGTTAACATCATTATAATTCAGGCGCAAATTCAGTGTTGGTGACACACGATAAATAACCTGCATGAACTTATCGCCCTCCTCATTTGCATCCCACACGAGCACATCGTTATATGCTGTGAATTTTAATGCAGGCATTCTGGCTCAAGTTAGAGAGCCTAGAGTCTTGAGCGTGTAGGTCCCCGCCCTGTTTCCTGGCGCCTTCTGATCTCCAAATGAGGTCAGTGTCATAAGGAAGCATTCTAATCAGGTCTAGTTATCTACCAAGGTCAAAGGGGTCAGAGAGGACATCAGGTATTAGGCAATGATGGCCTGGTTATTCGGACAGGTCAGGAGCTAGAACCCTCCACTGTGGCGGGAACAGGGATAGTATAGCGCAGTGAGGACATCTAGCGGTTAATCTGGTAACTACTACATCTCTACGATTTGAGCGCCGTCTACAGGGTTTTAAGCTAACTCTATGCGGTAGTTTAGTTTGACCTTCGACTGAACAAAAAACGACGTTATCTCTCAAAATTCCGGAACAGGAAAGTCTCATTCTATCGGTAGAACATCATGGATTTCCTCAGAAGAGGTGTAAATATGCTCAGACGTTTGTTTGGAAGGTGAGTACTATAAAAACAATTTGTTAACCCCTTCCACCCCATAAGGAAGGATTTGCACGCAAATCCCATAGAGTAACGGAAATCCAGGGGTGAAAGGGTTAAACCTATCGTTTTGTTTTGTAATCGATGAACAACACAAGACTTGATGTATGATCAGGGTACCGGTGTCATGTTAAATAGAGGGCGTATAGGTTTATAATAAGATATGGGTGTTGACAAAACTTGAGTCCGAGTGAGCAGTTTAACAGCAGTATACTAAATAATCTCTCTTTCTCTCTCTCTCTCTCTCTCTCGCCATATAGCATAGCGCCAATACAAGTTCATCCAAGGTCTGTCACCTCTCCGGAACTCCCAACTATGCATGATGTATCTCAGGACTTTGAGGGGCGCCCAGACACTTCAGGACTAGCGTCACCCTCTGTGCCAGAGGATAATGGGGATCCCGGGGTTGGAGGTTCACCATTACCTGAGTGCATAACTGATTCTAATAAAGTGTATGAGACGGTTCATCTTAATCTGACATTAAATCTGACGGTCAACGATCATTCAGATCTAATAGATAGACCTGAAGTACCCACAGTAGAGGTTAACAAGGTATGTGTCCAGTACACACGACAAATGTCTAAAAATTCAGGGGAGGAAACACCCCAATATAAAGTTACTGTTAACACACAACCCCATGACCCTAGCACCTCAACACCTAGAGATGTGGAATCCAATGGGATTGGCAGTGGTAGTCCAGTGACCCAGAACGTTCAAACTGCACCCAGTGACATGATGCACTGTGTCACATGCAGCGGCTGTGATGAGACTGCCACTCCCCCTAACGATAGAGATGTTGATAACTGTGACGTAGCGTCATGCAGTACACGTGCTACATGCACTGAACCCGATATCATGACACCCACCGATGACTGCGGTCCAGGATCTCATCAAGGGTCCAGTGTTAATCCACTCAGCGTTGATATGTCAGAAACTGACTGTGGTTTCAAGGAGAATATGAACATGACTCATGCAGACCTCCCTAGCTCCAGCAATGCTCTCAGTGGGGGTAATTTTCAAGAGCATACTGAGGAAATGCAGAGCTCCCACAATGGTGATACAATTTTTAAAAACCCCAATCCTGATAGTAATATGGGATATCTCACCGCACAGCCTGACACCCATACAGGACACAGTGTACAGGAGGGGAAGAGCTTAGTGTTCAGTCGTTTTAAGCTGAATTTATCTCATGGATCAGATAACATGTTCTCTAAGGGCACACCCAGTGTTACAGCCTCTGAATTGGGATCTGTTAACGATATCAATCCAAGAAGAGCCAGTAGAAAGCGTCGAAGTGATATCGATACATCATTCATCATGGGGGATCTACTCTCACCTGTTGCTAAATCAACAAGGTCTTGCATCCGTAAGAAAAGGCTTTCTGAATAATAGGTATCCACAGGACTATATAAGTATATATGGATCAACATGATAAGATAAGTCTATTACACGTCTATTATTTGTATCTATACGATAGACTACATGTATGACCAGAATAGTTAAATGCCGAGTATATAAACTAAAGAAACACATATTTATATGTCTATTATTTGTATCTATATGAAAGACTACATTTATGACCAGAATAGTTAAATGCTGAGTATATAAACTAAAGAAACATGTTGATAAAAGTAACACAGAAGCATGTATGTTGATATATATTTTCTTTGTTCGTGTTTATTTATGATTAAGGTATAGAAAAATAATCGTGAGGATTAAGACATACGTATTAGTACAAAGATATCAATACACGGTATCTGATACATTGATTCGAACCATCACCCTGATACATAGGTATATTTTTCTACCCGTTACCTCTGGTAGCATAAGTATATATATATATATATATATATATATATGAATGGTGTAATAAAACAGTATTCTTGATAGATAAACATGAAGAAATTTGTTGAAACATAATAAATCAGTATTATGGTTGTTTCTGTAATAAACAGGTTTAAATACATTAACGTAAGTAAATACAACTCTTGGTTTATTTCATTACGGTCACAGCTCTATTCATATCTATTTTAAACATTGAAGGAAATGTAGAATAGATAATCAGTGACACGCTCTCAGGGAGAGACTCTGAGAAATTCATCTGAATTCTTAAGTTACCCTTCTTCATAGTAGGCCATACAGTACCATCTGATTCCTCTCTAATATCAGGTTCTAAATCAAAAGCAAACAATGTATAACCTTTCGCAAACTCACTACGTGTTATGTACAACCCCTCATCACGACCATCTGTGAAACGTTCTCGTCCATACATAGCTATGTAGGCCTCAATGAAAGATGACTTGTGATGGTTACTATCAAAAGTCATTTGCAGTGCTTTCTGGGGTACACTCTCACCATCAACAGTGAGATTCAAATATTTCAAGTTGAAATGTTGAAAATTATAAGGATTTTTTTTATAAGCCCCGACTGTAGCCTGTTCTGAAACAAGGCCACATATCAGCCTGGACGGCACATTTCCCAGGTAAATGTTATCGGCTGTAAAACAGTAATGACCCTTAGAAATAGAGTATTTTTTAACATCAGTCTTCAGATAGGGGTACACGGCAGCCCAGTTTTTCTTTTCCATAATCTCCTGATGCTTTAGTAAAGCATCTGGAGAGGGAGTCACCATACACACAGACAGGGATGCATCGGTAATTTCTGTTTTATATTCAGGCTTGGTAGCCTCCGACATGAGATGAAAATTAGGTAGAGTAGGCCAAAATCTCATTTTTAATTCCACACCATTCAAAATGTACCTATTAGTCCAGCATACATCACTTAGTATAGGACCCATCATTTCAAAAGTCTGACTTTTCTCACAATATAGAGCACGCACAGTCAAACCTGAATTACCTAATGATGCTCTGGCGGCATCCATTGTACCTGTATCCTTAGCCCACAGCTGAGCCTGGAGATGTGTGTTCTTAGATTGGGTATCATATTTGAATAAAGTATTTAAATATGCCTCGTAAGGATAGTTTGAATTAGATGTAGTCAGCAATTGCTTCTGAAGATAAATATCTACTTGAGAGAAAATAGAATGAAGAAAATTATTAAGAGGACCAAAATCACCAAGAGTAGTACCACCAGTTCCAGCTGGTATATCAGTATTATCAGACTTTCTAATTCGACATTTTACAACAAGATATGTACGTCTAAAATCAATGTATCTATTACCCGTGTTAGGTATTTCAAATTCCAATCCAACATCCTGATTAAGTTGATTTAAAGGTTTATACTCTACATACCTGACTTTCCCTACACCCACATCGACTGTGGGCATTGAGAATAAGTCCATGCTCTCTCCTATACCGACACTACTGCGATCATCAACTTTCGATACTTCATAAGCCATGGTAATATCTGTGTATATTAATAATCAAAAACAGTCTAAACTGAGTCTCTTCAATTTATAATTTATCTAAATCAACACCTTGGGTTTCCACACTTAGGGACGTCCTTTATTATCGAAATGCTGTGGGGGTCTGTGGTCAGCTGACACCCTCCAGTAAAGTTCTTGTATTTGAAGGGATGCTGATGATGACCCTCAATTTCCTTAACTCTATGTCTAGATGGGAAATACACAACCTTCACCACTCACCAGTAACGCTCAGTGGAGTTTAAGGTCCGGATAGAGCTGTGAGATAGTCTGGAATGACTGATGAGAACCCAGCGGTTACGGGTGAATGAGAACGAGTTTTAACATTAAATGTAGCATTAGTTTTTGGACTTCCTTCATGCATGTGAAAACTCCCTGATGAGACGTCAGAATGAGTGTCACATGAACTGCATGTATAATAACAGCTATCGACTTGAGATGCAGCACTGGTATCACTGGCACCACTGGTATGACTGGTGTCGGGGTCGCTTGGAGGTGGGCTACTGGTAGGGTCGTGATGATGTGATTTCAGAGTAGAGTACTTAGGGTCTGGATGTGGAGTGGATTGTGGTGGTGATTCACGGCCTGAGTACTTAGGGTCTGGATGAGATGTAGACTGTGTATTATCAGATGCCCTGTGTGTGGTGCTTGTGGAGTCCTGAAGTTCTGTGTCTATCTCTAGGAAAAGCGCCTCATCGCAGGTGTCCTCAGTTTCTGCAGAGAAGAACTCAACATGGATTCTGGTCCTCTCAATATATGGTATGCATGTAGTACCCTGGCGACAACAATGCTTAGTGGGTGTTGTCTGGGTAGGTGCATTCGATGTTTTAGACGTGTCCTGGGGGCGGGGGGGTTTACATGATGAGGTAGCACAGTCATTCTCCACAGTAGACTCATCCCCCACCCCTGTATGAACACCCTCAATGTTCAACTTCTCACAATCCCTTGCTGGAGGGGAGGGTGGTGGAGTTAGTGGAGGTGATGGTGGAGGGTTGACAGAGCATGAGGAAGGTCTCATATAGCCTTGAGAATCATGCCATATAGGATCACTATTGCAACGTCTAATGTTTTTCTCCTGGGTACGACCCCGTAACATTCTCCTCAAACGTTCAGCGATGGATACCATTATATTGTATGGTTGTATGTAAATATATCTATATATGTAAGTAATGAGAGAGCTAACTAAAAATATCAGAATGTTTTTTCCTCTTGTGAACTTTAGGTCTTTGACTGCCAGTCCCCTCCTCACGTGTAGGTCTTTTCCGGGGTGTTGCCTTCTCTCTTCTAATTCTGTGCACTGGGGGGTATTCAGTCTTTGGTGTACTGACAACCCCAGCGTCACGTGGATCAGGGTTTGACTCATTTGACCCCTTACTTGGGTCATGTTTGGGTGGGTCGGTTTCTTTTGACTCTGATTTAACCTGTTTTACTGTGACCTCATGCTCAGTCAGAAGTGGTGGTTTTGATACAGGTGGTACCTCAACCTGATGAGTTTTGGCTGCTCTTAAAATTATAATTTTACCAGAATTTTTCCTAGAATTACGTTTAATACCACCATTTTGTGATTTATCAGCAGCTTTTCTATTAGATAATATGCTATGAATATGATCTTTTATAGCCATTTCTCATAAATCTGGAATAAAATGGAGAACACATGTGACAATTCCTGCTGAAGTGACCTTTATGTTTTTGTTATCTTCTTTTAGGAAAATTGTTATCTTCTCAAATTCAGCAAATCTAACTGGAGTATAGATAATGTGTTTGAATTCATAATTTTCTATGAATGTGTGAGTTCCATCAGTATCTGTTGGTATAGGATGAGAGCAATTGATACACTTTAGACATTTCTCACACACCTTAGGATATGATTTATACCCTGGAGGAGGTACTAACCCCCCTGAAGAGAAAGTAATAAATGACGGGGTAATCATTCTCAGTACAGGAAGTCCCACTCTCCCTACACTCTGCAGAGCAGCAATATCGGAACATATATAATACGACTTACTCTCCTCAGTGTACACTTCCATACAGCATTCTACCAGACCACAATACCACTTGCCTCTTTGTAATGTTATACGTTCGGGTAGTGTTATAGTGAACAGTCCTCCGTTATTATCAGGATATAATATTTGGTCATCTTTCTTATTGAGATGTAGATAAAACCCTTTCATTTTAAATCTTTTATGTTCTTAGCAGGAATCCACTCATTAAATTTGGCTGGATAATTTTTAAAGCTAACAAAATACTGCTTGACACCATTCACGGTTCTCTCTTTCAACACCTGATCTACATCATAATGTTTATTTACATCATGTGTGGCTCCTTGTAACTCAACACCATAGAATGACCCTTTCAACTCCTCACCTTTAAGATCTTTTAAATTATATACCGGTATACCATCTCTTATAGAGGCCTGTGTAACTTCAAACACCTCCTCAGTCCACTTAGGTTCATAATCTTTAGTGAAAGGTTCTTTTTTGAAAGCAAGGCGTACCTGCTCACCAACTTTAAATCTTCTACCCTGAACTCTAATCTTTTCTTTCTTGAGACTATCTCTTATATCCTTACTAGTAACACGATTGTATTGGTAATCAAATATCTGTTTTGTATTTGAGTTCGTCACGTTAGCTGGTTCAACACCTATACTAGAGTGCACAGTATTGTTATAAGAGTCAGTCACTTTAGGAAGTACATCTATCCACTTGTAGGTCTTCTTACTGAAAAGATACTTGGCTATCCTACCCTTGACAGTTCTTATGCAGCGCTCAGCATATGAAGCTTTACCCTCGTTGTAAGCTATGTAATGTTTTATCTCGTGTTTTTTGAACAAATCCTGAACCTTGTGAGCGGTAAACTCCTTACCGGCATCTGTACGTAAAACCCGAGGAACAGCTTTAGCAAAGACTTTAGTGAATCCTATGCTAACGTCCTCAGCGTTCTTGCTCTTCAAGCTCTCTGTATATATTTGACGGGAGAAAATATCGATACAAAGCAGTACAAATCTTTGACCATTGTTATAACGATACAATGAATGCATATCCATTAAATCAGCATCCCACATATAATTTATTCTAGGTGAAATAATCCTAGAATGTATCTGGACTTTTTTAGGTGGTGAAAATCTTAAATGAGTCTCCTGCTCTTCTAACCATTTTTTAAACTTTTCTCTCAAAACTTTTTTTGATTTTTTTGATTTAGAATTAGGTCCATCATGAAAAACTGTTTTTTTCACACTGCTAAAACTACCGGGTTTAGAAGGGTTATAATAGTCAGTCTTAGCCTGCTGTATCTCCCACCCCTTTTTCTTTTTACCCCGTCCTGATTTCCTATATCGAGACATCTACAACATAAGCCAGGACCTTTTAAGCTTCTTAGTCTCAGGATCTATGGATGATGTATTAATAGTCGATGTTGTATTAGATGCACCACCCTCAATACTTGGGGAGCTCTCCTCACACCTTTTTAGATAAGACAGAAAATCATCGATTGTAAAATTCTCATCAGAGCTGCTCTGTTCTTGAGGGTTTGACTTATTCTGATTAGCTACGACCTCTTCACGATTATCATGTTCTGAAAGTCCATTTTCTTTACATGATGACTCCTGGGGTACTTCCTGAGCCACTTCACCTTCAGAACCTAGTGATTCTTTTTTATTATATTCAGAAAAAGGTACAAGAACAAATTTTTCCGTGTGTTTCATTGTTTCAGAACTTTTCCTATGAGAAAAGATATTATTTTACCTACTTTAGCAAACAAAGCACGTCTAATTTTCCATGAGGTTCTTGATCTACACCCTAAACGTCTCAAATCTTTTTTGTACACCGCTACTCTTTTTAACTCACTAGGAGATAAACTAATATTACCGGCTAGAGTGTTTAAAATAATTTCACATATAGCTATGACCTGATCTTTAGTAGCTATTCTTAAGAGACTCTGTCTCTGTTTTTTAGTAGAATTAGCTATAAATCTAAGAAATGACTTGTTTTTCTCTATTTTATCTGAGGACATTATATCGTAATCAAATTGTTTTGAAATGATCAGTTATACCCACAGGAAAGCTTACCTTAAGGGTGCGTATACTATGGTGTGTAGATCAGGTGTGACACATGTACGTAGGCGCATATTCTCTTCACATTCCTGAGTAAGATCTATAAATAAATACCCATATCTCACACTTCCTGTAGCATCATTGTATGCCTCTAGAAGTGTTTGGGGTGCTTGAGGGAATACCTGACGTGCCAGATAGGCAATCTGACTACTATCTCTAGGATTTTTAAACAGAACCATATACTGGGTATTTAAACTCATAGTTCTGTTATACCCACCTTTATGAAATATGTTCTGAGTTAAATAAACAACACTGATATCTAGGTGATGTGATTCAACTAAAAACAGTTCCAGCATGTCTTCAGATTTTTGAACACGAGTAATCATATCATCTAAAATAATCATTCTATGTCCCTGACTACCTAGACCCTGAATAGATTCCTTTGTCGGTAGTCCTTTATGAAAATTAACATTAGGTATTTTTTCCTTGATTTCAAGATACATAGGCTGCTCCACCGTATAACAGTATAATATAGAAGTCGGTACATCATTGTCAGCGTACATGTCCTTAATATTCATGAGAAGATTCCTTATAAATGTTGTTTTCCCAGATCGTGAAGGTCCTGATATACACATAGTGCATGATCTTCTAAGTAGAAACTGATCTGCTTGAACAACCTCATGATCCACAAGAGAAGTCATGTCACTCATGTAGCAGCAGCGATACTCACTTCTAAGCAAAAGATGTTTCAGTCATACGGTATATATCATTATAAATGATATTCGGGGTATGCCTTCTCCTCCTTCTCATGTAGACCAGACATCCAAACACAAGCAAAGCACCGATAATCACTATGACTGCGGAAGCAGATATAATGGCTATGACAAGACCTACAAACACACCACCCTGCCTGGGTGGAATGGGGTCCTGAGTGGTTGGCATCAGGGTAGTATCATTATCATGGGTGAAAGTTTCATTAGTACCTGTTGTGCCACGCTCCTTTAACTCTGTAGTGCAGACTGTAATTTCACTTGGGTTCTCAGTGGTTATTACTGCAGACGCTGATAAAGTGGTATCACCACAATTCATGATTAATGTGATATTCATTCTATCACATTTATCTAGGAGTCGCGCTCTCTCCATATGACAATGAATGTTCATATTACCAGAAACGTGTAATTCATGTAGAGCAGACCATACATCAAGATCTAGAGTGTTCAAAGACCTAATTGATGTGTTCTGAATAATGAGTAGTCTTGCGACTCGGGATTCTGTTTGGAAAATAGGTAGAAACTCGATATTAGGCCCATCACATAAAACTACCCAGCTATTATCAGAACAGAGGCAGTTGTCAGGAACTCCACATGTCTCCACATTAACATCGCTGTGACTTCCTATACATAAAATAATGAGAATTCCTAGACTCTTCAGTATCTCCATTATGATGCTGATACCCTGAGTGAATATCACTATAAAATCAGTCTTTATGTAGTGTACAGTATACACCGTTTACCGCTATACGACCCTATTTATGAAGTGGAAGGATGTTTAGATGAAATAGCATAGATAACTTATCATTTTATTGTCATGTTTATTACCCTATATCAAGTGCTGAACTGTGTGTGACCCGGTCCTGTATATTGCTGGATTAATTAACAATAATAATTCAGTGTATGTATAGGGTCCAGACACCTGAACTCTATAGTGTCCTTAAAGACCCATGACAGCCTGGACTGCGGGGTCAGACAAATTTAGGTGAGAGAGGGGTACTAATGCTCCACTAACCCAAGCGTGTCCACCATGGCTGTAAGGTCAAACGAGGACAATTTTCACGCCAGAGGTAGCAATTATCTTTCTTAAGCGTTGAAACTCCATAGGGGCCCAAACCACCAAGTTCCATTTTTGCTACTGACGCGTCCTCTACGCCAAACAAAATGCTGGGGGGTCTTATAGCTTTCTCTCTAGTTGGGTGTGCGTCTTATACGAGGGGTAATTTTACTATAGAAATGTACTAATCTTACAAATTTCAGCCTTAAAATGTGCGTCTTATACGCGAAAATGCATGTGCTGAGTTTGGGGTGCGTCTTATACGCGCAGCGCGTCTTCTATGCGGGAGTTTACGGTAGTACCTATTAAAGACATGAGAGCTAAAGGCCCTTTTACCCCCAAAGGGCCTCTTACCCAGACATGTCAGAGTTTCAGATGCCTGCAACATTTCAGATGTTTGAGGTTGATATTTTAGTATAGACAAAAATGTACAAAGAATTTTAGATGATTATTTCATAGTTTTCCTTATTGTTAAAGGTGTGCCCTATCCCAAAGCGTCCATTTTTAGGTGTTTTGTTGAGATACATAGGGTATAAACCCCATTTATGAGTCCCCCAAAATAATCTTCAGATGTTTGGCCAATACTGAACTGACATGTCTGAACTTACCCCTTCCTACCCTACACTGAAGGTGTGCAATACGTAGGGTGTGTACGGTTAAATGGGGCTATTTAAGCCTGCGGGGGCTAGGCCTAAAAAAAATAATTCTTGTGTTCAGGTAACATATCTGAAAAAATTAGGGTAGGTAGGTCGGATCTTTTTTTCATTTTAGATTTTTTTTAAGTGTTCCTGGATGCCAAAAATGATATAAAACATGGCCCAACATATTAAACAAATTAAAAATATATAAAAATGTTGGTTATTTTAAAGAGGCAGTGCCATGTTCCTGGCCACTCATGACCATCTATTAGTAAAGGTAGCCGTAAAAAACATAATGCAATCTAAATGGCCGAAAGCTACACACAGTAGTACTTACACCAAAATAAAGCTGTCGACCTCTGCCAGGCTCTGGTGTCAGATAGTACAGGTGTAAAAATGGCTGTTTGGGGAAGATGCCAGATGTGACGTAATCGGTTGTAGAGGTGCTATAGGCCTGCGAGTACATCCTGCCAGTGCACTAGTTATGTCATGGAGTCAGCCAAAATCAAAGTATTTGTATAACTGAAATATTGAGTATTATTGATACATCAATAACGTAGTTCTATCAAAACACATTTCGTCTGCATCATTTCAAGTATCAGAATGGTTCTAGATAGAGTGTTGATACTTGCATTTTGAGAAAAAAAAATATATGGCTCTTTTTAATTGCTTAGAGCTTAGTACTATAATTTATATACGCATGTACTACTTGATGATTAAAGCTATAATTCAGCTCAGGTACACATCAAACCCTGGGGGGGGGCACTCTCATATTTATGGTTACCATGTGCGTACATCACATTGACATTACCCCTTTTAGTGGGTCAGAATTTCTCAAAAGTACCCCCCTTTTGGCGGGATCCCCGCCCCCCTAAAAAAAGAAGAAATTGCAAGAAATCAAACTCCTCTTGGCAGGACACCTCCCAATTTGGCGTGTTACCTTTGAGAAAGTTTGGGAAGAGAAAGAGGTAAGCTGGAGAAAAAGGACCAAAATATACCCCCTTTTCCCTTAGAGCTTTTGAAAAATTGGTTTGGTTTTTGGGCCTAAAAACCAAGCCCTTTTTGCCCAAAATGCCCAAAAATGTACCCCAATTAACGGATCCTGCAGGACCCACACCCGCACCCAAGAAGGTACCACTTTCCCTCTAATCTTTTTCTACGCACCGTCAGGGCTCGACAAATCCCTGTGCCCAATGCCCGTGACTCAAAAAAAATTCACTGGGCACAAAAAAAAATTCAGGTTGTGCCCAATGGGCACAGCTGTCCAAAAGTTACTAAAGCCAGGCTAAAAAGTATGTGTGTTCCGTTTATCTAAATATGTAATTTTGAGTATATAAAGCAAAGGTGTTGGGCACCGACCTTGCCTATTGGCCACAACCTTTTTTTGCCCTTGTGCCCAGTGGGCACACAGTCTCCAAACTGATTTGTCGAGCCCTGCGCACTTGGTTACTATAGATCATATGGGTAGTGCCCCCCCCCCCCGGGCATCAAACATAGGTACCATTGAACTTTCAAAATTCAAGATAATTCTTTATGTTAATAACTGATAGTTACAAAATTCTCTCTTCATTTTTCAGTGAGCAGCGTGGACCCAATCAGGAGTCATGGGCCTTTCAATCAAGCAAGTACAAAGGGGCATTTCTCCAAAATTCACACGGCACTCGCGAAGATGTCAATGTATCGGATTGTTCATCAGCGCATTGATGTGTTTTGTAGCCTACTACTTGGTTTTCATTCTGCCTAATAAAACAACACTTTATGTGACAGAAAGATTAGTAGAAAGCACCCCAGCAAAGCATATACAATCAGCTGACATGGAAAGGGCACAGCTGGATAGACAATATAATGCTGTGAAAACATTGAATGATATTTTGAATCGGACCGGTGTGGCAAACACCCAGATTCACATAAAACAGCTCTTTGGTGAATTGAAACCATATCATTCAAAGCCCCAAAATGCCAGGGAAGAGTTTCCATATGGTGCTAAGAATCAGGAAGAGTTGGATGAAATGTTCACAGCATCTGCAGTTTTATTTGACTATTCAAAGACTGTTAGAATGAAATATACCAGAATTGATCAGATCTATTATCAGCTCAACGTTTTACGCCTGCGTAAGTTCCCTGAATCACCGCGTATCGATAAATGCTATGGCTGTATGGATTACGGATTCAACCGCATCATATCACCCAAAGATATCTGCCAAGGTGGTGTTGAAATTAGTTTTGTGAACCTTATAACTTCTATTCCAAAAAATGTGGAGCATAGAAAGGCTGTTCGCGACACATGGGGGCAGCATACGAAGAACAATACTGGGGTAATTCGCAGTGTGTTCCTATTTGGAACTGGTTGGTCAGTCGAGGATACTGCAATTTTGAACCAAGAGGCAACAAAATTTGGTGATATATTGCAAGATGACTTCAAGGATGGGTATTACAACTTGACATACAAAGTTCTCATGGGGTATAAATGGGTATTGGATTCATGCCAGCAGGCGAAGTACGTCATGCGAGCCGCAGATGATTCCTACATGCACATTCAGCGTATCCTGAAGCTTATCAAGGAACATGATACTGAAGATGCATTCAACTTAAATCAGGTTGGAGAATGCTATGTTGGTTACAAACCCTATCGAGTTCTTGACTACAAGGGCTATCTCTCTATGCTGGAGTATAGCAGGGATATATTTCCACCTTATGCCCTTGGAACAAGTTTCCTTACATCAATGGAGCTCACGAAGGATATCGTGAAGGCTTCAGCTGACGTACCATTTTTCTGTATTGAAGATGCGTATTTTGGCTTAGTCTTGAATGAGATGAGAAAAGGATGCTATGATGTGCCTGCTTTTGTAATGAATTATGTTATTGGTGACTTCAGTTTCATCAACTATGTGACCTGCAATATTGTGTATGGCTACAGTATCCACCCTCTGGATCCCCAGGCTATGAGAGATGTTCATAGATTCTGCAAATTCCATGACACAGTCTGGATAAAACCCCTCCTCTACTTGACTGTCATATCAGTAGTCATATGCACCATTTTTTACATCCAGATGAGAAGATAACTTAACAGATCTTCACTGAGAAAAAAAACACATTGGGATATACTTAATTTGCTGTCATATACATTATAGGTGCTTCCAGATGAGATTGGTCATGAACAAGAAAGAAGAAAAGTGCCGATATTTTTTTTTCTGTATATAGGCAGAGTGTCTTCCATGTTTTATTATATATAACATTGAAGTAGTGATGGGGGGGGAGTAACTCGGGAAGTTTTCAAATCTCTCGAGTTTGGCACGCATCTTTGCAGTTAGATTAGTTTATCACTCTGAATAACATTAGCGTACCCAAAACCCCTACCTATTTTATGTCCATTTTTTTACCGCTTGTGAGAATCAAAACAACCAAGCATATGAGAATTCAATGTATAAACTTGCACTGCTATTTATAATCGTTATGAAAATCATGAAAGTGTGTAATGAACGAGGTTCATTTATGTGACCCATGAAAGGCCCCCTATCAAACAAAATTGATCATTTGATGATTTATGGGCCAAGTCAAATTGCTGTGTGATTCAAGAGGTCCCTTTTTTCCAAAGGCATTTGTCCTTGGGTAAAAGATCTAGAGTTGGAAAATGTACTGCATACTTATTGCGAGGAAATGCTCTAGGTATAGCCCAATTTGATAAATCAAGAATAATGTATGTGTATGGCATTGTTCAGCGTGAAGTTTGTAGGACTAACTTTATGTCAAATAAAGAAGATGATCATGATACTATAGCTCGATGCAGCAAGTTGGGAACCTGAGTGTTTTCCAGTTTTGGAGGCAGCTCTGCATGTAAAATGCCTTCATTCAAGGGACATTTTTGTATATGCAGCAGAAGACAAGTCTTGTGTATGATTCTCTCTCAAAAATAATAACAAAATATGAAAATAGAATCATTTGCTATGCATTATTCCCTCATAATACATGTCAGACTAGACAAAATGCCCTCCATAGGTCCCATAGGGGCTGGAAAAGCACCATGCTCATAAATGCCTTCATCATTTTCAAGATAAGAATATCTGAAGACCTGAACAATGTGAACAGGTCCATAGTGCAAAACCCTTTTGTTTCTATTAAATTCCATCATCAATTGTTGTTTTGACCTGATGACCCATTGAAATGCTATTAGAACCCCATATTAGGCATGTTAGGCCTATTATAATGCACTATTGAGCTATTTAGCTGCAAATAGCAACAAAAGCGTTGTCGGCACCAAAGACTAGAATCATAAGATGGGGCTAATTCTTCTCACACTTATTGTATCACTTAGATATTTCACATGCCTTTAAAGATGGCCAAGTAGAACATAAAAATGGATAATTCTGGTATCAGTGGGTGATCACGCATCCATATATGGTGATCTATGTGGTCCCACATCAAAAACCAAGCAGAAATTTTGCTGAAAATCACAGTTTTTGCAAACCAACAAAAATCACATGTCTCCTATAGTGTAATAAGCCACCCTAGAGGTAGGGAAAAAAAGCATACTCATTTATAAACTTGATGGGTCAGTATTATGCACTATCTTTCAAAAACTGATGATTAGAATATTTTTTCACAAAATATATAGGGCCAAACTTTAAAAAGCAGCAATTTTTTCAAACTAATGATTTTTAAATTTATAATTTGTACTTCAGTGGTAAACTGTGCACTATATTATTGTAATACCATCTACCCTGGCCTGAAAGCAATGAGTTTCATCTTTCATTTGCTGTAAATATTGTGTAAATCGGATAATTTTTGGCTAAACCACAGCATTTCTTAGCGAAAATTAAGGAAAAACTAAGTTTTAGGTTCCCAACTTGCTGCATCGAGCTATAGTATTACATGTATTTGTTCCTTTTGGTCCATCTCAGAACAAAATGCTCCTTTGTTCTGCTGCACTATTAAATGCCATGCTATAACCGTGCTTTGAGCGATCATACTACCGGTACCTATATTAAAGACTTTAGTTTATAAAGATATATGTGATCTGTATATAACTTTAGAAGTTGTCCCTGAGTTCTGAATATCATCTTAAAGTTTATATCATTCTCAATGCCTCTTCTGGTAAGAATGTTCATAATTTGCTATAGCACATGCTGCTCTAGGACTGTTACTTTGACACTTGAAGTGCACTTACATTTTTATTCGTAGTTTAGTACAGTGTACATGTGTACTTTGCTTATCAGAGATTAAGTTTAAAGTAAATAAATTTCCGGTTGAAAATAAAAGGTTTGTGTTTCTAATCAGAAACGAATCCTAATCTTATTTGCGCCCCTAAGATACAGCATGCAACTAGCAAATCCCAAGAACCCCCCCCCCCCCCATAATATCCACTGGTAGATATATCCACTAGGGTCTATCTCACGTGTAAGCTGCTGCAACCCCACTCTGAGACCGTCTGAAATCAGAAATGGTCCCCATTCCTTACAAATTACCCCTTTCCTTTCCAGTTTATCCTATAAACTACACCCAGCATCTGAAATTGTCTATAAGCCACAGCTACAGAGGCATAGGAAGCAAATCTTCATTGGGGGCGGGGGGGGGAGCACAGGCCCCATTGCGACCACCATGAGTTGTCAGCTCAAGCGCAATGACGCTTATACATATTTATATAGATTTAGCATAGAAAAGTAATTTTTGGTGAATTTTGGATCTGATTTTAGCCTCAGGTCCCCATCACTATGTTAATCTATTTTGAGGTACAAAGTTTCAGCTTCTTTTGTGATGAGGTCTCGGGTAATCATGAGGGGGGGGGGTACTGAGGCCCCCACCTATTTTATGATTGGAGGGGCCCAGCCCCCTGCCCCCCCCCCCCTTATTCTACGCCCCTAGGCTAAATCGCGACGTTTTACGGTACTCGACTGTATACAGGAGCCCCCCCCCCCCCACACACACACGCACACTCCCACCCATAAGCAACCAACCAGCTGTGACCATTGGATCTATTTCATGATTTCATTTTGATCAGTGTCCCTGCCCCAACCTATCTGTTCAGATCAGATGCATTGTTCACTGACAGTGAATTGCTTGCTGCATCATCACTTTACGTTGTACCAATTACGATATATATAAAACCCGAGCGGGAAATCACATAAAATTATGGTTACAGATGGTTGTTTTCTTCATTTCTAGTCCACTATCTTTCTTTCGCGCTTTTCTGTGCTCCACACTCCTATATCTATATCTCTCAGTCTGTCTCTTTTTTTCATAGCAAATATAAGGCAGGCCTAAAGGTTTCCACATATCATGGGATTCCAGGAGATATCATCCAATTCAACCAAGACCGTTGAAAACCGTGGGACAGCTGAATATTTCATGGTAATATCCATTAAACGTCCCTTTTTTAACCTCCCCCCCCCTTCAATTGCCGAATATATACTCGGTAATCTCAGATTATGTCCAACAATAACCCTGTGACGGGATATTTTTGTTTCTATCATGTAAAATACTCTAACTTATAGTACGTTTGTGGGAACCCTAAAGGTATATGATTGATTGCAGGCGTATGAGCAAAAATGAGTTGGGCCTATCTATAACCCTCCTCAACCAACTGAATAGGGCCTAGGTACCTCATAGTGAGACAGAGGCAGAGTAGAATAGTAAGTTGATATGCAAAGTGATGTATATAGATTCCCGGATATACATTGGCATGGGATGTTACATTAATGATGAACTCATATTGATTACTTTAACACCCCTAACATCTCCACGCAAGCGCACTTGGATGGCTAGGCAGCTTCCGGTGTTGCTACCATGGTAACCAGAGACGCTGACAGTAGCAGTGGAGAGCAGGCAATCAGAGTGTACACAAAGGTGAGTCTATTGGAATGTTCCTGATATCTTATCTCTATTATTACTGGGGTGAACTTCTAGTATAATTATAGAACATCACACATGGAAATATGTCATGTTTATATGAATGTTTGGGAATTGTTGAATGATTTGTGTTTTTGTTGGGGAGTGGCACGGCAAGAAGTGTTTATGTGATGCTTAGATTCACAATGGATGTTTTGATGGGCATGCCTATGTCTATAATTGTAAAAACAAGAGTTATGCCTATCTGTAAAAAATGAGTCTAGCTTTGCTCTAGAATAGTCTGATATCTAGATACCATAATGCCAGAATTGTTATTCTGGGAAGGGGAGGGGGCAAATAACAGGCTACTTTGAAAGTGCTCTGGCAATGATAAGCTATTGATTTGGACCTAGTAGATAGGCCTGTAGGCTTAATTCGGTCACTGACTTTCACTCAAAGTATTTGATTATGAGAAGCCAGTTGCTAACACCCATTTTATCATACTACTCACAATCGAAGTTAAGATGAATGTGGGGAGATGTAGATTTTGAACATTCCTTATAATGAGCCTTATTCTGTAAAGTTATATCAGATTTTGATAGGTCATTTTAACTGCAATTTGTAGCTAAATTCTTTGCAATCTTTCTCACCTTTTATTGTGAATAATGTTAATCAATGGTACTTACAAAAAATAAACGGTTCATGAAGGCCCCAACACAAACTATTTACAGTTTATGATGGTTGATATATTTGTTCATTTAGCCTTTGTCTCAAAAGTTTTCCAGCATGGATAAATCAAAGTGTGGTAGGAATGAGAAATACGGTAGGTTGGTAGACATAGCTTTCACCACTTCCTTCCCTGTGCCATTCCTTCCCCAATTAAACCCGTAGATAGAGACATGTTCATTAATAATGCACCAAATCTATTCTGCTACAGCTATTAAAGTCATTGAACTCATGTACACAACGTGGATACATGGGGGTTGAAAATGCCCCTTTTCAACGCATTATATATCCATAAGAGGTGTAATATGTATATCCTTTGTTGAGGAAATATATTATGTACTGGATTAGGGAATGGTTATTCTTTATCAACAGGGAGGGGGGGGGGGTTTAAGGGGGGTGATGTAAAAAAAAAATCAGACCCCTTCTGGAGGTGCCACTATAGAATTAAAGTGGGCTGCAAAGATTCTCCGCCTCCAGCGTGGGGGACACAGAAACTTTTGACTGCCATCGGGGGGGGGGGCGTAAAAATGTCCTCCCTCCTGTTGATAAATAATGACCACTCCCTTTGATTTGGACATTAATCACACTATGGTGAGCCTGAATTGGACGGAAAAACGTTATTTCAAAAAGAACTTAAACGATCTGCACTCCCATTTAAATCAGCTAGTATTAGAGTATGGACACTGTTCAAGAGGACAATATGTGCAGGAAGGGGCATGAGGCTAAAAAGTAGAAGTAGATATGATTTCTCATCAAGTGACCCACTAGGCTACCCCCTATAGCCCTATATTTCCACCACAACATGCCTCTCCTCCTTCGCATTTCACCATGCCTTCTCCATCCCCTATTAAATCCAGCACCATGGCCTCCCCTTCTTTTAATAGCATTCACTCTCCTATCTTCCCAACTGCCCCCACCTGAAATGCACCCCCAGATGGCAATAAATGGCACGTCCCATTTTAATATTGATCCGCATCACACACGCTTTATTTAACCATTACTCATGATGTAGGCCTATAAAATTCGGTTAGTCCAGCATTTCATGGTTGTACCCAAGCCCTTCCGTCGTCTCTAAGATTGAGCACCTCGATACAGAAATATTAGATAGAAATCTAATAATTTCACACATACTATGATGTAAGTAGAATAGTTCCCTTTCGCAAACAGAGTATTGTTGAATCTCTATAAAGTGGTATAACTTTCTAACCTATTGCTAGATATTTCATCGGGGTATTTCACAGACGTTCACGTACACACAAAAAAAAACTTACCCCAGGAAACTTAAATGACTTATTATTCTTAATTAGAAATTATGACTAACAAATGACCAAGGAGGTCTAAGTTTTCTTAGTCACATAGACTACCCAAATGAGTTTCACTCTCCAAGCATAATCTTGAACAGGGTATCTGCTGGGAGTTTCAGGCAAGCTAACTTATCTTGGTCACTAAGAGATCTTAGTCATTTTAACCAAGATCCGTTAGTAAATTTGACTAAGGGTAGACACACGGTGTTGCCTTTACACACCAGATTGCAGTGTGACTTGAAACAGGATTTTTCTGGTGGGTGTGTACCATAAATAGTTCCATGGATGTTAAAATTGTGATGACTTTCTGGAACGACATATATTTGAGCTTTCAAATTTCAATCTACAATTACACTTAGTAAAATGTACCAAATAGGTTGACGCCTTAATTGTCAAATGAAATAGGAAGTCAGATGGAAACACCTATTCTGTGTTAATCTAGATAAATATAATGTCCACATGTGAATTTGCGTCCTTGGCAAACCCAGAGTAACTTGGTCAAAATCAGGCAAGCCAAGGCAAATTGCCCACTTTGTCTAACAGTTAGTCATATTTGACTAAGAAAAACAGGGATGTTTAGACACAGTGTTTTGACTTACTATTGCTAGAAAGTTAGTCGAAAGTTAGACGATTTGACTCATATTTGACTAAGACTTGGAACATTTTTTTTCTGTGTACTTGTGACATAATGTGCGAAACTGTAACTTTACTGGGATTAATGGTGCTATTCACAACCACCAGGGGGCCCCGCCTAGGCAAAACTATGGCATCTTCCAATGTCTCATCATTTCTCCATATCTTGAAATAATCCCCATGACCTGCTCTTCTCAGTAGAAGTATAGGCACATCTCTGAAATGATTTAATTTTGCTATTTGATATTAATGCACTGTTTACTAAATATTATTTAGACAGACCTGAAATGAAGAAAATCTCACTTAACTGTGCAATACGTTGTTTCTACATATATGTTTGTTCAGTCTGTTCTTTATGTAATATCAGGGTGTTTTGCTTTGAATTTCTAAAGACCAGCGGGAATCGAATATTGAAAAAGAAATCATCCAAGTTGTCAATACAGCTGTACAGAGTAATTACTATTACATTGATTTAGCGAAATATAAGTTCTATCTCTAGACAGAGCTGTACCTGAAACACTTAGAAATAGCGAGTCATCTCTAACACGAAGTAGGCCTATTTAGGTCCGTGCACCTTATTATGTAGGCATGGGTGCATTTGGGAAGGCGACTATAAATCCCCACCCCCCCCCCACCTCCCGATTTCCACCTGTTATAGAATATATGGGGCATACAGTCGCCCAGATCTGTACAGGGCGCCATGGTGTAGTGGTGAGCACATTGGACTTTGAATCCAGGAGCCCGAGTTCGAACCTCGGTGGTGCCTCTACCTTTTCAGGTAGATTGCTGTCTGTATGGTCGCTTACTTGACAAAGCCCCCTTCACAATTATAAAAGAGCATAGGGAATCCAGCAAACAGTGGGCAATATTAACAAATACATTATTCAATGATAAATAAACTGACACAACAGGGACTTAACCCCCTAGTTGGTAAATAAGAATGACGAGCGTAATGGTTTTACAAGTCTATGAAGTATTTACATGAAGTTATGCAACCTATTAATTTAGAAAAGATTTTATATCATTGCCGTCCTCTATTCTCTCTAACTGGCCATGGGACAATTGATTAGACTAGAATATCTCAGTTGAGGCTCATTACGATAATAACTAGGCCCTATTGATTATTGAATTAGTAATGCTTTTCGCTATGAACACATTTTCAAACCCTAAAGAAGTACCTTATTAAAGTCATATGCCTTATTACAGTTGTGCTGGGTGACGAGACGACACACAACATGCAGGAGGACTGTATGACATGGAACTACAGGACAGCACCACCTGCCTATGTACAACAGGAGATAGAAAATATGGTAATACACAATCTAGGGGAAAATTGCCTAATTTTGGACCCCCTAGGAACCTTTTCCTGTCCAGTGATTATTTCTATGAAATTGAATGTAAACTTTATGCACTTTGAGGGTACCTCATAGCTTTCTGGTGATAGCATAAAAACCTAGTAATTTTTATTTCTCTAGCCAGGGTGTGCAATTAAAAATCAAACCCTAATGGTCCAATTTAGGCACCTGGTTTCCTAAATTGGACCAGTTGGTATCCTAAATTGGACCAATCCACATAATTGTTCTCTATTTCCCATATTTTCATTATATAAAACAAGGGAACTTTTAATATATGATATCACATGATCCCTTGTTATTTACACCAATATCATGTGAATTTGCTCCGTACTGTAGTAGGGAAAAGGTTACACTTTGATTCAATTTAGAAAACTAGGCATGGGCCCCACCAAGTGGTCGCAACTAAATTGGACCCAATATTACAACTATGGTCCAATTTAGGCAACTCAGGCTGGTCCAATTTAGGCAACATTTCATCTTTCTCATTGATATTTTTTTTCTCAAAAAACATGACAATAGTTTTTATCAAATTTCATTTTAATCTAAAAGTATAATATGACATCTAAAAATTTTGCCTAGCAACCAGGAGGGCTTAAGTAAACAGTGACGCAAATAAGATGAAGAGGTCAAAAAAACATTTTTCACAGAAAATGTGCATAAAATTACAGAAAAATTACACTTTTGGAAGTTATTAGGAATTTTAAAATGGCAGCAATGGAACCTAGTTCCTATTACTTCCACTAGGGGAAACAAGGGGGGTCCAATTTAGGAGCCGGTCCAAATTAGGCAACTTTCCCCTATATATTCTAGTGCTATCTATTATATCTTTATGCTTTAACTTAGTGGTTGCAAACTACTTTTACTAATGAAGGATTCAAATTCAAGGATTGTACAGTATAGTATCTAAACTTCTTGGTGCGGTGGCCACGACTATTCACGTGTCGTGTCTTTTACCACTATTTATAAAACGGCTGGCAGTGCTCTGCTGCACGATAGAAGTAACCTTGAGCGCATTATAGGAATACAGTGCATGGCTGAGCAAGGTCACCATAGCTGTACACCAGTCAGGTACCCTTAATTCCTCTAGATATACATTGAATGGGTACTTGATTGATTGGAATGAAATGTAAAACATTTTATAAAGACAATAAACAACTCCTTCTTCACATCTTGACTGTCTGTTGTCCTATAATGCACTCAGATGCATTCGTGCATTATAGAACAACAGACAGTCTCGTTGTGAAGAAGATCGTTGTCTATTCTCTAAATAATATAAGCTGCTATTAGGCCTACATATATACTGCATGCTGTTCTTTTTCCTGTACTTAAAAGTTTATTTGCATATTTTGGATCCCAGAAATTTTTAAAATCTAGGGATGGAAGATCACTTGAGTGAAATTAGGAATTAGCTTATATTTTATCAAAGGAGCTACTAAGTTATATCATTTTTATTACAGGAGAGACCGCCATCAGAACAAGTGGAACCTGAAAAGGTGCCTCCCAAATCTAAACGAGTTGGAATTGGCATGAAGAAGGATTATGGCTACAAGGTTCCTGATGTAATCAATGGTGAGTCTGGTGGAACAATGTCAACTATAATAATCATATAATCAAATCATACATATGGAAGGAGGGGGATGCAGAGAGGGAAGGGCTGTGTCCTTATTATTACCTCGTAACATCAGAAATGAATTACAGAGACAAGGTATAGGGGAGAAGGAGACAGCGAGAGGCAGCCTAGAGACAAAGAACGATAGGCAAAGGAAGAAGGACCGAGTAGGGGGTGATTATTCTCATGAGTTATTTTTGTGTTTACATCCTAGATGGCAGCACCGAGTTACCTTAAACCAGTGTAGTAGTTAGAAAGGAGGAAAGGTTAGATTCATTAAAGAAGGCTTTCATTTTTGTTCAATGTTCAGCTGGTTCTCACACCAAGTTCTCAATTCAAGGTGATTGATTTAATTCAGATATTTCGCATAATTATTATCCTGCTACACCCTGTCTATTAGCTATCTATAATGCAATTGTAGACTATGATGAGATTCTTGAAATTATATCTATATTTAGGAAATTATAGTAAGGGTTAAATAATTATTGTTTTCTTTCAAAGATTAATCTAACAAAGTTTGAATGTCCCCTGAATCAGTTTTGGATGATTCCTTCATAACTGTGTTCAATACTGCTCAGGCCTTTATGTCTACAAGGAAGATATAATTTTGTTTCATATCACTTTGCAGGCCGACCATCAGGGGAGGCAGATGGCAGTGTCAGGGAAGCCATGTTTGGTTGGAGAGACCACCATGTAGAACCCGATGGCCCAAACCACAGAGTCACATTCGACGATGAAGAGCGACCTAACAGTGGGTCAAACACCAACTTCCACGAGAACATGTTTGATCTTCTTGCTCATACACAGCTAGCTGAAAACACCAAACCAACATCTGCTGGAAAGAAAAAGGACCCAAATGCTAAAAGTGGCCCAAAGCTCCCGAAGGACCCTCGGAAGAACCTGGCTTATGTCAACCGCTCCAATGCGATCTCCGAAAAGTACAACAAAGTTGAGCATAAACCGTGGAAGATGTCAAAGTTTGAGAATGTGCCACCAATGGTGAGTAGCATGCGAAGCAAGAAGGACAACAAAATGCAGAATTCGTATGAGAACCCTCTTAATGATTCAGCATATCCCGGTTTAGATGGAAAACCAATTTCGCGACAGAGCCCAGCATTCGTTAACTCGCGAATGGAGGAATCGCCTGCAGTTGGTAGTCAAGAATACCTTGCACCACAAATCCCACTAGGCAATGAGAAAGATGCTGTGATGTTTGATGTATGAAACAAACCTTTTGCCTATAATCTTACATTATGTAGACCATGGGGGAGATATTTTGACACAATTAAAATGGTCACTCCCTAGGTTGTCAATGATCAAGAGCCTTGCATGATCCAGTAGAGACTAAGCATTAATGATACACATTCACATCCAAACTGCATAATAATCATCAGCATGGCTGTTCTCCATTTTGATGCACTGGGTCAATTTTCCTTTCTCTATAATATTCTGTTACCTTGCGATGAGCTATATATGAGTGACACATTCATTATTTTGTGTTCTCAATTAAAAGTGGCAATGTCCATAGGGGTCTTGGGCATTGAAATTTATTTTGCTAGTTCATGGTTTATTGCAGCTGACTTAATGTATGCGACAGTGCTTCACAAGCTATGTACGTCTTTCATTTATTGGTAAGCCTATGGTAAATCTACATGGTATACATGATTGTCAATACATAAGACCAGCAGAAAAATCTAATGTGATGAACCTACGGCAACAGGTGGAAGCATTTATTGATTTTGTGGTCTTAGAATAGTCTGACACTTTGAAATGCCTCAAACCTTTTTGCCCGTTGCTTACTGCAATATGTGTTATGAAAATGGTGTTCTGTCAGATTTGATATCTGCCATTTGGCCACAACGGGACTGGCTGGCAAGTGAGACTTTTATAGGTAGGGGGCTCATACTGAAAAAAAAAAAATTCATTTTGCTGGTCTGTGATAATGCATATTGAACCCACATGATGCTAATTGTTCGTCATGTATTGGTATTATATGATTATTGGACGAGCTCATAATCAGTATATGGTAAGATAGCACTTATTAATTGGGATCATTATGATAAGGTGATCTTCGCTCTTAACCATAACATATTTGTCATGCTCATAGTAGTATGATTCAAATTTTGATCAATAAAATGAAAAAGGACGTGTAGTTACTTAACATGTTTGTGTTTGTTGATAATTTCTATTGGCAGTTATCAATTATTCATTAGCACTTAAAAATTACACCACTTACTAAGCCAAAACAGTTTCTTTACCATCTGACTCTGTTTCTTTGATGGTACTTCCCTCTCCTAGGGCCTCTAGCTCTCATCATAATCTAAAATAAATTAGGCCTATAAGAAAATAACAAAAGTCTGCCATCCATATTCTCATAGTCCAGGGACCACCGGTCTAGATATCATATATTTCAATACAGCTTAAGCCAGAGTATTTCAGATAAACCTGTTATGTTCTAATCCCATTGATAAGCCCTCCCTCTTCTTTACATGTCCTCTCAAGCAGTTAATGTAGATGCATAATAAGGATCAACCTCTGGAGCCAGGTGTGTGTTGACTTAGCACTAATATCACAGTATACCCCCTAGTGCTGACATAAGAGTGTTACCTTTGGAGAATAACCATGATCCTAGAGGTTCCCCTCTCAAACATGGTCCTGTGATGTGGTGGTGGAAGGTCTAGTGAACTGCTGTGTCATTTTGGCTTTGGCACAAGCCCACAAAATCCTATATAAACGATGCTTACATATATTGAATTAGATACCTCAATCAATGTGCGAAAGACTCCTTATTTAATAAACCCGAAAAGTAATTAATATGATATAATTAGGTCATTTAGGTTTGACCTACTTACAGAGGGCAAAGGTAAAAAAAAAAACAGCTTTCGCCATATCTCTGCATATAATGACCATTTCAGTACGATTCAAAGTTGTAAAATAGGGTTTCTGAGGTATTTATGTGCATAAACCAGACTCCAACTTTCCAAATACAAACATTTTCACATTATTCACTCATGCACATTCCAAGGGTAGGTTTCAGTGTTTGACTGTTTCCTCTTGTAGGCACCTACATGCACCAACCTAATCAATTGTGAAGCCTTCTGGACCTCTCCTATTTGAGTAAGGCCATTACTTGGACTATTATAACCATCTACGGGTATAGGCAGTACTCACTACCCACAATCCTCTCAGTTTGGGGTCATGTGACCCAGCCCACACTGCCCCCTAGTGTGTGTCAGTGGAGTTAGTAGGAGTGTCACGGCTCTCAAAACTCCAGGGACCATGGCCCTTAAACACTGAAAACTGAACCTACTAACTTTTTTACTCAATACAAACTTTCCACATTCAGGATAGGCAATAGAAATGTGTATATGTCTGCATGTCAATACATAGGATGGAAATGGCCACGTGCATCTCTATGTTGTACCTATGGATTACCTTACGATCTAAGCTGTTATTTATGGCAGTATAGGAACATGGACTAATGAGGTAAGAGCTGTATTATTATTTATAGCTTTAGATGCCAACACATTGACGGTGGAAACTATAGAGATACTTATTAATATGCTCCGGGGAAGTGATTCAGATGTGATGTTATTTGATGACAATATATAGGACAGCTTGAGCACTATCTGTGTTTTATCATTTTGGCCGACAGTGTACTATTTCTATTTCTGGCAATGATAGATAATGAGTGACTGTCATAGATCCTTTCAGAAATCAGAGACAAATGTTTCTATGAACATTCAACATACATAAATATCATACCATGTATTGTGACACCACAATCGCAGACTCTAATTCTGACAAGTATGACCATCATTATCCAAATTCTTGTTTCTGGGTATTTGTATCATGTTGTTTGTGGATTAAATGAATTTTCATGCTAGGCTTATCCAATTTAATTTTGCCCCATAAAAAGTTCTTTTTTTGCTGGCAGACTGAGAAGTATAGTCTTTAATGGGTCACTCTATGCCTGGCATGTACTTACAATTTAATTGCTGCCACCACCCACTGTGCTTCATGTATATAGCCCTGACCCTCCCAAAACAAAATAACGATGGTTTACGCTCCCCCACCCACCCACATGTTCAGCAGTACATTATGGTTATGGATGTACATGTACGTCATAAACTCAGATTAGAGAATGCAAGTGATTAACTTGATACATGTAGTATAAACTATTAAAATTTTTATTTCATTTCACACAGAGCTTAAAATGGCAGTTTGACCCAGGAGTTTGACTTTATATCTTATTAACAGGATTCAAATGTGTTTTTCCTCATATGGAATATAATATCATGTTATATGTTATATGAAATACTGTAAAGGTTGCTAAAATCCTTCGACAATCTAGCAGTAAACGATGTGAAAGTTAGAGGTACAAATTATAACATGAATTCATCAACAGTTTACCTTGGCCTAACACTTGTGAAATCGAGTGTTGATGAGTGGAGCCACTCTGTAGTGGCACATAATGAAAACATAGGGACACAACCCTATATTTGAACTCCCATCTATAGTTGGTGAACAACCTGACTGTGAGGTAACGCTGGTCAAGAGTTCTGATTTCCTTTGAAAAGAAACTTCATTGATCCAGTGGTCCATTGCTGTGTAATTAATCAGAAAGAGTTACATTGTCATGTCATAAAATTGACCACACAGCCAGAAATACGTTTCATATTTTCCCAGTGTCTTACCTCATGTGAAATCTCATGTAGTGGACAATAAATATCTTCTGAGAAAACTATCCCGGACAAATAATTTGAAAACAGATGTTTAAAATTCTGGAGTGATCGTAACATGGACATACATAGGTACACGCCTCTATCATCATTATAGTGCATTAAAGCATTAGGCCCATTTCCTACTCGCCAGAGATGTATATATATTCACTTATCCTGCCGTTCCTTAGAGTCACACCCGGGAGCCACACCGACTCACTAACCAACCCGAAGGTCGCTATTAATATAATCCTTAGGAAAAAAACTACCCAGAGCAAGAGTCAAGTATCACGACCTCATATACCATCAAACCCTTAGATGGTTGGGTAATTGGTTGTTAAGCTAAACTAATCCTGTAAGCCATATTTGAAAATCACCAATTTGATATTGAACACACCAGCATTTTCAATCCCATCAAAGTGGACAAAAACAGATAGTATGTTCATTTGAAGAGAGATTCTGAATCTTGGGGAAAGTAGGTCTACTTGATACTGGTTAAGAGTCTGGTGAGGGTAAGTGTCAACATGTATTCCCTCACACCAAACTAGTTGTGTAAATAATAATGTAACGTGTGGTAAAGTGGTGAGACAGGAAAATAGTTACTCAACAGCTGTGCAACAACTAGACAGACTTTCCAATACCTGCATCAGGGGGCATTTCACAATGATTGCAAATGTCATCATTTTACAATGCCCTCTAGAGTTATGCTTTAAGGGAGCGTTCATTATTTATGGCCGGGGGGGTGAGAATCTTGTTCGCCAAATACCTGAAAATGAACCACCTCCCCCACAGAAATACCCAAAAATGAATTGCCCCCCCTATGTGAATACCCCAAAATGCAGTGCCCCCCTCCCCCATTGTGAATACCCCAAAATAAAGCGCCGCCCCCCACTCATTACCACTCACTATAATACACTAAAATTGATTCCCTCAGTAGAAATATCCTAAAATCACTCTTCCGCTTAGCACATGAAATGGCAGGAGGGGGGGGGGGGAGGGGGGGTCCCACTTGCCATGACCAAGCATGACAAGGGGGGGAGGGGGGGTCATGGGCTGCATGACATCATATCATCAAGAAATCACAATATGCTTGGTTTTGGCAAGAACAAAAACCTTTGTAAAAAGATTTGTAAAGGTAGGGAAGTTTCATGCATTCATCTGACATAAATTCATTACCTATAGGCCCTACATGCATGCATTCTTCAGTCATCTCACTCAATGTGTGTCACTGCCATCAATGTCAGTATAAAATAAAGGTGATGTCCAGGCCACTATAAGGGGGCACTACTACTCTATCCTACCTATACCAATTTAATTAACCCTTTTTGAAAAGGGCCACTGCTGCCCTCAGGATCTCAAATGATGCATCTAAAATACCCCTGAACTGCTGTTGTTGCCTCAGGGCAGCATCCATAGTAATCCACAGGCTTCTTTTTGAAAAGACGTGATATTCCCCCCCCTGCCCTTGAGGTGTCAAAATTATTTTACTCCTCCCCCAATGCACCCCCTCCTGGAGTCCCACTGTTGATAAATAACAAACACACCCCTGGAGCTCTCCAACACCCTGTTGCTATTTTAACCGAGGGGATGCTTGGGGAGATGTATAGGGGACCTCCCCCCAGACTTACTCTCCACATCTTTGTCTGAATGGAACTCTAACGGACTGACCTTATTTGCAGATTCTACAGTAAAATGCTGAGGTGACTCGATTGCTTTGTAAGATCATAAATTGGAACTCTGATTGCAATCGATGGTCTCCTGAGAATTTGTGATGCTTTCTGAGATTTTTTTTTTCTATTAGGCCACTCACTAAATTCCGGCCTACACTTGTTTATGGTTCAAGTTACAGATTAAATCAATACATTCAATATATCAATACATTCAAGCTCTTGAACTATATGATCCTTAATAATCACTGTTCTTGATTTTCTCTTCGCTGACAAGTGTACAACTTTCGCTGCAAAGTGTACAACTTTCGCTGCAAAGAAGGCAGATTATTAACTGTATTGGACTATTGATCTAGACAGTTTTTAAGCCCTTTTGTGACAGGAAATACTTGTGTATGATCACTACCATAGTACTCCGTGTATAACTATAAGGCACGGAAATGGTACATCCTGCATATAGGGACCCATACATTATATAAGCTGACAGTGTTTGGCACGTTTCTCTGTTCATTTGTTATCCTTTATTGCCAATTCACACCCACTATAGTCTGCGCCCAAATGACATCATTCCTTGCTGCAGGGTAGTGTTGGAGTACTCCACTGGAAACCCTACCCATGCTGCCATAGAGAATGCACTGTGGCGATCTACTACCCTTTATAAATTTCTAATTTTCTCCCGTTTTTCTGGACCAAATGGCAAATAATCTCAACAGTGGATAGATATATACCATAGGCATAGAATAAATCCTTTTCCAAATATATTGGCCAAGAAAAAGTATTAGAAACCTCAGGTAGAAGTTAAAGAATGTGCCTTGCGGGAATGGCGGAAGGGGTAGAGCACTGGAGTGGCTGAAGTGCCGTGAACTAATACACTGTACAAAATATTATTTTTCTCTTTTTTCCATCGGGCAAATGTATAGTGGTCTTCAACGAAGGTACGTTAACATCATGCACATTTAAAAAGTCCTTATTTGTTAAGATTAATTAAGAATAAGTGGTGGAAACATTAGGTGGAAGTGCAAGTTGCTCTGCGCTCAGGGATCAGGCAGTGCCTACTGTGGTGATATATGACCCTCTATTCAATCATCATTTCCTCTTCATCTAGAGAGCTAAATATAAAATGGTCTGCACTGTAGATAGACATAGACCATACGCTTTAAAGCAGACCTTATTTGTTAAAATCAGTAAGTAATAAGTGGTGGAAACCTCCTGTGGAAGAGGAAAGTTTTGCCTTGCAGGAGATGCTCTGTTTAAAGTTGGTACTTCCACAATGGCCGCGGCCGGTAGGAAAACACATATTGTGGGCATGCTCTATATGTCCCTTTGAGCCATTTTAATTTGTTTATAGCCTATAGGCCTTCACTATTCATGCACGTTGAGGGGGGTGGGGTATCTGTCTGCATGATGTCATGCTGAGAGGGGGTCAAGTGTTGTATGACGAAACATGACAAGGGGGGGAGGGGGGGTCAAAAATGGTCCAAAAATGCATGACGTCATTTGTACACAGCCCCTTTTCTGTGCTAAGGGATTTCCCTTTGAACAACAACACTGGCTACCTGAAGGCATTTAGCACCTCACTATGTCTGCACCCCTTTATGTCGCTGCAAGCTGGTGTAGTAGAAGGTGTGAAAACTCCTGTAGACACAATCACTACCAATGGTGGTATCACTTACGAACATTCAATGATAGTTGCCCCAATGGATGCCATTGTAAGTCCCCCTATATTCTATTTCATCTGACGTACTAAAAAAGTTCAGCCCCCTCCCCGCTCAAGGGGTCAAAATGTTTTTGACCCAAACCTGAAGAGCCAAAAAGCGTGTGCGAATGCACCCTTTTAACCTATTCGGATGTAGCAGGTTATCCCATGGGCGTGGCCATTGCAATAAAACTTGGTAATAAGCCGGGGGAGACTTTGGGAGAAAATGATTTAGAAGCCGATTTTGCTCGAAAATAGGAAAAAAATCTGGTATATGACAAATACCAATGCCCTAGAATAAAATATCCCCTGGCACGAATGTCCTAAAATGAAGCGTCCCCCCCCCCCTATATGAATATCCAAAAATGAAGTGCCTCCCCCACAGAAATACCCTAAAATAAAGTGCCTCCCCCTCGCAAATGTCCCAAAATGAGCTGCCCCCCTCGAAATGCTCACCCCCCCTGCCATAAATAATGAACGCTCCCTAATATAATCATTTATCAAAGAACAAAACATTATTGTTCTATACCACATGCCTTTTAGAATTAAACTCTACATTATATAATGCCCGAAAATTCTGACTGGCCATAGATTGAAACAGGTGAGATTGTCTCCTATGGTATAAAACATAATAGACTTAGTGCTTCCTGAGGTTAATGGAACACAATACTTACCATAAGTACACTGAAAACCTAGAAGTTCTGAAACTAGTCAGCGGTGACCACTTTAGGTCCTCAAGTTGACGATACCTAAAACTACAACTTTAGGTAGTCAAAATGAGGACTTTAAGTCATCCTGACGACCTGAGTCATCAATATGACGACTCTGTACTGTCAGTATTGTCATCCTGATGACTCAAGTCATCAGGATGATGACCTAAAGTCATCATTTTGACTACCTAAAGCTGTAGTTTTAGGTATCGTCAACTTGAGGACCTAAAGTGGTCACCGCTGACTAGTTTCGGATCTTCCATGTTTTCAGTGTATGCTCTAGGAAGGCGAAATCAATGCGAATTGCACAGCCACTCATATTTCTTTGCAATAGCAACAGGACCCTCAAGGTAGCTAAAAGAAAGAACCCACCAAGAAGAGGTTAAAGATGGCTGAAGATAATCATTATATTACGTTAAGATTACAACAATTTCAGCCACCCTCGTCCCACAAGGGCGACAAGGGTATCAACTATGTGTAGTCCTATCCTTCTCCAAACAGAGGGATTCAAATTTCTCCACACACGATCCAAGCAAATAAAAAGAAGTTCCACCTTACCATGATATGTTGTGAGGGACCCGTAAGGTAATTTCTTCGGGAACTGCGCCAGATCCTTCAATAGTAAATCAAAGCATTTACTACGTCTATAAATTTTTGAGACCACTTATAGGTGCGCAGTTGTATAATAATTATTATGTTGTAAAACAGTTTCCTGAGCATGATCACCCAATACACGATCATTTTCTATTCTGTTTGACCTGGCCAGACACAGTTCTGCATAAAACACTATAGTGCAAATAGTGCAGCTCATTAGAGCCATGTGTCAACCAGATGGACAATGACTTGTGTCACTCGATTCAGTCTCCATCATCAGTGACACTCTGAGGTCAAAGGGTAAAGGTTAGAGGTGACAGGTCATATACAGTTATATGTCCTCTATGTAGGGAAATAAATAATCTATTGTTGCTATTTTGGTGCATATATATAATGCATCTGAATGATAGGTCACAGTAGCCAAAGCAGTCATTTCATATGAAATTTGCCTTTCAGTCGCATGTAATGATTCGTATTGACTTATATGTTGGGTGGCTCTTTGGCTCGCTTATCACTAGAGATACCAACACAACATGAGTAGTTCGGGTTGGGCAAAGCCCCAGACTCCCTAGCGCTCGGGTAGGACTTTATTCACTTCTCTCAGAGCATACGTCTGGACTGGACTATGTCCAGTCCCCTTCTGCGGATCGTCCGGCTTCTTAGTAGAAGCTGGACGCGAGGCATGGTGCTGCCCCCTCTTGTACCAAACGGGTATCGCGAAGCAACACCTGGTTGGCATAGAAGGAACGAGCACCACACGAGCGTGTCTCTTGGATGAAGCGCACTAATATATACAACGATGCCGGCCCCTACACGCATAAACATTCTGGATATAATTAATATGAAGTCACTCGTACTTATCATGTATACAGAGTATGGTCGATTTCCAAAAGGTCGCAATTGACGAAAAAGAAAGGAATGGACTGTTTTATCTGTGTACATATACACACTTGCATATCGGCGGCCACTGGTACACAGTTTGTAACAGTAACCACTTGACTTATCTGTCTAACAATTACAGTGTGGTGTTAGAATAATGCTACAGAGTTAAGCATAGATCTTGGCCAATATTGTCAGAATTTACCATAACACATCCCGCTTGTAGAACAAGCTTCCTTAACAACCTGCAGGTTCTTCAGCTTCTTCTTGTAGGCTGTAGGCTTTGTCAATATTAAGCTTCCCTAATTAGCTTAGTAGAATTCACTCTACATTCTACAGTACAATGAGTAGCCCCGCCTTGCTTCCTATATGGTTATTATACAAAGCTTAGAGGAGTATTATGTAAGGTAATTAGACCATATTACCATTCGCCAGTTGTTATTCCTTTCAGGGCTACATGGTGTTCTCGTGACTCCAAATTCATGTACATGACAATTGAGGCAGTATGCATTCCAGGCGGTCCAATATACTCAATATCCACTAGTCGTCCCATACATAATTTGAACATTATTTTAGGCCCTCGCCAATTCCATTCCCTACATGGTTAGTCAAAATATAATTTCAAAAATTCTCCTTTGCAGTGCTTTTTCGAAAGTCATGAAGACTCCACCGAAACGTCACCGTTTGCAGGCTGTGGCAAAGTAGCCGAGATGTTAAAGTGTATGTTCCAGCTATGCCGGGAATCTCCAGGCAAACCACCAATGTCTAGCGTTCATAGCAACAAGGAATCACTGCATGAATGATAGAGCCCCAGACGGGTAAAATCGACAAGGGGACAGAGCCATTTCTTAAAATCGACAAGGGACATGGGCTTAGAGACAAGGGACAAATCCACTTCTTAAAATCGATAAAGGACATGGGTTTGAGAGACAAAGGACAACAACCACGTCTTAGAATCGACAATGGAACCCCCCTGTCTAGGGCCCTAATGATCGACGTATAAGCTGTAACCATGTCAACAAAGAATCTCTTAGATATCCTCAATGTAAAGCCATGGGAACAATAATTCCACGAAGAAATAATCGATTTACAAGATGTAGCCATGGCAACAACAGATCTTTAGATTAATCACCAGTGTGTTAACTGTAACCATGGCAGCAAAAAATACATCTTCAGGAAGTAGTCCCATCCTACTTCCGGATCAAAAATACCATGTGACATTAGGGCCTCTGGTGCTCCCTTTGAGACCAAAAAGACCTAGAGGATTTGTTAAGATGAGACAGAGGCATTTATCAGCAAAGAAAGCATCAGGTAAAATAAACACGGCAACTCAAGAGAGTGAGAGAGACACTATGGATTCGCCCAGGAATGTCAGGAATAAACGTACAAATAGATCTAGGAGTAATTCTGTGAGTTATGACAATCATTCTGAACCCAAATCAGAAAAATCTCAACAGGGTTTTGTCATAGCTTTGACGGGTTTTCACAATAATGATAGAGGACAGACATGTGAAGAAAGAGAGCATTATGTCAATGAGGAGGTGTCAGATACTGACAAGAGGTCGTCTTCTCAAATCGATTTGGATATTGTAACTGAAATCGAAAAACAAATTCAAGACATCATAGACACCTTAAAGTCATCAGAATTTGATGTTGAGCAGGCGAGCGAGGATGTCATTAGTGACTTGGATAGCCATAACTACATCGAAGATGTCCGAACTGTGAAAGACTTTTACAGCACAAATAAAAAACACTCTTTATGTCGACATGATAGCTGGCCATTCTTGACAGAGGAATTTCAAAATGAAATGAAAAAGGAAACTCAGGGATATTCGACTAAAAATTGGAGGTCACCCGCACAGCGGAAGTGTAAGCGGGGTGAATCCGGGGTAGCTCTCCGCCTTCGGAGTCCATATTTCAGTGGGTCTTTACCAGACCTGGAGGTGATACCAAGTGATGATACCAGCCTGGAAGGGGTGCTAGTGATGCACCAAACCCTGGAGGAAATGACCAATGACCTGTTAGGACGATCATCTCCAAAGCATCAGGTAAGGCTAACTTTTATTCAGGGGAATAGTGCATGAGGTAGAGTATTGGTGTGTTTGGTAGACAATGGCTTGCTTGTTGGGTTGGGGAAGTTCTTTTCTTATATTTCTAGGCTACAATGAAACACTGGTTTTTTATGGTGTGCATCATTTTGTTGTGGTCACCTTTCCTTTAATATTTATAATTGTTACAAAGGCACATAGATATATCCCATATAATGTTGAATGTCAGAATCGTGCTCTGTTGCACTGATTTTCTACAACTATGTTGGTGATGATCACATTCTCTTGGAATTGTTGAGTATAAATCAAATCACATTTTCCCCCAAATACTGAAAAAGCCTGATTATAACAGACGTAGTTTATCCAGTCTACACCAGATGGCTCAGCAGTCCTCAGGCATAGCAGTGAAGGATTCATTCAGCACTGCCATGGTGCCACTGAATATTCCTAGTGTCCCACAGACGGTGGTGACTGGCTTCAGTCCTTTTATTTCAGCTTACCAAGTGAATAAGTCCGCTGTGAATGTGTCATTCTCCTTGGTCATTTATGTGGCTCCATCCTCCCTTCTAGTAACTAACCTATAAGGCAAAAAAAAAGGGTTCCAGTCACCCGACCGACCTCAGCTAGAAGGGGCCGACCTCAGAATCTTTTGGTATTTCTTTCAAATTTTTCGATTTTTTGGGAATTTTTATATGAAAGCTTGTGTTCGGAATATATACACGTCTTTTCACATCAATTTCTCATATTTCATACAGAAAACGATCCTTTCTTACAATAACCAGTGAAAGTCTGGCAAAATAATACTATACGAGGTTTAGGATTTGTATTTTATATCTGACTTCAGAGTTAAAGTCTGATATTGCATTATATATCATCAGAGATCCTAGAGGGGTTGCCATCTTGGCCCCCAAAAGGTCCCACCCCACAAATTCCTTCTCTCAAGCTAGAGTTTTACTTTCGGGATCGTCAATAGGTATGGGTACCTGCCCAAACTTCAGTACATTAAACTCCTAGGCCTATACCTCACCAATCCTCGGTTCGCAGCAAAAAACAACAACTCCGGACTCTCCAAGCATAAATCTCGATAGCACGAACAGCATATATCGGCACTGCCAAATATCTGCTTGAGCAGTGAGCCTTAGTGCTCGGGGGGGGCACTGACCCTCTGTTTGGGTACCAACTGTGGTACTGACCCCACGGAGTGGTGGCTGTCGATGAGTCAAAGGGGAGAAAAAGGGGGGCTGTTAACTGAATTACATCTTGAAATTAAGGGGCTGTTAACACCTTTCATGCCTTGTATAGGACGGAAGTAACTTGAATATTCCATGTTATCACTCCAGGGCTGTGAAATTCCTGAGTATTATTGTCAAAGAACCTTGATTTACATGGAAAAGGGCCCCAAAAAGGGGGCTGTTAAGAGACTTCTTCAAAAAAGGCAGCTGTAAAAATTGAGCTGTGTTTAAAGGGGCTGTGGTTTGGCAAAAAAGAGGGGGCTGTAGTTTCGCAGTTGGTACCACCAATCAAAGACTCAGTGCCTCCCCCGGGCCTTAGTGGCTCATCTCTGTGTCACATGACCCTTAGTTTGATTACAAACATGGCGGCGGTAGCATTACTGTTGCCTAGCAACAAGCTCTGGGCAACCAGGTAGGTAGGACTTAGGACGAGGTGGATCATTATGGAAGGTCACATGTGGAACCTGAAGGGATCTTATCATAACGAGTCTATTCCAAGTAAGGAACAATTCGTCGAATCTGTAGATAAATTAAACTGGGGGTGGGATATGTCAATTGATGTTGTGGATTCTATCTTGATTTAAGACCGATAAGGCAACTTGCCCTAGGAAATCTTTGATCCTAATTAACTATCTGGAATCTCACCCATGATTGTTAAGCAGAGGCCAATGAAATACGAGATTTTTCAACAATTTACCTGGAACGATATCAAATTGTGTCTGCTAATTCTACATAGGCGAGACATCTTTATGCTGCCACATCATTGCAAATTGCATGAGAATATTCTGTTAATCCAGCATTTGATAAGACAAATAATAATTTTCTTCATTGACCCTCCATACCTGCTCCTGTTTCTCCTCCCTCCACACCTCACACAGATCCCACACCCTGGAGGAGGGAGTCGTAGGTAGGAGACGCAGCAGGGGCTGCAACTCCACCCGCCCTGGAGGATGAACTAAGTAGGGTAGTCCTGCCTGTGCTTCATGTGCAGGTCCTGGTGGCCTTAGGGATTATTGGAAGTTGGCTTCCCAGAATTGTAAGAGAATAGACTGCAGAATGATGATATTATTTCCATTGTAACTCACTTAAATGGAGGTCGTGCAGTCTAGACTCCATAACTCAGCAGCAGAGGCTGATATTTGAATGACTGCCTTGTGTACTTATTGAGGAACCTGCCGCTGGGTGTCGCCAGCATCTCCTGTTTCCGGGGGTGTATCTTGCTATGTTTCACCCTGTCATCTTTTCGTCCTGGAGACTGCGACTGAGAACTCCTCCTCTGGATCCTCCACCCCTCCTCAACTAGAACTAGACCTACCACCCTCCTACTGCTAGTTTACCCTCCTCCAGGGCTTTATAATATTATACCTATGGACTACTAGACTCCTCCTGTGCCTACTATGGACATTATTTACCCTCCTTAAAACATACACCTTCCCTTAGAAAGTGAAATGAGAGTCTAACTGCTCCCCACTAGGGATTGAATTATGGTCTTCCTCCACGGTAATAGGACTTCCTCCTGCTCATTTACTGGACCATTACCAATGCTGAGACCCACCATGGAGTGCCACAGTTAACATTGCACATGTTGGAGAAGCTGTTCCTATGACACTATTGGAGTATGTTCATCATATACCTCTCCATGGTTGGAGTTGTTTATTGAGCTCAGTGGAATACTTTCTGTTGCTATGTGACTTTAACCCCTCCCTTACCTCCAAGTTGGAGAGTATGAGATCACCATGGTAACAGTCTTATACATCTGACTCAGGTAAACACTATCGCCTTTCGGGCTGGATTACCAACCTGGACATAATACATATACAGACCCACAGATTTCTAAATGCAATCCAAATGAGTATTGGACATCACAAAGTCTTTTTCATTATTTTTGTATGTATCTTATTCCTACATTTCCTATCTGTACACCTACGCTTGGCATTGACCATGGAGCCTGGAGCATTATAAGATGTTCTATGATGATGGAGCCATGTAGGCCCATAGTGTCAACCCCATGTAATGCTATGGGTGAATATTTATGAGAGTGTACCTGGCATATGGACCTGATCTTACAACCAGGTGGTGAATGACTTAACAATAACCTGACACCCAGGACATGCTTTAACCTACACGCCCTGCATTTGATCAGGTATGGAATCTGGGAGGTGTTACATTATATTGCATGAAAAGGTCAATGTAAAGACCATGTTTTACGAACCAGCTCTAGGTTGAGAGTGTGCTAGGATTTATTAAAAGTGGGTAATATTTAAAGAAAAAAAAAGTTTTGATACGAAACCCAATCTACAGAAGAGAACAGCAAATGATATTCAGAGGACTCAGGACATGAACTACCCACCAAGCTAGTGCAAAGACCTCCTGAGACAATGAGTATGTGAAACGGATGTCAACCTGGACTTTGGCAATGAACAGTGGCTGATCAGTATCTCACAATTCCTATAATCACATAAGAAAATCTGCAGTTTGGTAAGGAAGCCTATAGATATGCAACAATTGTATGTAATGGTTCATTAATAACTATTTCGGCCAGGGTTTAGAGTCCTGTGGGGAAACCGGAAATGAACTGAGTAAGTCACATGACCATAATGCCAACAGGTGGCACTGTGAGATGAGGGGACAGTGAAATGTTGGTGCAGGAACACAATAGAGAGAAAACAATATCCATAAGGCATAAGAACTGGAGTGACATTTGAAAGAATTACCATGGAGAAGGAAAAGCCAAGACGAAAAAAGGTAAGGACACTAGTGTCAGACACATTGGCCTTTTTCTTTTTTCTTTCTTTTTTGTTGGGGGGGGGGGTTATTAGATTGCTTCATGACATTTGCTTCCAGCAGACGAGTAGGATGTAGTGCTAATAAACACCTCACATATAGAGCATTGGAACTACTCCAATTGGTGATCTCCATCAGAACAGCTTAACAAGTAAACGTCCGTTTTTGGATTTATAAATGATCCTCCAGTGATAGGAGAACACATTCTCCATATACCTTATATGGAAGTAATATCATCAGCCATAAGGTGATTTGGTGATAAGGTGGCTAATATGACACCTGCATGTTAATGTGTGCATACCAGACTACTGGCACGTAGCATTAGTGTAAATATTTACATTATTACTGGGGATAGGGATAGACAGATGATAGAAAGGAATACAGTAGGGAAGGCTGGAAGAGAGAGACAATAGCTAATATAGAGTCAAACAGACAGACATTCAGAGGCATGGACTTTGACTTGCAATGCTGCATACATAAGCGAAGCTCGACATGTCGAGACATTATTTGACAAGCTGTGTGCACAGTGGACAGTATAGAATTAATAGAGGATATACTAGTAGGTCAAACGGAATATATCATAAAATTAATGTGTGGAGTTAGTAAAACACCACCATACCGAAAAATGCCTAAAAGCATGATTGAATTCAGAACACTCAAATGTAATGTACACTGGAGACATTGGCAATGGCATTTTACAAGCTAATTCTAAGTGCATTGCACAAATGAGCACATAAGAGGAGGTTCATAATAAATGTCACTAATCTTATGATATTAGGCCAGGGGCTGATAGGGCCCACCATGCACCCCTCCCACATCCCGATGCGACAAGTATTTTTTCAAACCTTAGGGTCCCCTGAACAAGATTAAAGATGTTAACATTATCATTGGGAGTATGAATGTATAGTATGAATAAATGAATTACAACAACAACAACCCTTACATCATCCAAACACACATTTATTACCTTGTTCTTGTGGCCAATAATTTCACACAACTAGACAGATTTTCTGGGATTGATCATCTCTTAACCCAGCCAGACTCTCACTGATCACTTCAGAATCCTAATACTGTAGGTTTACTTTCAAAAAGTCATCTGTCATTTGAGGTATGTTCAATGATATTAGCACTCACCATCCCCAGTTAGGGTAAGTAAGCCTGTAGTTCCTATCCAGATCTCTATTCTATTTAAACAATGCTCTAGCATAATCATGACTATAGATGCTCTTTACCATTAAGGTTCCTTTTCCCAACCTACACTACTATTGAGAATTGCATGTTGCAATTCATTTCTGAGGCGAGACCATATACTTATCTGTGACTATATCCACAGATTTGGACATGGGGTTCTATGTAAAGCTGCAGTTGCTAGGCAACCACATGACATAGCAACCATTAACTACCTATGTTCAAACTGTGTGATGTGCACAAGGGAGCTATATGCAATTTGAAATCAGTGAACTATGTCCTTGAGGGGAGACTATGCACAAGACATGGTATATGCCTACAAGCATGAATCTAGGCATTGTTGCTATGCAAAACTGTTATTGCTAGGCCACCACACAACCTAGCAACCATTTATCACCTATGTTCCTCGTCTATGATGGAAGTCACAGAAGAGTTATATGCAAGTTTACATCAAGGGAGTATGTTACTGAAAAAAAACCATGCAGATATCACATTTGAGCATATTTTGGTTGCTATGCAAAGCTACTGTTGCTAGGCAACCACACCACCTAGCAACAAAACAAAGGCACCACTGTATTCTACTAAGCTTATTCATAGAGGGTAGGACCCACCAGATACTTTCTAGACTGCACATATATGTAATTCAAAGTGACATTTGATTCTATTGTCGGCCATTTTCAACTTCTCGCGATTAAATCTTATGAAGTATAAACATTCTTATGAAGTAGAAGCAGCCTCTTTTTACATAACAGTCAGGAGAATTGATAAAGATTTAGCATGGAAAAACATCCATTTAGATAAAGAGGTAGATTATTGAAATAGAACAGTATTGTATTGACTCACAGTAGTGTATTTGCTTCTAAGGCAATAACGTGGGTCATTGTCATTAAGGAATGCTGCAAAATGTCTCATATTACTCAGAAAGTTTAGGCCTACGTAAATCATATTAGATATTCTGGTTAGATGGGGATAAGAGCAAGTTTTATACATGTATCTGAAGTGCATTTACATTTTTCAGTTAAAAAGGGAACTTTGTGATTTCAATCTTCCGTCTTCCCGACCGTCTGGTACACTCAAATCTGAACTTAAAAACATGTATTAGGGCTTAATGAAAAGCTTATTATGTCTTCTTTCCAATGAGACCAATAGCTTCAGGATCCAGACAAGGTAAGATATTCTTAGAGCTTAGGGATTAAGCATACCCCTTGAATAATATGGTAGCAAAATTGACCCAAAAGTGGTCTGAACCCGCAGATGGATAATGAGCCAAAACCGGTAGTGCATCCCAAGATAATCAATGTTAACATCTTGAATCTTGTTCAGGGGACCCTAAGGATTGAAAAAATACCTATCGCGTTGGGATGTGGGGGGGGGGTGCATGGTGGGCCCTATCACCCCCCGGCCTATATTCATCATTTCATGAGAACAGACAGTTTTGTACGGGTAGACACCTTCGCTCACACGAATGCCAGACACTATAACAATCGACTACCTAACCACTCAGAACAAGGGTCTCAGTAATGTTAACTGACAACTGAAAGTGTCCAGGTTCATGTCGTGGGAGGCTGTGGGTGCTTGTCTCAGGGATAGAGTTACCAAGGGAAAATGTATGATCTATCTAACATTCTGATGGTCAGGGCACGGAAGGTCCATTTCTATCCTATTTTTATAATTATTTCATTTTTCCCACTGCAACCACACACTTTATCCTTTGTTGTGAACCAAACTTTTCACCGATCATGGGAATCACCAATTCATGGATATCAAAATACCATAATATCAAAACATTACCTTCCCCTCCAACAGCCGAAACATCGACATTCAGTATGCCCTAAATTGCATCAATCCACCAACTTCTGGCCTGACAGTAAATTGTCCCCCAAAATGGGGAAAAACGCTCAAAGCATCTATAATCAGGTGACACGATCTGTGAAAAGGGGGCTTAGTGCAGAGGGTTCTAAGACCCCTTATCCCAGTCCATGTCACCTATAATCTTTTCCAAATTTGGATAAAGATGTTTAAGGAACCTATTGTTCCTCTTTTCACTTTGTGTTTTACAACAAGGCCATTGCTCAAAAGTATCAATATATAGGTAGGACATACATGTACTGCCACTGCATACATACTGCTGGGTCAGGGTTTCTGAAAATGTAAGAAAGCAGAAAGGTGACCTTTTAGGTATAGAGTTGTTCTGCGTTAAATTACTTTCTGGCAAAGATCGAAGTTCAATTGTGTATACACCAACGGCGAAATAGTATGATAAAATGAGAAGAAAAAAGAGAAAGAAAGGAAAGAGAGTGGTAGAAAGAAAAGAAAAATGCAAAGAGAAATTGCTTGCTCAAGAGCAGGTGTTGCTGTCATAGCTGAGATTTTGTTGTCATGTTGCCATGGAGATGACGTCACGAAGGTGAAGAATGCCACCTGTAAGTGATAGACTGAAATATCATATTATAGCAAACCATAAATCAACTTTAGTTAGACTCATGCCTATTTGGTGTTATAGTATATTACCTGGAGTTGGACAGTTAATCATGAGAAGAAGGATATTTGTGGCTGATCATTCATAGCATTATTCACTTTTCAGCAAAGGCCTCTATATTGTAGGCTAATGTAGCTCTGTGCATGTTTATGAGAAAATGTTCATGGGAATAAGCTATCAAACATAGTTTAATTGTTTCAATTGCAGGCTCTTTCTAGTTTTACTTTCAGAGGGACTTAAAGGTAAAGTTGCCCTTCATCTACATGTATATCTAAATCCACTATGGATGCTTAAATTCCTCGTGATAATTATCTGCAAGAAGCTTCGTTACATTCTTGACATCTGGACATAACATTTTTTAATTTGGGCCTTATGCCAAAGCAAAAAGAAGGGAAAGGGAAATCCCCCCCCCCCCGAACTGACTATACAGTTAAAGTGGTAAAAGGGAAGGCCTCGGATTATTTGTATCCAAGTCTGCCACGCAGTGATACTTGAGGAAACATTGTCTCTGGTTAGGACCCCCTGTGAGTAAGATAATACAACATTCTAATAAAAAGCCACTTTAGCTTCCCCTAAGTCAACAATTCTAATGTATAAAAAAAATGAGGGGAATGGGGACACAGTCGCCAGGTCCACCCAGTCTCAGGCTGACTATCGCACTGCCCCTACTCCTTCAGGAGGGTCTTGCACATAAGGGAACATACATGTAGTTTTGGCTAGGAAGTGCCTCCCCTGCAGTAGTCACAATAATAAATTATTCAATCAGGATTGTAGAGCAAGAACGTTTTAGGAGAGTAAGACATCTACTAGAGACTTGACTTCCCCTGCAGACAACTTGATTAGATATCTAATTTTAGGGATCGATTGCTAATCAAACCTGCAGGATTCCATCCTTTTCAGTAAGCTGTCTCTGTGCATGCTCAACTGGAGACTGTTTTCAAAGTGACTCCTTCACTGGAGCTACAATTACAAATAAATAATGTCTAATATGAACAAGTAGGCCTGATATAATCTAACAACACTTGTATGTTTTACTTCAGTAGTTTTCAACTGACGATCTAAATTTGTCCATTTTCTAAACCAACCCCGACTATGGCTCTCACAAGACAACATTTCTCTTCTGGGGTAAATGAATAATACTATAGACTTATTGTCTAGACCCCTTTAGAGGACCATGGGGTTCATCTGAAGGATTAAGGTTTAGGAAACTGTTTTCTTTGGGCATGCGCAGCAGATAAACAGACTACTCTGGTGTAGAGGGAAATCATAGGATACAGGCTCTCTCTCCAGCCAGAGTCTTAGTTTTAAGTACCATTTGAGTTAATGGAGAGTTGCTCTCTGGCTGTAAGGTGGAGAGTGTAAAAGTGTGTTGCATGTGTGGGGGAGGCCAGTGTTTGTGTAAGGGGTGGCTTTAGGGGGTAAGTGGGAGCGTGTGCTTGGGGGTAGGCAGACATTACCGCAGTGGCTCGTATAAGTGCTGGGTGCTTATAGATTTATACCGCTGTGCCCTCTGCGCTTATGATAAGACAGGCGCTTATATCATACACAGATTTATATGTCAGCACTCCTGTTTTGACTGTGGCTATATTGGCCTATATTCCGGATCTCGATGCTTATGCAGGTCAGTGTGGTATTTGTAGAAAGGAGGTTAAGATCTAAGAATGCCGTGTAGACTCTGTTTATGGTCTAATAATACCTGTAGTTACTGTTCTTTGGTTAAGAACAGCTTCTGGGTACATAAGGCTTTTTTCATTGATAAGGCCCGTCATTTATAGGAGCCTTATCAGGCCTTATAACTGCATGTTAGAAGATGTTAGAGCCCCCATACGATTCCTGTGGAAATGGGATTCTCCAAGCAAATGTGCTAAAAGCTATAATTGACTTGTGTTGAGTTAGATACTTTTAAATTATGCCATCACAGTGTAGGCACCGTGGTGTAGGAGGGAGCACATTTTTCAGTTTTCAGTGCATCCTACCGTATTTTGAGCACTCAAGTTGATTCCCTATACCGATAATATCCAAAACTCCAATTCAGAACGAAAGGGGGTAGCTGTTTAGATATAGAGAATATTTTCATAATATCCTATTCTTGTTAAAACATGACCACTCCCAAAATCAATGACCAACATGTCAAGATGTTGTCACAGTATAAACCCAACCAGACAAGGGTAATTGGTATGGGTGGTGCGGGAGTATACCCAGACTCCCAGACCTCATCATATGGCCAATGTCATGTAGAAACAAGGCCACTTGTGGGAATTGATCTATAAAATTTAGTTATCAGGGTTATCAGCATCTCATCATTGCCTTGCCTCTTTTCACATTTTGTCTCTCAAGAAAGTCATTCATGCCGCATACCTGTTGCAGCTGGCTATGTATTGGAGCGTGTAATTATTTTGGCTTAAGAAACTGTCCGGTCACATTGGCATGACATTACTGAATATACTTATGCCATAACCAGTGATAATCAATCATTCAATTTGCGAAATAGAGACACCTCTTTCAGAATGTAGTATACACACAACTTAATTGTCAATGAGTTTTCCAGCCAAAGGCTACATTTGTATAATCTCATTGCCTCATGACAGGTATCCATCATATTAACTTGTGTAATAGCAAGGACTTATTAGAATAAAAAGACACTTAAGACAATTCTTTACACAAGTCTAAGAGCATTACCTGGTAGAACTCATTGCAAAAAGATTGCATCAGGTAAGTTTGAATGCTATGCAATGCACTGGTCGATGCCAAGGGTGAAAAATTCGCAGTTTCTGCTGGAGCTCCTATTTAAAAGTACCCGATACTGAGTATCAAGCTTGTGATGAGTGGCTTATTCAAGGGTAGACACTTTATTATAGTGTGCCTCATGGCATTGACCAAAGTTGGGGGTATGCCTCATAGGCGAGGACATAATAATACTATTATACTGTAGAACAGTATCAAATTGCTCCAAATCAGGTCCTATATAGTTTCCAAAAGATTCTACAAGGTCAGACCTAGCATGCCTCACTCAAGTATGTAATACCTTGGGGTAATACCTGGAATCCTTAGTACCCTTAGCCTGATGGTAACACCCCAGACCCCTACAATTACCTCCTGTTGGTGTTAGCTGGTCTGTGAGGCCTGCATTCCTCCAGGGCTGTGGTTAGTGAAGGTCCAGGGAGTGATGAACTAAGGGCCTCCTGGTCAGCAGATTAGTGCCATACTGTGTGAAAATCAAAGGTGTGTGATTTTTGTGCTATACTTAGCATCTCTATATTTGTGGCCTGGTGATAAAAATTGTTAGCACAAGTTATAACAAATAATCAGATTCTACTCATCAAATTGGCTCTCTAGTCAGACTTCAATTACGAAATGGCAGCATTATTGTTAGTTTTCAACTCAGCACTTTTATCCCTTGCATTTTCTGCACTACCCTATACCCTAAGAGTTATGGCAGTGCAGACACTAAGCATTGGTCAGTATTCCCATCTTCACTGATATATTATGCTGACAACTGTGGTTCCTCTCCACTCAAACCCTCTTCACCTGTTATCGCCCCTTAACATACCCTAATAGGTCCCGGTAAGTGGCAGATGTCTGTAATGGTTGGGGCCTGTTCCAAAATATTATGGCTAGCTCAGAAACAGTAATTGCCAGTTTTGTCCTTTTGTAAGAGCAGAATATTGTGGTACATGGCTATTAAGTGACATACGAATATAATTGGAGATAGATAAAGAACCCCAGAGTCACACAAAATCATCAAAATGCTAAATAACTCTGGAAATATTGGGAATCTCTGAAAAAATCAAAAGGCAGGATATTCAAATGTCTAGCTCTGTAGCTTTCATGTCACAATATTTACACATATATTAGCAAAGTTTGTTCTTTCTGTCCTGTTGGCAAAAAAAAATGAAATATATAGTATCTCCCTTTAAGTATTAGCCCGGGAGTAGAAGCCACATACAACTTTCTCTGAGTCAAAATCCTAATAGTCATGTTACTGGGACCATTTTCTATGCTAAGGTTTTGCAACAACTCCACTGGGTAAGTGAAGAAAGCAATGGTGACAGGGATTTATCAACCTGTTTATGAAGAGAAATCATACGCAGACTGAGGGTTAGCCAGGTCTGTTCTACCCATTTTAGAAAGAATTGCCCGATGACAGACTGTTTGGAGTATGACAGAGAGCCAGGCTGCAGGGATATAGAGACTTCGCATAAGATTGTGCTTGTATGTTACAGAATCACCATCATGAAATCCTCTTATTTTGTGGAAAAAAATAGTACTTCGAGTGGCAAGATCCTTAGAGTTTGAAGTGAAAAGTTGAAAAGGAAAACAAATTTAGAAAAGACTAGCATACTTGGAAGTAGAGTACTGTTGGAGAGACATTGGTCCTCCTGGTTGCCCACCTGTAGAACTACGATGGAGTGATATGATGCCTTGTCTAAAAATACAGCCACGTATGTGCGTTTGTATACTTTCTGCTACTAGCTAGCCACACTACCCAATAGCCATAGGAATAACGGAAAAATGGTGGCGTTAGCAACTATCTTTGTATGTATGCATGTTTCATTTAGACAAAGTGACCAAATTGTAAAATGTGTGAGAGTTAAAAGAAAAGACCACCCTATTTTCATGATTTAGTAGGTTTGATATTGAATAAAGATATTGTGGTATACTTAGTGTCACACCTGCTGCTATAAGGACAGGATGCAGGCCTATTTGATGCATTGTATGACGTCACAATACGTCCAAATGTATCAAGTGGTGCATTGTTTAGGCTTGGAGCCCGTTGCAACCATGGCAGTATTATTGATACTAAAGTGTACATCATCATTATCGTATCAATATAGACCAGGTGGGTTATATAATGCTAATTATCAGAGTGAATATGCATGCAGTCTTACAAAGGCACATATGAGATGCACTTATTTGTAGATGGGCAGTACTGAGCAGTCAATAATGTGATTGATTTGACAAGTTGTGACGTCATGCAGTGCATCAGAGGTGTGACACTTAGTATAGTACAGTATCTTTATTCAATACAAAATCTACCAAATTAAATCATCATAGAGTGGTCTTTTCTTTTAAGAGATAAGATGACTTACCATGCGTCTATTACATAAACGTGTTGATTCAATAGCCTATTATTGGAAACTATATCTAATCTCGAGGCTATCTTTCAGTAATCCTGATTAATTAGCATTTTCAAGAAATGCCCTCCCCATACAAGTGTTACAAAATGCCAAGTAATATCCCCATAATAGCCTACGTGTATATACTATGACCTGCATGGTGTACATGTACATGTATATTGAAATAAGCACTAGATATCTTCACTCAACTTTAATGAAATGTTTGCCAAAATGGTACATTCCTTTAGAATTAAAAGAAGGGGTGTAAAATTTATACTTGAAATTTAAGTGGTGGAGAGGTCAGGTATTTGCCCTTTTTAATTTCGAATTTTGCAGCTGATAAAAATTTCAACATACATTGTATCTGTGCTATGATTAACTCTCCCTACCGTTACTCCTATTACTGAAAGAAAATATTAAGGGAAATATTGAGCCGGTTTACTAGTATCCAGTTACTTGTCATTAGAATCTCGCCCTCGTCTTAATAGTTCCCATTCAGAAATAGTACATGGGGAAGTCACTTCAACGTTAAATTCACAAAGCAGCAGTCTTTATGTGGTGAGTGGAAATCCAATCTACGACTCGGCATGACTACCAAGTGAAGCAAGATGTCCGTTAGAATGTAGCAATTTCACATGTCTTGTTTAATACCAGCTGTTACACTCATATAGTTTCTGAGACTAAAACAAAATATAGAATGCACGAAAAACCATGGTACTAGCACAACTATCAGCATATGATATACATTGTGATATAAAATTGTAGCTATAAGTGACTCCCCATGGCCTTTACTTTGGTCATAATAACAGAAAATAACCGCAATTGTTCGTTAGATCAAGGGGGGAAATAGAAAATTCATTATTTTTACATTTACTTTTTTAGATACTACCACATATCTAGTCACATGTGTTTCTCATCAGTGTGAAATCCATAGCATGGTCCTCTATTGTTTGGGACGGGTAATATATATATATATATATATATATATATATATATATATATATATATATATATATATATATATTTCTAAATGAGCAGGGCATTGTTGTGGATTCCATTCATGAATGCCATGTTTCTTTCAAACCAGACCAACGTCATGACAGATAAAGTCTTGACTCTCTCTAAAAAAGAATGCTGCAAAAATGAATTCAACCTCCTCCTAATCTACCAGTGAATTTGACTTCTCCCAACGTGTATGCACATTGTGGCGTGAGGCTAGATGTGACTTTCAGACAGGGCAGAAAGGGTCGTATTGCAAAGGACGCTAATCATAGAAACCCTAAGCTAAAAAAAATGTGACAATGACTTTGGGAGGATAGGAAGATGTGCCTTAAATATAGGAGGTTTCCAATTGTTGGAGATGTTGTCCATCATTTTCACCATACATAGGAAAAAGTGTGGAACCTGACAAATAAAGTGTGAGAAAGTGTGTAACTCCATATGACAAATGGCACATGTGTTTGGGCCTGACATATATAGTAGATGTCATGATGGGTTACTCTCTGCCTCACATTAATCATAAGCAGGTTAGTGATTATTGACTCTGAGACACTGTTGCTGTTAGACTTAGAGTCATAACACGTGTTATATTTAGAAGCCTTAGAGTTGTGGTAATGGATGCAAATGGGATAAAAGAAAGATTACAGTATTTAAGTTACATTTCTGTTACACGTTTCAAGATCCACAGGCTCCATAATTATGAAGGGAAGCGAGAGTTTCTAGAGTATACTAAGTAAGAATCATACAAGTTTTTTTTTTAATAAAAACTGGCAAGTAGGATCTACATAATCAATGCCCACTTTTAGATGGTCCATGCCATCTTAATACCTGGTGACCCTTCAGTGACAAGCAAAGAAGTTGTTTATATGAAGAGTCTACACTCTATGCCAGGGCTGATAAGTTAGATTTTGCCTTTTTTTGTCTTAAGCTACGTACTCACTGTGAACGCCCTACGCCGCCCTACGTTTCAAGTGTAGCTTCTTTGTGCAGATTCGGGTATTTTGATAAGCATGGCATCCTGCTTGGCATGCAAAGGTCATGTTTGAATCATCATCTTGGATTTAGTATGACAGAAATGTCTAACATTATTTACAGGCCTCACCTAGAAACCTACAACTGTCAAATTCCTGATAAGTCTGCACTGTGATATTTCGGTGCATCAATTGAGGAAAAGCCTCCCTATATACTACCCCTTCCAAGAACTTTGCTTATGGGCAATATCCAGATGCCTAAGATGCATTCAACAGCCCCCCCCCCTACGCTTCTTTGTCACTTTATAAAATAGGACGACATAAGCATTGTTTTAATTCAGTATAGAACACTCCGATTCTCCTAGTTCTACAAAGAGGTGTTAAGTGGACTTTTGTTAATGCCTCTAAATTTGAAGGTAAATCGTATCTGCGACACTTAAGGATATGGCACTCATATGTGATAGATAAGATGCCCACACAGCTGCTTCTTCAACCTTTCTGTATACTATATAAATAGGAAAATCACACCAGTTTTATATCAGTATTTAACACTCTCATGATCCCCTCCGTATATTGATAATTTCTCCATCAAATAAGGTACATCGCAACTGTTGCACTCAAAATGCTATGCTCAAAGTGGTCCTTAATGATACAGAAGGGAGACCACACTGGAGTATTGGTACAGTTACACCCTGGAGTATTTCACAGGGAGTGCTATGGTGTGAGCATATCACACCTTGACAAGAGGTGATAAGGGCTAGACACGTGCCCCAGCTCAGGTATATCAGTGTCAGACACCAAGGTATGCAGGTGTTAACTATCACTAGGTACCTATCCTGTACATGTTTAGGTGCACCTGTTAGCTTTTCACCGTGAATTAAATGTGGGATATATGATATAAGTTACTTTTCCCATCAATTTATCATTGAAACGTGCCGAGGATATTTCTATAGTAAATAATTCCAGGTTTCCCCAAAATTAATATCTACCCACCTGAAGCAAGTCATTTTTGGCTGGGAATGTTCCTTACAATAAAATGTGCACAGAACATGAATATTAAATTATTATTCCACTACCATGCAGTCAAATTGGAAAGTTTGGGTGTAGTACTACAGAACAGAACTAAATTCACTAAGTTTGTTCAGAGATGCACCTTGTATGGTTGGCCTTGGGTTGCGGTGTGTCTTACAATGAAAGGGTTATGCTATATAAACTTATAAAGATACTGATTAATTACTTGATGGAAAGGTCGTACATAGGGCTTAACTGCCGCCTAGAAATAGCTCATTATTTTGTGATGTGGCTGTTGACTTAATGGGTATGGGATGTGAATACCAATTGACCTAAGGCTGATATTTTCTCTCCAATATGCTATACATGGGCATGGAAAGCAGGGGGGGGGGACAGTTCCCCCCCCCCCCAACCTTTGGCCAACTCCTTAAAAGGTCAAAACTAAAAGGTCAAGCAAAGGGAGGTCAAAAAATGCAGAAAACCCCCCTGGTCCCACCCACTCTGAAACTGCTTCCCACGCCCCTGACTATAGTGTCAAATCTACCAAGATACATAAGCCTTTGCGCCTCAGAAAAATATGTTGAGGCCTATGGCATTTTCTGATACAAGCATGCTCGGAAGTCTTGGTAGATAGATGTGGGTCTTATCTGGTTTTGGGCTTCCCTAGCCCGCTTAAAAGGGTCTATTTCTCATCTTTCCTATCCCCTCAGGATGTGTGTGGTGCACATATGCGCTGGCACTGACACATTCCTCTGTGAAATTGTGTAATGTAGTTCTTGCCATGAATATGACCTTAGCTGTCGAAATGGCGTTAAACATCTATTACTCACTCACTTATCTGGTTTATCATGTTTATATAAACCATATGACATGCATCCCCTCTCATGTTAAGCTCTAACTGATTCTGACAACTCAGTCCTTTATGAAAGGCAGGATAATTTGGCTCCCCAGGTCTCCCTATTAGACCAGGCAAGCCCTATCTCTTAGCAATAACCCAGAACATAACCATTTCAAAATGTCTTTCCTCCTAAATGAGTAGGTAATGACACTTTATACCCTGCTATTAGTATTTAGGAGGCAGTACAACATTGGTTATACCTATACAGACTAGCTCTGTAGGGGTTCATAAAATCTATGTCATTGATCCTAAAGGAAGGATAAAGGGGAGCAACTACATGGATTGTTTAGGGGGACCTCCAAGGTAGACTCTTTGGTAGCTTGATGTGGGCATATATTCTTTTGAGGTATGGACTTTTTGCAGGAAAATATCCAAGCACGCTTAGATATGAACATCTATATGAAAAAATCTAATTAATATTAATTGGACAGAGTATACATGCAAAATGGAAAAAAAATTCCTATTCCTTTAGGACGTGCAAATAACCATGTGCATGTAAAAACAGGAATTTCTTAGAGATATTGGCTACTGGTTGCTCAACAGGGAACATTTTTAAGTCTATTAGTGTGTGGTTTGTCCCAGTATGTTTCACTATGGGTTGGAAGGGGGTATATAGTGTAGGTAAGCAGTAAAGTCAGGGTAGTGGGCTATAGGGTTGTTTAGTCTGAGTACATGTGGTATAGGTACCTACAGTACCCTGGACGTGAGACCCAGATGAAAAGAAGAAAAAAGAACATTGTCTTGTTTTTCATGTAATCAAAGCCTCAATAGGGAAAAGAGGGCTGATTTCATTATTTCTAAAACAACATATACTGTGTTTCGCCATTTCCTCACAGTTTTAGCTTATTCTAGGCTTATCCTTGGTTTATCGTAAATGCCAAGTGACATCATGAACGAAGACATTTATTAAAGAATACATTTATTATAGAATAAATGATAATGAAATGGTTTGCAAAACTGACAAGCCAAAAAGTACCCATATTACATCTAGCACTGATTTTCTGTGTTAGCTTCAGGGTGTTTAGTCTATGTACAGGTGGTAGGGATGGGACCCTGGAGGTGCAGCCAGGTATGTGAGGGGAATGGGTAGGGGATGTTCACATCTGTGCAGCAGTTGTACTAAACTCATAGACAACTCCAAGAGAATTTGTTATCATCAGTCATATAGTTCGAATTAGCCCTCAGGCTTTGGGATACATTGGCTGCACAAGAATTAAAAAGTGACAAAAAACGTATTTCTCAAGTATATCCACCTTTTCAATTTAAGCTTCCTCTTTGCATATATCAATATTATTAATGCTGCCCATTAGATTATTTGTCTTTTCATTCTTGAAAATTGGTCACTAAAACTGTATCAAATATACCGTTTTTATAGCTGTTCTGACATAGAATTCAAACGAAGCCTATAATTCCAAATGGTTTTTGAGCACTTGGCATTTGGACAATCCCGCTCCAGACTCCCAGAAACTCTCACACGATCTGCCTCTAAGTAAGTAATATATAATGCATAGACTTGCACTCGTTGGCTTCAGTGGTTTGATATAAGCATTCGCCTACGGCTCATGCTTCTATCACCCCCTGAAGCCAACTCGTGCAAGTCTATGCATTATATATTGCGCTTATAACACGGTTTCCACCATTAATTCTCAGTATTTACCTTCAAAAATGATTTAATCCATTCATTTCTTATGCGAGTCGACAAGACGGCCCTCTGCCATCTTGGTTTCATGTTGTCGTATGCTTAGGCTGGCGAACTCCTCAAACTCCAACTCTCATAGACCTACTACTGCGAACACGTCGAGACAGGGCTGCGCCAGTCTAAAATATAATCCATTCTGTACACAGCAGGCGGCGGCACCTGTAGTGTTTACAGAACGGGGAAGACGCACGGCAAGTCGCCCGATTCGAAAGTTTAATAATTTTTTATATCAAATACAGCCATAATATCAAGGAATCTAGTCGACAGATATGGTTTCAACTATGTTATGTCCAAAGCATTTCGCTATATTTGGTCTATAAGCTTCAAAAATGGAGAATTTACTTTCGTGTCACGGTAGGTTTCAACATGTCCGCCCCGCTGTCCGCTCGCCGTGAATTTTGGGTGCTCTATCGCCAGATATAGGAATCGATATTATCCATTTTCGGCACTGAAAACTCTCTAACCGTGTTATAACTAGCACTACAACCAAACTTAGTTGTGTTTGGGTCTCGGGTGTCTTGCGAGGTAGTCGTATCCACGTGAGACTGATTAACCTCAGTGCCCCCTGAATGGTTGTTTTCCTTGCTTTTTCAGTCGGATCAGACTTGTTGTTTGATGAGCATGCACAGGAGTTCCACACCAGGGTATTCTGAATATCACCCTGGAGGAATTGGCTGTTTGGTCGGTTCAGAAGTGCATATTAGTCACTGTCATATAAGATCATACGATTATGCCTTTTGAAAATATCTCTAGGACCCCCCCCCCAAACACACACACTAAATAAATAGATAAATAAATAAATAAAAGAAGAGAACAACTGAAAAATAAGACAGTGAGCACATTTAAAGGTGTTTCTTGATCTCCTAGGAGATGAAGTGTAGTTTAATGTGGTCCTCTGCAATGCCGATCATCGCTTAATCAGTTGTTAATTATCAACACTCCTGGTTAATGTGAGGCCTGATTTACTATTCTTTATAATCATTCTTCATTGACATACCTACAATTGGTGTGTTTCCCTTGAGAAGTGTCTTTAAATGACCATTGCTAAAATGAATTACTTTTTAGGCTAAAACCCATACTCACTCCCAATAGCTGCCTGTGTATTTAAATCCTGGAAGGGAGCCTGACCCTGACTGCACCAAATAAATATCACACTTCTTACAACCATCAGTCTGTGTGTAAACTGGGGGTATGTAAGAGGCTGCAGGAGGCCGTTGCGAAAAGATTAGGAATTGATTCTGTCAAAGGTGCTATTCCCAAAATAGAACTCACTCACCTCAGGGAATTGATTCCCTCGTTTGTTGCGAAAAAGGATTTGGTCAGAGGAGTGGTATAGGAGTGGTCCAGACTCAGGGTGTAATTCTCAAGTAGGAACCACTTCTCTGGGGAAGTCGATTCTCAGGGTGGGGAAGAGCAGAAAATCGGAACATCAAATAGCCACAGTGAGAATCAGTCTCAATTCTTTTTGCAACAGCCTCCTGACCACACTGAGAGCACCCAGACAGCACACCTCTGGGGATGACAGGATTTGAGAGTACTTGTATGGGGTGCCATGTTTATAACAGAACACCCTTAGAGCACCAAGACAGACACATACCTCTGGGGATGACAGGATTTGGGAGTACTTGTATGGGGTGCCAATTGTATACAGGTTACCTTTAGAGCACCCATAGAACACGTGTACACTCTGAGAGTACCTGTATGGACACCTACTGGATTCCTCTTCCTAAACAATGTCATAAAAGGCAAGGATCGCAATACTGGATCCCATGGCTGACACGTGACATGTGGGTGGTGGAGGAAAATTACAATTATAATAACATAACCCCTATTTGGCACCTCATACACAAGATTTAGTATAGAGTAAGTATGTGAGGAGTGGTTGGTGAGCAGTTGTGAGTCATTGTGAGTCAGAGATGAACTGCTCCTACAGCTGCAGCTCACACCCTACACAGGTGTGGTCCACATTAATGCACTGCACCTACGTACCCTAACCCATGCACTTTACTTACAAACATACTTTTACTGTTAGAAACTAATCACTGTTCCCATGCTGAAACCTGTGAGAGGTAGATTAGAAATAACGTCATCTCTACCTCTGCAACGTCTAAAGAAAAGGGGTTATTCATTTTTTTAAATGAAAATAAGACTGAATATGTCGTATCAATACCGTCAGGTTTCTGTGGCACAAAAATTGACCTTTATCAGCGGGTTTACTTTATGATGGGTTTGCCTTCCTCTACATGGGTGAGATTCCAACCTAGACCTACTTCTTGTAACACCTATATCACCAGAGATAAGCTGGGGGCAGCCCAACACCTCATAAGCTGTAACCCTGTTACCGATATCGCTTCTTATCTCTTCACTTACTTCCATCTAGTTTTTCTTAGCATTACAGTCCTAACCTTGCTAATACCTTTTCCTCTGATCCTTTTCGCGAAGTAAATTAAGTTCTTCCCCCCCCCAAAAAAAAAAAAATGGATTCACAGTTTCTGGTCCCACTATCTCCTCATAACTAGATTATTTTTGTTAAGTTGGGTTTCCCCCTCTTGATCAGCTTTGCTACAACTTATCACTATTTCTATGATCTTTCCTTTTAAGTTACTTGCGTGACGCTCCCAGCTTCCACTAGGAAGGTCTGGGCGGGGGAAATCCAGGCTATCCTGATATACAATGTATTTGGTCAATTGCACTGAAGTGGGGTCATACTAAGATTTTTTACCTGGGAAGGGGATAAACACAACTAAATACAAACTATATTGTGATTCTTTCATTTCTATCAGACTGGGACATATCACACCTCTCCTGTCAATCCTACCTTTACCTATCTATAATCGGTATTTGGAGCAGCAGCCTATGGTATATGGTGTAATTCTGAGCTATTTTGACCATTTTCACATTGTTTGGTCTACTTGACCACTCATGGTAATTTCTTTAGTCACTGTAAATGAATCAGCTTTAGTAATTTCAATAGTCTACTTTGTCAGGCACCATATATAATGAATACATTGACTATTCCTTTTAAACTTAAAAAAAACAAGTCCAATGATCCTTTGGGGTAGGTAAATTGGAACCATGCGTGCCACATTTTGTACTGGGATGCATTACATTGAACACATAACATAAATCAAATTATAAATGGTATTAAGAATGCCTGGTGCACCTACTTTGAACCAGAGAATGAAAGGTAGTCAGGTAACAGATATATAACCTAATATCTGAATCTCAGTTAGCCTTAGAGGAACCATACGTGCCACATATTTCAATTCATCATATATTCAATTTTGGATATCTATAATAGATATCTTATTCACAATATGCTACTAATGTGAGGTCTTGCTGACAGAAATTTCAACAAATTTCTATGGACCACCTTCTTGATATCACACATAATGCATCTTTGACATAGCATAGAACCATATGTGCCACATGGAACCATACATGCCACACCTAACATTATGATTCTTTATCTCACGATTCTGGCCTCTACAGTGCCTTTTTGGTCATAACTCCATTCCGCTATCAGGGTATAACTGCACTCTGAGACCTTTTATTCTTCTCCAAGAGGCTGCTGGATTCAACCTGGACATGTTAATAAATTGACAAAGTATACAAAGTCAACTACACCATTAATTACCTGGTAAAACCATTTAGGGTTCAACGGGGAATCGATCCCCGGCCGCTGTGGCAGGAGACGAGCTCGCTGTCCACTATACCAAGCCGACTGGTGGTAGAACCCAATACACATGGAGGATATGAAAAAGTTTTCCGACATACCTGAAGTTTACACACCTCGTTAGCATAGAATCCAATGGTGGAAGGTGGAGTTATTAACAGAGAAACATCCTTAGATATCCTATATGAACATGCCATGCCTAAATTCGCCATTTTGTTCGAAATAAATAAGAATCCATTGATTTTCCAAAGCCATATGGGTCTGGACCCACCCTGTCCGGCCATTCCTTGTTCGATGCGTATTTGACCTAGTTCTTACATCCGGGCACCTCCCCGCTTTGTCAAGAAGACACAATGACAGTGTACCAGGCCGTGTGCGTTGGATCGCTATGGAAAATCAATGGATTCTTATTTATTAAGAAGAAAATGGATACAAAATATAGGCGAACACCAACTAGAGATCGTATATTTGGTGGTGCTAGAAGTACAGGGCTTGACATGCTTGGATTCTACCCGAAAAATCGTTGGAAAGACTGGTGGAGTAAAAACAATGGCTATGGTGGCTTGGCAAACCGAGCGGATCGCATGCACTTACAAAATGTCTTCTCCTGGATTAATTCTGGGGTTATAAGGTAAGAAATTATTCATCCATTATGTAAGAAACATAATGGATGAATCCCCGGGGATGAATAAGTGTGATAAACGCATTAATGCATTGATATTCTAGGACTCAATGAGGTTAGCTTTAAATATTCACCCTCCTGCTCCGCGGTCGGGCGTATATTTCAAGCAAACCTCACCTCGTCCTAGAACATCAATACATTAATAGCTTAATAAACAGAGTTGAATGATTGGATTACCATGATAAATGTTAAGTGTCAAGAGGTCGTGTTCTAGTTTATGTCACAAAGCTTTAGCATTAAATTATCCATTTGTACATGCTCAATCAGTAGTCCTAGTAATGAGGCAATTTTGGCCAGAAGCCCATAGGATTTAATGCTATATACTTGATTTTGAGCTAAAATACTCAATTATTAGGATTAGTGTTCCCAATTTCTAGGTTATATCACTTAATGTATTGGTTTTACGGACAGAAAATCCCAAGAGGATCCAAGCATTTTAATTTGTCCATTATGTTGCACCACTTTTGATCCAATTTCGCTGCAATTGATATATAATATTATAAGGGTTGTCACTTATAGGTTTGTCTCTTTTTTAGAAATGCAATTTTCATATGAATGTACCATAACTTACATGTATCAATGTTAAGATTTCTTTTTAAAAGCTAATATCACTGAGCGTTTGTCTGCATTAGTCATAAATACTGTCTCCTATTCTAAGAATCTAGTTTTTAAACCAGTTAAGAAGAAACCAAACATACTGGGAGGTATCGGTTCCTTCAATAATGATACACACCCTCTATGGTGCCAAAAATGTTTTCCCAGCGGCCCGGGGCATAGCAGGTCGGTACAATACAATACAGAAATTTTATATGGTATGAAAAAGAAGTCAATGGCCACTACATATGTATAACAGAGTATGAAATAACAAGTTATGGAAAGTATGATACATATGAATATGATGGAAGATGAGCAAGTAGAAAGTTCTTATAGGGTAGTTTAATGTAGTGAGACTGGGATCCCACTGGGATACCCAAAATGACATTGCAGAAACTCAAAATCATATATCCAACCTCCCAACATAATATCTCGCGCGTATAAGACACAACTTTTAGATAAATTATGACAACCCTATGGGTGCCCATCCGGGTGCCCATCTGTGCCTTATAGAATGTACCTGAAGTCAGGACGAGTATGTTTTACTACAGAACATGTATGAACTATTGGTATGTTTGTATGTGCCATATACGCGCCTTGCACAGGAGTTATTACGGTAGTTTTAATCATGAAACCCACCGCCCCCCCCCCCTGGTTTATCATAGCATAACGTGATGGCCCTTTAGGCAGGCGCCTTTAGGATTGAAACAGGTTTAGATATACCAATTTTATAAAGGTTTTAGTATTTCCTTTCAGAGTTCTTTTGCAAATGCCCCTTCGAGGAAACTACATGCCTGTGACAGTAGCGACAGTAATACAATATGTTATTCTTTATTTGCCTCCCACATGATGGGAGTGTCCAAGTACTGTAGGAGGCCATGTGCCATTGCATCCTGTCAGGCTTTACAACATTTATATAAACTGTGTATTTTGTTCCTGCAGCTACTTTTGATCTAGGATGGCATTTCATGTATAAAGGATCTCAGGGATTATAATGGCAAGTTATAAATGCTTTTGAAAATAAAAGGGTAGACCCTGGTGTAGATACCTATAGTTTCTATATTGTACAGTCATTTCATACCATTGACTAGCTGAAAGAGGGACATCATGCCCAGCATTAGGCAGATCTCCGAGATCCAAGATGTTTACCTGCTCTATATCAATATCAAAGAACAAAAAAAGAGCTGTATAGATAAAATGCTAAAATATTGGAACAATTTAATGAAAAGACTGTGATAACTAAAGTCATGCCCTGTGGGCTAAAGGCCAGAAGTATGACATCACTATCCATTACGATCACACAACTAGATACTATAGAAATTATGTTACATGTTTGTCTCGCGATGACCTGGTCATTGTCAACTAACTAAGGTATATGATACATAGCTTACATGATTTCCCCGGATGATTTCCCATTGTATAAATGTGTGAATTCATTTTAGGATGTCTATCCTAAATAAACAGTTGGCAATTATCTCAGGCATACTCTTGCTTTCTCTCAGTGTAATACTTATAACATTATTAGAGATGTAAAATTTTCGAAGGATGCAGTGTGCCAATTATTTGTTGATTTAAAGTGGGAAGGAGCAGTATAAAAAGGGGAAGGCAAATACAACTCTGGTATAATTGTGACACTTATATAAGTGTCTACAATAATTTTCTTCATTGGTTTTGCCATTTCCATCTAGGTGTCTGTAGGTACGTGTAATACAACATTGAATTAGTTCTGCAAAGCACAAACTTACACAAGAGTCAATGAAGCCTTTGATGCCTTTTCAGTAGTATACATGCAACGATTACAATGAGGAACAGAAAGTCTATTTCCAAATTCAAATATAGCACATAGGAACTATAAATATACTGCCAGGGTGAAATAACACATGAAAGGCCCCGACCTGCCCACTGAGACGCAACTTCTTGAAGGAGCCAGTCAAGCATGTGACAACAATAACATTCTAGGTTTGCTGCAAGTCTGGGTCAGTCAGTCTGCAGATGTATCTACAGTATACCCAGCCTAGTATGTGTAGATCAGTGTGGTTCTTATTTAGGATGAGATGGGGAATGGTATAGGTGTTATGTGCCATATAACTAGGCCTAGATATTTCTTTTTTTTATGGAATATCATTCCAAGCCACAGGAGACCATTTCTTAACAGGCTACGACTGCTCACTTTCAAGTCGTAGTAGTAACCCTTAATTTAGTGGCATTACAGCCCAATAGTATTGGCCATGTAATGCATGCAGCACTATGACTGCCCTGCCAAATGCTATGTGATCACTACATAAGGAGTGATCATACTGAGCAGTTGTAGTGCATTCTCTATGATCACTGGCACTAACTTTCAGGTTGTGAAGTCGTAGTAGCTGTATGCAGTCGTAGTGGTTTAAGAAATGGCCTCCTGACCAAAGTGCCATCTATATATGAATTACCAGCCCCGCTCCCAGTCCCAAACCTGTCAGGAGGGTGTTGCTCCTATAGAAAAAGGAAGAGCTGGCTAAAAATGCCCTCATTTCCAGTCCTTTCTTTTCATGTAGCTATAACTTGTCCCTTTTGTTGCTCACAAGTGGTCATTCAAGTATGGTGCTAAAAAAGAGGGATTTGAGTAGGTACCTAGTTGGGAGAAGTCAGTCAGTATAATATACTATAGAGTGTGAGACATAAGTAGGTACCTAATAGTGCAGCTCTCTCTGTTTTAAACAAGGCAGGTGACTTTTCAGACTAATGTGGTGAGTGCAAGTTGAATGGTGAAGCAGAGCCTGACTTCTTTTGAAAAGAGGGTACCTACTGACAGCTCTTTTTACCATAGGAGCAACACGCTCCTGACTCATCTAATGTACCTCATGGGGAAAATGAGCTCATTGTGCAGCCTATACAATACAGCATGTTTAAATTGATTATGTAACTAGACTGTTCTATGATAAATCTTGAGGGAAATCACTAAATACAAAAAGAAGAGAAGATGAATGCAATTAGTCAATAACTAGCTTAGGTAAAACCGATAATGAATTACTCTCAGATTACTCTACTTGATCTAAAATACCTTATATCTCATTGAGATAGGCGCCTCATAAAAAAATGTACCGTAATAGCCCGTTTAAGGGCCGGGGTCTCAAATAAGCGCTGGTCTCGAATATGCTCCGGGGGTACAGAGGTGTTAAAAACAACCTTAACCATTAAAAACAGTATTCAAATAAGCGCCTGTCCCGAATAAGGGTCGGGGATAAGGGGGTATTGAAATTAATGAGTGCCCGGGCGCTTAAACGGGCCACTGCTGTAAGCCATGAACCAAACTTGTTAATTTGACACCGCTCATTTAACACTAAACTCCGTGATGTTGTCAATGAGCCTCTGGATGTCATTTCTCAAACATACTTAGGCCTATAAGACTCACCCCGTGTATAAGACAAACCCAAACTTTGTGGGTATGCTAGAAAAGTACAAAATGGCATAATATCTTTTCTATTCAATGGATTTTCAAAATTCAAAACACTAGGACCTACCCCAACATCACAAACTGCCATGGAAAGACATGGGGGGTTTTACCTGCTACTATAATTCTTGCTGATATTATAAGGTACATCAGCTAAGAATCCATCCTCACGTATAAGTCATGCCTTATATGAGGGGCTTCATGATCACATATAACATTGAGGCTCTCCCTGTTTCAATCGAGTTCCAACAATTTTGTCATTTCAAACAGGATTTCAAAAATATCCATCCGACATGGTCTAAGACATGATAGTCTTGTTGGCAGTAAACTAGTAAAAGTGCCAGTAAAGGCCTACTTCGCTGGTGCAGCCCTCTGGTGTGTTGTCTGAAAACTAGTTTCCTTCCCCTGCAGTATTCATAGATTCCACAGGAAGGCATTTCTCAAGTGGTACTACTGGGCACAGCTACTACGATTTGAAACCCTAAAGATTAGAGTGAGTGATCGTATGTAATGCGCCCTACGACTGCTCTCTACGATCAGCACTTAATGTAGAAATTACATAGGGTTTGGTAGCACAGTCGTACCAGTGCAACCACTAATGACCACAAGATGCAGGGCTGTAATGGCATTATAGTGAGGGATTTCACTACGATCTCAAGGGGGCCTAGTCGTACCATCTTGAGAAATGCCTTCCTGATGGACAGTTCAATACACAGAAAAAAATCGAAGTTAGTCGGTCTAACTTAACTTAGTCAAAACTGCCAAATAACCTTAGTTAGTGCATATGACTAATGTGTGACTAACAATGTCTAGCTTATGTTAGTCACATTGACTATCCAAATCATTTTCCCTCTCCAAGCACAGTCTTGAACAAGGTATCTGCTGGGAGTTTCAGGCAAGCTAACTTAATTTAGCCACTGTCACTAAGAAATCTTAGTCACTTTGACTAAGATCCCTTAGTCACTTTGACTAAGGTATATTGGCATGGTGTTGCCTTTACACACCAGGTGGCAGCGTGGTTTGAAACAGGATTTTTCTGGTGGCTTCATACCATAAATTGTTCGATGGATGTCAAAATGATAGTGATTTTCAGGCACTGTATATACATTTGAGGATTTCACAATTCAATATAACATCAAGCTTGGCAGAATATATCAAATAGGTTGATGATTTGCTAAACAAACTAGGTAAACAGATAATAACACCCGTTCTGTGGGAGTCTAGATGAGAAAAAAATATCCACAGATGTATCTGCTTCTTTGAGGGAAACCCAGAGTAACTTGACTCAGGGGTTCTAATGAAAATGATGTGAGGCATTTCACATGCTTCCTAAATGATGAGACTGATTTGTGGGATGTGGATCCTACATAGAGCTTACACTCACCATTTGAACTAAACCAAAAAGTAATACATTGCATACTTAGTCAAAACCACCTAGGGATCTTAGTCAAAATCAGGCAAGCCAAGGCAAGTTGGGCACTTCGACTAATGGTTAGTTGTATTTGACTAAGAAAAACTTGGACACTTAGGCACATGCTTTTGACTAGGTATTGTTAGAAAGTTAGCCTGTTTGACTAACATCTGACTAAGATTTTGGATATTATTTTTTTCTGTGTAAAGCTCCATTAACTTTGACATTTCATATAGTTAACTTTGATCCATGTTGATAATCAATTGCTATTTGCTTGAAAAATCTATACTTAATGAATGTACGGCACGCTTGTCAAGAAAACATAATGGGTTGACTTGGGAACTATCAGATCGTCTAATATAGTCTCGACCCACATGAAACATATTTTCCATCTGCTTATCGTGTCACATTAGAAATGTTCTAGTTCTCGTTCTACCGTTATAAATTTCTCCTGAGAATGATTGACATGTTCTAGCACGAAAATCCACCCACCACAACGACTACATGACACGTTGATTGGCTTTTCCACCTGATTAGGCTGCACACCTAATCCAGGTGAGGTAATGGTCTTAGGAGATTTACCGACCACATGAAGGAACAGCTACTGGTGTGATTAGCTGATTAAGATAAGACAATGTTGTGGTCCTTTACATGGATCTACACGTTGTAAAATAAACTGTCTTATCAGCTGTCTGTTCCCTGTTATGTGTGAGGGAGAGATAGTAGGAGGATGAGAGATTGTTGGTATACTATAGTCTATGGGGGAGAGAACGAGAGAGAGAGCCAGACGGACAGAGGTAGAGACATACAGACAGAGACAGACAGAGACAGACAAACAGACAGAGACAGACAGAGAGAAAGAAATAGAGTCAGAGACAGAATGACAGAGGCAGAGAAACAGGGAAAGACAGGGAAAGACAAAGACAGATTCCCATGCTCTTCTTTGGGATACCGTAGTGGTCATTTGAGCATCAGGGTCTCAAATACCGGTAAGCGCCGGTCTTGAATCAAAGTGCCTGGGATAGAGGTCCATGAGCTCCGGAGTGCTTTAAATAATGGGCCATTAGGGTACTAACTGTCGCAAAAAAAGAGGAGTCTGAAATAATAAGCATTTACGCCAAGTTATCCTGCAATTATATACTACTGTCTTCATCAAGGATGTTCAACTCAACCTATGTTGGAACTACATGTGAGTGAGGTTTCCTGAAAAACAAAACATGAGCAGCTATGGGCAGGGGAGAGGGACAAGTTGCATGTACGACCTTTCTGAACATGCCTTGATCATTAAACCCAAGGGGATCACAGACAGGGGCGCAGGAAAAGGGGGGCCCAATAATGAGGAGGTTCCCCACATAAGCCTATATAAAAATATAGCAGCCCCCCCCCCAACCGAGACCCCTGCCCCCCCCCCCCCACTATAGAAATTTGCTTCCTACGCCCATGGACAGACTGCGGTTGATAGCAAACATGTTGCGGTGTCTCTAGATACCGTGTGAGGGAGGGGGAGGGGGACTAAACTGTCCAGGTTAGATGGTGAAGGGGTATATCGGCAGCCCAAGTCCATAATATTCAATGTCACTTGCTGGATGGGGCCAGCTACAGATAATTGGTGAAACCTGAAATGAGACTATTGTGACTGACAAATAAACAATGTTTCAATTGAAGGATCGGATTCCTTCAACCCATATCAGCCTCATATTATGAGCTATAATACGACAGAGTCTGCGAGGGAGTGGTCATTTCTTACGGAGCCCTGGAAAGGACATCTGTTTTCTACACATTTATTTCTAGAGTTTGTTTCCGCAAGAAGTATTTTCGTTTCCGCAAGAAGTATTTTTGTTTCCGCAAGTAGTATTTTCGTTTCCGCAAGTTTTATTTTCGTTTCCGCAAGTTTTATTTTCGTTTTCGCAAGTTTTATTTTCGTTTTCGCAACTTTAATTTTCGTTTTCGCAACTTATACTTTTGTATCCACAACTTAATAGTTTTTCTTTGTGCATAGTCAATCAATTGTGAATGTTAAGTTGTGGAAACAAAACATAAAGTTGCGGAAACAAAATTTTTAGTTGCGGAAACAAAATATAACTTGCGGAAACAAAAATAAAAAGTTGCGGAAACGAAAATAAAACTTGCGGAAACGAAAATAAAACTTGCGGAAACGAAAATAAAACTTGCGGAAACGAAAAATAAAACTTGCGGAAACGAAAATAAAACTTGCGGAAACAAACTAGAGAAAAAAATGTGTAGAAAACGGATGTCCTTTTAGGGGCTCCGTAATTTCTAGACAGGGGGGGGGTGGAATTTGTCCAAAATGTTTTCCTCTCAATTTAAAGGGAGGGCAAAATGAGACATCCTGTCAGATGAGACCAGCCGCCGATTAGTTCTCCGGGTTTCCACTAGGTGGCATTCCCGTCGTTCTATAGATCTTGGAGGCAAGTTGTGGGCTACAATTTCAGGTTGTGCAGCAAAAGGGTGCATGCTTGGAGAATCGACCTGGCCAACTGATGACTGTCAGTCACTGATGGACAGCGTAGGGACACTATCCTTAGCCCTTTAATTGTTTCTAGTTCTATTAGAGCTTGTAGTATGATTATTTGGTTCACTATTAATCCCAAATCTTTTTTATTCCAGTATCATTGTCAACAGCATTAGATTCAGATGAGATCTCATCTGAACTCGGAACTCCCGTATATAGGGTGACGGACTATAGCCGGCGCGTGATCTAGTTACAGGGCCTAGGGCTGGTTCCATTCAGCAGGAGTTACATATATGCAAAGGGAGGAGATCGATTTTGTCCCCTCCCCCGAACATTTGATCATTTGGGGTAGTTTTTGTGCCTTCTGTTTATGGGATCAAAAGGAATCGAATCTTTAGCTAAAGCCCTCCCCTTCTTCTTTTTTTTTTTGGGGGGGGGGGTTTGGGGGATTTTTTTTTGTCTGTTTTTCAAAACATCACAGATCTGTTGTTTCTTTATTCTGAGGGCCTGTCTTTTCACACATATACAAATAGTATCAAAGGAAACAGGTTCCATTCTCCACCAAAAAAAGAGGAGTTTCCGAACATGCCCATCAGGTGCAGGTCAGAGATAAGGGAAGGCTCAAGGTATCACCTTTTGTAGGCCAGTGGTGCTACTAACACAAGATAGCATATACTGCATGAAGGGACAGCTACAAACCCTGTCAGAACCATCACAACATGCTCAGGTACAGAAACACAGGATCTTCACAGTACACCGTGAATTTAAGAGGATCTAAACCTTTATACTTTCTTCAGTGTTTTGACTTAGCTATAGACCACAGCTTCAATCATAGATTAACCATCTAATTGATTCTGACCAGTGTATTACTTCATACAAACTAATGAGGACAGTCAGCATTTGCCTCATGCTTTGGAGTGTTCCCTCTATGCGTTACCTCATCCAAAAAAAAATGACAACTTTTATATGGATGGATCTCGGATTGGGACTACTGCACACAACACGGCTTCCAAACTTACAGGCTTGATCTTTATAGCTGAAATTCAGAGAGGCCACTAATCAGGTATTTTGAATTTGCATTTTGAGTCATAGGTACACGTATGTTGTTCTCATCACCTTTGTATTGTAAATAATTCTAAATGTGACATGTGATCCTTTCTGTTATCATCATTGATCACCACAGTATAGGTGTCGCGTATAATGTCATTGGGTACTGGTATCTTTGAAATATTGATATCTCGGGAAATAGGCTATCATGAATAAAGATTACAATATAGTTTGGTACAGAGATATCATAATATAGAATATCGTACAGAGGAAAGCGCTTTTATGATTACAAAGTACCCTCAAAGATATCATGAAGAGCCCTATACTCCTCTGTACTGGACATAAGTGGGAAACTGTTGTGATCTAAGTATGTACATGTAATGGCATTTAATATCACAACGCTAGGAATATAATCAGGTGGACAATCAAAGCCTCGACCATTAAAGGAAAATACTTAAAAATACGGTTTTAAGGGGAAAGAAAATTTATTTTCAACATCATAGCTATCAATTATAAACAATAATTTTACATGTAGTAGATATGGCATAACCCACTTAGATGGAAGACCAGTGTTTGTTGTGCACTCTTCAACGTGCTCACCATAGAAGCTTGTACTAAATGGGCCTTATGTGATATGAGTCAACAAACACTTTGGCCTAGTACTAGTAATAGTAGAAGGTTGGATGTAGATATTGGTTAATCTAAGCCGCCTTAAGTAGTCCCCATTCAGATAGGCAATGTTTGTATTATGATGTTTTGTGTCCGACAAAATAAGATATAAGATACCGTAAACTCCCTCATGTAAGCCATCACTTATACATGAACCAAAACCCAGGTGCGGCTTATAGCTTCAGCCTATTATGGGGAATTTGGCAACATGGCATAAAACATTATGTCAAGGTGAATATTGAGACTCCATAGGAAACACACTAAGCCCTCGTATTGCCCCCCTGCATTAAATAACCCGCGGGAATCCCGCACGATGACGTCAAACGCCCACCGCGCATGCGCAGCTCTTTTGAAACGTAAACATCCAAGATGGCAGCGGTCAGCATTGCGCATTGGTGGTAGGTGAATAACTGTTTAATTTCAATCTTATTGATGAAATATCGATTGATTTTCCACTCAAACACCTTGACATAAATGTAAAGATGAACTCTGATCAGTTTGAGCTTCCTGTTTCTTCACTCGCGGGTCAGGGCCACTCCGCACTCGGCCTATCGGCCTCGTGCAGAACGGCCCGGACCCTCTCGTGAAGAAATGGTCAGCCCAAACTGCTCATCGTTCACCTTTACCATTGTACTAAAACTGCAATTTCTAGTCCAAAATGCAGCTTACTGCTCCTCCCAATGTTGGCACTGCAGTTATTTATGGGGGTAGCTGATATGCGAGAATTTATGGTATGTCTGAACCTAATCATTTTATCACAATGAAACACTACAAAATATGCCTATAATGTATGTCAATTGATATCAAGTTGATATCAAATGTTATATCGAAATGCATTCCTTTGGATATCGTATGTACTCCTTGATGGCAACAATTTATTTGGGGTCCTCATAGTCTCACTCTTTCCTTCCATATGTGTTGGAAAAGCTTTCTTTAGATGTGGGGTATACTAGGATCCTAGACTTTTAAGAACAAACATGATTTTCTAGCTTTAATGCACCTAGCTCTGTGATTCACGATGAACAAAATGCACCTTTTATAGATAACATTTTTTATTTGCAGAACATAAAAAAAGCACAGAGATCATTTAGGTGAGGATTTAGTACATCGATGCTAGGACTGCCAAGTATCTCATACAATAACATAGATAATGCCCCTACACTGCAGGGAGAAATTACCATGGTAACTAACCATTACCCTTCCCTGCTTGATACATAATATTCACTCCAGATGGCGCCACCGGACGAGCAGCTCCCCCTCAGCTCCCCAAGCAGATTCTTACCAGTGAGTTCTTAGTGGTCCTACAGGGATAAATGTGCTTGTGGAGGATTGAGTAATATGCAGGGGCGGATCCAGGGGGGGGTCCTGGGGGTCCGGACCCCCCCCCTTTTGGTCCACCCATAACATGTTCAAATGGGGGTCCCCGAAGAGGGACCCCCCCCCTTTGGGCCCACCCAAGATGTCCACTTTGTATACCCCCATTCATGGCCCCTATCTCTCTTTGATATGGTTTTATTGTTTGTGAATTTTACAATTTATGACTACAGTATCTAAAATCTATAAAATTTCCACAAAATTTTCTAACGTGACCCAATGTGCACCAGTGAGTCCACATAGGCATCTAGGCATCAGGTGTGCCTTATGCATGGGATACTATGTTTGGTCCCCCAGGTAATTTTCTATTAGATTTATATCCCATTAAAATTTTATTCACCACTTGGGGTACATCAAAATACTGTGTGCTGTAATGAGTTTTTGTGAAATTTCAAGGCTTTCTTGATGGTAGGCTCCAAATCACTTTCAAATAAAACTACTAGATTCACAGCCAATGATACAGAAATTCCTTAGATGCTTAGACTACCATGTTTAAAACCAATATTTCAAAAAATTCCTTGGGGGACGAGCTGTCAAAACTCTATCAAAGAAGAATGTATCAGGGCTTTTGACAGAATTTTTTGCAATGGGCCAATTACACATTTCTTAGCAAAAACAATGCGCCATTCTGTAAATCAATGGCCATTCTAGCCATTTAAATGCGACATTTAGGCATTAAATGCGTGTATTACACACTGCGCAGCCCTGTCAAAAGCCCTGATGTATGGTATCAGGACATAAATTTACATCCCTTTCCTATACCAAAACGTTTTAAATATAGGTTTGATGATTATGTTATAAGATTTTTTTATAAGACATCGTGGCGCTGCGCTTGCAGCATTACCCCCATAAACCAGGGTTGGACCCCCCCCCCCTTTTCAAAATCCTGGATCCGCCCCTGATATGAGCCTTCAGACCAAATAAACCCTGGATTTAGACATGTGTATCAAAGCATGCGTTTAGTTGATACCATAGTGATGTCATGCAGCTGTAATGTACTGTGTGAAGGGTTACCAACAGGCCCTATCATCACCCTGCATGCACAAGATCTCTGCTTCTTGAATAATTTAAACCTAAACTTGCAGGGTGTCTTGCCACTGTCTTGCCACTGCTTACTCTTGCATGACATATGAGAATATTTGCATTAGATATATAATTTTACAATTTAAAGGATATAATTGGAGGGGGAGGCATCCATAAATGACGTCATTCCAAATTTGGCCATTTTTGATTCGACCTACTCCCAGCTCGTCATGTTTGTTTTCTTTTGTGCCAAATTTGCAATGCTGAACATATTTGGAAAACCAATCCCGTCGCTGGGCCTGACTGACCCCCCCCCCCCCCCTTTTCAGCAGTTTGTCCTTCGCTATTGCACCCCACCCCTCCCATTCATGTATTAAAAATGGACATCTCTCTCTCTCTCCTACCGTCTTGGGGAACATTCATTATTTATGGATGGGGTGCTTTTCTTGTTGAGGAGTACTAGTATGTGCAGCTACAGCTGATTTTTAATCTATTTTATCTAGAAGTAGCATAATATTCTAGTAGAGATGATACATAGTATGCACCATCTTCCAAAGAATTTATGTGTGTCTAACAAACAACATGATTTGTCATCCTGACGATCTTATATGTTTCCCAGCAGAACGACTGCATTGATTAATCCCATTGAAATCTCCTTCAAATTGTACTTATTGAATGCCCATCATGTATAAAAGATGCACGCTGAGTTGAAGGAAAACCTATTAGGTGCATCTGGGGGTCGGTTCATTAAGGTTTTAGTTTTGTTCAACAGTAAAAATACCCCATGTGTAAGATGCACACGAATTTGGGCTGATTTTATTAGGTGCATGATGGATCTGATTCAGGTATATGATGCATCTTATATGCATGAGTTTAAGGTAATCCTTACAATCATACCTTTCGTCCTACAAGCAGCATAACATCTCTTTGTCTAATATATCAAAAATGGAAGGTTACCTGCCATAATCAATGGTGGAAGAACTTGCGCCCAGAGGATTGATTCAAAGATGTTGAAAGGTAACTGGGTTTGCTTCCCAGTCAGATCATCCTGCCACTAACTAGCTTGAAAACTAACCCTACAGATGGATCTTCAATAGGGTTCTGCCAGTTACCCACATGTCTTTTATGAAGTGCTCCACCCTTTTGTTCACATCAAATACATTTGTATCAATCAATGCCTTGGAGGTAACTTAGAAATATTGTTTCCAAAAGTTTACTGAAATTGTACCAGAATGTCTAGCTTCAACTTTGATTTGGTGGGGAGGCTCACATAATAATTGGTCTTGGCCAAAGTGGGAACAATTTATTGCAATCTAATAGAAATGAGAGTGTATACATATTCATCTCTGTCTCACTCATTTATTGGAACCTCCTATGGACATAGGTACCTAGGGAATGCTTTATAGCCATGGCGACTTCATGAAGTCTATTTTGTCTTGTGATTCTGAAAGTTTGAAGTTTAGAATCATTCATACCCCAGTACCCACTTCTCATGTGTAGGACACAGCTTAATGACCATGGTTGAAATCAGTGTGTCTTATAGCCAAGGATAAAACAGTACTAAAATGAGCAGAACTTGATCTCAGATGTATCTTATAGCATTTCCTTCAACCCATGGTATTTCATCTATCCACAGTGGGCCTTCCATGTGAGAATTTACTGTAATCAAGAATGTATAAAGTATAGAAATTTGAGTCTAAGCTTGTAAGAAAGTATTGAAAGTTCTCAAGGTTTTTCAAATAACTTTTGGAACATCCAACTTGTGTGAAGGTAATGTCAGATACAAGTCTACCTGAATGTGTAAAGGCATGTGATAAGGCACATCTCATGTAGGTATAAGCCCCAGGTCAAGGTCAAACCCAATCGGCACATGTTGGGGTTGAATCATTAAAGTTAATGATGCACAGATAGGGTGAAATTCTGGACACTTAAGTCCTGTTCTATAATATAATATCCTAGCCTATAAGGCACACCCTGACTTCAGGAAAATTCTTTATGGGCCTGACTTTTGTAAGAAGCTTTCCTGTTGTAAAACCTCCACCTTATGCATAATTTTTACAGTAGTAGTATTCTAAATAAAAATAGATACCTGTAGAGTTTGGTTCCAAAATGCAATAATAAAAAAAGAAGCAAATGTTTCAAAGGCCCACAGGTTAGAGAATGTTAATTCTTATAAAGAAATCATTTTCCTTGAAAAACTTATCTTTCAGCTGTCAGAGTCTATATATATATATATATTAAAGATTTAATCATTATAGAAATAAAATTCCTTTTAGGGGAGCTCTACAACCATTGGTATATGCTGAAAATCTGAAATGGGATTTGTTGCGTTTTGGACCCAAACTCTTCACCTTGTCTATAAGGACTGGTGTAGAGACAAATTCTATCTGCTATCCCATTGATAAAAGTTATCTGCCACAGGATCAGCCTCTAAAACGTATAGTTCCTAGTAGGGAGGGCCTATTCACAATTCCTCTACAATTCCTATATGATGAGGGCTTGAATCTACATTAAGCCTACCATGGTGTCTACTATATGGTTAAGGTTTTGACTATAGTTGTTAGGCCTACCCCCGGAGGCCAACCATGGTCTAAACGAGAGGTATAATTATGGCCTTTATGTATGACACTATGTAGGCTAGTACTTAGTATCAGACATGGCATAGGTATTTATGTTTAATAAAAGAATATTCATGGATGATCATCATAAGGGGGGGCGCTTTATTTTCAACCTATTCTTGAGGGGGGGCCATTTATTTTCAACCTATTCTCAAGGGGGGCCAAATATTTTGGACATATTTTTTGGGGGGCTTTTATTTTTGACCTATACTTTTTGCCAAAATGCTCACCCCCACCCCTGCCATAAATAATGAATGCTCTCTTAAATGGAACTCCCCTGCCAAATCACAATAAATGCTGATAGAGGGAGAGAGAGAGAGCAGTCCGAACTTAACCTTAATAGTTTTACATCCAAAGGGTATTCCAAATGTCCCCGGCTATGATGTTGTCCCTACCAACTTCAACAAACGTCTATGGAATTGAATGGCAAAGCCCTGTCATTTAGCATTATTCATTTATTGGATATTTGAGTTTAAACAAGCTATTCCCTCTTTATGTACAAGTTGAAAATGGAAAAGCACTCATGCAGAGACTGGCTTTCCATTGTTATTCCTAAATTACTACAAGAAACAGCCCCTTCCCTTTATTGTTCACAAAAACAAACACTGCCAAGTCGTTACGTCCCGGTTCCATTTTCTTCTACTGCAACCAGACCCATCGACCCTAAAGTTCACGTGACCTTAGTGCCAACCGACCTGCCCTCTGGCACCCCATTTACAGTTGCTATGGTAACGGTTAATTCCCTCGCAACAGGCGCCATGGTACCGTAGTCGCAAGCCAATAAAGTACTGGACATCTTACCACTATCTAGAGTTTGTATCAGAAAAGTTGACAGCATGTTCAAACATTTTTTAATTCTAAACATAAACTTAGACGATCGGTATGTTCATCCACCAGAAAGGGTCTTATTCAAGGCAATGCTTCAATCACTTTTCCTTTTTCACCTTTTTTTTTATCTCCCTTTTTCTTTTGTATTGATCTATCCTTTTATTTTTTTTCTAATGACAATGCTCTAACTTACTAGCGATTGCCCTTCATTTATATGAACAGCCATATAAAATATGGAGTGCTGCTATATATTCTCAGCATCTTGGGACCCTCTTAACCCCCCCCCCCCACCCCCACCTTCCTGCCCACCACTTTCAATTAGATTCAATGTGAAAGGTCCAAAATGTGTAGCTGTCCCACCGAAGAAAGAATTCAATTTCTTGACAACTATGATCGAGTTTAAATGCCTATCATCATTTGAAGCACCAAGGGAATCAAGACTTTCCAATAGTTAAGCAATATCTTCAAACTGTCCCTGCCACTTCAGAGATACACACCTTACTCCTACCACTACCATTACAGCACTTAACTTCTCCCCAACTTGGCATCAGTCACTGCACCGTTAACTTAATACACACATCCTTATGTTAAAATCATCCACATGTGCCGTAGTCTTAGTGACATCACTACGTAAGCACTATCAGCAGGTGTGTCTTCTGATCAGGGAGGTTGGAACCTGGTTAGATGGGCCCCATCGGGAGAGGCGGAGATGGCCAGATAGGCTGGTTGCTATGGTAACAGCCTGATTAGAGGGACTCGATAGATAAATAGACATATAGGGCTGATATAGGTCCAGTCAGTCAGTGTGGACTTGGGGTCTGGGAGAGAAAGACCTGATATACACTGTGGAACTCAAGTCGTGCATATAGCTTTTGTTACCCCGTTACACAGGAATACATACCCGTTTGGTCCTATCATAGTTGATTATTGATACCTGGATGTTATACCTAGACACCGCTCATACTAAGACTGCATTAATTGCCACAAGAGGAGTCTGGAAAGGAGTCTTGCAAGATTTTATAAGCTACATGAAACTCCACATAGACACATTTACCTGGCTTCCACAATAAGTCAACGTGAACAGGAAATCTAAATAAGAGACCTACCTGTTGTTGATCTCACTAGGCATTTGTTATTACCGCCACTGGGTGCCTCTATGGAGAGTACGAGGAGAAGCATCCCTTTCCAAAACACCTAACTCATAACTTACATAAGGGCATCCCTACTGGAGGAGCAGGAACAGGGTCTGAGAGACATATGGAAGTAAACGCCATAAGGCCTCCAGCAATAGAGCAAAGGCAGTGAAAACCCAGGCCATATGCTCCTACTAATATAGTCTAAGTAAGGGAGTATCTAGGTAGGATTCCTACGGAAGTAAACCTGCTGCTCTCAATACATGTGCTACATGTTGAGGGGTAACCAAGTCCAAGAGCAGTAGACCCCTTTTCCTTACAGCCAGTAGAGCAACTCACATCACGCTGTGTGCTGCTCACCTTGCTAGGAATACTCCTATTAGATTGAAGACTGCACTATCTTAACTCAAGCCACCTAAAGCAATGGGAATACAAATCTTGGATTGGACCTGCAAGTTAAGAGCTAAAAGTCCTTTGGGATGAGTAGTTTCTTGCCTATGCTGCAGCACCCCAGGGCATCCAGTAGGCCTGTCACAAGTCTGATAAATAACTCATGACCCGAGACTCCACTGATTAACTTAGACAACCTTTGAGATAACGTCTCTGAAATCAGGAAATCAGATCTCTGGACCAAATACCAAGCCAGGAGGAGATAGTCTAGCTACGAATCGGTGGTCATGGCAACTGTTCTGAGAGTCCTGCAAGGCCAGGAGGCCATCTTTAGGGTCTCTCTACTTCAGGTAGGTGGTAGCCATGGTAACGGCCAAACACAACCTGTGAGTGTAGATGGACAAGGAAAGCCTTGTAGTATGATAAAGTATTTTCAATCATGGTTTTGAGAGAATATATTTTAAGGTGGGTCGCTACCATTGAATCAGAGATACTAGAAATCCTCCATTTTTTTTGGTCAAGTGTACTTTATAACATCTAGAATACGATATTGAAAAGAAAGGCAGGGGGTCCCGTGCTACTTTTTTTAATGCTGAATTTTCAAAAATAAAAGTTTTTTGATTTTTTTAGAAAGAAAATGTTTCAAATTTGAGATGATCATTAAACATAGAGATATGAAACTTTACATAATGAATGATATAATATTGGTATTTGGTAAGAATTTTTGTTTGTACCTCTGTTATATTGCATTCTGGGTAAATTTCTCACATTTCGGTAAAGTGTCGGATGAATTTTTCTATCATTTCAAAACAAAAACCATCAGAATTCCTATTTTCAACCACTCAGAAATAAGTGCAGCAGGCTCAATTTCAATGGTAGCGACCCACCTTAAGTTTTACACGGAGGATTGCATTCACTGATTATTGACTCTAATTCATAGTGTATTCATCGGTTCCAATGCTTCACTATCCCTGGCCCTTATTCAAGGTCAGTGATCTTCAAAGACTACAGTACATGTTGAAAAATACCAGATTGGCCTGTGACGATGCAGTGTCTTTGAACAAGCACTAGTATACATTAGTTTTACCAAGTTGATACACTAGATGACGCCCAAGTAACCCCACTGCTCACATGGGCATGTCAAGCATCTACTCCCAGGGCTCCATAGGTTTACTGTTAGGGCACAGACACCCCTCACAAAAATTCCCATTTGCAATGTAAATTAGAGCTCTAAGTCTTAGAAATTAAAGGTGGACACAGAGAAATAGTGTGGTAATAATGGCTATCAATATTTAAAGAAAATAAAGAGCCAAACATAAGGCAGATTATTAGAAACATGATGACCTATTACAGGTACTAAAGTCCAAACCAGCCATGCCCTGATGGAGTAGCAAAGCGGCATGGTCGCCACTAGCGGCATCTGCTGTATCCAGGCGGCGGGCCAAGCACTTGCGCGCCCTCTATATAACACGTCATATATGCGGCCGTGCCGGGCTGTGTGTGTCAGTCTGAGAGCTGCCAGCACAGGCGTTACTTCACCCAGACAGGCCAGAGTGGCCAGTGTTGTCTAATGATGAGTCCATGGAGGTCACCCCCTTTTCCCAGTAATATTTCTACCAATAAACCTGGAGCACCTTTGACCACTCTTGGTTACTTGAATGCATAATGTCCTACACTATTGGTATGTAGAAGTGATTTCTACAGAGACTCTCAAGTTAATGTGTAAAATCTATTTTGAATAAGCTAATTATCAACTTTTGGTCAGCCAGCAGTCAACTGGCAATCTCATTACTTTTGAACTATTCTACCACTGACAGGCATACAACATATGTCAGACATTTGCAAGGAATGGTTCTCAACATGACTGCATTCAGATATAATTTCTATGGCCCTTTATTTGTCTGTGTTTGGCCATAACATTTCTGATTCAGAAATGTCTGTTACCGCATGGGCGCCGTGTTTACGGCACTCATATCTATAAAATCCGATAGAGGGCGTACTGCTTGGCCCGCCGCCTGTGCTGTATCATAGCTGATGAAAAGGTCATATAGTGGCCATGCAGAGGTATACATACTTAGCGGGATTAATTATCAGCCAATGAAAATAATCCCTGTCATTCGGTGTGGTCCACTTGGGGGGCAGTGGTACCATCAGATAACTGTTATCAGTGATAAGAGCTGGGAACCAGCTTCAGCAATGGCCACGCCCATTGGGCAATCCACTACTTCGGTATACAACCTTTTCATTAGCTATGGTACACCAGATGGCGCTAGTGGCGACCATGCCACTTTGCTACTCCTACAGATGCATAGCTGGTTTGGAATAGGCCCAACGTTGTAATGCTTTGCTTCATGTTTGGTTCAGTATTTTCGTCCAATATTAATAGTATGTATAACCTCATTATTTCTCTGTATGCAGCTTTGATTTCTAAGGCCTAGGCCTCTTTTTTACATTACAAATGGGCATTTTTGTGAGGGTTGTCTGTGCACGAAGGGTAAACCTTGGAGCCCTGGAAGTGGATGCTGGACATGCCCATGTAAGCAAGCGGGATACTGGAGCACCATCTATAGCCAGTATTGAACTCACATGACTCGTATTTGCCATATGGCTCGAAAGGCATGTGGCCTTTATAAGGCCATATGCCTCAATAGCCATATGGTAAATACGAGTCATGTGAGTTCAATACAATATTTATTACATGACAATAACACTATTATCTGTCTTCTATGTGCTTTTGTTGATGTTAAATCTGCAATAAATGTCGTTAAATCGGCAAAATTGTAACTAAATCGGCAAGAATGTTGTTGTTTACACCGCCATTGTCCTATCACGTGACCACCAGCATGCTGAGCGCTGATTGGTCAATAGAGAAAAGGGGGCATGTCTGATCTAGAAAAGTGGCTTCTCATTGGTCTAGAGATCCCAAAAGCATACCTCACGACCATGTGGTATGCTCTGGCATACCACAGGATCATACAAATAACTTCTATTTGTTCGTATATAAATATTAGGGAAGGCGGATTTTGATTGCTAGTGAGTGTAATAAAGTGTATTAACCTGGTCAAACAAATGTTTATTGAACATATTGAAATCAAAAGAAATAGATACACTATAACTGAAGTTTTGATAAAGCAATAAATACCTCAGGAAAGCATGATTGAAATTCAAATAGGCTTCTGATGCAGTAACTACTATAATGAAGTAGAGATTACTTTTTAGAATAATTTTGGCATTTAAAGCATAAGATATGTGGCAGATCTACTTGCTAAGGAAGAACTCTGATAAACAAGATGAGATATTCGGGTTTGCTGCAAAAGAAGGGTAAAGCTGCTGATGTTGGCATTTTAATATGTAAGTATTGTCGAGCAGGCCACCTGGTGGGACTGACGGGAGTTACTTTTTGTTTATGGACAGTCTGGGACATATAAACAATAGGCATGTCTTCTCATAGACAGGTGACTCTAGGAAGACAGGTTATAAGGTAGTGAATAGGATGGAGTGAAATGTGGAGTGTAATAGGTTAGAAAACTGTTTATGTACCTATGTCATGGAATCCCTGGAATACAAAATTCCCTCTCCACTTCCAGCTGCAACGCCCGATATAAGAAAATCTCAAGATTTCCTATTAATCCTATTAAATCGTCCAAAATGGTGATCTCTGCCTGGATGATCTGTCTTAAAGATCAAAGGGAGGCCACCGGGTGTGTAAGGCCCTGGGTTATACTTACAGAGGGTATAATTCTGTGGACTATATTGATGTAAATAACCCAAACTTGGAAGGGGGGGGGGGATCCTTGGTCTGTTTTACTCATATCCATGCCTTTCACCAAACATTCTCAAAATGAGCCAGTTGGACAACCAGTTCTGTTATGTACCCATAACATGAAGTAATCACATATGGACAGGGCAAGTCTATGTCCACACTGTACTAGAATGCTGAACAGATGGACTAACAGTACTGTGAGGATATGATTGAATCGGGTCCTCACCCTGGGTGGTAAACTAAATGGACCATGAATCACTCAGGTGTTGAGAGAATAGTCTTAGCCAATGTATTGATATGCTATGATAGTGTAAGTTATATATACATTAGAAATCGTTAATTTTGTTGGTAAAGGCAGATTGTGTTGGTATATATATATATATGTATATATATATATATATATATATATATATATATATATATATATATATATATATATATATATAAAGGGGGGAGGGGGACTATGCTTAGAGGTAGCAAATGACCCATTTACAACATTTGGGCACCGCTCTCGACCTTCACTTTTCAATCCTGTGAGTATGGACTCCATGTTTGCCTGATAGGGAGCCCCAGTATACCCAGGTTAAATAATAATAATGAGCATTATAGAAACGCCCTCCAGATTATTGTGTTTATCGAGTTGTCGATCTTGGCTAAATTTGTATGACAATTCTTTCTGGTGTGAATAGGCCTATATAGACAGTTGTACAAATTTATCGGCCAAACCCTCCATTCCCTAATGACAGCTGAGTGACTTGAACTTTGACCTATTCACTCACAAGTCACCTGTAGGGGGCAGTGAAGGCCATCTGCACCTCCCACATACCTCACCTATATTTCACCTGTCTCACCCTCATTTCACTCTCTAACCAGAGAACACAGAATGTCAATGGTCATTGCATCTCTGCCCAAATCTTGGCTATTCGATGCTAATTGAATGCAGATGATTGCTATTAAGATTATCATCAATCCAAAGAGGGAAAGCGTTAGCATATCTCAGTGAGATACTAGGAATCGAACCAGGAGCCCATGGTCTGGCATATATTTTCCAGTCATCTTCGCATATCATGTAGAAAGTTCTTTTAGGAGGTGATATGAGATTGACCTTCGTCCATATAGTGCTGATAAATACTTACTACTCCAGCGCAGCCCAAGATGATATGGTGCTGGCACAACCTAGACCTTAACTGTAAAAAGGAAAGTCTTGAGCCTGAATGGGTTTCTGGTCTAGGATAGGTAGGGCTGAGAGGCGAGGACAGAACTCATTAAGATTATCTCCAGGCTCCCAGCACGCTATCTAGGTGAGGATAATAGATCTACTAGCATTCTACTGTAGGGGCAATGTTATTGTTTTGTTCCACATCTCTAGGATTCGTTACTAAGTTGGAGCTAATATCATTGAAGAGGACAGAGCACTTTGTGTTGATTTTTTTGGTCAACATAATCACGGCATAATCATAGCCGTAGAAGAAAATAAGCATGTATACAAAATTATCATATAAACTTACTGAAAATCTGAGCTTTTTCTACAAAGGAAAATGACCCACCTTCTGTGAATATCAAACATTCTCATAATATTTGGTAACATTGCATGTAGATTGTAAACCTCCAAGATTCCCGACACCTTTTACACATATTAATTTTATGTATTTTACTTGTCAATTAGTGTAGCCTTGAAATATACAAATTTACAAATATCCTGTTCCCTTATCAGCAAGTGTCCTATATATGTACTACCTCAGTAACTAAGATGTATGTGCCATGAGCTACAAAATGGCTTGAGTACAGAGTCGTAGCAGTCCCAAGTGGACATATGTTTGTGATAACCAGTATACAAAATTACTGACACGGCTAGCCATGGACACAGAGGAACACCCATGTCGTATCGCCTATCTCATTATTTTACTATATATCAGTGCGATATGATGGTTATCATGGTATGATACATGTATATGTGTTGTATATTGAATATACCAGTTGTAAATTGAATATACCAGTCCATTGAGATAGAATCTGTCAGCAACTGCTGGATCCAAGCAGAGGTCTAACGTCTTATGTTATTCAGGAATTCCTCCCTCTAGGGGTTATTTTCCCAAGATTGCAAAAATTGATACTGTGAGTAGAACGTCATCAGATATTCCTATCTTAATTTTCTCCATTTCCTAAATAACTCTTTCATTTTCTGTGTTTTCTAGGTAAGATGGTTTGAAATTATTCGACTTTGCTGATAAAGGTAACCCATTTCCATTAGAATTTTAGCATGTTAAGCCCATTGTCACTATAAAAGTACCTAACCTAAACGAGCGAACGCATCAGCTGCATGATATCAAATTTCATATTGTATACTTTCATACACTACCTAGACTGCAAGCAAAATTGGGAGTCATATAAGTATGGTAGACTACCTAGTATTGCAACACCTAAATACTGATTACTAATAGTTCCACAGTTATTTGAATCATTTAGGTGCTATGCTATAAACTGTTTGCTGTCTTAGGACAATCTCCAATGATGATGTTGTGCTTGGCTAGTTCCATTATTGGCCACCAGGGTTTGAGTTAAAAGCACCAGCTAGCAGCGGCAATACTGCTGCAACACCCAAGAGTGTATTTTCTCACGACGAGTCTAGATCTAGGTATCGCAGAGGCACCGTTGAGGTGAACATTATCATTGCACAAGCCTAGGTTTGATTATTACTTTTTGGAGAAAGAAATTGATTATTTCTTCTTTGCTATGCTGGAGAGACTGGCACCTTAGATACGATCACATGTAGAGAAGTTGTATTTTTATATATACTCTGGTACCTTCCATGTAAGGTGCGGCTTATATGCGAGCGACTACAGTAATTGGTACTTAGAAATGAATGCAGGTGACACATAATGGGTTCAGATAAGGTTTCTGCAGTATGAGATGTTCTGCGGAGACATAGAAGTTTTACTTCTCCAGGAGGTTATTTCAGAACAGCCTAACATCCCACCCTCTGCAGGTTGCACTACACTAATTGACGGTAGATGGCAGCAGGTCACACAAAGCAGGCCTGCACTGAAGGGTGTTGTACAAAGATTATTGGTCTAAATTCGACAGTGGAATTGTAAATGAGACATCAAATTAATCCTTATAGTGTATACTGACAGGTTGGAATGCTATCTCAGATGGAATTCTATGTTACATTTTCAATGCAAAAGTGCATGATTTGGGTATGTCTGCAGGAAATGGCCTGTAAAAAAATTAAGTCACAAAGCAAAAAAAATGTGTGGCTATAAGAAAATCATAGTAGCTAAGCCCAACGAACAGCAGGGATATTTTATTTCAGGCCAAATCCTATATAGAAATATAGAGAGAAAACAATTAGTGTAATGCAGCCTCTACACCCCCTATAGCTGATTGTGCAAAATCCTTCAAATTCTGCCATAATTATTTTTTTCTGCTTTAGTTAGCCTAGTTTTATGAGTTTTAGGCCAAAAATGATCAAAGAAATTGTCTGAATTTGCTCAAAATGGCGAAAAATCATGATTGCGGGGATCTGCCCTCGGAGTCATTTCTGCAAGATTTACTACTATTGATTCTGAAGCTCAATATGTGCCTCTAGGTAACTCTAGGCACTAAATATGTGATTTTCCAAGTAAAATGACATTGACATCATGTTTCCAAATTGTTTTCATCAATATATACAGATGTGGGTGCTCTATGGGAAGCCCGTTCCAGTCTCGTAAGGAAATCCAATTTTTCTGCTGCTGGACTACGCAACCAAGGAACAGCTACTAGCCTTGAAAAATTGTCACTGGAGGTGATCATGCCTCATGTTCTTTAATGTCACAACATGGTGGAACATGATTATTGGCAAAAAAAAGGTCACTGGGTATTCAAATATGTAGAAAAGGTCCATTCTAGGTGAAATATTCGGTTTTAGAGGTTTATTTATCGATTGTTCCCTTACATTCTACCCATTTTTTTTTATCAAAAAATCCCACCTTTTAGACCATAGATAAATTTAGTCCATGTTGTCAGGCCTCCTGGTAATCACCATGTGGAATATAGTGGTTCTGTAACACTTATTTCTTCAGGAAATTACCATAATGCCACCCAGTACCCAGATAATTCTTGTGAAAAGAGAGTAGAATTCTGGTTCGCCAGCACATCGGAAACTGAGTCTGAGAGAGAATTGAGGCATCATATGGGCATAAAATTAAGGGATTTATTAGAAAACATGTTGGGGCCATGGAAAAAGGGTTTTTAGACCCTTGGCATATTCACAGAAAATACAACCCTTGGCTGCAGTGCAATGTTAGTGGAGTGCAAAAAAAATTTAGTCTACACAGAGAGATCTACCACAGGTCCACTCAGGAATATACCAATTGGCACCATTTTGGCTTCTCTATTGGTCATAATAATAGAGGTCAATGGTACTCACTGCCACCACATGTACAATCCCTTAATTGTTATAGCCTTGTTGATCGGTTTACCATTGCAACTGTAGGCAGGTGTTTTAGTTCATTAACAGTACTACCTAAACAGGGCACTGACATTGCTACTATAGATACAAAAACCGTGTCCAGCACTTACATTGGAGACAGATTTGATGTAAGGCTGTTTTGAAATAACATGGAGAGAGCAGACTTCAAATTTAGAAAACATGTATTGATATACACATGTAAGCCTGCTGAGAGGAAAGTGATATTTTATTAATCTTTCAGCGTATAATAGTTCACTGTTGGTATACATCAGAAATGAATTACCCTTGTAAATATATCTCATAGACAGAATTTTGATGTGTCAATGTCTATACATGCTTCCACAGCAGAAAACCATTATACAGATATATTGTATTGGTGGACTACAATCCACCTACCCTGCTGAGTAACATGGCATCGCTTCAAGTAGCGAGCCAGAAACATGAGCCGATAGACAGATAAATTTAAAAAGTATCTGTCTCAAGCTTTATAAATATGTTTTGGAGTAGATGTATACAAATTTCTGTGAGTGTATTATGCTAAAACCGTTTTCCTAGAAATACTTGGAGAAGGTAACATTATGATTGAAGAAGGAAAATGACATTTCCAAACAGCGGATTTGTATTATGAGTGATAGGTTTGACATAAATATAAATACTTTAGATATCTAGGGATATATTATTTTGTGGAATTATAGTTTTGCATCATGTCAGGCTCACACCTGTCAGACATATCCACAGCTATTATCGTAAAAAGGTAGATGTGTATATGGAGGCTCAGGGAAAGGTATAGATTTAACATAGCATTTAATGTCTGGCGAAAGAGTATAGAGTATAGACACAAGATGCTGTCAAACAAACATGAGTTAAGCCAATGTTCAAAATGTTGTAACCACTCCACAGGAGCACACATGTAACCCTTACCCCCTGGAGGCATTGTGACCTCTCTGGTATTGTGATTGGCAGGTTGACAGGGGCTAAGTCAGTACATCTTGTGACATTTTGCTGTCTCATATATGTTTAGAAACCAGAGGACTGGGCTAAATTAACTAACGATTCTGCAAACAGTCTGATAATAAACAAAAGGTATGTTTTGCACATTGGCTCTTGTAGACTTGCTCAGGATTGCTCTGTGAACGGTAGCAAATACTGTTGTCAATTATTTGTCAAAATCTTACTTTGTTTATTACCACTATCGCCTATTTTGCCTAGCATAGATATATCTCATGTATCTGAGAAAAACACAAACACTCAGATGGTCCTCCAACTCTACAGAGAGAATATCAGACATGTGACCTTGGTGGTTCCTTGAAAAAGCAAGGAGCCAATCAGCATCTGGAAGACATGGTACATAGTATGGGTTATTTATTCCACCGAAGAAAGCGAGTATGATATGTTCAGAAACACCATACTATTTTTGAAAAGCAGGCTTGAGCAAGCTGTTGAAGACTGAATTTAGTAGAGTGCTGGCAAATGGTTGACAGAAGACATCAGTTTCAGCAACTTTTTTCTCCAGTTTATAGGTGCTTTTCACTTAGACATGGAAGAAAAATGTACATGGAGGTTTTGACACTGTCAGCACTCAAGAACATGTAGACAGGCATTAAGAACATGTAGACAGGCATTAAGAACATGTAGACAGGCATTAAGCTTAGCTGAAGGTAACTTACCATAGTGACCCGCTTAAGCACTCGGGTGCTCATTGATTTCAATACCCCTTATCCCTGGCCCTTATTCTAGACTGGTGGTTATTTGAATATGGCTTTTAGTGCTTACGATTGATTTCAATATCCCTGTACCCCAAGTGCTTATAAATTCAAGACCGGTGCTCATTTGAGACCCGAATGCTTAAACAGGACAAATGTTAAATACATGAAGGCACTAGTAGGACACTGCAGTGTCTGTACATTCAGGGAATCAGCCTGGACCAAGATAAATCTCAGTGGTTATTGTTTTCATTTATCAGATGCATTTGAAAAGATAGGTCCTATTCACTAGAGATCTGACCAAAGTGCTCACAAAAACTTTTTCATTTTTCCATCCCTGTGCAACTGCCTGAATGTCCCATGCATTGTTATGAATTTAATTAGTTCACTGGCCTGCCACTACCTCGTTCTCGATTCATCAGGGATGAACAGCTTTAAGAGTTAGTAGAGTAGTAGACTCACTGAGCCTTAAAGACCTTGTAGAAGAATTAGAGAAAATATTTATAAAGAAAAAAACCGTATAGCCTTATGTGCTACTATAGGGGAATTGTTCTTTTGCATTTTATACTTTGCATAGAAAGTGTGTCTTTTAATAAGAGGTACTCCACCTAATCAACTAATGATGATGCCAATATCCAGTGAACAGCACAGAAGGTCCTAACAGGATGTACAACAAAGGGTAAACCATAGCCATTGTAATCTCAGTGATAACACTTATCCCATCTGTGTTATCACCTAAATGACTGTTCTTACACTTCCTAGAGCAGCCCAGAAGACGGAGGGTTTTGTGCTCTGCCCATCTGCTACCTAAATACTGGTCCAAACTGTACATATTGTGTTTGCCAGAGAGCAATATGAAGGTTCAGTGTTTTTCCATCTTTTGCATAATCATTCCAGTGTGTAATAATAATATGCATGACTTGCTCAATTGATTCAGGATTATCTAAGTTAATCTGTAAAGGCAAACTCCAGCCGAAACGTTGTGATCATATAATTCATAAATGGTAAATAAAATGCCAACGAAATACTCATAATCTTGTTGTCTAGTTGTGTTTATTATATATTATATAATCTGTAAATTGCTAGACCTCCACTATGTTGAATCATTTTGTCTCAGACTACATCAGTTTTGGTGGCACCCATTGTATCACTTCTGGTATTCTTTCTATTAACTGAACTCTGAAAAAAAGGAATGACAGTCTAGGGTTCCATTGCAAATTGGTGAATTCAATATCGTAAAACAGTTTATAATCTTTCAATACATTGGATGGGTACATCAATTAGGATGGCAACTGAAGTGTTACTCACCGTTTCTATTGATTATGTACTTATAATCCTGATTCTTTGGGAAAATATCATGCATAATATGCATGAAATGGAATAAAAAGGATATGTAAAGTCAAGTACTGAAATGTATTGTAGCAATACATAAGATACTAAGTGACTGGTACCTAGCCATATACATTATGCATTTGGGGAACCCTGTTTTGTGAGAAGGCATCTGGAGACACACCTGGTACATCTGCACAGGATGTAGGGTATCAGTTGAATGTCAGCATAGACAACAAAAAAAGGTCTGCACCACCCTTAGAGCTTACCTCACCTCCTCTCCACTGTTATCTACTCCACCCAAATGAATACAAAACCTAAGCAAATGGATCAGAGACAGGGGGAGTGAAAGAGAGAGGGGGGGGGGTATAGCCATTGTAGGTAGATATAGTATGACTGGTCTATGGCATAAACAAAACCATGTCTGCAAAGTGCCTACAGGAACCCTAAGCTCCCCTGACTAGCCCCAAGTAACCAATCAGAGCCTAGATCTCCACCTGCCCACTAGGTGGCACTAGTATCTCCCCCAGCAGAACATTGCCACCCTGTAGTGTGGCTTATGTAGTCTCCATGGCAACACCTCCAAGCATCCACTGCCACCATGAGGGATACCAATAGGGGGTTCAAGTAACTACCCTGGATTAAGATTCAGTTGCCATGGCAACACTGTATCCTTCATCATTAGCACGCCATGGATGCTTTTCGATTTTGGGAGGTATTTCATGATTTCATGTGTCACCATGGGGGACTGTGATGAAGGAAGGATCAAGCCTTTGGATTAAGATTTGGTTTCCATGGCAACGCTTTATTTCCATCATCAGGAACATTTCGATCTTGAGGCAATCATGAGCACGTCCATGATAGTGTATGAGAATTGCCTCTTCATGGAATACATCAAAAGGAGAGCTATTCCCAATAAAACAGCCAAAATCTAGCAGGTGATGCCCTGCTTAGTACTGCCTCTAGGAAGAAACAGGTGGAGTTGGTTTGTTTGGGAAAAACAAGAGTCTGGACTGTAGGTGAAGAAGGAGAAAATAAACTGACTTCAATCCCAGAGGTCTTAACAGGTGGAGCAGGATACAACCCTGTTAGCCTTTAACACCTGATGGGAATCACAACACTACCCTGGAGACCTAGCAGGCAGAGGTACAAAGGGAGGGACTTAAGTCAAATATTTGTGAATGCTTTCTTTATTTTATTGCTGGATTGCATCAAGAGCTAAAAAAATACTCAAGAGCTAAAAGAATACAAGTTAAAGGCTTTACAGGATCCCTGTGTTGAAGCAATTTTAGCCTTCACATGAAAAGGTGCAACTTGCAAGTCAGCTTTCGTTTGATGCTTGGCATATAAATCATTCTCTGGAAATTAGCTTTATTGCTTCATCTTCATACCATATGGAAGGACGCCCGGGAAAGTGGACCACCTGTGGGACATGAAGAATGCTAGAGTTCATGAGGTGGAAACTCAAAGCTGAAAGGCAGAACCTAGTAAATTACAGGAGGTATGACAAATGAAGTTCTGTACTCCGTAAGATATAAATTTGCTGAAATTCTATTTTCCTGTGGACATTCATGATAGTGGCGCTGAGATTGTAGCACGGAATCAGGGCATTTCAGTGGTTTGGTTCTGACATATGGGCATGCACCCAGGGGCCTACCTCTCTTTATGCCTACATAGAAGAATAAAATGCATAATTAATAGCTGCTGCAAATGGTCAACATAGGTATGGATTCGTCTTCCCATATCAGTTACCCCTCGATCGTGTAAATAAGCACTTTTCTAGTATGTTATTCAATAGATCAATGATGCTCATGATGCTCAGGTGCAAAGCCATAAGAGATAGATGGAAAGAGAGAGAGAGAGAGAGAGAGAGAGAGAGAGATAGAGAGAGAGAGAGAGAGAGAGAGAGAGAGAGAGAGAGAGAGAGGGAGAGAGAGAGAGAGAGAGATCCCAGAGAAAAGGGAAAATCCCTCTAATAAATGAGGTTCCTGTCAACCTGATATTTGCTGTCGCCAGTTCATCAGCACTTGGCATGGACCCAAACAGACATACACATGCTGTCAGCCAGGTCATTTCTTCCTGTCTTTTTTTAGGAGCACCCCTCCCAGACTTAGAATGCTGGGGGTATCTTTGGCTATTTCTACTATGGCACATTTTTCTGGCTAAGCCAATACTGTCCCTAACACTAGCCTCGAAGGTCTGCCTATCATGTCTGCAGCATACCACCAGTAACAGTCTTTGTATTAAGCGACACAGTACCAGAATTCCTGACAGCAGAAACTTCCGTAATCCTCAGGTAATGTATGTGTAGGTAGGATTATAATCATGGTCTGAAACTAAAATCAAAGAGAGATACGAAGATGCTGATGATTCTGAATAGACCACACAACAAGCTGAGCTACTCAATGGGCTGTCCCTGTAGAGCCAATTGACCTTTAAGTCTATGGGGTGTGAGTTTTCCTGAGTGTATCAATTTGAGAGGTGAGACAGTTTTTAACTACCATCCTATTATCTAAAGGAGATTTAGAAATTCAGGCCCATGTAGACAACCATCCTCTAGATTACCGTAATGACCTTGTACTGCCGGCCCTCATTCGAGAGCGGCACTTCTTTGAATACCGTTTTCAATGTTTAAGAATTATTTCAGTATACCCCTGTAGCCCCAGTGTTTATTTGAGACTGTCACTTATTTGAGACCCAGGCACTTAAACAAGCCATTACAGTTAAGAGAGTGATGACTTTGTCCACTTTTATGCCTTGTCCACCATAACCATCTGAATCCCTCACCAACACCTACTTGAAAAGGTGAGTTGTTGGATATAAGATTTGGGACAGGCGGAAGTGGTTTTATTAGCATCTTATATTTATTACAAACACACTGGAGAAAGGCGCTCAAGGAGTGCAGTAGGCACATGTATTTATAAATGACCATGCTACACTAATATGGGTTCTAACATGTTGATCAGAGAAAATTATTAAGACCACTGTCTGGCTAGACACCAAGGAATATTGCCCATGGTAAAACATTTAGTGGCATAAGTCAAAGTTCTAATAGGCTCTTAGAAAGATGATCTCCTACCCTTGGATGATTGATGTTCTGGGTCTGACTATTTCAATGTACTCTAAGGTCTGAGTCTGCAATAGATTTACAAGATGCTGCTACTTCAGAACCTGCTGTGTAGATCTACGTTATAGTGGCTCCTTAACCCTTTATATGTAGCATAGCACTGATTATAATGCAACCTTTAGTCCACATGATACACAAGCCGCAGCATATAGGACGCAGCTCATACATGGACCAGAAACAGGGGCTCCTGTTGATTTAGAATCACCCCAAACATTGGGTCAGGATTATAGGTGGGTATCTAGGACTATGTAATATTACTGAACCTGCAAATCTTCAAGGCCCAGGTGCAGCTTATACAGCTCCTTCCAAAGTGGGGGTGCTGCTTGTACGCGTGCGTTTACAGTAAGGCCTTAAAAAAATTGTTTCCAGTTACCCTAGCAAAACAGGGATGATCCTGGAATTTTCTTTTTATTCTGTGAATTTTTAACATTAAATTTATTTTGGCAATTTTCAGGCATTTTTTCCCTTGATTTTCATATTTTTCATCAGTTTTTCGTGGAGCTTATCTAGGTCTTTATCTATTGGTATACAGTTCATAACATTCATTCATATTTTTTACATGAGCTTCACATTCCTTGTGTTTTTTATAACTCTACTGTAAAATCATAGAATTCAACATGTCTGCCCATACATTTCTATACAAAATTGAAAAAAAAAGTCCGACCTACCAAGCCTAGATATTTGAGGCTTGTAACTGGAAACACAACTTTTTTTTTTTTTGCCTAAAGCACCACTGGCTGCAGTCCACAAGCCTAGTCCACCTCCCTCCACACTCCAGTCAAGTTGATTCACAAGAAGTCTTAGAATTTTACCTTTACTTTGAAATATTCTTTTTCTCTCTTACATCAAAATCAGAAGCTAGTTTAATGCCAACCCTAAAGGACAAGCATGATAGAGTGCAGTGCTGGCAAGCTATACTCGACAGCACTGCAATAACAACAAAATGAACGTTAACCTTGAGGAATTACATGTAATGCTTAAAGGGTTAGGTGTCCACTAGGAGATGTATGTTATTTAGAGAATAGACAACGATGTTCTTAATGTCGAGACTCTGGTCTCGGGCCTTATGAAGGCCCTCGACGATCGTGTGTTACAGTCCAACAGAGAGTCAAGACATGAAGAATGAGTTTTCTATTGTCTTTATAAAATATGTTAGCATTTTCATCACATTGATTAAAAGTCTCAAGTCAAAGGAAGGATAGACAAGCTGTGACCTTGATCAGGCATCCATTGTACTCCTATAATGCACTCAATGTCACTTCTATCATGCAGCAGTGCATTGGCTGCTGTTTTATAATTATTGGTAATATAGCCCTTAGCAGATATGAGTGATATTTATCTGAGTGTTAAGAGTCATTATAACTACCATTAGCTTGGTACTTGAGATAACAGCAAGTAGATGGAATATAGTGGATAGCTGATAACCTATCAAGGTAGTTGCTCTGCTGCTCAGTGCACTGTATAACTCCAGTGAATAGCTTGTTTATATCTAAACTAAATACCTTTAGTAAAAGGTAAATATGGATTCAATAGGCATTTAAGTTGATAGTCATGATCTATGTCTCTCTGGAATAAATACGGAAGTCAAGTCAAATAATAGTATAATATATCATAATAGTTCATAAATCGTCATGAAAATTATGTATTTAATGAATAGAACACAGCAGGGATTTAGCTACTTTTCATTCATCAAGAAGTTTTCCCATTATGAGAAAACTATGTGTCTTGGGTACTAGAGTAATGACTGGTATTATCGTCAGGGTGGTATTATCGTCACCCTTGCTGGTATGGAAGGCCATATCTTTTACAGGAATAAACTTAACACAACATAGACAAGAGGAAATCAAAGCCCAAGGTCTTTTCTATGTATAGTTGCACCCATATTTGTTCATAACCATTGAAAGTGTGAAAATTTCCCTTTCAAAATATTTTTAAATTTTCTCCACTGACGTAAATTCTGTTTTTTATCAGGTAGCATAATGCAGAGGAAAATTTGAATATTTTTTTAGATATAGAAACTGACCTTGTTCTGCAAAATAGCTTGTTTCAGATGATCCAGTATTGGTCAATTGCCCTAGAAAATGTAGTTTATTTACTTTATGTTTAAATATCTTTTAGATAGGAGGGGTGATGATAATACCTTCCAAATGATTTGTGACTGGTATTTCCGTCACACTGTACACAAAATACCCCCACAATGGCACTGATTGATTATTGGATTATTTAAACGTCTTTTATGTGACAAATTGCCTCCCATAACACCATGGGAAATCCCTTAGCCATAGGAGATCCCTGGCCTGATTTCTGAGGGAGCATTTATTTCTTACCCTTATCTTCGAATTCCAATAGTGTAGGAGGCAGGAGATTTGAGAATATATTTTGCCATCTCAATTTCCTGCTTATTTTGGGGATATAAATGTGAAAACAGCTTCTATTCAAGGTTGAAATATGTATTCTTAGTAATATCAGCAGCATTGCAAACGTTTTTAAATTTGAAGAATATTTAGGGGTTAATTAGGGACAATAATTACAGGGGTGACAATAATACAGGACTGGTGAAGATAATACCAGCCAAAAATGACGTCAGAAAAATAACGAATGGTCCCTTAATACCAAGGCTATTGCAGTCTAATACAGTGGAATAGAACCACGAGATGTTGGGCTCCAAGCTCCCAGATACAATGAAAGGCAGAATACAAAAGATCTGGTGGAGATTTACCACTAAGGTGACGATAATACCAGTCACTACTCTACAACATCTTGAATGAAGTAAGGCGTACCTCCCACAGCACCATAGACCTGTTAACATAGACCCCTACCTACTGTACCCCCATTGAGAACCTGATGACTCTCGGATCCTCTTAGGGCTGTCTAGCTAAAGGTCGAAGCCCACTTGGCATTTTCTGGCTGCGGTTTGGTCTGTTGCTCTCCCTCATAACATGCAACGAATAGGCCTAATGATTGACCTGAATTAACTGTGGGATTCTAAATAAATTGAACAACCTTTATGGTCTATGGCCTCAGCATTGCCATAGAATGCAACAATAACAACAACAACAGAAACCACGAATTTTGTAGGCGTAGAACGCCATCTGGACCTTTACAGATCCTGAATATAGACTATTTATGAAGTTTTACTTGTAAGTCAGGCTGGTCTTTCTAATTGGTGTGCGATTAAATAACAACATTACCATTCTCCAAGAGCCTTGGAAGGAGCATACCTTCATGGTTTTCATACCAATAATCTTCCACTGACTATGACCGGCTGATTGCCATTAATCCATGTAGTACCTGCAATGTGTAAGACTGTTTCTCTTTACAATCAGCTTCCTCTGGTAGATTAATGCATAAATGTAGCAAGGTAAATAACTCAGAGAGCACACATACACTTAAAAAGAATCAGTATTATATAGCGAAATGCAATTATAAATGGTCACCATCAAGGTATTAGCACAATTCGACAACAAATAGACATGCCACCTTCATTTGGCCATTGTCTTCAGGACCCTCCTCTAGTCGTGGACGCTGCTTCTAAAGTATTCTAGCCTCGCTATTAGGGATTGCTGTGAAATGTATATCACGCTAAGTCTTTCATCAACCACCCCAGGCTGTTTACCCTATGGGTATCTCTTAGACGTGGATCATCCTCAGTGCTTTGACCCCCTACACTAAGGCTTGCTTGGGATGTGTTGCAGTGCACCAATCATCATAGGAAAAATTTCCCATGCTTCGAAAGGTAGCAATATGCGAACTTGAAGGTAATGGAATACCTGTCCAGTGAAGAATAGAATCGTCCCCTAGTGCAAGGAGGTTGCAACTGACATTGTCATTAACTACAGATACAACCTACTTGCATTGAGGTGCCCATGTACCCTTTGATATACTGGGTTATTTCAATCTCATGTAATGCATCCATTTCTTGCCAGCAGCCGATAGGGGAGTTCTGCACCTTAATGCCATGAATTCATATAAAAATGAAAGGTGGAGCAGAGGTGTGGTGTGGTAGAGTTCATTACTGATAATCTCAGAAGCCAGGAGGTTTTTGATATTTTGCTATAAGTTGTACAAAGACATCCACAGTAAACCCATGTTTCGCAAGCAGCACTAGAATTAATATTTATTCTCGTAACTTGAGGCATTGATTTCTATATGGGCAAAATCTTACGAGATGGCAACTGAATGTTGCAGATTCCTGCAAACTCACAAGCTCGAGAGGGGGGAGGATGTTCATATGCACTATATTTTTGCTTGCTAATCATGTGTTGCAGCAGCCCCCATCACACCCCGAGGCCACGCCCCAGTAGAAAGCACCCACTTGATGTGATGACACCATAATATACTCAGTATATAAGACCTGAGGCCCTAATCTACCAGAAGTGTTCCTCGAGGAGCCTCCTCAGATGTACCAGGGACGGGCCGATCTCTCTGAAGGATATTCTAGGCGTAAGGCAACACCTGCCGCGATGGCCCAAATAATGTGGTGTGTTTGGGTTGTGTGTTCTTCCTGAGGAAACACATGAAAAAAAAGCAAAAACAATGATGTTTGCCCCGTCGTAGTGTTCCGGTATATATATATATATATATATATATATATATATATATATATATATATATATATATATATATATATATATATATATATTCTTCTCAAGGCTCTGATGCTGTTTTAAAGGATTTGTCAGCTTTAAAGGATTTGTCAGCTTTCATTGGACCACTTGCATTTGGTATCCGAGGGTTGGTACCTCTAATGATTATAGGCTTGTATGCCAACGTTGGTCAGCGTATCAGAGTTTGCACCTTATATAAATTCTGAGGGTATGTGTAGAATTTTAACAAGCAGTGGCAGAATCTATCAAAGACTCAAATGAACAATCAGAAGTTGGATTTCACCCACTAAGGTGTTACCCAGATGTCGATAAAAAACCTCATGTATAATCTATTGACAACATAGTTGATATCAATAGGTGAAGTCAATTCCCCAGTAAACCTTTGAAAAATAATAACAATATGATGCCATTACAGCCCTGCATTTAGGGCTGACTAACGATAGTTTTCTTGTATGACTACCTCACCGAACCCCATGTTATTTCTAAATAACTGCTGATTATACAGAGCTGTCGTAGTGCATTGGCTATGATGACCTACTCTAATTTTGAGGGTTTTAAGTTGTAGTGGCTTTGTGCCGTACGATGTTAAGAAATGTCCTCCTGAATGTACTTAGCTTGTGTACATTCCTGTTTACACCATTCAAACCTTTGTCAGATAGTGCCATTATAAGTCTACTGCGAGACTAAACCTTATTGCTAATAGAAATTGTGCTAGGTCTGCAGTTACATCAGACTAACTAATGGATGATAATCATGTAACATGTACTGTGAAAGGGGGCCTTATTGTACCCTGCACTAGGCCCTTTTTCGCAGATTACATCAAATTTTGCCTTTCAAGCGATTGCAGTAATAATAATTTTAATAGTAGGGTCCACTATGCAACAGACCATACAACTCCCTACATGTGTATCTGATTCTATGCAACTAGCTCAAAATCGCACCCCATGTTGCATAGTGGATCTGCTTACCCACCAACTACTTGTATTGTCGTCCTTTCATAGACAAAGTTAAATGGATCAAGTTATGATATGCCACAATGACAAGTTGATCGCTGTGAATTTGAGAGAGATTGTATTTCAATTGAGACTGTTGTATCGATGAAGATTGCTATTTGAGCAGGAATATGTAGTAACAATTCCAATGAGATATATATGTGTGATGATTTCCGAAGAAATAACTTACACCCTGAAAATGTTCGAGGCCATGACATAGACCATAGAGACATAGAGCTAAAGAAGAAACTCTAAAGTTAAAAAATTAAAGTGATGCCCATCTAAGAAAACATGGACAGTGTGGGATGCGATTGTTGCCTTTCTCAAGAATGACAGACAAGATTCTATCCCCAAGAGCAGCGATTGAAAATGACAGTTTACATACTTCCTAGCACCTATGACAGGATGTCCCAAAGGAATAGTTAGCAGTAGGTGGTTCTGGATCATTTAGGGGTTGCTCATCATCCACTTTAGAGAGAATGTTGGCCAACCCTGGGTCAGTGTTTTTCTTATTATCTTGTTATCTCAGTTTAGTTATCTTCGTGTGAGTTCCAGGTACCAGGTGTACAAGGATCTCGTAACCTCACATGCTAGATGAGGGTAGACGAGACTTCCGTACTATCTCGTGTTATCTCACACGAAGTGGTGCGTGCTGCCCTCCACTGGTAACAGAGGGAACTATCGTGGTATTGGGTATGGCCCTGATGGACGTGTATGACAGCTGGATGTACTTGCTGAATCTACTCCATGCACAGGTTTTAGCTTATGTTAATGTTTTTTTGGCCCTGTGAACAGGATGGGGATCAAGTTGGGAGAGAGTGACATTTGGGTAAAATTTGTTTAAATCACTAAATGAAAGTCAATGTTTTAATTGAGCCGAGGTGCTGTCTCAAAAACATATGTAAATTGCTAATCTCATCAACTAGGCTTTGAAAGTGATTGAAAAAAATCATCGCTCTGCTCTATTGGTTAATAACCTCGAGAAAATAAATTTCCAATATCCTGCGATGGGATAATTGACATGAGAGGAATTTGAAAAGCAGTTAAGGTTAACTCTTTGGAAACGAAACTAGCAACACATTATACAGTCCTTCCCTTATACAATGTATTACAACCACAGCGCTATATTAAAGTACTGGATGACGTCTAGATCTATACCATCTGGGTAAATTGTCTTGAAAAAGATGAGAAAAATTCTCTCAAGGGAGTCATTTACAAAAATAGGGCAAGCTGCTATTCTAGACTAAGAGCATGTTGCTATGGCAACCAAAGGGACGCTAATTGGTTGCACAACATAATCGCTACAAGGGGCCGTTGTGTATCTTCTTCCTATAGTCTGGTCTCGGAGGGCGATAGACACCTGAAGGACCAAACTACTCACGACCCATTTCGAGGCTACCTCGACTTCCGAGTGGAAGTTATTCTAACCAATCAACTCACTGTGTGCATTTGTTTGTTTGGTGGTTGCCAAGCAACTGACACACATCCCTTTGGCAACAACAGGACGCAGCCAAAACACGTGCTTGGGAGGTTCTTGCCCCTCCCCCCACCTGGAGGAAAAGAGGAGCAGAAGGAGGAGGATCCTCTCCCTGACTAACTGACTGACTGGGAGCTCCTGGCCAGAGGAGCTGGACTTTTTAGTTTTAGTTGCAGGAGAGGCTATACTGCAGGGCAGGACCAGGGAGAGGTTGTCTTTTTAACATACACATCCCCACAGCCCCTCCAGGGTGATACAGCCATGTCTATAGCTCCCACCCTGGAGGAAGCACACACTGCTGTCTCCTCACACCTCCCCTCCATGCAGGTGTGAGTCTCTAAGGTAACCCTATCAGGGGTAGGGTGAGGAAGGTGGTGGAGGTGTGTGTGTGTGTTAGGGATGTGCAGTAGGGGAGCACAATTCAAGCTTCAGGTGGCAGGATCGTAGCCTCAGGTAGCAGAATTAAAACTTCAAGTGGCAGAACCCAAGCCTAAAGTGGCAGGATTCAAGCCTCAGGAAGCAGGATTCAAGCCTATCTTGGGGTTTAAGCCAGAGAGAGCAGGGATCAAGATTCAAGCCTCATCTATATGCAGGTGGCAGAATGCAAGCTTCAGATGGAAAGGTTCAAGGCTCAGGTACAGACTTAAGCCTTCGTTTGCAGCCTCAAGGATTGTAATTTGAATTTAGGAGCTTCTTCCAGTTAGCAACCATTGTTTTTATCAGTTTGACAGAGGTCTAGGTGTTCAGTCTATGCCTACCAACGAGAGTCAGATGAGCTACCAGCCTGGATGAGCAGCCGGAGGTGATAAGGGGTGTAACGAAGGAACTTCTTTTTTCAATGTGATCTCCTGTAAACCACCTGGAGACAATTGCGGAGGCTGTAGCAATATGTATGTGTAGTTTAGTGACGACACCTCTGTACCATACCCAGCTCCAAAGCTAAGAGGATCATTATATTACGTTGTCAAGACCAAACGGCATGCACTAGATTTGGATAGACACAAGGAAGATTGTAATCTGAGAAATAGAGTTTTGAAATGGAAATGTTTCATAATGATCTTACTATCAATAGGTATAGTGACCGGTTCGGTAAACTAATGATATTGTGCTTTCTGTCATTATACAAATACTTCATTCTCCAATTATACAGATACATCCCTACACAGCCAAAAATAATTTTCTTGGAATCTTAAATAATCTTACCTGATGGACAAAACTACCAGTTTTAAGTTTTTTAATTTTCTTAAAACTGGTAGTTTTGTCCACCACGTAAGATAATTTATCTTATTTTCTTAAATCAAGAAAAATATTTTTAGCTGTGTAAGGATTTCTCGTACAATAATATTTTAAATCAGACTATGATCAGAGTTGTATACAATATTATATTCAAGTAAACAGTAAAAGAAGTAAAAATCAAAAAGGGAAGCTGTATTGATATCCACACTAGTGATAAGAGTGTCCATTAACCTGCTGATGAGTATCTAAACAGTCCAAAGAACAACTCAGCAAGACGGCTACTTGCGTGTAATCTACCAGCCACTGTATCTCTTAATGTGATGTTCCCAGCAGAGCATTTTTATGGATCATTTGGTAGCATTTCTACGCCCTTACAGCAAGATGGGAAACTCTTTGGTTATAAGATTGTATTGTTGAATTCCTTGTTTGCAGTTTGCAGAGATATTGGACAGGACTTTTACATGCAAACATTCCACTGAAGAAAGTGATTGCTTTCAGATATTGTATGTTTGATGACGGCATTCGATTATTTACAATACCTGAGTTAATGTCAGTCAGATGTAAGCTAATTGACAACTTCTCCTCATTGTCTCCTGTACCGTTATAACTGGCGCCATTTGCTATATCCGATATAGATGATGTATATGACTATACACCTGCTGTTTGATATCAGACCTACACCCTTATCTATCATGCCTATGCTGGCACCACTGGTGTAGCTATATCCCATATACCTGTTAGAAGCATAAGGGAGCTTCCCAACCTATTTTTGTGAGGTACAATCATTATCAGCTTATGATGTTAACCGCTGTTCAAGTAAACCATAACTTGGGTAATTTAAGGAATCATCTTGAGACTTTAGCTTCTCAGATAGAAAAGGTTTAAAGTATATCATATAAAATCAGAAGTCTGAACTTTCTCTTATTTCAACCTTGATTTTGACATTAAGACAGTATTTCTCAATCTCATTGCCTTCCCCATCCTATGCCCGGTGTCCACTGTCCCTCAACACCTGTCATCCCAAGTCGCACCAAGCATTTTTTTTTTCTGGAATGCCAGGAAGCCCAGAAAAAGAAATTATCATGTAGAATCATGTCTACATTTCAGCGGTCCTAGCAGTATCTACTGTCAACAGAGGTACCTCCCTCCACCATTAGATACCCCATTCTGTCACCACCAATACCTGGCTACTGACAGTACACTGACAACCCATGATCTCCAGGCCATACCCATAGTGTATTAGCAGTTATGAACTGCTCTGTATAGAAATAGGTTGCCTTTGGAAATACTGAATAGTGCAAATTGTATATTGCCTTGTTGCAGATATTAGCCTGTCAGAGATGACCGCTCAGAAGTTATGTTTGAAGAAATCAATCAATGAAACTTATTACTTCCAGTTCATTGATCACAGGATTTGGCACAGCACAATGTGGCGTCTTATTCGTTCTGAGTCCCCTAATCTAAATTTCCTTTTGACCATGAACTTTTAGTCCCATCCAATGAGGAAGCGGTACTTGTAAGCAGACTGAAGAAAATATAAAAGCATGGAGCAAAAATTAGGATAGGAAGGTTCAGACACTTGCCCTAACCATCCCCAACCCAGCTCATCATAAAACATCATCAGGATGCCCACACCTGAGACACCACCTCCACCTGAGCAGAATATTTACCGCTCGTACATTCTTCTCGCCCCACCACCCACTCTCAGATCCTTTCTTCTACAGCCACTTTGGTGTGCTCAGTGGCCTCCTATGGTCTTTAACTCATGTCCCCTTTCCCCAAAACACAAGTAATACATTTTGTCTCAGTGTAGACTGAGTTTACTGAGTAGCTCACTTGAGTATATTCGCATGCTCGACACCTGTGTCAAAGCAATTAGACACGACACTGTCGTTTAGCAAAGTCCCATGTGGGTGACTAGCGGAGTTAGAGTTGATTGATTATCAGGTCCCTCCCTGGTGCAGATTTTTGTGTTGTGAGCAGTTCATTAGCTGCAACTGCCCTTCGCCCTTACCCAGGATCTTGCTCTACTAAATCGAGATTCCAATGTTCTATTACCATGTTTCGACTGGACATGAAGTGAACTAGTAATGGATCCAAGGATGCTGTAAATTATTTTAGGATGAGCACAGGTGTGCGTGTTATGAGTAGGTCCTTATCTAATACTCCACCTGCCAGCACCTGTTCTCCCAAACCCAGATTTATCTATACATACACTGACTAATTAGATAAGGAGCCAGGCATAATGATTAATTCTTATACATGCCTCATTTGATTTTCTTTTCCGTAAAGGATGCCATTATGTTGTGGATTTCTGATAATCAAATATATATATATATATATATAATCAATATATATATATATATATATATATATATATATATATATATATATATATATATATTGATACCAACCTTATCACAATCATCATGATTTGGTAATACGGGTCATAACATACTCTGTATGTTAAGAGTCCGTGCTACAGAGCAGTTATTAGATATCAGAGGATAGTATTGCCTTTGGAAGTAGTTCATGACTGTTTTTTTTATATATATCTGCTTGGTATTTTCCAGAATTTTCACAAAGCATTCATTCGACCAAGTACTTCTTCTGAATTTTGAACTGAGTGAAAAAGATTAGCTACGAAACCAATACATGGTGTACCAAATGGTTCAAAACAGGATCCATCTGGAATAAAATTACATCGTCTTTGAGGTTTGCTGGTATATGAAACTCATATGGGTACCTGAACCAAACTGTATGCTGCTACCTGCTAGCCAGCAATCTGGACTATGGGACATGTAATCCTATGTGAAGAGCCAATACAAAAATTCACCTAACAATCAAACAAAGTAACATTTTGTAGCACCCTTTTGTCTGACTCATCACATTCAGCGGTAGCAGTAAATGAGGCATCACTATCGAAGGACCAAGATTTCTGTAGGCTACACCAAACCAAAGGCTCTAAAAAGGGAAATCATAATATATACTGATCCTTTTCAGCTTGTTCTAATGAACAAAAACCGTTAATTTCAGTGTAATCACTGTGTTCGTAAACTGAATAGACTTCTTGTACAACATCATACGGATCCAGGACATTGGGACCTCTCTTCTACCATTCCCACAGTTGTAATGTAAGGGTTATTTGTGAAGAGGAAACAAGTAATGGAATACAAAATATTCCACATTCAATGAATTTGACAAGCCCGTGGACCAAGTTGAAAGTGAACTAAATTATATCAAGTGCAAAAGTATGGGATCAACAAGGGACTTAAGTTTGAAAGGAACCCTATAGCCACCATAAGGGGCCTAAAGCTAGAACGGTTTCAAAGAACTCCTGAGAACTTTGACTTTGGTAAAACGATGGATGTGGGAGTTCTGCTTATAGCCATCCCAAAAAATCTGTGACAGCCTCTACATCTCATACTGACAGTTCCATATCTGACTTCATCACCACGTGATCAGAAGAGATCTGCCGCCATTTTGTCTGTTGCCATGCCAACTAGGATAGACGAGCAGCCCGGAGGCGGGTTCCGGATAACCTTGGTGGCTGCTAAGCACTACAGGGTCAAAGGCAGAAAGGTCAAGGTCAAGGTAAGAGCTATTTCTCAAGGTCACCTCTCTGGCATCAATGCAGAAATTTTTCATAAGAAAAGGAACGTGGATGTAAACTTAATTTTTTCACCAGATAAGGATATGTCATCTCTTTTACATTTATAAGGTTTTTTCTTGAAATGTGGGAAATGGTAAGTATTAGAGTTTGGTGTATGTGTTTGTGTATGAAATTATTGAAAATGTAGTTAGTCTTCTTTCCAAGGTTTAGATGTCCCAATGTCCACAAAGATGTGTGTGTGTCAAGCTGACTTGTCAATAATGGAAAGTGGAAAGTAGCATATTGTTGTCTCTAAATAACCATTGTGTCAATATCCTTTATCATCAATTACATAAACCTTTTACAATGTGATAGCAGAATATGTAAATTTATATATTTTCTTCATTCATCAATACACCCCACCCCTCCAATTAAACGACAGGCCATTAGTAAGGAATGTACTCTGATGTTTAAGTCTAGAGTGTCAACTAGTATACCTATTTACATTCAATCTCACACCCTCTTGCTGCTCAAGTAGTAAGTGACATTCCTTACAGTCCATCAGTATGAGAGCTATCATTGGCGGGCAGTTAGTCGGCCTATTTGCAGACATGACTGGGGTCTTACTAGGCCTGACCCCTGGGTCTGACCCAGGGCCAACTCAAACACCTTGTTCTAGTGACCAAGGCCTAGAGCTGATAACCTGTGAGTCTACTCTTCTGCTTGAGTCATTGAGAGGAGCTGCTCAGTCACTTAGATATAGTGTGCTGTTACTGGTCACATACTGGTGGGAGCCATATTGCCCCCCTGCAATACACTAATGGGACAATTCTGTGTAGACCGGCATATCAGAATTATGATGGCATATTCAAGTGGTAGCTACATAAATTTGAGTTACTTTTTTAACATAATATTATTTCATTGAGCAGCTGAATATGATGAGGTAAAACAAACTTTTCTGGAATACTCAATATCTCTCTATAGGCCCACCTACCAGTAGTTACTACCGTTACTTCCATCGCCCAGACACGATTTTTAACTAGGCAGGGAGTGATTTGATAACCAGTAAGGTTTTTCCCATCCCCAAGACCCAGTGAAGGTGGGTTTAGACTGGAGACATGAGCATGTGAGCTGGCTTGCAATATTGCTAGAAGCACTCTCTCTGGATTTCCACAGTCCACTGGAGGTGTAAAGAGAACGAATCTCTCAATTAATCACGTACACTTCATTTAAAGAAAGAAACTATACCATATGATAGAACTAGACCAAATAACCTCAGAAATGATTGAAAACGATAATCTGGAATCCCTGGACCTGGGGGCTGTGTACAAATGACGTCATGCAGGAGGGGGGGAGGGGGGGTCAGGCCCGGCATGACGGAATTAATTTTCCATATACCTTCAGCATTGCAAAATTGGCAAAAACATGACAAGGGGGGAGGGGGGGTCCAAAATGGTCCAAAAAAGCATGACGTCATTTGTACACAGCCCCCTGCTCTACCTTCGCCTCATTAATTACTATCTTCCTGTACATATGTACAGTGCTATGTCCTGATTTGAACTTCTCACACCTTCATGAATTCAACTTTATCTAACGTTCTGATATGGGAGATTCCACTCCTCCCATCTCAGCATCCCTTTCCAATTGAAGGAGTTCCAGGCGGTTCAGGTCAGACTGTTATCACCTTATATAGATCTGAGTCATGGACTGGTGTGACTAAGTTGTCAACTACATGTAGCCTCATGATATATCAAGAGGCGTGTGAGTTTGGATCTTCTCCTTCCCACTTGACGTAGTAGAAGGCAGCAAGGCTTCTGTTTTCATTTAATCAAAGACCCTATACCCTACACCCCAAGACCCGCAACAGCAGTGTTGACGTTCGTACTACCGCGGGAAAGGATGCGCCATATTGCGTGCCTTCACGCGGCCCAGACACAGCTAGTACTAATCCTATGTAACCCTCCTGTGGCACATGCAATCTAACCCAGTTTGGCATAAAATACATAAGCAAATGTCCACGACCCGTGAATAATTTCGCATCGTATTCACAGAGGTTAGGCGTCCGTAGTGGACATTTGCATTTATGGCATGGCCCTAAGGGATAAATTTGCTTTAAAATATAATAATGCAACTATATTTACTTATTTTCAATGCGTCGAGTCATCTTGGTTTGTTTTGATCTGCCATGACACCTTGCTCGACGAAGTAGGTCATGTGATACGGAGCTAGCCGCTGCTTTTAGTTTCGAATTAAATTTTCCTTGCGCAGGGCATTATTTTCTTTCTTAACAGCTCAATTTCTTAGATATACCTTAAACAAGTCATAATATAATATTATTTAAGTAGTTCAATCATTCTTTTTTCATAAAACTTCTAATAACCATACCTAAATACGAAACTAATTAGCTCTGTATAAATTTCAAAATGGCGCCACTGAACATGTGAGGATCGTATTCCATCCACCCCCCCATTGAATACGGTGTAAGTAGTACTATTCTATAGTGTCGTCAATACTAGCCATGGCATAAATCGAATTCCTTCATGAAACTTGGATTGAGTTTAGATGAGAACATTATCAAAATGATGTAGGCCTCAGAGTTTGAAATGATTGAGTGAACTCTTCAAACTAGAAGCAAACATCCAGCACAGGGAGCCAGTGTAGATCAGAGCACAGATTGCATATGTCGTAAAATTATAGGATATGCCTAAACTTAATTAGATAACTATGATTGATATCTACATAATCTTATAAATGTAATCTGTTTAGATAATTGTAATTTGAACGAAAACTAATAACTATATTACTTTGAGTCAGTGCTGCAAAATGGGAATTCCCGGCCAGTTAAGGGATTCCCCAAGCTTTTCACAGAAGTTCCTGTACTAATGTCTTTATTTCTTTCACTAAATTCTTAATTTGATTGATATGAAGCCTGTCCTGGTGTTTTCTTAAGAAGAAATCATGATGAACATGAATAATTCCAAGATTTAATGACGCCTAGGCCTATAGTATTTCATTCTAGGGCCCATGCGAGTTGTAAAGGCACGGCACTAGTGAACAAGTAACCAATGGATAACTTATGACGAGTGTGTGTTAGTGAAGGATAATGACACGAGGCCGTAGGCTGAGTGTTATTAGCCTTTGCTAACACACACGAGTCATGAGTTATCCATTGACTACTTATTTTATACCATGAAACCAATAAATAATCAATAGAATACCAATAAATTCAATTTGAAAACAAAAATTATTCCCCCTCCCCGGGACTCGATGCCAGCCATTGTGTGTGTACACAGGTACATACACCTCCTCGCCCGGCAGCGGACAGGGACAGCGTCCGTCTCGGCTCGGACAGGCAGCGGCACACAGCTAAAGATTTCAATGCGTCTCGCTGTTATGTTTGTGTATAATACACCTCCTCGCCCGGCAGCGGACAGCGACAGCGCACACGGCGAAAAAAAATGCTTCTCGCGGTTATGTTTGTGTATAATACACCTCCTTGCCCGGCAGCAGACAGCGACAGCACACACGGCGAAAAAAAGATGTCTCGCTGTTATGTTTGTGTATAATACACGGCTTGGCAGCGGCACACGGCGAAAAAATAGTGTACATACACCTCCTCGCCTGGCAGCGGACAGCGACAGCGCACACGGCGAAAAAAGACCGGGGCTCGATCCATGTACCTCTCACGGCTGAGAGCAACGCGCTAACCGCTAGGCCACGGCGTCTCCTACCTTCTCGGCTTGGCTATGTTTGAATGCGTCCCGCGGTTATGGTAGCGGACAGCCCGCAGTCGTCGCCTTCCCAGGCTTTGTATCATAGCAAGACGTGGTTCAAACCGAGCGTATCTCGTCAGTCCCTGTGGCGCAATGCATAGGGGGTTGGACTAGAGATCTTAGGCTGCAGGTTCGAGCCCTACCATGGCAATGAAATAGTCTGTTGGTTTTAACATGTAACATATGACTTGGGAGGACATGAGAGGCGTGCTGTTATCCTGGATAACAGCACGCCTTAGATGGATAACAGCACGCCTTAGATGGATAACAGCACGCCTTCCAAAATCGATGGTAAAGCCTACAGGGTGTGCAATATCGACAGATATGTGGATGGGAATAGCCACGAAAAAGCACTGTGTAACCCAGAAATCGTGGTATAAGGGGCTATAGCCGCATCCGGAGCTGTCCGTAGTGTTTCGCTTCTGGGGAAATCTTTCTTCTGTGATTTAATAGATAGATAAAATAGCTACTTCTGAAGATCCCCAGAGCGTACTGACTGAGAGAGAGATGGTAGGCGGCTTGCAGGAATCATATGACTCCCAAAGGATTGATTTTAGCAAACTAAGATCTAAACTTCAGATATTAGCTGTGACAGATCCTCAGAGGCTGTATGAGGGATACGTGTATCCTCTTCTGTAGCTGGTGTGTGCTGGTTGTGGAAGGTGAGGACAGACTGATGGAGCATCTTGCCAGCTCGAATCAAATACTTTACACCTAGATTTGTTTTTAATGCTGAGGGATACTTAGGTTAACACTATGCCAGAACTCCTTTCTGAAAAAGATCCGTTTGATAGTTCTACCCATGAGATAAGCAGAGGTATGGCACCCATCAAATTAAATTAGTATATTTGATCTCTTGTCCTCGATGGTCGATCATTGGGGAAGACATCAAAAGGATTTCGTGAAATGATAAACCATTAGAATAGGTGAGATCAAACTAATTATACTACTTATGTCTTGTTTCAGTATTTGAGATGATTATAAATCAATTACAATTTAGAGAAGGTCCAGCAGAAGGCATGGGCAATTGAACAAGTAATTAATGGATATGTCATGACTTGTGACTGATATCCAACAATAACATGCAACGAGTAGGCTTTGCCCCCTCGTTGCATGTTATTGTTGGATATCAGTCACAAGTCATGACATATCCATTAATTACTTATTTTATTACATGATTAATCAATAGATTATCAATAGAATATCAATAAATTTAATAAAAAAAATCATTCACCTCCATGCCAGGACTGGGACTCGACATGCTACTGACTGCTCCATATCTTCTATGAAGCCAAAAAGGTGGTCCAGGCCAGGACATGAATGCCTGTACCTGGGGATAGTAGTGCGACTCGCTAACCAATATACTATCGGTACACAGCAGCTGCTGGGTTGGTTTGAACGCGTCCAGCAGTACCGTATATCCTTGTGTATCAATTTGCCACTTAGTAAGGAGGTTTATGTAGTAGGCAGTACTAATACAAGCCTGGGCTTATAAACAGGGAAATATGGTATGTAGCTATGGGACAGGCAGCTCTGACCACTGTGGTGTAATCCTAACTTAATTCTACTGCTGCTATTCTTGTCAGTCCCTGTGGTGCAATTCATAGGGAGTTGGATTTGGGATGAGTAGGGTATGGGTTCGACCCCTGCCCTTGGCAATAGAATTCTCGTAGGTTTTAACATATGACATGTAAGGTGTGCCTGTTATCCATGGATTACCGCACTTGGTGCCTGTTATCCTTGGATAACCGCACACCTTACAAAAGTCATGATGCATTCATCATGCCATGCAATATCGACAGGTATGTGCATGGGAATATCCAGGAAAAGCACTCAGAATCACATAAATTGTGTAATAAAACTGGTAGCCCCTTTGTCGTTTTTCACCGCAAACTATTTTTCCACCTTTTCAAAAACCAGTCTCTGCTTACACAATTACCTATCACGCTAGGATGTCACAACTCATCAAGGGAAGTTATTCTACCTTTTCTGACGAGTGCCTCAATCATGGGGAACCTCAAATGATGGTAACGTATTGTACATGCCACATGTTTGTAGCTTCAAAGCCTTTAATCTCATATCCTTCCGTGCACTGGTGAGGCAATTGCTGTTCAAAAATGCAGAGTGAGTGAAAGTTTAAAAGCATTAGGTGGCTGTTATACACCTGCCACTGTTGAACTGAGATTGCATTCCTAGGATGGCACTTAGTAGAGCATCACATACTCAGTTCTTCCTACATCCTATGTTGTCTGTTGCGAGAACTATTTCTACTAGTAGAGTATGGGGTAGTGAATAAACCCAATAGTATGGGTGTGGACCACTAAATTTGACATGGTGACATTTCAATTTCTTAAAATCGACATGTGACATGAGAGGTTCTTAGAGGTGACATGGGACATGGGGATTTAAGTGACATGTGACATAACCATTACTTAAAATCGACATGTGACATGAGAGGTTCTTAGAAGTGACATGGGACATGGGGATTAAAGTGACATGTGACATAACCATTTCTTAAAAATGACATGTGACATGGGGGACCCCCCATCCACACCCCCAATAGTGGCTGCCCAGATAAAGGTCCCAGTACAAACAGACATTACCCTGCACGATGTGAAAGAGACTGCAGTTACTCTGATAGCAAATTGCCATAAATATCCTCCTAAAGACCTGTGTTATCTTAGCCTGTGAGGCAGTTATCATGGTCACTGAGATTCTACGTCATGTGGCCCCTCACGTCGTACGTCCTAGTTGCACGGCGTGAAAATGATACGGCCATCCTCTAGCAGGTGCCGGCCATAGTGCATAGTGAAAAATCCAGCCAGTTTAAAGCTATCCACAGCATCCAATTTTCTTAAATCACTACCCAAAATGGTACTATGTATGCTGTAACAGACTGAATGCAGCCAGTCTATTCTGCCCCCTAGTGTCCATGAGGAGAGTTATGGTAGAACTGGATGAGTGGATGCAGGGCAATAATGTTATAGGGTAGTTTATACTGAATGTAGGAGTGAATCCTGGGTAAAAACTGAATGGGTCCTATAGATACAGCAAATTGAGGATGACCTCAAAGACCATCCCAACTCTATACCACATACTATGAAATGAATATCCACAGTCCCAGAGCAGAATGATATCCGCCACGCCATCTTGCTTGCAACTGCATAGGCCTACAAATGTATGTTGTTTGCATTTTGTAATCGCATTCCAGATCGTTATCCTACCCTAATATGCCAAAGTAGTGTCAACAATCAAAATGATAGCGACTGATGATTTCTGTACCTTACCATTTGTGTTGGAGCTGGTATAGAGGTGCACAACAAATTGGTATGACCTATCAATCTTGACAGGAAACGGAAGCTGTCCCGCCACGAAACCCTTATTATCGCTCACCCCATGACAAGGCGTTAACATGGCGATGGTGGCGCCATAGTCATGACCCTGACTACTATAGTTTATCATGTCAATTTGGCTTATTATCACTCACCTGGTCTCACTTTGCAGAGTTTTAAGTGATTTCTGATGCGGGGTTACAGAGGTTACAGCTGAAGGTATGTGAGGTAAGGGTAGATAAGGGTTGGTCCTAGTGTGATTCTAAATTAACACTGAGACAGAATTGCCCATGTCAAAGTGTCTGACTTGTCCAAGTTGTGTCTCATTCCTTCTTCTCACTCAAAGTGCAGGGACTCTGTGTAAGCATACTTATATGCATGTACCACACCTGGAAAGCTTGTATGACAGCCTGTTGTCAATATATTGAATACAGTGACCAACTCTGTGTTTAGCCTACCTACTACATGTGGACCTTTAGTGTGGTTGATAAATAAGCAAATGTCCACGACCATGGAATATTTTTGCATCGTATTCAGCGAGGTGAGGTGCATTTATGTCATGGCCAATGGGGTTAATTTGCGTTTAGATAAAGAAAAACAGCCCAGCTCCATTCAAAATCCAAGATGGCAGACCCATTGAATACAAGCATATTGTATTCCATACCCCCATGGAATATTGTATTCTATGCCCCCATGGAATATTGTATTCCATGCCCCCATGGAATACGGCTGTTCCAGTACTAATCTATAGTAACGATCGTATCTGCCATGACATAAAGATCTATTAACCCAGAACGTATTTCCATTGATTAACATGTTTTATATTGTATCTTGAATAGGTGATCAATGTCAACATCCAGTATACAATATGGGTGAGCAGTGCATTTGAGTGTTTAGCTTAGAAGAGATGCCAAGCAAGGTATACCACCTAGACATCAAGGTACACCCACTACATTACAAGTATAGTTGTACAATATCAACAGTTTTCATTTCTGTGTGGTTTGGCCTATTTTCATCCAGGCTCTCTATTACAAATCACCCCTTGTCATTTCAACACTTCAAATCTGATTCTTAAAATACAGAATAAAACTATAAAAAGAAATATTTCCTCAGTGATCCTCCCCCGTGGTGGCCCTGCAACAGGTTTTTCTCATTACTATTGTTGGCCAGGTCCCAAAGGTTAACTTGACTATTGTGCAGACACCCAAAGCTGCAGCTCTCAGTGTCATGTCTAGTCGGACCCATCTTGATTTCTAGGTAGACAGTCCAAGTACACAAAATGTCACTGTTAAGTACATAATTCCTGTTTGGGAAGTAAAAGAAAAGGACAGGACATTTTTTGCTGGGTTTAGTTTAGAATCTGGAATGTTGACATTGCATTATTCCAAGGAACACTTAAGATATATCATGCATACCTACTCAGGAAAAATTGAAAGAGTAAAACACTTTTGTCTCTTCGATTTACATTGCAATACTAAAATCCCTTTGAATTCCCATATGATATTGTCAAAACACAGTGCTACTAAGACCATAGTTCTATCAAGGTAATCATAATCAAAAACTCTAAAGATCTAGAGATCATGGTAATAATATCATTCTAAAGTCCTTCAGATCTTAGCCAAATAAACCTGCATGGATGCAGGGTCCAAAATGCAGGAATTCCATGCATAATCCCAGCAAACACAATACGTTTGCATACAAACTCACCAGCCCAGGCATTTACCATCAAACGGATTGTATACACGTGCAACAGCCCTCACCACAGAGGTGTGCTTTCTTACACACCTGAGAGCCAATACTACAGGGCTGTAACCAGTCGATTACAGCACCATTATTGTAATAGATTCGGCCAAATCAGGAAATGGCATGTAGCTGTTTACCTAGATTTAATGTAATGAAAGTTTCAGTATTTTCTGATGAACCAGTACAGTGTTTCCTAAACTAACATTTTCTTCACAAGAGATAAGATGGCAGCATACTTATAGAACCTTATAGGTTTTGGTAGGTGGCGTCAACCAGGGCTATGTACTGGTGCTGTGTCTGCCCAGTGCTCCCGCCTGTCATAACATCACCTGATACTGCCTCAAAATGGCACTGAGGCACAGGTTGGGGAAGCCACCCTACTGTCTGCAGCTCTAAGACTGACTTGGTGTGGGCCTGGCTTCCACTGTCACTGTGAAAGACCCACCTGGCACATGATGATTAAGTTAATAACCCATTTAGGGCTAGCATTGACTATAGTCGACACCGTGTTAGGCCTAGCGTCAACTATAGTTGACGCCCGTTATATAGGATTAGTATAGGAATTGAAAAAAGGCTCGTCCTCTAGGAACTATACTTTTTTCAGAGGCCGTCCCTATGGCCAGGGCAACAATTTTTGCTGTCCTTAAAGGGTTAAGCCTTATTGATAACCACCACAATGGCAACATAGTACCCCTATCAATGTTGTCAATAGAGAGTGGAATCCAATGCAGTCATGTACTTCTACTTGGCCAACCTGAAGAGCATGATGCTCTTTTGATCTTTATAGTACACAGCAATTCAGCGATTGGGTTAGAAATTGCTATCGTACATATATAACTTTGATACTTATTGAAGTTTTTCACGACCCTAACAATTAATATTGTTTAATCACAACTGTGTCTTGGCTGTTTGTCTAAGGCTCTTTGATGTATGGATCATATCTCTATGGATGAACTTAATTGAAAGACAAACCCCTTCTGCAGCCTATTATATATGAGCAGGAAGAATATATATATACACTGTAAAAAGTTAATGTATACATACAGCAAATTTTGCTGTAATCATACAGTAGAAGTTGCTGTAGTCTAACATACAGCAAGTTTTGCTGTAAAAATACCAATTTTGTTGCTGTAAATACAACATTACAGCAAGTGCTGCTGTGGGCACACACCAGTTTTCACTCATATATTTGCTGTAGCCCTAAATACAGCAACACTTGCTGTTCAGTTACTGAATGTATTGCTGTAGATGCAGGATTACAGCAAGTACTGCTGTAGACACTGTGGTTCTATACCTTGACACCAGGTGCCCTCAGCATCTCTTAGGAGAGAATTTTCCTCAATGCTGGATCTATTTTCATCTATGAATAAAGAGCTGAAATATGTAATATAATTAGATAATGCACAATAGTGACCATGTTACATTTTAGTTTGATAATATGTGGAACTCTTCATTCATCTATGTAAACTCAGGCAGAAACTACCATATTCTGCCACACACACCTTTCCTGTGGCATAGAATCAAATATGAGTATGGACACCCAGCTTCCTTGGTTGCCGGGAGGCGTGGCGCAGTCGGTAGCGCGTCCGCTCACAGGCCGTAAGGTCGTGGGTTCGGTTCCCGGCCCGGCCGGGGCATAGTGGTGGTTCCAAACGTCGCCGTAAGGTGTCGTTTGAGTTCCTCCCTGCTCTGGCTAGGCTGTGCTGGAAAGTCTCTCGGCGGTCATGGCAGACAAATGACTTGAAACAGGCCTGTCCATCTCTCACTATGCCTATGTAGTGACGGATGTTAAAGAACCATTGCCTCGGTAAATGTGTAGGGGCGTGATTTCTACCTTAGCTCCCTCTAGTGTACGGGTCCGGGTTTCACGCCACGGGACTTCTCACCCTCGACGTGTCCTTGAGGCACATAGGTGAGGTTTAAATTCAAAGCAAGCAAGTTCCTTGGGTATCAACTAATGTATCTGTTGTCACAGTTGCCCATTGTGACTTAAGTGTGATACTCAATGGCTAATTTTAAACCCATTTAGCCATAAATGATGTTACATGGGTGACTATTATGCTGGTCCAACTCCATATCTCAAATTGGTTAGGCCAACCAAAATGCAATGACCGTAACATTAAAATCTACTGTATATTTACAGCAAATTCCAATCTACTGTACATTTACAGCAAATTCTACTGGAACCATAGCTGCCAGCAACTTTTGCTGTACAATAACAGTAGAATGATTTACATTAGGAGGTACTGTAGATCAACAGGAGATGTTGCTGTACCTTAACAGCAAGTCAGTTGCTGTAGACCTACAGTAAGTCAGTTTGCTGTAGACCTACAGCACATAAGTTGCTGTAGATCTACAGCAAAATCTACTGGAGCCATAGCTGCCAGCAACTTTTGCTGTAGATGTACAGCACTTACTATTTACAGTGTATATATATATATATATATATATACACGCCTTGAAACACTATCCGAACTACAGAAAAAGTGAAGGGGGTGCCCATAAAGTCTTGTACGCCATGTTTATCTGGTGATGATTACTTCAGCCTGTGTTCACCTTAACAACAGGAGCACAGTTTGGTCACCTTACACTATTGTGGTAACTGTACCTACACCAACAGTACCGTGAGGCCAACAACAGAAATGCTATATGTAAGGATCACCCCTTTCCACCTTGAAAATCCACCCTACTGCTTTTTGAAATGTTCATCATTTGTATACCACTGAAGGCACTGTTACCTATGAATTACATGGCAGACCATTAATTGAAACAAAATCATATTTTATACCCAGTTTTTATCAAGTTGTTCCTTGATTGAAACCTGAAATACTTTTTTTGTCATAATACATTGAGGAGACCCAGGGAGACCCCACACAGTGTGCTATGTCTACACGAATTCTCTCCTTTACCTGCACTGAATATATCTCTCCCATACTTAACTCCTGATGCCGCAATTTCATGTACTCAATCTAATTGATACACCATATATACTCTTGATTATAAGCACGTACCTATCTCTTAGAGATTTAAAGCCCTGAATTCCCTTAGTACTTATAATTATGAAACATGCGTAAAATTGGTATTTGGTGTCTGATGTACATGCAACAACACAGTAGGCATTGGCTTTGAGATTGGTTGTTATGAACTGAACAATTTACTTTCTTTAGAATTATAGAGCTAATGGTATAGCAGGGGTTGTTAAATAGTACAAAGAAAACGCCAACATGTTTCCATGCTCTTTTCCTTTGATATATCCCATATACATGAGGTGAGTAGGTAGATACTGTGTGCACATTAGTGATGAAAGCTCCTTCCAACTTTAGCAGCCATGCTGGGACTACTTCACACCTAGAGCTGGTAATGCAGAAACATGACTTTGTGTTCCATAGCCAACAATTCTAGTCTTCTATTTTGAATGTTTTATTTGTTCAAAATGGAAATGTTAGAAAAAGATAACGAGTAGGATTTGTCTCAACAGTAAATATAGCATATTTCCATAATCTGCAAAAAAGGAGACCTTATCGCAGGTGGCACTAAGGTCGTATCTCCAAGTACATGCCAGAGGTATGATCAACTTTACATTAATACAACTGTATCGAAATAATAGAAAAGGAAATAGTTTGTTGACAAGGTTGTTCAGTAGGGCAATCTGAGGGTGAAAACATACACATATTGTCCTGTTGGGCCTATACCTCCTCATGTAGCTTGTATATATATATATATATATATATATATATATATATATATATATATATATATATATATATATATATATATATATTTATTTATATATATACAGTCAGCCCTTGCTTCCTCAGATATGGAAAATGCAAGGAAAAATATCTGAGGAAGCAAATGCAAATTATCTAAGGAATCAAGTCCAAATATAACAGAACACATAGAGGGGGTTCCAGATTTTCTGTCTGAGGTAAGGACGGATCTGAGGAATCAAAGGGTCGAGGAAGTGAGGGTTGACTGTAGCCAGCTAATTCTAAATCACACTGCCTCTTTTCACCTCACCCCACCTGTTAGTCGTTGACCTAGCCAGTTGTCTGCCCATGCTGTCTGTTTGCACCCTGCAATACTTATGTCTCTTTTGGATGGTCCCTGTGCAGGTCTAGTAGATTTAAGGGATGGAAGTTTGTAAAGACCACTGGACACCTAGGTAAGACACTGTACTTGAAATTTGTTAAATCTATACAAAGTTAATGATTCTTTATCTGCTCAAAATGTCTGTCTCTTTTCTTTTTCTTTTCTTTTTTTTTGTTTTGAAAGGTGCACTTATGATTATTTATCCCTTAAACATCACTATGAAAGTGATCAGGTTTAACCCTCAGCTCTATTCGTAGAAATAAACCAGGGTGCAATTATAGAGATGCCATTATTTCGTCAGTCTGATCTTATGATTAAGGTCTACAGCGCCAGTCTTAGAATGGGTGCCTATGTTTATGCACTGTAGAATGTGCCACAAATCCAATGTATTTGGAGAGTAGTCTAAATGCTGAGCTCGATGCTGGAAGAGTGGTGTCTTCCACATGGAGCATGTTGCTCCTATAGTAAAAGGAAGAGCTGGCTAAAAATGCCCTCATTTCCAGTCCTTTCTTTTCATGTCGCTATAACTTGTCCCTTTTGTTGCTCACAAGTGTTCATTCAAGTATGGTGCTAAAAAAGGGGGATTTCAGTAGGTGCCTAGTTGGGGAGAAGTCAGTCAGTATAATATACTATAGAGTGTGTGACATGAGTAATTACCTGATAGTGCAGCTCTCTCTCTGTTTTAAACAAGGCAGCTGACTTTTCAGACTAATGTGGTGAGTGCAAGTTGAATGGTGAAGCACGGCGTGACTTCTTTTGAAAAGAGGGTACCTACTGACAGCTCTTTTTACCATAGAAGCAACACACTCCTGGTCACCACTTGTTGCACCTGCATAGTGGGTGGGTGGAGAGTTATGGTCTGAGAAATGGATGTTTCCAGCTGCTCTCTATCAAAGGGAGGATATATGAAACTGCCTAATTGAATAAAGCACAATTGTACATAGCTAAAAGGGTGGTTCCACTTCCATCAGTCAAGTGACTTTTTGCTAATCCAAACGGTTTCTTTCTATAGGGGTGCATCCACTGCGACGGATGGACCATCCGTCTCCCTTCATCCGTATTTTCTACATAGAAATCAATGATAAATGATATGGATGAAACCGACGGATGGTCCATCCGTCGGCAGTGGACGCACCCCTTATACCTTTGAAATATAAAGCGTTGGTTCCACAGGAGTGAGCCGGTCGGATTAGTACTAATCCAACCAATTTTTTCTATACTTTGTTATATCATAAATCGTCAGATTAGGACTATTTTGACCGATTTTGCACCTGTGGAACCAGCACTTCAATCGTTTGATTAGCAACAATTTGGCCGCCCACCAGCAATGACACCAATTCTTAAGGCTTGAACAATATCTTATGGACAGAACTGGAGAGTGGTTCAATGACTGATCGAAAGACATATTCCCTATAGCTGCTTTTTTCATGGTTTAATTTGTACAATGCCACCAAATATTGAGGGCAAGGATGCAATTTTGATACTTTTCAACAGCTAACTGCATTTATAAGTGAAATAGTTTTTCTTTTCGAAGGCAGTTGCAGTGTTGTATAGATGTCATTGCTGTATGGTATCTCCACTTGCAACGGTTTCTAGGTATTTCCCTTTACCATTGGGATATTCCTATCACACTTAACTGACAACCTGCAGTAATGGCTGGACCAATCATAATGGGCTTTAGCAGGTAAGTAGGTAGGCAGAGTAGGACAAAAAGCCCTGTTGACGGTATGTAGCAAGGTATCTCTGAGGTCGGCCTAGTTGAGTTCAGTAGACAGACCAACTCTGTTCAGGTTACTTACAGGCGACAGCATGGCGAAAAGAAAAAAAAATACAGAAAATGGGGGGCGCTGTACCTTTGGAGGTAAACCATAGAGAAAGAAAATGACACTCATAGGATAAACATGGCAGGAAAAAGAGCTCAAGGCATAGTTTTGTGCTAAGGCAGATGCTACCTCAGCCAATCAGGATGCAATGGTAGCTTTGGTGAAGGCTTTTACATGAGCGATAATGGGGGTGAAGTGAGTGAGCATTACTAATGGGGACTTGAGCTGTGTGTTTGCTTGTAGATTAGTGTAGGAGTGAGGCAATTAGGGAAAAGTCTGAGGCTACACACAATTATTGGCAAAGTATTTGCCTCACCTTTACTTTTTACCTTACCTTACTTTGCATTTCTTTATAGTGTTAATTATTGAATACTGCCCTTTAGAACGTTACTGTCATCAGAAAGCTGCAACTGATGTGTACTGCTAATTTATCAAACACACTTGTTTTTCCAATTGTTAACTGTACAAAGATCACCAAAAGGCCACACTTGTGAACCTTTGCCTATATATACTTAGCGGCTCTACACCCCTGCAAAAAATTATGAACAAATATACATTCTAAAATGTCTAGTCCATGATGTGCAGCTCTATCAATCATATTTTGTACTCCAGAATACAGCAAGCTTCTATAGAACTAAATGATAATAAAATACCAAGGCACCCAGGAGTTCACAGCCCATGACAGTTGGACACACGTTATCATTATCTTACTGTATAACCTCAATGGTTTGCAGGTGTTGCAAATTTCAGAGAACATTGCTTACTCACTGCTGTCACAGTAAGTCACATTTATGACATATTACATAGTCTCACAATGTCACTCTAACTGGGTATTTTATGTAGATGTGCTAATGCCTGCTCTTGCACTGCTTTGAATCACCCCTGGTATATAAATAAACCAAGGTGGCCCCATCTCAACTACTTCTGTGACTCATTGCTTGCATACTCAGCCATGCAGATACATGTTTTTGGAGTTCATTTGCAATTTTATTCTGTGCCAACCGACGTGAAGGTGATGCATTCATATTATATATGCCTGGGCATGTAAGATTAAAAAAAGGACCATTATATTTTTCACAGCCATTTTCAACATTTTTGGATACACATGTACCGATGTACATCGATACAGCCAAACTAGTGGTACATGCACATCAATGAAAAAAAAAGTCCAAATTTACCAGCATACCACATGAGGTGGCTAAGGGAATATTCCACCAGGAACAGCACAATCGAGACAGGTCTGATTATGTTAGTAACTGAAATCAGGGGTGTCGAAAGCAATGTTGCTTTTGGGGGCCGACACAGGTCAGGTGAAGCGCATCAGCAATTTTAAGCACAGCAAGTGAAGCACTTTACTATTTTTAGAGGGTTTAGGGCTATGCCCCCAAGGAGAATTTTGAAAATTTTGATTCTGCTATTTTGGTCAAATTGTGAGCAAATGACCAAGTTAACCATAAAAGTATATATTGGTTTCAAAATTTTGGGGGAGGCAAAATATAATCTCCCCCCCCTGGTCTGAGGGGCTTGGCCCCCTTGCCCCCCCCCCCCCCATTCCAACACCCCTGTTGAAATTCACCTTTTGAAGAGCAGTCCACATAGGCGTACTTCCATGGGTTTGTGGAAAGGTGCTTCTCTATTCTTCTGGTAAAAAACACATTCGCCATAAAACATCTCTCAATGTATATGTTAGACTATAAAACCAGCGATTTCTGTAAGGCCCCCTGCATAATGCCAAAGACATGTACCTGTTTTCATTTGCTGTAGTAACTTAGGTAGACTGTGTGCTAATCTCAGGGAGCCAGACCTAGAGATGATAAAATCAAGTCCACGCTTTGGTTGGAAAAGCAGTATTTCTTCACGAGTCTGGTGAGGCCATTTGGTACAATTTGTGAAGAAGAAGAAAAGGGGGATTGATGTCTTTCAGTCAATGTCTTTTTATGATATGTATTTTAGATATTTCCTCAGAAATAATCAATCCTGACTGCATAATCTAGTATACAAAATTACCGCTTTGTTCAATTCAAAAATAGTGAATTTTGATTTCTACACTAACTTTTTAGCCCGAGAGGTTTGCATAGTTAACAGATTTTTACACCCTATGTTCAGCTAGGCCTAACTGACCAATCTTGAAGGACTGCTCGAATCATTTTAAGAACAGGCCACTACCTCCCTCACTGCTATACCAGGAAGTCTAAAAACCCCTAGATTTTAGTGATGGTGAACATGACCTGCCTTGTATAAGGTCTCTGTTCAGTAAATATTTATTGTGATTTCATCTTCCTCAGGAGTGATCCTTCTACCCAAGCCTCGGGAAAAATAGGTGTGCTTGATATCAGAAATGTGTTTATAATATACAGGTCTTTCGCATCACTTCTCATGTTTGTCTATTACCTGTTGTATCTTAAAAGAAAAAAAGAATGATTTTGATAAAAAGGGTAACGTGTGTGAGAAAGACACTGTAATTTCTTATCCTTTCTTCTCTTCCTTGAAGAAGGGAATGATTGATACACAGTTGTATGGCTACAGGAATGTTATATGTTAGGGAAGGGAATTGGTTAGGCAACAAGAGGAACCTGTTTGACTTGTCGCACTGCCAGAGAGAATGAGGTAGACAACTTTTTAAAAGGGGGTTTTATGTTTTGCTGAGTCATATTTGTTCTCTGTCCCTGTTTTCTATTTGGGTTGTAAGCAAAACGTGTTTATATTTAGGGGTTCAAAAAGAAAGGAAGGTGAAGCAGAGAGAAAAGAGAACCTTTCTGGCTAGCTACCAGACACTGACGGACTTCACTTGTATTTTGCTGGATATGCTGCCATTGGCTGAATTGGCCGTTATAACAATCTAAAAGTTTCAGCTGACTCGAATTAAGTCGATCTTTAAAGATTTTAGGCTTGTATCTGGAGGACATGTCCCACAGGAAGCCAGCCTTAGAAAACCTTTTCTGCTTTACACGCTAAAGTAAAAATACATAACCATGATGAAACTTGTCCAATCCAGACTAAGATTTATGTTTTGAGTGTGTAACCTAAGTAACAACTTTACACTTATGTACAAGGTGAAGTAGGAAATCATAACTGTTTCAAAAGCAAGTTCGCAAGTTATGTTTCTGCAGTAAGTTACTGGAGGGGGTGAGGTGTGATCAGTAAATGCAGTCAGTCTGGATGTAATCCATACCCAACACGAGGGACCCTAAACGTGAACATGGATGTTGATAGTGTTGGACCACTGCGGAGACCTGTCAGACCCTGGAATAAAACATCAGTTATTGAGTAGCATCAGCAGCGTCAGCGCATGACGCATTAGGCGCTGGAGGCACACCGAGATTCTAATAATATATATGTACAAGAGCATGCTGAGCTAACCCAGTCTTAAACCTGTAGGGATGACATGATGTCCTAAAGGTTAATGTCCCTTTGTAATGAGAATGCATCAACAAAATGTATCTCCTGCACTGAAATGGTGCCTCCCATCAACCCTTCAGGATGTATCAACGCCACTGGATTAGCTTGAATGCAGTCTTGATGACCTCACTTACTCACCGGAGCTTCCTTTAACTTTAAGCCAGTCTCGTCCAGTCGGGATTCAGGGAACTCCCTCTCTCGTGTTTGGGGATTGTGGGTCCCCATATTCTGGGGAATATTACTACGCATTGTACCTGCCTACATTTTACCACTACAGCAACCAGCGACCAGAACTACTTTTACCCATAAATGCTGGTCGCCAGAGACGACTCATGCTAGTGGTCGAGCTGGGGCCAGATTGACTTTAAGCGTCATTACAACATGCACCGGGGGAGTACGGTACTCACCTCCCTGCCACCTGGTGTTCAAATTTCACACTAACCCAACATGCTCACAAACAGAGATACCAGGGTACTACATGTAGCCTTGTGCACAATTTAGTTCGCTAACTTTAGACTAAGAAATTGTTGCAATGCAATAATTCTAACGTGTGAATGGGAACTGGCAATGCCTCATAGCAAATAGAATCATAATTCAGAGCTGATTAACTAGCTTTATGAAAGTATCATTTTATTCACTTCAACTAGATTGTTCCCTAGAAAAGTGTATACTCCTGTCACAATTATTTTCAAATATGAGATAATCTGAAACCTTCTCTGAGAAAACTTCCAGATGTCATTCATGATAGGTCTGCATCAACAGCTATCAAAAGGCATTCTCTTCAAATAGAGAAGGTTTTGGGAGTATGATCAGTATCTGGGGCCCCTGGCCAATTGTGTCATACAATCACAAAAACCCAGAGAGTGTTGATAAAAAATGGAAATGTGTGAGTCTACACCGTCAACATTCATTACAAATGAGGTTCAAAGCCATGGGGTAGGGGGGTCACACCTGTTAGCTGCCATTCACCTGGCCACTCTCCATACATATCCATATTCCCTTTACTTTTTCACTATTCCTTTGCTCCAGGACCACGCCATGCTTGTGTGTTGAAGGTTTTTCAGATGTCGTTCAATGGGGTTATACTCCCTTACATTTAGATATTCACCGTCAACAGTGTGTATCACCAGTGGGCACACTTATGGTGAATCAATGTTGATTTAATGCAGTTGATGTTTGGCTCCCAACGGTTGATGCAGGACTATGGTTGACACAATGGAATTAAATCATAATTATGTGATTCAACATCCAGACATCAGTGCTAATTCAACATAATAGCTATGTGCTCTCTGTTGATTTATTGTTGATATGATATTTTTTGAAATTTATAGTTGTCATGTGATTCAAAGTTGACATATCAACAGTAAAATTGACAGTGTTGATTCAATCTTGATAAAACCAATGTTGAATGAACATCGAACTAGGAACAACATTTTAATATTGATAATGTGTACCGTTTATCTGATGTTGAAATGGTAATAGTTTAGTTTACAGTAATTATATCTAACGTAACCAAACACAGAGAGGGGACAGAGATACAATTTAAGAACCAAGACTATTACACTGATTAACAGGTGCTGACTGACTGCACTCAGCACCATTTAGTGGTGGCTGCCTGGGTCAGGTGGAAGATGGATCATCTTCACAACACTACCTGGCTGTTTTACAGATTGTGTTTAGTAACTGCATTGGTGAATTTTACAATCAAGTGGACGCCCAGTTTGCTTTGCTATGGAACCCTACTTTTTGTAGATCGAGCTGAGGGACAATGGGGGTTCATATCTAGATTTAGGCCATGCATGGTATAGTTCTAGGCTATAATCTCCTTTCTGTCCGTCTGTCTCTGTCTCTCTCTCTCTGTCTTTCTCTCTCTCTCTCTGTCTCTGTCTGTCTCTCTCTCTCTCTCTCTCTCTCTCTCTCTCTCTCTCTCTCTCTCTCATTTACTCCCCCACTCCATCCCACTATATCTTTCTGCTTGAGAGCCTCTGTCTCCCTACCCTCTCCCCTGTCTCTCTACCACTTACAGTTTTAAACATTTGGTAGTACAAGACGAGCATGTACGGTCGAAGAGCTATGAAATATGAATCTCCTCATATGCCAGTATTTTCCTAAGGCAGCAGCCCATTTTATTTGTTGTGTAAACTAATCCATTATCAAACCCTAACCCAACCCATTATCTTCTACCCTGGTCTTCTCCAATCATATCTTTCCACTAGATCCCCTCTGCAATCCCAAATACAGACACCTGTATTCTGCTATGAGAGTGAGTTGCTCCTATTTGAGGGATGGATTGGAGTGAGCAGCTCAATGTTTGTTTCATTTGGGTCGAGAGTGCTGCCATCTGGTGGCAGAAAGGAGAAACACACAGACAGGAACCAGTCTGCAGTATCAGTGAGCGTTCCCATGTGCCTGCTAGGCACCAGGGTAATGTTTGATAGGGATAAGAACAGGTAGGATATTAGTACGGTTGTTTGTTGTTGTTTTTTTTTTGTTTTTTTTTGCGGTGGCAGTGGATTCCAGAGTGTCTGTTGTTTATCCCCTTCTGTGCCCGGGATACATTCAGAAACCTTTTTATAGTATTACCCAGGACCCTGGTTTCTATGAACACGATATTTCCGACTCAATGTATATCATATCTTTGCTTTAAACCTCCGACTGAAAGCATGAGGCAAGATTCAACTTTTGAACTTGCAGTAGTCTATCAACTAATATTAAAAGAAAAAACATCTCTACATAAAGCCATCCACGATTATGACACTTGTTTCGGTCTTGTTCCCTTGGGCTAGAATGGATGTTGTGTGACCACTGGGTTTATCAAGGGTTGGTCCCAGATAAAGATATACAATTATGCCTATGGAATATGGAGTTCTACTAGTAAAATTATCAAGATCTAATGTAAGCTATATGTAATATGATTATGTAGATACATTTTTGTAAGCCTCGCAGACACCCCAAGGTCTTTCTCTAACCAGAGGAGAGGAGACAGGAGGCTATACCTTCAACTAGTTCCGCCTGGTCATGTGAGGTGGCAGCACTGAGACTATCCTGACTGAGTCTGGCTAGAAGGAATAACAGAATGATCACACAAATCACTGTTTTTTCTTTTGTTTTGTTAATTCTTTTCATAGATCTATGTGGGTTTTTTTTCTCATTCAACTGACTCTGATCGGAAGATTCCCCCTATACATTTACCCCCCATGGTATGTCAAAATTGAATAAGCGTATAATGGTTTCTCCATAAAAGTTATATTCTTTAAAGAAAAATAAATCGTATTTTTTATCCGATGGGAAAGCAAAAAGAGCCTTTTAGTGTTATGGAAGTTTTGTGAATGTTCTTCAAAGTTTGTTCTCGATTTAATACTAGCGTCATTTTAGCAGAAAGTGATGCATAAGCTTTTTGGTTAAAAACAGTAAATAAAATCTTGTTCACCCAGCCCCACGGTCGAAAAGGCTTGAGAAGACCCCTTCCCCAATGTTAAAAATGATCACTCCTTTACTGCAGCCTAGAGCTGACTAGCCTTTACTTCTATTGTTGCTATATTGAGTTGTGCTGCAAGGGGAAGGGTATGGCCACTATAGTATAGAGTTAAGAGTGGGATATAGGTGTGTGGTAGTGGAGGTGGTGGAGAGTTAGTGGGACTGGGGGCTGGTGGTGATAGCATGAGATAACTGCGTCATGTTTACGTCCTGCTACATTAGCTACCTGGGCAGGGGGTAGAGAGTGTTGGTAAACATATACAGTGCACCAATTACATAGGGAAGGTTTGTCATGGCTAGGGATTCTTCTGTGTGAGGGCAATGGGGGTCATTTTAGAGTAATTAAAAGAGCAAGATCCAATAATTGTGGCTCAAAAATAAAACTTCTTGAATATGACAAAGAATGATCCCGAGGATCAGGCTTGGTTTCCCATCTAGTCTATTTTCTGAAAAGAATAAATCTCCATGATTTGGCATTCATTTTATAGATCATAAGGTTTAAAGTACTGTTAAATGGATAGGTTATATGGTCCAGAAGTCACACAGGGTTTTGCATTTATTTTGGAAAATCATCAACCCATATGTCAGGTCTGACCAAATTTCAGTAATTCATTGACAGAGATTAATGTGGACAAAGTGGTAGATTCAGAAGTTGTCTCATCCCATAAAAAAAAGCTTAAGGTTCTCAATAGCTGGTAAACGTGACATGAAACGGTTAATGAGAGGGAATTGAAGTCCACACTATGACACATTTGACCAAGGCAAGGGCCAAATGCATATTCAATTGCCAGGATCTAACTTTGAACCTTGAATAGCACATCAGTACAAAACCCCATGTGTTCGCTCATTGATGCGTCCAACTCAACCTTGCATAAATCACTCCTTAATCAGGCGTCACTATCCAAAATAATTCTGGTAGCCACAGTGAAATGCCATCCTTTGATGGTATGCAATAGCCCTTAATGTCATGAAAGGGTACACTCTCTGTGGAAATGCCCTGCTGACATTTATTGAGGCTGTAGCTCATCATAGGACAATGGGTTACATAATGAATATTATAGATATGAAACTTTTCAGTGCTGTTTATAGGCAGAGTATAAAATAACACATGGTGCCATTAACTTATAAGTGTGTGCAGTGTAAGGAATTCTCTTATATGTATAAAAGTTGACCCTTCATTCCTTCATGATGTAGAGGTCTATAGCAAAGTTGCCCATGACTACCTGGTCCTCACTGTGATGTCCATTCGCATTAGGATCTACCTCCTTGGCTACAACACATGCTATAAAATGTTTCAACTTTCAGGCACCCTTTGTGTGTACTCATCCCTTCCATCACTGAAGGTAAACTATCATAAATCCTTAGACCAAATGCAACAAGGATACTCACCGATGGACCTCAGTGACTTAACATGTCTAATGCATTTCACCTATACTTTGCTTCCAGCATTTACATGACTTTTTTACATCTGATGATGCTATGGAATACACATGGATATATATGTTTAGATATGAATCAGATAACTGATAACATTGCTACTTATTTTTCTCTTCCACAGGTGAGAAAACATTCTCCTAATTACATTCAGAGGTTGAAGGTAATATAAACTCAAATAATACAATATAATTTGTGCTCTGAAGATGTTATTTGTATTCATTCTCAGTCAGTATCATTTAATCATTCCTTACGTTAGAAATCTAAAAGTTGTTCTATTGAATTTACTTACCATGATTTGGTTTATTCATATTGTATTTCAACACCCATCCCTGTTTGTACCTGCATGTGATATAAGAATGCATTCATGAGTGAAAGATCAATGTTTGACATGTGATTGATTGAATGGAATGATTAAAATGGTATAAAACGTACAAACATGTATATGTATATATGTGATATTGTTGAATTAAGGGGTAGTTCCACGGCAGTCGGTAGGGCGGATTTTGGCTAAAATGGCGATTATTTTTTTCAATGCATCCGTTGTAAAAAAAAAAAATCGTGGGATAAGTCTAAATTCGTCCGACCGACAATGGTAGAACTGTTAACCTGAAAATGGAATAGGTTCCTCGTAATACAGAAAGAGGGACTGATACCTACTTTCTATAAGCATTCAATATTGACAGATAAAAAATAATGCCAACAACACAAATTTGACATTACACCTGTATCCTAAATTCATGATAATTCCAATAGCTTATACTTTTGGAACAGTGAATGTGAGGCATAGATAAGATCAGAGATTATTCTCTTAATCCAGTTTAGTCATTTCCGCTTCCTTGTGCACTATTTCCACTTTTAGCTTTCTATTCTAAACTACCAGTTTATAGTGCATAAGTAATATCAATTCTTATAATACTCTATGTCCGGCCCTTTTTTAAGATTGGCACATATTCAATGATGTGGCTTTTAGATGTGCGAGGTGTCTGAAGTAGAGACGTTTCCATCGTTATTACTGTAGTGATGACATGGCGAGTTATAATGTAGAGGAGAGAGGTTTCCTCACATTCCTACCCGGCATAACGCTGTCTGTGCCTGTCAGTTATTTCTTCACACTATTAGCCCACCAACCTCCCTTCTACAAATGGGTAAAGGTCCAGAAGCCCCTCTACTAGGTAGACATAGGTAGCTAGCTGATTCATCTCAGAATCTACCCTCAAATATCATATAAAATGTTACTCATGCTAAAATGCAACATGTGTATGAATACAGCAAAGCTGATGTGGGCTACAAGTGTGCAAAATGCTTATGTTAAGGACACCCACTTTAAAGGGTGTGCATGATTCTGACACCAATGCAACACTGATGAGTAACGGTCTTCACCACCGATTTGGCCCATCGTGATCTGATGCAAGTGATTATACAACACTAATAAGATTGATTAAACAAGAATACAGCTATAGAATTATGTAACTTCAAAATGGAATCTTCTACAAGATGGTACTGGCTCGGTCCAGACCTTATGTGACAGCAGCAGAGCAAGGTTGAAGACTAGTGAAGTGTTTCACTACAGTCTGTGAGCTGTTCTGAGTGGTTGTGAGCAGCAGCTCTGTCTTATGTAAGTTGTAAGGAGGGGTATGCCCACTGTAATAGCTGCAGTACACAATCTTGTTAAGTGAAGGTACATCTGCTGTTTGCCTTCCTCATTTTAACATGGTTTACTCTCTAAAATAAAAAGAATTGTAAAGTACTAAAACATGTCATAATAAAGAGAACCTTGGGTACATATTTGGGGATTACAGAAGTGTGAATATAAAAATAGATCTAACTGTTAATGTCCTTTCATTCCAACCGAGGCAAACCAACAATAATCCCACAATATACTATCTAAATACCAATGATCGTTTTCCTGTGTTTCATAATGACCCACTAACATCCATATCCCCGACTCTCCTGATGTTGCAGCGAGATGTTGCCCCATTAGTCTTAGTGTTGGAGAAGCAGGTGGGTTTGCCAGTTCTGTCCTGCTACCACAACAACGTTACGGTTCTCAACTTTACTTTTCCATTTTGTAGGACATTTGCTATGAACATGAAATCACACCATTGTTCCCCTATCAATAATTATCACAATTTCCAAGACATTCCTGGTAAACAGCTGTTATCTGTCAACCACAATGTTTACAAATATTGAAGGTGGATGGCGAGCCATTATAGACAGTCTGATAGGCATGGCCACGTGCATGCACGTCTGAGTCTGGGCAAGGAGGCTGGAAACATGTGGAGAGCTTACAGGGTGGTGGCCCAGGTGGGTCAACCATATATCACTATGAAAATAGCACTGTCCTAGGCTGAGCCCAGCTGCATTCTAAACACCAAAGTAGGCTTGCTATCTAAGCCTACGGAGGATGTTAGGGATGTTACCAACACTATAGGCATGCCATGCATGCTGCTTTCTTTACTAGTTTAGCCACCTGGATGTGATCCATGGATAGTTATAGCAGGGGGTTCAGATTTTGTTATTGCCTCAGATGTAGTTTAGCAGTTAGAATTACTGTGCACATCTACTTGTGCATAATAAAGAAATATAGATTAAATGGATAGCTTGCTCTGCATTATGGGAATGCTGTAAATACAGGATATCTTTACATATACACATAATGATCAATGTGTTTTTGAAGTAACATTCTAGGAATTTGTCCAAATGAATAAAAGATTGCATCTTTGTTATACTTTGATATCTGAACTGCCAAATGCATTTCTAGGATTGAGTGGGAGGCAAGCCACCTATGCAATATAATTTAATCTGGATGTAAAATTTATGATATGGGATACTTTAGATGAATTGTAGCTTGCTGTTCCCTTTACGTGTTTCTAACAGTTATCTGCCCAGTATCCCCGGATTTAGAAACTGTACAATAAAGCCCTTAAGTGTCAAAACATTACCTCCTTCATCCTCACCTCACCCCCTGATGTTTTGGCTGCTTGGTGCAGAAGAAACATCATATACACCATCCTAATAGCCACACAGGAAAAATAAAGACAAAAAGGAGAGACAGGAGGAGACAAAACCCCAGGATCAAACAGACGGGTGGAAAGACCAGAGGCCAGGTAGCAGTAGGCCCACCTAGTCCGTTGCTATGGTGTGGTGCTCTGAACATGGGCACCCATGGTTACCGATACTGACTGCCAGAGCCTGAGATTATACCAGTAACAAAGCCTATACGGTGATGGCTGTCTATCTACTGCTCGCCGCCATCTTGTCCCCCTATTGCTGTATCTCATTGAAAAGAATTAATCTTGGGAATTGGATGCCCAGTGAACTTTTGTGAATTGGAAGCATTGTTTCCTCACCTTCACCAGTGAACACTTCCAAACTAGGCTACTTGCTATATTCTAGTTCATTTATATGCTGCTGCCCTTAGCATTGCCATCATGGTGCTGTTTTCAACATGTGAAACCCCTACCTGGGAGGTGAATTATTACATATACACAATACGGTGTATGGGATTGTTGGGATGAGTATATATGGGAATGCCGAAAGGGTCACTTCTTGCAGAATTAACCTGGCCCTCTGTAGAGACGAATGTTGATGCCACCGCGGTTCCCGGTACGCGGTTCAAGGACATATGCCAGAACTCATCTGATTACATTCAGATGAGATCATCTGAAACTTATGGAAACTTTTATGGAAGATTATTATTCAGATGAGATCTCATCTGAAAACAGTCAAAAGTGTGTGACAGCATGGTCCCACCATGTCCCTGAGGAACTGAGGCGGCGTGAATGTTTGTCTCCAGTGTGACGTCATTCTACTTCTGGCCAGGTACAAACCTTGTTCATATTTGAGGCATCAGAAATATCTACTTATACTGATTATCTCTGTGATGAAAGCAGATCTGTGACATGCATTATCTTAGAAATTGAAAATGAAAAAGTGAGAAAAAGAATAATGAAAAAGAAATCATTTCTACCATGTATACAACATCCATATTGCATCCTAGATATTGAGGAGTACAGGTGCAGGATATTGATATTCACCAGCCTTAGTGCAGTTCGAGTTATCATAATATGAGAAGGCCACAGATAGAAGGTGGGCTATGCTGGGTTTTCCCACAGATAAATGCTGACAGAGCACGTTGGAGCATCCTAGATAAGCCGTGTCTGATCTCACCTTGGAGTAGATACTTACTCCCTTGTTATTTGAGCATCATGGGCCCTTACCTCAATTTACATCTTACTGGATCACAATTTTCATAGTCTGTGATATTATTTACAACACATCATCCTTCAATGATAGAACCTATATCATTTTCATTTTATTCATATTTATTTCCCATAAAGTCCATTAATAGATGCACTGCAAGGTGTTAGCAGTACTGCCTTGGTATAGTCTATATCTCTGTACGTTATCATATGGGCTACTTAAAGATGTCCTAGTCAAGTGTGGATATGGGAAATTATGAGGAGGCTTTAGTACAGAAAGGATGCAAAATAACCTCCACTTTACAATATGACCAAAGTCTTTCAACAGACTGGTACGTCTCCAAAGTCTGACCGTGGCAGTTTAGTTCATCTTCTTAGTTCATCCTCTTTCTCCTACCGCTTCTACGTGCTACTGAAAAAGACAGTCTGATAGTTTACTGATTCCTCCTGCAGTCTAAACAGCCAGGTGAAGACACGTGACAGGGAGGTACATGCACCCCCGACTGTGTACAAAATAAACTAGACCTTAGAAAAAAAATGTGTATTCAGGTATAGCTTGACGTTACTTCGCAAGATGTACACCCGCCCCTTCAGTTTTATAATAAATCTAACTACATATGACTTCAATCATGTTCAGCATATTGAGATTAAACACTATTTGGCATATTCTCCCTAGCAGTGACAGTCTTGGGACTGTTAGCGCAGAATGTGTAATAATGCATATTATTAGAAAGGTGTTAAGAACCACCTGATTCAAAATGCCACACAATTATGTACCATGATAAAACCTAACATTTTTATGTGTAGATTACAAGTCTCATGTAACCCAAACCATGTGTTCTCAATGTGCTCAATCACACACCATTTATTCTTCTGTACCAAATGGAGAAGGAGTATCATAGAATGTTATTAGTTCTGTATGTCTCTAACCCACTTTGATGACCAGAAAGTTAAACAGGAGCAGCTCACTTTAAGTGCAATAGTCCCAGGTAATAGTGTAATAGTCTACCACAGGTCCACACTATGGACCAGTTATCAGCAGGGGCTGTGGGGTGGGACGTTTCTTGTGATAATATTGTGCTCCACTACGCAGATTTAGACTTTATCTTGTACTGTTAGACGCCATTACGTCCATGGAAATACCCAGACATTCCAAACACTGGAAGGAGACGGCAGGTTAGTCTATCCTTTGGATACTGTATTGAGCTGTATAAGCACTTGGCAAACTATCAGATTATGTCAATTTTTTTTTATATTATTGCAAGCACTTGTGCCACTTAATTGACATCTACTTATAGTGCTTTTTGGGATAGCAATACCCCTTACCCCAACCCACTTGTTTTAGACTTGTTCCTATTTCAAGCCCTGATCTTATGCATGGCAATACGGCTAGCTTGAAGGAGGACTTGGAAGATTTTCTCTCAAATGCACATTTTTTTGTTACAAGAAGAATGTAGGGGTGCTAGCCAGTAGTCTTTTTTTCTTTTTACAGACGTCTGAGAGGACTTTTTCATGGCAAAGAGGGGGTGTAAGTACCGAGAAAACTGGGTGAGGGAGAGTGGGCTTTTCTCCTCTAGAGAGTCAACACTGACTGATGTTTTCATACTATTTCATGATATTATTATAGGATTTTGTATCCATTATTTTTCATACACATACCAGACCGATTCCATTTTATCATAAATCTCAAGCACAGCCTTAGGGTGAAATTAGTGCTTATTTTAATTCACTATTCTGGAATGCAAAATAGTCGTGCCATTCTGCAATTGGCTATCATCACATTTTCATGATTTGATATTCTTGTGAAATACATTCTATGAATTGTATCATTTTAGGGGAATAATGCTTTCTTAATGGAGGGACGATACGGAGACTAGATTTGCATAAACAGCTCTGGTTCATGGTCACTTGTAAGCTGTATGAATTACAAGTGCGTAAAACTATAAGATGCCCATCAATAATATCACCGGCCACATGGACAGAGTATCTCAACACTTATGACCTCCAGTCTGGTAAACGGAAGGGGTAAGGTCGGAAGTCAGGCCAAATTTACAAAGGTGTTTGCTTCACCTTTCCCATCTCAAGTGATAAGCTAAAATCCATTCTGGGCTGTGGGTATAATCATATCTCCTATTAAATTTTCCACACTCCCTCCCCCTATTTAGCTCATTGCCCTGCTATCATAACCTGAGACACACCCTTTTCTTTTGGGGCCTAAACTACTCAAAATTTGCCAGCGATACTTGTCTGGAAGCCAGGAGCCTGGGTGGAGTAGGCAAAAAGCATTAGACAGAACTAGTAGATGAGTTACTCGGTGTGATGTGATGACAGTCAGGAGCAACTCAGATATATATGGCTGAGACCAGTTGGCCATTCTCCAGGGTGGGGGTGGGAAGGGGCAGGGTGGGGGGGGGGGTTATACCTCATCCTCAATATTTTGCAACGGGTCTGATAATATCTAAGATACAGGCAAGCAATAAGCATCCTTCACAGAGGTAAATGTGAATTATATTTAGCTCCAGATACATTATAATTCACACGTACAGCTGTTCCTTTTAATCTTACTATGTCTCTGTTAAAATCCTTAAAAGATCCATCTTATCAAGAAAGAAAAGTGAATTTATAATGTTGGATGCTAAAATAGGCCATAATTTGTGTGTATGTAGATGGGGGGAGGAGCATCTAATGGGGCTAATGGGGGCCTTAGTTGAATTAATAATAGGATTGTCATATTTAACATAAAATGTACATTTTCGGTTGTTTTGAGTACAACACAACTGGAATTCCATGGTGACTTTATGAGATGATGACGTTTTATGGCTGCATTGAGTCTACAGTTTCAACATAAACTATGTCTTCATCAAATAAACTTTAATTCAAATGTACAAGCCTTCACCTTTGTAAACCTGATGATCACCATGCACAGGCTCTCAACCAACAGGTGAGAGATGATGTATAGGGGAGGGGTGAGAGGTGGGTGTAAGAGGTAAGTGGTAGAGAGGGGAGCAGGGAGAGGGGTCTGGAGGCCTTTTTCCTCCAGGTGTGGAGGTTCTGTACAGGTTGCATCTCCCTCCTCCAGCAGTGGGAAAAGCCCAGTGCAATACCAGTAGGAGGTGTACCATAAGGTTCCCACTGAACTACCCCTGTGCCATCCCTTTTTAAAATGAAACAGATCACTAAACACACAAACCTGACTTTCTAGTAACTTGAGTTGAACACTGTTAACCCATTGCACTATCCCTCTGCACGTTTGATTGTGATACTATTATGAACTAACCTAGGTAATAATAAAAATCATTTCTATGAGTATTACAGGATTCTGTGAAATGAATTGAAACCCGCGAGAAAATATTTGTGCCATCTATGTAAAAGAAGTCATTATAAAAGTCCCTGGTCCTGAGCTTAAATGGGCTTCTCCTTGATTAAGGAGAGCTGGCAATTTTACAAGAATTTTATTTGAAAATGTAAGGGGGAGTTATTTGGAGGGTATACGGTGTGTACAGTGGAGGCCAACAGGGGGTGTTGTACATCGTTAGGGGTGTCTTGAAGTAGGAGCAGCTCGGAGCCCTGGTCTAGGTGAGCTACTCAGTAGGTAGTGGTGGTAGGTATAGAGCAGACTAGGTGCACTCTTGTAATACTCAGAGGTGGTTTCGCAGAGACTTATTACATACACAAGGTTCTCACCTGACTACACCTCATTTCGGATTATTGTATTATAACTTTCTACAGAAGAAGAATCCCCCCAATTATGGGCCTTCACAAGGAGGGAGAGTGATTATGAATTTGTTTGGAGAGTACATTGGATTCATTTACTGATTATATATAATTAGAAAATCGCCATCCCTTCATAACATTGGACTTCTCTGAATTCTGATTTTTGAGGAGCAGGTCCTAGGAGCTTGAACATTACTAAAGTATTTGGATTAAATTTTGGATTCATTTGTTAGTTATATATACATCCCATCATCACCTTGGATACCTCTGAACTATTTGAGTAGGAGGAAACATGTCTAAGGAACTTCCCAAAGGCTTGGGAGGAGTAGGTAGAGGGGGAAAGGATGGCAAGAGGATTCAGAAACCACGAGGTCCTCCTCCCCCTCCACCTCCACGTAAAGGGATGCCCCACCCTCAACAACAACACCAACAACAATTAAGGCAACAAGAGCAATTACTGGAGCAACAACGATTACAACATAAGCAATTACTAGAGCAACAGCAGTGGCAACAGCAACAATGGCAGCAAATGCAACAAGGACTGATGCAGGGTCAGTTTGAGTCTGTCCCATCTTCATCAGCAGGAGGGGAGGTTTTGATACAAAGTTCTGTACAACAACAGGAGGTTTATCATCAATACACTGGAGGAGATGTTGATATTGTTCCTCCAGGTGATGAACACGTTGTACAACCTGGGAAGGTAGGTCCTTCCCCCAGCACCCCTCCTCCCCCACCTATTCCTCCAGCACCCCATACCCCAGCCTCCCCACACCTCCAACAGGGGGAGGCTGTTGCTAAGCTACCACAGGGCGACGTGCCGCCCACCCCCTCGTCAACAACGCCTACTGTAGTACATGTACAGCAGCCTGCAGGAACCTGGCAACGCCCTGGAGGAGGGTTGGAGGGGGGTGAGGGGGTCTGGACCAGCCTTCCACCAAAATCACCTGTACCACCATACACCACCTCTCCTCCATCGTCCTTAGAGCAGAGCAGTTACGAAGGTCAAATGGAGATACACAAACAGGGATTACAGGGTGGTGGAAGTGAAGGGGATTTGTCGTCTGCTTCATCTGTGACGTCATCAGCGCGGCCTAAGGTCCCCAAACGCACACCTTCACAGAGGGATATAGAGAGGAAGTTGGAGCTGCAAGGCTTTGTAGTTCTGGGTGATGACAGCCAGCCTAAGCAGAGGAAAACAACAACGCAGAAGATGTCAACAAAAACAACAGGTCACCAAATCACAAGGTCTCCAAAAATATCTCCAGCAGGGACCCCAAGCCAAGAGCACCATCCGCAATCCTGGCGCTTGGAGCAGATGCAAAGAGTTGTCCAGGCCACAACTGAAGGTCAGAGGGCAATGGAGGAGTCTCGTAAACAAATACAGAGAGAGAAGGAAAAATTCTTTATCCAACCGGAAGCCGAACCCCACCCACCACCGGAGGACACTAGCGGAGCGTCTGCTGATGTATCCATGGCAACAAGCACCGATAGTTTTGTATCAGTGTCACCAATACCAAGTGGGAGTGAAAAGGAAGGAGAGGAGGAAGAAGAAGTTCATAAAAGTGTGAAAGAATTGATTGCAGAACATAATAAGCAGGCAAATGCTGCATCCTGGAAAGGATTGGCCAGACCAGTCTGGAGAAGTCGATCATCCATGGCGTCATCTATGTCATCACTTACATCAAGCTCTGAGCTTCTTGTACAAAAAGAGACGCTGTCACAAACTGTCAAGTACGCATCGACTGACAGTGTCAAAAGTGACAGTGTTACTGTCAAGGGTGAAAGTGCAAAATCAAACCTTCAGAAAAAGGAACATCATAAGAGTGAAGGGTTAGTATCTAGTAGAGTGGATACAAAACACCAGTTAAAACACAAGGCTAAACCCATTACAACTGATGATCAATCTCAAGTGGAGCCTGTAGGTCCTGGATGGGTTCATAAGAAAGTCTCATCCTTTGATCCTAGTGGGGAATTCATCAAACGTCGTACCCCTAGTCAGGAAGGTGTTAGTGCATTAGGTATACAAGGTAGTGAAGGTCACCAGGAGCCATCAGGGAGTGACCCAATACAAGGTGACATACAAACTCTAATATCTACACATAGAGAGACTGTTCTTAGTGGTAGGGGTAGGAGGTCAGTCACCCCTGTGACGTCACAACAGAAATGTATGACGTTGCCAGCTGTGACATCACAATCCACCCCTTCACCTAAGGCCTGGCGTCATTCCTGGCACCCTGACACTGGGAAAAAAGTCTCCAAGAAGGTCACCTCAAGGTCGTCTAGTTCACACAGTGTCCAGTCCCAATTGGATGCTGAGGAGATCCAGAGTTTCCATCGTCATCTGACTTCTGATGTTACAAGCATAGTGCAGCAAACAACACCAATATCAATGTATACAATGGAGACTCAAACTGACTTTACCCCAAGGGAGAGCCCTATGTTATTCTCCCCATCCAGCCCTGTCCCTCCAGGATTATATCCAGAATACCAGTTGCCCCCTCTTCCGCCAGAGGGCAGTACTGAGCAATTTATAACCCAGACTGAGCAGCTCCAGCCAGAGGTGAGTGACTATACTGAACAATTAAGAGCAGATAGGGAGTCTAAACAGCACTCTGTAGAAAGCAGTGAGCAGCTGGTTACAGCCCAGACTGCTGAACAAGCGACAATTTGTAGTAGCCAACAACAAATAACTGATTCTCAAAAGTTAACTGACATTGTAACTGTACAACAATCACTAATTGAAAATATATCTAAGACTGTAACTGTTGAATCTGGTGAAAAAGTAATTGAGTCCAAGACTGATGAAACTGAGCAGATAATGTATGGTGAGACTGAGCAATATGGTGAGCAGATGGAGCAGTTCACGCCTGCTGAAATAGAGGAGCAGGTGCCATTACACCAAGAGAGCATAGCTCTTGAGCAAGGCGAGAGTAGAGTTCTTATTAGTACTGAAAACACCCAGGTGAAAGAAGTTATGGAGGAAAGGGGAGCAAAAACTCCCCTTCAAGTTCAGCAGGAGGAGTTGGGGGGTATGGCAACCATGGAGACAGCGTCTGTTACTGATGTGATAAAAACTGTGGTTGCCATGGAAACAGAAAACATTGAGACTGCAAGTAAAGAGGTAAGAAGTGGGGTAGGTGGTATTGGTGTGGAGAGTGAGGTTTGTTGTGATGATGCACAGGTGGACAAGATGGAGCCCATACATACTCCCACCACTGATGTCAGTGAATGTGACGTCAGAACTGACTCTATGATGCCATCACAACAGGTAGACATCAGTGTACATGAAGGTGGAGAGAAAGATAAGTTATCTAGTGAAAGAAGTGAAGATGCCGAGGTACAAAGAAAGGAAAGGGGAGAAACTATTGAAACTACTATTTTCGATTCTGAAACTGATGTGCAGACTGAGACTAGGTTTGTAGAATCTGATTCCCCTGAAGCACCAAGCACAGGTGTTGAGCCTGTAACTCTCACAGCAGAGGAGGATGGAGCAGTAGGGGGTTTTACTATTACCCAGCAGGTGGAGCCTCCGCAGAGAGTCCCCCCTAATGTTCAGGCACAGAGCGACATTATAAAACATAAAGCACCACCACCAGTTCCTAAAAGGGTTTCATCAATGGTAACTGACGATCAATCTCCACCCTCACCACACCCCCACTCCCCACCTATTCCTGCTAAGCCAACTGAGGAAGTTAGGAAGAGGCCCTCAGGGCCTCCACCACCCATCCCCCCAAGAAAACCAAAGGTTTTGATTCAAGATGGCAAAGTTATTAAAGTAAAAGACGAGTCTGCAATTTCTACCAGTCCCGTCCCAGTGAAGCCAAATGAGGAGGAAATTAAAACTGAGCGAAGAAGAAGCAAGGGCTCTGATTATGGTGATGAAGATGATGTCTTTCTACCTTCAACAGAAGAAAAATATCCCTTTGAACAAACTAGAACGATAGTGCCAGATAGAATGGGCTCCCCTTTAGGAAGCCCTAGGGGTAGGCCCCCTTTTGATATATGCTGGGTTAGCACAGATGTTGACACTCATGTAAGGCATCCCTCAGATTTAGATGATGTTATAGAGTCTCCAGAGGAGGAAGAAAAGGAAGCATTGTATCAGCCCCCACCTGAGCAAGAATCACCAGTGAAACCACCGTTACCCCCGAAACGGAAGCAACAGCGCGTGTCCTCCCCACCTGTCACAGGAATCCATTATGACCAGACGGTACCCCCACCTGTCCCGCAGAGGAGACCCCCACCCCAAAGTGGTCACCCGGACCAGGTAGTCCCTGGTGACACAGATTTTGATGACACACTTGACAGTGTAATTGAAGAGGCCTTGGCAGACCAAGGACAAATAAAGAGCCAGAGCACAGCTGAAATTATGATGGATGTATTGGGTCCATCCGGGGCAGAGCAGTTACTGGGTCTGTCTGCTATTCCTGAGGACGAAGAGGAAAATGCAGACAGTCTAGGCAGCAAGGGTAAAACTGACTCTGATATGAAGGTTCCTTCAGAGACAAATGACACTGAAGATGTGTACAGGGGTGAATATGAGATTCACGGTTTACCAGTGGAGGAAGAGAATATAATTGTACCAAGTGTGGCTCTTAGTGAAATTCAGCAGAGGCAAAAAGAAGGGGAGGCAGTTGAGCAACATACCAAAGTACAAATGGAAGAGAAATCTGTTGATATCAAGAAAATTGTAATGAAGGCAAAAAGGACTCTATCACCAGAGGCAAAATTCAGAGTCAAGGATGACACATCTCATGCAGAAGCTGAAGAAGGAGCTGTAGGTGAGACTGAGGATTCTGGTGTAAAAACCCCACAAGACACAGTATCCGACCTTGAAGATTCAGATATGGAGATCATTGCTGTTGGAGAGGAGGTATGCCCTCTTATATACTCTGACTCAGATGAATCTTTTGAAGAGATAGGGGGACCTTATGTTGAGATACCTGAGACGCCAGCTGTAATGAAACCTGATCGTACTGCACATCGAATGTTTAGTCGCATCTGGGAGCTTCATGGACAGCCGAGTCAGGATTATGATGAGAGCACTGATGGGATTATTGAACATCCTGATTCGCCTGCAGAACTTAAAGTTCAAACCTTTGAGTATCCAACTGCTGGAGCTGAAGGTGGTGTCGCTATGGAGGTACAGGAAGATGTGAAGCCAGAAGATACTTCTGACCTTCAGTCTTTTATTGACCAACAGAAGTCAACAGGTGCTGTTCAAACGGTGAAGGTACACAGTCATGTTAATGTCGTTGAAGTCGAGGATGAACCAGAATTATCAAAGGGTGAAATAAGCAGAGATGTAGTAGATATGAGGGAGTCTGTCCAACTAGAAAATAAAGTAGCAGAGACCAGTTTAAAAGAATATACAGCTGCAGAAAGCCTTTCAGTAGAAAAGGGGAGACAAGAAGAAAATCTTGCTGATGAAGCTGTTCATATATCAGAAGACGGTCAACCAGAAAATCCCGTCAGTCAAAGTACTAGGGCACCTGAACAATTGGACTCTTTAGAGGTTATGCAAAGAGAGATAGTTAATCTTCAGGATGCCTACTATGTAGAAATGGGTCGAACACAAGAGCAACTTGCTGAGGAAATACAGTATGAATTAGATGAAGCTGACCATCTAGACAGTACTACAGAAGCAGAGACTCAAGAATTTGACCAGTCACATCCGGATACACCATCAGCTGCATTGTCTGTCAGCAATAAAGCCATTCAGCAAGATGAAGAATTGGCTGAATATGAGGTTGTGACAAGTGAAAAATTAAGATTCGGAAGACCAAAGAGTGAATACCTTTATGGAGTAGCTCTTACGCCAACTGACAAGCACAAGAGGCCATTATCTCTCCATGACCAGCCAAACAGTGAGGAATTATACCAGTTACAGTTAGCTCCAACAGAAAAATTGTTCATTCCAGACCAAGACCTTAGTCACTCTCCAAGAGAAGAAAACAGACATATGGATGGTGATAAACAAATGAGCACCCCTTCAATCACTGACAACACGGCACAATGCATGGAGACAGACTCTGATGATATTGAAATTTTAGATAAACATGTGCATCCTGCTCCTGAACAATATCATGAGGAAGAGATGGACGTTCAAACCACAGAATCAGATAAAGAATTACCTGCACATTTACATCAGCAGTACACACAACCATTGCAGCAAGAACCAGAAGAGATTGAAACAAGAATGGAACTAGATGAAGTGGACCTTGATATGTCTGGAATTGAGGCACTTGATAAGCATATTGAGGAAGCTTTACAAGCAGCATCAGATGACCTGGTATTTCAAACATCCCTGCAGGAACGGCCACAGCAACCTCAGCAGAACATTGTTAAACAGGTAGTTGAAATTGAGGAGCAGCATGAAGCAGAGGATCTAGAGATTGTAGTAACACATTATAAAGCTTCCAGAGATGAGCCCCAGGAGGAGCAAGGTGATAGGGAAAGTGGGCCAAGACAAGATGAAGGAGAGATCCCACAAGATAATGAGTATGAATTCATTCCAGAAGGCTTCGATGATGATTTTGATGATACATTAGATAGGATGAAAATGGAAATTATAGCCAAGAGCCAAGAAAATCTGTTCTTTGTAGAATCTATGCTATATGAGATCGACACAGAGGAGGCTCCAAGTGAACCTCTAACATATGAAAGGTCAACTCTTAAGGTAGCAAAGAGTGAAGAATTGCTCCTTGATATAGAGGACCATGAAGAGGTAACTCATGAAAAAACCCAAGATGATCATGCACTGCAATATGATCTTACAACTGTGTATAACATACCTGGCTCACAATCAGAGGAGAGCATTTTGACCACTACTAGCTCAGAATTAAGAGCTGTGGAGGATATGAGACGTGAGCTTGAAGGGGACGAAGTTGCTAGAGAGAGTTGGAGATTTGAAGAGGGTACAATGAAGGTAGCAAAAAGTGAAGAGTTACTAAATGTAAATGAAGAGGATGATGTTATTGAGTCATTGGTATTTGAGGAGGCTGTTGTTCCACTATCTGACTACCCAAGTAGTGATGATGGTCAGAGGAAAAAGGCCTCAAAAAAGGCCAAAGCAGTTAAACCCAAACCCAAGGCAAAAAAGAAGACAATGGTCCTGCAAGAGCGTGAAATGCCTAAATCCTTAGGCACATCTAAGTCAGGAGCATCTACCCCTACAGTGCCCCCTCCACCTCCTTCTGAGGCTAAGAAGACTAAGGGTGGACATAAGAAAGCAGAAAAATCTAAAAAGAAGAGATTGGACCTGGAAGTAATTCCTTTTATTTCACAGGATGTAGGAGATGAAGATGACAAGCCCAAGATGTTTGAGTCATTAAAGGAAAAGGCATGGGCACCGCAAGTTCCTGCTGATCAAATGGATCAAGCTTATGAAGAATCCACAAGTAGTGCCATTCTACTTCAGACACATTCTAGTCCATCACTTAGTAAATCTGAAGAGGCCATACAACAGTTCTTCTTGGAAAAGCAAAGTTCTTTTGAAAAACCAGCTGAACAAAAAGAGGCTAAGGTGAAGGAAAGGCCCGATCGTGTTGATTCAGCAAATGTAAAAGACACTGAGCCACCTACTAATACCACCCCCAGGCAGCAACAACCTGAATATTCCCATGCACATGAGCAGCTTATGGTAACTGATATTGAGGTTGATAAGAGGCTTTCAGATAGGCCAAGTTCCATGAACCTTGAATATTCATTTTTCAATGGTTCTATGCAAGAACAGCAGCAAGTCCAATGTGTACAGCCAAGTCAGTCAGCAGTTGAGCAAACACATAAGGAACCAACTCAAGAGGATGAAGATCTTAAAAGGGTTACCCGGCCAAGACCCTATATTACAGCAGAGTCCATAGCAACAGACTATCTTGCTAACCAACAAGAAATAAAGTATGTCTACCCTGCTCAAAATATTATGGAACAAAATGTTGAAGCTGTAACAGATGAGAAAGATAAAGTCTCAGAAACAGAGTCCTTAGAAGTCAAGCAGGTCTTGATAGAGGAGCCTGAGAGTGTCAAAGATAGGGAGCCAATGGATCACCTAGTCTCAAGTGATCAACTAGAGATAAAACGTCCAGAGCAAGCTGCTTTTGAACAAAGCTTAACTCTCAAAGTGGAAAAAGAGGAGTTCATCTCAGCCAGACCAATCTCAGCCAATTTAGAAGAAACTGTGATTCAAAGTACACTTTTGGACAGGGGAGAAGTATTACAACCTCCAGAACCAGAGGAAATCAAAACACCTGAGACAGAAGAAAGGGAGGATACATTAAAAGAACAGCAAGGGATAGATAAATCTAAACCACCTTTAACACCTGTTATTGATAGCCAAGAAGAAACGGAAATGGCTATGGGACAGCAGGATTCTTCAGAATGGCCTAAAACACCTTTGTTCATGACAGAAGTATACCAAACACAGTCATCTGAAAGAAAGGAACATTCCACTATTATAAGATCAGAAGACATTGGCTTGGAGACAAAGGAAAAAGTTGAGGGAGGCATTGAAGATGCAATTCAAGCTCAAATGGCTCCAAAGGCAGAGGAATCTCACCTTGAGAGAGTGAAAAGTCATGATGATAGCCCAGAAGAATCCAACAAGAAGTTGATAAGTGAAGACAATGTAAAGAATAAAGATGCAGAACCAATTGTTACTGACAAACCATGTGATAGTAAGCCAGAAAAACAAACAAGAGTGGGTGAATCAAAAGCTGAAGAAGTGTCAGAAAGTAAAGATGAGATTGATGAAATACAGCCAGAAGAAACTGCAGATAAGAAGGGTAAAGATAGGTTTGATTATGGACAACCAAGCAAGGTACTACCAACTGAAACTGTTGTAACCAGCCAGTTACCTCCTGTGGAGAGAGGTGACCTTTTCTTGCCAGAACATCCTGCACCTGAACAAAGACTTGAGGACACATTCCTGGACCAGCAAGCATCAGCTGTGTTAGACTATTCCCCAATGAGAGAGATCACAATACCAAAAGCTGTGGAATATTTACAACCACAACAAGATACCCAAGTACAGGAAATGAATACCACAGTCACAGATACAATTCTGCAATTTCCAGAAATGTCTGATGTAGTGTTAGATACAAAGATACTTCAAATGAAAAAGTCAGATGATGTCATAATGGTGCAGCCGCAGCATGTTGTGAAGGAACAGGAAGGCATTGGAGAGACGATAAAAGAAACTTCACCAAAAATAGAAGAACCAGAAGAAGTCAAAGTGTCGGAGACTGATGAACAGCAGAAGTCTGTCGAACAATCACAATGTGAAAAGTATGTTATGGAACAGAAACTAGAAGAGTGTACAGCCGAAACAGAATTAAAATATGTTAAAGACGTGAGTGTTTTAACCAGAGAATCTAAACAAATTGAAGTAGATGTAACTGACACACTTAATTCCTCTGCTGAACAAAAACAACATGAGAAGTATGTTATTACACAGAAATTAGAGGAAACTGCAGAAGAAACTGAATTAAAGGCTGTAGAAGATGTCAGCAGCATTACTGAAGAGATCTCACCTGAGGACATCAAGTTGAAAGAAAATGAAGAGAATTTATCAGTCACCCGACCTGAACAATCTGTTCCAGAACAAACGCTATCATTGTCAGAAGAACATGAAGAGCAAATATTTAGCGAAGGTCCTAGCTCAGCAAATCTAGAGGGTGAAGTTGTTGGTGAAATCCTTTTAAAGTCAGATGATATTAGAAAGGAACAATTAGAGCAGGTGGTGAAGAAACAGGATGGCATAGATGAGACAATAGAAGAGTCTCTGCTAAAAACAGTAGAACCTAAAGAAGTTGTCATAACAGCGGCTGATGACCTGAAGAAATCCATTGAACAAACTCAACTTGAAAAGCATGTTGTGACACAGAAATTAGAGGGAACTGTAGATGAGACTGAATTAAAGGCTGTAGAAGATGTCAACAGCATTACTGAAGAGGTCGCGCCTGAGGATGTTAAGTTGAAAGAACATGGAGCTGGACCAGAGAATTTATCAGTTACCCAACATGAACAGTCTGTCCCAGAACAAACGCTATCTTTGTCAGAAGAACATGAAGAGCAAATATCTAGCAATGGTCCTAGTCCTGCAAATGTGGAGGCCCAAGTTGTTGGTGATATTCTTTTAAAGTCAGACGCCATTAGAAAGGAGCAATTAGAGCAGGTGGTAAAGGAACAGGAAGGTATAGATGAGACAACAGAAGAGTCTCTGCTAAAAGCAGAGGAACCTAAAGAAGTTGTCATAACAGTGGCTGATGACCTGAAGAAATCCATTGAACAAACTCAACTTGAAAAGCATGTTGTGACACAGAAATTAGAAGGAACTGCAGATGAGCCTGAATTAAAGGCTGTAGAAAATGTCAACAGCATTACTGAAGAGATCCTGCCTGTGGACATCAAGTTGAAAAGACATGAAGGTGGACCAGAGAATTTATCTGTTACCCAACCTGAACAATCTGTTCCAGAACAAACACTATCATTGACAGAAGAACATGAAGAGCAAATATTTAGCGAAGGTCCTAGCCCAGCAAATCTTGAGGGTGAAGTTATTGGTGAAATCCTTTTAAAATCTGATGATATTAGAAAGGAGCAATTAGAGCAGGTGGTAAAGGAACAGGAAGGTATAGATGAGACAATAGAAGAGTCTCTGCTAAAAACAAAAGAGCCTGAAGAAGTTGTCATATCAGCAACTGATGACCTGAAGAAATCCATTGAACAAACTCAACTTGAAAAGCATGTTGTGACACAGAAATTAGAGGGAACTGTAGATGAGACTGAATTAAAAGCTGTAGAAGATGTCAGCAGCATTACTGAAGAGGTCTCGCCTGAGGATGTTAAGTTGAAAGAACATGAAGGTGGACCAGAGAATTTATCAGTAACCCAACCTGAACAGTCTGTCCCAGAACAAATGCTATCTTTGTCAGAAGAACATGAAGAGCAAATATCTAGCAATGGTCCTAGTCCTGCAAATCTGGAGGGTGAAGTTGTTGGTGATATTCTTTTAAAGTCGGATGCCATTAGAAAGGAGCAATTAGAGCAGGTGGTAAAGGAACAAGAAGGCATAGATGAGACAACAGAAGAATCTCTGCTGAAAGAAGAGGAACCTGAAGAAGTCAAAGTTTCAGAGACTGATGACCTGAAGAAGCCAGTTGAACAAACCCGATATGAAAAGTATGTTATGGCACAGAAATTAGAGGAAACTGAAGACAAAACTGAATTAAAGGCTGTAGAAGATGTAAGCAGCATTACTGAAGAGGTCTTGCCTGAGGATGTTAAGTTGAAAGAACATGAAGCTGGACCAGAGAATCTATCAGTCACCCAACCTGAACAATCTGTCCCGGAACAAACACTATCCTTGTCAGAAGAACATGAAGAGCAAATATCTAGCAATGGTCCCAGGCCTGCAAATCTCGAGGGCCAAGTTGTTGGTGATATTCTCTTGAAGTCAGATGATATTAGAAAGGTGCAATTAGAGCAGGTGGTGAAGGAACAAGAAGGCATAGATGAGAAAACAGAAGAATCTCTGCTGAAAGAAGAGGAACCTGAAGAAGTCAAAGTTTCAGAGACTGATGACCTGAAGAAGCCAGTTGAACAAACCCAATATGAAAAGTATGTTATGGCACAGAAATTAGAGGAAACTGAAGACAAAACTGAATTAAAGGCTGTAGAAGATGTAAGTAGCATTACTGAAGAGGTCTTGCCTGAGGATGTTAAGTTGAAAGAACATGAAGCTGGACCAGAGAATCTATCAGTCACCCAACCTGAACAATCTGTCCCGGAACAAACACTATCCTTGTCAGAAGAACATGAAGAGCAAATATCTAGCAATGGTCCCAGGCCTGCAAATCTCGAGGGCCAAGTTGTTGGTGATATTCTCTTGAAGTCAGATGATATTAGAAAGGAGCAATTAGAGCAGGTGGTGAAGGAACAAGAAGGCATCGATGAGACAACAGAAGAATCTCTGCTGAAAGAAGAGGAACCTGAAGAAGTCAAAGTTTCAGAGACTGATGACCTGAAGAAGCCAGTTGAACAAACCCAATATGAAAAGTATGTTATGGCACAGAAATTAGAGGAAACTGAAGACAAAACTGAATTAAAGGCTGTAGAAGATGTAAGCAGCATTACTGAAGAGGTCTTGCCTGAGGATGTTAAGTTGAAAGAACATGAAGCTGGACCAGAGAATCTATCAGTCACCCAACCTGAACAATCTGTCCCGGAACAAACACTATCCTTGTCAGAAGAACATGAAGAGCAAATATCTAGCAATGGTCCCAGGCCTGCAAATCTCGAGGGCCAAGTTGTTGGTGATATTCTCTTGAAGTCAGATGATATTAGAAAGGTGCAATTAGAGCAGGTGGTGAAGGAACAAGAAGGCATAGATGAGACAACAGAAGAATCTCTGCTGAAAGAAGAGGAACCTGAAGAAGTCAAAGTTTCAGAGACTGATGACCTGAAGAAGCCAGTTGAACAAACCCAATATGAAAAGTATGTTATGGCACAGAAATTAGAGGAAACTGAAGACAAAACTGAATTAAAGGCTGTAGAAGATGTAAGCAGCATTACTGAAGAGGTCTTGCCTGAGGATGTTAAGTTGAAAGAACATGAAGCTGGACCAGAGAATCTATCAGTAACCCAACCTGAACAATCTGTCCCGGAACAAACACTATCCTTGTCAGAAGAACATGAAGAGCAAATATCTAGCAATGGTCCAAGGCCTGCAAATCTCGAGGGCCAAGTTGTTGGTGATATTCTCTTGAAGTCAGATGATATTAGAAAGGTGCAATTAGAGCAGGTGGTGAAGGAACAAGAAGGCATAGATGAGACAACAGAAGAATCTCTGCTGAAAGAAGAGGAACCTGAAGAAGTCAAAGTTTCAGAGACTGATGACCTGAAGAAGCCAGTTGAACAAACCCAATATGAAAAGTATGTTATGGCACAGAAATTAGAGGAAACTGAAGACAAAACTGAATTAAAGGCTGTAGAAGATGTAAGCAGCATTACTGAAGAGGTCTTGCCTGAGGATGTTAAGTTGAAAGAACATGAAGCTGGACCAGAGAATCTATCAGTCACCCAACCTGAACAATCTGTCCCGGAACAAACACTATCCTTGTCAGAAGAACATGAAGAGCAAATATCTAGCAATGGTCCTAGGCCTGCAAATCTGGAGGGCCAAGTTGTTGGTGATATTCTCTTGAAGTCAGATGATATTAGAAAGGTGCAATTAGAGCAGGTGGTGAAGGAACAAGAAGGCATAGATGAGACAACAGAAGAATCTCTGCTAGAAGCAGAGGAACCTGAAGAAGTCAAAGTTTCAGAGACTGATGACCTGAAGAAGCCAGTTGAGCAAACCCAATGTGAAAAGTATGTTATGACACAGAAATTAGAGGAGGGTACAGATCATATGGAATTAAAGGATGTTGAGGATGTAAGTGCTAAAGAACCTGAAGAAGTTAAAATATCAACGACTGACACCCTTAAGACCTCCGTTGAACAAACACAACATGAAAAGTATGTTATGACACAAAAACTGGAAATAGATGAAACTGAACTGAAACATCTTCAGGAGGTGGATGCTCAAGCTGGCTCTCTTGAGGAAATTGATATACAGCATGAAGGTGGACTGCAGAAAATGACTGTTGTCCAGTCAGAGCAATCTGTCCAAGAGCAGCATCTCTCACTGACAGTGGAACATGAAGAGCAAATATCAAGCAGTGAACCCAAGCCAACCAATCTGGAAAGCCTTATCATTGAGGATGTTCTAGTACAGTCTGATGACATTAAAAGGGCACAGCCAGAGCAAGGTGTGTTAGAGCAGGAGGGGATTGAAGCCATTGAGGGGCCTGAGACCATTGAAATTACTTCTGCAAAGGTAACAGAACCTGAAGAGGCCAAATGGTCTTCAACTGAAGAGCTTCAAAGACCCATCAAACAAACAGACATAGTGTCTATTATTCAACCAGAGCAGTCTGTTTTAGAACAACAAGTGAAAGAGACTGATCAAGATGAATTGATTTTAGTAGAGCCTGTACCAGCTACAATATCAGAGGAGCTAACACCTGAATTCCTTATGATGGAGGATGAGGTTGGGTTTGTACAAATTGAGCAGAAATCCCTAGAACAGTCCTTGGAAACTGAAGATGCTTCATTGAGGTCTCTTGAGTCATTGAAATTGGAGGATCTTGCTCAAGAAAAGGGTTGTGTGGTTGAGGATACTCTTGTAAAATCTTGTGACATCAAAAAGGTACAGCCTGAACAAGGGGTTTTGGAACAGGAGGCAGTGCCTGAGTCCATTGAAGAGAGTCCTTCAAAACCAAGGGAAACTGAAGAAGCCAAACTTTCCTCTACTGAAGAGCTCCAAAGTTCAGTTACACAAACTCAATATGAAAAACATGTCATGACACAAAATCTAGAAGGGGGTGCAATTAAGACACTACAAGATGAACCACAAAAATACGAGATTACTTTATTATCTGAATCGACATCGCTTGAAGAAGTAAACTTAAAAGAGCTAGAAAAGGGAGCAGATAAGGTGTCAATTGTACAAGCGGAACAGTCTGCATTAGAGCAGCAAGTGAAGGTAGAGACTATTATGGACGAAATGATTCTAGAGAGACCTGAACCAACAACAATTTCTGAAGACTTAACACCAGAGCCCCTCATAAAAAAGGATGAGGTTGGATTCATACAAATTGAACAGAAATCACTTGAACAGTCCTTGGAAATTGAAGACTCTTCATTGAGGTCTCTCGATTCAGTAAAATTCCAGGATGTTGACCAAGAAAAAGGTGATGTGATTGAAGATGTTCTAGTTAAATCTGACAGCATCAAACAGGTACAACCTGAGCAAGGGGTCTTAGAACAGGAACAATTGCCAGAGACTTTTGAAGATACTCCTTCAACACAAACAGAAACTGAAAAAGCCAAACTTTCATCAACAGAAGAACTCCAAATGCTTGCAACACAAACCCAATATGAAAAACATGTCATGACACAGAAACTAGAAGGAAGTGAAGTTAAAACATTACAAGATAAACCACAAAAATACAAGATTGCTCTTTTATCCGAATCAGCATCACTTGAAGAAGTAGACCCTGAGGAGCTTGAAAAGGGAAAAGATAAATTGTCTATATTACAACCTGAACAGTCCGTTTTAGAACAGCAAATGAAGGCAGAAACTATCAAAGATGAAATGACTCTAGAGGGGCATGAACCAGTAATGATCTCAGAGGATTTAACAACACCTGAACCCTTGACAAGTAAAGATGAGGTTGGGTTTATACAGATTGAACAAAAATCACTTGAACAGTCACTGGAACTGGAAGACTCTTCATTGAGGTCTCTTGAATCAGTGAAATTCCAGGACCTTGACCCAGAAAAGGATACTATGAATGAAGATATTCTGGTACAATCTGAGAGCATCAGGCAAGTGCAGCCCCTACAAGGGGTCTTCGAACAGGAAGAGATGCCTGAATGTATTGAAGATACTCCTTCAAAGCCAAGAGAGACCGTAAAAGCCAAACATTCATCTACTGAAGAACTCCAAATGCCTGCCACACAAACTCATTATGAAAAGCATGTGTTGACACAGAGATTAGAAGAAGGTGAGGTTAAGACACTACAAGATAAACCACAAAAATACAAGATTGCTTTATTATCTGAATCAGCATCACTTGAAGAAGTACACTTACAAGAACTGGAGAAAGGAACGCATAAGTTATCTATTGTACAACCTGAACAGTCTGTTATAGAGCAACAGGTCAAGGCAGAGACTGTCCAGGATGAAATGGTTCTAGAAGGGCCTGAACCAGCTACAGTATCAGATTTAACAACTGAACCCCTTACAAGAGAAGATGAGGTCCAACTTACACAAATTGAACAAAAATCACTTGAACAGTCCTTAGATGTTGGACTGGATGATATGGCATTGAGGTCGCTTGAGTCATTGGAGGGTGAAAATCTAGCCCAAGAAAAGACAAATGATGCAATACCCAAGGAAACAACAGGTGTCCAAATCTACCAACCAGAGATCTTTAGACAGGAGCAAGTGCCTCCTCATAAAGATGATATGAAAGCCCCTGACATTGATTCTGAGCCTCCTATTTCTGAAATGCAAGAATCTGAAAGTACCATGGAAAAGCAACCTCTGTCAGAATTCAAATCAGAAGGTGTTGATGAGCTACATTCTGAGAAGAGTGGTGAAATGCCAGTTGATTCCCAATTGCAGGTGGATAGTGAACCTACTAGAGATGAGCAGATATCAAGGAGCACAGAAGATGAGAGAAAAGTGGAATCTGTTGAACAAATCAAGGAAATTCCCCAGGCAATGGGCCCTGAACCAGATCATGCTACCGAGCCTATCCCTGTGGAGAAAAGGCCAAGAAGGAATAAGAAAAGAAGAAGGCCCAGAAAGCCAGAAGAAACACCTGCAGATATTGTCACTGATGCAACTCTGCCAGAGCCGACAGAAGGTCCAACATCAGTTACCTTTCCAATAGGTCATGTTCAGGAGGCAGCCTCAAATGAGATTGTAGTCAGAGGATCAACAGATGAATTTACATCTGAGGATTCGAGTTTGCACTTGGATAGTGGCCCTTCCATACACATGAAGGAGGTGATAATACCTGAAAGACCAGAACAGTTTTCTTCAACACCTCAGTTATTGTTACCAGGTGATGAGTTTGGCACATTTCAAACAACAGAGCAGACTATAATGCTTGAAAAGGGAGATAAACATTTACAGTTAGAGGAGGGGTTGATACCAAGTGACATAGGCAAAGATGATGTGGTAGATCAGACTGTTGCTTCTGTGAATATTGACGAGGAGAAAACTGCAAGTCTGACTATCATGGAAACAATGGTGGTGAAGGATGTCCAGAGACAAGAGCCAATTGAGCAATTGGCATCTGAGCAACTTGCTGACCAATTCAGCCAGGAGGTAATGTTGACTGAGGATAGCACTATAGAGCAGGTTGGTGTGCTAGAAAGTATGGAGGACTCACTAAGTGAAGCTGTTCTTGAACATAGTGCAAGGAGGGAATCCATTGTTCAGGAAAGTATAATGACAAGTAGTTGTGAAGACAAAGATAGACTTGTGAAACATGTTCAAGTGGAACAAAGTGTTCTTGAACAGAAAGTATCTGATGAGCATCTCATGCAACAAACTGTGTGTATGGAGGTGGTGATTGAAGAAAAGGAAGTGGAACAAACAGTGACTGATGTGGTTTCTATGGAGGAAGTTTCAGAAAAGAAAGTCTTGGAACAGCGTGTCGAGGCACAACCACTCTCTGATGAGGAGCTATTCCACCAGGACACTTCTGCAAAGGAGGCCCTGCTCCATGCTACTACAGAACAGAGTGAAGATACTGGAGGTCTAGAAGAGTCTTTGACTGTTCTAAAAGTACGGAGAGAATCCATAGTTAGTGAATCATTTGAAACTACAACAATTGATGAAAAACCAGACATCAACAAGTCACTCATAGAACAGACTGTACAAGAAATACCAGTTGCTGAGGAAAATCTGATTGGACACAGTGCTGAAGATGATCTCAGTCTCAGCTATGAAGAAAGAAATATTGATTTTTGTACAGAAGATGTAAAGGCCACAGAGACAGCTTTAAAATCTCTGCCAGTTGAACAGAGTGTCATAGAGCAGGACATGGATAACCAAATAAAAATGTTGGCTACTGATGCTGAAGAATTGCAATTCCAAGAAGAGGCAGCAAGTGAACAGGAAGAAGACACTGCTCCTTTAGAAAGAGCAGCCAAACAGGATCAGGTTACACAGTCCGTCACAGAAATCGATATTCATGGTGATGATTCAATCACTCTGACAACAACAGAGACTCCCAACTTCAATTTTGAGGAAGAGACTGCTGAAGTCAAGTCAGAAGATGATATCAGTTATGATACAGCAACAAAGCAAGAAAGGGTTGAGCAAAAGGCACCGGCAGCTTCCATTCCTGAAGAGGACCAGGTACAGCAAACTGCCGAGCCAGCAATTTGTGAAGTTGAGGAAGGAGAGGCTGAAGAGAAGAAAGAAGTCAATGTGGCCCTGGACACTGCTATGAAGCAAAAACGCATAGAACAGACCACACTAGAGGTGAAATCCCCTGATCCATTCCAAGTTACATCCAGTGAACAATCACAATTAGAATTTGAAGAGGAAGAGGCTGTTATAACCATTTTAGATAAGGTTCAGGCTGAGACAGCCAATCTTGAACAGAGAGTTCAGCAATCAATGTTGGAGAAAACAGTGAGTGAGGAGTGTCTCATCCAGCAACAGGCAATCGAGTCATCAGGCCCTAAAGTAGAAGAGACTAAGGTGGACTACACTATTGAAGATGAAAAGGCTGTTGCAAAAGTTGAACAAAAACAGCTGATTGAGCAAACCACAAAGGAGGTATTACTCCCTGACAAAGAAACTGTGGGGCTTTCTGTAACAGAAGATAAGGCAGAAGAGTTGCTTGTAGCTCAAGAAACCATAACAACTCATGAAGATGAAGCATTATCAAGAGAGGCGCTGGCTAAGGTCTCCATAGCTGATTCCTTAGTGTTAGAGAAGGGCACTTCAAAAGAGTTGTTACAACAGTCAGTCAGGGAACAGAATGTTGAGGATATATTAGAGACTAAACCACTGGCTCAATCAACAGAGGAATTTGTGGCTGAGGAAGCAAAACTGACTGAAGTAGGGGAAGACCAATTTCATTCAAATGACTCACATATTGATCATGTAACAGTGGATCCGACCATTGAATCACCTCTACCTGACCAAGAGCTTGTTATCAGCAGTGCTGAGCAACCAATTATTCTGCAAGAAATGGCTACTAAACAGGTTGATAAGGAGGTCAGGGAATATGAACATGTCAAGAAACAAGAGCAAATTGAATATGAACATATCAATAGACAAGAAGACATTGAGGAGTTTCTACCTGGACAGACTACTGCAGATGTTCAAATTGACAGAAGAGAAGCTCAATCTATACCACAACCACAAACAGCTTCTGAACAATCTCTAGAGGATCAGTATACACTGAGGCAAAGTGTCAGTGAAAGCTCCTTATTTAAGGAGTTTGTTGCACAGGTCTCATTAACCGAGGAAGAGGGCCATCTGCTTAGGGAACGACTAGCAGCTGCTTCTGCAGATGAGGCAGAAGGAGCTTCAGCTGAAGAATCAATGGTTTCATCAGGTGCAGTATCAAGCAGTGTATCACGTAGTGTTGAGCTACTGGCACAAGAGCAGTCACTCTCAGGAGACTTCACTGAAGAACAATCACAGTCCCTGGAATCTCCACAGTCAGCAGAGAGTGCAAAATATTCACCAGATGCAAATTATATAAAGAGGATGATCATCAGGGCTATTGAATTCATTGATGATCCTAAGATGCAGAAAAGATATGAAACATTTCTAAGACAGACCCCTAAGATGCCTATAAAGGCAGCTGAGAAGAGAAAATCAAAACAAACAGAAGATGGCTACCAAATCAAATTAGTAGAGAATAGGAAGTCATCACTTGATCTTTTGGAGTGCAATGTCAAAATTGAAAAGCCTGAAGAAGAAGTGATTTTTGTGCCATTCAAGAGGACAGAAGATATTAGGCATGAGATAGTTCGGCCAGTGTCAATGGATGATAACCAACTTAGAGATGTACTTGGGACATTACGTTTGTCTCCATCCCAGATGCTTTCAGAAAATTTAAAAGCACAGAGCCCTCCACGTGATTCAACTAGATACACACGGGAGGAGCCTGTCAGAGTTGAAAACCTGGCTACAGTCAGGAGAATTGAGAGTGATCCTGAAGAGCAGCTATTTGTCCCATTTAAATCTCTAGATGATCATGTGTCTCTTGTATCTGTAGGCAGTGCTACAGAAGGCCTCAAAACAGAGTCCATTACATCTGATCTCCCCAAGTCGCCTATGCTGAAGCGTCCAGGGGAGGAAGATGAAGAACCAGAATTTGAGGATGATGAAATGTTTCAAGATCAACGCACCATGTCTGTCAGCACTGTAAACACCATAAGCACCTACACTGAAGACTCCCAGTATGAAAGTTCACTGATACCTGAGGTAGATTCAAGGTCAGATAAAACCATTTCAACATCTACCCTTGCTACAGATATATATGTGCCAGACATTCAAGTAGAGGAGGCTACATCAGCGGGAGAAGATGCCAAAGAAGAAGGTGAAATTATTGAAACATACAGAAGAGCATTTCAAATGCAGGACCCATGGTGCCCACAAGATGTCAACATGTCTCCCAAATCATCCGAGCATCTCTCTCCCAGTCCTGCCTACAGTGATGGCAACAGTGAGGATAGCCAGTATGATAAACATTCAGACTTGGATGATATTGCTGTCAGTGATATTTCCTATGATATTGATGCTGATAATATATCAACAGATGAGTTGCAACTATCAGAAGGAGCCACAGATGACACTGAACCATCCTCTCCACAATTACGTCACATGGTAAAGATGAACATTTCAAAAGAACAGCGTTCAAAATCCGCCCGCACAAGACCATCACGTACAGAAGTATCCACCTCTTCTACTCTTAATACTACCACCTCTGCCAAATCACCTGATAGGAAAGTATCAAAGGGAATGAGGACAAAAAGAATGAGGCGATTTGTTGAGCGGTGGGAAAGGGGTGCTGATAATAGCTCCACTTCAGATTCAGCCGATCAAGTCCATGCTGAATCAGACGATGATGATGAAGAAGAGGAAGATGAGCCAAGCCCCTGGCCAACAGGTCAAAATTATGAATTTGGTGGGGAATCTCTCATTGATCGCCATCTTGAAATGCTAAAGTGTACAGAAGCACATGAGTCAAGTCCAGAAGTTGAGCTCCTTAGTGAGGATCAAATGATGACTATGCTGAAGGAGGAAAATTATATAGGAAGCTCCAGTATCTCTATGGAAACCCTGGAGAGGAATCTGGATGAGGAAGATAGAGCGGAACCCCCTGGTGTAATAGGAGTAGAATTAGATTCCCGAATAATTAAAACCGATGCATTAGCCGTGTCATCAACAGGAACAAGTGATACAGAGAAGGCAAATGTAGCTGACTATGATACAATGCTAGATATCATGTACGGCCAAAATATATCCCCAATTAGTGATGACTCTGACCCTGGGATCGGGTTAGATGAGGCTGCAGGAGGAGTTTATGATAGCTCCTCCTTTGTCAAGGACAGTATGACTATGCAATATGGAGACAGTTACCAGCTTTCCCCTGGAGGAACAATTCACACCCAGGTCTATGAGAGCAGTTCAATCTCTACTAAAACTACCACTAAAGGCAGTATAGAGAGAGTCAAAGTGAGCCCTGGACGCCCTGCCTTAGTCAGGTCGACCAGCCTGATAGAAGATGTGGTGACAGTGAGGAGGGATGGGAAGGTGACATATGACAGAATGGTTTATGGATGGCCCAGTATAGAGCGTACTGAATGGTACGTTACTGCACCCATCTCCCGCCCCACCATCACTATCACCACACCTGCCACTCCCCCTACTCCCCCTCCTTCACAAGGTGACCAGGGGGCACAGGAGGGGAAGGATCATCCAGGCAGTGGTAATTATGATGTGTTATATGGCTCAGGAAGCACTGCAGGAAGTGGTAGTGAAAGTGGTGCTTATGGTGGTGGGGCTATGGATGGTGGGGGTGCAGGAGGAACACTTGTCTCAGGAGATATCCAGGGGCAGACTGATACATGTAGTAATGGTATTCAATGTGATTATTCACCACACCCACTAGTACTACCGCAGCACCACCTACCCTGCACCACACACACTACTGTAAATCAGCGCATAGCTGAGGGGTCAGAGTGTATGGAGATGTATGAAGGCGCCATGGAGTCACATGGGGACATGATTTCTATCACCAGCTGTTATAGAGATGGCACTGGAGGAGAACTGGAGGAGGGGCAGGAGATGAGGTATGGTGATACCCTGGAGCAGTATGCCACAGGGCTGAAGGATACACCACCAGAGGGGGGTACCGTTATATCCCCTCAGGAGGTCCCATCCATTCCTCCTAGCGGCGGCAAGGTCACCATGGTAACCAAATCTGGGTCAGGTGGGGGTCAAAGGTCAAGGACGCTCTGGGATGGTGTGAAGGAGGGCGCAGAAAGATACTGTACACATTACATTGCTGCTGAAGGGGCGAAGGAGGACGTGCTGGACCCTGATGTTCTGGAGGAGGGCGTTTCTACCACTCCCACTGAGGGCCTAACACTAGTAACAGACGTTGCCAAGGAGACCTGTAAACAGCATAGTCACACCGTGGAGGAATCCAGTATTATCATAGAGGATAGAGTACTTATTGTTAATGGTGCAAAGGGGGTGCTGGAGGAAGGTGTAGTACAGACTGGTACATGTGATTACCAGCCAGCAGCAAGTGTAGCATCCTCCATCCTGGGTGTGGCCCACATAGATACAGGAGGAGCTGAGACGCTGGAGGAGGTGAATACCACCCTGGAGGAGCGGGAGGAAGACGGTACTGGTGTACATAGTGGGCATGGGCACAAAATATATAGCACTGGAAACAACCCTGGAGGGACCCCTAGTTATTACCAGGTAGACACCCACCCTAGATACACCAGCTCTGACCAGGATACCAGTGCTATAACTCTAACTGCTCCAGGCGCTCCTCCAGGTGCTGCGGTACAGGTATTGCCACCTGGTGGGGAAGGGCTGAGTTGTTGTACAGGTGAGGAGGAGGAGGGGGTCAGTGTACCACTCGTTACAGGAGGGAGTATGGAGAAGGAAGATTCTGAGCTACCTCCTCCAGGGGGTAAAGTGGATTTCAACATAGATAATGGTGGAATTAAAAGAGAAGACCAGGGCGATACCTGGAGGAGGCCAGCTCTCCAGTACATGCACCGTGACAGTCTGTGGGGTGATGAGGATATCCCTTCCTCCAGTAGCCTAAGGAGGTATCCATACCCTGGACGAACAGACAGTGTAGAATACAGAGACTGTTATTCCACCACCCCACTCACCCCTATATCTGCTGTTACACCTACAACTAATCCTTTCATCTTCCCAGCCCTGGAGGAAGATGCAGCAGCAGCATCCAGACGTCTGGATATAGATTATCCCACCCCAACCAAGGAGGGGGATTTAGACCAGACTCTTATTACCCCCATTGCTAATCCTAATCTGGAGGGCCCTGAGGGTGCTAATCCCTTATCTGTGTTAGTTGATGTCCACTCTCAGCAACCTGGACTCCAGATGGATACAACTAACATAGCAGCCCATGGTATTGGTGGGATGGACTGGGACCAGGCTTCTAGTGAAGAGGAGGCATCGCATGATGATACACTAACTCATGATGCAGATGGCATTGATGGTGAATTACATCCAATTCCCCCTGAAAATATTGATAAATGGGGAGTTCATGAAGATAAGGTTGCTATGGAAACAGATACTGCTGAGGATGGTGAGAGGGAGCCAAGGTGTGGTAGTATAAATCAGTTCCCAGAGCCACCACCAGAGGGGGTGGCGAATGTTAATCCCCACCCTGGAGGACAAGAGGTGAAAGGTATAAGTCGTAATTCATCTGAGCTCTCCCTGGAGGGCTGGGCAACAGTGCAGGAGGAGGGCAGGCAGATAGTGTTGCCTTGGTTACGTAGTGATGCTGGAGAGCCCATCCCCGTCACTATAGGAGCTGTTGGAGGTTTTAGATTCCAAGAAGGGCATCAGATGGCAGCACTGGGGTCTCAGAGGGAGATGGACAGTAGGGGAGCATGGGAGGCCTATAGGGGTGATGGCAATGCCCCAACATACCTTCAACAGCACCACTTCCGGGGGCATCACCCTCAGCCTGAGGCAAAACCACAGGATCCAGTATTGGATCCTCAGCATTGTGATACACAGGGGGAAAGACGCTGGAGGCTTGGCTCTCAAGATCAGGCAGTAGATGCTACAGGTCACCACCCCTATAATAACCCACAGGTAACGACAAGCACCTCTCAACTAGACACTACCTGCACTTACACCACAAAAACCACAAAGACCACAACACAGACCACCAGCATCTCTTCCACATCTGCCACCCTGGAGGAGGATGCTAATCTGGTGACAGCAGCATCAACCACTCAACAGCACATACAGAAGGAGTGGGAGCATGACGATCGGTCTACATGCAGCACCCACAGCGCACACACTGATACCACTGCTGATAGTGATAATAAACCCCAGGAGGAGGAAGGGGAGGGGCTTGTCCCCTGCAGCCCTGAAGGGGGGACAGCAGCGGGAGAAGCCGGTGGTGGGAAAATTCCTGTAGGTGGAGTCATACAGGATGAATTCAGTGGTAAGAATGGGGGCTCCTGGCTTGAAACACAAAGACAGAAGCTGAAGGCTGAGAGTCAGCTAACACAGTCAAGTGATAAAAGGAGCTATACACAGGAGAGCTCTAGCATTGAGAGGGGCGAATTTGAGATCAGGAGGGAGGAAAGGGAGAGTCACATGGTAGAAAACCTAATCGAGTCAATCAACAAGAATGTAAGTGAATCAGTCACAGAGGAGAAGCATAACACAGAAAATATGTCACACTCCCAGGGGTTGCTCTCTGGGTCAAGCTCACATCATATAGAATCCCTGAGTGACTCAGCTTCTACTCATCTTCAATATGGCATGAGAAGAACAGAACAGTATACGACTAGAACACAGGAGGAAAGTAATAGAAAAGAGCTGCTCAGTCTCTCACATTCCCACCGTGATAGCTCAGTGAGTGATTCAACAACTGCTCACCATTATACACAAGGTTCATATGATAAGTCTGGACTCAATACAGCTCGCACCATGCAGGATTCAAAGCTGAAAGAGTTACAGAAAGAGACAAAGTATCAAGAGGAAGCACATAGAGAAAGTGTAGAGAAATGGGCTGCTGGAGAAACAGGGGAGGTGAGCAGCTCCAGGATCCATACTGAAAGTACAGAAACCAAAAGGTCAACTGCTCAGCATACATCATTTAAAGAAGTGCTCACAAAAAGCTCATCTTCTACTGCTCAGAGAAGCATACTGAAGGCTGGAGGCTCTGGTAAACTGCTCAGTCGACCGCGATCACATGAAAATGTCTCTGATGAGTCCATGGACGCATCCGCTAGTGTTATGCAAAGATCTGATGGAGGAAGAATCCATAGATCTCCAAATCAACAAATCAAAAAGACAGTTGTTGTTGAGGGTGATAAGTTCTATGATGGTGATGGTGACATTAGTGCAGAAAGTAGTTCCCGAAGGAGTATTGATTCTCACGTTAGTGTAGAAAGTAGTTCCCAGAGTGCACAAAATATTAGCCAGAAGGACATTAGTTCTATGACGTCACAGATGACGTCGTCATCGTTCACTGATGTCAGTTGTGATGAAGAAATGGCCTTTGTGATGGGTCAAGGTCAGAGGTCACAGAGAAAATATGGTGGCCCAGGCAGTAGTCTGAGCATCATTCAAGAACCAGTGGGCCAAGCGCCAATAGCCACTGGAGAAGACAGCGGATCTTCTAGTGTAGATATTAATGAAGATATCGATGAAAAAGAATTCAGCGAGTCAAAGCTGAGTTTGAAGATAGTCGAAGAGACAGAGCGCAATGACAGCGCTAGGCTCGACTCAACCACCACCACCACTTCTACAAGGTATAGTTACGTCAGTGCTGCCCGACGTGACGTCACAGTTGGGTCCTCACATGACGTAACACCACCTTGTGACGTCACAAGACGGGATGATGTTAATATTAACAAGTCGAGTGATCATGCTTCTGGTTTTGACGTTGGCATTGACGCTTCTGCAACCTCTGTTGAGTTGATAAGGGGTGACAATGATAACAACGCCCCTTGCACTGACAACATTAACATTGATGACATTGGAGACCTCTGCACCCCCTTAGTTACAGGAGTGGTTGATAATAATGCTTCTGTTGCCATGGTAACTCATATGATAACAGAGGAGATTCCCTCTAATGGTTGTACAGATGATGTCACCATGGCAACAACTGACTGTGCTGTGCTTGATTCTGTTGCTATGGAAGCTAACCTTGACTTAGATACTGTTGCTATGGAGAATATGCATGATAACCATGGCAACCATGACTCAGGTGGTCAAGATGAGGATGGATTGAACTGGGATAATAAATCATGCATTTCTAGCTTTTCGACAAAATCAGCCATTTCTGAAGCTGATGTTGAGAGCGCTGTAAAGAAACTGAAGGTAAGGTATAAGGATTATAAAGATACTTTAGTAGGATCTATATTAGCCCACTTTAATATGTGTGGATCTTTTGGCCATACATTTGATTGAAAGTAGCAAGTAAACTTATGTTTTGTGTCGATGGGAAATGGAATGAAGTTCTCTCCTTTCACCAATAGGCCCCGGGCATTAGGCCTGAGTTGTAAACAGGGGCAGTAATCTGTATATATGCTTTATGAAGAAAATCCTTCATCCTTCATTAAGTTCATATAACAAATTGAAATTATAACTGAAAATTATATTTCTTCGCCTAGAGCTAGTTTCCCTCTGTTTGACACCCATAGTCCAGTGAAATATGTCATTCAACAGACATGATCCCCACTGTGCCCTTAAGAATTCCCAATTTTGTGAAGCATGATTGGCATGTGACTACCCTGAATATTTGGTTTGTGTGTCATCTTTCATGTCTTTGTGCCTTTTACAATGTGTGTCATATTTGATGTACCATGTCAGTGTTGAACTCTAAGAATGCAGCGCCTATTTGTATATCATATTACATGTTATCTAACTATCTGGGCCTCAACTGTGCTTTTTTGCTCATAACCCCAGTTCCTTATCCAGCCATAACGCACTCTGAGACCTTTTCTTCGTCTTCAAGAAGCTGCTGGTTTCAATCCGGACATGTTAATAAATTGAGGAATATACAAAGTCAACTCCTCCATACGTTTCCAGTTAAAACCGTTTAGGTTCAACGGGGAATCGATCCCCGGCCGCTGGGGCAGGAGGCGAGCTCGCTGTCCACTATACCAAGCCAACCGGTGATAGAAATGAATCTACATCAAGAATTTGAAAAAGTTGTCCGACATACCTGATGTTTACACACCTCGTTAGCCTAGAATCCATGAAACCTGGTGGAGTTATTCACAGGAAAACATTGTTAGATATCCTATATGAACATGCCATGCCAAATTCCTCCATTTTCTTCGAAATAAATAAGAATCCATTGATTTTCCACATCGATACGAGTCGGCACCCGCCCCGTCGTCCGACCGGCTGACCTACATACGGGACCTTTCCACACTGTCAACACGAAGCCGAGCATGGTGGAGGCGGGTGGCGAAACGTATCGCTATGGAAAATCAATGGATTCTTATTTATTTCGAAGAAAATGGAGACAAATTGTAGGCGAACACCAACTAGAGATCGTATATTTGGCGGTGCTAGAATAACAGGGCTCGACATCCTTGGATTATACCCGAAAAATGAGTGTAAAGGTGAAGCTATGTCGGACAGAGTCACAACATGGCCACGGCGGGTTGGCAAAGCGAGCGGATCGCATGTACTTACAAAATGTCTTCTCCTGGATTAAATCTTGGGTTATAAGGTAAGAAATTGATACAAAATGGAGAAATATGTTCGATAAACGCTTTAATGCATGTTATGGGTACGCACTCGTGGGTTAATAATCCACTCGCCCTTCGGGCTCGTGGATTATTAACCCATAAACCCACTCGTGCGTACCCATAACATACATTAAACGCTTAGTACACTTAAATTCAATACCCCTACAGGGTTCACATGGGATAATGACAGGTGAACTATGTGATGTAATAAGTAATAGGACTTATAGGTCATCTAATACTCATAAATTCAAAAGGTATCAAATAAGTATAACTTCAAGGATATGAAACCCTTGGTCATCATATTGCACTATTTTGTTAGTCTGTATGTGTATGTATACACACTTTCTATTTCAGACCCTTAGGTTATAGTACCGATACAATAGTAGCAGGCCTGGGTGATTTTGAACACACGCAAGGAGATTATTCTGCACAGCCGGAAGTGTTGCATCCTGCTGGGAGGTGTCCATAGAAATATTACCCCGTAAATTCACGTTGATAATCCTCTGTAGAGAAACGTGTACATTCAGAAGAATGACTTGGTAGCAGGTAGGGCTCAAGAGCCTCCCACTAGGCCACTACCAATGTATTGTATCTGCTATACATAATACATTTAAGCTTTTCGCTCAGGAGATTAGGAAGGGTGTATTTAGGCCTCCTTATTGCTAACGATTTTTAGTGGATTGGTTGTAAAGGGGGGGCGGTAATAAACAAAATAGGAGAGAAAAAAAAGCAGGTCTTGAAGAAGAAATATCCTGAAGTGCCCTTCTCCTAAATACTTTGCATTGATATTCAAACTGTCTCCAACTGTCACATATTTTGTCACATATTACAAAATTCAGTCTTATTCAAAAGACAGGAAGGAATCAATATATATTAATACTTTCTTTTCTTTTTCAATCAGAATCTGGAACCTTCAGCAGCAATTACATTCTATCAACAGACAAATATAACCTTGCTATGGCAGTCTCAACACTTGCTTTACATTTACTGCACAGATAATATATCATACATACCAATCATAGCTACCCCGTCCTGTCCTTTTTTTTCTTTTCTGCCCTTTCTCCCTTCTTCCCCACATGTCTACATGGGTCACATTGTTACATTTTGGGGCGACCTACCAGGGCAGAGACGGCTTCAAAGACTACAGCTGACAAATCACCACTAAGATATCCAAATGGTTGCTGAAGAAAAGGAAAGAATTTGGATAGAATTAGACTATATTGTGTATACAGCCTTGTCAATGTGGTATCAGGTTTCGCCTCCAGTCTCAAGTGAGGATGTGTACCTCAACACAGGGCATTGCCATGGACTGGGTTAGCCAATAGCCATTGCTCAGTTTATCGCTAATGACTGGTTTTGATTTTCTTTTCTGATGAACAATCATAATACATAGGGTCATTTTACATGTCCACTATTTGGGGAATATTCGTGAATAATGTCACTGGCCAGGAGGTCGGGGGCGGGGGTTATTTCTATCGTGCCACTTATTTGAACATGAATATATTTCAAAGCACGTTTCAATCTTAAACCATGACAGGGCCTAGGGGATTTGGTATTTTTAAATGGTCCCAGACTTAAATTGGTGACGTTATTTTTAAACGTTCTCTGGCAATTACATTGTAAACACTGAGAGTCTGCTCAAAGTCTGTATGCCTTCCCATCTCAACTGCCAATGCAGTGCACTATACCAATAGAACCCAGTTATTCTGAAGCGTATCAGCTGTGTAAATCAGCAAACCCAGAACAGAGAGTCTAAATAGCTCACAAAAGCTTACAGCAGGAGTCTTAGTGACAATATTTAAGATAACCCTCCTATGTATAGCCCCATAAAGCTTGTGGTCCATTGCTATAAGCCTTTAGTATGGGACAAAGGGATTAGCCTAAGCAAAACAAACCCAGACAACAATGCTCTTAATATTTGATCAAGTGTGTGCTTGTAAGTCATGCTATTGTGTGTACTATTATGACAGGTTATGTAAGCTACTTGTCACATGAGAAAACATGAGGATTTAGCTGTACTTATAACATCGATTTGCAGAGGAATAACTGAGGCTTATACTGAAGGGATTCCACTTGATCAAGGCAGGGGGCAATTTGAAAGGTTCATCAATCTATGTTATAGTTTATGAGCTTGAAATAGGCAATGGTGAGCAGCCAACTATTTTTGAGACTGATTTGATAACTTTCTTATTTGATATACTCAGACAGCGGATTGGCATATAACAGACGATTTGGGGCTTATATGAGAAAAGCAATATTGCCTATCTATAATCTACAGGAGATATCGGGTGATACCCTTGCACTTCAGATGACCCTGGTCCTCCAGTACCTCCACTCTCAACCATGTGGGTGTCCAATAACTACCCTGGAGGAACCATCAGCCTTTACCTTCATCACTCCACCACTTGCAGAAAATAAACACAGTGTCAAATTGTGTAAGTGCTCCAGCCTTCTTAGATAACCACACCTACAACCAGTGCTGTTCATGCCATGGGAAGGCCACTGAAAATCCATTTCGAGCCAAGTCCTTGAGTCACACCTCAGATTGAATTTGTTTTGTTTGGAGCTGATGCTGGGGCTATATGTCAACTAGCAGTCTTTGATCAGCTAGGGCAGCTTACACGACATAATACCCATGCTATAAGGATTGTGGAAATAAGAAAAGATAATAGAATGTATAACATGAATGGGCACTATAAAAATATGAAAATGTGATGAAGCAGATATACATGTATTCCAACAACAGTCATTGCATTGTACTCTCTGTTCATGCTTAGATTCAGGATTCGGGGGGGGAGATGAACCCATGCCACAGAAGGATACAAGGGGGGGGGGCTGTTGGTATTATGCAGGCAGTCACCAGTAACCAAGTAGACATATCAGTAAATAGTACCATGTATAGGGAGCACCTTTTCAAACCCAAAACAGCCAATCAAGAGCCTAACACCCCTCTCCCCAGCCTCACCATACGCTGACAGCTGCAGCAAAGTGAACATGTTATTTATGAACTCTTAACCCTCCAAAACAGTCTCAGAATCCTTTAAGGGTTCACAAGATACACGCACCTCTAAGTAACATTGCAGGGATGCATTTACGCATCATGTCAGCCATATATGGGACTGATGCACTCCAGAAGGCTTGGCCTGATACACTTTTTGCAGCACTAGCCACCTTCCTCAACAAGGCTGTATCATTATGACAGAATTGATTGATATATGAGCCTTTTCTTTATCGGTGGGCCTTAAAGGGTTAATGCCTCACAAAGGTCAACCCCAAAGTCAAAGTTGATCATAGGTCAAAGGTCATAGGTCATCTCAAGCCATGCTAGCAATACGTGAACCCATGGTTGGTTCTTCTACTTGATAAGATAAGGAGCAACTCTCCAAACACAATCTTCAGTACCCTCTACAGGTGCTTGGCTCAAGGGTTTACCTAAAGGGTGCTTGAAGAGACTATGGGCAGCCCCTCAAGCGGACTCTAGAGGCTAATGGGATTTAGATCTAAACGTCATGCCTGTGGGACATCTTGGGGTCTAAATATGGGTAGAATTTTAGAATTATTCAGAGTATATGTGCCTTTAAAAGTTAGGATATTCAATAATTGAAGCAAACCTTGACCGTTGCCTGAGTGTGTGCCCGATTGTAAAAGGGTAAGAACGCAATTAGAATTCTGATTAGTTTACTATACATGTATTCACACCAATTAGTACAGCTCACTGTCTCAGTCTTCACATAAAGGGAATATTATAGTCAGACATTTTAAGAAATATTATTATTAAAAGATTGTGCAGTCATCATTTGATACATAATGATTATTCATAAATGGGGCCTAGATTATTTCAGGTCAGATTGTCAACCAACGTTAAATATCTTGATCTCCACTAAGATAAACTTAATCTATGGATGGTTTAGAGATTATGGAGGAATCGAGAAGGCACTATCTTCCTCCCCTCAGTAAATAAGTACATCAGTATACAGCCACACATTATACCAATTTAATCTTAAACCTTTAATAGATACATATTGCCTCCAGCCGACCCCATAGCACTAGAAAATTACCCACCAAGGCTTCATGCATTGAAATGAGGAATGGGAATAATGGTGTTTATCTCACATTGGATTGAGAGATCCATTTAAGAAAAGCACGGCCATTCCCTATATCTATATGTACATCTACTAGTGTAGTATATGGCACTTAAGGGGTAAAAGGCCCCAGTGAAATATGTCTATGTGAAGTGATGAGGCATGTTACAAGCTGGGTGGGAAGGGATTAGCCCTCGTCTCAATCATCTCAGCCACATTCAGGGAGAGATTGCTCTACTCTGTGGGATTGTATGGCTAAGCCATGTAGCATGTGGCAACGCCTAAATTTATGTTTCAGGTAACATGACCAGTGTACATTTACAGATTAGGCCGTATTCTGTCGTGTGCATGTGTATCAGGAAGAGGTTGGTTATACTTTATAGGTTTATTAGCCAAAAAGGCTTTAAAAATCTTATTTCAAGAAAATGACTCCTATCCTATATCAGGGCAGGAGATAGTGTTTGTAGCAACTGTGAGGTTGCATAGAGTATATTATTTCCTTGGCCTGAGGTATATGGTTCAGGGATGGTATGGGGATGGAAGGACCCATGAGGCCCATGTGTTGAAGGTCTGTCTGTAAATAATGTGCTTTAGATACCCTCCCTGGGTGGCTTTAGGTTCTAAGTTTGAGATTACTGTCAATGTGTGTACTGAAACTTTGAACCTGTTATCAAACCTCACACCAACAGTATCTTGTAACTATTATTGATATAGAGAAGGGGATTTCAGTGAAAAGATGAAACTAAAGGTGTGTGAGTTGGGTTGTATTCTCAGAGGATCTACACTAGAATCTAGCTAGTGAAGAATAAACCAAATTAATATACATTTTAAGGTTCATTCTAGGGTTACTCTCTTCATAATGGAGTGTATTGTACATTTAAAGAACTGCATTCGTAGGTATATATATAAATACACATGGTCCAATAGACACTTACATTTCAACAAAGGGTGATTTAGTTACTCATGCTCCACTGATTCTGTTGAAATTTGAACTTCAGGATTTATCCCATGAATAGAGTTATCCCCAGAGTTTCCGCCAGACACGAACTTTCCCAGGATATATAGGCTTTTATAATCCACAGTTCTATCAGAGTGTAGTTGATTTCAACATCTGAACAATCCATTCAATATTCCCAAGAAAATTGATTGAGAATACTGGTTATGAGGGCTTATATAAATGTGCTTATGTAAGTGTGTTGGTCAAGTGTGAGGGGTTTCTTGAACAATGGTTATAAATGACGTTAACCCTTCCCGCCCACAGCCTTTGTTGTCATTATACATAAAGGGTTAAGTAAAGGGTGTTTTCCGGGTAGGCCTATGGTATAGGGCTATAGGCCGGGACTATAGGGGTGTTGTTCACTGACTGCAGCGCCACAATGGCAGTAGCAGTGGCAGAGAGCAAAACTAAAATGAAACCGATACATTTACTCATTTCCACCATTCATTGATTACTCAGCCTGTAAGAATCATCGCTGAATAAAATTGAATCATCTTGTATCTCTCGGGGATCATCAATTCTAGCTAAGGGGACAAACCGCAAAGGACAGCATGTCTGCCCTCAGGCAGTGACCAGTTTTATACTAATAGAATAGGGGTTATAGTTTGCCAACAAGAGACAAAACACTGTGTAGTGAGTTAAGCGCCAATCTCCAGCAGAGAGCACTGCAGGGGCCACATTGTTGTATGGGTTATTCATTGGTGGCCCTGTGGTGGTGAGTGGAGACCAAACAGTAGCGACTTACTTACTCTGCCTGCCCCTGTCCAGTTATAGCATAGTTTCAACTTATCCTGTGTAGGCCACCATTTTGTCTCCCAGGCCGCCATCTTGTGGCCAGAAACGCTATCTTGTCCCCCATGACACGATTATTTGGCCAGAAAACAACATCTTGTCCCCCAGGCCACCATCTTGTGGCGAGAAAGCTATCCCATTTGCTCAAAAAAAGGCAGGAAATGTAGACATCATCTTTGTGTACATTTGTATCATCAGATAGATAAAGAGTGACAGATAAAGAATATTTATGGTAAAAATATGTAATTTATACTAAATACTTTTGTATTAGTTCAATTTATCTTCAGAATAATAGACCCACCAAGGAAACTAAAATCCCCTCTGCCCCTATGTGGCTTCAGCTGCCAAAGCTAACCCAATAAGCCATTATAGGTAAATCTCAAGAATATATTTGTTAGAGTTATGTCCATACACGGTGTGTTATGTCCATAAATGGTGTAGAATGAACCACTTCCGAGAGGAAACATTGGAGAGCAATGTGAACATACATCGTGGGAAATGAGAATGGGTAGTATGTTTGTATACAAGTGTATGTACAAGATGCCAATGGTTTTACCTCCACTGAGGTATTTTAAGTGGGATTGCAGAAATGGTTCAAAAACATAGCTGGCAACTTATGGTAAATAGCTAAATGTTATACAGTTATTAAGCCTAAACGAGGGCACGTCATGAGTACATGTACATTTTAATATGGTGTTGTGAATGCGGGGTTTTGTCCCTGACTTCAGGCATTTGTCCAATGACCTATACATTCCTTTACAAAAACCTATATTTAAGTGATTTTGGTGGGTTTCTTTGTGTGTGTTTTTTTTGTCTCTTCTTCTCCTCAGTAACTCTCATCCCGATAAAGGTTAGGCATGTGGGCTCTTCACTAACTCAACCCAGAGGCTGTTAGTATTTTCCCTTTTTTATTGGGACGTGGACACAGGGTAAGAATCTTACATCCAATGCTCCATTGGTTAAGCACCCAAACAGAAAAATTAATATTCCTTTTCCTAAAGACCCTGTTAATACTAACTTCCATATGTCTGAATAGCCTTTAGGATTTGCCCAGTGGACCCTGGGAACGGACTAGGGGCGGGGACAAGTCTGGGACTTCCTAATACATGTAGCGCTCTCCTAGCAGATATCAAGCTGTGCTGGCTGAATGGATTTTACACACTGCTCTGCTTGGTGAGTGGTAGAGTCAGGAGAGGGGAGAGCATTCAGGCGTCCCATGCATGGTTTGCCCTCCCTCCTATGGGTGGTCAGTCAGTCAGTAGTAAACTGGAGGATGAAGAGAGCACACATGGATGTATGTAGACGCACACAAATGCATTCTCACTACTGAGGTACTGACAAGTGTCAGAGCAGGAGGCATACATGCAGTCATGCTGACATATACATAATGTAGTTATGCATGTACTGGATTAATAATGATATAGTCGAGGCAGGCCCATTCCTCAGTCCATGCACTGCCAACAAGATATTCGACTCTGGAGTAGCCAGTGTTATACCACCTGGAGTAGTGAAGGCCTACCTGGTACACTGTTAGTAGTACTACAGGAGCCTACTGGAGTAAAGCTGCTGGGGAGTACTGCTGGAGGGATACACCCAGGAGGAGCTCCATGGTGGGAACTGGTATGTGAGGAAGGTAAGAATATAAAGAGATTTATATGTGTATTGATTTACAGGTGTACTATTACATGCACGTCACTCATTAGGTACTATGGCCGGGGAGATGACTGTAAAGTCCAGAGGTATGGCAAAAGGTAGGTTTTAAATATAATACGTAAGGCCCACGGCACAGAGATCCCAATTTTCCCAACCTTTTCAGAATTCTGAATTTTAGTCAAAAATTTATTTAGGGCTATTAATGCATTCTATTGAAAGTAGGATTTTCGATCCTTTTTTTTTTTGGTGATCAGTTAGTGATAACTTGTGATGTGAACGAGGATAGTTACACTTTTAGGAATTCTTGCCGTCTTAGGGATATTGTGGATGTGCAGGTGCGATTCCATGGATCTAGAAATGTCTGTCATCCTCTGCTCAGATCGGGGGGGGGGCAGGCGATATTGCAACAAAGAAACTACTAGTAATGAATTAAGATGCATTTATCCTATATATCATATTCAATAGCTTAGTGATCGAGTACCCAATTAGAGGTTCTACATGAGAGCAATATCCAATGGCACTGGCATACATTGAGGTCACAATACCAATTTCATGACTTTCCCCTTTTTACCATTGCCCATCTAGAGCTTATCCTCTGACACTCAGCTTTCCCATTATGCCATAGATCTATTGCATACATATGGACCCCAACATTGGCTAGTTCAAAGGTCCTCTGGCCAACGTCAGCAAAGAGGGTAAATACACAGAGACTGTGTCAGTAACCACCCCATCCCACCTCAGTCACCCCTATGGTCACTCTATCCTCATCCACCCAGCTCCTAAAATGAGGGATAAAAGCGTGATGCCCCATAGAGGGGTTGTATTTAGGAGAGTAGCTACTGGTCACTATATCTCTGTGTGAAAGAGACTTGGTGAAAGTATTAAGTGTATATAAAGGTCAGTAGTACAAAGGGAAAGCGATTGAATCACTGTGTGAGCTCCATTCTAAAAGTAACATTTCTAATCTGGATAAACTTGGACTCTCAAATGGAGACTAAATTTGATAGCATAAAAACTACTCCAGTCGACAGATGGATGACTCAGATGTATTAAAATTATGTATAATATATGCTCCGATCTGCAGACAACGTAGCCAATAATGATGTGTATACAAAAAGTACCCCAATCAGCAATGGAGTATTGGGCCATGCTTGTCAATGCTTGGCCCAATATAAGCCGACATTGGCCTAATATAAGCCGACATTGGCGGGTATCCATCTGATGAATTACAATCAAATTCCTGGTCTTACCTTGTGCTTTGGAGTTTATTGCCTGTCCCAGGTACCCCCCCCCCTCCTTTCCCCAATGGATCTCTCTCTCTCTCTCTCTCTCTTTCTCTTCTTCTTCCTCTCTCATCCCGTTCCCTCACATTCCCTCCCTCACTGTGCCTCTCTATTTGTTTCTCTCATTCACTCACTCCCCATCTATGGGTCCTGAGCACTATCACTCTGTCACATCCCTGGATATGTCGATATATAGGTTGTATATTTTATTATCTATGTCAGGGACTGTAAACAAGGTAGAAGGTCATTGGGGCTGTGACCTTCTACCTGGACTGTGACCTCTAAGTCACCCAACGGGAAAGGGTATTAGCCAAATACATGAACGATATCATCTGAGAGGTCAACATGGGATAAATGCCCTTGGTTCAATGTTTATGTCTTAAGAATGCTGACTGGGTTGACTGATGTCTTGCAAGCCTCCAACTCCGACTCCAACTCCATATCCTCACGCTACTTCATGCACTTGTATTGACATCTGTTGCAATTCAAATGGCGAAATTCTAGTTGAAGATGCATTTATTGTATATAAAGGAGTTCACGGTAGTATTGATTTTTTTCTGCCCCTCTCTGCCAAGCCTATGTCTGCAGGGCATTTCTCAAGATGGCATGACTTCACAAATCTACTACGATTTGAAACCCTTAAAATTAGTGTGGGTGAACTTAGTTTATGTCCCACGACTGCTCTGTACATTCAGCATTTAATGAAGTAATTACATAGGGTTTGGTATGGCAGTGTAATCATTAGTGACCACTAGATGCAGGACTGAAATGACATTAGCGTAAGGGACCCCATTAGGATTTGAAGGGGGTCTAGTCGTACCATCTTGAGGAATGCATTCCAGAGCTGATTCAACACCTGACTCTGTTGTCCCGTGACTGTTAGTCCAGTTTTCCCCATACAGGTCCACTGTAGGTAAGAATTACCTTAATTTAATACCAGCCGGTCCTTGCCCAGGTTGAATAAGTATTGAATGTCCACTTTAATGTGAGAACTTAACAGAGTGACCAGCTGTTCTCTGTCCACTCTCTGTGCATATTATGCAGACATTCATAATGTGCCCACACACTCGGTATACCCTCAGCTCTGCAGGGGTTGTTAACCCAAAGTGTGCCCGCATAAATTAGGTTTGTTCAGATTAAGTATGAACATGTTTGAGGGTACAGGTACAGGGATTAAACCTTTAAGGATTACATGATACCCCAAGGCAATCTATCTGTTCATTTGTATAACCATCTGGCAGGTTTTCGGTCAAAGAGGGGTCAGCATAATGCATGCGAATGTAGCCCTGGTGGATGACCTGTTAAGGCCACATTCATGCACCACGAGGAAGCATGAACATAATCATTGCATTTAAGCAATATTCAATTGTTCTAGGGTAAAGCTAGCCACAGCGTGTATACGGAAGTTATGATAATTGAACCAGTATTAAGTACCTATATAAGTAGAGGAATAATTACACAGGTAGGTTCAGCAGGAAAGACATTCCAGGAAAGACCCAAGTAATGAGGTGAAAAAAGCAAGATTGGGCAAAGTGGTATATTTAAGTAGAATAATACTTAAATGTGTCGCTATTCTCTCTATCCCGCTATTCATATCTAGAATTTGACGGCTAAATTAACACATGCATCGCAGAAACACATCTCAATGACAATGACAATGGCAATGATTTTATTCTCAGAAACTCACAAAGAGATACATGTATCAGTGACCAGTGAACGATTAGATTTTTTAATACAGTCATGAAAGGTAGAAAGCCAGAGTCTAGGACAGTCAGACCTAGGAATTACCTAAATAATTCTTCCTAGCAATTGATACAGGCTGATGCATAAGACGTCCCCCAACAATAGAAAAAAAAACACCTGTCCCTCCACATCCCAACCCTCTCCTTGTAGTTACAGTGTATATACCCTCAGGGCAGAACCCTCCTATTTCTGTCACATCATTCATCAAGCAGCTCCTTAGGGACTCTCTACAGCTGGGACCAGGGACCATTATTTACACTTCAGAGTGTGGGGCCTGGAGGGGAGAGAACCTGGGTTTGCAAAACTATTTACACCTTGACCTAGATTAGAGAGAGCTCCTTTCTCAAAGTTTGTTCTTCTGTTTGCCATCGTTGGCGGAAATCTGTAGTTTGGCTTCTTTTAGTAAGAGAGAGCCCGGACCAGAGGTCAATTACTGTCTAATGTATAAATGGTGTCACTTCCAAATGTGCCAAGTAGTATAGGGATCGAGGTACTAAAGGGCATAATATGTGTTTCTCACGACGAGAAACTACCCTGTTACCTCACATATTTGCAGCGATGGACTTTGTGTCTAAGGAACTGGTCATTTTTTAAACAATGGCGAAAAGGGGTTTGTGGATTTGGGAGGGGAAACCAAAAAATCAGATCCTCCACCTCCCATGGGGGGACAGAAAACTAATCACCCAGTTGAGCGATAAGGCGACACTCCTATGAAATAAAAGAGGGAAAGGAAAAATCCAGTCCTCTCTGAAGGTTGGCCTTTAGTTGAAGTGAGCAGCTCAGTGGCGGATCCAGGATTTGGAAAAGGAGGGGGCGCGGCGCAAAAGGAGGGGGCGCACCCCGTATTTTTGGGCAAATTTTGGGATCCAAAATATGTAGTTAAACTCTTAAGTACTGGGAAAAAAGGGGGCGCACACCCCCGAGCCCCCCCCCCCCCTCTAAATCCGCCACTGCAGCTATCGCTTATGGCCTGGTCTAGATTACCTAATCATCAACATACTGTCACATATAAAATTCTGTCATTATAAAATATGCAGTCTTGTGTTCAGGTAATAGCATGTCAGATGTCCAGAACAACCCATTCTCCACATGCCAGCAAACATGTAGATTAATTATAGAACAACCAATACAACTGTGAGCATTTTCCTGATCGTGAATTAGTAAGTGCCCACAGTACACTCACATGCCACATATCTTCATTATCCATGTTTCGGTCATGGCCTCCCATCAAACCTTACCTGTTCAGCTTTAAAAATAAATTCACCATGAAGTGCCTAAGTTTGAACTCTCCATGGTGTCCACAGAAGTCCTGCCTTGATTCAGGAATCTGTGCTTAACATACCTAATTACCCTTGTTCAGTGATGCTTAACGATTGCATGGGCAGGTGATTAATCAAGTGAAGTCCAATCAAGCATTGTTAAGGCTAGCTAAATGCAGCTTGTATGAGTAGTATTTTACAATAGCATTATGCAAGACACACTGCTTGTAAGTGCCCCATACTGCCCTTAATAGCAATTACCACATTTAACAAAGGGTACTTATCATTAGGCTGGTTGTCCTTCACCATTGTGGGCGATAATAAAGGAAATTGGTGTGGTCTAGTGGTATTTTCATGTCGGAAACAGCCAGTATTCAGACGGTGCTTTTAAATAGCTTTGAACACGGCAAACTCCGCTTAATCTTTCGAACTACCCTTGGGTGTTTTAACCTTCAGGGGTTAGACTGCAGGAAGTCTGGGGCACGCAACCTGGATTTCAATAATCTGAAACTGAAAGTTAATCGGCTTACAACTTATACGTTAAAGCCTTCAGATATTCCATATTTTTCAAACATTATGGTATAGCTTCATTCAGAGGCCGTACTGAAAAAAAACTTATTTTGGTATTACCTTTTTGCGCTAAAGTGACATGATATGGATGATGAACGTGACTGCCAATGCGCCAGAAATGGGCAGTCTTTCTTATGTATAATATACGGGGTACATAGGCTACACGTTCTACATACAAGCAAATACAATTTAGATGGGTTACTTGTAGGTATAATTGCTCGTAAACACGACAACCAACCCCCTATCAAGCCCCCTCCCATGATTATTGTAACTGAGCGATGGTCATGGGTGGGTATTAAATCGGTCATTTAAAGCAATCATTAAATAGCTAAACGAATACACGCAGGGACGATTACATTAGTATAAAGTCTACTTGATGACATTATAGCAGATGACAATGTAGTTGATATATCATAGAGCTGCTTATGCATTCTAGTGGATATATTCTCCTGTAATGCATGGTGATAGACAAACTAAATTTGTCTAATGGTAGACAGTGGGGTAGGCCGGGGAGTATCCCTACCTATATGAAAGAAGAGCAAGTCGTTAATCGAATCGATAATTCACTCGAGATAAAAAGCTTTAAAATCAATGTGACCAAAGGCTGTGCAAAACTCCATCAACTATGACTCCCTACCAGGGGACCATTCAATAACCCTTACAAAAATCACATTTAGAATAGGAAATCAGTAATGTATCAATGCATAATCAATACAATTATATGCCTAAGATATGTGGTTTGATATACCTTTAATTATAATATTAAATGTAAGGAATCTTTGCCTGAATAGCCTATGTATAGGTGGTATTCACGCTTGCGGCTGCTGAACCTCCCTAATGTCGCAGAACATGTTTTAGTTATTTCTAGAAAATGAATAAGCTCATGTTCTTATTGGCATGCCATGTAAAAGGGCGTGTATGTGATCAATATCTTAATCTTCGAGGCAAGGGGGCACCGTGAGGGGGCGGGGGTAAAAGAACGCAGGGGTCAAAAAGAACTTTCGCGCGTCCGCTCCATTATATGGTCTCTCTGTATAGACTATTAGAAACCGCATTGATCAGTGTGACTACCAATTGGGTTGCATGGGCTCCGTCAGGCTTCATTGGCGGCCGTGCGTGTGCGTGAACACGTCAGGTACATGTATTTTGAATGGACGCTGAAAGGTGGAGGGGGGAGGGGGGGGGTGTCACTGCATAATATCAGGATGAGGACTTTCGGTTTGATCAGAGAAGTTGTACAGTTTATTTATAGAAATAGGAAACTTTTCTATTTTTTAAGAGAGTGAATATTAATCTTTAATCTAAGGGAGTGGTCATTATTTATCAACGGGGTGGGGGGGGGTCGAGGGGGGGGCATAAAAATTTCAGACCCCTCCCAGGGGTAGACATTAACCGTTTCAGCCATGGGCCACCCGGGCCCACAGCTTGAAAAATCTATAGGCCCACACATAAAATTGTTTGCCCAGAAAAATATGTAACTTTTTTGTTAGAGAAAATGGTTGCCCTCCTTAATTGATTCAAGCAAAATTGACATGTTAACAGTCGTTTTTCTGATGTTTTTCCTTTTGCAATGGTATATAACATGGCCATGTTGGTATGGGAAAATTCTCCCTGAATATTTATCATCCAATCTTTAGGGCCACCTGGGCCCATAGGAAGGTATTTCTGGAGAAAACTGTGGGCCCGGACTCAAGATCACGGCCATTGGCCCCCGGGCCAGTGTTAGTTTCTTTCCCTGCCTCTTGAGGGGGGGAGGCTAAAAGAATTTTGACCCCTCTTGAGGGGGAGCCTAAAAAAATTTACCCTCTTTTTAGCCAAAAAGCCCGCGCACTACTATAGATCAAAGAGGGCACGAAAATTCTCTGGCATCGGGGGGTGCAAAAATATTTGCCTACTGTCAAGGGGGGAGCGTAAAAAAATCCACCATCCCCCCCCCGTTGATAAATAATGACCACTCCCTAAGATATTTCACTAAGGAAATGGTTCTTTAACTTCTCATTTCTATATTGTCCAGATTGGGCTGCGAGCCCTGTGGGGTGTTTCAGAAGCAGGTAATGTTTACAACCGGTCATAAGGAGATATGATAGCAGTTTTGATAGTGATTGTAGGCATATAACTGCATGTGTTTCTAAAGCATTACCATTATCTTACTGTGACTATAACTATATGACTGGTGAGAGATGATAATGGTTGCAGTTGTAAGTTTAGAATCTAACAGTTTTAGAAACAGATATTTAATGTTCATTATCATGTCCGGCTTCTGAAACACCCCCAGTTGGGTGTTTCACAAGGCGTTCATACTTGTTACCAGTCATAGGAAACTATTATTGTAAATTTAAGAGTGGTCATAGGCTTATGACTGATGGTGTTTCTAGAAGGGCTTTATTATCTTTAGTCATATTTTTCTTATGACTAGTCATATTTTGCTGCCTGTTTAGAAACACTTATCAGTTGTAACTACATACTTATGACTGGTTCAGTTGTAAGTTTCAGTTGTAAGTTTATCATCATAAAAAGTTATAGTTTCAGTCATAGGAGGTAAAACTGGGAAAATACCCCTCTGAAATCATTCTGAAAAGGGGAAATAACCCCTCTGATGTCATTTGGAAGATTGCAAATCCCCAAAAGTTACAATCAGTTATAACACATGGTTATTATCATAATATCTCGAGTATAGGCCACAGCTTTTACACAAGAAGCCTCAGATGAGTCCTATAGGATTTACCTGAACTCATGGTGCGTCTTATAGGCGAGGATTTTACTCTATAGAACAGTGCTAAGATGACCAAAATTTGACCCCAGATGAGTGCTATAGGATTTAGTCTAATTCAGGGTGTGTCCTATATGTGAGGGGCGTCCTATACCCAAGGATTTACGGTAGGGCACTATGTATGATCACATACCCCGTACCCACCACTAGGCAGAGCCCTCTGCCTACTCTACCTAACAGCAGCATCATGCCGACCCTACGGGAGTTTTTGTATCAACCCTGTAGGGTCTATATGATGCTTGAATGTAGCCCTGGTGAGTTACTCGCTAGGGCTGCATTCATGGATTAGGCTATATGCATCATGCCGATCAATGGGCACGATGTGCACATTGATGCAAAATTATGGTTCCAAAGACCCATGAGTAATTTACAACAGGGGGAGGGGGGATTTTTTTAAAACCTTGACGGGGGGGGGGGGGTACATGTGTGAGTGAGCAGGGCATAATGGCCCTCATCCATTCTGGTGGCTAGGCGGTACACTACAGAAGTAGTAACTATGTAACATGTAGGAACCATGTACAACATGATGGTATTTTGAGAAATTACATTTGCATACATTTTTGATAAACGTGGCCATCAAATACCTCCACATGTGTTGACCCCTAGAAACACCAAAAACCAGTCCTAAGCTTGGTTGTAAAAAGTTATGACTGCAGTCACAACCCAGTTATATCTCCTTGTGAAACAGATAGTTATGACCAGTCATATCAGTGACTTATGACTGACTGGAGATAATAAGGTCATAACTTTGCAACCAGCCCTCTCCAGTCATAGAAACGGAAAAGTTATGACTATTATTATCTTTGCCGTGTGAGACACCCAACAGTGGTCGTGAATTAAATGGAGTGAACTGCAGCCAGTCAGAACCCAGAGTATGCACAGAACACTCATTTTCCTTTTCATTCTTTTTTTTCTTTTTTTTCTTGTGAGAGGTGGAGGTTAAAGGGACTTAGTTTGTTCCTATTACTGCACTCTAGTAGTACCACATTAGCTCAAACTTATCCTTTGAAGTCTCGTTAAATGAAACCATTGAAATGGTTCAGATTGGGATCCTGCAATCCGATAGGTAAACAAGGAAACCATGGTAGACTCATAGACGTTGTTTGACGTAGATGTTTGACAGACTTCTGGCATATGTTACCCGTAACGGAATAGTTCATTAGCTGGAACGGACAGCCAGGGATACTGTTACTGTAACGGGTCATATAAGCCTGGGGTTATCGAAATACGCATTTCCTGATCGATCCAGGGTATACATTGGTTTTACCAGTTTATACACTAGATGGCGCTCCAGTAGCCCTGTTGCTTACATGGGCAGGTCCAGCATCCACTCCCAGGGCTCCATAGGTTTACCATTGGTGCACAGACACCCCTCACCAAAATGTCCATTTGCAATGTGCAATAGAGCTCCATGTCTTAGAAATCAAAACTGTACACAGAGAAATAGTGTGGCTATACTCACTGTCAATATAAAGAAAATTGTGAGCCAAACATAAGGCAGACCATTACAAGCATGTGGGCCCATTTCAGGTACTGGAGTCCAACCCAGACATGCCCCTGTAGGAGTGGCGAAGTAGCATGGCTGCCACTAGTACCATCTGTTGTATCAAAGCTGATGAAAGGGTGGTATAGACTAGCACTGAAAACTCAAGTTAGAAACTCGGGGAAAGTCGTCAGTGTAGATGACTTTAGGTCCTCAGAGTGAAAATACACTACTGTTATTAAAATGATAAAGTTCATGTTTGAAACGACTAAGGGCCAAAACATAATATAATGTATGAGTGGGGTTTAAATAATAAAATTATCACACATAATTATAATAACGTGATGGGTCAAAAGTGCACGTAATATGACGGTTTGTGGTTGGTTAATGTTCACCAATGGAAATAGAGCTTTTTGTCTCTTTATTGGACATATCCATTGCATACCTATAAATACCGTCATCGCCACAATTATATTTGAAAGGGCCAATAATATTTATATGACACACAGCAATAGTGGTGATATATAGCGACATAATATATTTTGGACATCAGCCAAACAACTTCAACCAGTGTCTTTCATTGCTTTTTATCCTGTCATTTTACAAATGATGCACTATACAATTACCCTAGCTACTTTTTTCTTTTTCTTTTTCTCTTTTTTTTTTTTTTTACATAAATTATGGTTTTAATGATTCACAATGGAAATATGCCTGTGGGTAGTCTTTTGACCTGATACCTAGAATATCCTTGTGTGAATCACTTTGTAGGTAAGCTGGTGGGGAGGCCTTAAGATTCAGGTCAAAGTCAATCAAGTAATTTATGATCTTTATACACAGAACTGTAACGAAATCCCTTGGGACTTTGTCTAAATAAATATCTATGTAAATGTCAGGAATGGCAAGGAAAACAAAGTCACTGGAATTTCAGTTAACAAAGATAAATATTTGTATTCTGGGAAATATCACAGATACAGTCAATAATATACATTTCTGTCACAAATATATCTGGTCTAGCTAAGGTCTCACTAAAGATAATACCACCAAAAAGATTTGAGTACAGTTTGGTACTAACCTTTTTCAGATGTGGAGTTTGTTCAGTAGTTTCAAGCAAGACCTCTAAAAAGTTCTAACAGTTAACCCTCCTTAATTATTCATGAGATATGAACGAGCAATCTGATTGGCCGAAGCTATCTCTTGTTCCATCCCATGGTGCACTGCTCCCAATTATGACATCATAATCCAAGATGGTGGATGTCATGCATCAAATCCCAAGAAATAGCTAAAACTTTCTGACAAAAGTGTCAATTACTCAATAACTAGACATAGCTAAGGGTTCATATTTACAGGGTAGCTAGATATATCTATAAACTAATGGCTGCTGAAGTTTGGAAGGGAAACTCCTATTCTAAGGGGTAGTTTTAGGCGCCGAAGTGGCGAGCGAAAATAGCGTTTCCGCGGAAATAGCCTATTTCACTACACTCTCCCTACCTTAATCTTTTACTCGTCCTCGAGTAAAATAAAACTGTCTAAGGTTTACCTACCAATGCTCCATTTAAATATGAACTACTCAGTGGTGGTATGTAATAACTATGAATATCCCTAACTTGTGACAGACAAATAGATTCCATCTAGATCAATCTTAGTTACAGCGATTGCGCAACTACATAGATTATTTCTCTGCTGTAACTTGTGTAGACGTCCTATCATCCGTGGGTTTCCGCCCTTTTGTCCATATAATCTTGTTAACATCCGTGGGTATCCACCCTTTCGTCCCTATAATCTTGTTAACATCCGTGGGTATCCACCCTTTCGTCCATACCTAACTTGTTCAAAAGGAGGGAGGGGTCAACTGACCAAAGTTTCTTTAGACGAAAAAAACATTTGTACAGGTCAGGAAATATCAAACCACTGAACACAATCTCAGTGGTTTAAGAACCTCATTTAATACTTTTTCACTTCAGTGGTATTGTATTCAAGTAGAACTCTATATAATTACCAAAAGCCTAATATACTGAGAATAAGTTCTACATCTCAAAATATAATTTACATTGTGTTGGATGTCACACAGAATAATTCACTATGTACATGTTGAAAACTGCAAAATGTCAAATACACATATACCCTGCATCACTCCTTGCAGAATAAACTCTATATACAACTCGACTCCTGTTGAGTACTTCATAACAATGGGAATAATTATTAACCATGTCAGCTAAATACTGCTGACACCTTTGAATAACTTTTCTCCCCTCCTATGAGAAAAATTGATGGTATATTCCATCAATTAACAAGATAAATGTTGGAAGAACATCCGAACGCCTAACGAGGCGAGGTATTTCAAACCGAAGATTAAGAATGCTCTGCGAGCCACTGTTCCTCCTCTTGAGGATCTACTTCTATCATAAACTCAGCTCCCGAGTACTCAAATGTAGGGTAGATAACTGGGGGGTCAGAGATCGTAACCTGCCTCAGGCAGGTGCTTCTAGCCTCCTCTTCCAAACTGGATTCCAGGTCATGAAAGTGTTGGTCTGCCAGGTCAGAGTAGCAGGTTCTATATGGACCACAACTGTTTCTTAAGGGGAGGACCGGTATGGGGGAACATATAGTTTCCAAGGGTGTATAGCAAAAATCACCAGAAGAAGGTGTCGCTTCATCGGTTATATTAAGTAAATAGTGCGTCTTAAAATCTTCTGGCCTGTCTTCAGCACCAGAAATCAAGGGGGTAGGTTTTTCGGCCTCCAGGATGTACCTGGACTCCTGGTCCTCCTTTCTTCTCCGTTCGTGGGCTCTTCCCGCACGAGACTTCTGTTTTTCCCTTCTGATCTTGGCATAGTAGTGGTTCTTCAGATGATTAAACTCGGCATCACTTGCCTTTGAAAAAGTGTGCCGCCAAACAACATGGCACCTCCTCTCAGGTGCATTAGGGTTTTCTCTCATGTGCTGCTCGAAGCCAGATAGGCAAAATGATCTGCCACAGTGGGCGCAATCGTAGCTGTAATGTTCTCTGGCCGACTCGCAACCCTCCATTGTCCGGTCGCAGGCCCAACATTCGAGGGTGCAGAAGATGTCGCGTCTTTCGCAGGCATGGGACTGCTTACAACCCGGACAGAAGTCCACTAGATCAACCTCTCGTAAAGACATACTGCAATAAAATAAACCCAATTATTTGTGTCTGTAATTAACTGAATGCGCCAAAGTGGCGAATCCCTGAGGGACCCACGTGCATAAAAAAATATTCAGGCGAGTGTCATGGGAACACTAATGCTTGGAGTGGCCTTTAAGACAGCCTTCCTCCAAGCCTCATCAATATAACCTCGGGTCTTTTCACATTTGTCTACATGAACTACTCGTCTGCGTGAACGCGGACTCTCTCTGATTTGAACATTCAATGTTCCAATAGTGTCTGTAATGACAAACGGGCCTTTCCAGCCAAGCTGGAGTTTGGGAGAGAGACCGGTCTCTTTAACAGGGTAATATACCCAAACTGTATCTCCGCGCTGAAAGCGCGATTCTCTAGCCCGTTGATCATAATATTTCTTCTGCCGAGCCTGAGCAGCTTTCAAATTATCTCTTGTTAGCGAATGGCTGCGTCGCATTCTCTTGGCCAAGTTTTCTACATATCGCGGATATCCGGTCCCTTCTGTCTCATACCCTGGGGCTGCTTCTTGAATGTTGAAAGGTACACCACATTCTCTCCCCAACATTAGCTTATTTGGGGTATACCCTGTCGTAGAATGAATAGTAGACCGGTATGCCATAGCCATGAGGGGTAGATGTTCATCCCAATCTGTTTGTCTCTTGTTCACTAGTTGTCGTAACATTCGGCCAACAGTGCGATTCAATCTCTCAACTTGTCCGTCCGTCTGTGGTCGGTATGGTGAAGTACGTATCTTGTCTGTACGAAGGATCTTACACATCTCTTGTATTACCTCCTAGGTAAAATCAGGTCCTTGGTCCGTTAAGAGTTCTGCAGGGACCCCAAACCTTGAAATGACGACTTCAACAAGGGCTTCTGCGACAGTAACAGCACGTTGGTCTGGTAGAGCAACGAATTCGCACCATTTAGTGAAGTAGTCGGATATAACCAGGATTACTGTGTTGTTATAACCTGTCAATGGGAGTGGTCCCATAATGTCCATTGCGAGACGTTCCATAGGTGCTCCTGTAGGCATATTCTTCAGAGGTGAGAACTTGGAGCGGTTAGATGCCTTGGCTCTGAAGCAGATATCACATCGCTTGCACCATTCTCTGGTGTCGTAACTCATTGTTCTCCAAAAGAATCGGGACTGTCGAGTTCTTGCCAACGTTTTAGCTTGGCCCATGTGTCCTGATGTAGGGTGATCGTGCATCAAAGTTAGGATAGCGGAAACATGGCTGCGTGGGAGGAGTATTTTCCCGATGTCACCTTCCTCTGGGTCTTGAAAGCGATAGCAGAGTAAGCCCTCCTTGTTCAGATATATTCTGTCAAATTGTGACCAGTAGTACTTCACGTCTGGTTCTTCGGCAGCTATGTCATCTCTAGACGGTTTAGTTTCTTCCCAAGTGCGAACTATCTTCAGCACAGGGTCTGCCTCTTGAGCTGTCTTGATTTCTTCATCTTGCCATCCATCAGCAGAGCCAATTGGGGTGCAGTCCTTAGTAGTCTCCTGTCTCTTTCTACGGCTTCTTCCCCTTCTCCCAACAGAACTTCGAGTTGAGACAGCGCGAAGCCTTATCTCTGTTCCATCCTCTTCAACCTGGTTCCATGTCTTCTGCCTTTTGTTCACATGCGTACGTTCTTTAGAATTTTTCCTTGTGGGTGGGCTAGAAGCAGCTCGCGGTTTCCTCTTGGTTGGTGCCGGGTCATCATGTTCCCTCCCACACTGAGCACATGGAAATGGACATGGAATGCGGGACAAAGCATCTGCATTGCCATGAAGCTTTCCTGGTCGATGTTCTATATCAAACTCAAACGAGGCCAATTTGTGGAGCCAGCGAGCTACTTGTCCTTCGGGGTTCTTCTTTTCTAGGAGCCATCTTAGAGCTGCATGGTCAGTACGAACTAAGAATTTCTTCCCATACAAGTAATGGCGGTACTTGTCCATGAAGTCAACTACCGCCAGAAGTTCTCTGCGTGTAACACAATAGTTTCTTTCCGCTTGAGACAGGACTCGACTTCCATAAGAGAGGGCACGTTCTACATCATCTTGCTCCTGAGAGAGCACAGCTCCAATTCCGCAATTACTAGCGTCGGTGTCTAGAATATATCGTCAATCCTTCTTTGGGTATCCTAGTATAGGTGCTTTAATTAGTTCACTCTTCAGAGTATCAAATGACGTTTGCTCTTTTTCTTCCCACTTGAACGGTGTGTCTGGACCACTGAGGGCATGTAGGGGTGCTGCTACCTGAGCATAATTCTTTATGAATTTCCGGTAGTATCCGGAGAGTCCAAGGAATGATCTGACAGCTTTCTTTGTAGTTGGAGCAGGCCACTCTTTTACCTTGTCAATCTTGGAAGGGTCTGTCTGAATCCCATCTTCACTCACGACATGTCCAAGAAATGAGACTTCTCTCTGGAAGAGGTTGCACTTCTTTGGTTTTAACTTCAATCCTGCCTTACTTAGACGAGTGAATACTTGCTCCAGACGTTGAAGAAGTTCTTCAAAGGTTGACCCAAATACAATGACGTCATCAAGGTAGAGTAAGACACCATTTCCCCGTTCCTCTCTGAGGACATGCTCCATAAGTCTTTCAAAAGTTGATGGAGCATTACAAAGCCCAAAGGGCATTGCTGTCCATTCATATAGCCCAAAGGGTGTAGTAAATGCTGTTTTAGCCTGATCTGCTGGGTGCATTCCTACTTGCCAATATCCACTTGCAAGATCTAATGTGGCAAACCATGCACCTCCGCCCAGTTGAGCTAGATTATCTTCAATGTTTGGTAGCGGGTAAGCATCTTTCTCTGTAAGATCGTTTAAACGGCGGTAGTCTACACAGAAACGATTACTTCCATCCTTCTTCTTAACCATTACAACTGGTGCTGACCATGGACTTTCTGAAGGCTGAATGACACCTTGTTCTAGTAGCGTAGCTAGTTCTGTCTTCACTACCTCCTCCATATGTATCGGCAATCGCCGAGGTGGTACTTTCACCGGCCGTGCATCACCAGTTCGAATCTCGTGTTGAACCAGACTGGTTCTACCTAATGGTTCCCCACTACATGCGAAGGCCTCATGAAAATTTACAAGTAATGATTTCACCTTATCCGCCTGTTCAGGCGAGAGAGCCTTTATACTATTTTCATACAATTTCTCAATCTCATCATCCATTTGACCAGCCACGATGGCCCGTCTGTAGTAGTACCGGCCTGTGGGCTGGAGATCCTCTTCTTCCACTTGGACTACTGTAGCAATAAGGGATCCTTGTTTTATCACTACTTCTTCAGATGTGCTGTTGATGAGATGTACAGGCAGCCTCGCCGTTGTCATAGATACAACTGCTTCTTCTGTTGATAGTCCCATTTCTTCCTCCATCCTAGGGTCGCCTGTGACCACTCCAAGTGTAAATGGAGGTTCCTCATGTAGGACACCAATTACTGGAAGTCCATGCCATGGTGGAATTTGCAAATCACTTTCTGCATAAATGGTTACAGTCCTACGTCTCACATTTTCTTCTAAGGGAAGTCTTCTTTCAGGTTCATCATCATCAGCAAGACGGACATTATTGTCTCTCCAGCTCCATTCCCATCTGTTTCTTCGCATGAAGTCACATCCTAAGACCAGTTCTGGACCAACATCAGTGATCAAGAAGTCATGCTCAACAATTCCAAGTCGGGTTTCCAGCGTCAAGTGAGCAACATTATGTATCTCCATTCGGGTGTTATTAACTGCACACACCTGGAGCCCTGGGTCAGCTGGTCTTAAGTCAATATTTGCATTCCGGAATTGTAACCGGTTAAGGAGTTCGGTACCCATAAATGACCGTTCAGCTCCAGTGTCAAGTAAAGCAGTGATATGTTCATCACCCTTTGGTGTTGAAACAGTGACAAGCACCCTCATTTCTTCCGGTCCAGGCTTGGCCAGTTTTATTCCGACCATACGAGCAGCAGCGGGGTCTGGTTTCTTCACTGGGACAGTGTCCAGAGGTCTGGGGCGCTGCTGTGATGCATTAGGGTGTGGACTGTCGCGGCGTCCTTGAGAATTCCATCTTGCAGGAGATGGGGAGCATCCTCTTGCTCCTTGTTCTTGCCTTCCATGGGGACTCTGTGATCTAGGGCAATCTCTTTTGAAATGTCTTGTGTCACCACATGTGAAGCATCCAGTAGATTGGCTTCTCCCTGGGGATGAATGATGACTGTGGGCTGGACTACGGGGACAATCTCTTCTTATATGTTTGGTATCTCCACAGGTGTAACATCTGCGTGATGAATGTGGGCTCGGTGTGCGTGACCTAGGGCATTGTCTCTGCCAGTGGCCAGGGTCACCACATGTGAAGCATCCACTCGATTTCTGTGGGCTGCGACTTCTTCGTACATTGGCAACCTCCGAAGTTAGCGTATTAACTTGGTTTTTCAGTTCTTGGATCTCTCTGGGGGTAGGCAAAGGTAAAGGCTCAGGGCTGGTACCTCGGAACCTAACCTTAGTTACATTGTTGCGGTTCTCGGGGGTGTGCCATGCTTCTTCTCGTGCTGCTGCCTTCACAGCTTGATCCAAAGAAGTAGGTTCAGCATCATATACTGCCTTGCCTAGGGCAGGATTTGTAAGCGCTTGAGTAAATCGTTCGATTGCGATTACTTCAGCTGCATCTGCCGCAAAGCCAGGGTATGCCAATTTTACGAGATACCGGATATCTTGGGCTAAGGCAGGTAGTGTTTCTCCTTCTTTTCTTACTCTTGATTTAAGCGCTGCCTGGTGGATGGCTGCCTGTTGCTGTGCGCCGAAACGCTGTTGTAAAGCTTCATCAAGACTCCTGTATGAGCTAATGATGGCAGGACTACCTCCATCTACAAAACGCTAAGCATCGCCAGTCAACTGTACGAGTAGAACATCGAGCCGCTCGTCTTCATCCCAATCATTTAGCCGACACAATCTTGAGAAATAATTTCGGTATTCTTCCCAAGGTATGGTTCCATCATAAGGCCTGGGCTTCACATGATTGTTCTTCTTCTTCCTATAAGTATCTTCACGGGAACTTGAGGTCCTAGTATCTTCGTATGCTGTGGTTGGAGAAGACGTTTCTTCAGTATCGACAACAGCTTGTCTTCTCTGTTGTCTGCCACGTCCCTGCTCTCCGTTGTAGGGTTCGCTTGGATATCTGTGGTCGGAATTTCTTGGCATCTGGTTCCTGCCTGGAGGATCACTTTGTGATGCATAAGTAGGTGGTGTGCTCCTCTGACGTCGGTCGTCGCCCCTATACCCTCGGTACTGGGGGTCTCTTGGATACCCATTGTCAGGATTTCCTACTTCGCCTCTGCATGGATTATTTTGGAAGGCATACATAGGTGGCGGGCCCCTCTGACGTCCATCTAATCCCCTATCTCTGCTATGAGGATCAACTAGATTCATATGTTCTGGATTTCTTGACACTCCGTCCCTACGATCATTTCCATATGAATAGATAGGTGATGGGCTCCGTCTAACTACATCTTGTCTACCTTGCCTCTCTAGATTGCCAGATTGGGATGGGTCAGGACGGTAGTAACCACTATCCGTAGGGGATGAATGCCTTGGTCGTGTCTTCTTAGTGTTACGTTGAGGCTTCTTTGGAACCGGGTAAGACGGGATAGCTGACCTACCTGGTCCTCTCTGAGGTGATGACTCATCGTCGGTAGAACTTGATGATTTTTTCGGGTAGTCATCCCTCTTACGAGTCCTACTTCTTGTGACTGGTAGGGTGAATTGTCTCACTGGACTTGAGTCTGAGTCTTCCACCCGTTGTTGAGATGATGCCTGGCCACCAACCTGAGAGTTGGAAGTCATGGGTGGGAAATGTGCCCGGTTGTCTCTCTGAAGTTGACCTTGACCATGACCGTCTCTGGGTCGGTAGATACCGGAATTCACCTGACCACGAAGTCTATCTTGCATTTGTGGTGATTGGTTGGACATCTCCTGCATGAAGGCCATCATTCCATTAACAGCCTGTACGACAGCTTGGTTTGATGCTTGGAAGGCCTGCCAATCAGGTTGCGGTTTAGGCGTTGATGTTACCGTGTTGGGTGGTTGGTAGTCGCTCTGGCAAAAATCAGATCGGTCATCCATGTTGGTTGGTTGGTAATTGCTCCGGCGAAAATCGGATCGGTCACTTGTCGTGGTAGGTGGTTGGTAGTCGCTCTGGCGAAAATCAGATCGCTCACTTGTCATGTTGGGTGGTTGGTAGTCGCTCTGGCGAAAATCAGATCTGTCACTTGTGTTGATGTAGTGTCTGGTGCGGAACTGCACGGCTGAATCACCTCGATCTTGATAGGCCTGGTATCCTGGTACCGTACTTGCCATAGATGCGCCTGTATCGCCAGCAGCGGCGAGGCCTTGGGGCCTATAGCGCGGATCAAAAGTGAAAGGTCGAGCGGGTCGTACTGGACTATTTTCCCTTGATGAGTCCTGGTGTCGGTAGGACATCGCCATATTGATCGCCTATCTGTTCTAACAGGTTTGGAGGGAAGGCGGGTAATTGGGTCAGACACAACACAACAGCAGGACAATGATCCTTGATTTTCAAAGTTTTTTTTTTTTTTTTTTTTTTTCAAAGGATATCAAAATCGCTCGTCCTTCCTTCCGTACGTCTGCACTGCGCTAGCTACAAATAAATACAAGTAATGCACAGTGGGGTTGGGACCAGGGTAATATTGGGTGGGCTGATCCCTATCACTGTCTGAGCGTTGTGGAAAAATTCAAGTGTTTAGAAACACAGTGAGTCAATGTGACAATATGTGTATAACATTTACCATCTACTAGCAGTTACTATGATACAAACTGGACAATATACTGAGTCCAGCGATTCTATCATCCAATACAGACTGACCGGTATTGTCTAAGAAATAGTGCTAGTAGTCTATGAATAATAATAGATGATATACACAATATCAATATCCACAAACAATAGAATACCAAACTGTTAACTTTTTGGTGGATTTCTAAGCCCTAACTGACTCAACAGTAGCTGTAGGTAATATAATATTACCAACAGTGAACACCAATAAATTCAGTCTATCACTGATCTGAAGTATCTCCAAAGAGCAGTGAAATGTTAATAATCTCAATCAACAATTGTCAGTTGAAGGGGGGGGTCTATAATATTTTTTTTTTTTTATAGAACCTACCCAGTGCTGACTATTATTATTGTCAGCTGTTTGCAATATCACAATACACAGTGAACCCTATACTAGGTCACTGTCACTTTCAGTTTCTATTACCACAATACTATGAGGCACTAGAATATATAAATTCACCACATCCCAGTACAAGGTGTGGGCAAGCAGTGAATAACAATTATAGAAATATGGATATGGGTTTGAGTTGACTAAAATGTCAAATCACAGTCAATCAGTCAACAATAAATTTGGTATCGAATAGGCCTATATCTGTTTCGGTCTATTCTAACCAAGACAGTAGCAATAATATATGACTATCTGAGCTATTTTATAAAGAGCTCAGGCTTCAAAGGGTTAATGACCACATGCCCACAGTGACAACTACCGGGTAATTTCCGAGTCACTAAGTCCACCTATGATTTAGATGAAGTTTAGGCCTGGTATGTGGGCTCAATGAAGGGGGAAAGTCAACGACGAATTTAGGCCGTCACTTTCGCGTAGATTTCGTTTTCGTTTTACGTTCACTCTCTGGTCAATTCTAAGGACCAGAAACACCTCCAGGCTCGATATATCTATATAACTAACCTATGAACACCTCACCTGGGTGTTCTACTAATAATATCTATTTTAGAAATGATTTGAGCTAGGAAACATGCCTTGGTGTAGACGCAACAACTATAGCGAGTTTCAGCCGTCAGTTCACAAAGTTTTGCGCGACTTTCGGGACAATCTCACGGCCCCAATTACACCTCTAGAATCAATATTTTGTAAAATCCAACTCGTAGGCTATGTACCCTGATACTCTATGCTAATAAATACACGTTTAGAAGTGATTTGAAGCTGGGGAATATGCCTCAGTACAGAAGCAAAGACGACGACGAGTTTCGGCCGCCACTTTTGCATAGATTTTGTATTTGTTTTACGTTCACTCTCTGGTCAACCCCATGGTCCAAAGACACCTTTAGAACAAAGATTTCATAAAACCAATTCGTAGACACTCTACCCTTGTACTCTGGACTAATGATAATACATTTAGAAGTGATTTAGAGCATGGGATTTGTCACAGTACAGTGACAAAACGACGACGGAATTTCGGCCGTCACTTCGCAAATATTTGACGTTCGTTTTCGGCCAAACTACTGGCCCCAAAACAGACTTTGGATGAATAAATATATCAATAACAATCTCTTATACCCACGTATGACTATTAGTAAGGATCCCTACCTTACTCAAACATAATTTAGATGCACTTTTACACTAGAAACTGTCACCGTACAGTGAGAAACTACATGACGTCGTTCAAACTTCTTTCACTTTTCAACAAGCACATCGAAATGTAACGGTGGGCGTGTCCCTAACTACGGAAATTTACGTTAGCAACGGATGTCGCCGTAACTTCGGCGAGCGAAATACTTTTGAAAATAAATGATTGTGGGCTAATTTATTAGGTTTGATTAAAATATATAATCTATCCCACTTCTGACACCAATGTAACGAAATCCCTTGGGACTTTGTCTAAATAAATATCTATGTAAATGTCAGGAATGGCAAGGAAAACAAAGTCACTGGAATTTCAGTTAACAAAGATAAATATTTGTATTCTGGGAAATATCACAGATACAGTCAATAATATACATTTCTGTCACAAATATATCTGGTCTAGCTAAGGTCTCACTAAAGATAATACCACCAAAAAGATTTGAGTACAGTTTGGTACTAACCTTTTTCAGATGTGGAGTTTGTTCAGTAGTTTCAAGCAAGACCTCTAAAAAGTTCTAACAGTTAACCCTCCTTAATTATTCATGAGATATGAACGAGCAATCTGATTGGCCGAAGCTATCTCTTGTTCCATCCCATGGTGCACTGCTCCCAATTATGACATCATAATCCAAGATGGTGGATGTCATGCATCAAATCCCAAGAAATAGCTAAGACTTTCTGACAAAAGTGTCAATTACTCAATAACTAGACATAGCTAAGGGTTCATATTTACAGGGTAGCTAGATATATCTATAAACTAATGGCTGCTGAAGTTTGGAAGGGAAACTCCTATTCTAAGGGGTAGTTTTAGGCGCCGAAGTGGCGAGCGAAAATAGCGTTTCCGCGGAAATAGCCTATTTCACTACAGAACTTGGAAATTAAAAATCAACCAATCGACTGGTTTTCGAATGGTACTTCAGTAACCTTTTGATGTTAGACATCTAAATCAATAGGCTGTTATAGCCCCCTCCCCCCCATCCCTGGAACTGTTGGTCATACTACAGTGATGGCTTGAGGGTATGAGGACACTCTCCTAACAGTTTCTTGCTGCGGATATGCTTTCACCATACACCTCTGCCCCAAGATGAGTAGGAGTGTGATGGGAGCGGATGGGAGATGTCCTCAAGGCAGGACATTTTTTACTCTCAATGTCCCTCTTCACATTGGGCCATGAGATCCTCTTATACTTTTTCATAATAATAGTCCCAGTGGGTTGCCATCCTAATACAGTTCATATTCTGTATAGATATCGTTATTATCAGAACGTCGACCCCAAAAAGTATGACTGTACAGTATTTTCAATGAAAATAACTTGAATAAAAAGAGTTATCCATCTCTGGTAAAATCTAGCATGTTGTGCTTTAGGGATATCTCCGACCGTATAGCTCTACCAATACTGTCTATAGCGTCTGTATAAGCGCCGGGTCCTTGACTAAGCGCTAAACTTGAAAAAAAGGAACGCACAGGGATTAGAGTTGAAAATTGCACTTTAGACTAAAAGAAGCACCGGTCTTATTCAAGTGGATTGAGTAGTACTGACATCTATTAGTACCGGGGAACCTAGACATACCATTACAGTATAGGGTTGTAAAGAGTGGACAAGGGGAAGTTTATAAATACCTTTGCTGTTCAATTTACTGAGAGCTGATTGATCTTATCATACAACCACCATCTAATTTAGTTTAAATGTAAATGGGCCACAGCGCCCAGACTGCAGAGGGTATGGATTAACTTGCTCAGGTGAATTATTGAATAAAACTGAGACTGTTTCTCTGAGTTGCATCGCCATACATGTACTAGAAATAGTGAGTTATATGTAAGCCTGATGGATACCATTCATTGTAGAATATTTTTGCGATAAGCGGATTTGGCTGGTCTGGGTTGATTGCATGGGATATTTTGGTAAGAATGTAGGTTCCCCTATACCTATCTCATTTCTGATAGGTTTTGACAACCCCTGCTCCGAAACCTTTATGTTATTGGCAGCAGGGCCAAACCAAATAGGTAGCATCATTTCTGTGGACCTTTCCATATAGATAAAGGATGGGGATGTTTGTCACTTGAATATTTCTTTGTTCAGTGTACACCGTTTGTTTGTAATCTGCAAGGTAGACAAGTTGATATCAGCTTTATGCTATGCCATACAACTTAACAGCATGTATCGGCTCTACATAAAGTTTGCAAATCAGGCGCAAAGCTGCAACCAAAACTTCTATTGTGTTCCAACTGGACTATTGGATTTATCCCAAGCTTTCCCATGGAGTAGCTATAAAGTAGGGATATTTTCATATCTCAACTCACGCATGAGAGGAAATCCCCCAGGGGGAATCCTCTAACAAATAAAAAGCAAATTCCTCAAATGCAGAATAGGCAAATTTAGTGTATATGTTACCCATTATATTACTGTATGCCCATTAATTATGAGGTTAAAGGTATTTTAGCCATGCTATTAGATTGAAATGATTTAGGGCCCACCTGTCACTCTTACAAGGTTACATGTATCAATTTTCCTTATAATGTGCTCTCACAGTCACATACTGTGTAAACCAATTCATATATGTAACATAACATTTGCTTTACCTGTTACGTGAATCTATACTGGATCGTTCTGTGTGTTTACTTCTTATAGTCTTACCCCAAACAACCCAATTCTATAGGCTCCATATCCCTATATTCAATCTCGTTCATGCCACACACAGTAGCCCATATAGATCAAGATCATAATGCATAAGCCCATAATCAATGGGCTCAGTCACACCTGGGTGGTGATCTTGATTGACTAATGAGTGGAAAGGAAAATGTTCTCTCCGTGTTAAACATAAAAAGTGCCTGGTCTACAGGTAGCTCAAAGTGAGAGAGAGAGAAAAAAGGCATGAAAGAAGGATCAGGTACTTAACCTGGGAATTAGGAAGACATTGAATTTATTTGTGGAATTCAAAGGTGACACAGAAGTCCAAGAATTGATGTAAAAGCCTGTATATAAAAGCCTAGATTTCCATTTTAGGCCTATACATTATGTAAAACTACTAAAAAGTAGGATCAGATTAGGTGAAGCAACCATACGTGGTCTGAAACCTTAGACAAAGACCTGCTGATACAAGACCTAACAGCTATTGCTAACAGTCTATAATATTACAATGTCATGGCGGGTTTAGGCCCTCGGCACCACAGGAACACTTGGTCCAATAGTCAATATGCTATAGAGAGCAGTGAAAGTAGCTTCAAAGTGTGGGTTAGGCACCATTGTTATGGGTTTTAGCGGATTAGGCAGATATCCTTAAGGATAATAGTGTATTACGACCCGGCCCAAGGAACTTAAGCTGCTATACATTGACGGTTAACCCCACTTCATGTAAAATGTATTGTAAAGGGCCATGAACGCACACTGTCTGTGCCATTCATGTCACACACTGACTAAATACTATTGTAACTAAAGACTTAAAACCGTCCTTAGATTGGTACAGAAAATATGTATAATGGATCTAGGGTGTTTGCTCATTCGATCATTATATACATATCATTCCAATACCCAACAGTAGGCTACTAAGTAAATGATTAGCCAACCCTATTATATGCTGCCACCTGGCGTCAAAAAGTATGCTGTTCTGAAATACCAGCATATATGCGTATTGTTTTTCATTACATCAAAGTGATTTGAGCACATACTTGATTTAATCAATGGAACAATTAAACAAATGCTATGTGATAAATCGCTACCTTGCCCCATAATCAAAATTAATGACCTAGAAAATATTACATTTTGAGGCAATAATTATTATTGATGTAGTAAATGTGATCTATTTCCATTTTACTCTCTGACCTCTTCTTGTGATAGTAGGGGAAGAAAGTGCATTTCCTTTGGGAAAGTCTGGGGTCAAGTAGAGGCCTCTAGTACTAAGTGTTTTCAAATTCACCGTTTGGCTGAGCTCGAGATCAGCCTACAAGGGTCAACAGACGTAGTTGTCTTTTTTTCTCTCTGGGAAAGAAAAGTGATTCTAAGGAAAATGGCATCAGAAAAAAGGCAAAAATTGGAAACACAGCGTGGCAATCTAAACAATGTTGAAAGTAGTCAGGCCTAATATTGTTGGAAAGGACGTAGAAAGTGATAGAGTGGTTTTCCATTTTCTTTTCCATTCACTCTTTTTTCATGCCTGTTCCTGTAAGTTATTTGTACCAAATGATAAGAACTAGTAATGTAACACCAAGACTGTCGACGTACGTAACACTAGGAGGTACTGCAGTCGTGTCTCTTTAGCCCTTAGCTGCTACTCTGTTTGAAGAGCAGTATACAGTGACCTCAGGTTGTGGGGAGAGTGTGAAGTGAGCAAATGATGTATTTTTGTATGTGTGTATGGGCAAGGAGAAAGGGTGCTCCGTGCTAAAAGTCAACTTTAAAATTCAGATCACTAGCTTTACAGTGATATATTGCATGTGAAGATGGTTCTGTTAGTTTTGGAGGAATAGCTTGGTAAATATGGGTAGGTATGACCATTTCGTGAATATCAATAAGCCCTACGTCTCCATGGTCATGAGATACAACTATAATTAGTATAATTTATGCTAATTAGCTAAATTAGCATAAATTTTCATTCTTTTGCCCATAACTTTTGATCTAGAAAAGATATTTTCATTCTGTTTTCACCATAGTGGACCTTGTGAAACGTTCCTTCAAATAGGATCATCGATTTCCTTATTTAGAATGAATATCACGTTTCCATGGCAACAAAAATCAACAAAAATGCTTATTTTGGCTCAAACACATTCTTTTTAATGCCAAATATGGAACCTTTCCCCCCAAAATAGAACGTTTTATCAAAAATCTTTGAATTCTCCACAAAAAAGTAGCCTATAGCAGTTTTAGTCATGTTTTTCCTATTCTAGCCCATAGTGGTGCCCCCTGGTGGCTAAAACAGGTAATAAATCCCACAGTAACCCCATTTCTGCTTGCTGGCTCACATGTTGTCTAGATGTTAACTCTGTGTGAACATTATCAAATTGCTACAGGTGTCAACCTCCGGTTTCAGCAGTTAAATTCTACCTTTTCAATTAATTTGTGTATTATGTTGAATATATGTATATATCCTCAGTCCAGCATCTTACACAGTTTGTGCATTTCTCTTACACATATCCAATCTGATCGTTTCAGGGTCCGGACGAGCAGAGGAGGAGTTCTCACCATAGCAACGACCATAGCAACAAGAACAAGGTAAACAATCACCATGGCAACAAGCAACAGAAACCTGCCGCTGCCCGCCATTATGACTGGAACAGTACTCATTTCTTCCCGGACATCCACGACATCCACATTCCATTCAGACGTAAGCCAAGGTCTTGTTTCTACACTGATCTAGACTGGCTGGACTTACCAGGTGAGAAGCCATCAACAGCGGAAGTGGTTTCCTCATTACCTAGGAACCATCAGAACCAAAAGACTTCATCAAAATCAGATAGAGTAACTTCCAATATGGTCAGCCAGGAAACCTGTGCTGACTCCCAGTGGGGAACCCGTGCATACCACCAGGGGGCAGCAATGAGGCCTCAGGGAGGCGACCGCCATAGTAATGGCCAAGTGATCAGGCGCAGTCATGGCACTGCTGATACTGTTTTCAAGAAGGACTTGGGCAGGCAGCAGGAGAGGGAGTACTCTTCAGATGAGGAGAACCGACCCCCACCTCAGCGCCTCCAGCCACCACCTGTAGTTGTTATGGCACGGGAGGCAGCTGCTCAGAGAAGGAGCAGATCTATGGATGACTACCTCCACATCCCTCACATGGACGAGTCTGCATCGGATGGAGACTCAGTTGCAAGTAGCCCAAAGGTAAGGATTTGTTCCTGGCTTAATGCCAATTGAAATACTTTTATTTGACATGTTGCAGAGGTACAGATATGTTAAGTGAATGTGCACAATTTCCTTCTCATATAATCCGAAACACCATCCCAAGAATATATCTTATATTGATAGTTATTTTGTAGACAGATTAAGAATAACCAGCAGTAAGTGTTGCTTTAATTAATAGTTAAATATGTCCATTTTATTTCATTGTGGATTCAATTCCTCTCTATCATTATAGATGATGCATTTTGTCTTCTGTTTTGCCATCTTTTCCAAGCAGGTGTGGAGGAAGAATCCACTGATGGCTCGAAAAGTCCGCCGGTCTCCCTCCCAGGAAGGGCCCAACGCTACAAAAGGCCACCAATACCAAACTGAGGCACCCTCACAGTCTCATCATAGCACACCTCCCACAACACCCAACAGATGGAACAGAGTCGACAGCTCAGAGTTTCGCAATGGGCATGATGCCTCATCTGGCTCAAGACGGTCAAGTTTCACTGAAAGCAAACCACAATCCCCAAGAAGGCTCAGTGAACGTGGGTCTCCATCTTCACGATATGGTAGTCGTGGTTCATCTCCAGGTCTTCACCGTAAGAATAGTGACAGGATCAAAGAGCAGTATGAAAGGTTTGAAGAGCTACAACAGATGCGTCGTGCCCTAGATAGTGCCACATCTGATGAGAGTCTTCCGAATCTAATGCATGCATCAGAAGAGCGGAGTAAGGAATATAGCCATATCAGAAGGCTTTCTAATGGTTCACAAGAGGCCTTCCAAAAATCAGCAGATAATGTTGTGAGACGTAGTCTCACTAAGAGAAATGCTTCACCACGAGGCAGTCAGGTGGGCTTACCTCAAGCTCAGTCAACTGTGCAAAGAGTAGTTACACCAGAGACTGCAGCAAACCAAAGAAATAACAATCAACATTCACCAGATGGTTTTGATGTTGATTTACCGAGGCTTTCCATTGAGGAACGAAAGGCTCTATTTGAAAAGCTTCAGCAGAGCCATGAGGAAGCCCCACCTAGTCATAGCTCCCAGTCTAAGCATCCTCAGGCTAGGCCTCAAGCATCCAGAAACCAAGAGCGCAGAGAATATGAGAAGCGCCATAGCCATTATGGATTTGACAATGGTACACCTCCAAAGCAAGGTTCATTTGAACATCAGGTACAGGTGCAAGCAGAGTTTAAGCACAAAGACCGCCTGCAGAGCTCATCCTTTGAGAATATTTATGATGGGGTGGACTTATCACTCGAAACCCCTGAGATCAGTGAGATTGAGTACGAACCAAGGAAATCAAGAAAGAACCACAAAGGTCATCCAAAGCAAAGAAACAATGAATCCGAAGATCATAACAAAGCAATTAGACACTGCAGAGAACCAAAGATGTATGGAGATAATAATAAAAGTTCCAAAGGTGAAAACATTAATCTGTTCTTATCACGAGGCAATGAACAAACTGTGTTTGGTGTTTTTGGGGACAGTTCCCTCACAAACCAGACATCACATGACCAGTCAGCTGACTATCACGGCTCATCACGTGACCAAACTATGTCCCCAGAAAGCAGCAGTTCAGAGAAAAGGAGGAATTATGATGCCAAAGCTCTTATTGCAGAGGAGAAGCAGAAGTATGCTGAATATAAAGCAGAATACTCAAAAAGGCAGTCATCTCATTCTTCGGATCCCTCCTTTAGCGAGGAGGAGCAGCGGGCCAGCACACTGTCACCCCAAGGCCCACAACAAACCGAGGGTGAGTATCGATTTGTTTCAATTCTGTGTGACTTAATTTTCTCCCCCAATTCTCTCACTAAGCTCAGTTGTGGATCCTTCATTTCACTTAAGTTTACATGAAGACTGATCTTTAACAAAGAACATTTAGAATAATCAGGCATTAGGATCATTTAGTTTCAAATGTACACATGGATCCACTACTGAGAATATGAATGCATTGTCCTCTTGTACAATAACAAATTCTGACATTAGACCTGACATACTGGTGATGGTTTGGCAGTGTTGGTATGGCACACAAATCCATTATGGAAACATGTATTAAGGGTACTAAGGTGCTTTTTGCCATTAAAGTTATTTATGGCTCATTGTCTAACATTAGTTAAAATTAATCCCTTTGGAGTGAATCTTTATTTCATATTGTTTGGGTCATGGTATCTGTCACTTTCTCTTCTAACGATTCTTTCACCTCCTTCCTTTGCAGGCCTATATTACTTCTTTGGTGATACAGTCTATCTCTAACAATCCAATCCCTGTCCACCCTCATTTCCTCCCTAATCATTGTAATGAAAATGATTGCAAATAATTTCATCTATTCCAAATTTGAATATCTTTTTTGATAGATTCTGTAAAAAATTGAGTATATACACGTGAATTAGAACTAACATAAGATCATTAAAAAAAATAATGGGAAACTTGAAAGTAAATAATTGCAGCTTTGGATTCAGTTTTTAGAATGAAAAGTAGTTTCTAAATTTTGATTTCTTAGTAAGATTGCCCATGAACATTATAATGCATTTCGATTTATTTTAAATGGAAATGTTTTGAGTTCATTATTATATTCTTGCAATTACTTTGTTACTGTTTTTTTATGTTTTATTTTTAATGTTGCACATTTTTTTTTATGTTGCACAGCAAAGTTATGCTTGCTTTTGAGCTTTAATTTCTTGAAATTTCAATTTTGTTTAATAGTATGACATAGGGGCTACATGAATGAACAACACCATGTAGTACATGTATGGGTTCACCCATCTTTGATGCTGGAGATTGATTAAAAATCCACTTAAGCCTCAATTTCATCATAAGCAATCTCACCGACCTTACTTTTTTTTCTTGACTGCTTTAAATATAGCTTAACTCCCCCCCCACACACACACACACACTGGCCACAGTGGTGGCCAAAGAAGGATTGAGTATTGGGAATCTGGGGGAGAGGGTTAATATCAAAGAGTCAAATAATAATTTTGTTTTCAAATGGTTATCAATGTCTTAAACTGCAGTTACTATCAGCAACTTGATTATTATGTCGAAGAAAGTAAAGTATGACCCAAAGCTTTATACCCATGGGAGTTAATCCTTGAGATGCATACAAAACTAACCAAATTCTATAAATCATTTTCAGATTGATTAATTTAATATAAAAACCTGTTTGAGAGTATCATGTTAACCAAACTAATGGTCACCTGTGACAATCTTGCTTATGGTGGAAGACCGGCTTGTCTGACCCCTTTGTTGATTACTTCGAAGACTAACAGTTGGTGATGATTTGGTTACTCATTGATTTCTGCCCTAATCTCACTAACCCAGGCTTGATGGGCGTATCGTATCCAATGACACCTACCCACCCAATGCCAATGGCCACACGACAGAGCTGGCAGCAACAAGAACAAAGCGCATGGCAAACAGCGCCAAGGGAAAATTGGTTACCTGAAACTCATAGGCAGGATTACCATAGTTACAGAGGTACCCTAATCTAAAAGTAGAGGTTAATATTAGAAAATCAGTGGTACATTGTTGCATATTTTCTCATAGATATTATAACACTTTCATACTAGTTATGATAACTGAAAGATTATTTTAGAGACATATTACCAGTTCTAGACAACATTTAAAAGGAAGGCAATTTCTATATCGTTATTACCCACTATCATAGGAAAAATGATATGCCACTGTCTTCATAGAATCATATACAACCATACATACACCTCATTCAAGTATGACATCTGCAGTAAACAGCGGAATCGGTTTCTTTCTTTAAAATTAGCTTATCATTATCAATTATTTTACAGGTTATGCTGATACAGGCAGAGGAAGTGCATTCCAAGTCCCAATATCAGTCGAGTCATCCCAGATCCAACGGGCCAACCGAGATTCCTTCCAGGCCCACACCCATAGTCATCATGACAGCTATGCTGAGAGAGTTGCAATAAACTCTCATGATGATGTAATTATGATCAAATCTTTACAAAGCTTATACAGACAGGAGACCATTTGACCAAAACCATTTTTTAAGGATCATCTAAATTAGAATATAGATTATGGTTGAAAACACAATCAAACCAGTAATGATTTTCTGCTTTTGGGTCAAGAAGAAATTGAACAAACTTGTAGTGTTGCACAGAATAACAGCATTAATCAGAAAATAATGTTGGCTGTTGTTGAATGTGTTAAAATTGCTTCTGATCAAAGTAAAGCTCTATATTATGTACCGTAATCTCCTGCATATGAGGTGCATCGTATACGGGGGTTTTAGTTCTCCCTGGATCCACAAGGGGGACACCAAGACCTTTCTTTTGATATGTGACACTCCCATGAAACCCAATCAGCAGCATATGGGGTCCAGAGGGGTCCAGGGGGTCCAAGAAACACACAGCTTTTTAGATTTTGAAAATTCATTCAGTAGAAAAGAAGTTATGAACTTTTAATTTTTCTGGCCAAATCCTAAAACTCAAGGTGTGCCTTATAGGTGGGGTGTGCCTTATACGCGGGAGATTACGGTATATCATTTTGGCACTGAGATAACTATTGGATTATTCCTTCTCACAGGTCCAGGGTTGGGGCCTGGGAAGACAACAGCTTGGATATGGACATCCTTCTACTAAGCCTGCCAGTCATGGTGACTACCGAGTGCCAGGAACCCAGCCTCCTCCTCATCATGGATCCCAAAATTTCCAAGATGACCGATATGATCAGCACCGCAACTACCAGAAAAGTGTTCAACCACAGCAACAACTGCCACTGAGTCATGACTGGTACCGTTCACCACCAATAGGTGATAATACTGGTGGTTTTGACACAAAGCAGCAGCATGCTTCTCCATATGTCATTCAGCAGGATAGAGCATATCCACAGCATCATTCTTCTAATGTCGAGCAGAAACTTCATGTTAGTGGGTCCTTGGCGAGGGATGAAGAGTACTGGTTTAACCAAAGGCAGAGCCAGCAGCAACCTCAAGCCCCTCCAAGGAGGCCACGGGATAAACCTATCAGTGTTCCCACTTCTCCAACAAGTGATGCTCAACGTTACAACTCAAAACATCATCTCAAAGCTGGACATGATGATGCTGTAAGATCAAGCAGTGCCGAAGGGTACTGCCCAGAAAGATGGTGGCAGAATCAAAGTAGTTCCCCACATGGTCCATCTCAGGTGCAGAGGAGTAACTCATGGGATCGATTCCGGCAGGAGTCTTCATCCAGAGAGGAGCATGATCATCTCCATTATCAGCGGTCATCTCCTAAAGCACACGGCTGGCCAGAAACAGTGAAGAAGTCCTCCACACAGCCACATGGTTGGGGTTCACCAGAAAACAGTCAGCGTCATAGGACACCATCCCCAAAGCAACATAAATCAGCTTTTAGACAATACTCCCCATCACAAAATCGACCAGATATAATAGCTGACTGGTCATATAGCATGTCTTATAAACCCCAGTTTGGTCCAACAAGTGTTGACAGTCAGTATGCCAACAAGCGACATCCAAAACCCCAAGACAGGGAACATTCTCGGCAACAAGGTCATCATGATGTTGATCATTCAGCTTCAGATGATTATGCCATATTGTATCCATCTCAGCAGAGGGGTTCCTACAATGATGAGCCTCATAAGAAGAAAGATTCTCGAATAAATGACTCTAAACTTCATGAACAATATGATTTCCAAAGTTATAAGGACTCACATCGGTATTCTACAACTGTAGATCACGAAATGCAGAGTCAATCAAATAGAGTCAATGCTCCACCAAAGAAACCTGAAAGACTTCACCTCCAAAGAAAACCTGATCAATACAACCGTGAATTCGATCTGTATGCTGATCCTAAAGAAGTACGCCAAATGAAAAACGTCCATAAAATCCCATCTCAGGAAGATGTGGCTCATCCTCCAAAACAGTATGCGAATGATTGGTCACTACCAATGACTGCTGAAGAACTCAGGAAACAGTTCACTAAAAATGCCAAAGAGCGTGGTGAGAAGAGACAAAGTAGTGAAAAGTACACAAAGTTCTTCATCACTGCTAGCCCTGAACCATCAGCTTTGAATAGAGTACCAACCCAGAGCCCAAGAGGCAGCCAACAATCAAGATCTGAAAATGATTCATCTAATAGTCAAGATAACCAGTCTGTTGGCTCAGGACCGAAGATTGAAAAGCTCATATCTGATATTCGTCACAGGTATGAGCAGAAAAGAGACCCAAGCCCGAAGCCAAAGAAAAGGGAAGTTCAATATAACATCCAAACAGAGCAACCAAGGCGGCGGCCTGCATATGTTGTTAAGGCCGATGAAGAACCTGAGAAACCTACTCCAGTGAACCTAGGGGCAATCAAGGCCAATCTCTTTGGTGTTGTTGGTGAGCAGCAAAACAAGGCAATGTCAATGCAGGAGGAAGAGAAAACAATGAAAGCTAATGTTAAAGTGGCTGAACTAAGGACTGAAGTGTTCAATACCAGAGATGAAATGATACCACCTGTGGTGTACAGGAGACCATCATCTAAGCACTTCAATGAAGATGATGAGCAGCACATTGTAACATATGCTTCATATAGAGACAGCAGTAGGCCACGAAGGTCCCAGATAGAAGATGAGTTGACCGATCTGGAAAGGACATATGAACAATTGAATCTCAATAATGATGATGAATGGGAAAGAGCTTTAAGGCATGAAGCAGCTACACTTCAGTCAGATGAGGACCTCAAGAAAGTCAGGCGACTTTCCATAACTAACCTACGTAAACTCGAAACCTTGCAACAAAATGAAGGAACACCTCGGCTAGATTATACTAGAACTTGGTTAGCAAGTGATGCAGCAACCCCTAGGGTGCCTGATAGTGGTGATGTGGAACCCAAAGATAAAGTGCCAGAAGAGCTTTCTACATCAGGGAAAGGCAGTCCAGAAAGTGGTGAGGTCAGGCATCATATTTCATTTCCACATGCTGTGGAGCCATTTGAGCAGCATACAAAGCAATCTGATACGCGAAGTGTTGGTGGTAGTTCTGCTCATGGTTTGAGTTCACTTCCACTGAAAGTTGGAGATGACATGGCATATAGGCGTCAACGTGGACTTTCAGCTTCTAGTGCCAAGCCGACTCCCTCTGCAGGGAGTTTCCTGGCAAGTCCTGGAATAACACCAGCCACTTCTATGGACAGCCTGAATAGAAGAGCTATGTCCAACAGGTCTCGTAGATCAAATACCCCTGATGTTGTGCATGATGACATGGCTGTTAGAAGTAGGGAAAGGTTTGGCTCAACTGGTGGTGAGGCAAGTCCTATGTCACCTGTATCACCATCACCAACATCAGCTGATTACTTGAAACCTCGTGAAACTACTCCTGCAAGGGGCCGCATGAGATCACGGCCAGACCCCATTGCTGACAAGTACCATGATGACTTTGCATATAGACAACTACGAAAGGATGTTGCACCAGTAAAAACAGAGCTACCAAGGTCTTACCAGGAAATGAGGAGGGAGCATCAGCTGCGTCCAAAGAGGTCTCAGTCATTAGATAGAGTTGATCATGGGGCAAAGGAGCCTACAAAGATTAGAGTCCACCATCAACGAAGTGCATCCATAGGAGACTCCAGACCTATACGCTCATGTGAAAGAAGAGGATCACTCTCCAAAGGTATAGCAAAAATAGTCAATCTTTTTGATGCCCCAACAAATGTTACAAACAGTGCTCCAGATCTTACTGATGAGTCTGCCTTTAAGGATGCTTATGATACCAAAGGTGATATAGTCTCCAATGAAAGGCCTTCAGAGGAACCCCATCAACAGAAAAGTAGAAGACAAGTCAGTAAACCGCTGTCAGAAAAGCAAACTCCACGTATTGTTAAACAGAGAAACGAGTACAAGAGCCGCATGAAGACACAGACACAACAGAGATCTGATTGTTACACTTACACAGAGAGTGAGAGTGATACATACAGCAGCACTTACAGCTCAGGAACCTCAGGTGGAGATCGTCAACAGCGCTCTCCACCCGATGGTGCCACATACAGTGATGAAACCGCTACTCAGGGGCCCTTAGCTGATGGTGACAATTCCACAAAATCAAGCGATATCAGTCAGAATAACAATCAACCACAGCTTAGCATCATACACCCAAGATCACCTGAGAGTAATATCCCAAGTCAGTTAAATGGATCTAGTCAGAGGCAACCTCGGCAAACCTCCAAAACACATGTTAGAACCATAGAGATTCCCATAACTCGGCTCCAGACCCAACCTCCAGTAGATGCCGTGCAGGGGTCTCCTAGAGCACAGCATACCTCAAGATCCATTGAAGTTCAACACTCAATAGGAAGGTCTACATCACAGGAGTCTGCAGATTCTGAGCCAAAGTCTACCAAGAAGACTCAGCTCTTTACAGTTCCTATGTCTCCTGTAACTCCTAGCTCACCTCAATCCCATCATAGTGGCTTAACAGAAGAATCAAAATCAACATCAGAACAGAAGGTGCAAAGGTCCAGTGTTACCAAAGAGGTTGTACACATTCACAAGTTGGGAAGTACCTCTGTTACACAAGAGCAAAAACCGGTATCTATGAATATTGTACAGACTGAGTCAAAAGTTGTCCAGTCTACTGTAAATCAACCTACAGTTCCCAAGGAAACATCTTTCTCAAAAAGTACCACTAGCAGTAGCCAGTCCATTGTCAAGCAGCAGACTGAGAAATTGCTGGCACAAAGTACAGAAGAAAAGTCCCCAGCACTAGCTGATGATGTCAGAGATTCCATGACTGTTCTTGAACAGTGGAAAGCCCAAGCTGAACAAAAGAAGCGGGAGCTGCAGGAAACTTTAGAGAAAGAAATTGAAGAAGAAAAACAGAAGGCTAGAAAGCAGAGATTTATTTATGAGCGTGAGGTTATGAGCCAGTCGCAGGTTAAGAGGATCCAGCGAACTGTTTCTGATAAAACAGAGGAAGTGCTGCAAGAAAATAAGGAGGTGAAAACTGTGACACAGGGTAAGAAACTCGAAACTCAACAGTTAATCCTTGAAGGCCAAAGAAAGATCCTTGCTCATCGTGGTCTCTTACGTAAGCCAGGAGGTAAGAAGGTTGAGACCCTGGATGATCTTGTTGCTAGTCAACCTATTGCTAGTGACTTTGAGCTTGATTTCTCTGATTATGACAATCTAGAAACTAGTGACCCAGAAGCTGGTAATGCAACTGAAAGCGATGACTCACAAAAGGGTGTGAAGGAACGTAATCTGAAGAAACAAAAGAAGGGAGGCATTAAAACCAAACTCCAAAAGCCAGATGCAAAGGACCAACAAGATCAGAAAGTTGAAGATGTTCAGCAAAAAGGAGCTGAAACTACACCTGTTGAAAAGAATTACCAACATACCGAAGTGATACACACCGAGAGAACAGAAACGACAACACCAGATGGTGCTAAAGTTGTATCAGAACAGACAACGCGAGAAGTGTCGTCCTCAGGTGATAAGCCTGCTGAAGAGGATAAAGATGAGGATATAGATGGTGAATGCAAGCCTCGCCTTGGGCGAAGACCATCTTTCAAGGACATAGTTCAGTCCTTTGAAGCTCAGGCTCCATGTTTCATGCGTAAGCCAGTTCTTCGTCGCTGCAACTCAGAAGACAGCGTTCAAACTGATGATAACCAAGACACTGTTACAGAGCCCTGGAGGCTTAGAGACATTTCTGGGTCAGAACCGAACCTTCGAGGTGATAATGAAAACCATCAGAGACAGAAATATCACAAAGTAGGTGGATACTACTGTGATATAGGGTCACCTCGAGATCCAGTCAGTGAATTCTGAAGAGACTGCCAATGCTCTGGTTCTATAAGACTTTAGAAGTCTGCATTTAAGGTGATGTCACACTAGCAAGGATTGATGTAGAAACAAGATGAAATGATACCTTTCAATGACATTGAATGTCTTAATTACTTTTGATAATATTAATGAGTTCTATTATAGTAACCCATAAAGACTGCTAACAAATTAGTTATACCTGTCTGGCAAGGAACCATCTTTAAAAACAGTTATTAAATGTCAAACAAGGAGCTGTCAATGAGTGGCATTTATATATAACAGAATGGCTTGTTGCTATGGTGAATGTAAAATGTTATGGTATAAATGTATTTAATGCAGGAACAAAAGAATTTCTGGGAATTCCTTTGATTATGCTTCTTCAATAAGAAAGTTCTGGTCATTTTTGTACACAATGAAGGGAAACTCCAAGTTTATTTGTTTTCATCTTGTTGGCTTTGGTATGGAACTTATATATATGTTGACGCATTCTCTGGCAGAATTTGAAATTACCCATCGCGTAAACGTCCACAGCGCATGAAGCTTGGTTTATATATATTTTTTTTCCAATTAAGATATATCACATACAGGTATATTATATTGTTTTAAGCACCAAAGAAAGGAACTCGATCTATCATTATTATTTTTGCTCCAGATCTATTTCTTTACTAGTCACTGCCAAAAATATATATCATCATAAAAGACTTTGTTCTTTCTGGAACTATACAGTTGTTTATGGTGAGATTATGATACTAGAACCAGTAATGTTCATGTAACTTGTAGATACTTGGAATAACAGAAAAAGATCACGAAGCCTTTGTAATAAAAAAGTAGTTTTTAGTCTTATAAATGTCTAGAAATCCAGTAATGAAACCTCGAAATGCCTTACTGATGATGTTAAGACATATGATGAGAATAGTATGTCATTCTCATGCTGAACTTGTTCAGTGGTGCTATACTAAATAAAATACTATGTATACATACATGTTACATTAGACAAACAAAAATACTCGCTAGATTTCATGGGTTATAAACAGTTGCATATGGTGATAAAATGCTACAATGTGCTTGCTACATTGGAATAGGAACTGTCTTCCATGAATTAAAATACTGCAAGTGTTGCAAGATAAAGAAGTAAAGGACTTATTATAGACATCTGTAAATTGCATATAAATGTTGCTATAGCTTTATACCTTGTTTTGTGAATACTACTTCAAATCTCGAGTGCTGAGTGTTGGTGAGTCAATAACATTTTGTAACCTTGTACATAATATGATGTGGTAGACTACTATAGACATGCTGATATAAACCATCCAATAAATGGTGCATATGTTCATTTTGTGTTCCTTGTCCTTTATTAACTCTGTATTTATATTTGTGACCGATCCTTACAAAATGGTCTGGAAGTCGCACATAGGAAATATCTAGGCAGTGAACCAGGTAGCCCTTTGGAAGTCTGCTGACAGTTATATTATAAATGTAGTGAAGTTGATTGAAAATCGTTTAAACTGAGACAATTAACATAATATTATACAATAGTTTATAAATCCGGTAATCACAAATTCTATGATCACATGTATGTCTTTGAGGCCTTATGGGACTGAGTTCAGTTAAGTAAACTAGGATTCTAAAAGCCATCGACCCATATTTGAGAGAGACTTCAAAACCTTTTTCATTATGAAGAGTCACATCTAGAAAAGGTGCATATATTTCATAAATGCCACGAGCCCTAGGGTCTGGATTGAAAGAAACCCCTCCTTTGAAAAATTAAAAATTCTGATGGTACGCAAATAGCTATAGGTATGTCAAAATGAGAAAACTCTGAAACCCAAATAAATTCCCAAAACTTGCATCCCTTTTTACCATCGGTATTAAATAACCCAATCAATTTTATGAGTTTTCTTTGTTACTGACATTTCTTAAATTGGGAAAATTGAAACAAGTGCTCAAAGTCTGCCTTTGAATAGCAAACCTCTGTTAACTTCTGTCAAAAATCACTACGCCACTGGCACCACCTGGTGGCAATAACTATCACTATTATAGTGTGAATTGCACACATCAATCCCCTCATATCATAACATTGAGAAAGGCTGTTGCCACCAAACTTTAGGATTTTATAGGACAGACCCTAAGGTTTGATAGGAAAAACATTTTAGTTTTATCTGAAGACCCTACCCCTAATTAAGGTTACATGGACGTAAATGCTGCCCTCTCGTGAGTCATATGGTATTCAGGCCTGCACTGAAGATGATCTGGGTGCTGATTGGCTTAGAAATCATATGCAAGAAATATTGGTAAAATTATGAAAAAAATCACAAGTGACCCCAAATAGTTCCTAAATGGAACAGTAGATGAGTTTTTATATTTTGCCAAGGTTTGGGGATTTTATCAGGTCTGCAAATGTTCATCTGGCCAATGGAGGTTTTGAGGCCCAAAATAGGGTAGAATGGCACTTGCTGTACGTATCGCTCCCTTAGTTAAGATTTTCAGGGTTAAGCCTATCCTATATTCTAACACATTGTGTGTGAGAGATGGTTTAATCTTGCTACGGTCGAAAATATTACCAACGAACATTACGGGGGGCTGTTTTTATGTGTTATGCTATATAGAAACATAGAGGAAATGGAATTAGTTCCACGTAACCTATAGGATGATTGGACATTTGACCTGCCTATTTCAAATGCCCTTTTAATGTCATTTTTCTGTTACAGCAAGGATGGTTTTACAGGAATCTGGCCAAATTAGTCACAGAAATGGTGTGTAAATAAAAAAAATAGGAAAACCTTGCTTGCGGAGGTAGGGTAATTCACTAAATATTGCAGTTTCTATGAATCTCCCAAAACATAACTTTTTCTGGACATAAACCACCTACAGGGTGAAATTTTCAGCAGAAAATGACATTTTAGCCTCATTTTAATCTTCCTAGGGTTATTGATGCACAGATATCCATGTAGGGCCTACCATAGGGTCCATTGGAAGTTTGGTCGGGTTTGCGGTGTTTCGTCAAAGTTTCAGTGAGAGCGCAACTATCTAATTAACCAGTAGTAATTTATCCCCCAGTGCAAATATTAGTACAATATTGATAACAGGTATTCTTGATGCATGTAACAGAAAAGGCATGCCTTAAAAAATGATCCCCTGGTAAGATATGATCTGTAAAAAGTGGGATTAATTATAGGCCTAATATTAATCATTTTTCACCAGTTTTATCATGTTTTTCATGATTTTGTGAGTTTTTCTGGCAAAATCCTAACAATATTTTGCAAAATCAATGCCCCCTTCATCATCAGGTGACTGAATTCAATGCAAATATGCAATTTGACAGCTCTAGAACTGCTGCTTGTGCAGTGCATAGATCTTTGATGATAAAAGTCGCTGCTCGGAAATCACATTGAAAACTGGTAGGAATTTCAGTGTGAATTGCACACATCAATCCCCTCATATCATAACATTGAGAAAGGCTGTTGCCACCAAACTTTAGGATTTTATAGGACAGACCCTAAGGTTTGATAGGAAAAACATTTTAGTTTTATCTGAAGACCCTACCCCTAATTAAGGTTACATGGACGTAAATGCTGCCCTCTCGTGAGTCATATGGTATTCAGGCCTGCACTGAAGATGATCTGGGTGCTGATTGGCTTAGAAATCATATGCAAGAAATATTGGTAAAATTATGAAAAAAATCACAAGTGACCCCAAATAGTTCCTAAATGGAACAGTAGATGAGTTTTTATATTTTGCCAAGGTTTGGGGATTTTATCAGGTCTGCAAATGTTCATCTGGCCAATGGAGGTTTTGAGGCCCAAAATAGGGTAGAATGGCACTTGCTGTACGTATCGCTCCCTTAGTTAAGATTTTCAGGGTTAAGCCTATCCTATATTCTAACACATTGTGTGTGAGAGATGGTTTAATCTTGCTACGGTCGAAAATATTACCAACGAACATTACGGGGGGCTGTTTTTATGTGTTATGCTATATAGAAACATAGAGGAAATGGAATTAGTTCCACGTAACCTAATGGGAATGCGTATAATGTTCTGGAGCAGGTAATGTGTTTGGGCTATTTAAAAAGGAATAGTATATGATCATTCCACAAGTACCCCCCCCCCCTCATTATCATGCAACTTTTACTACAGTAAAATTGGATCCTAATAAAAAAAAAACATTGTCATCAATAGGCGCCAGATATTGTAAAATTGATACATTTCTTTCGGGACAATGATGGTTTACTATGCCTAATTGATATTAGGCCTACATCAAGAAAGCATTTAACAACTACTGTATTACAATATATCTTAAAGAACAATGTAGTACATACATATGTACTAAGAACAAAACCCTCTGCCTTTCTTATATCCTGAGTACCCCCCCACAGCTAGTGGGCCCTGAACATCATGTCAAGAATAATTGAGAGAAGAGGACATGCAATGTGCCTTGCTTACATATGCATGCTGGAATCTAAACTCACATATATATGACATATTTACCGGTCCAAAGTAACCTCTGAGGAATGTGTCAACAAGTGGTCTGACTAACTCCCGGAGGTACATGGCCATAATAGAGATAAGCCTTATAACTATTATCTTCAAGTCTGAACAATATATGCCTATGGTAACCTACATATCTACATGCATAGATATTCTATGTATCAGTAATGTATGACGATACAATTTAAACTATAGGCCTACGTCTAGTAATGCCCGCCAATATTTGACTCCGGACGCGAGGAGATCTTAGACTACTATTTGACTCCGGACATAATGGCATGCCATTAGATCCCGGCATTTGGTTAGTTACACTCTAATATGGTATACTCGAGATATGACAAGGATCTCTCCCATATGGGCATATAAAGCACTAAACTTGTAGAGAAGAAACACACACGGGCATCTGATAGGCTTACCAGGAGGATCGACAGCAAAATTATTGACAGAAACGTAAGCTTCCAATTTAACATTTTATTAGTACTTTAGTTACCATAGGTGTAGACCTAATCGTTATATTTGTCACATATTTGGGTCTGATCTCACACTTTTACCCGAGAAAAATGTTAGAAACCTTTAATACATGTTGTGTAGGCACTCTGAAATATGTATGTATACTAAAGTTATACAAATTCATGATACTAATTCTATAAAGGCATGGCCTAACCGATTTCTCAATTCTGCAACAAGTGACTCATTTTTGTAAGGATGGGTTATACATAAAATCAGCTGCAAGTTTTGGATTGATACAGGACAACGAGTCAATAATCAACATTTATCAGGTTCTATGACACATGTTCCACACCTGAAGACAAATCACCATTTAAGTCATCAACCCTTATCAATAATAGATAAGACCTAGTAAGGAGGCATCAGAAATGACCTAGAGAATTAAAATAGAATCACAAGAAAACGTGGCAGGTGAATGAAGTTGTAAGCCCTCTGGCCAGAAATAGGTGGGGTACGCACTGGACAATATCTGAGAAGAAAAGAGCATTTTGTGCAAATTTCTAGGCTTCTTATCGAGGCTTTCATAAGTGTGTGTCATAGGTGGAACGATCGATTTCTTATTTCAGCTATTGGCTCTATCTTCTGACTGTGTCTACTGCTGGAATCAGAATAATCACCATCTGATATCACCCCATTCTCAAGTCTAACATTACCGCTAGTCCTCGTTTTATAGTCTACATTGCGCCTTTGTCATAAGGAGTAACAGTCTCCACCATTCTGGAACTTTATAACAGGAGGAAATATAACCTACACTGCAAAAATGGTGTTTAGATTTTAAACATGTTTAAGTCTAAACATGTTTAAAACCTAAACATATAGGTCAGTTAGGTGTCTCATCGACTACACATTTAGGAAATGAACATTTTTATTCTAACTACATAAACGTTTACGCTAAACATGTTTAGATGTTTAGAGTTGAAACAGTTGAATAATAGGTGTTTAGATTTAAACATCAATATATGTTTAGATACTTGGATGTTGAATCCACACCAGGTAGCAGCACTACCTTTGAATGGACAATCTGCACATAGTTATAATCAATTGTTGTGACAAATGTCCCCAAATCCCATGTTTATCATGGTTTCATTTCATAGAATGCCATGTGAATAGAAAGGGCAATAGAAAATTGACTAGATTCACCTTATGCCACCATCATTAGCATAAAATAATCAATAAGCTCCATGCCTGACACCTATCTGATGTTATTCTGGAATAGATAAGGCAATGTCCTTCCTGCCAAGCTGTTGTTCTTTCTCAAGTGTCTCATTCTGATGCAGTGTGTAATACATGTACACGTATATAGCTGTGGCTGACATCTTTGGAGACTTTGACAAGTAAATACCTGCTGATGTCCCCCCCCCCAGTAAATGAGAAAACAAACAAAATATATCTCTTTTTTTAATGCATACATGTCTGCAAACCTTAACTCTCCATCAAATCATTTAAACATCTAAACACAAAAATTCATTAACACCTAAACATAAAAATTCATAGATATCTAAACACAAAGTTTTAACCTAAACACCTACATTTCTAAACACTTGAGCTAAGCATATTGTTTGGCTAAACATGTTCAGGAAATTAATGTGATTACAAAAACGTTGCAAGAATATGTTTAGAATTGTGTTTAGGATCTAACCACCATTTTTGCAGTGTAGGAGACAATGGACGCCTACAAGAGGTCTAAGGAGGTGCTGATATTACGTATATTCGTTGGGGCTTTGGCTATCACCAGCATCGTTCTTCTTATCACTACTATCGTGTATGGCAACCGCAGCCACTCCATCAATAATCAGGTAAGTCTAAGGAAAATAACTAATTTAGCATTCCCCCTGAAAGGTTCCCAGTGGGCACATAAAATAAATTCAGCATCAAATGTTGACATTGGAAAACGGTTAACAAAAACAATCTTGATTCAATATTCTGTGCTCACTGGATATTAACAGCGACTGAACATAGAAACTAGACATAAGACTGGTTTCTGTGTCAAACAATAAAAAAAAAAAACAAGATAAAAAGGACATTTTTTGGGATTCGAGGTAAATGGCTCAAACATTATCTGTATGCACAGTGTTGTAGCAAAGATAATGTATTGAAGGGTGCTGCATATGTCATACTATCGAGGTAAGGACCCCTATTACCTGATTGCCAGTTTTAAGCACACTTTTGGGGCTGTTTATCTTGTCTCAGGTGGACCTACATGATATAGCTCACACAACAGCCCGTATACCTGACTGTGTGACTAGTGTTTTAAAGATGCATGCCACCAACAACACCAGCGCCACAGTGGCAAGAGCGCGAATTAATATTAAAGTAACCTGAACCATTCTACAAACATAGGTTTGCAATCCCATTTAGGCTAATGGAATACAAAGGTGGCTTGTCCTGAGACTAGCTACTGAGACTGCAGATAATTAATGGTAGGAAAATGAATTCTCCATAATATTAAACGTTCTATATGTATCAAATTCCTGCAGCATAATTGTTAGCTCTTATCTTCCCCTATTTTCTGATTGACTTGCATCTAAATTATATGTGAAGTAAGACAGTCACTATTCATAATGTTACTTAATTAATGTAGGCGAGAGTTCTATGACTTTATACCTGTTTAAAACCAAGTGAGTGCTGAAAAAAAAGATGAAGAGATAAAAAGGTTATACCTTTAAGAGCCTTTGCCCCTGTTCCCTGACCCTAGACCTACTTGCAGCAGTCGGTCTTGGTCCAACATACATATACGTATATACCTTGCCCTCATTGTAGTCTAGCTGCCATCTATACGTGTTCACGACAAACTACCACTGCTGGAATACTACTATATAGCATCACACATATACCGCGATGGAAACAAGAGTAAGTGCCATCACGTGTGTAACTAGCCTAATCCCCGGATCTAATCAGAATTAGATCTGGTCTTTATAGGGCTTAGTATGGACGTCCTGTGAGTCCGCCATTTTGGATTTTGCTGGTTGAGGTAAACCCCCACGGGTTCCAGTCCTATGGCCTATAAGCCAAGTAGCCCTGCGACTTATAGCCCCATGACACATGGCCGAAAAATGTATGGCCTAAAGGACATTTAGCCGAAATGTCATTTGGCCGAAATGACACATGGCCGAAATGACAGATGGCCTAAATACTTGAAAATCATTTTATGCTAACCCATTTTTCAACATTTTCAAAGAACCTTTTCAAATACAACCCCAGTACCACACCAAACCACACCAGTACAACACCATACAACACCATACGACACCATACATCACCATACAACACCAGTACGACACCATACAACACCATACATACAACACCATACAACACCAGTACAACACCATACAACACCATTCAACACCAGTACGACACCATACAACACCATACAACACCATACCACACCAGTACAACACCATACAACCACATACAACACCATACAACACCAGTACAACACCATACAACACCAGTACCACACCATACATACAACACCATACAACACCAGTACAACACCATACAACACCAGTACCACACCATACATACAACACCAGTACAACACCATACAACACCATACGACACCATACAACACCAGTACCACACCATACAACACCATACATACAACACCAGTACAACACCATACATACAACACCAGTACAACACCAGTACAACACCAGTACCACACCATAAAACACCATAAAACACCAGTACAACACCATACAACACCATACAACACCAGTACAACACCATACAACACCATACAACACCATACATACAACACCATACAACACCATACAACACCAGTACAACACCATACAACACCATACAACACCAGTACAACACCATACAACATCATACAACACCATACATACAACACCATACAACACCATACAACACCAGTACAACACCATACAACACCATACATAAAACACCATACAACACCATACAACACCAATATAACACCATACAACACCATACAACACCATACAACACCATATAACACCATACAACACCATACAACACCAGTACAACACCATACAACACCATACATACAACACCATACAACACCATACAACACCATACATACAACACCATACATACAACACCATACAACACCAGTACAACACATGGTGTCGTACTGGTGTGGTATGGTGTCGTACTGGTGTTGTATGGTGTGATATGGTGTGGTACTGGTGTTGTATGGTGTTGTATGGTGTTGTAATGGTGTGGTATGGTGTGGTACTGGTGTTGTATGGTGTCGTACTGGTGTTGTATGGTGTTGTATGTATGGTGTTGTATGGTGTTGTACTGGTGTGGTACTGGTGTTGTATGGTGTGGTACTGGTGTTGTATGGTGTTGTATGGTGTGGTACTGTTGTTGTATGGTGTCGTACTGGTGTTGTATGGTGTTGTACTGGTGTGGTATGGTGTTGTATGGTGTTGTATGTATGGCTTTGTATGGTGTTGTGTGGTGTCATACTGGTGTTGTATGGTGTTGTATGGTGTGGTACTGGTGTGGTACTGGTGTTGTATGGTGTGGTACTGGTGTTGTATGGTGTCGTACTGGTGTTGTATGGTGTTGTACTGCTGTTGTATGGTGTGGTACTGGTGTTGCATGGTGTCGTACTGGTGTTGTATGGTGTTGTATGGTGTGGTACTGGTGTGGTACTGGTGTTGTATGGTGTGGTACTGGTGTTGTATGGTGTCGTACTGGTGTTGTATGGTGTTGTACTGGTGTTGTATGGTGTTGTATGGTGTCGTACTGGTGTTGTATGGTGCCGTATTGGTATTGTATGGTGTTGTACTGGTGTTGTATGGTGTTGTATGTATGGTGTGGTACTGGTGTTGTATGGTGTTGTACTGGTGTTGTATGGTGTTGCATGGTGTGGTACGTTACTGGTGTTGTATGGTGTCGTACTGGTGTTGTATGGTGTTGTATGGTGTTGTACTGGTGTTGTATGGTGTTGTATGTATGGTGTTGTATGGTGTGGTACTGGTGTTGTATGGTGTTGTATGGTGTCGTATGGTGTTGTATGGTGTCGTACTGGTGTGGTATGGTGTTGTATGGTGTTGTATTGTGAATGGGGGCCGTCAATGGGTTGTCAACATTAAATAATAAATGACAATTTCAATGATTCAAGTTGGGATATCCACTCGAAATGAGGAGAAAGCTATAAATGGGATGAATATATAAACAAGATTGAAGGTCCAACATTGAACTTCAAATCAACTTTTGATACATGTATACAAACATTTAAAATAAGTTGATTCAACAATTTGTCCACTGAATCAGGTTGGAGAAGTATGGAATTCAGTGACATTTCGGCCATCTGACATTTCGGCCATATGTCATTTCGGCCATATGTCATTTCGGCCACTAATATTTCGGCCATGTGACATGGTGCCAAATGACATGGTGCCATAAGACTTAAGGGCCATGCGCCATGGAACCAAACCCCACTGAGAAGACATACCATGATGGGTAACTTGTCCCTGGGTAACACCCACTTCCAGGGACATGCTGGTCCCATGTTGTCAGTTCTTATCAGTGGATGTCGCCAGAACCAGCTCCAGACCCGCTTCCAGCCAATAGGGGTGCGAAATTCTGAAAGGGGCCATCCACAAACGGCGCCATGGTGGAGGGGAGGGGGGGGGGGTTAGGCCCAGCATGACGGGATTCATTTTCCATATACCTTATTTAAGTATAGCAAAATTTGCAAAAGAAAACAACCGAGTGGGGTGTGTCAAAAATGGTCAAATTTGGCATGGCGTCATTTATGGATGGCCTCAAACCCATTTCCTCTTTTATAAGCATATTATACCACCTCATATGGACTTCAGGAAGGTGTATAAATTGGGCCACCTCAGTGAAATACAGAACAATGGTATAAAATACTATGAGATAATCAAAGCCAATGCCCTACTTTTTGCCTTACAGTCTCCAACTCTGTGTGACCCAGTCTCTTTGCATGACTTTGAGAAGTATGCCTCTGAGACCATGACCCCAGATATCAACACTTATGTCAACTCTGGAGCAACCACTCAAACCACCATGAAGGCCAACACTAAAGTCTACAAGTCCTACCCCTTCAGACCAAAGCATTTAGTGGATGTCAGCAAATTGGAAACATGGGTGGAAACTCTCAACAAAACTTACACATGGCCTCTGGGGATTGCAGCTATGGCTCACCATGACTGGGTAAAACCTGATGGGGAGCAGCTCAGTGCCAGAGCAGCTCAGAACAAGGATGTGGTCTTGTGTCTGAGTGCTCAGATTGGTGATAGGATGGAGCAGATAGTTTCAGAAGTACACGGTAAGTCTATGATACCCCCCCCCCCTTTTTTTTCTTAAAGAAGTCTGACAACAGCCCACTTTTTGGGGCCTCTTCCATGTAAGGTTATTTGACAAGAGTAATTAGGAAGTTCACAGAACTGGAGTGATAACATCGATTATTCAAGTTACTTCCTTTCCATGAAAGTTATAATAGGTATTAACAGTCCCAAATCTTAAAATTCATGTAACGCTTCCTTTTTCTCCACTCACTGACCTCGTGGAGCCACTGCTCCGCGGGGTCGGTACCAGAGATGGTACCCAAACTGAGGCCAAATGCCCCCCCCCCCCAAATAACAGTGTCATTATAAAAATGTTACTGAAGATATCCAAATGCTAATCTGTGTCAACCCTCTATCCTGTAGGCCTAGCACAGGGATTCTGGGCAACCCCTTCTCAATGTGATGTGGTATTGGTAATTTTATATTCTTAAATTTGTTTATAGGGCCTGTGTGGCAGGAAACTCATATATACAGTGACAGGAAATTTACATTGGACTTTGTCAGAAGAATTGAAAAGACTGGCAGAATAGTGGTAAATTGATTTCCAAATTTGGACATCGAGCCTAGCAGAATGGATTATCTATTTACTATAGAATGCATTATAATCTCTTTACTATATGGAGTATTGGCACATATGCTAAGCTATTTCGATAATTGATATAATTATCTAAACACAAATAGAGAAGATGGAGATTAATCATATGGGCCACTGTGACATATATTTCTATCAAGAATCTAAAAAGAGCATATGGAATCATTATCATGGCCTAAACTTAACCTAAAGATATTGTAAAACATTTGTTTCCTTCAAATCCCCCTTTCCAAATGGCAGTCCTTGTCCCAGCTACTGCTCAACCCAGCACACTTCAGACACCCCCCCGGTAGTACTGCTGATGCCATTTCTCACTTTTCTTCCCTACAGGCAATTACTGTGGGGATTGGCATATCAGCCAACCCAATCCGATATGCAAAGTTCACTCCTCCAGTGTCTCCCCAAAAGGCACCCAAACCTGCTGGAGAAGCCAAACCTCCTTCAGGCCTTAACCCAGCTATGACATGGGAGGACATAGAATGGTTGGTTACACAGACCAGGCTCCCAGTGGTACTCAAGGGGGTGATGCGTGGGGAAGATGCCATCAAGGCAGCTGCCATAGGGGTTGCAGGAGTGATAGTCTCAAACCAGGGTGGGAGGTATGCTATTTTTCACTTGTCTCATTTTGATATCATGGCATACAAGGCAAACATTATTTGCAAATATGTAGGTTAGTTTGCAGAATAGCCCTTTATGTGCATTATCTACAGATAAAATTTAATGCATTAGTGTATTGAGAAGAGAATACTTCAATTTCTTTCTCCTTCAATTCTTGTTCCAGAAAGAACATCTCGAATCATGATAATATTATATGTGATATGCACGTTGATAGGAAAAAATTCATTTTTGAGTGGCCTCATTCATTAGGTTACAATTAAGCCATAAAATGACCTTTGGTTTATGTGTTTGGCTGTTTCAGGATTCTTGATGGTGTTGGCACTACATTAGATGCCCTAAGCGAAGTAGTAACTGCTGCTAACAATACAAAACTGGACATTTACTTTGACGGTGGTGTTAGAACTGGTATGGACGTAGTAAAGGCTATGATCCTAGGTAAGATTCATTAACTAAATTTTTACAAATACAGAAATTTGAGAACCTATTTTGTAGCAAATGTTTAACATCTGAAATACTTTCCTTTTATGAAGGAACATTTATGGGACATGTTAAGAATAAGCCAAATGTGGTAGACGCGGGAAAACATTGAATTCTATTGTTTGGATCAATCTAGGCCTATCAACTAGCCTAGCCAAGCCTACAACTGACAATACTGTAAACATTGATAGCAAAACTGTGTCCTGAAGTATCATAAACATTGACTTTGTATGAATGCTGTAGATCTAGCGACTAGGCCTATCAGTACATATCAATATGGTAACTGCTTCAGTAAAACCACCAAGCTCTTTAACAGTGGAAAGGGGTAATCCTTCTCATTCTTGGACACTTTGGAAAAGAAAATTTGAAATCTACCTTAGTGCAATAGGTGCCATTGGAGACCAAGGTGGCAAGAAAATTGGGTTATTACTTCACCACATAGGAGAGGAGGGGTTGGACATATTTGACAGTTTTGTATTCAAACCCCAAACTGATAACCCCATAGATGGACAACCACCTATCCCAGCAGAGAATCCTGATAATTATGACACAGTCATCGAAAAGTACACTGAGTATTTTGATAAAAGGGATCCGCAACTGTTACTCAGGGAATAATTCTGGTTTCATCTCAAGAGGGGGCCTCCCAAACATTGGAGTCATGGGTGTTTGCAGTGAAAAAGTTTGCAGCAGAATGTAAGTTTCCGAAAGACTATTTAGAACAAGCAGTCCGAGACAAGTTAATATTTTCATGTACCGATGAGTCGTCAAAATCGAAACTTTATGATGTTGGCGCAGGGCTGACTTTGGAAAGAACTGTTGAAATCCTGTACCAGAAGGAGACTACACGATACAAACTCCAAGAGTCGAAGAGTGCGAACATCAATGTAGTGCATAGCAAATCCAAGAAGTAAAGCAGCCCGAGCAAGCCAGCGGATAAAAAGGCAAAAACCAGCGACAAAATCAAATGTGTTATTGTAGAAGTGAGCACATAAAAGGCAAAAAGAACTGTCCCGCAGCAGGTCATACTTGTGAGAAGTGCAACTTAAAAGGACATTACTCCAAGGTTTGCTGCACGTCTAAATCTTGTATTTCTCAAATCGCCGAGGGGGAGAAAGACGATAGTCCCGAAGACAACGAATCGCACATATTCATAGGCAGCATGACGACTAGGCAAGTAAATGCAACGTCATCGAAACCCACTCAAAACGACAAATCGACAGATTCGAGTAAAAGCTGGTATATAAAGCTCAAGACGGGTCTAGATATCCTATCATGGTACATAGACTCAGGAGCAGAAATATCAGTGATGCCCGACACGCTCTACAAGAAGTCATACGGTAATATTCAGCCAACCAGACGCACACTGTTTGCTACTGGCGAACATCAATTACAGACGCTAGGATGTGCTCGTATTGAGTTGAAACGTGGAGATGCTACCATCCTCGAAGATGTATATGTAAAAGGCGTTAAGTCGTTATTCCTCGCACAACCCGCCATAGAGAAATTAGGACTAATACCTAACATAACTGGTGCATATATGATGAGAGCCGTGAACAGTGATAGTCCTAAATTGGACACAAAAGATAATGTCATCAAGGCCTACCCAAAGATCTTCAAAGGACTCAGTAAGCTCAAAGGCGAATATACTATTTGACTTAAAGATGACGCAAAACCTTTCTGCCTCTATACCCCATGCAGGGTACCATTGCCTCTTATGAAGAAGGCAGAGGAAGAAATTGATGCACTCGTAAAATCAGAAGTGATCGTGCCCGTAGATGAACCAACGGACTGGTGCGCGCCTATGGTGGTCGTACCTAAGCCTAATGGGAAAGTACGCTTATGTGTGGACTTGACCAAGCTCAATGAAGGAGTCCGACGTGAACTCTATGTAATGAAAAAGGTAGAGGAGACTCTTGGGAGTACATCAAGTGGAAGTGTGTTCTCCAAGCTAGATGCTAATTCTGGCTTCCACCAAGTGTTACTGACTAATTAAAGTGCCAAACTAACTACCTTCATAACACCTTTTGGTCGATATATGTTCAGGCGCTTACCATACGGAATCTCATCCGCACCTGAGCACTTCCAAAAGCAAATGGACAAAGAACTGACAGGTCTACAAGGAGTGTTATGTCACATGGACGATATCCTCGTGATCGGCAAAGAGAAACAAGAGCACGATGAGTGCCTTACTAAATTGCTGAACCGACTGCAAGATAGCGGGATCACTTTGAACAGGGACAAGTGTGTCGTCGCCTCAAACAAACTACACTACCTTGGCCAAGTGATAGATGCAGACAGCATCAGGAAAGACCCAACCCAAAGACGTCCCAGATGTCAGACGATTCCTCGGCATGGTCAATCAACAAATGAAGTTCCTCGAAAATCTCGCAGAAGTAACTAAACCTATCAGAGATCTCCTTACAAAGGATTCAGAATGGACACAAAAAGCAGCGTTCGACAAACTGAAGCAAATGCTAGCTTCCGACGAAGCCCTTGCTTTATATGACCCAGAGAAAGAGACAATCATTTCTGCAGATGCAAGTAGTTATGGTGTTGGGGCCGTGATCAGACAACGCCAGAAAGATGGGAATCTCAGGGCAGTTGCCTACGCCAGTAGGTCGATGACAAAGACCGAGATATGCACAAATCGAAAAGGAAGCATTGGCAACTACATGGGCACTTGAACACTGGAACGATCTCCTAATCAGCATGAAGTTCCATGTTGAAACCGACCATAAGCCATTAGTGCCATTATTCTCAACCAAATTGATTGATGAACTGCCAATCAGGATCCAATGATTCCGACTCAGACTGATGAGGTTCAACTTCACAATCAGCCATTTGCCTGGTAATGTTCTAACCATGCTCTCTCATGAGCACCACATGAAGAGTCAAGAGAGCATCAACAGGCAGTGGATCTTCAACATGAGGTTGAGGCATATGTAAATGCTATTATGGTGTGCCTTCCAGCATCAGATAAACATCTAGATGAAATCCGCCAAGCACTTAAACAAGATAAGACTTTAAGCGTTGTCATGCACCATGTAGAACATGGATGGCCAGAAGCTAGACGGGAAATATCTGGTCCACTAGTTAAATACTGGACTGAAAGAGGAAACCTCTTGCTACTACGTGGTAAACAAATCATTGTACCATCTAGTCTCAGAGTTGATGTCTTACAAAAACTACATGATGGACACCAAGGACTGACTAAAACTAGAGCTAATGCAAGCTCCGCAGTATGGTGGCCTGGTATAACCAAAGACATTGAAAAGAGGGTGAAAAATTGTGTCATTTGTGAAAAACACAGGAGAGAAAGAGTTGAACCTATGAAGGAACCAAATTCCCTGCACATCCCTGGTCAAGAGTGGCAAAGGGCTGACATACCTACTCCTCGTTGATTATTACTCCAGAGACATTATGTATGTCAAGTGACCAAAAATGTTGATACATCTGAGACAGTCGCCGAAATGAAAAAGATGTTCTTCCATCAAGGCATCCCTGATGTTCTGTTTAGAGACAATGGATCAGAGTTCGTATTAGCGGAGTTTAGACGCTTTGCAGATCAATACCATTTTGAACATCTTACATCATCTCCAAGATACCCCCAGTCAAACGGTGAGGTAGAGAGAACTGTTCAGACAATAAAGTCAAATCTTGAACAAGGCAGACAATGAATACCTTGGACTTCTCTCATACAGGAATACTCCACTACAGAATGGATTCTCCCCAGCTCAGCTTAACATCGGGCGTAAGCTGAAAACCAGATGAACTGAAACCCCGTACTCCTGACGCCAATCTTGTCAGGAGCAGAGAGAGAGAGAGACTATAGGAAACAAATGTGTATTAACTACGATCATCGCCACAGAGCTACTGAAGCCAACGAACTATCACCTGGAGACAGAGCATGGCTTCCAGACCTAAAGGTCGAAGGAAGAGTTGTTGGAAAAGCACCGAGCCCTAGGTCATATATCATATCAACACCAAATGGACTAGTGAGATGAAATCAACGTATGACCAGAAACCTAGGCCCTGGTCCCAATATACCAACAGACCAGCAGAGTAATCTGACCACACCTACAAAAGTGGTCACACCAACCATTACTCATCCACAACCTGTGGAGATCACTGATGCCCATCCGGTGATCCCTCCACCAACTCCTGATCGAGGTGCCACCCCTAGTGTGCCTGATCCGGAACCAAGAAGATCAAAGCGACAGAGAATTGCTCCTAAAAGACTGATTGAAGAATACTAATGACTCTTCTCTTTCAGATTACTTATCATATAACTTTATAAGTTAGAAAGCATTTAAGGTTACCAAAGAACATTTGAACATGCTATTTCATTTGCAAAGACAATGAACAGTTCATTTACTTTCAGAGACTTCCATATGCATACTCACATATAAGAGACTTATAGAATTACTCTAGAGTTATTGGTATATCATAACAGTTATCTCATTCATGGACAAGTTATCTCATACGAACACTTTGACAAAAAGTATTATCTAAAAGATAACTCTCTTAAAAAGGGAGATGTGGTAGACGCGCGAAAACGTCTACACCGCATAGACACCGCCTGGTGTGTATTCATGTAACTAGGTTGGACAACACTTCCGGTAATCACCGTAGCTGACGTGAGGTCGACCTCCTCAATACAAGTCTTAAAATGAGTTGATTCTACTTGTCTCTATTAATGTAAAAGCCCCAGAAGCTTTACGAGACCAAATACCTTCTACAGCATGCAGAGCTACAATAGCCAACGGTTGTCCCCTTACCTAGTAGACCCATCTAGGAACATGCCCAATCTTGCACATGGGCTTAAGTGAAAGCTACATCAATATTGCTATAGGGCCTATTGAAATTAACGATCTACCCTGTTGTATCATTTTATTTTTTTTTAACTGGGGGAAAAAATGGTGGATTTAGAAAAAAATAAAAAAAAAACCACCAAAACACTCATTTGCTTTAACTAACTAGTAAGAACCGAAGCCTTGCATCTTCATTCATATCATTTTCATACAATTGCAGGTGCTAAAATGGTTTTCGTTGGACGGCCTGTCATGTGGGGTCTTCACCATTCTGGCCAAGCAGGAGTGGAGAAAGTGTTTGACATTTTGCAAAAGGAGATGGTTAATACACTGAAGCTGATTGGTGCACCAAGCCCACGTGACCTAACACCTGACATGCTCATTAAGGGAGATTCCAGCACTGATTTAGCCATGAAGAGGATGTCCAGTGTTAATCAATAATATTCTGGTCACCACTAAATCTACTTCTCTGGCTTCATCAATCTCCTCATAACTTGGGGAATTACTAAAGGATTAATCTTTATAAACACACATGTGTTCAACAGAGCCTACATTGCATGTAGCCGAAATGTGTGAGCCAGCAAGCAGAAATGGGGGTTCCTGCATCATTTAGTACATGATTTAGCCACCAGGGGGCACCACTATAGGCTAGAATAAGAAAAATATGCCTAGATTTGCTATAGGGTACTTCTTTATGGAGAATTCAATGATTATTGGTAAAATGTTCTATTTTGGGCCTAAAGGTTTCAAATCAGACATGTAAAAAGAATGTTTTTTGGGCCTAAACAGGCATTTATGTTGATTTCTGTTGCCATGGAAACATGATTTCATTCTAAATAAAAAAACCAATGATCCCATTTGAAGGAACTTCCCACAAGGTTCACTAGGGTGAAAACAGAATGAAAATATCATTTCTAGATCAAAAGTTATGGGCAAAAGAATGAAAAATTATGCTAATTTAGCTAATTAGCATAAATTATGCTAATTATCGATGTATCTCATGAGCATTTAGACATAGAGCTTATTGGCATTGAGGAAATGGTCATACCTACACATATTTAGCAAGTGATTCCTCCAAAACTAACAGGAGTATCTTCTCATGCAATATATCACTGAAAAGCTAGTGATCTGAATTTTAAAGTTGACTTTTAGCACAGAGCACCCTTTCTCCTTGCCTCTACACATGTCTACTGCTTAGTACAGGTACTAATAAAGTATACTCGATGTGTTAACTAGCATCCTCTTTGTAGTTGTATATCTGATTCATGAACCTAACCTTATACACATGCCAAGTGGTCCCATAGATAAGGCAGACATCCCGTGGTTCTCTGAGGGGGAATCCCATGAGAGATAGGCGTGTGGGCCCAGGTCCATACCTTTAGACACTGGCTGCCTACATGCTTGACACATGCCTTTTACGAATCCAGCATGCACAGAAAGTATGGAAGATTCTTCACCGTGGAGGGAGGAGTCTGTGCCAAGGTTTCAGGCTGTTCATATTAAGGTTTTCCCGGGGGGGGGGCTTCCATAAAGTATGTACGCATTTCTTCCTGGAAAACTGACCCCCCACCCCCCATGTTACATTATGTACACATCTGGCAGACCCCCCCCCCCCCTTAAGTACATACTCAATTGCCAAGCTGATCCTCCAGCTTCCCCAGTTAAGATCCACATATCATTCTCATCCTATATATCAGTGTTACTACTAGAGCTCTAAATGGGCATTCATTATTCTGAAACAAGTAACCTGAATAGGGGGCTTGGTGGAAGCAAAGTTCTTTACTGATCCCTCCCCCACCCGCACTCACCAATATTAAGGGTAAAGTATTTATGGACCCAAGTGTTGCCAAAATGATGCCATTATGCCCGCTTTTGCCAGTGTAGAATCTTAATGGCTGGCCGGCATAATCAATGTTCATATGGCCTGCATGAGAGGGAAATGGCCTGCTTAAGAAGCTGAGACACTGGTCACTTTGAAGACAAGTCAAAAGTTGTCCACAGTCACCCATGCTTTTGGCTATAGTGTCATGGCCATATAGTGTTTTCGCCACATCGTCTGGGAATCATTTGGACCTTTCAGCACCTCTTATTCTATATTATGATCGGTTTTTATGTATAATTACCAGATGAAAGTCTCACTACCACTCACCTTAGATGTTCAGACATACCTATTACAAGAACGCATGTAAAAAAAAATCAACCCCATGGTACAGTTGAAAACCTATATTATTTGTTGGGGGAATAGGCGATGGTTTCAACAATCCCCCCGACCCCAACTTTAAAATTGCTATGATTTGATCCTTCACCTAAAGTGGGTGGAAGCCAGGCCTAGGAAGCAAAGCTCTATTGGGGAAGGGAGGGGCTCAAAAGTGTTCCTTTTGGGCTATATAATACTTTCATATCAACTTACATAGGTGGTCATCCCATTGGCATCGGCCCCAACCCCCCCCCCCTTATTCCTTCATCCTCAAAGCACTCCCCCCTTATCTTTTGAAATTTTGTCTCCCCAATCCACAACTGTTGTAAACTGACTACAAATATGGAAATTCCAGGTGTTAAATCAAGTTATTCAGCTCTTATTCTGTCTCAAAAAATTAGGAATGCGTACATAAAGAGTATAATACATCAAAATGCCCGTTGACCACCTCCCCACCCCTGGATTTCATGTACACATTTGTATGCATTTGGCAAGACCCCCTGGGTTCGTACATACTTTATGGAAGCCCCTCTGGTATAAGCTCATTGCATAGAATCCCAAAACAAAATTGTAGATCAAAATATTATTGATAACAAGACATGTGGCATTAGGGTTTCCTCCTTTTATTGGGATAATTTTACATCGAGAAAGGGAGCAGCATCAATTCATGGAGTGAAGAATACGAAGATTGAGTGAGTAATAGATGTTTAACGCCATTTTGACAGCTAAGGTCATATTCAAGGCGAGAACTACATTACACATTTTCACAGGGCAATGTGTCAGTGTCCGTGCATATGTGCACCACACACATCCTGAGGGGATAGAAAAGAGGAGAAGTAGACCCTTTTAAGTGGGCTAGGGAAGCCCGAGAATACGAAGACCCCGAATTCTAAAAATAATAATGACCTAGGGCTTTATCATTTTGGTGATTTTATCTAAAGATATAGGTCACAGATGGCTCCGAGTAAATATGAGTTGATTTTGATACCATGGCATTGGGAAACCCTTTTGGTAACATGGGGTAATCCTGTGGCAACATTGGGGAACCCTTGGCAATATTGGTGTGCCCATGGCAACATTCAGCAACCCCTTAGTAACATAATAGATTGTTTGTGGGAGTGCATAAATCAGAGTGTATGGCTCAGGGTTAATATGAGTTGAGTTGATCCCGCTACCATTGGGCAACCTCTTGTTCACATTGGCCAACCTATTAAGAATCTCCTTGGCAACAATGGGCAACCCCTTGTTAAAGAGAGATAACCCAGGGGTAGACACTAACTTTTTTAGCCACCTGGGCCAACAGCCTCTGAAATCCATTGGCCAACACTAGGGTGTTACATCGAAAAGTTACTAATTGTCTCACACTATATCTTATCAATGGATCGGATAGCGACCTGTACTAATCTAATGCAAAAGACAGAATAAGGATACCTCTATACTGGTAAATGCCTGAGAGCTGTCCAAACCTAGAAAATGAGTGATATTTTGTCCTGGTTGTTCTATATATAATCTAGGAGGCACCTATACTGTGTGTGCAGTAGTTCATGAAGCTCAGTACATTAATAGATGTGCTATCATGACTGAAAGTATGCTCAAAATCCGGAGTAGGCATCAGTAGATATAGAAAACATTACAGGTGCATTTTCCTGTTCAGGTTTATAATTTTATAGGGCCCAATAAATTCTTATTTTTCCTATGGCGTGAGAACCTTTGAAATATATAGTTTTTCACTTGGAGAATGAACTATGCACACCATTTTAAAAGTTCACTTGGTTTGATATGCCCTTATATCCATAGAATAATCCTGCTAAATTAGATTATTAGATAGTGTCCTCCGGATTTGAGATTGAATGAGGCGGTATCCGATGCCCCTACTGTGGCTACATGGTGCCATGGACTGCCTGAGTGCGCTAAAATTAAAAGCCGCCTACACTTTACATGACTGTTATGTAATGAATATGAATTATAGATGTATAATCATTATTATCATTAGATCTATGCGCTTATTCGATGGCTTTAATTCAAGACCAAATTTGTATCGGAGTCCTGTATAGTTCAGTTTCTACATGAATATATGTAACACCATGTGTGGATTCTGCGGATATCTGCATTGGGGACACGAATCTCGCACCCCTATGTAACTGTCATACTAGTAATTGTGCATGATCAAGTTGTCATATGAGAAATATCATAAGACTTAGTGGTATATAGTGTAAATACATTAAGCTCTCATAAAATAGTGTTATTTCCAGTTGTCACTGGTTTATTCAGCTTTAGGCAACATGTAAGAAATATCAATCATACAGTAGTTAGTATGTAGGTCATTTGTACATACAGTAAATATACAGTAATTTATAAAGTATAATGTTCTGTTCCACTCCACCTGTGAGGTAATAATAATACAATGTCCAGCATAGTTCTAGGTGGGTTCCCACTCCTAGCTCCTGACCTGCTGCTTAGAGGAATAATGTAATAATGAATAACTTTACCCTCTGGTGGAAGTCTTGAGGAAGATACCCTCTGGCCACTAATGATAGAAACCAATGCCTGTCTAGCATAGTTTCACCATAGTGCAGTGGTATGGCAGGTAGCAGGAGATGACTGGAGATGTTACCTCTAGAGCGGTTCTTGGTGTTCTGCCCTCTAGGAGGTGCAGCCAGGCTATTTGTAGCAAATCTTGGAAAAGCACCTCCAGACTGACTGGGGCCAGTAGCATCTGCCTCACTCTGCAATTGTTTGAGGGGAGGCTTTCATGTGTCACTGGGTCCACAAAGGACCCCCATGGGCGCCGCTGTGTCCCCCATTGTCTTGGTCGGTTCTGTAACTTCAGACCCTCATATCTCGGTCGTTTACGCCGCTATAACCGCCATTTTGCGCATGCGCGGAGTTGAATATGCCAAGTTTATAATGCCCGCTGGATATAACACCCTACCCACAGCTAAAGCTGTTGGCCCAGGATTTGTGGCTGGAAGAAGACATGTGGTACCGTTATGTCAAAAAACAATGAAAAGGTTGAAAATCTGAGGTCTACACAAAAAATCCCAAATGGGCCAGTGATAGTGTCTACCCTTGTAATCCATTTGAAAACCCTTGGCAACATTGTGCAACCCTTGGCAACATTGCGCAACCCATTGAGAAACCCTCTTGCAACATTGCATAATCCCTTTGGCAATGCTGGACAACACTTTAGCAAAATTGTGTAATTGGATAACCCTTTGGCAACCTCTTGCAAAAAGTAGGCAACCCATTTGTAACATTATGTAAACTGGTAACCCATTGGTAACATTGGTCAGCCCAGGGTTCCCACAAAATCCCCAGACTCGAATTCCCTGACAAAAATCAAAATTCACCATGACATTTTAACTATATTATCGGGGTTAACCTCCTGGCATAATTCCTGCAATCGAGGTGGAAAAAAGTCAACTCCAATGGATTTTGCAATAAATATTCAGTTTTCCCATTTTCCTTCACTTTCCATCAATCAAGAGATTTTTAGAAATACCATGACTTTCCATGACGTATGGGAACACTGTAACCTCTTAGTAACATTGGGCAACCCATTGGGAATGGCTTTGACAATATTGGGTAGTTACACTGAGCAATCCCTTGGCAATGTTGGGCAGGCCTAACCCTTTGACAACCTCTTGTTAACACTGGGCAACCCATTGGGCAGCCCCTTGCCAAAATTAGGCAACATGTTGGTAACATTATGTAATTGGCTAACCCATTTGTAACATGGGCAACCCATTGACAACTCCCTTGGCAACATTGGGTAAACCATTGGGAACCCCCATGGCAAAACCAGGCAACTCCTTGGCAACATTATATCATTCAGAACCCTTAATCAATTCCTAAGCACCCTTCCCTAAGCAACATTGGGAAACCACTTAGCAACATTAGGAACTTTGGGAAACCCATTAATCAGCAATGTTGGGCAGCCCCTTGTAAAACATTGGGAAATCACTTGGTAACACCAAGCAATCCCTTGGCAATATTGGGAAATCCCTTGGCAACATTGGCCAACCCATTGAGAAACCCTTTGGGAACATTGTGTAACCCCTAGCCAAATCAGGTAACCCCTTGGCAATCAGATAATTCTTTGGAAACCATTTAGCAACCCCTTGGTAATATTGGGCAAACCAAGCGACCCCTCAACAACATTGAGAAACCAATTAGCAACTGCTTGGTAACACTGGGCACCCCTTGGAAACATTGGGCAACACCAAGTGACCTCTCAGCAACATTGGGCAAAACCTTGGCAACATTATGTATTTGAATAACCCTTTGGTAACCCTTAGCAACATTGGGTTACCCCTTGTCAACATTGGTAACATTAGGTAATTCCTTTGTAATATTGGAAAACATATTGGTAATGTTGGGCAATCCCTGGGTAACATTAGGCAACAATGAGTAACCTATTAGTAACATATGGTTACCAAATAGCAATATTGGGTTACCCCTTGGCAACACTAGGTAATTCATTGGCAACATTGGGAAACCCATTGCCAACATTGTGTGATTCCTTGGTAACATAGGACAACACTAAGCAACCCCTTGGCAATATTGGCCAAACCCATTGAGCAACCCTTGGCAACATTGTGTAACCCCTTGGCAACATCAGATAATTCCTTGTAAACATGGGGAAACCAATTAGCACCATTGAGCACCCCCTTGGTAACATTGGGCAAAACCAAGTGACCTCTCAGCAACATTGGCCAACCCCTTGGCAATATTATGTAATTGGTTAACCCTTTGGTAACCCTTAGCATTATTAGGTTGGCCCTTGGCAACATTGGTAAACCCTTTGGTAACATTAAGTAATTTCTTGGCAACATTGGGTAACCCTTCAGCAACATTGGGTATCCTTTTGGCAACATTTTTTGATTAGATAGCCCTTTGACATAGCAATACCTTAGCATCTTTGGGTTACCCCTTGGCAACATATAATTCCTTGGTAACACTGGGTAACCCTTCTGCTAGACATTACAATTTCCCTTCTATCATTAGCATTGTGACATATTTTTCACTTAGGCTTTAACATTAAGTTCTGTGGTGTTCATGTAAATTTCCAAACACAAGGGTTGCTGGAGGGGCTATTTTTCACAGATTAGTATAGGGTGTAAAGTGGACGTTCAATAAAAAAAAAAGAAAAAGCAATATATTAGTATCGCAAAAAAAAAAAACTGGGTCAATAATCAAGACTCACCCGAAGTAAATGAACGAAGAAATATTCAAATCTAACTCAAAATGCTAAATAGGGGCATTCAAAGTATTTGAATTGATTATATTTTTAGGACCAGAAGTGATTTGTTCAATAATAAAGCATCTCTGGGTGAAATGTGTACTAGTAATATAGGACTGGTTCAGAGATGCCACTCACTGATCAATGAAAAATCTGAAATCATACTAATTTTGTGGACTCCCAATAGGAAATGCTTACATGAAATAAATCCAAGAATTTGGAATTCCTAAAAATCTACATGACATTGTACTTTACCGTAATAGTACAAACAGGTGAACTGTTTGCTTCAGTTCTATGCCCATTATGAAAAAAGTATTGTGGAATGTTTATTTGCGACCTAACTTTGTACTTTTCTGTAGTTTTGACACTAAAATTTGAACTTTTAGCCTTTGTTCTATGCCCGAAATAAGAAAGTATGTGCAATGTTTATTATTGTAATCTATGTCCGATAAAGAAAGAATTGCAATGTTTATCATTGTGTAATTGGAGAAAGTGTACCTCTTTCCCAGAAAAAAAGCCCTAAACCGATGGCTATGACCCTGAGGCAACTACTAGAGGTGGATTTCAGATTCCTCAAGTGCACTGTGCATCGATTACATGAATGTCAGGGGCCTAAGGGAAATTCCTAAAATCTTTTGAAAATGACTGGTACTTGAGTTCACCCCCCCCCATTATATGTGATAAAATGATATCTGAATGAAATGTTTAGGTAACGCTACCTACCCTAACGTTTATATGGGCCTTTGTGATAATAATTAGATTATACAGGCAATTTTAGGATCCCACTCGTCAATTGATAGATTTGACATTTTTTAATGAAAGTGTCTTTGAAATTTAAAAGTCCTACCTAGGCCACTCTTACATGTCAGTTTCCTATGCAGAGGCCTGTGGTTTTTTGTTTTTGTTTAGGGTGCAACATTTTTTATGAGTTCTGAATTTTCAATTCTTTCTTTTTGGTCACTCAGTATGAGATTCTAGGACCCTAGAATTTTTTTTCCCCTCCCGAATGTGTGCGAAAAATCTCGCCCTCTAGACAGAGAACGGATATATTTTAAGGGTGCCCCCAACGGCTTAACCGGGCTTTACATACTACCCAATGTTTTTTTTATGCATCATCCTAATTCCTACATATAGGCCTTTCCACAAATGCTTGTTAATTGGGCGAATTTGCTACCGTGAAACTTCTTTGAGGCTAATCTAAATTTTGGATTCTCAGCAAATCTGCTGTAGCAATTTCTTTTTAATGGGTCTTCAGCTGAGATTCACATTGAAACATTTCTACGAATCTTGAAATTAAAAAAAAAATGTAAAGCCGCCCCTGAATTATACATACAAATTACAATGGACGTAAACCGTAAACTAGCATCTGTTTTGGAAACTATAACCTTTTTGGTCCTCGTATGTTTTTAGCAAAATTGTATTTTGATGTCTACTGTAAAACCTCACATGTAAGTCGAATTTTTTACTGTTTTGTTTTTGTTTAAGTTGAATTTTTCACTCCAAGTGGGGGGGGGGTCGACTTATACGTAAGGTTTTGAAAAATGTGAAATAAATGTAGGTGGTCCAAATTAATTCTTGGGGGGTTGAATTTGCCAAAGGGCAAATATAACATCTCATTAACTATTTAAACGACTTTTATTACCTGGTTAACTGTTTCAATTGATTTTTTTTTTTATTATTTCAAGCCTATTCAGTATTTTCTATGCAAGAAAAAGCCCAAAAAGGTCGGAAAATGGTTGTGGGATGAGGGTGTAGGACCCCAAAAGTTCTCAAGTTCTTATAGGTGAGGTTTTACTTTTTGTTATGTGTTGATATAAGTCGAATTCCTGGCTCTAAGTTGGGGGGGGGGGGTCGACTTATAGGTGAGGTCGACTTATAGGTGAGGTTTTACGGTAATAAAATATTTACAATATACTCTGAGTAGTAACCTCTCCCATCTAGGTAACATTTTTTTTAGCCTACATCTTTTCAGGACAAAAACTGAAATAATAAAGACGTCTGACAAACAATTGTAGTTTTTGAAGTGGTACTTTAATAAGCATTTCACTAATCACAGAACTACACTAAAGGGATATGTAAGGGGAAAGCAATGTACACCACAGGGGCAAGCAAACAAGACAATAATTACTTTAGACATTCAAAAATCGATCAAATACTTACACCAATAAATGATCTTCCTAAAAAAGTTGTGTGTTTCAAGGAACCTGACCGTACCAAGTATAAAAACGGCTGACCCTAGATTTTTTTCATCATTTTTTAAAAAGAAATTCTTTCATTTTGCTTTAGATATTTAGTCAATTCATCAATACGCGTGTCATCTGGCTGAAAGCCCTACTGTAATACCTGACGTATAGAGCACTTTGCTTATAATGCACACCCTAGACTCATGCCACAATTATTAAAGGTGCACCCGGGCTCTTATTTCAGGCAGCTCAATACTGTTTTTGGGAACGTTCAACAATTATGTCACTGCTTATGGAGGAGGGGGGGGGGGTCTTTGGGTTCCTCTATATATTCAGTACAAAAACAGTGACAAGGGGAGAGGGTCCTGAAAAATGCCTAAATATTAAACAGTGACATAATTGTTGAACGTTCCCTTAGAGTATAAAAATTCAAGCATATAAGACGCACCCAAAAGTTTGGTTGGTTGTATTTTGGGTCCATCCCCATGCATAAGCTGCAGCCCATACCCAGGGCATTACAGTACCTCATCTCTGAGAAACACACAACTTTTCGTGTTTTTTTTTTTTTTTCTTTTTTTTTTTTTAACCTATTAAGCATCTCAAAAGCTAAACAAACTACAAATTTCAGTAGCACTGTGTTCCTCGTGGTTTGAAACCCACTGATTTCTTTTTCTTTTTCACTTCACTTTATCATCCTTGGAAACACACAAAATATCTCTTCCTTGATTGTAGGATTCTGGAGGTCCTAATATTCCACCTATTTCAAGTATGTAGTAACAACTTCACATACACCTAATCGCAGACACATCAACCATATGAGCTCCTCTATTTAGGACATCAGTACAAAGGGGATTACCAGAATATTAATATATCCATAAGTCTCTTAGATGAATAGTGTCAAATAGATTCAGCTCATCATTGGGGTAATCTCTAGGTCCTTTTTCAATCATGCAATTGTCCTTCATTTTCCGGCACTTCTTCAAGAAGTTCGTGATGTCTTTTTAAGCATTCAAATACCCCACATTGCTATGGCCCTTTTGCCGTCATAAAACATGTACATTGGTGTAGAACTGGCGTCAACTAGTGGTACATCAGGCCTAAAACACTTGATTTTTTTTTTTTTTTTTTTTTTGGGGGGGGGGGTTATGGAGAAAACACGAAAAAATGTTACTTTAAAAACTTTATCAAATTCTCACCATCAAAAGGTACTAAATTAATTCATCCGTAAATAATATTTTTGAAATTATAAAAAGAAAATTGACCATGTTACCTAAACGCAACATTTTTCCCTAGGCTTCATGTCAACCCAGGACTAACTGAATCCACAAGCTCAGAGCAATGTCCAGCTCTTCAGGGGTTTACTAACTATACCATAAGTAATCATCATTGGTATCCAAATGCGCTCTACACTCACATTTTGTATCTTTACACCGGCATGAACACTAGCATTTCATTCCACAATGATGCTTTGATATAATACAGGTCCGACTTCCAACGAATGAGTTGTATTTTACAAAAGAACTAAGCCACACACGACAGAAACTGTCTCCTGTAATACATAATATCGGACCGGGTTCATTATTTCAGAATTCCAAGAAACCTTAGGTCCAATTGTGTCCTATATGAATGCTCCTATCTCACCACAATTTTCCAGCGTCCAAGCACAAACACAGCGCCACATATCAGTACCTTTACTTTAGGATCCAGTACGGTACAGCATACACTGGTGGCACTACTCCAGGGTGTGAAGACGCTTCCCAACAGCCCATACACTTAGTTAAGTTCCAAATCACACATATTCCAAATGTCACACATGTAGTGCATATTTGGACCCTGCACTAGCGCCTTAGGACTATTTGTATAACTCTACTTGAAGACTAAAGCACTATCATAATTCACATCTATCTCCGTGGTCCATAAACGTCATTGGCATCCATAAGTGATTCAAACTTAAATTGGGACTTTGAACCAGGATGATCAGTAGTACTCTTATATAACATCGTGGTGTAATAATTCACAAAAATGTCCACAAAACAGGTCCAATATGTAGTTGTCACATCCAAAAATTGATCTCATCAGTTTCACTACAACGCTATGTCCACCTAATGGTCCCTATACTAAATGACACTGAACTTCCATTTCACATCCTATCTGACGTGCCACACATTTCATGACTCACTTAGAAGACAATCACATGCACAAATTGAATCGTCGTCTACCTTCATCACACTTCTTCCAACTATAACTGAATTATCCTTTATGAGCAGAATCATTTCTACTCCACATTCCATTGAAATTCGCATGTCATTCCTGTCATAGAACTTCTAACACATTGGACTGATTTCATTTTACAAGTCTAAGCCTGAATTTCGTTTTTGTAATTTGTCAGCAAATTACACCATGCATAAAACACGAGCCTTTGACTCTTCACAACAGCATTATCCAAATCAGTGAAAACATTCATGATACAAATCCAATGTAAGCTGATTCCAAAATGTAAATCCAGTGCACATCATTCATCATTCCATGAGGAATTAAGTTTCTCTTAGGAAACCCACACAGTCCTCTGTAAATAATAGAGCATATTCACTTGAACATGCCCCCAAGGGGCTCCACGCATATCCTGTCAGTCCCAACATATGTACCGTTCCGCTGACAAGCCTTTTCCACATCTTCACTGGTCATACACTCCAGATATGCATGCACTGGCTTCCCTGCATTATACTTGATGAGCACACTCGTTTTCTTTATGTTGCAATCGGAGAAGAACTGTGTGAGCCAGATGTCGTTTGCCCATGACGGCATTGGGCTAACCCGAATGAATCGCGGCTGCTGAGGAGTCTCAGCCGGTGGTGCGGGAGCAGGCGGAGGGACGCTTGGAGGAGGCTGTGTGCTTGGACCAGGATTCTGTTGTGGAGGTACATCAGAAGTAACTGGTACACCTGCGGAATAACTCCTTTGGCTCTCAGGTAAAGCAGGACTCCTTGAGCGCGTCCTTAGACGATAGGGTGATGGGCTCCGAGAGCTATCCATGGACGGGCTCCAAGACTTATCGACTGGCAAGCTTCTAGCTGGGGACAAGCTACGAGACCTACTATGGTATCTAGGAGGGGACCGATTCTGGTGCCTATCATACCTGAAATACTCCACCGGTTTTGTTATAGGAGCTCTGATTGGCAGATTGAGCCTTATTTCCTCATCATGGTTTCTACGAGATGCCTCCCCAAAATCAGGTTCATTTCTTCGCATCTTTAAAGATTTCAAATCTTCAATTCTATATTCTCTCTCTGCCACAGCGCGTGCTGCCTCACCGAATTCAGATGATTGCCCTCTTGAGTTCCTGTGCCATGCCTCTCCAAAGCTGTGTTCTGAATGTCGACTTCGAACAGGGCTCCGTGACCTACTGCGCGACCTGCTTCTCCAGAAACCAGGTCTCTCAGGTTCTGACCTTTGCTGATATGCACTGGTCCTAGGCAAAGGCGCTTCAGCACCAAAACTGCGCCCTATGGATTTTTGCCCCCAAAGACTGTCAATATTATATGTCCTGATCAATGCACTTGTACACAACGACTGATACACTTTTTTGCCCTTCAGATAGAGTCCATCCTTCCACATGTCCTTTGCTTGGAAGAAGTCCAATTCACTATCGAATTTCACAAAGGCAACATATCCTACATCGCCTCTTTGATCTGGTCTAATGATGATTCCATCCCTGGGAATGGACCTAGACAGCGCACCAAATAGATCGCGAATATCTCTTGGCGACACATTTTCACTGAGATCCGCAAGGAACAAATACGGATTATTCATATCAGGGGCTGATTCCATTACTCTCCGCTGGTTCATGTTCTTTTGATTGTCGCTTCGCACTGGTTTCTTAGAATACTGGCGGACTTCAAGCTGAACACCTTCATACCAAATCTTATCCTTCTCCATTGCCCTTTTAAGGTTATTTTTATTGCTGAGAACAACTAGTGCTTCACTACACCCACGATTGTGCCTATCAGGTCTGACAGAAATAAATCCAGGGCTACATTTCTGGAACAGCTTTGACACATCTCTAATAGTTGCATGTGCAGGGAGCATTTTTACATAGAGGTGGTATTCAAAAGCTTGATCAGCACGAGGGTAATCATGATCATACTCCTGAAAATAGATGCCTCTTAGATATTCATCATGACGAACAGGACTGACTGACATCAGTCCCTGAACAGGACTTTGTGATCTATGACGCCGAACAGGACTTCGTGATCTACGTCGCCGAACGGGACTACGTGATCTACGTTGTCGAATGGGACTACCTGATCTACGTCTTCGAACGGGACTATCAACTCTAGGACGGGGATTATCATGCATGATTTCCCGCAATCTTTCACCATCATATTCCCTTAAGTCCTCCTCAGGTGTAAGGGCTGATTCAAAATCCTCCCGGGTACATTCCATGATCTGCACCAGGTAACCATCCAATAGACTATCATCCATTTTAAGCGCAATCTCAAATGCCCTTCTGTTTTCAATACGCAAGAAAGCAACACTACTCTCGGTGCCATCTCGTGCATCCCGGACTACAATAGCATCGTTACTAATAGCAGGTCTGATTCCTTTGAAAAATCTCAAAACACCAGTCTTTTTTGTACGTGGGTTCAGATTTCTAACCTGTATGTAATTATCATAAAGTGCACTTCTCAGATGGCCTGCCTCTGGCGGTGCCGACTGCTGGGCAAATATATCGCTCCGTAATTTTGGCTCTCTGTATTTTGGTCCAAAATGATCCTGTCCATCCTCATGTGAACTAGTATGGTCCTCAATATCTTGGCAATCCGTTAAAATTTGATCTTCCTCCTCGAGTTTTTTTAGCCTGTCCTCTTTTTCCTCCTCAGAACAGAGAGTCAATTTCACTGGTTCGCCAAATATCCTACGTCCGTCCAATTGGACAGCTGCCATAGCATCCTCATCCGAAGAAAAAGACACAAATACTGATCCATCATATGATGTTGTGATGTGCACTCCACCTTCGATCACACTGAATCCTTCAAAGAAATCCCTTACATCCCCACTTGTTGCGTTTGAAGGCAGATTCTGAAGGTGAATTATCTTCATTTTACTGTAATCTGAAAGAAAAGCAGCACAAATTTATAAATTCAAATAGAGAAAACACTGGGAAAAGTTTCTTAAATATTTAACAAAGGATTGAGAGGTTGCCTTAAAGGGGCCCTGGCATCGTAATGCATGCCCGCATTAAAAAGTCACTTGACCACCCCTTGACCAATCAGGGTGCTGCATTTTTTCCGCTGGGACCCGCGATTTTATGATGTCTTTGAATCAGTACCCATGTTGTTAATGTGCGGTGCTAGCCCCCTTTAAAAGAAAAGGATGTGAGACAGGGGGAGGGGAGATTTTTTTTTTTTTCACAAACCTCGGAATTCCTAACCTTCAGAGGGATATTTGGGTTACACTTACAGATGGAAATTCAATTCCAGGGATGAAAGCCACCGAGGCCAAAAATCCCTGAAATGCTAGTCGTAGTATGACGACCTCCTTTGGGGACGTGAGGAGGCCGGGACAGGGTCTCTCTGTCTATGAAATGCCTGATAAGAACCCATCTAAATATTGATTTTGTATATGAACATATGGGATTTTGGGACTTAAAATCCTAAATCCTGACTTTTTCCTAACCCTGAAAAAAAAAGAGCGATTTCCTGACTTAGTTTTAGTGTGCTTAGCCTTAGGTCGAGAGCCCCCACCCCACGGTAACTGCGAAAGGGTCCCACAGTTCTAGACCTGCCAACCGGTCCCTAGGCATATTAAACCCAAACACGTTTGAAGCGTCGGGGTACCAGTATGCTTCACGAGCATATGCGTCGGAGGCGGCGTAGGGGCATGCTAGTACCCGGACAATTCAAAAGTTGTGTTTGGGCTTTATTATACCCCCGCCCCCCAACTAAGAATTTAATGTAAACAGCTGGGTAAGTGCTTTATTTTGTCATTTCAAAGTGTTATCCAAATGTTCTCAATGTACAAAGCATTTGTACGGCTTTACTAATCTGGATCGGATTAATGCTAGACCACGTGACTAGATGAGCTGTACCACGTGACTACGTGGACTTCTTGAGGTCGCATGCTGTTCTAGATTCTAGCGGCTCCATTTAGATCTATGCTAAAAAAAAAGAGGCTAGCATGCGATTTGGATAACACTTTGAAATGACAAAATAAAGCACTGGAGCCGCTATAATCTAGAACAGCGGGCGGATGGCCGCGAGATTTTGACAGTCTGTCACGAGTATAACGATGGCGAATTTTTTGTAAGATAGCCTCTGTAGGTACACTTGTCACTCTGATTTTTGAGAGGGGAAGATAGGACAATTTTCATTAAATCGGGGGCTCTGCAAACCCTGAACCCCCTTTTTATCTTTAATCTACATTTGGTCTCCAGCCTGTCTTCATGAAAGGTCAGACACTACATTTAATCTACGGCTCTCGACAAGATTGCATACGACCTTGACCTTCCCATCCGCCTGCTGTTTCAGATTCTACGGCTTCGGATCTAAATAACAATCTACGAGGAGAACTATATTTTGTAGTGCTAGCTTAAGCAGAAAACAAACATAGCGCGTTGCATGCACGTGGAGGGCAGTAACCATGCCAATGTATGCGTCAGGGCATCAGAAAACCCCTACCAGGCATTATCTGACGTGTGCACGCGTGGGTCCGCGCGTCAGGAAACGCGCTATGTTTGTTTTCTGCTTTATATCAGGAGTAGGGTTGTGTTTTGGCACTACTTTTCCGTATGCTGCATGGTCTTTTCCGTATGCCCCCTCCTCTATCCGTATGCCCCCTGGGCCCTGCTCTGCATATTTTGCCCGTATGCCCCCATGGTAGGCATACGGCGATCCTGTACATTTGCTATACAGTATCTTATGGGGGGTATAATAAGATATTAGACCTGCCAACCGGTCCCTAGGCATATGATATTAGAGCGGCAGATGGTGTGGAAACCCCCACACTACACAGTTCAAGCCTCTACGATCTAGGCCGAGAGATCTGCCTGCTTAAAGGCAGAGAGCAACATGTATTCCCTGCTATAGTGGCTCAAACACCTGGCGTTCTGAACAAAGTACTCACTGTCAGTTTCTAGAATTTTCCCCCATACTCACAAACATGTAAGTTTTCACGTACAGCAACATGTAATGAGCAAATCACAAGATATATCCAATAAATCTGACATGTTTATGATTAGCCTACACTATCACTCCTTCAATGGCTTCCTTTTCAGCCTGGATTACCAGGTATCAATTATTACATGCATTTCAAGTGCTTTGTGTATTGTGAATATTTGGATATACATTGAGGGAAAGTGTTGATGGAAGGAAGCATTGGACTTGACAGTAAGTACTTCTATAAGAATTGGTCACTCTGTCAGATTGGCTGAGTAGATAAACTACCAACAGACACCTTTGGTCTCTGAGGGTCAGGACCCTCGTACTCCGTAGATGCTCTGAGGGAACCTCAGAGACCAAGTGTGTCTGTTGTAGTCTGTTTGGTCAGCCAGATTGGCTGAGTGCCCAGTTCTCACAGAAGTACTTACTGTCAGGTCCAATGCTTCCACCAACACTTCGCTCAATGTATATCCAAAGATTCACAATACACAAAGCACTTGAAATACTTGTAATAATTAATAATCCAGGTGATTTTCAAATCTCCCTCCCTAACTCCAAATCATTGTCAGCCATCTTGAAGCCAGGTGTAGCCACCTAGTGCCAAAAAGACTACACTATTCTTGGTTGGTTATGTTAGGCGCATTTCGCCAATCTGCGCCGATTGCCAATTTCGCTTTGCGCCATGCACAAATGGTGCGAGTTTTCAATAAAGTTTATAAATATTTCCTTAAATTCATTTCTCTTGCATATTTGGGAGATGAGTATTTATGTTTGCCAACAGATCGTATGAGCATACACATCTTTATCACTTTATATATATAAAATATCTCAGACATGTCAGACCTGCTCGCCAATACACTGATATTGGTGCTTTGTGCAAAATTGGAGCTTTGCGCGGCGCCGATCTTGCCAAATTTGCAAATTGCGCTGCGCTGTTTGCAAATTGTGCCGATTGGTGATTTGCGCGTGACAGGTTAGCCCTATGTTTCAAGAGCAGTCTAACACCAGGTAGCACCACAGCATTTTGACAATGGAGGCCATTGAGGTAGTGATATCTAAGCTCAAGATAAACATGTCAGATTTATTGGATATATCTCATGTTTCAGTACTAATGTTTCAGTCAATATAAGCTGATGAACATGAAAACTACATGTTTCAAAAATTGTTTGTGATTAGGAGGGACAATTTCCAGGAACTGACAGTGAGTACCTGGTACTTATTTCAGACTAGTCATGTGTTTGTGTAGTCACAGATATGAGACCCTAATGTAGGCACTTTGATAAAGCCACTGTGGAGGGTGAGAAAAGCTGGCACACTGGGTTGACACTTTCTGCCAGGTGGGAGTGTGGCTGATAATTGCGACCTTGCCGATATCTCCGATTTAGGGTTCTATTAGGGTCTTTTTCTTGTATTTTAATAGTTATCCTTAAAGTATAGATATCAAGCTACCCACCAGCGAAATCTGAGAGAAAAAATTCCAATTATTAAGCGTTTTACAATGACTTTAGTATGAAGGTAATATTGAAGCTTTGAAAAACATATTAACCACTGGAGACACCAAAATACTAATATCAGACACAGTTAAAATGCATAATAAACTAGCAGCATGTATAATTTCATGCATTTATGATTTTGCCCAATGATACTTTTGAGAGGACCAAAATATGAAACAATAGAAAAGAAATGGCTGTCTGTAGAGCCGCCATGTTATGATTTTTTATTAGCATTTTACTACTACTTAGAATCAATTTGTAAATGGATTGAAGATATCAACTGAAAGCTATGATTCTAAATATCATAGAAAACTAAATTCTATTTAGATCTGATCACTAGAACATTACTTTCCATTCCCTTAGATATCAAGTGAAAACACAGAAAATTGCCACCAGTACATGCTGCCACACACTGGGCCCACTGTGCAGCTGAACTCACATCACAGATATTGTAACACCTTTTCTAGCATTACTATAGTAGTACTTGCCTCAATATTTTTGGTACTATTTTCCCTGTATCTCTGTTTCTATACAAGATATAAACAAAATTCCAAAAGATTTAAAAACATCTCAATGGCCTCAATCAAATGTGGTCACAGGGATCTTTCTGTATTCAGTTTAATTTTTTTGTTGAAGTGCCTACCTAATGACACAAGTATGTGAGTTGGGCGCCGATCCAACTAGTGTTTGTGCCACTATAGACTTGTATACATCTTGGATCCTGCTGTGAGCAGGCAGGTATTTCGGCCTAGACCCTCGGAGGTCTACGGAGTACCACGATCTATAAACTTCTATTTTCTAAATGTGCTCAAATATCGCCCACACTCTGGTGACAAAACTTACTCCTCTCAAAATTTTCAACCTACGAAGCAGTACAAACGCTACTTACTGATCTTACATTCCCGACTGTGCCAGTTTTAAATGTAAGAGAATCTGCAAAAACCTGAAAAAGTACAAATTAACGTGGCTTGCTGACAACAGACGAGGAAAATGGGCAAACAACAAAAATGGCGTTGAGGTGTTCGATAAGAAAATATCGACACAAAAGATAAAATAAGTTTTTGAACGTAAAATAGAAATAGATAACCATAACCCAAAGAGAGCAAGGCGGTCGTTGTTATCACGATGTTTTGTACCGTATTTTGAACTAGAACCTTGCAGTTTCTTTGGAATGCATCATCAAGTCAAATACGAATGAATTGAGGTAAGGAAGTCGAACGCAGCGAGACCCCGACTAGTGGCATCCTCTTGTGGATAGTTTTGATTTTTTTAGCGCTATGATGATTGCATTTGCCCCATGTGATGAGGTCTCACAATACAAAATAACAGTGGGAGGCGTTTTTTACGCGGTCACAACGCAGGATACAACTTGTTACATCGGTCTATGCCCTGGGGGCATTCAGTGCCGCCCCCTGTGGTGACGCGTATATTTTCGGGACTGCCGCGCGGAATTATGCATGCCCTGAGGGCATATTGCTGGCCCTCTAGAAATCAGCAATTTACCAATGCTAGTCTATGCCCTGAGGGCATCGTGTATCGGCCCTCAGGGCATATGCATACACAGGACCATTCCTGACCTCTGGATCTAGACGTTCTGGCATTGACCAGAAAAACATGCACATGCCCTGAGGGCAACACCCGGGGGGCAACATACCCTCAGGGCATATTTCTTGCTTCTTTAAAGCATGATTGACCAAAGCATGCCCTCCAGGCATGTAGTACAATTCCACAAGTTGTACTTGTGGGCTATAGCTACAAGAAGGGCCTAAGTATGCATACCTCCCAGGGCATATCTTCCTTCTCCCGCGTTCCTTCTACAGTCTACAAATGTTACTCCTCAGGGCAAAAAGTTGATGATAAATGAAGTGGTATTAAACAAGGGTATGCCCTTGGGACATCCATGCATGCCCTCAGGGAATATTGGACTTTAAGCTAATCAGGGGGGAATTAGGAGCCTACTAAAAAAAGCTCATTGCCGTATATTGGGGACCAAAAACTTAGTTTTTCCTATTTTTGCACCTTCAAAATGGTGCTGTGTCTCTCATAGTTGGCCGATCTACACAATTCTTTCACCATGTAAAAGTACACAATTAGGGCATTATTTCTAGATACCTCATTAAGTTTTTGGTGAAAATTAAAAATATTTTATCTTGTATCAAAGTGTGAGTTTCAGAAGCGAAAACCATGAAAAAACACCTACTTCTCCATCTTTAGGCTAAAATTACTATGAAAAAGTGAGTGATGACCCCCTATTTTCATTAATTCATCTTTTAGAGTGAGAAACAAGCTTTTTAAATATGTTTTTACATTTTATATGCCTCTAATAGTTCAAATTCTACCAAAAGATATGTATTTTTTTGAAAACTAACTAAAATCGCCATTTTGACCCGTCCTTTGATACAATTTTTCCCTATAGCATTTAACATGATCCCTATATATGAGAAAAAATGGAGCAAGAAAAAGAAAAAACATGGATTTTGTATCACATTTATGAGTTCTTTCAATATACTGGATAGCTTAGATATTCATGCATTTGTTGGGATTATCCAATAAATTAGTCCCCAGGGGCAGAAAGCTTAGTCCTGGAGACTAACAGCACAATCTTATACAAAGTCATGTGGCTTGCAAGGTAATTCATGGGAATGTACAATTAGTCCCTAGGACAATATCCTCATATTCTTAGTCCTGGGGACTAGGCTTTAGTCCTTAGGACTATGCTTACTAGCTTACTAGCTACTAGCAGCATTACACTTAAGCATCGCATTAGCAGCTATAGTCCTGAGGACTACCACTACGCCCACGCACCTACGCTCACCACCGGAGGCTCCGCGTAGAGTCCGCGTATTTGCGTCAGTGGCGACACGCCAGACGCCTTAGTCCTCAGGACTAGCTAGACCGCCGTCATCAGTATCCTGCAGTCCAAACCCAGTGAACACCAAATGTTCAGAGAACGTTCATGAACGTCATTTTAAAGCTAGAAAGTGAACATTAGCTTTCAACATTTTCCAACATAAAGAAAATATTCACCAAACATTTGCAAATATCCATGATGGCAGTAGAGCAAACCTTTTTTTTTAATGTTTTCTAACATCAAAACAACATTCAACAAACGTTTGATAATGTTCCTAATAAGTTAGGATACAAATGTTCATTTTGAATATTTTACAACGTAGAAAAACATTCAACAAATGTTTGAAGAAAGGTTTTTAACATTTTTATACATTAGTATCATACATATCTTCACACCAGGTGGCAGGCCAATTTATGGGGATATTTTCTCTACTGGTTCTATAATTCAACGTTGCTTTATTGTGAAAAATCCTACCGGTATATCTTTAATGCACTTAATGCATCCTTGGATCAAAAACCTAAACCTAAGTCAACTTTGATGGAATAAAACTAATGTAATCATATTCTATTGGATTAGGTGAAATAATCATGATGGACACACGCAGTTTATGTTACTAAGAAATATACATATTCCCCTGATGTTAATGTCCCCTGGTACCGGTCCTAGAGTTTTGCTTATGGATTATAAGTGCAAGATGTGCTTCAGAAGGGTTCTATATGAACATACTTCTACATGCACAACAAATTATGTTCTGCCGTTAACTCAGTACAGTAGTTTAGACAATGGGCACCTACACAAAATAACAAAATCAAAATAATAATGCTAGTGTGAACGTTTAAGAATGTTCTCTCATGTTTACAAATGTTGAAAATTATGTTAGAAAATGTCAGAAAATGTTAGAAAAAAATGTTTGTGTGAATGTTGAAAAACGTCAGAATGAGTCAACGTTTTAGCGTTAGAATAACATTCAAACCAAACGTTTGCAAACTTTCATATTACGTTGAAAAACATCAGAAAATGTCTTTTTGTTCACTGGGGAGGACTAACATCTAATCATCATGAATGTGTAGTGGACTTCCTGAGGACTAAAGTCTAGTCCTCAGGACTACATCTTTCGTCCCTAGGACTAAAGATCTAGTCCGAAGGACATAGAATTTAGACCTGAGGACTAAAGATTTAGTCCCAAGGACTGTTTATTAATCCCCAGGACTATCATTCCAGGCTGAAAAAAATACACTGAAAGTCCTAGGGACTACAGATAATAGTCCTGGGGACTTTACTTTAGTTCTGAGGACTAGGTAAGTATATATTTAGTCCTCAGGACGCAACAGAGGTAGCCCTGGGACTATGAATCTAGTCCCCAGGGGACCATGACTGTTTCTCTAGTCTTGGGGACTACAGATATAATGGTCTAGTCCTGGACTGACTAGTCCTGAGGACCACTATACAGTCCTCAGGCCTAATGTTCTATCCAGGGACTATGGAACAATGGCTGCTTTTTTGCGCCCAGGGCTATACCTATTTGACTGTACAAACATGTTGACAGGCACCCCTGGGGCCTAGGGCATTGGTCACAAGGACTGTGTCTCTAGTCCCAAGGACAATGTTCTAGTCCCCAGGACTGTATCTTTAGTCCCTGGGACTACACAGAGCAGTCCTGGGGACTTAGAAGTAATCCTCAGGACTAAATTTGAAGTCCTGGGGACTACATCCCTAGTCACAACTACATTAGACATCAATCAATGAATTAGTCCTCAGAACCACATGCATTAGTCCTGAGGACTAGGCAGATGTTTTTGTAGTCCTCAGGACTGAACAAGTAGTCCCTGAGTCTACGAATTAGTCCCCAGGGCTAAAAGCTTAGTCCTGGAGACTAACAGCACAGTCTTATACAAAGTCATGGGGTCTGCAAGGTAATTCATGGGAATGTACAATTAGTCCCTAGGACAATATCCTCATATTCTTAGTCCTGGGGACTAGGATTTAGTCCTTAGGACTATGCTTTTTTCCCCATGACTTGACCGGTATAGTTTAGTTGTGGGCTAAACTATCACCTTGTCCCCAGGACTAAGGATTATTAGCTATAGTCCTGAGGACTACCACTATGCCCGCGCACCTATGCTCACCGGGGGAGGCTCCGCGTAGAGTCCGCGTATTTAGGTCAGCGCGTACGCGGCAAGCGCTGTAGCCCTGAGGACTAGCTAAACCGCTGTCATCGGTATCCTGCCCTGCAACCTCATTCTTCCCGCTCTGACACAAGAAAGGGCTGGTCTGGGATAATAAATGCTAGGGCTTGTATTTATATTCCAGGGATTGTGTTAGCCAATTTGGTGACTTTGTTCATATCTTGATTACTCAAGGGCTTTGTCACACTTTTAGTATAGAAATGTATAGGAGCCATGGACACCCCCAACCAATCTGCACTGCAATCAAATAATCCCTGAAATCATAGCCTCCCCTTTTCTGAAGGTTCCATGGGAAGTAAGAGCACTAAAATATTGGGAAAGGGTTGTTAACTTTGAGGAAACGCATATTCTCCATGGATGTTGCATGAAACTGCACAATCTTGACCAGCAAGGACAGGGTAACTGGTGTACAAATGTAACTCTAACATCATAGCTAGTGCATCTGAAGGGGGTCTAGATGGGGGGTCCCCATGTCCCTTGTCGATTTTAAGAAAAGCCCATGTCAAATGTCACTAAATTTGTATTTCCCTATGTCCTTGTCACTAAGTCATGTCGATTTTAAGAAAAGTCCATGTCCCCTGTCACTATCTTTTTTGTCCCATGTCCTTGTCCCTAGAGGCTCCATGTCCTTTGTCGATTTTAAGAAAAGGCCATGTCACACTGTCGATTTTAGGGGTCTAGACCCATACTGAACCAATTTTTAGTAAATATTCTGAGAAAATTATGAATGAGATTGCGCTTGCTGGGGAGGGTAAAAGGTTAAGTACATTAAAAAAATTCAAGAGTGAGTTCAGGCTCGAACACTATCTAGTTAAAATTAGCAATCAAAATCACAGAACTGCATTAGCGCAATACAGACTTAGTTCCCATAATCTTGGTATTGAGATAGGGTGACAGATGCAGCAGCAGCAGCTTTAAACTACCCTCTGTGGAATCCAACTATTATTCTAGGTACTATGTATATTGTACGGTTTCACCTAGTATTTTTTTTTTTGAACAACTTTTTTTGAACAACTTTGAACTTTATTGGTCATAGACATATGAGTCAACGAGCAGATGATACAGGATTTGATTGTGCAGAATACAAGTATATGAAGACCAATATGTTCGTGGGTTGAGGCGTATCAAAAGATATTATTATGCCTCTCCCCATAGTATGTGACGTTACACAAATAGATTCCTGAGAGGTAGTTTGACTTCAGGTTTCAGTACATGGCGGTATATATAATTGTGTTTAAACAATAAATAAGTGTATTTAAAAAGAAAATTGTTATTTCTAATCACAATCATAATGTTGCATTGAAATAATTGACCAATATATATATAAGAATCCTGTATATTACTTCTTATGGGATGGAATCCGTTAAATCCTCTTTCATCAGGTTTTTGAAAGTACCTATTTCTTTTATATTCCTAGTATTTGCAGGTAGGGTATTCCACAATTGTGCACATTTTACTTCTGGACCTTTTTCATAGGCTTTACAATTAATATTACTATAAAAAAGTACAGGAGCATCGTGCAATCGAGTTTGTCTATTTGCAACTCTAACATTAATACCTTGTCTGACCATTTTGTGTGCAAACATCTTACAGTGGTATTGTCTTCTATATATAAGTTTAGGTAGATTTGCTACGTGATGCACTCTATCAGTAGATGTTAAAATATTCAAACCTAGGCATGTCTTAATACATTTATTTTGCAGTCGTTGGAGTTCATCAAGTAAAGTTCCATTGGCAGTATCATAGAATATATCAGCATAATCAATTATGGGTAATACATAGGTTTTGTATACACGTAGGAGCACTTTATGTGATAGCATGTCGTATTTTGTATAAAAGGAATGATTTATAGTGAACATTTTTCATTAAAGTCTTTACATGTAGGTTAAAATTCAATTCCTGGTCAATCATCACCCCTAAGTATTTGTAAGAATTTACACACAATAGTACTGTTCCATTTATTACTATATTTGGTCTACGTAGGTTTTTGAGAGTCTGGGCTGAGGAAAAGGTCATAATTTTTGTTTTACTTTCATTAATAGTTAATTTGTTTTTATTCGCCCAAGTTATGAATTTGTTTAATGCTTGTTGTAGAGTTGTCTCTAATATATCAATATTGGATCCGGATACATATAGTACACTATCATCAGCATATAACATTGTTTTATGTATATCATCTTGTTGTATGCAGTCATTAATATAAAGTAAGAAAAATAAAGGACCTAAAATTGATCCTTGGGGTACACCACAAGTTAGGGGTAATTCTGCTGACTTGATATTATTTGCCATGGTACATTGTTTTCTATTCGTTAAATAATTTCTAATTAATTCTAAGTTTTTTCTCCTTATACCATAGCGTTCTAATTTTTCAAGTAATATCAAATAATTAACCGAGTCAAAAGCCTTTTTAATGTCAATAAATGCTGCTAGAGTAATATATCCTATATTTCGGTTTCTTAGTACATCATTTATAAAAAAGCTTATAGAGTCAATTGTGGATTTGTCTTTCTGGTACCCTCCTTGGCGTTCAGTCAATATCGAGTTAGCAGTCAGGTGCTGGGAGATAGCATTGTGTATTAACCTTTCAAAGATTTTACCTGGTACAGGAAGCACACTGATTGGACGATAGTTAGATACATTTGTATTGTCTCCACCTTTTGGTAGGGGGGTGACTACAGCAATTTTCCAACTATTAGGAATTTTACTGGTTTCTATACATAGTTTGATTATTTTTTCAAATTTTTCTATCATACACAGAGCAGCTTCTATAAATATATTTGTAGGTATATAATTAAGGCAAGAAGATTTTGATGTATCGATATCCTTTAAACACTTTATAATTTCATCCCTAGATACTTCTAGGTCAGGCATATCCGGTATACAAGTTGTGCCATCAAATGACCATGGGACTGTGTGTTTACTAGCTAGATTCGGTCCTATATTGACAAAAAATTCATTTATAAATGAGGCAGTATCTGGTATTTCCACCGTGTTCTTATTTTCATTTATCAAATTTATTGTATTATTGTTCAGCTGCTTTGATGGAATAACTTTCTTTATACTTCGCCAAAATGCTTTGGTTTCTTTGATATTATCATCACATTCTTTTTTAAAGAAATTTTGCATAGCGGTCTCTTTTTCCATGTTGACCTGATTTCTTATGGTTCTAGCTCTGTGCCAGTCGAGTACAGATCCAGATTTTCTAGCAGTTTTCAGCATTTCATTTTTATCATTAATTCGTTCTAATAAATAATTTGACATCCATGGTGAACTTTTGTCTTTGATTCTAAATTCTCTGATAGGGCACATGGTATCTAGAGTATCATATAAATTTTTTTCGAAAATTTTCCAACATGTTTCAGAGGTTTGTGAATTATCAAAGTCAGTCCAGTCTAAGTTCTTAATTTTATCTAAAAAAGCAATACTGTTATAATTTCTATAGGACCTCCCTGTGAAATATCTATGACCAGCTTTAATTGTGGGATTTTTTCGTATAATATAAATCGGGAGATGGTCACTTAAATGAATATTTAGTGGACCATACGATAAGACATTATTGCAATTTGTGAAAATTAAATCAATACACGTGTTATAGCCTGCAGTAGTAGTAACACAGTTTATAAGTTGAGTAAGGTTGAAATTATCCATCATTTCATATAACATAGTCTTATCATTATCTTCTGTGAGTACATCGACATTGAAGTCGCCTATACATATAATATCGAATTAATCAAAATTTTCAATCTGTAACAGGGTTGCAAACATTGTATCACAAAAGGCAGTTAGATTTCCATTTGGTGGTCTGTAAACATTACAAACTAAAGTTTTCTTTGCCATACCCTTTTGTATAAGGAGCCATTGAGTTTCAATATTAGGGTCTCCTCTATTAAGGTGCTGGTATGCAGTAGCAGAGCATGTTACAGTATCGAGTATATGTGCAATCAGGCCTCCTCCTCTAAATTCACTTATTCTATCGTGTCTATACATGTTATACCTAGATAGTCTATACAATCCGTCTTCATCAGTATCATTAAGGAATGTTTCAGAAAATAATAATACATCAATATTTTTATTATCTAACTCGTCTTTTAGACCAGCTGATTTGTTTCTTATTGATCTAGCATTAAGATGGACTACAGAAAAACCTGATCTAAAGTTGGGAGTGTTATACAGGTTTATGTTGGGTATTGTAGTTCGACACTTTTGTAATAAATTTTTCCTGTATCAATTGATACCATGAATACAAGTTTAAATGCGACATATATGATGAGAAGTAGAAAAATAAAATAATAATAAAGAAAAAAACCCAACGGGGCATACAGCTCTAGTGGCCGCCCTGGGGTGGAAATATAATACTAGATTAAGGTTGGAGCACTCCAGTCAAAGCGACATTCTTCTGTTTACATTATATTGTACGGACTAAATGCTATAAGACAGTTCTTTTGTTACAAAAGATATCTATACAGTCTCTTGGTAGAGGAATTTATAACTGAGGTTGAACAGGTGGCGGGTCGACGTTAGGCTGATGGTCAGCGCCTTGTCCTATGTCTTGACTAGGTGTTGCAGGTTGAGCATTGGTCAAGGAGTGTCTAATGCGCATCAGGAGCTTTCCTTGTACGTTTTCTCCACGCAGATTGTTACTACGGCATAGGTTTGCCCGGCCAAGATGATATCCTGTACCATACACTGGATGAAAGTTTCCTTCATATAGGTTGAGGTTTCCAGTTGAGATCAGGTATTCCTTAAGTTCAGGTGCAGTGAATTTAATGGTATTAAGTCTGTACATGATTTTTACAGCTTCTTTGCCCCACTGGGGGGTTTGCTTCAAAGACTTGGTCTCTGACATCATGTCATATGGACTGGATAGTTCCATGATACGAGCAGCTTTTTCTGGGCTATCACATAGAATGGCCTTATGGTATTGGAATCCTTGTTCTACGCTGGAGAAAACATTGTCCCCATCAACGATTTCTACTGGGTATAGATTAGACAGTTTGTGGTGGTTGGATCGATACATCAAGCCGTCAGGTGTTCTAGCCTCATTTGCTTTTTCTAGTGTCATTTGGTGTGGTAGATTGTCCAAGTTCCTATGACCATAGGTCTTCCCCTCAATTATCACAGAGCGCTGACGTAGTTTGGCATCTATTTTCTTAGCGCGACATAGGAAGAACACTGACCGTAGATCTATGAAGTTTCTAGTTTCCTTCTCATTCAGCTCATCTCCTACCGATACATGGTCCCATGCTCTGTTATGTTTTAGGTGTTTGAGACCCTTCATGAGTTCAGATTTGCATTGAAAATTAAGGAATGTCAATCTAATCGGGCGATGTTTACCTTCTTCGACGCCATGTTGATTTTGTCTCCGTAGTTTCGGACCATCTCGCCTTACTGAAGCTATCATTTCTTGACTCCATTCTAGTTTCGTATCATGGAATAACTGACCCATTTTCTCATAGAGGTTTTCTCCCTCAGTTTCTTCTACTCCTTGAATAATTACCACTTTCTGGGATTCCAGTTTGTCCATTCTTTCTAGCTTGTTTTGATGTGTTTGGATGATACGAGTTGAGGCCGCTGTCGTTGCTGTCAAGCTTGACAGTGTCTCCTTGACTCCATTGACCACCGTTGAGTTTTCAGCTAGTTTAGTATTGACTTCTACGAGTGTGTCATTTACCTTTGTATTTGAAGTCGTAAATTCCTTTATACTAGTCTGAATGTTCATCAAGGTTTGGAGGGTAGTAGTAGCTAAAGTTTCCTGTGCAGTCATTCTCTTTCCTAGCGAGTTGACAGCTTGAATTATTTCTCCGATAGTGGCTTCTTGGGTCAACAATGGCGGGTCTGCTAGGACTGAGACCGGTGGTGTAGATGTTGACTCCTTTTTTCGCCGTCCTTTTCCTCTCATAGTGTCAGCTTGAGCTGCCATGGTTGAAACACACAGTCGATATATTTAGACGACTGTAAAACATACACTAAGCAATGTGCATCGGTCGACAGTGGTGATAAACTCACAAAGTTGTGGAGCGCTCCAAATCTAGCGTCTTAACCCGTTGCCGCCATGTTACTACACGAGTATTATATGATCACATTCATAAAATGTAATGTATATAAATATATGAGCTATAGGTATGGTACAGTTGACCCACCTAGGTTATGTATGCAGGGTCTGTATTTGTGTATCTCTGTAGGGATTTTTTTGGTCTACATGATACCTTGTAAGCATGCTTGTGTGTGTGAATGTGTGAGTGGAGTGATCTGTGTTATACAGAAGTATCTGTTTTCATAGATTTAGTTCTGTAGTACTGTATACTACACATGTAGTTTGTAGAACATAGAGCATATATACATTATAGTCAGCAATGACCTCACTTTTTGTTGTCAATAAAAGCTATTATTATCAATACGAAAACTTGCATGACTTTGGCTTCTGCCAGCATAATTGCTGCCGGGTTCACAGAAATTGCCACAATCGAATGTCCTGCTGTCATTGTGGACTACATTTTGGTTTTCACAGCTTGCAAATCAGACCATTATTAAGGTTTTTACAGCCTAAAATAATAGGCATTGTTGTAGGTTAAAATTTAAAAAAACAGTTGAATGATTGAAATAATGTTAAAGTTAATTCTTCTTTTCTTTGCTCAAAATAGTAATCTTGATGTGTTGGGTCCTGCCAAGATCAATCCGGGCCTGCAGAATGATAAAATCTGTGGGACCGAATGGCCTGAGAGTGGAAAAAGTTTTTGTAAAGAATACCTCTGGTGTAATATAATTTATGAATCCGCTCAAACATGTTTTTAAGATTTCATAAGTGCTCAAAATATTCATGATGTCACATCATCACTTTTCAGGAAAGATGGAGCATCACTCTGTTACTTTTTAGGTATTTGCCAATGTACTGGGAACTTTTTAAATTGTCACCGTCTGTAATTTTTTAACACCCCTGCATCAAAAATGTCAGTTTCTCAAACCCTTGCTTCACAAGTGTGGAGTTTGAGGACAAATAAAGTGGACACAACTGTTGGTTTGCTTGCCTTGCTTGCAGTCGTTCCCGGAAGTGTGTATTTGAAAAACAGTAAGAGTTGCGCGATGCGTGTAACCAGTTACAACATTGATTCCTGCATTCGAGGATACGACATCCCTCCCCTTATTATTTGAGAAGACCAGGTTTACACTTTTTATATGAATACAAGTATGATAATAAAGTCACTGTGTGTGAGTCTTTGATTGAGTATATAAGCTGCAATATAAAATGTATACTTTTCAAATGATATCCATGTTGATATAATCATAATCAACTTAAAGTCAGTTCTTTCTCTTTGTAGATAATCATGACACTCAAGGTCCAATGTTTATATATGTAAGTCACTTTCAAATGACCACAGTTCACTTGGCACAAATATGAAATATATACGCATATTATAGTTTCCCTTTAATAGTCACAAATTCATTCATCCAGTTTGGAGTGCGGCTTTCGTGAGTGGGTCTAGGCGATGGAGACACTACAGGTTGAGTGGGTGTGGTATAAACAGGTATCTCCAAATCTGATGTAGTCGGTGGTATAAAAACAAAATTCAACGACGTGCATTGGCACTGAGGGCTCAGGTTGTCTTTTCCCACGTTTTTTGAAAGGCATCCAAACCGTCTCACTTTTAGACGCTGTTTTTGAAACAAATAGAAACAAAGAGAGAAAAGTCCAGCCCGGAGGTAAACCTATGGAGGACTGGATAGGAGAAAATATTTTTATGAAATGACTTTTTTCTTTGTTTAATTGTGTATGAACTCATGTATGGATTTTTGAATTTTTTTTCTTTACTGTAACTAAAGACTGATATATGAACTACTCATGTATGGTGATTTTATTTGTTTACATGCTTTGTTTCTTGTAGAAAATTGAGATTGAAAATTATATAACTGACTTTTTGCCAATGCCACCACCTACCCAGCGGTATAGACTCAGGGTGGTCCCTGAGCCAACTAGGTGTCTCAACAGTAGGGGCTTGAAACTTTTCATGTGAGCAGTATTTCTCATGTGCTATGGACCACCTGGACTTTGAACAATAACAGCATTTCCCTGTTCCTCAATCACCTGGTGTGGAGTGGGATCAAATGGTGGTGTCAGTTTATCAGACCTATGTTGCTCCTTAACTCTTCCTTTACCAAGGTATTTTGAGCTGATTTCTTGCCTAAAGGGGATGTCATTTTCTCTTATAAACTGTTGGAGTTGCATTAATATTCCTACTAGAAGCCAAGTAATGATGGTATAACCTGAGCATATAGACAAAAAAATCATGGGACCCTGATTCCCTGTATCTGTTTTAATAAGGGAGATATGAAAATGACAGCACAGCATGTTTATTCCAAAAAACAGTGATTTAATCAAACTTCAAATAATGATATTTCAGGAGTCCCTTTATCAATTGACATCATATAAAGTACACCTTGTAGATTTTTTTGGATATTTTCAGATTTTTCAAATTCATTGGTCACATAGCACACCTTCAATTGGTAACCATGGCAACCATAACTGTGAAAAATCACTGTTTTTAGTGTGTCTGTTGCCATGGAAACTGACATTTTGGCCTAGAACACACCAAAGTACACTAAAATCGCTGGTACCATCGTTTTCTCCATGACAAATTCTCTAAAGTAGACTTTTACTGAAAAATTATAATTATTTTACATTTTTCATGATTTTTGCCTTAAATATTGATTAAAATCAGCCAAATCTTTTAAATTTCCTCAATGTTTAGATGCCCACCATATTACAGCAAATAATATGAGGAACTAATGGTTTGAGGTATGCAGAAACCACAATTCATACAAGTTCTGAGAAAATCGCCAAGTTTCATGAATTTTTGAGAGAGTGATAGGATGCTAAAAATCGGTGATTTTTTTCGCAGAAATGCGCGATCGGTAAAGGAAGAGTTAACTATCACCAACATAAAAGTCACTCTCTTTCGCAGAATGGTGTGAGTCTGTGTATTCCTTTCCTTTAAGCTTCTTGAGAGCATAAAGTTCTCTCCCTACATCAAGACCAGTCAATTCACTTTGTTCATGATAAGTTTCTGTGAATACAGGTATCTTGTTCCTTAGCTTTCTTTTGCACATTAACTCAGCTGGACTGACATTTGTAACTGTATGTGGAGTCGTACGGTAGTGGAATAGAAACTCCTTAAGGCTTTCAATCCAGTCTTTCTTTTCAATTTGTGCTATCCTAATTATCTTCAGAAGTGTAGAGTTTAACCTCTCCACCTCGCCATTGCTCAGAGGACAATACGGAACACCCTTGATGTGTTTGATGTTTCGCTCAGACAGAAACTGTTCAAACTATGCTGAGGTAAATGGCTGTCCGTTGTTACTACGCAGTGTTTCAGGGTATCCATGGTTGTAGAACAGATAATCTAGACACTTATTTACATTTTCAGCTGTAGTCTTTTTAAGATATGCCACCTCAGGCCATCTTGAGAAATAACCAACAACCACAAGTAGATGATAGCCACCTGAAACTTCTAGTAAATCCACTGCAACATCTACCCATGGACCATTAGGGAGCTCTATCGACTTGATTGGTTCAGGGCTCATTCCTTTTCCAACAACTTGACATGGGTAGCATGATTTTAAATACTTCTCAACTTGTGAGTCCATTCCAGGCCACCAACATTTTTCTCGGAGTTGGCTCTTTGTTCGCACTATGCCTTGGTGTCCTTCATGTGCTAGTTCAACAGTGCAGGCCCATAGTATCTGAGGCAGTACCAGTCTATGCCCACGCATCAGAACTTGTCCGGCTATCCACAGATCACCTTGCAGAGCCTTGTATATGGTGCCATTTAGTTTGGTCCAGTCACCTGATATGATCGTTTCTCTTACCAACTTCAGTGTTTCATCAGTCTCAGACAGTTTCTCAACTTCCTTTGGTATGAGTGTGATTGGCACAGCATCTTTGACTACTGAGTATGCATAGTCACTGGTTGATATTCCAGATTTGTTGTCAGAAACTCCATTATCATGCACTGGTAGGCGACTTAGCACATCGGCTCTGTTCTCTTTTCCTGGAATGTGTGTTATACAATACGAGTACTGCTGTAAGTACATCAACCATCTCTCTATCCTTGCAGAAGGACTTTGCACCTAAAACTGATACCAGGGGTTTATGATCAGTCGTCAGAATTTCAAATTCAATCCCTATCAGGTATAAGTAGAATTTTCGACCAACCCAGTACACACCTAACACCTCTCGTTCGAACTGTAACGCCTCTCTACATTTGTTAGCTTCCGACTGGCGTAATATACTGGTCGATATGTACAGTCTTCTTGTTTCTGCTCAAGGGTCGCACCCAGAGCTACCGGTAAAGCATTGGTAGTGATACATGTTGGTGCTCCTGGTGTAAAGTAAGCCATCACTGGAGCTCGAGTTAGGCAGTCTTTCACATCATTGAATGCTTTCTCCTCCAGAGATGTCCATTTTCACTCTGCTTTATCTCTTGTAAGTTTCCAGAGTGGGGCTGTGATGGTTGCAAAATGCGGTATGAACTTGGCACAGAATTGTGCCAGACCAAGGAAGCTCCATGTCTCCACCACATCCTTGGGATATGGTGCTTCAACAACCGCTTTGACTTTGTCACTTGACACTTGCAACCCATCCTTTTTTATAACATGACCCATATACCTTATTTCAAACATGTTGATTTGCCACTTTGCCACATTTAGGGTTAGACCATGATCATCGAGTTTACGTATGAGTTGTTCGAGTCGCTGGTCATATTCCGCCTGATTAGCTCCAACTAGGATGATGTCATCAGACATATTATATGCTCCAGGGCAGTCCTTGATTACCTGCCTGATCAACTGTTGGAATTTCTGTTGCCATGTTGACACCGAACACAAGTCGCTTATACTGGTACAATCCCTGTGGACCAGCAAATGTCATTATGGGCCTAGAATCCAGAGCTTAACTTAGTGATAGGCCATATTTAAATCAAGTTTAGGGAATACCTTACCACCACTCATTTACTGAAATGTCTCCTCGAAGGTTGGCACGGGATGTCTCTCACATATTATCGCATCGTTAGGTCTCCGCATGTCCAGACCGTCTTATTTTACCATTTGGTTTTTGGACAGATACTAAGGGACTTACCCAGTGTGTAGGACCTTTTACCTTTTCAACTACATCCAGTTTTTCCAGTTCATCAAGTTATTCTGCTACTTTCTTTCTACGACTGAAAGGAATTCTACATCCTGATTGGATGACTGGTGACACACTTTCATCAATGTGCAGCTTTAATTAAAAGTCCTTCAACTTACCTAACCCTTTGAACACTCTGGGTACTTTGTTTTCAGTTGATCTCATTGACTTCCACCCACTTTTATGTTACAGCTGTTAACACCAATTTTGAGGACACCCAGATCTTCTGACATTTTATGACCTAATAGTGTAGGATGGTTACCAGACACAATGAAGAATTCTACTTCTTTGGATACACCTGTTTCCGGAACAACTACAACATTTTTAGTTTTACCGACTAACTTGAGAGGTGTTTTTGAACCGTATGGATAGACCTTGTTACATTCATACCTAGGATTTTGTTTTGACATGGAATTTAGTACACTTTCAGATATCAGATTACAATTTGTACCAGAATCCACAATAACATCAATTAAGGAACCATCAACAGATAATTTCAGAGTGTTTGCTTTTTTCTCGTCACACATGCTGAATACAGAGATGCCACTCACTGGCCGACAAAAACCAGGAAAACTGAACTTTGGACACATTTTCCCAGGAATTTAACATGATTTATTACAAAAATCTTAGAATCAAAACCAGGGGTGGCATATCTGTGAATACATGAAAAGCATAGGGTAGATCAACCTAAAGACGACCATATACCTAGAGTCGACCACCTGTCAGCTAGATTTTCTCACTCTCACATGTACTGCATTGGTCTTGAACCCTAATATTATTGAAAAAGAGGTGTCCTAGTACCCCATAGAATGATGTCCTGGAATATATGAAGTAATTGTCATTGCATGATAATACACAATATAAGTTCCCATGTTTGAATGGTTTTTACCATGACCAGCTGGGCATTTCATCAGAGTTCTCCAACTTTGGTTCAATAATTTGAAGATGGCAAATGCTCACATATACATTTTGACTCTAGGAATTGATAAATATCTTTGCTAAATGATAGCATAAGGAAAAGTGCAGAAATGTTAAATACTTTCTGTATAGGACTTATTTCCTAGAACATACTGATTTCACCTTGAGATGACCACCATTTCACCTTGAGTTGACCACTCCTTATACACCTATTTGTATATTTAATTGAATAGAAACCAATGATTATGTAGGATTACATCACAAGATTCATGGCCAGAATAGTTTGGGATAGAAATCTTCATTAGATTATGCTCTGATGCATACATTTCAATCTTTACTGTAAAGCTATGGTTATTACTGTGTAGAGGAAGTATTTGATACTGAGATTATGATGATAAAGTTAAGGAATGGATTATTAATGTCCATATTGAAGGTCTATAAAAGAACATTAAAAACAAAGCCTCTATAATGCAGGGTTGGGAATAACACTTCTATTTTGATGAGATTTAAAATATCCATGGCCATAAAATTGCCTCCAATTTCCATTCTAATTGCGGGCTTCCCTAGCCCACTTAAAAGGGTGTACTTCTCATCTTTCCTATCCCCTCAGGATATGTGTGGTGCACATATGCGCGGGCACTGACACATTCCTGTGAAATTGTGTAATATAGTTCTCGCCATGAATATGACCTTAGCTGTCGAAATGGCGTTAAACATCTTTTACTCACTCACTCACTCCATTCTAATTGAGTCACTGTAAAAACATACATTTTCTTATGATGCAATAATTTTAATGACGCTGTAATGTATGACCGTTGATGGTTCGGAAAGGATCACGAATACAAGGATATCCGGTTTCAAAAGGCAACAAGTCTTTATTCTAGTATCTTAGGGAACCCTAAGGACCTATTAGACTACTGCATTTCCCCTATTGAAAACCTGCACAGGAACGGTCATCTCTAGGTTATCTACCCTAATCATAATCGGCTTGTTCATCACTATTGTCATCGTCACCATCAGTCACATTTCGCACGTTACATGAACCTCCAGGACCACGGCCCCTACTTTGGCCACGGCCTCTACCACATCCATGTGGCTGACTACGTCGCTGTTTAATGGTTTCCTCGAGTTTTGTGCGAAACATGACTCTAGATGACCAATGTAGCCACAGCGGTCACATACATGATCCTTCGCCTTGCGACAGTCTCTACTCATGTGACCTTTTTCGCCACACCTATAACAGCTTCCTGTGAGTTTTCTACCACTGGTTGCACCACCCCAGTCGGATGATTTTCCCCTCGACAAATGTCTGCCCCCGCTCAGGTGGTTCACCTCCCTTTTAGCACCCAAGGCAGGAACGAGCACTAGGGCGGCCTTATCATGATACTCGCCATTCACTTTCGTCATCATAGCCAATGTCAGATTATTTTCCCTGTAGAGCTTACTTTTGAGACCCTTTTTGTCTCCCCGGGCTCTGGTTTGGTCTTGAGAAAATTTTGACGGGCCTTGGGAATGCTGGTTTTCAATTTGAAATAGTCATCAGATAGACCAGATGCAACCTTGTAAATGTCAGTGTCTTGACCCACAGTTGTTGTACACTTCCCTTAAACCAGAACCCCCATCTCTGATTTAGGGTCTCAGGTTCCCCCACATGTCAAATTGAGGAATGGGACACATGGCATTTCCCCCACAGCAAACTCCATTTTTGTCCAGTTTGTCTCACAAATTTAATTTGGGCAGTGTATGTCAGCAGATTGAACTCGGCACAAATTCAATTCAGCCAGTGAGCAGATTTAACTTGCATTAGGAACAGTTTCATGTGCCAGCAAGAATTTTAATCAGTTGGTTACAGTCACACAGATTTCACTTTGGCTTGACTCACTTTCAGATTTGGGCATCAAATATTTCACAGTTTTCACTTTGCCAAACCTAATCTTTTTGCATCAATTTCCTCCCTGATTCAACAACTCCCTCGCAGATTCATTGATTAGCATCCATTGTTGCCAGAATGTGGAGTTTGAGGACAAATAAAGTGGACACAACTGTTGGTTTGCTTGCCTTGCTTGCAGTGGTTTCCGGCGGTTGTTCCCGGAAGTGTGTATTTGAAAAACAGTAAGAGTTGCGCGATGCGCGTAACCAGTTACAACATTGATTCCCGCGTTCGAGGATACGACAACAAGAATCACTTTTTTTCCCCATGTAAAGGCACAAACATGTCTGGAATTTGGGCAAATCCCTAGACATCTTGTATCTAGACTGTGGTATGGCTTAGCTCATTATTTATCAACAGGGGTGGGGGTTGGTTGTGCGGATATTTTTTAGCCCCCCCCCTTGACAGGTGTTCAAAATATTATTTGCGTCCCCCTTTGATGTAACTATAGTAGCGTGCAGCCTTTTTTGTCAAAAGAGAGTAAAGTTTTTATGCCCCCGCCCCCTCAAGAGGAGTCAAAAGTTTTTACCCCCCCCTGCCCTTGTTGATAAATAATGACCACTACCTTAGGGACCTAAACTCTAATGTCCTTCACCATTTTAATCCCAGTTCACATTCCACAGCACCTTATATTGCACTGACACTAATTAACATAAACAACACAAATTAAATGATCTAGAATACAGTGGGGTTCCCTAGGTGACTGGCAAGAGGCTGGGCATACCAATACTTTCTCTTAGTCTGAGTAAGAGGCACAAAATATCTATGCCCCTCCAACATAGTTTATCATTGACACATTTAGAATGTGGGCTCATGATCAAATATGTTGATACCGGTAACAGGGCTTTTGACAGGGCTGCGCAGTGCGTAATACACGCATTTAATGCTTAAATGTCGCATTTAAATGGCTAGAATGGCCATTCATTTACAGAATGGCGCATTGTTTTTGCTAAGAAGTGTGCAATTGGCCCATTGCAAAAAATCCTGTCAAAAGCCCTGCCGGTAATACTGTTGATACCCTGTATACAAGGTGCGCCTTATATGCAAGGATGGACCCTTGATGGACAGGTGGAGGAATACCTTTTCAAAAAGTTTTGCGAGATTCCTCCACCCCCAGACATTGATAAGGTGCTCATAGTAATAACGAGTGCTGAAGCGTTTGTTATCACTGGTAACTTGGAAAGGAACTTTTTTTTTTGTATGAATGTGATTTAAATTGCATGCAACGCAATTTTATGGGATCATAGGTACATGATTATTTCCCAAGACAGGGGAGTCCCATGTCCATTGTTGATTCTAAGATATACTTCTTGCATCTTGTCTGTCCCTCCACCGCATTTCCCTTTAACTACATGAGTGTTATAAATGTGCCTGTTCAGTCTCAGTCTCCCCTACTAAATAATGATCTACAGTGGGTGACAGGATTTAGGTGACATCAGCACTGTTCTATAGAGGTGGTGCCTCCTGGTGAGTTATGAGTGAACTAGGCGGTTGCAGCTGGCTCATATTTTAGCAGGGGGGATACTGGATGTACTTAACATAGGGGGACCAAGTATCAGAAAATCTGTCGCCTACAATATATCATTTCATTTCATATTGAGTGTCAGAATAATGCTATTATACAGAGTAATATACTGCATGCTACTTTCAAATATTGGAACCAACCAAGAAAACACTATGGTATGGCATATTCATCTCCCATTGCCCCTTAGCTGGAAACACCTCAGTTCCCCCCTACTAAATAATGAACAATGAGAACACCATCCTGCTGAAAAGGGTGGGAAACCCGTCACTCAAAATGTCACCCCCATAGAAAAGCATTGAGTGCACCAAGTGTCTAAGTTGGACTTCAGGTGACCTCCTTTTTTTCAAACCTAAATTTTACAAAGATTAGAATCTTATAAGAGGAAAATATACCTCCATGACCTTGAACATGTACACTATCACATGACAGGTTTTATTTCATCTCATATTTGATGGTTTTGATGTAATTTGAGGGTAAACTCAACCACCTCTTCTCAAAAATGCTCACTTCCGTTCTTAAAAATTTCCCCAGCCCCTACCTGTCTCTTAAAACTCGGCTTTCTGAGTTAATAATATCTTTTATTGACAGTCACAACTAAAGGAAGTAATTTCTGCCTTATGTGTCATACAGAATAAAACCATAGTCTTGTAGATTTTAATACAATAGTAGAGAATAGTCCTGTGAGACATGACGCGGCGACTTGTAATCTTATGTCTGGTTTCAGTTGGTGAGACTGATAGATAGGGCATACTATTATCTGTGCTTTTGGTAGTATATAGCACAAATTCAACCTGAACTACCCACTGCAGCTAATTACTAGTACTAAGTACTATGTCATTACATACACACCCAACTGCCAATAACCTTGTAATAGTCTGTACCTCTTCACGGGCCAGTGGTCAGCAAACCGGCCAGATCACTCCACCTCTCTGTAGAGGGGGAGCACAGTGTAAGTACCTCTGTGTACATACATGTTTTCACTAGTGTTCCACAAAATTGTTTATATAATGAAAAGAGTAATTATATTAATGTTTCATCACCAATAGCAGATACATATTCTGAGAAAGCATTATTTCAATGTAAACTAAAAAAGTTTACACAGAAAAGAATGTAGCAGTTCCACAAGGTGTCCTTACACTTCAACCTCCTCTGATTTACAAAAATGCACATTATGGCAACACACACTTTAGCACTAATTTCTCCATAGAGATCTTTAACAGTGAATACCTTGTTCAAATAGAGAAAATATGATCCAATTGTACCATAACCCACTGAGATAAAACCTGTACTACATATATATAGTAGTTTCAGAATGAACAATTCTAAAACAAAGGCTACAGAGATGCATTTCTGAATCTTAAAATGCTCTAACGCTAATTTGCCATAGGGCTCCAAATGATGAAATGTCTTATCTGCAAATAAAATCAAAAGTATGAGATATATTCTGAAAATTCCTTCACTGCTAAGTAAAATACACACACTGTTGTTATTACATTAGAATAGTGAGCAGGAATAGTCCATAGCAGAGGAGCCACAAACAAAAATAGATTGCAAGGCCTCCCTATCCCTTACACCGTGGCGACTGTGAACCATACACTAGTCTACTCATCTCACGAGTAGTACTCACTAGTCGCCGCGCTAAAAAGGGTTAAAATCTTTTCGTACTTTGAAGATCCATCAATTCATTAGAACATAAGTTACATCATGGGGGACGGTAGTGAGTTTTCATGCGGAAATGTGGCAATTTTTACGCCAGCCCCTCAACACTGCAAGTGGTCAAATCTTTTTGCACCTCTCAGGGATGTAAAATCCTGAAACCGATTTCCTCTGAAGCATATTGTACCATCTCCCCAGAAATTTTAGTCTATGTTTTTACATTATACTAATTTATAGGGAATGGTAATTTATAAAGTGAAGCTTAGAACAACGATTTGGATGCTTTAATATCTCCTCTTTGGCTGACATTAGATCAAACACTGAGCAAAATTCAACCCCCCTCATAAATACTAATTCATTTTCTCAGTGAACAGATCTCAGGAATGGTGCTGGAAAGCATCAAAACCACTAAATTCAGCTTTTCAGCTGAGATTTCACACCCCTGACCTTTCTCTCTCCCCCCCCCCACATGGAAGAGCAAATGTTTCCAGAGTCACAGAAGATTTTTATGCCCCTCTTGGATCTTTCATAGCATGTGCGAATTTTTGCTAAAAAGGGGCTAAATTTTCCATGCCCCCCCTCGAGATGGGTCAAAAGGTTTAACACCCACCCTGCCCAGTGTTGCCACATGCTCTTGACTAAAATAAAGTATCGTCATTTCCGAATTAATGTATGAATAAAGTATAATCATATCTTCTAAGATGCTGTATTTCTATAAGATATAATTTCCTTACAGCTGCTAACTATTTTCTATGCAGTGATACCACTTGCTGGCCAACAAAAACCAGGAAAATTGTATTTCAGACACCCTTTTCCAGGAAATTAAACAGTCTTAGTACTGAAATCTCAAGAAGAAGAAAACCAGGAATTCCTGGTAAACCAGGAAAAGTGGCATCTCTGTCTATGTTTTCACCTTAGGCTTGGGGTGAATTTTGAGTGAATTATCGTGTATCAGCGCGACAGAAATTGCTTCCTCATGAGAGTGAAAGTTTGGCAAGGAGCATTTGCTGAAAACAACTGCTAGACCCTAGAATGTTGCAACTTTTATTGAAAATAAAGCATCGGTTTCAAAGATCCTCCAAAATCCTCTCCGATTTCTCTATTTTTCTTGAAAATAAAGTATAATCTGATCAAATTAAAGTATGAATAAAGTATAAATTTGCAAAATTGCTAAAAGTATTTAATTAAAGTATAATGTGGCAACACTGCCTGCCCCTAAGGCTCAGGAGCCTAGGAGGGGTCAAAAGATCTTTACCCCCCTCCTTGATTAATATAATAATGCCTAAGCTACCCAGGTAGCACACAAAAATTTTTTGCACACAAAAATTTGTTGGCCCAATGCGTCGTTGGCCCGACGCATTGGGCCAGCGTTGGCTGCCCATCAAAATGCCAACATTGGCAGGACATTTGCTGACCAAAAGCCAATGTAAAGCCGATGGTTGGGCCAACATCGCCCCAACATTATGCCAATGTCTCTGTGCTACCTGGGTAGTATTAAGGGAGTGATAATTTTTTAACAAAAGGGGGGGGGGGGCTGGTGGGTTTGCGCACAGACGCGTGAAAAATCTTTCGGCCCCCCCCTCTCGATGGGTCAAAAAAATTTCGACCCCCCCCCCCTCTTGTGGCGGAAATCTTGTGCGGTGAGTGAGTAATAGATGTTTAACGCCATTTCGACAGCTATGGTCATATTCATGGCGAGAACTATATTACGCAATTTCACAGAGGAATTTGTTGGTGCCCGCGCATATGTGCACCACACATCCAAGGGGATAGGAAAGAGCAGATATAGACCCTTTTAAGTGGGCTAGGGAAGCCCGAAAATCGCGTGCGAACGCGCCCTTTCAACCTATAGTAACATGCGGGCTTTTTCGCTGAAAACAGGTGAAATTATTTTGACCCCACCCCCCTAGTCAAGGGGGCAAAAAAATTCTAACCTCCCTGGTCAAGGGGTTGAAAAAATTCTGACCCCCCCCTCAAACCCACCAGCCCTCCCCCTGTTTTTAAAAAATGATCACTCCCTAATAATGACCACCCCCCCCCCCCTCGATTTGAGGCTCAAACCCACCACCCCCGACCTGTTGATAAATAATCAGAGATGCCACTCACTAGCCAACAAAAATCAGGAAAACTCGACTTTTGGACACATTTTCCCAGGAATTCAACATAATTTAATACAGGTATCTTGGAATGAAAACCAGGAATTCCTGGTCCTGGTAAACCAGGATAAGTGGCATCACTGAATAATGACCACTCCTTTTAATAACAACCTTGCTCCTGATTTGTACCAAATTCCCTCCGAGTCTAGGGAGTAATGGTATGGCATACCAATTTTTAATAGAAAAGTGGGTGTGGCCCCTTCGACTTCGGTTTTTTCTCAAATTTGTCTGCTTTGTAGCTTTGCATTGTTTTTCTAAGGCTAATGCCTACTGGAGGTAGTACTGCAGCCACGTAGACCTGCACTAGACTGTTGAGACGAAGGTTTATTATTTTTGGGCCTGTATCCACTTACATTATTCTACCTATAAGAACAAAGCATATGGAACTCCTATATTTATATTAAACACTGAACTCTGTACACCCACGGGCGTGGCGTTCAATATGTTGTATGCAACACCCCTTGTACGCCACGCCCAATGCAGCAAAAGTGCAGCAGATCATGTCTACTTTGTCTACCAAGTTTTCAGCTCTAAATCATTTATTTATGGGTGGATTTTCAAAATTCAAAAACCTAAATGATCGTAGAACAATGAGACATCCAATGGAAATTCATTGGAATATAGGGGGCCATATTATTTTGATTTGTTCTTGAGATTTAAAGCCTTGATCAGAACTCAATCAGATGGAAATCTACATTTCTGACACTGAATCACAGTTTTCTGGGCGTGGGGCTTTGAAAATCGCTTGCTGTTGAGTGTTGTTCTTATAGGTAGAATATTTGTGGGTTGCCCCTGCTGCCCTGCGGGCACCCTGGGCAGTAGGGGCAACCCACTCATGGTTACATGGACGTAAATGCTGCCCTCTCGTGAGTCATATGGTATTCAGGCCTGCACTGAAGGTGATCTGGGTGCTGATTGGCTTAGAAATCATATGCAAGAAATATTGGTAAAAAAATGTTTAAGGTTAGGGCTATTTCACAGCCCTAAGATGTTATTGGTTTCTATGTTCAAAGAGCTAGACTCTATATGAAATTACATGTACATGCAAAAGTGGTATGCTACATGCAAATATAATATAACACTTCACATCCTGCATCATAGCTACAGTTTATACTATTATACATGTAAGTGGCCCTGAAGGGGTTAATGGTCACAGGTAAACAGTACAACCCACTCAACCCCTTGTGCAGCAAGCTGGAACCTCTCCTTCTTCCAATAAGCCAATGACATAATTACTACCTAATTAAGAGGATTATATCTGGTCCATCCAGATGTGTGAGCATGTACATGGCTATTTCTCTTAAGGCTAAACTCACCTTGAGACAATCTGTGCATTTTACTTTTTCATCCCAATACATGTATAACTTCCATCTAACAAAGGAGTTTTGTCATTATAATGACTAATGACTTTACCACATCCTGACATTTTAAAGTCCTCTTGTAACATGACAAATACCTCTTTCAGATTTGAAATATTAAACTGGGTTTTGTCCTTAAAACTTTTAACGAAGCTACCTAAACCCCTAGATCCAGGTACCTTAGACTTGTCCAAGCTACTTGTTTCAGTCTAATCCTATGTGAACACTAAGGACTTTTATGTGGGCAAGTCTACCCATTTGGCCACATTCCATTGCATCGACTCCCCTTATGTGACTATGTTATTGGCTAGCCAATAACATAATTATGAAAAAAATCACAAGTGACCCCAAATAGTTCCTAAATGGAACAGTAGATGAGTTTTTATATTATGCCAAGGTTTGGGGGATTTTATCAGGTCTGCAAATGTTCATCTGGCCAATGGAGGTTTTGAGGCCCAAAATAGGGTAGAATGGCACTTGCTGTACATATCGCTCCCTTAGTTAAGATTTTCAGGGTTAAGCCTATCCTATATTCTAACACATTGTGTGTGAGAGATGGTTTAATCTTGCTACGGTTGAAAATATTACCAACGAACATTACGGGGGGCTGTTTTTGTGTTATGCTATATAGAAACATAGAGGAAATGGAATTAGTTCCACGTAACCTCATGGGCATACAGCCTCTGTATGCCCCACTCCTTGTGTTTTTGGTAAGTAATTACGAGCAGTCAAAATTTCCGAGTTTCTGAAAGGCATCAGTCTCAACACGGCATGTGGGTCTCTTCTTGGGATTTTGACCTGGCCGGAAGTAGAATGACGTCACACTGGAGACAAACATTCATGCCGCCTTAGTTCCTCAGGGATGTGGTGGGACCATGCTGTCACACACTTCTGACTGTTTTCAGATGAGATCTCATCTGAATAATAATCTTCCATTTAAGTTTCCATAAGTTTCAGATGATCTCAATCATTGAGACGAAAAGTCCTGTAACTACGGCAACGGTCCGACGTCCGCACACCGGATGCCGGGGACAAAGTGGTGCTCTGCGCACTGCGCTCCCTGTTATGTACCATAATACAAGTGCTACACTGCAGCCCTGCGCAACATTTCAAAGTATATTATGGGCACTATACTATCAAACTGTCTTATCTATGCACACTGTGTCATTTTATTTTCAATTTTCATTATACTGTGTGAAAGAAGATTCTATACCGTAATCTCCCGCGGATAAGGTGCACCCCGCGTATAAGGCGCACCTAGAGTTTTAGAATATGGTAAAAAAAATAAAAAATTCATAACTTCTCTTCTACTGAATGGATTCTCAAAAATCAAAAAGCTATGTGTTGCTTGGACCCCCAGGACCCCATATGCAGCATATGTGGCCATATGGGAGTGTAACATATCAAAAGAAAGATCTTGGTGTCCCCCTTGTGGATCCAGATAGAACTAAAACCCCGCGTATAAGACGCGCCTTATACGCGGGAGATTACGGTAAGTGCTATAGATTTCAAGAATTTGGACATTGAATGATAGGCGCCGTGCTAGGCAGGCAAATTTGTCCCCTGGACAATATGCTTATATGGCGTGGTGCGTGTGCATGTGACACGTTACCTTGGAGAATTGCTACGTTCCGTAGTTACCGTCCGTACGAATCTGAAACTTATGGTAATGTAATTCAAATTCAGATGAGTTCTGGCATATATCCTTGATCGGGGGCTCTGCCCACAAACCCCCGTTAGGCCGGGCACCCAGGGAAGCGCGGCGGCATCAACATTCGTCTCCATGGACTTCTTGCAGAATTGACCCTTTTGCCTCAACACGTTCACCCACGCCAAGTGCCCACGTTGTTGTGTCGCCGTGGATTTGCCCAAGGTCAAGGTCGTCAGGAACTGCAGAACCCGCCCAAAGACAATTTGAAAGTAGACGCTTGTCTAAGAAAAAAGAACGCTTCAAACAGTGTAATGGTTGTTTTACACAACAAATAGATGTGCCGACAGTATACTGTAAGCAAGATTTCCACGCAGAAAGTCAACTTTCAACGCAATAAGTTGGAAAAATACCGATGCGGTGGTTCCCAACAGCAGTGTTCCATATTTAGAAGTGCGCAGCCACGTGACCGGTCATCCCGAGCTCATTATAATATTCGGAATTTCAGAAAAATCGTCAAAATGAACGATTTTATTATAGAATTCGTACAGAATTACAAATATATAGGGAAGATATAGAATTATATTTTCCCATATTTGGATTTAACGTAAGGATAGTAAAATATTTTACGTTCGGAAAACTTCGTAAGCTTCCGGGTGACCTCGGAACCCCGTATGTGTCATGGCGTCCGCACTTCAGTTGGACAGGCTATGTGTTTTGGGCTGAAATATTCCAAATTAGTGGAGATCTCTCTCACTGATTGGAGTATAAGTTAGTCCATAAACACTAGCATTAATGGTAATGCATGCAAGGAAATATCCGAGGCATAACGATGGGTAAAGATCACTTTTTTTCCTTGACAAATAACCTGCTATGGAATTGACATGTCCGCCATGTTTGTTGTCAAATGTCTGAATTTTTCTTTTCTAACAAAGGACATTAATTACAAGTTAAGCTTAGCATCCGACTAATTTTCTCGTTCCCTCTTGTTCTCTAGGTATTACGACAGAAATCAAACCCATCCGTTTGAGGTGAGTATCGCTGCCAGGACCGGGGCGGCCGGTTTCCCATGACTTGTCTACCACAGCTGATCAACCAAGTCTGAAGCCACTCTACAAGAATTGAGGCCGAATTCAAGCATACCTAAAGGAATTTGACTGTCAAACATCAATGAAAAGTTGGGCTTGACTGTATAGATTGTGATTTTGGGCAGAGGGACACACAGAGTTTGGAATATTTCAAATCTGACAGGTTTTAGTGATAATATACAACTGTCAAGTTAGGGGCTAGCTAACTGGGTCATGACAACAAGAAGGCACTGTCGTGTCAATGCCACCAGTCAGCACTTAGTATCTGTGCATTAGTTTGAATGGACAGATAACAATGGGAAATGGTACATATTTGCGGTTATCAAACTAAGTAGTGATCGATGACTAGTCATATGGTGTATCATGCTATTTTCACCTAAGGCTAATTAGGAAAACTAGGCTATGCACTAGGTTGACCAAAGTGGTAGTTAGATAATTAACAGACTGTAGACTAGTGTAGTATAGACTGTCAGTGAAGTTCAGTCACACATAACGAAGGCAAAGACATTTAATAGTTTTAGTAGTAGCCTACTAGCCCAACTTTGAACTAGTAAAAGCACAATGAATGGGGTCAGGAAGGGCTACACTGTTACCCAGTACCAGAGCTAGACTATGGGCTTACTACAGGGTGCACCGTCTAGGCTCTAGATTGGCTCCTATTTACGTGAAATATAAGCCTCAGTTACCTGAGAGATCACTAAGAGTAGGAAGCCAGTTAGTGAGGTATAACCTCAATGGAGAGTACTTGTCTAATTATGGATTTCAACAAGTACCAATTAAAAGGTTAATGGAAAACCATATAACATGTTGAATGTCCAGAAAGGGGCGTGGCATTGCAATGAGGAACAGCGACAACGCTGATTAGGGACCATCTGTAGGTCCTGTTGATGCAGAGCTGCCTATGTTTTTTTCTAGGACATTACACGTAATGCAGGGATATGTTTGGATTTTGTGCATGTCTCTCAATTTGTTCTTTCAGGAGAAGTACCCATCAAAACCCCACAGTGGCAGTAGTGGGGGTGCATACTACGACCGTTATGGGGAGCGGTCTAGTAAGGATGCGCCCTCCTCCTATAACCGGCTCCGGGATGACAGTCCAGGGCGACCAAATCCCCGCTACCAAAACAAGTCCTCATACAAGGAGAGGACAAAGGAGAGGGTTGACAAGGGTAAGTTGGCTCTCACATACTCTCACGTCTCACTCATAATGATATCCATGTTTAGATCCTGTTTTGAATTCCCCTGCATTCTCCCTGTCTGATAGCGATTCCCATGAGCTACGCTGGGCCCTGCTTCTACCCACCACTGTGTGAGCAAAGCAGCAGTAGCACAGGTGAGTGGGGGCATCTTCACCATTGCCGCCTGTGGCGAGATTCTTTAAATGTTTGATTTCTTCAAAAATACCAAAGACAGGGCTTTGGTGTCTAGAGAATATATGTTGAAGTTTAACATATGTTAAGCTAAATAATTTTTGATGAGAATTTAGCTTGCTATAGCCTGTTGAATTTGGGGCAGGTGGCCAGTGTAGGTACCTATCTATGCTCCATAGAGGGGAGCACACAATATCCTGGCATTTCATTGTGTATTGAAGGTGGTGCCCTCCGTAAACAGTGGCCATTACCGACAGGGAGAATAGCCATGGTGTGGCACTCTCACAGTGTGGAGAAAGGAATAAAACACTTCATGGTATATTCTTCATTATCACCTTGGTCTGAAAGAAGTATGAGGGAGATTTCCTGTTGCCAAAGGTCTATTCAGAGATGCCACTTTTCCTAACTTTTTAGGAATTCCGAATTTTTTATTTTCATTCTTATAGGTACCGTAATCTCCTGCATAGAAGACGCGCTGCACGTATAAGACGCACCCCAAACTTAGCACATGCATTTTCGCGTATAAGACGCACCTCTTAGGTACCAATTTTGTAAATTCAGTACATTTCTATAGTAAAAGTACCCCTCGTATAAGACACACCCCCAATTTCAGTATATCCTATAAGACTCCCCAGCATTTTGTTTGGCGTAGAGGACGCGTCTTATACGCGGGAGATTACGGTATTTCCTATTGTAAATTCAGAAAATTAGGAGGATATCCGAATTTTTGGGGATAGGTGAGTGGCATCCCTGTCTATTGTATTCTCATATCTCATCACCTCATTCCTAGAATCTAAGCTTACCAGCAGAGTTTACTGTATGATTTCATAGAAAGTCAAAGCCACCGACAGGGCAGACAGTTCATGATTTTATCTATGAAGATCAGCTACTGCATCAATGTACAATGCCCATGGGTTGTCATGATGCATGAATGCAGCACTGGCGTGTCGACTCCCCAATGCCACATCCATGCATCATACAACCCTTTACAGAGTATCCAAACCAACCCTGTAGTGTCTGAATGAAGCATGGATGCTCTAACGGCCTTTAAACAGGGATGTAAGACTTCAGGTTTTATCAGGATTTCCTGATTTCTGAAAATTCTGAATGACCTGTATTTTCCTTATAAGAGTGGTGAGGAGGGCTGTTAAGAAAATAGAAGGCCTTTCTGTCAAGTATATGTATGGCTTCCTGATTTTTGCTTATGCGTGACTTACATCCCTGTTTAAATTAAATGGTTTTCCTTGATTTGCACAATTAGAAGAGCATCACAGACATGGCCATAGATCCAGTGGGCATAGATCTACCCATCGTGATTATCATATGTGATAACTTGTTATGGTTGCTACTGTTCACAGTTTGAGTTTGTCATTGAAAATTTCCCAGTTTTATACTTGTTTTGATAAATGTTTACATGTATTTAAGAATACCTGCAACAATTAAACAACCAATGGTTTGGTTTGACATCTTTATTGACCTAGATTTATCTGACCTGCTTGTATGTCATGATTGACATAAGGGTAGACATTATATATCTGACCCAGAAAGCAGTGACCCTTTCAATTGGATGTTGTGCCTAGTGCCAACTCGCCATCACGATTCACAAGTCTTTTACTGCATACCGACAATGGACAATAAAAGATTAGTGATATGAATGCAGTCTCTCATGTGACACTGCATCTTTGGTTCATGATGATGATCAGAGGTAGACATAACATTTTGGGCCTATTCTTCCGGGTAAATTGCCAATTTCAGAGGAAAAATCACTTGTCCGCAGCCCAAGCTACTGGCTGGCCACCGGGCCAGTGTTAATATCTATCCAGTTTAGGAGGGCCGGCCCGAAACATCCCAATGCAACTGAGCAAGATGCCAGTGCTACGGCAGTGTGGCATAACCACCCTGGAAGATAAATTGTGAGGCATCCACTCACTTTTTAGACTGATTGGCAGAAATCTGAATGATATGTAGGTCACTTCATAGTCAACTCTAATATTGCATATTGGGCTTTGAGACTGCACTGACTTAACAGGGACGAAACAAAGCTACACTACACCTGCAAAATACTCAGTTTTATCAGGTTTTCGAAGTTCTTGACGGGGCTAAACTTGTGATTTGTCCGGATGTGATGAGATCTCATTTTATCATTTATATTAGCCTTGGGGGCGGGTCTTAATAAATGGCCAAGGTTCGACAAATCCCTGTGTCCAGTGCCCGGGATACAACATTATTTGCATGGACACTTTTTTTTTTTAGGTTGTGTCCAGTGGACACTACTGCCAAGCCATCCTTATACATTGATTCAATGGCTAGGCACATAACATTTACTTGCTGGACACAACTTTGGTTTGTTTCTGTGTCCAGTGGACACAGTGGTTCAAAACCGATTTGTCAACCCCTGTAATGGAGGGGCTTTTGGTCTTTTTCGTGTCTGGAGTTTGCAGATATGTAAACACAGTTACATCTTGAAGCGTTTGAATGTCTGGGGGAATTAAGTCTTAACATAACACCCATGTACCGACAACCTTGGACTGGTGACCTACTTAATTATTTGATATGTCAATACAGAAAGGATGGTCCTGATCAATTCCTGACCTACTTCTTTGACAGTCTTTAAGGGATGAGATCCTGAATTAAGGAGATCAGTGATGAACTTCTTGGGATATTGACCAGAAATTCACTTTTATCTGTGGTTTGCAGTACTTTGTAACAAAGTATTCTCCTACAGACTCTAATCAAGTCGGTGACATACATTAGTAAGTTTTAATTATACTCTTTTAAGGACTCTCTTACACTACTAAGGTCTTTCAAGTCACATACAAGTAGATGTTTTACAGAAATGTAGGATAGAAGAAACTCTAGAAAAATACTGCCATAAGACCTCACATATAAATAGTGAGTGAGTAATAGATGTTTAACGCCATTTCGACAGCTAAGGTCATATTCATGGCGAGAACATTACACAATTTCACAAAGGAATGTGCCAGTGCCCGCGCATATGTGGGGATAGGAAAGATGAGAATTAGACCCTTTTAAGTGGGCTACGGAAGCCCGTCACATATAAGGTGCATTCGGTGTATATGGCACACCCTAAGTTGAAAGAAATGCTATGAGGTGCACCAGGGGTTTGATTCTGTCCTAGTTCTATCATAGATTAAACATTCCCTCCGTCTATAATACTAACCCTGACTCTGGGGTGATTTCTATAAGGTGCAAGAAGCCTGCCCTTAGTACCAAGAAGCCTACACAGTCACTACCAAGGACATTGACTGATACACATAAACAATCAACATGTATACACAGAGATGTCAGACCCAGGGCTTTTGACAGGATTTTTTGCAATGCGCCAATTGCACACTTTTTAGTAAATACAATGCGCCATTCTGTAAATGAATGGCCATTCTAGCCATTTAAATGCGACATTTAAGCATTAAATGCGTGTATTGCGCACTGCGCAGCCCTGTCAAAAGCCCTGCAGACCCTCAGAGGAGCATCTATTATCAGAGGTTCAGAGGCCCCTGAAATTTAGACTTGAGTGCAAGTTTATGTTGAAAAATACTTCCACCTGTGAAGTGTCCCTTAAGGTTGGACCAACACCCAACTGACACCTCTGCAAACCTGTCATACAACAGTCAGGGTTTCTCATAGATTCATCTTACATTCTTGATTGATGCTGACAGCAGCCGCATCATCTCTCCCATAGTTAAAATGCTACATACCGGTAGTGTAAAAGGCATTATGACACTTTTATCCACAATGCACAGGGATGTAAGTTTTCAGAATTTTGTCTGATTTCAGAAATTTCTTAATTCAACATGACTAGATTTTTCCTTAAATTTCCAAACTTTGATCATAGTTTTTTTTTTTAGTATTTTACTATGAATTTAGAACTTCTTTGTGTATTTTGAGACTTTCTCTTTCACATTGACTTGCATCCCTGAATGCATAAATGTAGCCCTGGTGAATAAGGGTTAGTATACTCCATTAAAGAAGTGTATCATGAGAATAATTGAACTTGACACTTGAGCTATAATGTCTACCTTAAAGGGTTCCTGGCAAAATCCCCCCTTCGATTTAATCACTCTGTAACAATTATCAGAAGGCTTTCATTATCACAATGGGCATACAGGAGTGGTAAATGTGACAGAACTACAGGTATAAGGGGGGAGACTGCAGGTGTGTCCGACACCCTGTGTAGCAGAAATATTCAATATGAGGGCATTTATAGTCGTACCAAGGAACCTCTGATATTGAACTGTTCAAAGGTGACTGACGAGCTTTAGCCAATGAAAGTCTGGTTTGCATGGGAATACTAAACCAGGTGTTAAGCTGCTGCTTTTAAGTTGACGCTAGGGCCTGGGTCTTCACACTAGTGGGCTAGCCTGGGATTCCTCCTCAGTAAAGGTAGTTTGAGATATCAAAGGCTATGCGTGGCTAATTAGGCCAGATGCATAGGACCTGGAGAAGTAAACTTTTAAAGGACACTTGACAACTTCCAGAAACAAAAAGAGTTGGGGTGGGGCTGCTCCAGACTCAAGCTTTCCAACCTGATGCCATCCGATGCTAAGAGTTGGATGCAGATCTTACATGATTTGCTTTTATCAAACTTTCCCCATTCTCTATCGGGGTGGGGGAAATAAAATTCTGGCATCACTACAACAGATACAGACTCCAGGTGTTATGTGTCTTGACATGAGCTGTGTTTTATTTGGTAGTTGTTCCCCATACAGGAACGTTTTGCCCCACATTGACACACAGAGAAAGTTTTCCACAAAATCTATAATATTTTCACACTCTTCAATCGTATGTTAAAACGTGAATAATGAAAATGGAAAGTGAGAAATCAGTAGTTTTTCAAAAAATGGACTTGACTTCAGATCTGCTGGCATGCCCCCCTTACTGTGAGGTCGAATCTCAAATTACTGTAATCTTCCGCGTAGAAGACGCACTGCGCGTAGAAGACGCACCCCAAACTCAGCACATGCATTTTCGCGTATAAGACGCACATTTTGATACTGAAATTTGTAAGATTAGTACATTTCTATAGTAAAATTACCCCTCGTATAAGACGCACCCCCAACTTGAAGAAATCCTATAAGACGCACAATGCAATTGTTTGGCCTAGGTGCAGTTAGAGTTTAAGAATTTGGTGAAATCAAAAATTCCAGGGATTTTGAAAGGGCAGCGCAATGTGCATATTGCGCATTTAAAACTTAATTGGCGCATTAAATACTCCATTCCTAAAGGCTAGGCAGTTTCTAATGTCCGGCCATTGAAGAACTCAATTGAGTGTATTGTCAGTGGTGTGGAAGCACCATGTCAACACCAAATGCCATTTATAATTCCAAATGTACAACTAATGGTCAAACAGTCAGCAAGTTCCAAACAAATCTGCACTATACAAGAATCAAATTGCAAATCAGTCCTAAGTTAAATAGGATACCTGCATGTTGCAAACTCTATAGGACCATTCTACAGTCAATTTATCTCTATTCTGTCTATTTGGATACAATATGTACACTTTTAAAAATGACTAAAATTGTAATTTGTCATTTGGAACAAAATGTAACACCTGACATCCTTGAAAGAGAATGAATGCAACCAGTATTCATGATCTCAGTCTCCATCAAACAAATGACTGAAGTATTATAGAAAAAAAACAAAAAACATCAAAAGGAACCTTTGTGAAGCTGAATACTGTATTTGATGGTATTGACGCACACCCCCTAATAAGTGTATACCCCTCTTTTTGGTCACATTTAAACAAGAAACAAGAAGAAATAAATCTGATTTTGATGCCCAAATTAACTATTTACTACTGGACATATATTTCAGACACCATTAAGTGCTCTTTGTATGCTAAATACATCGAACACAGTATGATAACACTGCAAAAACAAAACAAAAAACGCCCATCTGCACACATTTTGCATGAATAACCATCAAGTATATAATGGCCCATTGCTCTTCAAAATGGCACATTCTTTTGGCTATGAATGCGCCATTGGCCCATTGCAAAAATCCCTGAAATTCAGAACTTTTGTTTTACTGAATGGATTTAAAAATTCAAAAAGCTATGTGTAGCTAGGGCTGCACCGACTCATCCCCCCCCCCCCCCGCTAAACTCAATATATATCCTATTTTTTATGACTTAGGAAGAGTGTAACATATCAAAAGAAACATCGTAGTGCCCCCCCCCCCCTTGTGGATTCGGGGAGAACTAAAACCCTGCGTATAAGACTGGCCTTACACGCGGGATTTTACGGTACCCCACTACCACCGGTAAATATAAATACATTTATTCAAGGCACAAAGGCTATATTTTGGGCAAAAATCTCTGCTAAGTGATCTTGGCGTTATTTTCTTATGTAGTAGATAGGAGTGCTTGTACCTCCCCCACCCACCACCACCCACTTAGCCGTGACTAGGAGGGTGTACAGCGGGACTTATAGACTAATGGAAATCATAATGAATGCTTGGATAGGTGCAAGTTCATTTTTGGTAGGTAGGGAGGATGGAGGGGGTACAGTAGAAGGATAATAACACTCCCTTATTACATCTTCATGAATACTAAATTCTGACGCATGGTATCACCTTGACTGAAGCAAGTCAAGGTGATACCATGCGTCAGAAAGCCCTACACTCCCTGCCCTTATGATAGCAGATCTAACACTAGGTATGTCACAGTATTTTTATTCAATATATAACCTACCAAATGGAATCACCATGAACATAGAGTTGCATTTTCTTGTAAATTGAATTGTTAGTGGGAATACGCATCTAGTTGAATAGTTCCCAGGCTATCATCAAACTGGTATTGATAGCTGCTGGTCAAGGCTGGGAATGTCCATGTTGCAGTTTGCATCCTCTCATATTAAATGCATCTCATCGCATAGATGAAGTCACTGTTAGATTGGATAGGCAATATTCTAAGTACCTTTCCGCAGACCAAAAAAAAATAGGCCACTTTGGCCTGTGTCGATAAAATGTTTTCGGCAACACTGTTGATAGAAAGCGTCATTTTTCCTACTTTTTATATTCAATGAAGTCACCAATGTTACTTTACTGTCAATGAACATGACAAATTCATATACATGTTTAGGTAACGATGTATAATACAGTCTACAAATCATATGAGGTCGTGTCTAGTTCACGTGGTTATAAATATATGGTATTGAATAGATCCAAGTATTTTGCAAATTATGCAGATCCCAGATTGCCACCATTTACCACAGCACTAAGATGTATAGAATTTGATCCTAGATGCGATTTCATTGGGAGTCCATGAAGGAGAACTCTCCTTCCATACCAACTGAGCCTACCAGAATTTCAAAAGGCGATACACTCAGGGTTTCTTGTGGGTGTGTGGGCAGCTGGTGTCCATATCTATGAGCCCAGGCCTACATGCTTCTCTTTCATCATGGGACCCCCCCCCCCCCCCCACGAGAATTATGTCCAAGTGTTCAAAGGCTGTGGTTTGTCTGGCCCTGCCTATGGAAACAGGCAAATAAAGAGCACTTGTTATCCTTCGTGAAGAGTAGAGGCATGATGCCCGGGTAGCTGTTCTCTCCCTCCTAGATTTGATCAATCATCTCATCTATTCGGTCATCTATAAATGCCATCACTGCTGTGTAGGGCAAGCAGTATATAAATAGCTGTCTAGCTTTTTTAGGCAAGCAGCTTTTAAAACACTATCCAGAAAGAGAAATAAAGGACTGAGTGTCCGATCAAACTCAACAGACATGTCAGAGTTTCAGATGCCTGCAACATTTCAGATGTTTGAGGTTGATATTTTAGTATAGAAAAAAAATGTATAAAGAATTTTAGATGATTATTTCATAGTTTTCTTATTGGTAAAGGTGTGCCCTATCCCAAAGCATCCATTTTTAGGTGTTTTGTTGAGATACATAGGGTATAAACCCCATTTATGAGTCCCCCAAAATAATCTTCAGATGTTTGGCCAATACTGAACTGACATGTCTGAACTAACAACTGCCGATTTTAAGACCATTTGGTAGTAAAATCAACCAAACCAAACGTATTTTTGCGGTACTGAAAAGGTTGAGAAAAGCTTCTCTTGTGCACTGAAATCAAGATTTCATCCAGACATCTGGGGTAGCCAGCATTCCCAGTCCAGGGAATCTACCATTTGTCTCAGCAAGTGTCACTGTGTAAAACACGCCAGTGGCGACATATTCTTCAAACAGAGTCTCCATACAATTCATCATTCATGCTGGTTTGATGATTTTAGATGAGCCAAGGGGCCTCCATTATTTGAAGCCATATCAGAGATGTCATAGGGTGTGATATGGGCTGAAATTAATAAGCTCAGTTGCACTGTAACGTGCCATAGTACTTTTCTTCAAATTCCAGTGCCCTGCCTGAGGACATTCGATCTAGTAGAGTGTGAATAAAAATGATACAAGGCAAAAGGATTGCTTGGATGTAGAAGTGCATTTACAATGCATGGCTATGTCTCGTATTAAAGCGTTATTCTGACTAAATTAGGTACCTTGACACCGTTCAGGCTACTGGCGGATGTTTCTATTACCCTCGGAGTGGGGGTTTTAGTAGGCCGTAAAAAGACCCTATCATTAAAGGGGCATCCCAGGGGCACCGGTATTCAATAAAACACAATTCTACTTAGAGGTCAATCTGTTAGAGCTGTACCAATACCTGTACCTGTGCCAGTTTACAAATTTGATGTTCTCAGTTACTCTGCACTTGTCTCTCAAAGTCTTTGGAAAAGGGAAACTCTCACGGGTCAGGTTTGATGTTTGAAGTGATAAATGTTGTCAGGGAGATAACAAAAATATCAGGGGCTCCATGAGCCCATCTTATAGAGATGCCACTCTTCCTAACCTTTCAGGAAATCCGAGGTATTTCCTAATAGAAATTGAGAAAATTAGGGAGGATTTCCGAATTTCTGGTGATCAACGAGGGGCATCCCTGATCTTAAGAAGGGACTCTCGTCTTTTCTGTTTCCCTCTGTGTGTCAGGCACACATACACACAACTATGGAGACAGATATTAATTGATCTGACTGATATCCTTTTCTCACCATGAATATATGCTTAACTGTCAAAATGTCAACCATTCCTCCTTCACCACTACAGTCATGTAGATTGGCGGTCTCAGGTAGAATTGTTGACAGCTTTTGTCTTCGCTACTAAATATTAACCCATACACAATTTTTTTTTACAATAGGCTCGCCTGGAGATAGTCGGCTCAACCACTACCAAAATGTGCGGTCAGACAGTGAGCGGCATCAACCCGCCTCCTCAAGCAAACCGTTCAAGACACTCGAGAGTCTCAAGTCGACTGAATCGAAAGACCCCAAAACAGAGGTAAGGAACCTATTATCTCTTAAGGAATACCTATTGTAGCTATGCTTATTATAAGTTGCCCTGGATGTGACATTACTTCAAAGTAATTTGGTTTCTTGAACTTAAACTCGCACCCTTTATCTTCACCCTCCAAATAAGGAAATTTTAACGAAAACCTTTTGTAGGGAACTGACATTGAATTCATGTGTGAATTTTCTCTTACAGCAAATACAGAAAGGTGCTCTGCGAGTGTCAGGGGAATGGTCTGAACACCGCAGCTCCTCAGGCAAGAAATACTACTACAACTGCGTCTCTGAGGTCTCCCAGTGGGAGAAGCCAAAAGACTGGATCGAACTGTGAGTATTGCTCAGCTTTTGATTTCCATGTTAATTCAAAATGCCATATTCGCTTCAAGCGTAACTGTACACTGCAACAAACATAATCTCACCCATAATGTTTTCGGTTTTCTCCCTATGACGTCATTGGTGACGTCATGCTGTCTCAGTGACGTCACCCGCAGTGGCTAGTGATGAAGTGGCAACTCCTATCCGTGGTCCTTGCCACATTTTTCTTGTAGATGGGCATTTCGTGTTTTTTTTTGGAGAGAGTCCCAGGTACCTGTAATCTGCAGAATACCTGCTTTTGTAAATATATGCGTGGGGCAGGACGTCTGACTCTTTACCCTATGGTACCAGATTTGATCACATCCCATAGATTTGATCCACCTAGGGTCGTCAAACCTGTCACATACTGTGGTTAACATTAATCCTCAGCTGTTATTCCCATCTCAGCCAGATCGATGTAATAGTCTACCAAAGTACCGGTACTTCATACTATAAGCCCCAGCTTATACGCGAATCAGAAGCCTACTGCGCCTTATTGAATATTTCTGAACTCTGGGTGTGCATTTTAGGCAGGGCAGGATTACATTAGATGAGACCTGCTAAAAATAAAACTTAGGCGTGTGTTGTGTATTGGTCAAGCATCAACTGAAGGTGAAACTTGTATACAAGATTCGCCTTATACTGTATACAAGGGTCTAAGGTCATTTGAATTACTTGCTATTTACTTTGTAATGCTTTCTCATTATCTGGAACAAATAAATAATGAGTCCTGCCATATTTGTCTTTACAGCTCGGCCAGCTTCGGACGGCCAATCGACAACTCCATCAGCAGTAATAGTGGCAGGAGCAAGGACCGCAATGGACGAGACGCCCGTATGGCCATGCCTGCAGCCACAAGTAGTAAAGGTGAGTAGTCCTGCTCAAAAGATTTGGAATATATCTTTTGAGATTTGTTTCCATCTTAGGGGGTAGAGAACAACATTTTCAGTCAAGGGGCCACTGGGCCAGTAGGTACAGAAACCTAGATGCCAACACCAAACTTCAACCAAAACAAAAAAAAACAAACAATTTTCCTTATGATTTTCTCATTCCAATGATAATATACAACATGACTACATTGAAGAAACCAATATTCCTAGACATTTCTTTATCAGTTCTTGTAAGCCATCTGGGCCTGGTACCGTGGATCCATAGGAAGCAGGGGTGTGAAATTTCCGCGGAAACGCGGAAATCCGCGGTTTTAATGCCCACCAGAACCATTTTTGGGATCTCTGCAAATCCACTGAGAAAATAAATTTGTATTTATGGTGGGGGCTGGTCTGAAATAGAATTTTCTCTGATGCAAAGTTTCATTCCAAATGGAATAGAGATATTATCCCAGTGGTGATTCCAAGCTTTTCTCTACATCAGAAAGTGGTTTAATATGTCCAGTGTACTGATTTGACCACTTTAATCTAATGTGAAAATATTAAGTAGAAGTCCCTGCGAGGTGGTATATTGCGCTTCAGAGGAAGTGAATTTCGGCATTTCACACCCCTGAGGAAGGCAATTCTTGAGAAAATTGGTCACTTAGAATTTTGCAGACATTTTTGAGTGGTATTGGAAATTTTCCTTCCTTATGTTTCCAGCCTCCGATGACCGGTACAAACATTCCAGCGGAGGAGGCATGCAGGCCACCAGTGGAAACCACAGAGGATCAGGTCTTTACCCACCCTCCTCTGCGGCCTCCGCCTCTTACGCTGCCTCTAGTAGTGGCAGCTACAGTCAGTTGTCTCCCGCTACCAGCGGGCCCGACCACAGACACTCTCACCAGCCCCACCGAGACGGGGAGCACAGGGACCGATCAGACCTACGGAAACAATGGACTATGCCCAGCGAACGGGGATATACAGAGTATGGACACCGAGACGGAGGAGGACACTCCTCGTCTGTCTCAGGAAGCAGGGACAGTGGACTACAGCGTATTTCTGTGGTGTGTAGGAGCAGTAGCCTACAGGACGGACACAATCATGAACGCGGTGGTCTGCATCGTCAGCGCAGCGGCAGCCGCGGCGACGATCATCATCGGGGGGATAACCACCTCTACCCCCATCACCACCACCACCACAAAATGTCCGCTTTCAATGGTGCTCGGCACCACGGGGACCTACCCAGGAATGAAAATGAAGGTAAGACCCCACTCACTTACTTTGTACTAGGGCTTGAGATTTAGAGCAGAGGGAAAACCTTCAGTACGTAGTTGGTCAGCTTTTTCGTAATCAGAATTGTAAGACAAAAAGATGCACCGTTTATGATACCTTATATGCTTAGTACTGATGAATGTAGAAATCAGCTGATGACAAATGCCTACTCTCAAATGCAAAGTGTGTCTTGTCACTATCCACGACTCAACCTGTCCAGTGAGAATGAATGTTTTCCATTGATGTGTTACACACCCTCTCGTAGACTTTTACCGCAAAAAATGCATCATTGCGACTGCAAGTATAGCTGGCACTGCTTTGACGGATACTACTGGTACTTCACCTACAAGGTGCATCCTGCGTAGTTTTAAAGCTATAAGGCTCACATGAGGCTTGTTTTGGACACTTTAGTATTAATCTATTTACCCACCAATAAGGTGCCCCCCCCCCCCCCCCCCATTTAGAAGTTTAACAAGGTACACAAGGCCTTAGATTCACGTATAAGACGTAGTTTATATGTGGGGTACTACTGTAAGTGCCTAGTCGCCGAAGTGGCCTTTTAAATCAAAGGTAGATTGTCCGACTACCTCTACTGACTAAACTACTACGTACATTTTAGTTATTGTTCAAGCGCACTGTACGATAATTATGTTGAATACGGTTAAATACGATCATTTAAGCATAAAGAACACAAGAAGAAAGCTGCTGCCATTAGTGGGAGATGCTGATCTAATATATTCAAGTGCACATGTAAGACTTCCAGTTTTCCCGTGCTAGTATTCTTAGCAAGACTTGGAGCGCACACCTTGAATAAACAGTGCAAGCTCTGAATATAACAGATCAAATGTACCCAGAGAGATGTATGTGTGTAGTTCATCATAATATAGATAAACTGTAAAACCCAGCATATAAACTGCAACTTGTAGATATTTGAGGTGAAGGGTTTTAATGTGGATAACAAGCGTTGGCAGCATTTGAAGTGTTCTTGTCGCTGTAGATTGAAAAAGAAAAAAGACAAATATGTCTGTATAATTCATTGATACGCAGAAAGCATATTCTTGATAAGTCTGATGGCATGCAGTTTTCTTGCTTTTTGGGGTTATTTGCCAAGATAAGAACTATTTTCTCTTCGTCGGAATGACCTATGATCCATGGCAAGCGACTTAGCTGTTCAATGTAAATACGCCATGTCAGAAACATTGTTGACAGCATGTACACCTTAGTCCTAGTATATAAGTGGGCAGTTACACACTACATGATGTAACATTGTGTCATATCTAGGGGACTAGACCAGGCCTCATCCAGAATCAATAAGATTACCTCCATGGCGTACAAGTACTGTTTGTAGTGCAATGGAATGTGTTGCAAAAAAATGTAGTGAAAATATCCAAGAATAGACTTGCAGGCCAAGGAGCAATGCTGGGCTTTAATGATGACATGTACTAACCGTTTTCCTTCCCCAGCAGTTGTCAATGGGTTTGGGAGCCGTGGGGGACTTGGTCGTGCCAACTACAATGTAGATTGTAGTGTGCGAAAATTGACTTAAAATCTGGCAAATCATGAAACAACAAAATATTCTTGCCTTTAATAAAAACATACTGTACAGATTGTGAAAATAAGACACAGGTGTACCTTAGCAACTTACTAAACCCATGGAGGCAGTCCCATGAAGGGTCTTAGGACGTTAAACAAATCAACCAATCAATCAATCAATACCAGACATTATAGTTGAGGTATATTAACAATGCAGTGTATATTGAACACTACTGATGTGCACCCTTTAAACCCTTTCATTAAATTCTCCCAAAGACAGGGTCAGGAATGCACCTATATGCAGTACAGTGTTTTGTACATGAACTTAAAAAGTTGAATCTGTACTAGGAAAGATACGTGAGAATTGATCAGTTGGTTGGCCTGCCCTCCCTATGCTAGTGCTCTCTGCGTCTACCATATGCACATGAGAGGAGTGGGTAGCATCTCTGTTCGACGACATGTAGATGCAACAATAAGGCAGTATGACGGATTAGCGTCTGCCAATGTTTTTTTCAGGACCTAGGATGGGAAACAGTGGAATGGGGCTACTAGTATGGGATGCCATCTTTTAAGGAAAGTAATGACAATCTGAATATATATGAGGAAAAACTTCTTCTCTGTAGACCCTCACTACATGTGTTATTGAAAATGTGTCTGTTTATTAGAGCTACATTTTTATGACCTGCATTTCAAGGGAAAAGAAAATGAAAAAAAAGAGAGAAGAAAATGGGGGCTTTGGGGCAGAGCCCCCAACTTCTTTCTTAATAAATCCATATGAATTAAAGCATAATCTTGATAAAATGATCCCCCATTGGAACCACTTATTCTGTTCTGTTTGATACATTAAAAATATCCTGCACATCTAGCTCCCTATAAGTGACCACTAGTCTAGGGTTAGGATGGACAGGAGACAGTAGAAGTGCTATAACAACACTGACCGATGCTAATCCCACTCGCATCGCTTACCTTGTATCTACACGTCGTCAAAGAGATGGCTAGCCGAGGAGTATGGGTCTCCTGTCTAAGTATTCCCTTCCCTGTGTACAAGTATACACCGTTCTCTGGATAATGTCACTGCCTTCACCCAGTTGTGGTGAACCCTAGACTCTGACCTACTTATGACATCACTAAACTGTTTTGACCCAGTTGGTTCTCGGGTGACTAGGGCTGTGCTCTTTGGGTGATCCCGAGGCACATTAAATGCTGTAGTACTGTGGGGATCTGTAGTACTATTAATACAGATATATCCCCAAACCAAATTAAGTCCTCTGGAATTAGAGAAAAATCTATTTCTTTTCATTGGACCTCAAATGAAAATGAAAAACATCACATAACCAGAACAGGTGCAATTAACCTCTCTGAGATTTATTACGGACTTGACACATAGAAATTGCTACTGCTAGTAAGAATATAAGAAAGCTGACATGACGGAAATGTAAAACTCCTCCCTTTTGATCAGTTGTAAATAGAATAGCATGAGTACAGATCTATAACAAAAAGACAGTGAGGTTGAGTTGTTGACTCAGCTAACCGCACACTGACTGGTAATACGTAGGGCCTGTGCCTGTGGTTAGTAGCTATGACTAATGTTACAGAGTGGTAGGGAATGAAAAGAACGATATTAGCAAATACTGTGCTAAGTGTGGCAAATAGCATCAGTGCTTAACACATGTACTGTAGTACCGTAATCTCCCGAGTATAAGGCGCACCCTGAGCTGGAGATAAACCTATAAGACTCACCTAGGCCTGACTTTTGAAGGCTTAGTACTGTTCTATAGTAAAAGTACCCCGCCTATAAGACGCACCCAGACTTTGGGCCTATTCTATAAGGTAAAGGAGGCCTCTGATTCACGGATAAGACGCACCTTATACGCGGGAGATTACGGTACCTTGTATAATAGGTGCATCCTACATACTAAGCACACCACGATTTTCTGCCCGATTTATAACGCACAGCTTATATGCTCAGATGCTTATTGCGGCTTATTGATGTTTCCCAACGTCAAGCTGCAGTTTATACAGGGATATTCGACACTTCTGAATAGGAGTGGCCTAGATACCCCCAAAATTGACACATCGTCATTTACAAAATATTGATAATAGCATTGATAAAGCAAGTGTATCGATACAATCTTTCTTGCCCCATAAAATGCAGATATATGGCTTTCAAATGCTGAAAGAATTTTGTAAAAAATTCCTATTAGAACTAGAGTTATTGACCAAAATGTATGACGATATGAAAAATATCGATTATTAAAATGTTTAATAACATCAAAAGATATTTTCAATTGGATAAAGAGTAGGAACATACAAATGGCTCTAACTTTTCTTCTAATTGGAGTATTTGAAAATTTCTTTCACTGTTAAAAGAGATTTTGGAGATTTTGGCCTGTATCTAGATAATCGATATAATCGAAATATCGAGACAAAAATAGTGATAATCGAAATCGGAATAAATTGGATATCAATGACAGTTCTACTTCTAAAAAGCACTGAACTGCTTATTTTCAAGTTCTGTGCGTTTAATTGTACATCAACAAACTCACGGTGTCTTATATGTGGGAATGAACAGTACAAATCTAATGCAATTTTACCAGACCAAAAAATCACATCCCTTCTTTTGGAATGATCTATAAGGCGGAGTAGACCGCAGATTCATGTATTAGGCCACGGGTTATATGTGAAATACTACCGCAGGACTTACATGTACCAGGCGTGTGAAATCTCCACAGAAAAGCATAGTTTGTGAATATTATGGTCGCCAGTACCATTGATGAGATCAGCTTCAAAACTAGAGCCAAATTGACCGAAGTGCCTTGTCTACTAGGAGCAGCTTCTACATGAATGTGCGCCTATTTGTAAGTCTGGGTGCATCTTTGACGTGAAGTTGTCCTGTGCACAAGGCACTACAATAGCATTTACCCGGTATTAGAATTGAGTCTGATTAAATTTCTTCAGTCTGCAACATGTTACATCCTTCCAAATGCTCCTTGTACTTAGGGCCACGCACCAGTCTTGGTGGTAACTTTGAAATGAAGGCTCCGAAATGAATAGGTATGATAGATCTTTTTACCAAATAAAGATAACTCTCTCCATAGATGCTTAGACTCGAGGGATTGAAATAGGTCAAGTTGAGTAATAAGATAGGATAGTCACCATTCAGTTATACAGTTTAATACTTGGACAGGATTTTCAAGCCAAAGGCCTCATAACACCTCTTACAGAAATAAAACATTTCTAACTGATAATAAGGAACCTCTTTGCACTGAGGCGATGAAATGGGTATATGAATATGGCATCCTTTGGACTTCAGTCTTTCTAGCCCATAAATATGGCAGGGGTACATAACTGTCACGACTTTTCTTCTTCACCCATTCACCTCATAGATCTGTAGAGCAACCACTAGCATACTTTTTAAGTTGATATCTTAATTGACATACAGACTTAATTGTGATGTGCTGTCTTGCCCGACACATCCTGCCTATCGTAACATAGGGTAAATGTACATGTATAGCGATCAATTATCTGGAAGCTTAATTTCGGCAGCTTTAAAAGTTCTGATCTTGTACGTAAGTTGCCGGCCTCACACTTCGTCATTGTTGGGTGCTGGAAGTCGCTGATATCCGCATGCAATCTGTTCTCAGAAACAAGTCCTGTCCCAAAAAAGAAAGTTATTCACCACCAGCAGTCTTTTTGAGGATCATGAAGGTAAATGAATGTGAATTAGACATGTCAATGATACATGTATTTACATCTAGGACGTATAGCACAGTATGTGCTAGGCAGTCCCATGAAGCCCTACAATATGAGCTATTTTTATTCAAATATTGATAATATTGAGAGCTACCGTCATCATCTTGCTGATTGAATTGAAACCATTGTCCATTTATCAAATTAGTGTAAGTCAGCCCTCACTTCCTGAGATATGAAAAATGCAAGGAAAAAATGTTGGAGGTAGCAAAATTTCCGACTATGTTAGTCCAAATATAATAGAAAATACCGTAATCTCCCGCGTATAAGGCGCACCCATAGTTTCAGAATATGGTCAAAAAAATAAAAAATTCATAACTTTTGTTCTAATGAATGGATTTTCAAAATTCAAAAAGCTATGTGCTGTTTGGACCCCGTGACCCTCCTGGACCCCAAATACAGCAGATGAGCTTATATGGTAGTGTAACATATCAAAAGAAAGATCTTGGGTGTCCCCCTTGTGGATCCAATTAGAACTAAAACCCCCCGTATAAGACGCGCCTTATACGCGGGAGATTACGGTATGTAGAAGTGATGGTCGACTTTAGAACCCAGAGTTGAAGAAGATGCTATGAGGCGCACACAGGGATTGTTTCAGGTGGTTGTGTTACCGGTGCTACAATTGGTGCACCCTGACTTTAGGAAAGTTCTGTAAGGCACAGCCAAGTTAAATTTCACCCCTTGCACATGAGGTCGGGCATCCCCAGCCCAACTCCTCATCTTCTCTGTCTCCTTTGGGGGGCTGGTCCATGTATGCGCAGGTGCGGACATACATTCATCCAACAAGTAATGTTAAATATAGTTTTCTCACCATAGATCGCCTTAAACAATATATAACATTACTCACTCATACATAAGGTACCGTAATCTCCCGCGTATAAGGCGCACCTCGAGTTTTGAAAAATTCTCAAAAAAATGAAAAATTCATAACTTGGTTCTACTGAATGAATTTTCAAAATTCAAAAACCTATGTGTATTTTGGGCCACCCCGGACATTCCTGATCCCCTTTATTTCCTATTATGACCAAGGGGGCATGTAAGATATCAAAAGAAAGGTCTTGGTGTCCAATGAGAACTAAACCCCCCCCCCCCCGTATAAGACACGCCTTATATGCGGGAGATTACAGTACTACAGTAGTCAATTTACTGTAAATTCCAGTGTAAAGGCCGCGCCCTGACTATGGAATGAACTATAAACCACATGTGAGGCCTGTAAATTAAAGGTTTAGTACTACTCTACAGTGTCAAAACCCCGCATATAAGCCACACCTCTCATTTGGGGTGTCCCTATAAGCCGCACCTGGGGTCTGGTTCATGTATAATCTGCAGCTTTTACATGGGAAGTTATGGCAGTGTTAAACAACACATAGACTGAGGTGCACGATAGTGCAAAACATATACATTATACATCAAACCACCCAAGGGGTGCCTGTTTTCCCAGATGGCAAAACCCTGAATGAGACGGGTACCCCTCGATTTCCTTCAATGTAAATAATGTATATATATATTTTTTTTTTTTTTGGGGGGGGGGGTGCACTATAAAACAGACCAATCTGATTGGTTTGAATCAGAGCGGTAGCTGTGATCAGAAAGTGAGGATGGTTAGCATCTTTTTCAATCATATTTAGTATAAGTGTGTTTATTATGGGGGGCTGTGCCGTGCTTTATAGATCTCTAGCTATACAGAACGACCCCCCATTCTTTACATAGGGGTTTGGCCAAAGTTGGTGCTTAATAGCAGGTAAATGCAGGAAATCTGAGAGTAGTGTGAGAAAGTTGAACATTTTTTGTGCGTACAATTTCCAGGAATTGTTGAAATTTGATGTGGGAAAAAGAGAGGTTTGTGAAAGTTGTCCAAATTGTCCATAGAGATCTATAGTAAATCGACTTTTTTTGTTAATATAATCAGGAGCTTCATCTTGGGATAGTTGTGAGATCAGTGGACATGGAATGGATGTGGAAAATTTGAGATGTTTCTAACAGGCACTATTGAGAAATTTCCAATTTTGTATTTGAGTATAAGGCCGTAAGAAATAGGGTGTTGTTTCAAGAACAGATACTACCGTAATCTCGCGTGTAGAAGGCGCACCTCATAGAAGGCGCACCCCCAACTCATGGAAGGCAGATCTGCGTAGAAGGCGCATCTGCTGCTCTTGAGACTAATATATGAAAAACCCGCGTATAAGGGGCACCCCCTAACTCAAGGAGCATGGTCCACACAATGGACCCAACCCAAAGGGGCATTTCAAATATTGTCTGTAACTATTAATACCCCAACTGGTCATGTATTTTCTTTAACCAAAGAAAAGGTGTAGTCTATACCATGGTTCTCTATATACCTGAACTGCCGAATGAAGCATACTATTCTGCTCACCATGAAAGTGTTTGGAAATGTATGTGCACCCCACTCACTGAGAGCTTTATTAATTATATATTTGACCTTTTAATCAAGAGAATCCATGCAGCATTATAATCAATCCTCCTGGCTGCCATAGCACTGCTGCCACCTGGTGGTATGTTCTGATTTCTAGAATACATGGTAGGTATATGTGGCCTTAAAATCTTCTCCTACAAAGGTCAATGCTAATGAGTTGTGTTGATGCACCAAATATGGTAAATAGATGTGGGTGTTCATTCTCCTTACATAGTACATAGGTGGAAACTGTTAGTCATGTTGTAGTGATATCCTTCAGGTTGAAGGTCTATGACTGCTAGGAAAGGAGACTGGAATATAATCATCATCATATAAGGAGCCACACATGGCTTGGGCCTTGTTCACCATATATGAGCATGGATCAGTTTTATGTAGATTACCGTAATACCTCGCGTATAAGGCGCGCCTTATATGCGGGGATTTAGTGGTCCCTGGATTCAGAAGGGGGACACCAAGAGCTTTCAAATGATATCATACACTTCATGTTAACCGGTTCAGGAGGTTCCTTAGGGCTCAAGATACACATAGCTTTTTAAATTTTGAAAATCCATTGAGAAGAACTGACATTATGTAACTATATTTTTCTGGGCAAATTCATTAACTCTGGGTGCGTCTTATATGCAGGGTCGCCTTACACGCGAGGTATTGCGGTACTACACCTGATTAGCATGACTAATGTTTGATTGGTTTAGACACAGCTATAATTAGCTACTTGTCCACACAATTTAAGCCAGTTGGCTCTGAAGGCAGGGGGCAGGGTGGGTAGGTGGTGACACCATCAGACAATCACCAGTGGGTATAGTAGGCAAGGGCAGGGTTGGTGGGTGGTTGTAGGTAGGCAGGCACACCGCTGGGTGTAGGAGGTGAGGGGGGGGGGCAAATCAGCTACTGCTCCGCAGTCCTGGGTACTACCGTAATCTCCCGCGTATAAGGCGCGTCTTATACGGGGGGTTTTAGTTCTCATTGGATCCACAAGGGGGACACCAAGACCTTTCTTTTGATATCTTACATGCCCCCTTGGTCAAAATGGGACAAAATGGGACCCAGGAGGGCCCAAGCTGGCCCAAGCTACCCATAGGTTTTTGAATTTTGAAAATTCATTCAGTAGAACCAAAGTTATGAATTTTTCATTTTTTTGAGAATTTTCCAAAACTACGCGGGAGATTACGGTACTCAGGCAAAAAAAAGGTTTGTTTCCAGTTACCCGACCAACCCTAGCAAAACAGTAACAGGGACCCTAGCTTTGTAGTGCATGTAACTGGAAACTGACCTTTTTTTTTTTTTTTTTGCCTCAGTCATGCCTCAGTGGTTCTGGTTGGGCAGGAGTAGGGTCAGTGGCTTAGTAGGTGACCACAGGGGCTATCAAAATAGGGTGTTGGGAGGGGGGAGGGTAGGGTGATTACCTGCACTGCTGGCTGTCGCGAAAACGGTCCCATAGACCCTGCTGTACTCAAATCTAGGCCTACCTGGGTAGTAGGGGTATGAGGGGCATGGTCTATGATCTTAAATCCGTGCCTTGTGGCATTTCTTTGAGTAAACCTGAAGCCATGATGGAACAGGGGACACATTGATCTACATTTGAGACCATCCTCCATTTTTCTATCTTTATTAGAAGTGTCACTGCTCCCACCCTTGAGGACTGAGCAGCTCAAAATGAACTGAAAATTAATGTGATGGTAATGGAGGTAGGCACATCTTAAAGCTTAATTTATTGCCTGAAAAAAGTTATTATGTGTAAGATTGTATTCTGAGTAGTTTAGAATGGATTTTGGGTCATAAGGGGACATATCTAAGCCTTAATAAGTTATTTTTTATTATGTTTGGGCTCAGTTCATAATTACAGTGGAGAGGAATGACAAAATCAACCAGTAGTGCTATTGGGTAATGCAATAGGCTTCATCCACTTAAGGATTTTCAAAGAAATCATCAATATTAAAGGTGTAATGAACAATCAAATTACATAATCTAGGCTGTTCACCTGCACTGCTGAGCCCTGTGTATAGCCTTGTATGATGGGGTCAAAGGAGTGGTAGTGTGTGCACAGACCATGACCACTTTCTGCCTGCAGTTTGTATGGGGAATTTTTCACAAGAAATTCCCAACCTTCCCTAACATTTCTCCCAATATCTCAAAAACTAGAAAAGATAATAACATGGGGGTTGCTGCGTTGTCTATTAGACATATTAAAGGGGTACGAAGACTATAAATAGGACGGAACAGCCTGTGATCCCACAGGGGGTCTCATATAAGGTGGGGTAAAAAGCTCTGGTCAAATATGCCAAGTTCTCCTAAATATCTCTGTCTTTAGTGAATACTATTTTCTGCAAAGTGCATACCACATGTGTGAGTACCTCAATGATAAGTATAGCTAAAATCAGCTTTTTCTTGAGTATTTTATTTTCTCCAACTGTCAGAATTTTGAAATCTGGCTGTTCCATCAATAGACACCCACCCACTTCTGTTGGGTTGTTGGTCAGTTTATGGTGCTGCTCCAGCCTCCACCCCAAAACCCTAATGACCCCACACAGACCAAACTTCAAACAGGACCACAAAGTGAATAATTTTGAAGGTATTTGTCACTCTGATTAGGGTATAACCCCACTTTTGAAGTGCCCCAAAATAATTTTCAGTTTCGCCACATATCGGACTGACATCTCTGGGCAATAAAAATTAGCACCTCAGTGTGGAAGCGGTATACAAATGCTGTAAGGGCACAGCAGGACTTCAGTTCGTAAGTGCACCAATGGAATCTATCCGTTTAAAGGGGAAATTTTCGTTAGTGTACCTACGACCTGGAGTCCTGCTGTGCCCTCCCAGCAGGTCTTATGCCGCCTCCACCAAGAGATGCTAATTTTTATTGCCCTGCAGGGGGTCCTGTTTGAAGTTTGGTCTGTCTGGAGTCATTAGGGTTGGGGGTAGTGGCTGGAGCTGCTCCATAAAATGACCACTGACCAGACAACAGGGGGTGGGTATATATTGGTGGAACAGCCAGATTTCAAAAGGTTGACAGTTGGGGAAAATAAGAAACCCATTTTCTGAGTGTTCTATTTATCAAAAGTAGTTGATTTTAGCTGTATCTGCCAATTAGGTAATCCCACACATGCTATGCATCTTAGAGAAATTAATATACACTAAAGACATAGATATTCAGGATAGATTGAAATATTTGACTCTCCCTTCCCCTTTAAGCTTTCTATCGATGGGTCTTGGTACTTTTTTGCCATGATTATTTTAAGTAAGGCAGGGATGGAAGTCTTAAGGGATTTCCCTGATTTAAGGGATTTTCAATTTCCAAATACATTCCTATACAAAACCTATATATATATAAAAGGGGTTCTTATCGAGCATTTCAGGGATTTTTGCACTCAGTGACTTACATCCCTGGTAAGGGATAAACACCCTGGGAAGGGTCTGATCCAGCACCAATCCCAGATCTCAGTAAGTGTATATATATACCTGTATCATGTTACAGGTGTAGATTGATGTTAAGATATCAGTTAGACTGTATATAACTATATGGTTGGACTGATGCAATCCTGGTCCCCCCCCCCCCCACTTTCTCTGCTCTCTTGTTCCACAGCCCCCCATACTGGTACAATGTAACTGGTTACCATTTGACCTGCTCTCACTTAAAATTGCTGTCTAGTTTCCTGTTATATTACTTCAAAGGAGCCCAATTTCACTGAATATACTACCTAAAGAGGTCACATGATCTACTTGTGTGATCGAGAAATGTTAACAGGACTGTAATTGTAAAGAAAGGAAAAGGTATTGATTTTATCACAGCAAGTTAGTTTATACTAGGCCAACACATACAGGGGTTACTTTATTTTGCCTTGGTATTTTTGTTTACTTAAAAGTTAACATGTAAGGCCACACCAAAAAAATAAGTTGATCTATGGATTTCCCTCTCCATATTTTTGGAAATACAAATTTTTAATTTTTTTTAAAAAAAAATCTCGTCTACGGATTTCACTCGCTTCACTTTCTACAAGTTTTCTCTATGTGATGTTTGGCAAAAAAAAAAAAAAAAAAAAAAAAAAAAATTTCGGTCGCCTCACTTTTCCAGCAAGGAATCCATTGGACGCCAAAAAATTCTTAAAAAAAAAAAAAAAAAAATTGCTCGCTAGCACCATTTTTTCAAAACAAAAATCCGTAGACCAACTTATTTTTTTGGTGTGGCCTAAATATGTATTTTGCACCTAATTTCATAGAAAGAGAAAAAAAAAATCAAAAAAAGAAAATCATGAGCCCGGGGCATTGCTGGTTCTGCCGAAGTCCTATGCTGGGAGGGGGGTAGTGGTGTTTTCCTTTTTTCTTTACCTTTTTTTTTGTCAAAACTTCATGATTGTGACCATCTTCAACAATTCCTGTCCTGTTACTTATACCATCATTATAGATGATTAATTTCCCTCGATTCCAAAGAGGGTTTTCTCTGGTACACCTTAATTCAAGGTCAGTAAGGAATAAAATGATTGCTATTAAGCAAGAATTGTCAAATTTAAACATTGATATTGTATTATTTTCTGAAACCTGGCTTAATGATAGCGACATGGACTTTCTATGCACCTTTCCAAGATATAATATGTATAGATTGGATAGAATTAGTATTTATCGTGGTGGAGGAGTGAGTGAGTAATAGATGTTTAACGCCATTTCGACAGCTAAGGTCATATTCATGGCGAGAACTACATTACACAATTTCACAGAGGAATGTGTCAGTGCCCGCGCATATGTGCACCACACACATCCTGAGGGGATAAGAAAAAGGGGAGAAATAGACCCTTTTAAGCAGGCTAGGGAAGCCCGTCGTGGTGGAGGTCTCTGTGCACACATAGATGAACAGGTCTCATGTTCTATAGAAAAAAATTAATGGAATTAACAGATCAAACGCTGATATTGAAATACAGTGGCTTTTTTCTGTCAAAGGTACAATGAAAAAATGTATTATCTGTAATATATATAACCCCCCTAGTGGCTCACTACCGTAATCTCTCGCGTATAAGGCGCAGCTCGCCTATAAGGCGCATCCCCAACTCAAGGAGATCTGTTATAAGGTATAAGGCACACCTCTGAGGGCAGATTTTTGTTAGTTTAGTACTGTTTTATAGTAAAAAAAAAAAAACCCCCCTATAAGGCGCACCCCAAACTCAAGGCAATTTACCTCCCACGTATAAGACCCAGCAGCATTTTGTTTGGCCTATAAGACGTGCCTTATACGCGGGAGATTACGGTAGTCAATTTTTGTGATACAATTAAAGCCTTATTTTTATAATTTGAAAATTTAGACTCCTGTGACATTTGTACTTGGTGATTTCAATGTTGACATACTTGAAAATTCAAATGAAAAAAAAAAATCAGTTGTATGAAGCCTTTTCAAATTTCAACTTAATTCAACTCGTTAAATCTGTGACTACAACCTCAGTGTCTAATAAGTGTATTGACCTTATTTTTACAAAATCTATAAATGTTACATCATCAGGACCATTGGATATCCATTTATCTGATCACCTACTGGTACATGTGACCAAGGCGACTGCTACATGTAAATCTGGCACCGGACAATTCATGGGAAGGGTCTTATTGTAATCCTGATAAAAAAAAAAAAATCTTGATTCTGTGGAAAACTGACTGGTCGTAGTTTGATCGCTGTGATGATCCAGATGAATGTTGGGACATTATCAGAGATGCCACTTTTCCTGGTTTATCAGGAATTCCTGGTTTTGTTTGGTCCAGATGTCTGTGCTAAATTATGTTCATATCCTGGGATAGGGTGTCCAAAGTCAAGTTTTCCAGGTTTTTGTCGGCCAGCGAGTGGCATCTCTGCATTATGGAAAATATGTTTAAAAGGATGCTAGATATTACATTATTATTATTTTAATAATGTATGTGATGAATTTATCAATGATTCTAAAAGGTTTTGGGCGATCCTGAAAGAAATTGTACCCTCAAAAAAAGGTGATTCTAAAGCTATCAATCTTAATATTAATTTGTCACACCGTGATCAGCCAGTGTCAAACTTGTAACCTAAGATATAAGGGTTTTCTTCAGTTTCCAAAAAAAAAAAAAAAAAAAAAGCACAATAGGGGGTGTAGATCAAATCCTCTGTACCATGATCTCCCGCGTCTCTAAGACTCATTATGAGAATAAGGCGCACCCTGAGTTGTAAGAAGAGCTATGCGGTGCACCTAGAGTCTGTATTTTGAGGGTTTAGTATGTACAGCCCTATGCCAACCTAATGGGATACATTATTAACCAATGAGAAAATTCCTTTCATTCAGTGCAGACTTTTTAGAGTAAATTACAGAACACCTGGTACTCATCATGCTGACTATTATCAGTGCTTATCTCGCAGGGTACCAGATGCTTATCTCACAGGGTACCAGATCAAGCAATGGTGCACCCTACCATGCCTCTAAGACACTCATGGTTTGGGATGATTCTCTAAAGCGCACCTTGTACATGGGAGATTACAGTAGGCGCAATCCAGCATGAAACAAATGGTTGGTTCCTGGTCAGTTTTGCAAATGGCTTCGAAAGAAAGTTCTACGAGATATTAGAGATGAGAGATTAGACGGGGTCGGAGGTTTGCATTTAAATGATATTGATATTGGTAATGTGATCTGGAGAACAAATGTTGAACCTCCGCACCTCAGCACTACCTTGTCTTGAATTGATATTGGTAATGGATTTAAATTTAGTACTCAATTTTGATATCCCTGTAACCACTCTTAGTCCAGAAGGGATTGTACTACATGTATTTGAGGGCAAAGTATCATTCATCAACCTATATGTTACGGGGTACAAAGAGAATGAATGTAAAACCATTCCAAGGCATACAGTAAAACACCCACATGCACTTAGTCAGTGTTTTGACTCGGTGTCTAGAACAGTTCAGAAACGAGAATTTCCAAAGTGTAGGTGCAGCTTATAATATCAGGGATGGGTTTTTGACAGGGCTAGGAATTTTAACCTCCTTCTTTCACAATGCAACCACTCTGAATGACGGTTAGGTCACGGGGCTATGACGTCATTCGGAACACTGTTGCCAGGCAATAGCCACTTGTTGACAAATCTCTAAGGAGAGTTGTCAAGTGCACTAAGGTTGCTAGGCATCCTTAGTTTGTTGTCAGCAACAGTAGTTGTTGACAAACTAGGAGTAGTTTCGTCCTGTAGGGACTCATCAGGCATTTGTTTGTGAGTATTAAAGTGGCTGTGAAGCCAAGTGGTCCCAGATCTAATGAAGGCCTGGAGTTTAGTGGGTTTAGTGGGCAGCGCGGCTGTCAGTCAAACCCATCCATGTAGTCTAGGACTGTATGGATCTTAGATACAATACTTTGGTATTTATATCAGAGGGGTTAATTCAAAGTAGAAAAAGCCCCAGTGGGTGGCAAAACTAAGCAAGGTTAATTTACAGTGTCCCGATGTGGCAATTGGTAGCGAACCTACTGCAACTTTGTTAAAAGTATAGCCCATAAACATATTACGCAAAATTTTAATAATTAAATAATAATAATAATAATAATAATCATAATCATAATCATAATCATCATAATAATAATCATAATAATAATCATAATAATAATCATAATAATAATCATAATAATAATCATAATAATAATCATAATAATAATAATAATAATTAATAATAATAATAATAATAATAATAATAATAATAATAATAATAATAATAATATAGATTCGTCCCTAAAACAGGGTGGAAGCAGTTTGTTCGTGAAGAGGTCTACAGAAATAATCCTGGTGCAGGCAGCAACAGAGTCAGTCTATGTTATGCTCACAGCGCGTTTAGACCAGTGATGACATCAACGTATCAAATTCAGATTTTTTTTAAAAAAGTGAGAGGTGATGTGCATATGTAGGCAGTCCATTTACCTTGGAAATATATATATATATATATATATATATATATATATATATATATATATATATATATATATATATATATATATCCTAGAATCATCTGAAACATTTGTAGGAATTAAGCATGTTCTTTCTTTCTTTTTATTTTACAGATTCAAGACAGACAGAGGACATGGACATCAGTCCGGGAAGTACGCCGACAAGTTCGCGGCCTAACTCCCACCTGGGTACGCCTGTACCCAACAATACTTCTATGACATCATTATCCGGGGCCAGTCAGTCTATGGGAAACGACCTCACTCAACAAGGTTTGTACCAATGATTTGATTGGATTATCCTTTAATCCCCACATGTTTAAGCCATTCCAAGGTATAAGATTAGCTATCAGCGCAGTCTGCAACACGCTCGCTCGCAGATCTGAAGATCATGGGTTCGAGCCCCATCCAGAGTTGACTCAGCTCTCCATCCAAATTTGGTAGGTAAAGTGAGTAGCACTAGGCACTTCTCCCATTGTGCGCAGGTAAGCAGGAGGCAGTGACAAAACCCGCATAGCCAGATGCAACCAGAAGTGACCCCCTGGGCACTGTGTATGTATCTTGAAGCCAGTTTGGCAACTGGTATTCTATGAGGTACACCTCCTACAACCTGGGGGTCGCTAGGAAGATTAGCTCCCAGCTCTATGTCACAAGACGGCCCAGTAAAAGACATGATACTGACTAATGTTTAAAAATGAAGGCAGGAGTGATGCTTACCTAACTAACCCTCACCCCACCTTCTTTTACAAGTAAAAATAATGTTTTTGATTGATAAGCACTTTCATTCTGATGAGCCCCATGTAAAGAGGAGAGCTATAAGGTGCATCTGGGGCATGCTTTTAACTAGTTTAGTAAAAATCTAATGTAAATGTACCCTGACTTTAAGACGCACCCCCATTATGGGAAGTTTCATGAAGTGCAGTAGGCCTTTAATTCACGTACAAGCTGTGGCCAGTTATACGTGAGGTAATAGAGTAATATGTGACATTGTTGCAGATATTTTGTTGGCTGAATGTGTAGGAGTTTTATGCGATTCTCAGTTTCTTTATCAGGTATTTGAATTTATCGGATTGTAAATTAACGTTGTGTTTAAATCTATTCACAGCCATCCAAACTCTTCAAAAACTGCAAGCAGCTTTAATGGAACAACAGCGCCAATTACAACAACAGCAAAGCACGAATTCCTCTACAAGTAAGTACGGGTAGTACTGTATAGTAATATAATAGTCTATGAACGAGGAATTGAATACCACATTACCGGGTATTTATAAGTTAGACTAGAGATGCCCCTGCACATTTCAGAAACCTGTGAGTGTCATTTCTGCTTCAATTGAACTAACTATTAGAAAGCGGGAAGGGGGATATCATAGAAGACATTGTACTGCTTAGGAATCATAACCTTATGATTACACCTGTCTTGAATAATAGTTTGCGCTTACCATGGTTTTGTGAATTAAAAAATCTGATTACAAAGATATAACTCTGATTCAAGTAAAAGTTGTCCCTTTTAAGTTTAGCTCCAATAACCCATAAACTGTCTCAATATAATGGGATTGAATAGGAATTATATTCATAAAATTATCCTCATTTCACAGCTGTAAGTCAGTCTCCACGGACGCAACCTGATACAACGCCGCCCCACCAGCCGTACACGTCACCACAAGTGAACAATGCTGGCCAGGCGACACCACGACCAAGTCTTAGCCAGCAGTTGTCACAACAAGCGGATGAAGACAGTCGTGAGAGTCCACGGTCTGACCGCAGTGTCCGCTCATCAAGGTGAAAATCTATCCGTACCTATAGCCTCTCTGGGTATCTTCTTATAGGGAACTGACATAACTGCGCAAACCGTTCTATTTGTATAGCAATAAAATAAAGGATGAATATTAGATTCAGTCTTGCTGTTAACAAAGAGAACTCTTCCTTGAAAGCCAGAGCATCTATCAGTTTCAACTTGAATGCATATTTTCTGCTATGCACAATTGATTATATATATAAAAAATACAACTCAACTTACAGATGTTTTCTTTCCAGGCGTGGTTCTCCGACGCCGAGTGTGGCCAGCTCCCAGAGCGTGTCATTGAGCGGCAGCTCACTGAGTGCTGCTAACAAGAAGCAGGATTCTGTACAGTTGACACCGTCTCTGAGCAACTACTACAATGACGCCCTGATTGAGCACTGTGCCAACCTACAGGCCGACCAGGCCGAGCGACAGGTAACTTCAAGATACACTGTCTTTTTGAGGGCTGTGACTAAGTAACAGGCAATGGAATGATGATCTTGTAACTGTCCATTTCATGCAAAGAAAGATCTTAGCATTCAATAGATTTTAGCTGCCCGGCCTCTGAAATCTCTAAAAGCTAAATGTATCAAAACAATTTTTTTCCATAGAAGCAAAAGTATTACTTGTGATGAAACTTCATTGACCCATTCTACAAAGTTTTAAGTAAACTTATGCAAAAAAAAAAAAAAGCAAAAGAGAAAAAATTATTTCTACATTGTACTGAAGTTGGCTTAACTAAATTTTTTTTTTCACCTCTGTAGGCTAACCGTTACGGGGAGGAGGCACATAGTGTCGGTACTTTACACTGCACTCAGGTTTCTGTCGACCTAAAGCGAGCACGGTCACTGGTCCGTATTGCCGAGATACAAGCCACTTTACAAGAACAAAGGTAGGCTCACCCTTCAAACACACAGCAAGTATGGTCTCTGTACAGAGAAAGAATTGTGTTTCAGAAATCAATAACTCAATTTCTTACTTTTAACAATTTGTGTAGTTAGAATGCGATACAGTTTGTAACTGTGACTTAAAAGAAGAAATCCATTCGATCAAGTAAAAATAGAATTCCCTCGATAAAATTAGAAATTCCAAACTTTAATATTTGTAGGATATGAATATTTATAGTATTTAAAAGGGATGAAAGTCCTCAGGAATTTCCATGATGTCAGGGTTTTTCAAGTCTTATCGAGCATTTCAAAGATTTTTGACCTCTGTGACTTTAATCCCTGGTAGTAACACATAACCTTAAAAAATTGCCATTACTCCAAACCCTGTAGAAATCTCTTAAGCATAGAATATTGGTCATTCCCACCTCATGCTGACCCCTTCTTTTCCAGGATATTATTCCTACGCCAAGAAACGAGAGACCTGGAAAACATGCGAAGTCAAAACTCGTTCATGCCCTCACAACAAGACACCTAGTGACATAGGAACAAGTTAATGTTGGCTTTGCACTATATTTAAATAAGACACCTCTATAAATGAGCAAAACTTCAAGGAGGACTAAATACATAGCTGGCGAGGAGTCTTACTGGATCTTCATTATGCCAATATGATAGGTATATTTCAGTCACCAGGCGTGTCAGTACAGCAAGGGTGCGTTGACATAGTTATGGTGAGCTACACAAGGAGGATTCATGTCGCCCGGCCGGGCTATTCCTCACAGCGCTGATCCTGACCACCAGGGCACTCTACGGTGTTGTCGTAAGAGTGGCCTAAGACTAGCTGTTGCCATAGCAACACAGTAAACTGTGGTCACCACAGCATCCGTCATATTTAGATGGAGTGGTTGTTGACTGTGAGATGTGCGTGTGAAGCTCTGACGCGAGAGGGAGCCCCAGTAGGGGGCTTTAATGTCGTGATCAGTAGTGCTCGACTGTATAGGCCTAAAAACTGTGTGCAGAACGCTACTGCCACTGAAAGGGATTTTATAATGATAATATTAATACTGCGATTAATTCATAACAATTTGCAATGTACCATTGTATCTGAAGCATGTAAACATAGCTGAGAATTATTTTTCTATAGTGATGAAACAATGTGCCCCTCCCCCTCCTTCACCTTGGTGTGGACAGCGAGTGGTAGGCCAGGCGTGCCGTGAAGACGGCTGTGGAACAAGTGGAGACTGTTATGTTCTCAGTTCCATGTTGTTTCCATGTTGGGAAGTCAATCTTGTAATTTATTTGTTCTTGGTATTTTGGTGAGCCTTGTCGATTGAACCAGTGCAGTGTGCGTGCATTTTCATAAATAGAGCGAGAGTAGGAGAGTCTGTGAGTGCGTGTAATGCCTACTGGGACGGTGGGAGGTGAAACCATGTCAGTCGTTCTTCATGAAGAAATATTCTTTTTTGGGTGTTGACTTTGAATATAGAACTAAGGCGAGTTTATTCTCATCATTGTAGCCCCCTCACTGGATCACTTTGTGTTAGTTTTGTGTAAAACAAAGAAATACTAATATATAGATTTTTTTCCCCCGTCATCTTCAATGTGCACAACTTGTTCAGAGTGCTTTATAGCAAATACACTTAGCTCATTTCCATAAATAGATATGGATTTATGTTCATTTTACTTCGTTAACACTGTGGGTGTTACCGTGGTACACAATGAGAGGGATGCTAAAACTTATGAGTAGTAGGCCATGCAGAACAGGGTATCATTCAGGATGAAATGAAGTTTCAGAGATATTTCAATCAATTTGATTCCAACTGGAAAATGCTGTAAAAATGGGTTGCTTCTGCTGTCTGTACCATAATAATGTCTGATATTGCACAATATTTGTTCTGTATTTATAAGAATTATATCTGACGAGTTTCAAATAATGGCCTTTTCCATAGTTAATTCACATACCCGGAAATTGACAATACTTCCCCACGCTGCTTAAAGCGGGTCCATAATGTTACAAAGGCTTGGGAAGTTGGTATTCGCCTCTTTAGTAAAAAACTTTGGTGTTTATATTCTGTCCGGTAATGAATACACACTATAACGCTCTGCATGGTCAGTAAGGATATAATTTCGCACCATTGGATTTTACCAGATAAGCTTGTGGCAGCAGCGTGGGAAGACACTTGGCTCAGTCGGTAAATCATAGCTCAATAACAGGAGGGGAATAGAGAGGGTGCGTGCGTGCTTAGCTGTCGGATTAAGTGAGACTGTGCAAGGGAAACTGAGTGGGAGAGGAGAGACTGTGAGAAAGAGGAAGCTTTATCATTGTTACATGTGTGAAGAGGTGAAAAACGGCATGACGTGCCAGCTGTGTGTGCGACGTAGGCGTCACAGATGCAATGACGTCGTTGATGTGCCAGTCACCGAGGCGACGAGTGTCGGGTGACTATAATAAACAATATAGCATATATGGAAGGTCTGGCTGTGGATGGGATACCAAATGTAGAAAGTGTGTATCATTTAACAGTTTTCTTTGTTATGTAATGGAATTTTGACCAGGAAAGACTGCCCCTGGCCTTCTGTTACTGTTGGGACAGTAACAGTTGGGGCCAAGTTGTGACCCCATCATCCATCCGTCAGGTGAAGCTCATGCTAAAATATTGTCGCAGTGTTACCGATTTCCCTCCAACGCCCGTTAACCTCTAGGAAAAGAAGCATCTGTATTATCTGAAATCGGTGGCAACCAGTCAAACCTATTAGATATTCTATCCTGTTGGCCTAGTCTCTTTTAATTGGTAGTAAACAAACACAGTAGATATTTGTTCCGAATTCCCCTTCGGCCCTCTTTTTGTACATGATCATATATTTTATTGCACCAGAATTCAGTTCTTACATTTTCATGTCATGTTTGATATATTTCATTTAAAATTAATTTGATGTATTGATTCTGTAAAAAAAAAAAGATAGTGGGCTATACAAAAACAAAAAAAAAATAATGGTGAGAAGATTCGGCCGTTCAGTGAAAGCTGGTGTTTATTCATGCATAGCCTTTTTAAAATGTTCGGCCTTGACGTATCGATTTCATATTGCTGAACAACAATTACCTCTAATGTTCACGGAAAGCAAATCCCTGGTCATTTTGCCCCATCAAAAGGTCACTTGTGCTGTCCTATGAAAAACTCCTGTATTTTCTCCTCATCAGTATCACTTGTAATTTATGCATTTTAAATACTGAACAGGTAAAGAAAGGTTCTAGCTAACTGCCCCATCTCCCCCCTCGGTGTGGTTTCTGTTACTGAGTATTTCTTTGAAGCATGGTTATAGTGTTGATTTTCACGTTGATGAAGCTGTGTGTTCACCTATTTGGTTATAATATGACATTTCTGTGTATAAATTACCCACTCTCTTGATGCGAAATTTTTGCCACTGGCAGATGGCAACTCGCGGAGGAGAGCGTGCCAACTTTTCCTCATGTTGACACCCTTGACTGCTTGGGTTTACAAAGATGTAAAATGTCGGTCACAAATGGTAATGTGAGGGAAACAAAGTTGGACACAGACTGTGATGAGTGTATACAATATATCCCCTATAACATAATAAAAACATAGTTGCCTTTTCGGAACTACTAAACAACCCAAATTTGGGCATTGGATGGACCAAAGGATGGAATACTTCCCCAGTCCAGACAAAACGTTGATTATCTGCGATTGTGAACCTTGTAAATAGGCAATTAAGCACTGTGTCTCACATAGTGGGGTTTAGGTAGCGTCTTAGTATAACATGTAACACTTTTGTGGACAACAATTGAAAAATAAATACTATTATTGTCATACGCGAGACGAAAGAAAGAGAAATCCTGTGCTCCCCTTCCGCATGAATTGATCCTTGGTATGTTTGGACCTGATGAAAATAAGCCCGATTGGATTTATTGGTGTATAGTTGAAGGTTGTATCAGTTGGCTCTTGCAGAGCACCAGTGATAGGCAAGGAAGGTGCGCATGCGAGTCGTATCCCATTTACTCTAGGGGACTTCAATCATTATACTTGTAATAATAATTATGGAAATATTCACCGATGGGTCATCCACTCAGTTCTGCGAGTAACTGGTCATGACGACGAGAGCCGTTATTATATAGGTCTATATATGTATATGACTTTAATACATGGAAGAGACTCACCGAGAACAAATGTTGAGAGGGAACAGTCTTGTATGGAAGGGGGTTTGAGAAATGAATAAAAAGTAAAAACACCCTATGTCAGGTAAATGTATTTTTGTTTTCCTGTTTTCATTATACTAATTTCACTACTTAGATCAGATGGATTGAATTGAGAAAAATTACTCTTATGTCTTCCAGGTTTTAAGTGAAATAAGTACATAGCATTTCCTCTTGAACAAAGATCCACTTATAATGTTATAGCAAAAATAGAAGACGCCTCAGCCTGTTTCACTCCACCAATCAGCTGCCATTTTCAGAGGCATAGAGTTAAAGTTTAGACAAACCAGGTTAGCCTTTGAACAAAAGATGGCGGTTCATGTTTGAGAACTAAATCAATAAAACTCAGGGGTTTAAATTCTCAGCGGAAATCTGCGTTTTTGATGCTCAGAAGGATCATTCTTGAGATCTATGTAAATCCATTGAGAAAAGAAATTACCATTTGTAGGGGGGGTCTGACTTCAAATTTCTGCTAATAGCATTCCAAGTGGAAAAAATGTTAGCATCCCAAAGGAAACCCCAAACATCCCTGCACATCAGAGGGTGACATTCTGCCCAAATAATATTTAGATCACTTTAATCCTTCTAAAAAACATTAACCAACAAGACAAAAATTTCAGCGCGTCCGCGTGAAAACCCACCACGCCCCCTGTTGATAGATAATGACCACTCCCTTAGCAAACTTTTCCCATAGTTTAGTACTACCGGGCAGTGAGGTAGTGACATATGGTGCCTGCCAGGTTGACTATTTACCTAGACAGCAGGGGTGTGAAATTTCCGCGGAAACGCGGAATTCCGCGTTTTTGATGCTCACATGGACCATTCCTGAGAACTGTGCAAATCCACTGAGAAAATGGATTACCATTTATGGGGGGGGGGGGGGGGGTCTTAGAACCTTCCCAATGTTAGGTCTAATGTCAGCCCAAATGGAGGTAGATAAAGTATCCCAATGGTAAATTTTGGCCCCATTGTACAGTAGAGACTGATATAATATAGCAAATTGAATAGTTAAATCACTTTTATCTTATGTAATAATGTCAACTAGAAATCCTTGCGAGGTGGTAAAATGTGCTTCAGAGGAAACTGGTTTCGGGATTTCACACCCCTGAGACAGGGTATAAAGAGAGTAGTTGGTTGGCAGCAGGGGGGATATGCCATCTCGTGTCAAATGGATGAACTGCAGCTACTTTGAAACAAGCAGATTATTACAAACGATTCTTTACATAAAGATGCAGTAACTTAACATCAGAGGTTCAGGGTGAATGAGTTATCGACATTGATTTTCAGCGACAGATTTTCTATAAAGTGTTTTGTTTCAACACACATGGGATTCTTCAGAAAATTTCCTGAAGTTCGGAAATTCGAAGGTCAGACAGGTCATATTGTTCTCAAATACTAAATAGAGGAAGAATTGAAGCATCCCCCCGGAAATTTCAAAACACAGTCCCATGCCTGTTTCAACAATCTCACTGGCTAAGAAATTCGAGGTACAATTCCCACCTTTGCATGGTTAGTCTAGTAATGTACTTTGCATTGAAATGTCAAATGACCCATTGACACAGAAAGTATAAACTTATTGTCGTGGACCTGTTTTTAGATGAAGTGTTTTCACAGCCTCCATTTCCAAACTTTTCCTTCGCTATAGACTTCTGCTCTTGAGAAAATAGAGTTTGTTTCAATTCCCACTGGAAAAAAAAGCCTTATATAATCTTGGCAAAAGACTACATCAAGCACTTTCGAAAGTAAAAGACATGAAATTCCAGACTAATCTCAACTTCTATGCAGAAACGTGAATTCAGAGATGTTACTTTTACTACCTTTTTCGGAATTCCGATGTTTTGGCAGTAATTCCTATGGGGTTTCCTATTGAACGTAGAAAATTATTATAATTTCCGAATTTGCAGTGATCAGTGAGCGGCATCCCTGAGTGATGATAACGTTTTTTTATAACTCACTCACTGATCACTGCAAATTCGGAAATTATCATAATTTTCTGCTATATATATATATATATATATATATATATATATATATATATATATATATATATATATATTGTATATACGCTCGGGAGTGGTCCGCCGAAACGCTGCACGAGAGGCAGCGTCTCGGTGGAGACTTGTATATAAAGCGCGACTAGTTCCACCGGAGGTCAGATCCAGCCGACAGCCCGAGGTGAACAGTCAAGCAGCTAGCTCCCGGAGGAGGTTGCAGACGACATTTCTACCAGCAGATGGCATTTAGATGGTGTGGCCAAGGAGTGCCAGGGCAATAAACCAAGCGAGTTAATTTTACTTGACGGGTTGTGTTCTTCGATCATTCATAATACGAACGGGCGCTACAATATATATATATATATATATATATATATATATATATATATATATATATAACAGAACTGATAACATGCCTCATCATTTAGTCTGCCATGTCAGCCCACACAATAAGAAATTATGGGTTGTGAATGAAATACTTTATCAAGGTCTTTAAGAGCCCCTTCTAGTATTACATGCCCTCTGGATAGGCCTACAGTCACAAACACTACATATATCATATATTTGATAGGGTATACATAACGAAACATTCGTGAAAACCTGTGAATACAAAAGGTTTTATTGAACGACATGCATAGGCAGTACTGGTGATAGCAATAGCGTGCTATTGTTGTTCATACATTTTGTAATGATCATACCCACTTGGCAAAAAAAAACGTGTTTTTTTTCAACGTTTGCAAACGTTTTTATTTGGTATGGATAAAAAAAGTTAAAAAACGTTATTTATACGTTGAAAAACCAACCAATTTTTAACCAAATAAAAGCATTTGCCTTTTCAACCAATTTTCAACCAAATAAAAACCTTTTTTATTTACGTTTTTCCATAAAAAAAAACCCCTAAAATAAAAACTTTTTTTTATAAAAAAAAAAAACGTTTTTAGTACATGTTTTGACGTTATTTTAACATTGAAAAAAAAACATTTGGCAAACTTAGGAACCAAATAAAAACCTTATTTTATGTGCATGACATGACAGCACCGCCACACGGTCATGCTTTACTGCAGAGTCTTTGCTCCTTGGTCACAACACCATATTTATAATCATATCCCCTCAAAATTCCCCTTTCCTTTGAACCTAATTAAATGTTACTGGGAGAAAAGAATTCACAATCCCTTCCTTTTACCTTCAAAATAATTTGGTAACAGAAAAATCATTTTCATCGAAACGGAGTAGCTGGGAAAAAGATATGTCATATTTGAATAATGTCCCCTGGAGTGGAGATGACAATACATGTAAATGATTTATCGCTACCAAGCATTACCTATTTATACTTGGTATCAAAGATATCGAAAAAAGAATTAATATTTCATTTATTCTTGTCACTATTCTAATGTTATGGGAATACTTTCATAATTAATACTTGTTCTATTGAATTCAGTGACAATGTTCTACTGTTCCAACCTTTGCATAATTAACTACAAATACCAGCTTGGGCAATAACAACCATGTTCACTTGATATCCAAGCTAAAACAGTCTTCTCAGTTGAAGTTCTGAGAATGTAGTTAATGTATGAATTTCCCATTTTCAATCTAACCTTCATTCCATAGCGTGGTATCTTGTTGTTGTGGATATAACGTAGTCAACAGGAAAGATGGCATCTTTTCTTCTGTGGACGTTGTTTTTATATGATGGTCTAGGCATTTTCCTGATATCAGGTATGTAGTTCTTCTTTTTGTTGAATCAATGTCTTTTGATTTTAATCATATCATTTTAGAATGCTTTTTACACAAGGTGCACGGTGCGGTATCGTCTAATTATTAAAAAGGAATTAAGCAAGTTTGCCATACGTTTATTAAAGGTAATGAAGACATTTGTGTTCAATATCCAGCTACAGAGGAGGACACTTGTTACAAGCTCTCTGCTTTTAGGATACAAGTAAATTTTGCAGAAAGTCAATGCCAAGAGGTTGGGGCACACCTAATGGGGGTCCATGGGCCAGAGGACGAGCAAAGAATATTTGATTTAACAAGGTAAACTGTTTTTTTACACTATTTCCTTTTCAGTGACATTCCTATAGATTTAAGATTTCATTTATATGCTGGTTAGCAATGAGCGACAGCTAGGGGAAGCAGTTAAGTTAAGTGGGTTTGCCTAAAAAGGAAATAAAGAGAAAAAAATAAAGACTATAGAAACATTTTGCCACCCGCCCCCCCTTACACTCAACATCCCTTAATAATATCATTTTAGTGACATCGGTCGAACGGAAAAAGTTGCCATAGATGGATCTTATATCAATGGTGTTTGGAAGTATCATGATGGAACTCTCATCACATGGAATGACCGTTGGCATAACATAAATTTTAATGTAAGTGTACCCAATCTTGAATATTCAAACAAAACATGTGCATTCGATATTGGAAAGTGGGATGGGTATTATAGACTATTCATTATCATTCAAAATTAATGCCTAGGAGGTTAATATGAACTGAAAAATGAATGCCAGGCCTTCTCAGGAATTTAAAGGATAAGGTAAGCCAGACATAACAGCCATAACATTATCATTTAAACTTTGTTTTCAGTATTACTACAACATGATTGTTATGCATGTAGTAACTGGGACCTGGTATGCTACAAACCAGTGGCAATATGTTCGCTCTGTGTGTCAGACTACCAGAGGTAGGTGCCTCAATTTCAGCATTGGTATCTGTTTCTACTAAAGATTCGATCAATTGTAGCATATATACATTCTGAATATCATAAAGTCCTAGACTCAATTAAAAAAAGTAGAGAATATTCACTATTCAGGACAACATACCTTCTGTACTACGTTTTTATGTTATATGTAGTAATGCAACGAAGTGAGGGAGGAGACAAAATTAATGCTTCCTCCTGGCCTGGGAAAAGAATTAATTTGTTTTGTTTTATCTATGATAAGCTAACCTGGGCATTTCAGTTACAAATGACTCCACCACTGATTCCTGCTACCAGCCATCTCCAATAATGGACCATGCAGAGAAGGCTGAGAACTCGACTCATGTCAACTACACATGTCATTCTAACTATGAGTTCCCTGATGGAGGCACTATGAGGGTGGAGGAATGTGGATGTGCTGCTCTTGCCAATCTAGAACCTTGTATTTTGTGTAGGCCTGAGACTTTCTCTACCTAAAATTCGTAATAGTTTCAGGCGGCTGAAGTATGGACATGCCTTTGGCTAAAGATCCAATTGTAGTAATTATCACCACATTTATATAGAAAGGCTAAAACTGCCTTTTGACAATCATGTCTTGAGATTTTATCCATAACTTTGCTACACATCTAATCAGAGATCCCTTTTTGCTTTCACTTCTTTAGGTCCTGCTTTTCTTATGGACCATTTTAGTACGTTTTCACATTCTAATATCAGTCTCAATCCTATAATACTAATGTAACATTTTTGTGTTTATATAATTATGTCTATAACTTCATTCTTTATGACCAGCCAAGCGGAATGTATGCTGGGTGTACACATATGGACATGCGTATCGGCACAAAGAGATATTACATTACTGTCGCCACTCTAATGCATCTCTCCCACGTGTTATTAGCAAAACAGAGAATGAAGCCTTCCAGAACATGCTCCTGGAGTAAGTATAGTCACCATTATTAAATTGTCTTCCCTTAAATTTGTAGGTTGTATGTATGTTACCTTCGAAACATAATTATCTACCCGGATGGCATATAAAATCATGTGTTTCATTTTTAGATATAGCTTACAAAAATCTCATACTAGAATCTCAGCCCTTATAGCATGGCACTGAAATCAGTTGTCGCCCATTTTTACTAGTTTTGTTTAATTGAACACTCCTACTTATATATATAGCATACAGTAATCATTGGTAAGGAAGGTCAAGAGGACTACTTAATTAAACCTCCTACTTTTTGCCCCTCCTTAATCTACATTCAATTCTGATCCAATATCCCTAATTTCTTACATCTTCCAGACATGGATTTCAATTCAGTGCATCTGCCATAGAGCGCAATGTACCTTTTGATTTTTACTGGAGTGACAATTCAGCAGTAAGGTTCAGTGATTTTGCATCAAATCAACCACAAAAGTATTCAACTACTACAGGAGTACGATTTGGAAATAATGGACTGTGGTACCACATGGCATGGACACATAATGGCCATATGCCCGTCTGTGAAATAACCCAAGGTAATTTAAATATTTGATACACAATGCCATGTGTGAAAAGCCTCAAGGCCGTGGTTAATAATTTGTAACCTTTATTGATTCGGAAACAAATGAATGGAGCGATTGCCAGAGCTATAATAAGTCATAATTCATAGTTTGTTCATCGACCTGTGATAGATCATTATTCTAAATGATCTATTGATTTGGAAATAAGTAAGTTTAACAGAGGCGTAGGAAGCAAATCTTCATTGGGGGGGGGGCCTGACATCAACCATATTGAAACATCGGCTCAAGCACAATAGCGCCTATACATACCTAAACAAATTTGTGTAGAAAAGTAAAATTTGATGAATTTTAGATCTGATTTGATGCCCAGGCCCCCATTTTCTTTATCTCATTACTATATCAATCTCATTTGAGATGCAAAGTTTTAGCTTCTTGCTCAATTTATTATGAACTCTTGGCAAATTTGGGGGGGGGGGCAGACATACTCAGGCCCCACCTCCTTTCTTGTTGGGGGGGGGCCCAGGCCCCCCTGGCCCCCCTTTTCCTACGCCCCTGAGTTTGTGGAAAGGCAGATTCTTGTTCTAGAGGCAACTGGGTTAATAAACGTACGTACAAGTAGCTAAGGGAGTGATCATTTTTTAACAACTCGTATCACTCCCTAATACGAGTATGTGCTTGTGGAAGACACCCAAGGGTATATGATAGGGACCAATGAGGTGTGTCCTTTTCAAGCACTGGTAACACTCTATCTCCCATGGGGGGGGCTGTTTCCAAAAGGTTGGGATTCTCGCGCTAGGAATATCACTTCCCACTTCCATGCTCTATGTACAACACTTATCAGAAGACATTACCCACCCTGTACTGAAAAGGCAGTCACTTCTGGGATTGACTTCTATTTTTAGAAGTGTACCTCTAATATAGAAGTGACCTCCAACATTTTGGAAACAGCCTCTTGAGATCTGCACCACTCAGCTGCCTGGCCAACCTATGAGCTATCTAAACCATGCCCCTATGATACATACCTACTATTTATTGGTTTCACTATTTTCAATCTAATATCTTTTTCAGAAATAGTGGTGGGTGGATGTTCTGAAGCAGTGCGGCCAGACTTCCCTTATGCAAATATAACATCTCAGAATACGACACACATGGCTTACACATGTCACACTAACTATGCATTCCCTGATGGCAGTACAGAGAAGGTGATAGAATGTGGCTGTGAGAAGGCCATGCAGGTTCATGGGTGTCATTGTAAGTTTGATTCAACTTTTTTTTTCTTATGATGCACATTTTTTTTCTTTTTGAGACTGCCCTAAATCAATCCTCAGATGTGACTTATACGTGCATTTTTTTTTTCAACTCGGGATGCGCCTTATATGTGTCATGCATCTTATACACTCAGTATTACTGCATGTATTATTAATGGGCACGGGTATCATGTTTGGCATGTATATGCTCTACCTGTAAACTTGAGTCGGTAATGGTTCAATTAGTTCAGAGAAAAAGAGATTTGTAATAAACAAAGTACATTGTAAATATGCTGATTATTTGATGTAATAGCTAGAGATATTCTTTATTTTTCCTATATCCAGTGGTGGAGAGGGATATCTGCCTCCAGCCGGTGAGACTGCTCCTTGGTTATCAGGATGCTGAACACTTTTGTAACCAAGTCGCTGGCACTCTGGCAAAGATCATCAATGACAACGAGTTTGCTGAAATCCAGCCCTACTTAGAGTATGTTGTCTTATCAATATCATAACATCAACAACATAATAAAGAACAACCAGTCATCTTCTGCACTCTTGGTACTATTTGATTACAATATTTGACTCCCCCCTCTCTAAAATCAAATAAAATAAAATAGACGGACTTTTTATTCTTTTTCCCAGGCACCTAAATGCCCCTCATAGAAATGATACAAGAATGATATACTTTGGATGAAACTTTTCAGAAAGCGCAATTATTGGACGTCAGCAGTGAGAGGTAATGGTAGTTGGTATTGGTCCGACGACACAAAGTTAATCTATGATAAGTGGTACCCAAATCATCCACCTGGAAAGACACCCCATCTTCTAAGGAGAGGTGTTTTTAGGCCAGATGGCACCATGCAGCAACAAAATGTCATTGATGTGTCTCTCTACTTCATCTGTGAAATACAACCAGGTAGGCTTGGATGATGGATAGCTCAGAGACACAGGGGTTTTGGTTATACTTGTGTAGGGAAACGTGATTTCCCCGCCCACGATGTGCTGACTCTCAGGGGCCGGTCGTCGTGTAATCACATGTCCCCTTTCTGTGTCAGGCGTGGGTGGAAGGTAGAAAAGGTTGTATGGGGAAGTAGCTCAGTGGTAGAGCAATCGTCTGAAGGCTGAGAGGTCCCGGGTTCAACTCCTGGTTTCCCTAAATGTTTTCGCCGACCCCTACACTTCATTATTTGTTGTTGTTTTTTTTTTCTTTTCAGATGATAGCTGATACTTGCTCAAGGACTGAATGGGTCGATAAGTTTTAAGTGAAAACTTAGAGCCAGGATAAACTTCTCATGTAATAGGAAATCATGCCACTAATCAACTCTCAATCAGTTTAAAGTTTAAGATCTCGAAAACATGCTCTATGCTTCTGTAATGTCTACATAGAATATCAATACAAAAGAGCAAAAAAGAAACAGAATGAAAATGAACGAAACTCTCAATTATTATTTTCACAGAAACACCATGTCCAGAATCTGCAGCTGATGTTCCAATCGTTCCACACAGCTCAGCCACCATTGACGGAACTAACATAATCTATTCCTGTAATGATGGTTATACCTTCGATGATGGAACATCAGTAAAAACTGTCAGATGTAACTGTGCAGCAATGATAACCCTTGTTGGATGTCACAGTAAGCTAATTTTGCAGTATTAATGGTTTATACATTGTTAATTCCATGTGAAGGTATTTTTCTACCCCATCTTTACATGTTAATACTCCTGTAATATCTTATGATGAGACCTTGTTGATTGATACATCATAGCATTGCAATTCCCAAAGGTTCTCATCATTAACTGAAGGAAACTGTATTTATTATATGGATACTAAGGCCGTATGTAGAATTATGCATCGATGAATACGTTCAACCATCCAGAACGTCTGATCACTATTCCTATCAACATGTAATATATAAAGGCATATAAACAGCTTGTACATGTACATAGTGGTTTGAGAGCTACTCCTAAATAACAAGTATCAAATCATGAAATAAAAGTAATGACAGTTGTACCATATATTGTGCAGGATCCTCCCGCTCTGTGTGTTTCGCACATACACCATTGCCTGAGAATGGGGCTTCAGCCCGCACCTACTGCGGCGCATTAGCAACATCAGTTGCAAAAATGCTGAATGAAGACGAGATGACAAGACTACTTAACGAGATGTGAGCTATATGGCTTTGCTGTACCCCTGTTGAGAAGCCAAGGAATAAAAATGAAATAAAGGAGGTCAACTCTTCTGTTATGTACTCTTGATACCGATTCAAAGTTATCACCATAACCTTGATACCCAATTTCCATCTTTACCATTTTGGGGATTCTATACTTGATGCCTTATCTCTCCCTTTTAGGTGTTCATATTCTGAAAGTCTGGTTTTACCAGGAGGGTGGCTTGTATACTTCATGGGTTATTTTTAATTTTTCAGCCTCCCTCTCCTCCTAATCTATATATCATGCATTCTGTCCTCTCTTATAGCCTTCATATTGTGAGGGAGTGTGATTAGGAGGAGGGCTTCTATACAATATGCAATCTGTCACCTTTTCATTGTCCTATATTCTGAAGGAATACCTACTGTTTAGGAAGATGGCCTCTATATATATCTATGCATTTTACCTTCTCTATATAATTATGAGCTAACCAGTAGGGTTGCTTCAATGCTTTATCTTTCCCTTCTAGGTCTCCATATTCTGAGGAGGCCTGGTTAAGTGGCTGGCTGGATACAACAAACAGGACCTGGAAGTGGGACACTGACATGAATATCATCTGGGAAAACTGGCAGAATGTGGATATCAGAGACCTTTCATACAACTACATGGTTCTCGGCAAGGATGGGCTCTTTAGAGTAGCTGACGAAAGCAAGACCGCTTCCATATATTGCGAAAAGGAATATGGTATGTTATTGTCAATAGTGGTTAATGACACTTTTGTGATTAGGTAAATGGGATCAGTAGAAAATAGTTGTAATTGATAGAGTACCGGTAGATTCTCTATGATTTAAGAAAGTGCAGTATATGGTACAGTAGCCGCTCTGTTGTAGAAAATAGGTTCTTGTATGTTGGTGCTCAACTTGTCCAACTTCTCTAATTTCAGACCCTAATGCATTGTGCAGTAGTTATCCAACTACCATTACCTCTGGGGCTCTCTCTACCTCCAACAATACCCATGTAACATACAGATGTAATGAGGGCTATGCCTTTCCAAGTGGCTCGGTTGACCTCACCTACCCCTGCGGATGTGAAGCTTTAGCTAACGTTTCGATTTGCTTACGTAAGTGGAAAAGAAGACAATTCACAACAGTGATATGTCATTGCATTTATCAGTCTGAATAGTTTATGAAAGGTAGGGTTCTTGACTCAAAAAGTCAAAGTGGTCCAAACGAACATGTCCCTTTCTACTTTTCACCAATTCCAGCACTTCAGAGGGATGTGTTTTATATGAAGACACAGGAGGGAGGCCGGCGAAATAACCTGAAGTCTATTTGTGAAAGTCATGGTGGTACCCTTCCAAAAGTGTATCGTATTGAGGAACATGAGATGCTGAAAGATTTGATGTAAGTCAAATATCATGATAAAGATAGATTGATTGGAGATAGAATAAAGTTGTTCAGGTGGTAAAATGATTTCTGGTAACCAGCAACATTTTCCCTTTGTGTCACCTGTCTTGCTAAACTAGAAAATAGAAGAAAGGTAGAACCAGAAGAATCAACCCTTACACAGTAACCTGTGGGGATGAGGTTCTCTTCCTTCATTATTATCTCGTTTTCTTTTTTGTTAATTTTTCTTTATATAAATACTTTGTTGGTAAGTCCACATATGTGTACCTTTGTTAATAATATCTTGATTTCCCGGAGACTTCTATATATAAGCATATTATACGATACCTATATGTACTGTATGACTATGTAAGTAACTTATATAAACATTACCGGTTATTCTTGAACTTACATGTATACATCAGCGACTTATGTACCATCAGAATAAGATGCAATTTTGTTTGAGATAATAAAGTAAAATTTAAACAAAAAAAAAAATCAGGATCTTTACTGTGCCTGTAAGCCCGAATGATTTCTGTGGCACTGAGTCAATCATAAGTAAGTCTCTTCTCCCCCAGAAACCCAGGGCGTAATATCTATTTGGAGGCCTACAGAGACGTGGTTAGCGGTAATTGGTTTTGGTCTGCAGAAGAGCGTGTGATATGGAATATGTTTCAGTCAGCTTTACCCGCAGCTGCCGGCCACTATCTCTATATGGATCCTGTTAACAACAAATGGAGAAACTCACCAGACTCTAAAAGCAGAATGCTCATTTGTGAGAAAGTGAGAAGTAAGTGACATTTGAAACACCCTCACGGACACTTCCTTGAATTTGTATGTAAAAGGCCACTGTGTGGGACATAGATCCCCCCTTCTTCTTTTTTTTAATGAATGGGCTATCCTCCTAAGTGATGGTTTCCTAAATGAATGTTTACTTACTAGTATACTGTCTGATGATAATTCAAATGAATAATTACTCAGGTATGGTCATGTCGCTATCCTGGGGGATACAGAGACCTTGAGGCAACATTAACAGTTATTTGTTCAATGTCACTCAACTAGACATCTGGTTTTGTGTACACTGGGATGTCCTTTGTACTTTTGCTATGATACAATACTATTTTACCATAAAACTTTCTTATTGCCATTTTCTGTTGAGGACCTGGTATTCTGTGTGAAGACGAGCCACCTCCTGATGTAGATGGTGCCATATTGGTGTACAATGACACCCATGCTACCTATACCTGTACAGAGGGAAAGGCCTTCTTAGATGACTCATTGACCAAGACTTACCCCTGTGATGTAGCTAGCCTAGCACCACTTTACACCTGCTTAGGTGAGGTCGCAGAACCTTTCTGTTTTCTTTTTTCCTTTCTTTTTTCCTTTTTTTTTTTATATATAAATTCTCATATCACAACCATTTTATGACTTTCCAAATACTAATCTGTGGAAAGATGATTATTTATGCATTATGAGAATAATAAAACGATAGTTCTGAAATAATATATACTGGAAGTACTATGAGGCATTTGTTGTGATGATAATCCCTTTCAATCAAGTCAATTGTCAGGATATTAACACCACATTGTATATACCATCAACATAAAAACAAGGATTTTTTTCCGCCTGACAGATCAAGTATGAATATTTATCGTACCCAAAATATAGTCGGAAAGGCATTTTGAGGCAACTTCTCACCAGTTACGGTACATAAAGAATGTTACTTGCTGTTCTTTAGACAAGGCTGGTGATGTCTGCTACAAGATATCGCCCTTTAGACTGCGTATTGCTGCTGCCCAAGATACATGTGTTTCATTTGGTGGTCAGCTTATGAAGGTTTTACGTCCTAGTGACCTTGACGTTGTAACTGGTTTCACCAGGTATGGCATGGAGATTGCTTTCATTTGTGTCGTCAGAATTGAGAAAATTGACATTTTTTTTTCTATTTATTCTATTTTTTTTTCCATTTCAGTCTGGAGCCCAATAACTACTTTTTCATTTCACACAAATTATTTTTTTTTGTGTTAAGGCCTACTCTATGACACTGAATTCTGGTGCTAAGATAATATAGTGCTACAATGTAGTTAGATAGCATGAACTGGGTAGCATTCCTAAACAAGTAACTTGACGCAAAAGTACTTAGAATGTCTTATTCTCCAAATTGACTCACAAAGGAAAAAGATTTATTGAAACCTCTCCTCGATGAAAAACGTTTTCCTCTTACAACTTAGAAGTAGCACATTCTCCATTGAAAAGGTCATTTACAATCTAGATATTGTAAACACAATAAAAAATAAATAAGGGTAAAGAAATGTAGCATTTTCAAATGGAAATGGGCAGAGGCATACATTTGTACCTTTTTCTGTTTTCCTTCAGTGACTTACGTCTAGCTACAAATGATTGGGTTATTATTGATGGGATATATGTCGATGGATCCTGGAAATACCATGATAGCACAGACATTATATGGCATGGAAATTGGCGGGAGGACTCGAGTCCAGTAAGTGGCATACTTAGGAAACATCTTAAGCAGAACATGATATTGCACAAATGATTAGGCCTACTAGATTTTCAAATGTTGATCCAAACAGACTATAACCCTGAAGTCATAAAAAGAAACCGAGCAAGGAAACCACTCTTACTAAGGTTAATTCAAAATAATGGTAAATTAGCACTGTGTTGTGAATTAAACTCCAGTATTATACTCGTTGCAATGGTGTACTTATTTTGCTTTCAGAGCTCATCGCGCAAATACTTATTACAAAATGTTGCCGCTCGAATTTGGTTACCTGTTGATACCAAACAATTCCGCCACTTCATCTGCCAAGTTCCCAAAGGTGAAGTTTCCAGGCAAAATAGAACATAATATCTCCATAAAGCCTCACATATAAGTTACAGCTCATAGAATCTTTCAGAGAATACTACAGCTTTTATGTGGTTTCCAGGAAATGGGACAGGGCTTATATATATATATATATATATATATCCCTGTATATAGATACATTGTATAAGTTAACTAGGGGCATTGGTAGTACCAGTAATTACTACCGGTAGAGATAATACTAATTCTGGTAATATTAGTTAGATACCGGTATAATGGCATTATAATATATATTACTTCTGGTTGCTATGGTTACCACGAGATGTACAATAGCTATGATGATAATAATTGAACAGAGACATGTGTTTGGTGGAATTGATCTGAATATACAAACTGGCTTTATTCAAAGCAACATCAGTCAATAAAAAGTAAAACCCTAGGTTACAGTCAGCACCTAGACTAAAATCTTAAAACTAACAATAAATGGAAGAATTAGAATAAAATTAAAATTTTTGTGCCAACCCCTAATATAGGGGTGTTGTGCACTGTAGGAGTTCTTGAGCCTGACTGGTGAGTTACTTGAAAACGCGCTGTTAAATAGTGCAGGGTAACTTTGCCATGGTTACCAATAGAGCGTCGTGTTGTTGCGCGCAACAAGTAGTTCCAAATGGGCGTGTCACTCGCTGCTGTTAATTATATGCTTATACACGAGTGTATATAGTCCCATATAGATATATACATTGCATATATATATATATATATATATATATATATATATATATATTATTATATGCAGGGGTTTATATATGTGTGTGACATTGTATATATATATATATATATATATATATATATATATATATAGAGAGAGAGAGAGAGAGAGAGAGAGAGAGAGAGGGGGGGGATGGCAGCGTATTCAGACCCATCGTGCAGCTTACAGCATTGCCAGAAATTCATGATGTAGCTTAAATAGATGCCTCCTATACACTGGGTTTTGTGATATGCAACCGGTGTTAAAGCCCAAGGGAGACATATGTTAAAAATCAGATGCACATGGTATTCCTCCTTAATGAAACTTTCTATTTAGTACTAATACAGTGACTTAAGGAGCATAGTCCTACATCAATCGGATAACTGCAACTCTGAGATTTGTGTGCAAATCCTGCTTTATGGCGTGGAAAAAAGTTTTTATTCACTACATCTAGTATTCTGTTTCAGTTACAAATGACTCAACCACTGGTTCCTGCATCAAGCCATCACCAATAATGGACCACGCTGAGAAGGTGGAGAACTCAACTCATGTCAACTACACATGTCATTCTAACTATGCATTCCCTGATGGAGGCACTACGAGGGTGGAGGAATGTGGATGTGCTGCTCTTGCCAATCTAGAACCTTGTGTACTAGGTAATATGAGAGGAAATATTTGCTAGCTCTCTACAGTTTGGAAACAATCTAATTGATTTATGATTGATTGAAGCAGATCTATATTCTTTGCACAATCTTCCATGTATTCCTCTTACAGTCTCACGTGATGTATGTTGGGTGCCGACTTATGGATATCGTTACCTTCCGCATGAAATCAGGCAATATTGTGAAAAGGCTAATGCCACTCTGGTCAAACTACTAAACAATGCTGAGAATAATGCCTTCACAGTATTTGCTCAACAGTGAGTCAGCGAATTCCTAAATCATAAGAATTTTAACTGGTGTCTCATTGTTTGAAACCTATGGATGCATGATTAATTCAATTCAAGGGAGGGATCATTTAGAGTGTGATAGATGATTCGCATGTGGCAGCAGTATCTTTTCCGATGCCCCAAGAACTGACGATAAAATCTTTTCAAAAGGGATTCCCCTCTAGCTATTAACAAATCGGCACTAAGCTTGAAATCGATGAAATGGTATCACACAATTATGTCCTTTTCTCACCAGATTTGGAAACGTCCACATTCTCCTCGATATCACTACATCAACAAACCCAGTTTTTCACTTCGCTTGGAGTGATGGAAAGGTTGTTAACTACACTCGATATGCTAATGGCTACCCAAGAATATATTCCCATACTATTGGTGTGAGGTTTTATAGAGGATATTGGTACTCGACATCGTGGAACCAGAAAAACCTCTTTCCAGTGTGTGAGATTATGAAAGGTCTGTTCGTTTTATTATTGCCATGTCTAATCGCGTCTGCTATTTCCTAGACATACCAGTTTATACCTAAATATCAAGTTACATGATATATAGTGGCTGTCTATGGGCTTATAATGATACGATATGAAAAAAAGGCTAGGAACTTCTTTTGAACGCAGTAGATATTCTATTTTAGATGTAATGGCCAGCGGATGTTCTGAAGCAGTGCGTCCTATCTTTCCTCATGCGGATATAACATCTCAGACCATGACACATGTGACCTATACCTGCCACACTAACTATGCATTCCCTGATGGCAGCACAGAAAAGGTGATAGAATGTGGCTGTGAGAAGGCCATGGAGGTTCACGGATGTCAGCGTGAGTAAAGATGATAGATGAGTAATGTATTATAACGATTAACATTTTAGTGTAAGACTCATACTCAGTGGTTTCAATCACTCATACAGGTAACAAAGGAATATCAATATTTCTCTATTATTCAATGTAAAAGTATTTGAAAATGTTCATGGAGTGATCTCGATTGTATATAGAAAGCAAGGAGATCTCTTGGATGAAAAAAACCGTTGACAGTTGAAGGCTTACGTACTCATGCAGGGAGAGCATTCTTTAAAAAAATGAGTGTCATTGGTAGAATATCAGTTCTTCTAAAGCAGTGTGCAGGGTTATCCCGAGAAATCCCATGCTAATCAGGACGAGGGACTGCTGAGTAGGTGATCTGCCAAAGTGGTAGAAATACACTGCTCAACTCAATACTGTCTGTCATCAAAAAGAGTTGGGTTTCCATCATATAACTGAATATGACATAGAAAATCATGTTAGAACACTGATCACTGCCTGTGTGGAGGGGTTGAGCTACTCAACCCTCCACATACGGTAGTAATCAGTTAGATCATCCCTCAGCTGTCTGTAGGTACGAAGTAGATCAGGCATCCTCTATGGATTTGTAAGTTTTCATTTGAGAAGTTTTATGAAGGCTCCTCAACACTGATGGGAAAGTGCAAGGTCACAAGCTCTTGACAGTAAAATCCTAGCCCCAGTGCACCTGCCAGAAAGAGAGTGTGATAATGAATGATATGGCACCACCTTATCTTCTCCTTTGGATATGTTGCCTGTATGGTCCTCTACTACATTGACCATCTTTGGGAAGTGGCATGGACTTTTGAAGTAAAGGAAATGAAAGAATTATAGGTATACTTTGGTTTGATCAATAGATGATGGGAACATAGACTGTGAATCATCCTACTCACATAATGGATGGAATGCTATCTTTCTCTAGTATTAGTGTTACGATTATGAATGGTACTTACATTCATTTAACAAGTGCCATATTTGTATTTTATCCAGAGGTTAGCAGAGAGATTTGTTTACGACCAGTCAGGATTTTACTGAATCTACCCAAGGCTGAAGAGTACTGTAACAAAGCTGGTGGTACATTGGCAAAAATCATAAATGATGAGGAACTTATAGAAATACCGGCATCAGCATTGTAAGCATTCCATTTCTTTATGATTCTCACTTATTTAGCTGCTCATAATATGCAGCGGGTGTACGGCATATGATACTATGGTCTTACAGACGTGATAATCAAGGATTAGACACTCAATTCTCTAGTACCAGTGACCATCCATGTTTCCTGTGACCAATGGGAAACAAGCAAAGGGGATTATTTGCCATGAATCAACACTTGAACTTGTGTCTTTTCTCTTAGTCGATACCCTTTGTGGACATCTGGACTAAGACAAGATGGTGTGTGGCTCTGGGGTGATGCATCACACATGGTTTACCATGCATGGGCTGATAATCACCCATCTGGGTTGGTGCATACTGTCCCCCTGGTGGCAGTGCTAAGAACTACAGGGGCACTAATTCAGGAGCAAGATTTAACCAAAAGAAACTACTTCATCTGTGAAATGGAACCAGGCAGGTTTTTCTTATTTCTTGCTCTATAAGCATTGTGATTATCTGCATCTTTCTCTTATTATTTTGTTCTATGCTTGCCAGTCATTTCAATATCATTGTTCTTATGAAATTCTCTTAACTACCAAAGAATAGTAAAGCCTTGATGACAAAGCTGTTCAAGAAAGTGTAGACCTGCTTTCTTAAAGACAAACGCTACAGGCTGACCAATGTTAGATCTTCTATTGATAATCTCAAATCACTCTGGATATTAGTAGTTTGATATAATATAAAGAATAGGAAAATGCAAAACATCCCTATGTCACTGTGCTCATTTTCATTTTATGACCACTTAATTGAAAACGCCTTAATTATAGAAGCGAATGGGAAAAATATTTTTTCACATTTTGCATCATAGTGAATGACCTTCTATTGATTTATCTTTGAGACTCTTTGACAAAAATAAAGGACATCTATAGAAACATTTTAAAAAGAGAAAAAAAAGGGGGGGGTTACAGTTGAAATGAAAAAGTCAATTTTTCAAAAATATTAATTTTCCCTTATAGGCCACAGGGTGAGCCCCAATAATGTCCTTAGAAAATAAGTTTCGTTCCAACAAGAGGGGGAGTACAAAATTTTTGTGGTTTTGTATAGGTAATGACCCTAGGAATCATATATCAAAAGTTCTCCGCTCACCTCCCTGCAGTTTTTGCGTAGGTCAAGGTCAAAGGTCGAGAATTTCCCTCTTTATTCCTATATAAATCTGTAAAACCCAGTAATTAATTGTATGTTGTCTATGGACTAGGCTAAAAGGCTAGAGGAGGGCATTATGGTTTAGTCTAAACCAGAAAATCATGCTGATTTCAAATATAATTGATATATTGGTGTGAGTATAATAGAAGTACCTGAAAAATGGGGTTTAAAAATAAAAATATTATTGAAAAATATGTTAAAATATCAAAAATCAGTAAAACATGAAATAAACCCTCAATAATCCACCTAACACTTAAATGAGTTAGATGGTGGGTGAGGAGCATAGTAAGCATGACCTAATTAGGTTATTAAGCCTTGACCTACTTAATTAGATCAAAGGTCACAGACACAATATCTGCCACATCTCTGGTTCTAGGAGGGCTTTCTACACAATTTTAAGTTCTAAATAGGGATTTCTGACATAGAGGAATAGATTGGACTAGGTTTAAACCTACTAGGATGCATTTTCAAGTCTCAAAATCTGAAATCAATATTGAATGTCTGTGTGAATACAGATGTGTGGTCAGAATGATTTAAACAGATAGCATCACAGGTAATATTGTAATATCCCATTTGTGATGGGTAGAGGGGCTTAAAATAATCATATGTAGGCTGGTAAGTGTTTAATCAGCTTGCAATAATTAGATTTTTAGGCCTTGACCTATATCTAATTAGGTCAAAGGGCACAATAACCATATTTGCCGATATCTCTGGTTCTAGGGGAGCTTTCTACACAATTTTAAGTTCTAAATACGGGTTTCTGACATAGGGGAATTTATTGGTGTATGTTTTAACCTCCTAGAATGCACTGTTGTCTATGTGAGCCCTAAACATGGAATTATATTCAACTGTGTCTCCAACAATATACATGCGAATGAATGAGAAAGAAGGCAAATTGTGCCATCCAAGTAGTGTTACATGTGTATCCTCTGTTGGCTCCCCAGCCACATTGGGATAGAGGGGAACGAAGCTGCAGACGATGCAGCTAAGAAAGCCCTGAGCCGGGAACCCGGCTTGGCTCCCATCCCCTCTTCAGACCTGCTCCCTATGGCCAAGGAGTTCATAAAGAAAGAGTGGCAGAAAAGATGGAGTTCTGACCACACCAACAAGCTCAGAGCCATCGAACCTTCGATTGGCAAAGAGCATGACCACACTGGCCTGACCAGGAGGGAATCGACAAGACTGACCCGTCTTCTGATAGGTCACTCTCTGCTGACTCACGGACACCTCATGAAGGGTGAAAACCAACCCACGTGTCAGCGATGTCAAGTACCTCTGACTATGGAACACCTGGTGCTCTCATGTCAGGCAACAAAGAGGAGTAGGGACAAGCACCTTCATGGTTTGTCCATGAACAGTGTGTTTACCAGCACTGGTAAGAAAGAACTTCTGACCTTCCTCAGGGAAGTGAAGATGTTCGAGAAGCTCTGAAGCGGGGGGGAAACACCTCCCCTCAAGTATCGGTCAGGTGGGCTGGGGGAATGATCCTCCGGCCCGGCTGGAAGAGTAATCTTGCAGCTAGGTTGGAAAGTGGCTCTCTATACTCGTCAGTCCGTGGTAAGCTGGCCCGATTGGTATAGAACCACGACTGTCCGGCCGATGTCAGGATAATGGACCGGTCAGATGATGTGTCAAAAGTCTGCGGCACAGCGTCTGGGTGAGGCAGCACGATAAAGAGGGGCCTTGAGCCACGAGCAGTGTCTCACTGCTACGAGCCGTGTCCCACTGCTACAAGCAGACTCCCAAACACACGCACGTGCACACTCACATTCACACGCACACACACGCGCAAATTAAGTTTGAGAAAAGAATGGACTAAATGTCTGATAACCAATGTGGCAGTCCCATGAGGCCTACGGCCTTAGGACGTTAAACAAATCAATCAATCAATCAATAGTATCCAATGATCTTAATTGACATAAGTAATTTCAGCCTCATGCTAGAGTACATTTTTCTTTCACTACTTTAATTTACTTAATACTATATTTCCACCATTATCATTCAATGAGGATTATTAACACAAAACTATTGATGTGCTTGATTGGTCAATACAACCAATATTGAGATATTTATGGTCATACTAGTGAACATTCCCGTAGAAATCTATTATGTAATGCCCGCTGGAAGCAGCCAAAGTGCACAATTTTCGTTGGTAGTGCCCCCTGTTGTATCGATCATGTAACTCTGTTGAATCACTTGTATAGGCTTGGTCTTGCCCAAAATAATGCAAGGATAGGGGCTGGGGTGGGCTGACCTATTATAAGGAGTGGAATGGTCACTTATGGGGGAGCATAAGGGGTGAATTGTTAAGGCACCCCCTCTTAAGGAGTTATCCTGTTGTTATACGTTGTGTATACAGCTCTGTTTGAACTAAAAATTGGACCCCTGGTGCACCTTTTAGGTGCAGGGAGGGATTTCTCTCAAACTTTTCCAACACCTTTTACCAGCATACACTGGTATAAGGGGGGGGGGAGGGATTCCAAGATCCCCAGGTGCAAATGTCATGCTAGTCCAGCATAAGAAATACCTTAGTACTGAAAAAAACCTTGTAGAACAGCACAAAAAAAAAGAGGCACTCACTATATGTCAGAGACAGGTGTGCACAGCTGACAAGGCCACTTTTTTATGACAATCCATCTCATTTAGGTTCTAGTTTTCATGAAAATCTATCCCTTTTGAAGTAAACCCTTCTGATCATAGGTGTACCTCAGGATTAAGGGTCACCTTTATCCTAAAACCACTATCACCATGGATTTGTTTGTCACAGGCCAGGCTGTACACCCCCATCAAAGGTGAACGAGTGCCCCTCCCTAGTACTTACCCTCCAGGTTTCATGTACTAGCTTTTAGCTTCTTCAAAAGGTGGGAAAATTGTTGATTTCTGATTTATGCACATGACAGCACATCCTAGGAGGTTCAAACAAATTCCAATGGATTCCTCTATATCAGAAACCCCTATTTAGAGCTTAAAATTGTGTGAAAAGCTCTGCTAGTACCAGAGATATTGGCAAACATGTTTCTTGTGCCCTTTGACCTAATTAGATATAGGTCAAGGCCTAAAAATCTAATTATTGCAAGCAGATTAAACACTTACCAGCCTACATATGATTATTTTAAGCCCCTCTATCCATCACAAATGGGATATTACAATATTACCTGTGATGACATCTGTTTAAATCATTCTGACCACACATCTGTATTCACACAGACATTCAATATTGATTTCAGATTTTGAGACTTGAAAATGCATCCTAGTAGGTTTAAACCTAGTCCAATCTATTCCTCTATGTCAGTAATCCCTATTTAGAACTTAAAATTGTGTAGAAAGCCCTCCTAGAACCAGAGATATGACAGATATTGTGTCTGTGACCTTTGACCTAATTAAGTAGGTCAAGGCTTAATAACCTAATTAGGTCATGCTTACTATGCTCCTCACCCACCATCTAACTCATTTAAGTGTTAGGTGGATTATTGAGGGTTTATTTCATGTTTTACTGATTTTTAATATTTTAACATATTTTTCAATAATATTTTTATTTTTAAACCCCATTTTTCGGGTACTTCTATTATACTCACACCAATATATCAATTATATTTGAAATCAGCATGATTTTCTGGTTTAGACTAAACCATAATGCCCTCCTCTAGCCTTTTAGCCTAGTCCATAGACAACATACAATTAATTACTGGGTTTTACAGATTTATATAGGAATAAAGAGGGAAATTCTCGACCTTTGACCTTGACCTACGCAAAAACTGCAGGGAGGTGAGCGGAGAACTTTTGATATATGATTCCTAGGGTCATTACCTATACAAAACCACAAAAATTTTGTACTCCCCCTCTTGTTGGAACGAAACTTCATAATTTGGTGGCTCACCCTGTGGCCTATTAACTATAGGGTCCTATGGGAATTCAAATGGCATATAACTATGATAAATGCATCCATATTGATCAGAAATGAACTAAAAATATGTACAGGTACAGTGGTCCAGTTAGAGTGAGAAAATCATCAAAATAGTAAAACTGATGAGTTCTGATTTCTGCCACCAGGTGGCTTCTGTGTACCCAGTAGCGTTTGTCTTTATGCTCGAGGGACAATGCTGACTCATTTGATTATAGGTACCCCATGCATAAACCGCGTCTTTTACGCAAGGATGGCACCATTATGTGCCTTTTAACTATTGGGCATAATGTGGGGCTATTTATCAAATCAATATCAAACCAGTGTAAAGCAAGCATCAAGGTATTTAACGCATGCCCCTAATCTGTGAAGTTGGGGGTGCATCTTACAAGCAGGGTAAAACGGTTTGTCTTTTCTTCACCCATTAATTGCAGCCTCATCTTGTCCATCTGACCTGGCTGATGTACCAAGTGTGCCATACAGTGTGGCAGCTATAGAAGGAGAAAACATCACATACACCTGTAAGGATGGCTACATGTTTGATGATACTACAGTGGTGAAGACTGTTATATGCAACTGTGCAGCAATGACAAAACTGATTGGCTGTCAAAGTAAGTTCTCTTAAAAGCATCTTTAGTTGGTTTCTTGTATTCGCTCGCACTAAGTCGGTACCACATATCTAATCAAAAGAGCTAACCAGTCTTAGATCCACTTCTAGGGATTACCCTATTAGTTACAAGTGGGACTAGATCTGGTTCTGGTGACATGCACTGATAAGAACTGGGACCAACATTTCCCTGGAAGTGGGTGTTACCCAGGGACAAGGTACCATCATGATTATGTCAGTGGGGTTTACCTCAACTAGCAAAATTGAAAATTGTGGTCTGGGTATGGGTCTAGACTCCTATACTGGGAAGTGGAGGAGAGAGACACACACACGCACACACACACACACACACACAAAGACAGACAGACAGAGGGGAGAGAGAGAGAGAGAGAGAGAGAGAGAGAGAGAGAGAGAGAGAAAAAGAGAGAGAGAAAGAAAGACAGACAGGGGGAAAGTACCTCTCTTTATGACATCATGTTTCCTCTAGATCTACATGTTGTTTTCAGGAAGAACAGTGCATGTCTCATCCTATGCTACAACACTAGAAGACGCCTCACAAACCTGTGCTCACCTAGGAGGGTCTATGGCAGTAGATCACCCAACAACTAATGTCATTATACCAGAATTTCTGTAAGTTTTGTGATCTCACACATAAAGGGGGAAACAGGCTCACTGACACTTAGTGGAATATATAAGGTAAAGCCAAGAGCATATTGGATGCTGCAATAAATGTAATTCGACAAATTGGTAATTTCCTTTATTTGGTAGGCTACGATATGGTGGCAGGATAGTATTTTTGGTATGTGATGGGCGCTATCTGAATGTAGGTTCGTTTAAATTTCTACTTCCATTGCACAAGTGAGAACTGTTTTTTAAAGGAACACTTAAATATTATTACTACAGTGAGAAGTGGAACTTATCATCAGTTTGGATTTCACCCTCATCACAATACAACCCAAACTTTGCTGGTGTAAACTGTATCACAATCAACATAGATGGTCAGTGGGTAGACACTACATGCAGTCAGCTCCACCATTTTGTCTGCCATTTTGAAGAGGGTATGCTAAATTAATTTGTCTATGATGTTATTATCCCCTCTATTGTTACTCTTCAAATCACAAATAAGCAACCTTGATGGATGCTAATAACCTTATCTTTCTCCCTATAGGGATTATAGCACACTACATGCACCATTTCTAATCATGTTCAGTTAGCATTCTTGATAATCTCAAGGAAAACACAATAAATTTTGTGTTCGATATTCATACTTATTACACGATTTCTTGGATTTTGGATGCTTTTTCTGGATATCCCCATGCTGATACCTGTCGATATTGCACACCATGATGCATGCATCATGACTTTTGTAAGGTGTGCCTGATATCCATGGATAACAGGCACTAGTGCCTGATATCCATGGATATCAGCACACCTTACATGTCATATGTCACATGTTAAAACCTACGAAATATTCCAGGCCAGGGTAGGGATCGAATCTGCAGTCTCACATCCCAAATCCAACTCCCTATGCATTGCGCCACAGGGACTGACGAGAAATGCTTGGTTCGAACCACGTCTCGATATGATATGGGAAGGAGTCGACTGCGGGCTGACCTCTACCATAACCGCGGGACACATTCAAATATATCCAAGCCGACACGGCCGCTGAAGGAGGAGACGCGGTGGTCTAGCGGTTAGCGCATTGCGCTTGGCCATGAGAGGTACATGGATCGCGTCCCGGTCTGGGCGATCTTTTTTCGCCGTGTGCCCTGCCGCTGTCCGCGGCCGGGCACCGAGGTGTATGTCAATGTTATACACAAACATAGCCGCGAGAAGCTTTTTTCGCTGTGTGCCCTGCCGCTGTCTGCTGCCGAGCGACGAGGTGTATGTTATACACAAACATAGCCGCGAGAAGCTTTTTTCGCCGTGTGCCCTGCCGCTGTCCGCTGCCGGGCGACGAGGTGTATGTACACTATTTTTCGCCGTGTGCCACTGCCAAGGCTAGCCGAGACCGGGGCTGTCGCTGTCCGCTGCCGGGCAAGGAGGTGTATGTACCTGTGTACACACACTATGGCTGGCTTCGAGTCCCGGGGAAGGATTTTTGTTTTCAACTTGTTTTTATTGATATTCTATTGATTATTTATTGATTTTTTATTGATTAATCATGTAATAAAGACAGTAAGGAATGGGCTATCGGGCACCGAGTTCAGTGTATCGTAGGATATCGTAACTCGTGGCCTACGGCCACTCGTTACGATATCCTATGATACACTGAACTCGGTGCTGATAGCCCATTCATTACTCTCTTAATATTAACATGGCACCAATGTTATCTGGTCTAGGTGCTGTCTCCTTGAAGGCAAAGAAAATGCTGGCCTGTTGGGTTGCCAACGACCTCCTGCTGGGGGTTCCAGGTGGGCTTTTCTTTTTATTGTAGTTGGTATTTCTTGGTTTTGTGAAGTTATATGGAAAAACCTATGAAACAGAATTATTTGCACATTAATTTTAGAACCATGATGCATGTCTCACTAATTTAGGGACTACATGACAGAACAAAAGCAGAGTAAAACAATGTATAGCAGAGCCATATAAAGTTGGTCTGATAGATGTCCTTTTTATTTCTTTTTTTTTTGTATGTCACATTACAGCATTGCTTATTCATGATTTTTCTTCCCTTTCACTCAACCTCTGTCAGGTGGTGTACCAGATCCATGTTATTTGTCCAGGCTTTATTTTACTACTGGCCAGTTACTGACATGGAGTGACTCACAAGACACATGTTTGACTCTAGGTGGAAACCTAGCCAGAGCTCTTAATGAAAATGAAGCATGGATAATTGCAGCATTTAGGTGAATACTTTCTTTTTACAATTCACCTTTCAGACAATCATTTTATTGAAACTCCATGCCTGATAAGTAGATTAAACACAGATATATAGTTAGTATTTTATATGCATGATTATATGAGTCAGATTTTTCAATCAATATAAATTCATGAAAATACTGGCAAAGGCCAGTCTTCATGGGGTATTGACTCCGAAATTAGCATGAACAGCTAACTAACCCTGTACATGATAAAACTAATTCTCAAATTATACCTACCCTTGGTTGCAGTAAAAGGTACAAAGACATAGAAAGAGTCTGGATTGATGCTGATGACAAGTCAGGTAGAATGAGATGGTCAACAGGAAAGGTGCTCACAGCTCCACCTGGTGTTACCATGACAACTGATGATGCTGACTCACTGCAGTGTCTGCAGGCTGAAGATTTAACATGGACTGACAATGACTGCAACACCCAGCAACACTTTATTTGTGAGAGGAAAATAGGTAAGACACCCTCACTCGCATGGATTAACATTTGGTTTTATTAACAAAGGGTAATATGTTACAACTGGGAATATCTACAGTAAATTGTGGAATTAAAATTGATTATAATTCACTTCTTTAGGGAGTGGTCATTTTTTCAACAACAGGGTGGTTGGTGAAATTCCGGGCGTGCGTGGCGAAAATTTTTCTGTCCTCCCCCTCTGAGGGGTCTGAAATTTTTCTGTCCCCCCTTTTATTCTGTAGTCACACGTGGGCTTTTTCGCTCAAAAGGGGCTAAATATTTTTTGTCCCCCCCCTAAGAGGGGTCTGAATTTTTTTTTGTCCCCCCAAACCCACCAACCCCCCCCCCCTGTTGTTAAAAGATGACCACTCCCTTATGCAAGAGAGCATAACTTTCCTCGAAATTCCCTACATTGATCTGTGCTGAAATGGTATAATTTTAGGGGATATTAATGAGAGTTATTCATTGGATAGGATGTTTTGCCCATATATCCCACCGCACCCATCTGCATCGTTCTGGACCTTTATGTAGCACTGGTCTTGTGTAAGTGCTGGGGAGCACTGAAAACTTGGATGAGAGTCCTTAATAATGCTCTTTAGCATTTATTGAGAAAATGCCCTTCAGTTTTTACCATGTAGAATCCATATAGAGCTATTTTAAATTTCATATGATTCGGAGGAAATAACGTCCTGAATAAATGTATTTATTAACAAAGGGACTGAGTGGCCAGACACTAACTACTGCACATGGCGGGAGGAGCTGTCTCTGTCCTGGTCAGATGCCAGAAGTAAATGTCAGCAACATAATGCTGACCTGGCATGGATGGAGAATGCCTGGGACTGGATACATCTAAGCAATCAAAAGTATGGTGGATTCTATTGCAATCACTTTATATCAATGATAAGACAGGAAAGAAAATCAATGTATAATAGTGAATGTTTACAATAGGTTCACCATTATAAACGACCAATTTCAGCTGCAAAGAGATGGGTCAGCTTATATTGCTACAGTTTTAAAGTTATCTAGGTCCAAATTTACTGTGTTCATTGATAATTGGTAGACATATTCACCTCACATTGCTACTTCTTTCTTTCATTTCAATTATTTCCTTTGTATATTTCCCTTCCACCACTAGCAATTCTCTGTTCTGGATTGGAGCTAAAGAGGAAACACATGGTACATGGAAACAGCCCAGCGGTCTACCTCTGAGTTGGAGTTTGTGGGCAGAAGATGGTCAAGACAATAGTGAGCTAGGATGCATGGTATATGATGGTCAGTCACACAGGATGAGAGAGCACTCATGTACTGCAAACGATATCACCAGCTTCTTCTGCAGGCGCCCAGGTACATTTGTGATAATGGATTCTATGAATTGTGGGTCTAACCCATTTCACTTTACGAATGCCAGCCTAGCGATATTAAGCTGGACACAAATGGTTTAGATTATACCGAGACAATATCCTAGATTTTGGTATGGAAAACATAATAAGATTCTAACACTTTTTAAATGCGTTCCAGGTCAGGAGGGCATTTCAGAATGATAGCAATTATCGTTTTGAAGTATCCCCAGGGTGTTAATTCTAATTAGTTGATTATTTCCAAGAATGTGCTTACAGCATTATACATGCAAAGCTGTGACTAATTAGACTAGTGATTGCTAAAGGCTTTGCGAATTGAAGACAACATTCTCTTTTTCTGTAGGACCAGCTCTCCCAGTCAGTCTGAACAGGGTAAGAGAGCTGAACTCAGTTTTGGAATTGAGTTGTAAACCTGGGTATGGCTTTCTACATGGAGGAATGATGCAGACTTCTTCAATTGATTGTAAGACAATCACAGACTGGACCAGTGACCAATACAGCAGATGCTATCGTATGTATGATTGGACACTTGGAATCACAATCCTTTGAAATTAGTCATGATCTATGAATTCATTCTTTGTCTATGAATTTTTGTCTTAGGTACTCATATGCCTACATGTGACCTCTGAAGAAGCCAATGGGACAATGTCTGTCCATAAATCATAAATAAATCACAAATTGACTCATTTATCATGGCATGGGGAGAAAATTATATCCTGTTATTCGTACATGCATATATGGTGACAATGGCCTGAATGAACAAGGATTTCTTAAGGTATTGATATTCCCATAAACATTATAATTATGGTGATTGATAAGATATCAACGATTGTTAATAGCTTTAAACCTTCCCCTTTACAGCATCAAATAACTTTATGATGAAGCAGTTTGGAAACTACAAAGAAGAGGATGAACTTTTAATTACCGATGAAGACGAGGAAACCTGCATCGATCTCCTAAACATCTGGTTAAAAGGACCAAAAGTAGCAAATTACAGGAAGGTGTGGGGAGGCCAGTCTCCATTTAAGGTCACTGCCATAGTGAGAAACGAGTTATATACCTTGTTAAAGAATACTTTTAGAAGGAAAATAGAATTGAGTGTTAAAGTCAGCAAAGGTGAGCCTGAGGAAGGTGATAGACATGGGATGAGGGCAGATTATAACTTGTGTTCTCAGTTATCAGTGATGACATATCTCTGTGAGTGTCCAGTCAGTGTATGTACTCTTTTCGTATCAGTCACAGTCCGTGATAGTATCATCTTGAATGGTATCAACAAACTGGAACTATGTGAGATAGCTTTATCAACAGAGTAAATATTAGACTTTGTACCAGGAAGCCTGATTCCAAAAACAAATGACTACCTTGGAAGAGAAGAGGGTGAGAATTCCTCTATTTGCATGTAGTAAAGCGCTTGGAGAGATTCGTTTTTTTCCAACATGGATGATGATTAGAAAATCATTATGGATGTTAAAATAAAATTTGATTTCTCCAGAGAGGCAAAGGACATTGACATTTGCACATTTTGTGAGAATAGCAACTTCTCCTGTCCTTCAAATATGACCAGACAGTAAATTCTGCCCGAGAGATCCATGCATCCCTCATAAATTATAAGCCTAAATGTGAACTACTATCACACAAGGAAGTGCAGTATAGGATTTCATCTAGGATTGTGAATTATGATTTTGCATTTCATTAGTGACATGTTTAGTCTTATCTTCATCCAGAGCATCCCTACAGTGTTGTATTGCAGTTTGGGTTATAATGTAGGCCCATTTCATGTAAACATTATTGATGTCGTTTTATTCTTATGTACTTTGTCAGTGACAATATCAATAGATATAATCATGAGAAATAGCTAAATGACTAGGAAAAATGCGCTGCACAATGGGGAGTGACAAGCAGAGAAACAAAATCGTTCTCAAAGAATCAGACATGTTACATTAAGGTATCAATTTGTGGATACTTCAATTATCTATTCGCATGCCAGTGGCTTAGGAAGACATTAAGGGGTTATTTTGATACAGCACACCATCTCCCGGGTTGTATCATTGAAATTACCATCCTATATATTACAGATCAAGGAGCCACTGACAAATTAGTGTTTTGGCTCAAAGGGTTGTACCATCAATGCAACAGAACTATGGCTCTCTAATCCTGGGTAGTGTAGCCGCCTGGGTTCAGTAAAATAACGGAACCGACCGTCAGGCCATCTTCCGATCTCGGTAAAGTATTGAGGACAAAAGAGAAACAGTGCGTAAGGTTTTAATAAGATAATGTTTATTTACAGATAAAGACTATATACTTTTGTCTGTACCGAAGGTTTATGAAAAACCTCTTAGGCCGGTATTTAACCAGAATATAAATATCCTGTCCGGATATATAATATAGTTAATGCTTAGTAAATACCAAAGTACCACAGTTTACAAATATGACATCTGTGATGAGTTGCCTCTCTGAGAAGAACTAAATTAGTACAGTCAGACTCACCCTTATATACCCCTAGGAATGTACCACATGACTAGGCGCTAATGAGAGATGGAAAGATGGGTAATCCTATTACATAAGAACACTGTTAATTACGTGTGACAAACAAAGACACTCCAACCTCGATAGTGTTGGTAAAGTATGTATGTGGGTAAAACAAGTTCATAATTAACACATAAGTCGGTAACATACCAACACCGCTACATTACCCCCTTCCACAATGTATCCAGGGATAGAAGATAAAAGATAACATAGAAATCAATATCACATGTACATTATACAAAACATGTGCATTTCATTGTGATGTATTTTAACGTTTTACCATAATATGCACAACCTTGGTATTATTATAAAGACACATATAGTCCAGAGTGGAATAAAGAATCAATAGCATCATTGAAATGACTTGTTGAAGTGTTCATAAATGCTCATACATTTGTAGTGATTCCATATATAATAAGTCTCTGGATGTGATCCAACGAAGTTGCATGGTATATCAGTCGGTAAGGTATAACCACATGCTACTTTAGCGTAGTCCCCTAAGTGGAGAAATAAATCCTCACCACCTACTTCATTCAGTGGTTAGTAATAGATCGCATCACAGAAACCAGTTACGGGCAGCTAAATCCTGGATGGTTCCTGGTTTACTACCATGTCCAAGGTTGATAACGGCATAGCGTTTAGTCCATAACAGTGTTCTGCCTTTCAGGGTAGAATAATATCACAGATATAGGTGCTCCTACATTAGTGAAGGTCCAGATCTAGATTATGACCCTTCTTTTCACAACATCTCACATTGGTATACAGTCGGATACAGATCATAATCCTTCTGCATACGTTATGCTAACGAGTACCGAGGTCAGAGCATACCCTGATACCTGCACCATCCTTGGGCAAACAACGTACATCCAAGGGTGACATCACTGCTCAGCTACCGTCCATGAGTGGTGGTTAAGAAATAACTACCGCTAGCGGGAACATAGGTATGAGGAACTAATTTCTTCAACCTGTGCCAGCATCTGGAGAACCCTGACGGATCTCAGTGCTTGGCGAGACTGGTTGATCTCCAGATATAGTTCCGAAAGATATACCCGTCGCTGCAGAGTCGGTTAGTCTCGGCATCCTGTAACCAGGGCTCAGACTAGAGGTACCAACCTGCGGAGACCTAGAAGGCTTGGAAAGAGACACCCTAGCCATTAGGTTATCTGGATCATCTTGGTGCAATCTCAAAGGGGTAGCATTTCCTGTTAGTGTACCTGCATATCCAGCACTGGCTGACCAGTGCATGGAAGCTTGGTGGGCTAACAAGGGGTGTACCTGGCAAAGGAGACCGTAGTTACTCTCTTCCCACACCTTCAGAGTGACACCAAACTGTTTGTACAGGTTGGTGTCCACCCGGTCCAGTCTGTCAGAGCTGTCCCGCATTTATGCTTGCAGTATCTCATTACAAGCAAAAGTTTGCTTGTAATGGCTTGCGAGGCCTGTTTTAATGACAGCGCCCTCGAACTGTGTGATGCTCTCATTTAAAGTCTGGCTGAAGGCGAGAGCCAACTGGTTTTTTAATAGAATGAAGAGTATCCTCCTCAATCTTTTGAAACACACTGCTCTCTTCCGGTACTTTGACTGGAGCTTCGGATGTGTCCTTGATAGTGGCTCTAGAGCTGCAACCGATTCGGTAACTGACGCCAATTTACAGAAGAGGATGCTGATTGGGTGTCAGAGCCATCATCAGAGACCACAATAGCTGCAGGTGAAGAGGTACCACCAGCAAAACTACTGGCTCCCCACTTTACCCTAGCTGGTGACAAAGTAGACTCAGTCTCAGTAAGCGAGACACTTGAAGCTTGGATGCTGATTGGGTCCATTACCGAAACCTTAGCAGCCTTACCAGCTGCAGCAGCTGGTTTCTTCTTTGGGGCTTTTGTCACGGCCGAATCTATGAAGGCAGAAACCAATTTCTTGGATTTATCCTCCCCTAAACATGATTGTGAGATCTTAATGATCTGTAGGCAAGTGTGTTGTTTCGCTTTTGACAACACCTTGCTAGCCACTAGTTCGGTACTGCTTGATGCTGCAGGTTTCTTCGGCTTCGCAGCCGGTTTTTCCTTCACCTCCTCGACCTTGGAGGCTTTCTTTCGGGCTGGGCCCGCAGAAGCACTCCTAGTCCTTTCAGTGGCACTAGCAGTAGCACTAACTGGTCGGCTGCATTTTAAAGCAGCCTTAAGTGGTCGAAGTGCAGGCATCAACTCTTTCTTCCTCTGTACTCCCCAGCTCGGTTCACGTTTGGTACAACGTTCCCAATCATGCTCTGTTAGCGAAAATGGCTGGGATAACATATTAGGAATGAGATGGCAGCTTAACCGTCCCCTACCGGTTTTCTTGAACCGAGCTTTCCAGACCTCTTGTATAAGAGATCTGCTCCTTGGTAGTCCAGTGTTATGGCCAGCACTGTTCTTCATAAGGTGACGAACCATATCACCTCGTCGGGCCTCCCAGTGTAATCCACCATCATCCCATTCAACCTGACAGGCTGATGGCTGACCATTGAATTACTAACTGATTCGGCATGTGTGTCTCAAGTATATACCTGGCAAACCTGCACATAGTAGCACAGATAAATGGTGGTCTATTACCAGATCTCTCTTGACAATGAACATAGGGGCAAGGATCACCAGGAGCATAGTTGTTCCAGGCATAGTTAGCCTTGAAATTCAGTTCCCGGTCGAGAGACTTATCCTGTTCAGAGAGCAGGGTAAGCAACTCATCTCGGTACCACTCGATTGGATGGCATTTTTCGTCCATCCAGTCTTCATCATCAGAGAGGTGAGTATCAGGATTGAACCATGGAGGAAGCTTGTGACGGCTGTTTGGTTCAACAAGATCTACAATAGTCACCCACTTGTGTTTTTAACAACATAAAACATTTTCTTTAAGTCAAAAAAACGTTTTTCTGCCAAGTGGGCATCTTTTTCCAATATGCCTCTTTCTCCTTGTCGAGTTTCTGAGCTCCTGTAGCTCTTTTACGACAGGTTCTCCTTGACCCGGTCGCAGACACACGGAGTAGGGACAGGAGCCCCTTAGGGGGTGACAGGTTGGAGGACATATTGGGCACGGGCAGGAAGGGCGCCCTGGTGGAAGTGGTGGATGAGGATATTCAGATCCACCATCAGATGGGCGATAATGGGGGTCCGGGAACTAGGTCGGCGCAGACGACGCCGAGTAGGTCTGGAGCTGGGGCTGCCCGGGACGCTCAAGTCTTCAGGAACGCGTATGAGGAATGGGCCAGAGCGGCCGGCAGGCGGAGGGGCAGACAGGACCAGGATGGGAATATGTTCGGAGAGTTTGCTCGATTGTCGCCTAGTAGGGCGGGGAGCCATTGGTCTATGCCATCCAGCTATCCGGGGAAGGAGACCCGGGGTGGGGATCCCCAGGGGGGTAGAGCAACAGATTGTGGTGATAACAAAGCGCGGGGAGATGAAAGGGGACAGGCCACCGGGAGAGCATGGGGATGGGAAGGGGAGGAAAGTGGAGAAACTGGCGGTAATGCCGGGGAAATTTGATGGAACAGGGAACCTGGATGAATTCCTTGCCCATTTTGACCTTTGCGTGTTAGCAAATAAATGAGAAGAGAAAGAGGCAGGAGTATTCTTGGGCATTAGTCTGGGGGGAGTAGCAAGACGGCTACTTGCAGGTATGGAGCCGACTTCCCCGGGGGGCTATGAAAAACTAAGGAAGGCGTTGCTCAACAGGTTCCAGCCACCAAACCAGGTGGGGAGTTATAAGGCCCTATGGAGGACACGCACCCGTAAAGAGAAGGAGTCGCTGCATGCTTTGTCGGAGGATAAATCTAGATTAACCCGCCTGGCGTACCCGGGGGCTGATGCGGTCACTCTGGACACGATGGCCAAGGATAGGTTTCTGGACAGTTTAGGGGATCCCCAGTTGAAACATTGGATATTTCAAACCAGACCCAAAGATTTGTTTGAGGCAGTGATGACAGGGGTGGAGGCTCAGGCGTATTTGGACGACAACAAATTGTCAGACAGACGTCCCCAGGAAGGGAGGAGATGCAGAGGTGGATTCGAGAAGAGATGGAGAAGGTGATGGCCAGTATGCGGGTGGGCGACTCCGGAGCAAAGTCGTCTGGGGCAGGCTGAGGGAGAGCCATTGGAACGGGTTAGAATTAGGAGGTATGCTGTGGGGACTCCCTAAAACTGTTGGTTGACACAGGGGTGACGACCAATCTTTTGTCGAGGAAATGGTGGGAGGGGATCGGACGTCCGGGAAAAGTCTCCCCACACCCCGGACGTATTACAACGGTGGACGGGACAGCGGTAAAGGTAGACGGACAGGTATTGCCGAACTATCATGTGGGGACGAGATCATGCTGGTCCGGTTCCTGGTGGCGGATATTGCCAATGAGGGCATTCTAGGGGCAGATTTTTTGAGACAGGAGAAGGCTGTGGTGGACATGGCCAGGGAAAGGGTAGTGTGGTCCAAGGAGGAGGAGGCCAGATGCCGCATCTCAAGCAGAAAGACAGAGACTCTAGAGGGAGGTAAAGAGACCCTGGTAGAGGGGATACTCTCCCCGGAGTGGAAGGGAGGGACGACGGGGCTAGTGGAAGGGCTACAAGGGGTGGAAGAAGGGAGAGGTTTCCGGGTGGGTCGCACCCTGGTTAGCCCATCCAGGGAACAAGTGCCAGTCCTGGTCTATAACCCAGGTGAAGAGCCCATTACGTTATACAGGGGAATGCACCTGGCCACACTGGAGGAGGTGCACATGCCGGAGAAGGGAGGGGAGGTAGTTCAGCTGTTGACGGAGGAGGGAGATGAGGGAAGCACGGTGGTGGAGGATCTCCTAAAAGGGAAGGAGGTGGGGGACCTGCAACCATGGAGAGACATGCTGGAAAGGAACAGGGATGCTTTCCAGATGGGGGAAGAAGATATGGGACGGACAAAGATAGTACAGCACCGGATAGACACTGGGGGGGCGGGCCCCATAAAGCTTGCCCGATGGTGGCTGGCGCCACACAGGCGAGACCTAGTTGACCAGGATGTGGATAGCATGTTGGAGAAGGGTGTCATAGAAACGTCGCAGGGGCCATGGGCCTCGCCTCTAGTGCTGGTTAAAAAGAATGATGGGAGGGTAGGGTTTTGTGTGGACTACCGTCGACTCAACGCCATTACGGTGAAGGACGCGTACCCTCTTCCCCGGATAGATGATTCCCTCGACTCCATGTCCGGGGCCAAGTGGTTTTCCATGCTAGACTTGGCCTCGGGTTATTGGCAGGTAGAAGTGCACCCGGATGATAGGGATAAGACGACATTTGTGACGCACCGGCCTTTGCAATGCCCCGGGGACGTTTGAGAGACTAATGGAAATAGTGCTTCGGGGATTGCAGTGGCGAACTTGCCTCGTGTACTTGGATGACTTTATTGTGTTTGCCTCCTCTGCAGAGGAGCACCTGGAAAGGTTGGAGACAGTACTATTGCGCCTAAGTGAGGCGGGGTGAAAGGTCAAACCCAGTAAATGCCAACTTATGAGGTCGAAAGTACCGTTCTTAGGGCATGTGGTAGATGAGCACGGGGTCGCTACTGATCCGGAGAAGGTCAAGGCAGTGTCGGAGTGGCCAGTGCCACAGTCAGTAACAGAGGTACGCAGTTTTCTGGGCGTGTGTGGGTATAACAGGAGCTTTATCCCGGGGTTTGCATCACTGGCGAAGCCGTTGTCTGAGTTAACTAAGAAGAATCGGAGGTTTCATTGGGACCGGGGCTGCGCTGAAGCCTTCCATATTCTCCATCAGAAGCTCATTAGTGCCCCAGTGTTGGCCTAGCCAGAGAGGGAAGGGAGACTGGTGGTGGACACAGATGCCAGTGACATGGGAGTCGGGGCTGTATTGTCCCAAGTCCAAGACGGGGAGGAAAAGCTGCTGGCTTACGCCAGCCGTATCCTGAATCACCCCGAACGCAATTACTGAGTGACACGGAGGGAGCTACTGGCGGTGATGTTCTCACTAAAGAAGTTTAGGCACTACCTAGTTGGGAGACATATCAAGATCCGCACAGATCATGCCACGCTGCAGTGGCTGATGAGTTTCAAGGAGCCGGAAGGACAGGTGGCCAGGTGGCTTCAACTGCTGGGCACCTATGATTATGAGATAGAACACCGGGAAGGCAAGAAACATGGCAATGCAGACGGTCTTTCCAGACGGCCCTGCCAGCAGTGCGGGGAAACTCCGGGGACGGAAGAGGAAAGGGAGGCTCTTGGGGAGGATAGGTGCCGAGTAGTGACCCGGAGTCAGGCTCAGGGGAGGAGCGAGGATGGGCCCTCTGACCCGGGGGGGACTGAAGTATGGAGAAAGGCTTAGAGGGACGATGTCTTACTCCAGAGGGTGCGGGAATGGGTGAGGAGCGGGGAGGTGCCGTCTCCGGATAATCTAGCCGGGGAACCTTATGAGGTGAGAGCCCTAGCAGCCCAGGTCAGTAGGCTTCAAAGAGGAAGGCGGACGAGACATCGTCCTCCTCCTCTTCAGAGTCGGAAGACGAGGAGGAATGGGAAAAATCACCCCCAGCCATCTCCCTAGGGGGATTGGACAAGTCAGAGGAGGATGAGGAGCCCCCTACCAAGTCGCGTAAGCATTCGGAGAAAGGAGGGGACGGGGAGGAGGAAGAGAAGGGGAAGGGCACCCGGGGAAATCGTCCGGGGAAGGCTACAACATGGAATGGCTCGGATAAAGGAGGTGAGGGGAGGGGAGCTCAGGTAGTAGGGACTGGACAGGTCAGTGGCATGGAGGGAGGACAAAGGTTGATGATGCCTGGCTTATTCCAACCACAGATGGACTAGACCATAGCCCCGGGGAGTTGGAACCCGTGGACCCTCCAACAGCAACAACAACAGTACATGGCCACACTAATAGCCTACGGCTGGAAGCCTGGGGCCCCCCTTCCGGCAGGTCAAGGGACATCGTGGGCGACCGGGCCGCCCAGCCCACTAGGGTCTGCTCAGGGGACTGTGGATGACCACGGGAACATGAAAGCCCCAGCCATACCCATGATGGCGCAGGAGAGTATGCGGAGACTGATGAACAATACTCCCAGGTCCCCGGTACATGGGGTAGACTCCCCAGTCATATCAACAGGGGGTAGTACTCTCAAGTCGGGACATGAGACGACAAAGGAGGAGAATGGACTGAGTGACGGGGGACCTGACCAAGCAGTGGAGGGTGATTCCCGGGTAGTGCTGCTAAAAAGGCAGGAGGAGGGGCTGCTGGCGGACGGCGAACAGACTCCAAGCAGGAAGGAGAAAGAGGGTAAGGGTCAAAAGAAGCCCAGAGACGGGGGTGGGAAGGAACAAGTAAAAGAGACGGGAGGGAAGAAGGGGGGTGAGAAAGGTGGCAAAGAGGAATTGAAGTAGAGAAAGAATCCGGGAAAAGCAGAGAGACCTACGGGAAAGGACCAGGAGTCGGAGAAGGGCAAGGACAAAGACAAAGGGTCAGACAAGAGGAAAGATAGTGAGAAAGGAAAGACACTGGAGAGGGGAGAGGAAGGGAGAAGGAGGGAAAAGAAGGAGGAGTAAAGGAGAAAGAGGAAAGAGGAGGAGAAAAGTAAAGAGGAGGACAAGCAAAAGGAGGAACAGAAAAAGAGAGAAAGGAAGAGGGAGGCAAGAAACATGGCAATGCAGACGGTCTTTCCAGACGGCCCTGCCAGCAGTGCGGGGAAACTCCGGGGACGGAAGAGGAAAGGGAGGCTCTTGGGGAGGATAGGTGCCGAGTAGTGACCCGGAGTCAGGCTCAGGGGAGGAGCGAGGATGGGCCCTCTGACCCGGGGGGGACTGAAGTATGGAGAAAGGCTTAGAGGGACGATGTCTTACTCCAGAGGGTGCGGGAATGGGTGAGGAGCGGGGAGGTGCCGTCTCCGGATAATCTAGCCGGGGAACCTTATGAGGTGAGAGCCCTAGCAGCCCAGGTCAGTAGGCTTCAAAGAGGAAGGCGGACGAGACATCGTCCTCCTCCTCTTCAGAGTCGGAAGACGAGGAGGAATGGGAAAAATCACCCCCAGCCATCTCCCTAGGGGGATTGGACAAGTCAGAGGAGGATGAGGAGCCCCCTACCAAGTCGCGTAAGCATTCGGAGAAAGGAGGGGACGGGGAGGAGGAAGAGAAGGGGAAGGGCACCCGGGGAAATCGTCCGGGGAAGGCTACAACATGGAATGGCTCGGATAAAGGAGGTGAGGGGAGGGGAGCTCAGGTAGTAGGGACTGGACAGGTCAGTGGCATGGAGGGAGGACAAAGGTTGATGATGCCTGGCTTATTCCAACCACAGATGGACTAGACCATAGCCCCGGGGAGTTGGAACCCGTGGACCCTCCAACAGCAACAACAACAGTACATGGCCACACTAATAGCCTACGGCTGGAAGCCTGGGGCCCCCCTTCCGGCAGGTCAAGGGACATCGTGGGCGACCGGGCCGCCCAGCCCACTAGGGTCTGCTCAGGGGACTGTGGATGACCACGGGAACATGAAAGCCCCAGCCATACCCATGATGGCGCAGGAGAGTATGCGGAGACTGATGAACAATACTCCCAGGTCCCCGGTACATGGGGTAGACTCCCCAGTCATATCAACAGGGGGTAGTACTCTCAAGTCGGGACATGAGACGACAAAGGAGGAGAATGGACTGAGTGACGGGGGACCTGACCAAGCAGTGGAGGGTGATTCCCGGGTAGTGCTGCTAAAAAGGCAGGAGGAGGGGCTGCTGGCGGACGGCGAACAGACTCCAAGCAGGAAGGAGAAAGAGGGTAAGGGTCAAAAGAAGCCCAGAGACGGGGGTGGGAAGGAACAAGTAAAAGAGACGGGAGGGAAGAAGGGGGGTGAGAAAGGTGGCAAAGAGGAATTGAAGTAGAGAAAGAATCCGGGAAAAGCAGAGAGACCTACGGGAAAGGACCAGGAGTCGGAGAAGGGCAAGGACAAAGACAAAGGGTCAGACAAGAGGAAAGATAGTGAGAAAGGAAAGACACTGGAGAGGGGAGAGGAAGGGAGAAGGAGGGAAAAGAAGGAGGAGTAAAGGAGAAAGAGGAAAGAGGAGGAGAAAAGTAAAGAGGAGGACAAGCAAAAGGAGGAACAGAAAAAGAGAGAAAGGAAGAGGGAGGAGGAGGAAAGGAGGGGGGGCCCAGGGCACAGCCGGGACACGGGACCCCAAGGACAGCCTCTACCTGGTGGTGCTCCGACGGTGGGTCTGACTCTTCCCCCTAACCTGTCTTTCCCCACTGTGGGGATACCCATTCCCTGGATACCCGATGGACCTATGGACCCCTTGCAGCAGTGGGCAGCCGGTCAGCGGCCTCCGCAGGACTTTGGCCCCTTATACCGGAGGGTGGGAGGACGAGCCCACTCCTGGCTCGAGTTGCTCGGGACCGACCTGGTGCAGACGAATTACCTCGTCCAGACTGTCTTCAGATACTGGGTAAGTGAAGGATCTCCTGTTCGGGAACAGAGTACTAACTACGCTAGGGAGAGTGTGGATGAGCGGATTAAAAGATTGCTAATGGAGGAGGGGGAGGACTCGGGGTAACTGATCATAGGAAGGGGACACCGGGACCCTGGAGAAAGCTCAAGTGAGAGGAGAGTGGAGGGGGACAAAGCTTAAAGAAAAAAAAGAGGGGGGGCCTCGGGAAGCGCGGGCGTATCTACTGCCTGGCAGGGAGAAATGGTCCAGAGGAAGTTAAAAAGGGGCCGGGGAAGAAGGGGTAGGTGTTCCTTGGTGGTGGGGGACATGGTGCTAATCTCATGTGGTTTGCGTGTTCCAGGGACCGCCGCAGGAACCGGAGGAGTGAGATGAGGATGTCCGGGGAGGCGATGCCCGGGGAGAGGCTGAGCCGAGACCACGGTGAAAAGGAACAACCCGGGGGCCGGAGTCAAGTAGGAGGGGCCGTTAGTGCTAACCGGGGATAGAGGAATGGAGGGGACACGTTGAGAAACACTTGTAGTATACCCCGCTGTGTAAATAGATTATATAACCAGGGTCCATTAACGTTAAGGATGCATACAGTTAGGTTTAAACCGAGGCATTGTGAATAACCAGGACTTATCCATGTTCATAGAGTTGTGATTGACCAGGGCTTGTGAATAACTAGGACCTCCCAATGGTTAAGGATGCATAAGAGTGTTTACCGGGTCATTGTGAATACCGTAACTTGTTACCGTTTAAGGATGTATAGAAAGTTATGGGTAGTAGGATATTTTTTTGTATATGCTGCTGTTATAGTTGACATTATTGTACCTTGCATAGTTAATGATAAGACTACGGGGGGATACGTACCATAAGAGGATTCCGGGGATGTGTTCTGTCTGGGGAGGGCAGCCGGAGAGGGGTTGATGTCTTCACCTGCAAAATGAATAGGGAGTTGTTATGGAAACTGTGGCTAGGACATAGGATGTTTTCGAGATAAATTGAGACAAGGAAGAAGTATATTGTTAAGTTAACTTACCTGGAAATGTTGTTGTTAAGTGGTCGTATTGAAGAGAAGTTGGAGCCATGGAGAAGCCAGTCCGTCTGGAATCCAGAGGAAAACCCCCCCGTGGAGGATTTTGAGGAGGGAAGGGTGTGATAGGAGAGGGGAGGCGGGGAGGGCGTGCTCGCAGGAACCGGGGAAGCGAGCGGGAACAGTTCTCGCTGGCGTAGGGAGGGGGCGTGCGAGGGAGCTTGTGACGTCAGGGGATGACGTCACAGACCCAGGAGGAGGTTATATAAGGAGGGGAGGAGGGGCACCCGGGGTCTTAGCCCGCTGCTAAGACCAGGAGGAGGAGCTAGGAGCAACTGGAAGGAGGCCATCGGCTTGAGGACTATTGGATACGGGTATCCGGGAACAGGATAGAGCAATTAGCAGAAGTCAGGGCGGTTGACGAGCGCCGGAACCGGAGGCGGACTGGCTTCTCGAGGTGTTCTTAGGCCATAAATAGATATCCGAGTATAAACGCCATTAAGTCAATATTAGTATATATATTCAATCTTTATTACGCCCAGATCTCATGGTAGATGTGTCGGGGCTTTTGTCGGCACCTAAATAAACAGCCTGGTGGTTTCTGATACTCAAATTACCCGTGTTTGTCTTCTTGTTACAGTATCAATCAGTTCTATCAATAATCTCTCATTTCAACTTCTGAAGATTCATGATACGCACACTCTGCCTCAACAACTCAGTTTGTACATGAGGAGCAGTCTTAGTAGAAACTAGGTCAGTCTCCTCGGTACAGGGTCTCAGTACAGACTTGCACCTATCTTTAGGCGGCGATTTATTGCTTGTAGCCTTATCAGAGGTATGTTTGTTCACAGATTTATTTCCTTTGGCGTCAGTGGGTAGAGATAAGGTTCTTGTAACCTTTTTCTGTTTAGACAGTGATTTCAACTTTCTGAGTCGACCATGTGTCCTTTTACCTACTGGCGGAACGCTTACAACAGGTACCAACTGTTGGGTTCCTTTTTGTGCTTTGAATTCATCCGTTGTTAACCCCAGCCATGGTTTCAGGCGGCCAGCATGAGATTAAGACAAAGCCCCTTGGGAATTCCAGACTAGGACCATAGTCTCACTATAAACAGTCCTAATTTTCAATGGACCTTCCCAGTCCTCTTTAGTCTTCTTCTTTGAATTGGGGGTACTGTACTGAACAACTAAGTCTCCCACTGCCTCTTCTGTAAATTGGCATGTGTTTCCAATTCACGGCATACCAAAGAATATGACTCTCTTAATGTATGTCTCAAGGCCTCGACAAACATTACGGTACAAGGTTGTTCTCCAGCCAACCCTTGTACTCCGTAGACCATGTCGGCCAGCATCAAAATCTCTTCACCCAATACCAACATATTGGGGCTACAGCCAGTAGAAGAATGCTTGGAAGCATTATAGGCGTGTACCACAAATTTTGATACATCATCCCAGTCGTCATTTACCATAGTGGTTAGACATGACAACAGCGTCCGATTAAATCTCTTTACCAGGCCATCACTGTGTGACCGGTATGGATTTGTATGCGTCTTACAAATGTCTTACCAAAAGTCTTACTATTGATATGGTTGATGCCTTTCCTGTGTTCAATGTGATCATTAGTCACACCGAACTCAGATAAGTGATTCAACCACCTCCCCATCATTCCATCAGCTTCTTTGAAATTCAGAAGCCATTGGAGAGCTGAATGGTCGGTACGCAACTTGAAGTTTCCTTGATAGAGAAAGTGTTGGTACTTTTTTGTATAGACCACAACCGCCAAAATCTCTCTTTTGGTTGTGCAGTAATTTTTCTGCATTTTACTCAGACTGTTGGAACCTAGTTACTCAACCGACTTTCTAAGAAGTTTACACTTTTTAGGTTTTAGTTTCAGTCCATTGGTAATGAGTCGTTTCAAAACGTCTTGGAGATTTGATAAACATGTTTCCATGCTATTCCTATAGACAATGATGTCATCTAAGTATACGAGGCATTTCTTCCAGAGCAGACCTTGTAGCATGTTTTCTGTCATTGCCTCACAGGTAGCTGGTGCGTTGTACAAACCAAAGGGCATGACATGGAACTCGTATAGACCCATGTGGGTACTGAATGCGTTTTTTTCTCGGTGTTCTGGATCTAATCTGCCAATACCCTAATTGGAGATCTAAAGTACAGAACCAATTAACCCCACCAAAGGATTCCAGACATTCATCAATACGAGAGAGAGGGTGCATTTTTGCTAGTGATGCCATTGAGTTTCCTATAATCGATACAGAACCGACAAGATACATCCTTTTTAGATACCATAACCACTGGACTCGACCAAAGACTATCACTAGGGGCTATAACCCCATGTTCTAACATCTTACCAACCTCTTCCTCCATTGCAGCTTTCTTAGCCATAGGGAGTCTTTGTTATGGTAATCTTACCAGTGTAGGGGGAAGTATGGTTGCCCTGCACCTCCTAGTGACTGATCTGTACAAGGTTCCAAGTATGCAAAGTGGACATGCCAGATTAGTGTAGTGGTTAGCACAATGGACTCCAGATGAAGGTAGCGCGGGTTTGAGTCCCACATCTGGTGAAACACTTTTCACTTTGTACCTTTACATTGGCACCAGATGCGCGCGTACCTGAACCCCAGGGACAGCGCTTCTGAGAAAGATGGTTGATCAGTCCCTCGGATGTCTGTTGGTGTTAAGTTCCAAGCACTAAGTGGTTGGTAGCCAGCAGCTCATGCGTGGATCTACTGGGGGTAGTGTCTGGCACCTCAGTGGAAGTGCTGGGGGTAGTGTCAGGCACCCCAGTGTTGATGAATAGCTAGGGGTAGTGTGTGGCACCTCAGTGCTGATGATGGCTGGGGGTAGTGTCAGGCACCCCAGTGCTTGGATCTAGGGGGGGTAGTGTAGGGGGAAGTATGGTTTCCCTGCACCTGCTAGTGACTGATCTGTACAAGGTTCCCAAGTATGCAAAGTGGATGTGCCAGATTAGTGTAGTGGTTAGCACACTGGACTCCAGATGAAGGTAGCACAGGTTCGAGTCCCACATCTGGTGAAACACTTTTCACTTGGTACCTTTACACCAGGTTTGAATCAACAGTATCAACCTTGTGTTGTACCAGATTGGTACGACCCAGAGGTTCACCTGGGGTAGCGAACGCTGCCTTATAATTAGAAAGGCTCTCCAATACTACCTTTATTTCATCCTCTGGTAAGTCAGAATCATTCAATAAGGGTAGCAAGTGTGTTTGAATGGAAGAAGGAGTTTCCAACTCCTCTACCGACACGAAGGCATTTGTTCTTCACAATTAATACTCTTAAAGCTTGATGGACCTAACACTTTTGTGGTAGGGCCTATTTGTGTACCCTGTTCTAAGACTTTCGTCTCCAACGTTGGGTTACATATAGGCAACACCCCCCAGAGTCCGTTTTTCCAACATATATGTTGTATCCTTCCAATCCCAAACAGGACAAATTTGTATCGGTAGGTTCAAACACACATAGTCGGTCACATTGTAACCTACCGAGCTTACCAGGATGTTAAATACTTGTCCTGGTTCTGGCACCAAAATCCATTCCAAGTATACCATTGTCAGTGATTTTGGCTATAGTAGAGCATATTATATATGGTCTACCATTTACCAACATGGTTTATACAGTTTTACCGAATGTCTGCATCATATCACCTGTGGCAGTTCTAGCTTTTATCTCTGAATTCAAAATGTGTCTGAATGCCAAACCTAGATCAGATCCCGCCAACCTACCAGAGCCTTGGTTGGTAGTGATAGACAAACCCTGCAGTTGAACCCTCTAGGTATTGGCTACTGAATTTGGGGTATCTTCCATGCCAATAGAAGTACCCCTGTCAAGTTTTCCGACTTTTTATTATTTTATCAAAGGTTTTTGAATTTAGCATGACATACTCTGTATATGGAATTATTCTGGCATTCTGAATGTGAATACCACACGAGAGATCTAATTTGATAGTCATTTTGATAGAATATGAAGGATCTAATGTAAAAATATATCTTCACATAGCCTATAATGCCATCTGGTGAAGGTTGGAGAAACAGTGTTTTGCAGACGTTGGGCCAACGTTTGTAAATTTTTCATTATTGGAAGTCCTTATGATGTTGGCACAACTATAAACTGCCAACGTTGACCAGTACAACTTCAATTATTTGATGTTATTACACGACTTCTGTGATTTTGGGTGCTTTTTCTGGATATTCCCATGCACATACCTGTCGATATTGCACACCATGATGCATGCATCATGACTTTTGTAAGGAGGCATGTTATCCATGTAAGGAGGCATGTTATCCATGTAAGGAGGCATGTTATCCTTACATGTCATATGTTACATGTTAAAACCTACATAATTTTTCATTGCCAGGGTAGGGGTCGAACCTGCAGTCTCAGATCCCAAATCCAACTCCCTATGCAGTGCGTCACAGGGACTGATGGGAAATGCTTGGTTAGAACCAGGTCTTGATATGATAGGCGGGACGAGTTCCCGTCTGGGCTGTCCGCTGCCATAACCGCGAGACGCGGGACACGTTCAAACCAAAGCAAGCCAAGCCGGGCATCCAGGTGTGTCGCCCGGTGGTCTAGTGGTTAGCATTGGGCTCAGCTTCTACAGTAGGTGGGACGAGTCCCGGTCCGGGCGAATCTTTTTTTTTCGACTGACCCATAGCTACATACCATATTTCCCCGTTTATACCCCCAGGCTTGTATTAGTACTGTCTACTACTTAAACCTCCTTACTAAGTGGCAAATTGACCAGGCCTTAACACGAGGATATACAGTAAATGCCAAACCAATGGCTACCGGGCACCGAGGTGTGTGTACCGATCGTGTACACTCACTATGGCAGGCGAAAACCCCCGAGTTGCATGTTATTGTTGGATAACAGTCACGCGTCATGACATATCCATTAGTTACTTGTTCATTGTACCAATGTCAGCAGATCACTGGGCATATTATTGATGTTAGCACAACATTGATTTGCTAACCTTAGTATGACGTCAGGCTGCCAACGTTGGCCCAACGTCAGAAAATTGCCGGCGACGGTGCCGACCATTGCCGACATTGGGCCAACCAACATCTCTATGCTAGCTGGGAATATTACTCCCTGGGAACATGTCTCCTTGAGATAACCTCTGTATTTATAGGTATCCATATTACAAATCCCAAGTAGAGGGAGGGTTAATAACCTAGTACCTACCTTGACAAGTCTATGAACAGATAACATTGAGGGTCTTGTTTCGAGGTGTCAATAATCAAACAAGGTGCTGTGCTATATTGTGCATAGTGCATGGTAATGTGTCTGGAATCCATAAAAAATGAGTCAAGTAAATGTGGGTCAACACAAAGCCATGGATCTGGACAATTGGGCCAAAATGAAAAAAAAATTCACAGCACCCCCCCAATGAAAAAAAAATTGAAAAGTGACAAAAAATCTAACTATGGTCATACTTCCCCCCAAAAAGATTTCATGGACATAGATTGGGAATTAACTGGGATACGATTTTTTTTTTGTTTGTTTCAGGGGGCCCCCTCTGACGGGAAATGCTTGGTTAGAACCAGGTCTTGATATGATAGGCGGGACAAGTCCCCGTCTGGGCTGTCCGCTGCCATAACCGCGAGACGCGGGACACGTTCAAACCAAAGCAAGCCAAGCCGGGCATCCAGGTGTGTCGCCCGGTGGTCTAGTGGTTAGCATTGCGCTCAGCTTCTACAGTAGGTGGGACGAGGCCCGGTCCAGGCGAATCTTTTTTTTTCGACTGACCCATAGCTACATACCATATTTCCCCGTTTATACCCCCAGGCTTGTATTAGTACTGTCTACTACTTAAACCTCCTTACTAAGTGGCAAATTGACCAGGCCTTAACACGAGGATATACAGTAAATGCCAAACCAATGGCTGCCGGGCACCGAGGTGTGTGTACCGATCATGTACACACACTATGGCAGGCGAAAACCCCCGAGTTGCATGTTATTGTTGGATAACAGTCACGCGTCATGACATATCCATTAGTTACTTGTTCATTGTACCAATGTCAGCAGATCACTGGGCATATTATTGATGTTGGCACAACATTGATTTGCTAACCTTAGTATGACGTCAGGCTGCCAACGTTGGCCCAACGTCAGAAAATTGCCGGCGACGGTGCCGACCTTGGCCGACCATTGCCGACGTTGGGCAAACCAACATCTCTATGCTAGCTGGGAATATTACTCCCTGGGAACATGTCTCCTTGAGATAACCTCTGTATTTATAGGTATCCATATTACAAATCCCAAGTAGAGGGAGGGTTAATAACCTAGTACCTACCTTGACAAGTCTATGAACAGATAACATTGAGGGTCTTGTTTCGAGGTGTCAATAATCAAACAAGGTGCTGTGCTATATTGTGCATAGTGCATGGTAATGTGTCTGGAATCCATAAAAAAACGAGTCAAGTAAATGTGGGTCAACACAAAGCCATGGATCTGGACAATTGGGCCAAAATGAAAAAAAAATTCACAGCACCCCCCAATGAAAAAAAAATTGAAAAGTGACAAAAAATCTAACTATGGTCATACTTCCCCCCAAAAAGATTTCATGGACATAGATTGGGAATTAACTGGGATACGATTTTTTTTGTTTGTTTCAGGGGGCCCCCTCTATAAACGGTTCAAGTAGATAATGGAGATATGGAAACATTGGAAATGGTACTACTTGACTCGTTAACAAGGGGCATTGACTATATGGATAAACCCTCTAAGGACAGCATGATGCTGTAAAGTAGGCATTTTTGATGTTATAATGTTGGTCCAATATTGGCCGATGTCTGATTTTCAAATAATCGCTCAATAGGCCTATAGCAAATGATGATAAATACCCATTGTCATTTTCGTTTTTGCCATTTAGTGTTCAATGAGTAGAGTTTGTATACATAGAGTGGTCCTTGTAGACATCTTTGTATCCGCTGTTTTTCAACACCCTATATATTTATAAAGATCCTAAAGACAGGGCTGTCAAGTATCATGCAGATTAAAAACAGCCATTTCTGCCTTTGAAGGTCATCTCAATCTTAGTCCCAAAATGAAAAGAAATGATATAAACTACTATACTATGATCTAGGACTTAACCATATTTCATTACCATGAATGAGGTGTCGTCGTGCTACTCCTGATATAATCTTGCCTAATTCACACAGGAAGCTAATACTTTTTTGTGTCATGTTTGTCATTAATGAAGTCCTTTTGACTTCATAACCTTTAGAATGCACAGTGTACGGAATGTCAGGGATGTGATTCGAAAATTGCCCACATGTAGGAAGATTTTTTTAGTCCCAATATAGAGTATTCAACACCATACAATAGATTTGGAAAAGGATCTTTGTGAATGTAATGGGGGGTCTGGGGGGCATGCCTCCAGGAGCCAAAGAAAGTTCCGAACATCTGGAAGCCAAATGGTGCAATTGAGGAGAAATCACATCCCTGAATGTGTTATCCACTGATAAGACATTGCATGAGTCCTCCTATAAACAGCTTTTCAAACATTGAAAACCCCACGGTGGAGATCATAATTATAACCAATATCTGGCCAATACTAGTCACTAATGATTGCATTGGTATGTCTATCCTACCAAACCCTATGTAATTACTACATAAAGTGCTGATTGTACAGAGCAGGTATGTCACATTACCTACGATCACCCACTCTAATGTTAAGTTTGAAATGGTAGTGGCTGTGTTAAGACATACCGTTGAGAAATGCCTGCCAGATGCAATTCTGGCAAGTGGTTTATTTGGGTTACATCATCAATTCGATCGATAATGATCTCTGAGGCATTGAGCAGTCCACTGACATGATTAAATGTCTTTGTACAATATTGCAGATCCACCCCTTGTCCCCACCCAGGGGAGATTTTTTTTTTTTCAGAAGGAAGGAATTGGTACATTCCAATTGACTTTTCTATACTGGTAATATTGTTTATTTTCTCATTTTCTGACTTTCCTTTACGGCCACTAGCGGTACATGGGCATATGCGTTGCATACTACGCTGCAATATCCCCGGGCAATGTCCTTAGTTCTGTGCAACACTATGTGACCAGGCAAGCAAAAACACCCCTCTGCAGGGAAATTCATTATCAAAGTTCATCTCGAGATCTTTAAAATGAGACATTATTGGCTTAAATATTCCTAGTAGTTATGTCGGAACCCCTCCTTGAACATAGGTCATTATTCATATCTGAAATCGAGGATTAAGCTCTAAATACTTTATAAACCATAATAATGTCTAAAAAACACAATAAATCAGCCTTTATCACAAAAGTGAATAATATTATGCTGATTTTTATCATAAATTTTGATCTAGAAGGAATTTTGTATTTCTGTTTTGGGTTTTTGGTGAGTATCCCCGAAAATTTGCATACAAATCTGCAAATTCTGATCATTGGAATGGTTGCCATGGCAACCAGGAACAGGCATATAGGTCGATTTCATTTTACCATCCAAATATGGGCCATTTCTACTGAAAATGGTGCATTTTAAATGAAACCATTGAATTCTGCATAAAAAATTAGCTTAATGTATTTTTAAAATGATTTTAGAGTAAATTTGCACCTCCAATGCCCCCTAGTTGCCAAATGGGGAATTAAAAATCCCCAGCGGAGGGGTGTTCTCCCTTGATGGGTCACCTATATGCTTCAGTTGTGTGACAGTGCCACAATGCTCATACAATGCAATAAAAGTGTTTCAGGTAGCGCTTATGTCTACATTATAAATGGCCAAGTTAACAATGGCGAATTAAAATGATTGTTCTTTTGATTGTACGCCTTTGATTATCACATCTGCACATTATGCCTCTGCCTGTTTTTTCCCCAAAAAAATAACAAGAGGAAGTTTTAGATGGTTTTGTGGGAATAAATTTCTGGGACAAAATAATTGTGCACATTTTAAACTTAATAGGGTAAATTGCTGGTTATCATGGCTGAACCCTTGTACTACCAATGTACCCTGCATACATATAAGTATCATCAAAACTCCGTCATAAGCTGAACCCGCTTACAAGCCAGGGTAGAGTTCAAGGGAATTCTATAGGCCGCTTTTTGGGACATTTTACATGGTTTCTTCTATAATCTATTATGATAAAACCCTGGTCATAAGCCGGGGGCAGACTTTGGCTAAATGTTATAAGCTGATTTTGATCATAAATAAAAACGAAGATCAGCTTATGACTGGGGTTTACGGTAGTCAGAGATATCAACGTAAGTCACTGTGCATAAGAAATTCTAAAGTTTCACAGAAATTCTGTATTCATTGTAAAGTACTACAAAACTGTTTGGGTAATTCTAAAGGAATCCCTTACTTTGAAAATTTTAACATCAGACATAATTCTGAAAACTTACATCCTTGAGTAGTGCCCCATACACCTTATCCAACCTTCCCAAAGGCAGGCTATATTTGTACTAATTTATTGTCAAGTGACACATGGGATTTTATGGTAGCAGTCTACATATTTGGAGATCTCATGAATATATCTTAGGTGGGTATGGGTTAGGGTAAAGTGACCATGAGTCGTCCACCTGGGCCATCTTACTACCTACTAGTTAGTCTAGGATCTTTGTAATAGTAGGAGAACTTGCAGGGGTCATTTGAAAATGGATATAGGTATTACCCAGATGTCTTACTCTTTCCATCCAGCAATGTTACTACTTTCATACCCTTAGTCATCCCTGCTAGCACTACTCATCTGAATGATGTCTTTTTTTACGTAAATAACATGAGTTTTTACGTAAGAATGACGTAAATTGCACGAGTTGTGCTAGCTGGGATGGAGCTCTTTGAACACCCATTATTCAATAGATGTGAATTTTCTTTCATTAGTACCATGAGTCGGCCACTGTGGTACCTTGAGTCAGCCACATCATAAAATGACTCAACTAATTCATAGTAAAGAGTGCTTTTGAAGCAAAACAAGCAATTATTTATTTCTGGCTGAGTGATCTTGGTCAGAGTGTTTCTGGAATGATTTTACTAATTATAATGCTGATTAATACCATTCCTTGGGTAAACATAAATTATAGCAAACTTATCTGCATTTATCAGCTGTCTGTCATTTCAAAGTGGCTGTCAATCTATCAGAAGACCTCTCTACCTAATTGGTAGAATATAGTTGATTTTGTTGAAAAATAATGGATAGTGATAGATTCACTTTCCCAAAGATGGAAAGATAGCAGGTGCTACATCTCAACATATTCTAGCAGTGTAAAATATAGGACAGCATTTTGCAATGCAAGTAACTCGAAAGGGCACTTAATCTCTTCTTTTAGGCCCCTTCTGATACTAACCTCATGTTTTCTTCGAGCATTATCACTGTCAATGGTTAAGCCTATGGAGAATGCATCCATTATCACTTGTATGTTTCATTGGCGAATAACTCCTCTCTTGGCGAGTTAAGCATTGCACAATACCAGCAGGTTTGTTTGTTTGTTTAGTTTTACGTCCGGGGGCCATCAAGGAACTCAGACATTCAAGGTTTCTCGGACATTAAGTCCTTTCTTTTCTTTTAGGACAGGTATTTATATGCTGCTTGCCCGACACAGCAGTGACCGAATCTATGAATGACCGAATCTATGAGATGAATGACCGAATCTATGAGGAGGGTCGAGGGGGAAAACCGCTACCGGGGCTTTATTCCCCTACTCTTTTCGAAGGATAGCAAGTGTTCTTTTATTTGCCTGGTCCCATAGGCAGGGCCAGACAAACCACGGCCTTTGATGACTCAGACGTGGTTCACTGAGGGGGAATCCCATGGCAAAAAACAAGCATGTAAGCCCAGGCCCGTGCATATGGACACCAGCTGCCCACATGCTCACCCCAAGACACAAGAAACCCCAAGTTTGTCGCCTTTTACGAATCTGGTATGCCCACTGTTAGTATGGAAGGAGATTTCTCCTTGTGGACTCCCAATGAAGTTATTCTGCTCCTTCATGCCCTCACATGAAGGTCCCCACTCCACAGGGGGTATACCAGCAGGTCTTGAATAATAATCCATATTAACCATAAAAACGTATGAGACAGTGTAACTCTCCTCCATTTTGTTATAATCCAGCAGTTTCGATAGCACTGTGAGCCGATCGTCTCGCTGTCCGTCATTTTGGATTTTGATGTTCAATGTGCATGCGTGACCCCTCCTTGCCGGAAGTAGCATTTTCAACGAAGAAATTATATATTTCATCGATTTAACTTGAAATTAATGGCTTTTTGAATACAATACATGCATCTTTGGCAATATCAATCAAATTGAATCGAATACACCCTATCTTTTTACTGTTATAGCCCCACATATTGATCGTCTGCTGTCCGCCATGTTGGATTTTGGTTCTATCTGCGCATGCCCGACCCAATTTCCATGGTTATTTGGGTCAATTTGCACGACCACGGCTTTGTGATGCGAATTAACGACAGGGCGAACACGTATTTATTTTATCTTTTTAATAATACATACCGATTCAAATCATATCCTTTTGCCATTCTTTATCATATTTCTATATTATAATTTACAAAAAATCAATATCCGCCATGTTTGTCCCGAAATTACGACATTGGAGGCGTGCCGATGGGTCAAATTTTGGCAAATTCATTAATTATTTGCACCACTCCATACCAAAAGTGCGCGAATGTTTGTTTTTTTTGCACCACCTATGGGATTTAACATAGGGCTAAAAGCGTCTTATTTTTTTCTCTCTGTTAGTCTGTTAGGAGACACTGAATTAGGGTGCGTTTTTACCCGACTCTTATAACTCGTCTTTCGAGTTAATAACTTAAAACCCAATGAAATGGTCACTACTAAGTTCATTTTGGACCAAAAAGCAATAGTAGCCAACTCAAGGTACTTGTATAATGGCCGACTCAAGGTACATGTATTGCTCAAAGACACCTTTTGTCAGTCTTATCAAACCACAAGTCAACTTCTATACAGCAGATTGTTGACTTTTGTACTGAACACTATAAAAGGAATTATTTCAATTTAAAAGGTGTTTGACAGAGTATGAATGCAATGCTTTTTTCCAATTTTAGTTAAGTTTAACTCTGTTACTTGGTCAATATCACATTATCACTCATCTATCATTTTGTTGCTGGAAAATCATCGGAAACCTATATCTGACTTCAAGAATAATTCACAAACTCTAGTGTCATCTAGAGCTCCTAGAATTATAATCCAAAAGATGCTAAGATAGCTTATAGCTTGTCTTGCCATATACAGGGATGTAAGTCAGGCATGGGCAAAAATCAGGAAGCCATACATTCACATGATATAAAAGCCTTCTATTTTTCCAAACAGCCCTCCTTACCACTCGTATCAGGAAAATACATCATTCATTTTTTCCCCCGAAAATCATGATAAATCCCGAAGACCTACATCCCTGCATGATATAGCACCAGTGCAAATAGCTTAGAATCCATTAATATATTCATTAACACATTCATTTTGGGCCCAAAACCAAGCAAAATGGCCGACTCAAGGTCACTCTACCCTATATGAATGATGTCTACTGAAATGAATTCTTATGCTCAACTGCTAAAGGGTTTAATATATTACAGCGCCTTTTCTCTTGATCTTTTGAGATCGCTATTTTTCCCTCCAAAGTTTTTGAAAATATTAAAAGAGTGGCAAAAATGGTAGGGTAATGAGCAAGGTCTGAACACAACAATTATGTATTTCAATGCTGATATATGAATAGTCAACAAGGAGGCAAAAACTGAAAATTACTTTTAGAAGAAACTGTTTTATTCTAACAATTATACAATACTTCACAACAAATGTGTAAGACATCTCATTACTACCCGACTCCAAACGTGCATCTGTAGTACATATTTAGAAGATCAAGTCATCATTGCATCATTCATTAATCATCATAGTAAGTAGCATTACTCTCTTCAGACCATGCTTGGTTTAGCTGAGTACAAGAGCACATTTGAGTTCTCCTGTCTTACACCTACATCATTCCAGTACAGTATGTAGCCTATGTTTTATAGTATAGAAAGATAAGATGTTGACATCAAATGGACTTTTCAGACTCCTATTCATATGTCCTGTGCAATGACGTCACTGAAAGTAAAACACAGAAAGAAGAGACAATAATTACATGAGTAAAAGGCATTAACAGTTAAAAGGCAGAGGTTTTCTGTCAATACTTTGCTGGTTTGGAAATGCAAGAAAAATACACAAAACACACACACACAAAATTACTAGATGAGACTAGCCTACAGATATTTCATTTAAAAAAATACAGAATCAAGCATTTGTGACAAATCGAAAAATCTTACATCCCCTCCCCCCAATATAAGACGTATGCACCTTATACTTGGGGTATTGAGTTATCTATTCTGCCTTCGTGTTGACATAGATAGATAGAACTAAACGACCGTGGTGTACGAGGTGGCCGATCCACCACGAGGGAGTTGTCTCCCCCGAGGGCATTAGCCCGAGGGGGAGACAACTCCCGAGGGGTGGATCGGCCACCGAGGACACCAGGGGAGTTTAGTTCTATATTTATTTTATGTTTTTAGAGTCTTTAATTAACTGAAAATTAACAAAATCCGTTACCGTATTGCCCCGTACGAGAGGCGGTCCGCCATTTTGAATGGTTACATGCACCCAGAACGAGGCTGCAGTGGTGGATCGGCCGCTGTGGTGGATCGGCACACGTTACGCCACTGGGGGTGTGCGGATCGGCCGCGCAATGCTATCTCTATGGGAAGAAGTTATTCACATAAAATAAAATACCTACCGTGCTTCAAGGCTGTTTCTGACTTTGCCAGAGACATCGATGACAATTCCAGAGCCATGATTGATACAGCCTTCTTTCCGCTCATCATGGAAGAACCGATAATGAAGGACACCACAACAAAGCCGAAGCCAAATACGACACAAGCACCAATTGAAGCAAGTCCAACATCTGGCTGGTCTGAAACGACAATGGTTATTAAAGCAAAAACATATAAGGACCTCATTGATATTGGTATGGCAATTAGGAATGTGATAATAATCACTTATCACAATGACATATTTTGGACTCGATCCTTCCCAAGCAATAAAGAAACTACCCAATGAATAAATAGAGATTTTCAAGATAACTGAAGAAAGGTAAACAAAGATGGTAGAAATACTGCTATAATTGAAGGATAAATTACCTTCCTATGGGATCTAATTCCATTTCAGCCATGAGTAGGCAGGGATTTTGACAAGGCCGCCATTTGACACATTTAAATCTTAAATGGCACATTGAAATCACTAAACGTGTGACCATAGTACGTTCGAGTCATAATAGTCATATATAGATTCAGGAGAAAGTCATTTGGTTATGGGCACCATTTCTCACATAATAGAAAATCCTTTCAAAGTCCCTGAGTAGGAGAAAAAAAATCGCACCAGATGAAGGCCTCTTTCAGAATTTACCCAGTCTTAAAATATCAAAGATATCCCTCACCATAAATGTTAAAATGTTTACTCCATGAGGGTCAACTTTCACAACTTTTTGGAAGAAAAGTGTATGAGATCCTACAGATGTAATAGATTCCTGATGTTGAGTAGGTTGCAGTAGTTATACTTTTTATCTTTCAATTCAAAATACATTTGATTGAATATGTGCTATTTCTGTATTATAGAGTTTGAACATGTGCTATCCCTCCATACAGACTCTATTATTTCATATTGAAGATCACTGTTAATATATTGATTCTTAGTATCTATATATATACGCACAGCTGTTTTATGGTCAGTAAATTTAATAACTTTATTCACCAATTTATATTCTGGTTTGAAAAAAGAACAAGGATTATTCTTTTCTTTTCACCTGTGCATGTTCTACTAACTGCCGGCGTCGCCTGGTTGTTCTCAGCCTCTTGACATGTGAGGACGATGTAGCCAAACCCCGGAGACTCACACAGATATATCACCTCTTCGCCGATTTGAATGGTACTTTTGCCACTGTCCCGTTCAGATATAGAGTTGTGTTCTCCAAAATGATCCTCTACAGTGCAATTTGCTAGAGGAAGGAATAAATGATAAATAGTTCATTGGATCTTGCCTGATGAAGTGTTATCAAATAATCTGAAACGTAGCATGATCAATTCCGTACCAAAACTGTACATCAATTACTATATTCAAACGCCAAATAAATCTTTAAACTCAACTTCCACTAGTCTTTTTTTTTTTTTTTGTAATTAAAAGGGGAAATTTCAACATGGGTACCTGCTAAAATATCATTAAAAAATCCGCGGGACTCAGAGAAAATTTTGCAATGCTCCTACTTGGCATAAAAACGTTTTTTTTTTTTTTAACGTTAAAAAAAACCCGTTTTTATTGGTTTCCCTATTGGTCATTTGGTTGAAAATTAGTTAAAAAAACCTTTAAAAGCATTTTTTGGCAAGTGGGCTCTGATTGGTCAATGGGTGGTCACGTGACTTGCTAACGTGGGTAAGTCTTATCCGTGCTAGCCGCCCTTTAAACAGATATTCAATTAGTACATTAAAAACAGAATGAACTGGTAATCAAACTTCTGATTCCCCCTTCAGCGCCTCATTCGTTGCCATATACACATATTTTGTATAGTGGATTGACCTACTGCTTGCCCTGTGCCCAGTATGTTTAAGCCAAAGAAATAGGGGTATAAGGGGATTTGGCTGTAAAAAAGAAATATGAAAAGTAAGGTTATCCAAATGCTGGAGAACTGTTGCTCCGAAGAGGCCAAGGCGTCACCTTTAGTACCTAGGGGATCCAAGGGAGATGACGTATCAGATCTGGCAGTACAATCAAGCGGGCGCTCAAGTAGGGGTGAGAACAGCATTAATAAACCTACCCCTAGATAAAATATTTTACTATCAAAATATCCATCTTAAAATCAAATGAATGACATTGTCCTGATAAATAGTAGAATTTGACGAAACTTACATGTAAGTTGCTGTAAAATTAGGATTTTACCAAGGGCACACTTCGTGGTGCCGGGGTGATTATACGAGAATGAGGCCAGGCTGCGCATGTGTAGTCAGATCTTTAGAGCCAGTTGGAGAGGTTTAACCACTTAACTAATAAACAGTTAACTATTGAACTGATTTATCAGTTCATAAGATTATTAGAAATTTGACTGAAAAATTGTGATTATACGGGGCCATGGTGGGAGGGCGTATAATCAACCCGGCACCACGAAGTGTGCCCTCGGTAAAATCCTAATTTTACAGCAACTTACAGGAAAGTTTAGTCAAATTCTACTATTTTACCGCAGACAACACTAGTGGTGTCAAGGCTATTCTACAAGAAGTTCAGAGCGTGAGTGAAACCAAATCAACAAAACATATATACAAGTCAACAGTAAGGAATCTATTTATTCCAACTAGCTTGACTTAAAATCCATTATATACCATCAACTAGACATTATACCATAACCTTTCCGCCACGTCTGTGGGGTCCACCTCAATAGGCCCAGCAAATCATCGTGAAGTTGAGTCAAGTTGGGTGATGCATGTGTGAGTACTTTTGGGTGATAACGAACTGTGTTATATTTCGTGATATTGGGTCTATTCTCTCTCAGCTTGACGAAGCATGACTCACTTCAATAATTATGTGAGGTAAGACTGGGTGAGCAAGTGTCAGCATGTGTCAATACTTGTCAACTCTCACTCAGCTTGACAAACTATCACTCACTTCAATAAAGATGTGAAGGAGGACTGAGTGAGTATGTGTCAATACCTGTCAACTCTCACACAGCTCCACACATCTTCACTCATTTTAATAAAGATGTGAAGTAAAACTTGGTGAGCAATTGTTAGCATGTGTCAATAATTGCTAGCTCTCACTCAGCCTGACTCATCTTCACTAATTTCCAACAATATGGAATCTATATGGATTCTTACTACATGTACTTTGCAGAGTGGGCCCATTACTTGAATGTCAAAATGATAAGTTATGTTATACAGATCAAGTAGCTTTCTTATGTGACATGAAATATGTATTTATCAGGAAAGTAATGATAGCCATTAATATGGGATATTGGGCATGATTAGGACAGAAAGGCCAATTTGTTTTGTCTATGGGATATAGCACTAAGTTGTAAATACCTACATTTTACACAGTATCTACCCTGCTAGCACAACTCATCCAAATGATGTCTTTTTTACGTAAATCACATGAGTTTTCATGTAAGAATGATGTAAATTGCACGAGTTGTGCTAGCTGGGTGTATCTGTTGGCCCTGGTTTAATAGCATATCATGGTTTAATGTTCAGTGATCAGCTAGGTCACATATGATTAGTGCAAATAAATAGAAATACTTAGTATGATGGTTAAAATACTTTGCATTGAGTGATAATAAGGGCAGATGCTATATCCAATATGACCATGGCAGACTGAATGAGCATTCGTCAACCTCTGTCAACTCTCACTCATCTTGACACACCTTCACACACAGTGACACACTCTGCAGAATGCTGCATTTTGATTGGTCCATTTCAAATTTCCCTCCCTTTTCTTTGTTCTCATTCTGAGTTCACAACAGACAGGCAGAGACAGCCAGGGAGAACAGATGTAAGGTAGGTCACACTCTTCTACTTGACAGTTCTATTTCTGAACCTCTAATGCCATGCTGTTTAATTTCAGTATTGGAGACAACACCTCATAGTCACTAGTAGATATTATACATGAGCAAGTTCCATGGAAATTTGGGAGATTCAGGATGCTTCCTAATATGCTCTGGTATGAGGTAAGTTGGGCCAATAAGGAAGTGGTCATTGTTCATCAACAGGGGTGGGGGTAGGGTTGGTTTGACATTGGTTGGTGCTGTTTTGTGTTCATTATCATTCATTTTCACTTTTACAGCTGTTCCCAAGAGTATTACCAGAAATCATAGATCTACTGGCCCAGAATCCATCCATTGAAGAGGATAGCATGTTCAACAGGACACAGCAAGGAAATGGAATCAAGATAAACAGCTGAATTGATGTTAAGAATTGAAAAATAAAAGATCTAAATCAAGGAAATACCCCCCCCCCCCCAACCCACCCAAAATTGGGTTTACTTTGCGTCAGTCTGTGTGATACTGCGTTATGACACATGCGCCAGTCTGTGTGAGGATGAGTCATAACACATGCGTCAGACTGCGTGAGGATGAGTCATTATACAAGCGTCAGTCTGCGTCAGGCTGAGTCAGACCTAGCGACACATGACAAGATTCTTGGTTCATACGACGAACAGTGTGAAGGCTCACACAGCCTGACTCCACTTCACTAAGATTTGCTGGATTTGTGATAGAATGAGGTGAACAAGCTGGCACTCCACCAGCCCGCTTGTCTCATGATAGCAATATTGTCTGCTTCTAGGGCTTTTGCTTTGCTTGTGGAGGCTCCCCTTGTTGAGTGGAGCCGCCATCTAGTAATGTCTACTCCTGCCAAGTCCATAATATCAAGGGTCAAATGGGCCAACGTGGCTCTAGCAATTCCCTCATGTGGGAAAATCGAACTAATTAACTGTTGATCCTCATAGTCAGGTCGCAACTCAAAAGTCCTTTCTAGATAGTCCTCTAGCGTTTTGACATCGCAGATTCTAGTGTCCGAGGGAAACTTCTTTAACTGAAAGGTGCTAAGTTGGTCCCCTTGTTTGTTGGATTTTAACAACTTACTTAATTGGAACACAACTCTATCTTTTTCAAACGATAGGCTAGTCACTTCTCACGCAACAATAGTTTGACCCCTTTGTGAGGTAGTCAACAGTAACAGTATAGCTAGTTTTAATGATAACTCCCGTATATGTACATTGCATTTCCACTCTTTAAGGAATGTCAAGACTACCCCTACATACCAGAATGTGGGATATTTAGGGCCTGGTGGGTTTCTCTCATAAGCACCCTTGGTGAGTCAACATACATCCCTATGTTGGCCCACCACGATGCCCCCTGACATGGGAAGGACTGCTGACAGTGCACTTCTGGCCACAGACAGTGCGCTGTGCCCCAGCCCTTCCTTCTGCAGTCCTTGTAAGAAGGCACAAACTTCCAGCAACGAGGCTTTGAGAACGTGAATGCTCTTTTCCAAACAGAAATCCGTCCACTTATGTATGTACGTGGAGTATGTCTTTTCGGTAGTGCGCCGAAATGTGTCTAAAATTAACCCGATAGTGCCTTTTGTATAGCCGACCACACCATGTTTGACCTTTTAATTTGGGGGCCACTACCACACACCGACTTGGTCCAACTCTATCTTCTGGACCACTCTTTCCCTCAAGCTGAAAGGAGGAAAGAAATACAAGAAACCTTGAGACCACCCAGCTAGCACAACTCATGCAATTTATGTCACGTGAAAACTAATGTTATTTATGTAAAAAAGACATCATTTGGATGAGTAGTGCTAGCAGGGCAGTCCAAGGTGAACACATCTACCTCATAGCTCTCAGATTCTGGGTCTAGTGACACATAACAAGGCAATTTAGCATTGGTTCTAGATGCAAACATGTCAACCTCAGGTACTCCAAATTCTCTACAGATTCTCTTGAAGATACTTGGACTCAGTTCCCACTCTGTGTCATCGGAAAACTTTCTCGATTTGTAATCCACTAGTACAAGTTTTTTTTGTTTGTTTGTTTGTTTAGTTTTACGTCCGGGGGCCATCAAGGAACTCAGACATTCAAGTACATTAAGTACCCCCGGGGTATGTGCAATGGAAGTTTTTCTTTTGCTCACACCAATTCCAAATCAGCCTTGCTTCATCATTGCATTGCTCTGACCTAAACCCACCATGGTTCTTTACATAAGCTTATGCTGTTATATTGTCAGTGTATACTTTCACATGACATCTTCTTTTACCAGGCTTTGAAGACCATGTCTGATGGCCATCAATTCCTTCACATTGATGTGGAAATTCTCCTTCACACCAAGCCATCTGCCACACCCAGTGACTTCCCCTCTATGAGCTCCCCAACCATCATCCGAAGCATCTGTAAAGATCTCCAACCCTGTTGAACCCATAGAAATTTCCTTACTAGTGTAGAGGTACACTTTACTAAACCATAGGAGTTGGGTACCGTCTGACGTGGCGGGTGAGTCGAGTCGTCGGACGTTCCTCAGGTTCCGGATAGGTGGCAGCACCGATCCGGGTCTGTGGGGACATCTGACGACGAACACCTGGGTCCGTATATAAAGCCCAGGGCTCAGCCGCTACGTCAGAGGCCCTTCTGGCCTCCACACTATGTAAACCACTGTCTTTTAATATTAGCTGCCTCTTTGATATCATTCGGCAGCCGTGAGTGTGCATTAAGTAATAAACCTAACCGTTGGCATACACTTGGAATACTGTCTTACTCTTTCTTTCCGAATCGTAAGACCCGAACCCCCCAGGTCCGTAAGGCCACAAACCCTTACACTGGTGCCGTGACCAGTTAATTCTGGTGTATAGCCCGGACGTTATAACGTCCGAACGGCTAGTACATTAGGCCACAGGGTGAGCCCCAATAATGTCCTTAGAAAATAAGTTTCGTTCCAACAAGAGGGGGAGTACAAAATTTTTGTGGTTTTGTATAGGTAATGACCCTAGGAATCATATATCAAAAGTTCTCCGCTCACCTCCCTGCAGTTTTTGCGTAGGTCAAGGTCAAAGGTCGAGAATTTCCCTCTTTATTCCTATATAAATCTGTAAAACCCAGTAATTAATTGTATGTTGTCTATGGACTAGGCTAAAAGGCTAGAGGAGGGCATTATGGTTTAGTCTAAACCAGAAAATCATGCTGATTTCAAATATAATTGATATATTGGTGTGAGTATAATAGAAGTACCTGAAAAATGGGGTTTAAAAATAAAAATATTATTGAAAAATATGTTAAAATATCAAAAATCAGTAAAACATGAAATAAACCCTCAATAATCCACCTAACACTTAAATGAGTTAGATGGTGGGTGAGGAGCATAGTAAGCATGACCTAATTAGGTTATTAAGCCTTGACCTACTTAATTAGATCAAAGGTCACAGACACAATATCTGCCACATCTCTGGTTCTAGGAGGGCTTTCTACACAATTTTAAGTTCTAAATAGGGATTTCTGACATAGAGGAATAGATTGGACTAGGTTTAAACCTACTAGGATGCATTTTCAAGTCTCAAAATCTGAAATCAATATTGAATGTCTGTGTGAATACAGATGTGTGGTCAGAATGATTTAAACAGATAGCATCACAGGTAATATTGTAATATCCCATTTGTGATGGGTAGAGGGGCTTAAAATAATCATATGTAGGCTGGTAAGTGTTTAATCAGCTTGCAATAATTAGATTTTTAGGCCTTGACCTATATCTAATTAGGTCAAAGGGCACAATAACCATATTTGCCGATATCTCTGGTTCTAGGGGAGCTTTCTACACAATTTTAAGTTCTAAATACGGGTTTCTGACATAGGGGAATTTATTGGTGTATGTTTTAACCTCCTAGAATGCACTGTTGTCTATGTGAGCCCTAAACATGGAATTATATTCAACTGTGTCTCCAACAATATACATGCGAATGAATGAGAAAGAAGGCAAATTGTGCCATCCAAGTAGTGTTACATGTGTATCCTCTGTTGGCTCCCCAGCCACATTGGGATAGAGGGGAACGAAGCTGCAGACGATGCAGCTAAGAAAGCCCTGAGCCGGGAACCCGGCTTGGCTCCCATCCCCTCTTCAGACCTGCTCCCTATGGCCAAGGAGTTCATAAAGAAAGAGTGGCAGAAAAGATGGAGTTCTGACCACACCAACAAGCTCAGAGCCATCGAACCTTCGATTGGCAAAGAGCATGACCACACTGGCCTGACCAGGAGGGAATCGACAAGACTGACCCGTCTTCTGATAGGTCACTCTCTGCTGACTCACGGACACCTCATGAAGGGTGAAAACCAACCCACGTGTCAGCGATGTCAAGTACCTCTGACTATGGAACACCTGGTGCTCTCATGTCAGGCAACAAAGAGGAGTAGGGACAAGCACCTTCATGGTTTGTCCATGAACAGTGTGTTTACCAGCACTGGTAAGAAAGAACTTCTGACCTTCCTCAGGGAAGTGAAGATGTTCGAGAAGCTCTGAAGCGGGGGGGAAACACCTCCCCTCAAGTATCGGTCAGGTGGGCTGGGGGAATGATCCTCCGGCCCGGCTGGAAGAGTAATCTTGCAGCTAGGTTGGAAAGTGGCTCTCTATACTCGTCAGTCCGTGGTAAGCTGGCCCGATTGGTATAGAACCACGACTGTCCGGCCGATGTCAGGATAATGGACCGGTCAGATGATGTGTCAAAAGTCTGCGGCACAGCGTCTGGGTGAGGCAGCACGATAAAGAGGGGCCTTGAGCCACGAGCAGTGTCTCACTGCTACGAGCCGTGTCCCACTGCTACAAGCAGACTCCCAAACACACGCACGTGCACACTCACATTCACACGCACACACACGCGCAAATTAAGTTTGAGAAAAGAATGGACTAAATGTCTGATAACCAATGTGGCAGTCCCATGAGGCCTACGGCCTTAGGACGTTAAACAAATCAATCAATCAATCAATAGTATCCAATGATCTTAATTGACATAAGTAATTTCAGCCTCATGCTAGAGTACATTTTTCTTTCACTACTTTAATTTACTTAATACTATATTTCCACCATTATCATTCAATGAGGATTATTAACACAAAACTATTGATGTGCTTGATTGGTCAATACAACCAATATTGAGATATTTATGGTCATACTAGTGAACATTCCCGTAGAAATCTATTATGTAATGCCCGCTGGAAGCAGCCAAAGTGCACAATTTTCGTTGGTAGTGCCCCCTGTTGTATCGATCATGTAACTCTGTTGAATCACTTGTATAGGCTTGGTCTTGCCCAAAATAATGCAAGGATAGGGGCTGGGGTGGGCTGACCTATTATAAGGAGTGGAATGGTCACTTATGGGGGAGCATAAGGGGTGAATTGTTAAGGCACCCCCTCTTAAGGAGTTATCCTGTTGTTATACGTTGTGTATACAGCTCTGTTTGAACTAAAAATTGGACCCCTGGTGCACCTTTTAGGTGCAGGGAGGGATTTCTCTCAAACTTTTCCAACACCTTTTACCAGCATACACTGGTATAAGGGGGGGGGGAGGGATTCCAAGATCCCCAGGTGCAAATGTCATGCTAGTCCAGCATAAGAAATACCTTAGTACTGAAAAAAACCTTGTAGAACAGCACAAAAAAAAAGAGGCACTCACTATATGTCAGAGACAGGTGTGCACAGCTGACAAGGCCACTTTTTTATGACAATCCATCTCATTTAGGTTCTAGTTTTCATGAAAATCTATCCCTTTTGAAGTAAACCCTTCTGATCATAGGTGTACCTCAGGATTAAGGGTCACCTTTATCCTAAAACCACTATCACCATGGATTTGTTTGTCACAGGCCAGGCTGTACACCCCCATCAAAGGTGAACGAGTGCCCCTCCCTAGTACTTACCCTCCAGGTTTCATGTACTAGCTTTTAGCTTCTTCAAAAGGTGGGAAAATTGTTGATTTCTGATTTATGCACATGACAGCACATCCTAGGAGGTTCAAACAAATTCCAATGGATTCCTCTATATCAGAAACCCCTATTTAGAGCTTAAAATTGTGTGAAAAGCTCTGCTAGTACCAGAGATATTGGCAAACATGTTTCTTGTGCCCTTTGACCTAATTAGATATAGGTCAAGGCCTAAAAATCTAATTATTGCAAGCAGATTAAACACTTACCAGCCTACATATGATTATTTTAAGCCCCTCTATCCATCACAAATGGGATATTACAATATTACCTGTGATGACATCTGTTTAAATCATTCTGACCACACATCTGTATTCACACAGACATTCAATATTGATTTCAGATTTTGAGACTTGAAAATGCATCCTAGTAGGTTTAAACCTAGTCCAATCTATTCCTCTATGTCAGTAATCCCTATTTAGAACTTAAAATTGTGTAGAAAGCCCTCCTAGAACCAGAGATATGACAGATATTGTGTCTGTGACCTTTGACCTAATTAAGTAGGTCAAGGCTTAATAACCTAATTAGGTCATGCTTACTATGCTCCTCACCCACCATCTAACTCATTTAAGTGTTAGGTGGATTATTGAGGGTTTATTTCATGTTTTACTGATTTTTAATATTTTAACATATTTTTCAATAATATTTTTATTTTTAAACCCCATTTTTCGGGTACTTCTATTATACTCACACCAATATATCAATTATATTTGAAATCAGCATGATTTTCTGGTTTAGACTAAACCATAATGCCCTCCTCTAGCCTTTTAGCCTAGTCCATAGACAACATACAATTAATTACTGGGTTTTACAGATTTATATAGGAATAAAGAGGGAAATTCTCGACCTTTGACCTTGACCTACGCAAAAACTGCAGGGAGGTGAGCGGAGAACTTTTGATATATGATTCCTAGGGTCATTACCTATACAAAACCACAAAAATTTTGTACTCCCCCTCTTGTTGGAACGAAACTTCATAATTTGGTGGCTCACCCTGTGGCCTACATGGGTTAGACACCCTTAGGGAAGCTAACCCAGCAGGGCAATCACTTGCCCAAAAGAATGGAAATGGATCGCTAATGCTCCAAGCCCATTCGGACTCACAAGATGCAGAATCAGCATCTTGGAGAGATCCCGGACCCCACTATAATGATAGTGAAGAGAATCTGCCAGACTCTGTACGACGCGAACAGTCCATACAGAGACATAGTAACTTAATAGGCCAGCATTCAATTGTTGACGAATTATGTGATTCGATGTTCGAAGTCGGTGGTAGTACTAACCCAGAACATCCGGCACCAATGCGAAAAAGGGTAACATTCGGAGAACTACCTTATAGGTTACCCAGGCCCGAATTACCAATATTAGATTATAGCGCTATAGATGGCGACTTAACCTATGCGGTACCGGAAGGTGAAGAATTAAAACGACCGGATGTCCTGTTGTTGAATGAAACTTATGTAACTTTGAACGAGAATTTAAATACCTTGGTCAAAGCTAAGGATGAAGTATTGCATGAAAAACTTCAGATGGAAGAGGACCTAACTGGCATGCGAAAGGAATTCGAAGCCAGAAGGAGCGAGTACATGAAAGAACTCGAGAATGAAGAACTAAAACTTCAATCTATGAGAGAATCATTCAATAAAGAATATGATAATAGGCACATTCGTATCCAAACATACATAGATACGAACGACCAACTAAACCTTGATAAGACAAAATTCGAATCCGAAATTCGCCATTATCAGGATGAGTTGGATAAATTGAAACTTCAGTGCAGTAAACAAGCTGAAGACAATGAAACCATCCGGGTAGGCATCATAGCTTACAACAAACAACTGGAGGAGGATAGACAGAAACTCACGAATGAGCTTCAGGAATTGCAGGCCACTGCAATAACTCTAGATAAATATGTAGAAGCAGCCCAGTTAACTATAGGTAATATAGACCCAGCTGTGGTATCTACAATGTTGGGAAAGACATCTAAAGATGCAAACCCAATTAGATACAGCCCATTCGTTGATGATGGGGCTGACAAGAATGTGGTATCCGGAATCTATAAGAAACCGGATAATGCTGCAGTAAATGGAACCGCATCTAAACCAGTAGTTCCAATGCTGGATACGATAGGACCAGCACCACCCATACCAGATTTGAGTCACAAAATCAAAGCGACTCACGATGGTGCTACAGGGAATAATAATAATTCACCCGTGGCACAACCAAGAGCACCCGGACCAATGAGACATATGTTGACACCACCTTCATATTTCCCCCAACCCGGCCACAGTACACCAGCAGTACCAAGATTACCGAATCCACCCCCAGGTTCTGGTAATGGTCCTACTGATGGACGTTTTCCGAGACCAAATCCGCCACAAAACAATATCAACGGCGGTACGTACCAACCGAGAACATCTTCCTATGGATATAGAAATAATTATAATCCATCGGGAAGTGGCAATTATCAGAATGGTAATAGCTATAACCAGGGATGGAATCAAAATGATTCTTACCCTAGACACGCTTCTTCTGGAAACACCGGTCACAATAGTGGATGGCCTGGTGGTTCATCTGGAGGCTATAATAATAATGGTCCACCAGGAGGAAACCCTCCAGGCGGCCCAGGAGGATCCGGATTCGGAGGATCAGGATCAGGAGGAGATGGCAGGAAACCTAACAGGAGAACTTCTATGCCTGCAGGGATGCAAACCATCTTTGATAGAAGCCAATGTATACAAAACCTTGGCATTGACTGCTACCGAAAGGGAGCAGACGGCATGGAAGTCATGAACTGGAGCATGCGAGAAGCAGATAGACTACGCGGATGTAATAATCCGGCACGTAGACAGGCACGGATACCCCCTCCATATGATTCTAATGATCCATGGAAGGACAGGTATCAAGCTTTTGTTGACGAAGTCAATTGTAGTGGCTGGACAAAAGAAGAAGCTCTGCCATATTTGATCTGTTGGTTAAATAAAGGCGGAAAAGTAGCCCTCAACCAATGGAGAGCAGCTTACGGAATATACGGTACTTATGATCAATTGGTCGAATGTGCCGCATACCTGTTTGGATCAATCGTTAGAGAAGATCCGTGGGTAAGCTTCAAGAAGAGGACACAAAAACCTAAAGAATCACACAAAGTCTTTGGTTTGGAGCTACAGGACTTGCTTTCGAAAGCACGTCCAAATTGGGCTCATGATGATGATTGTTATCTACAAGAATTGTTTATACAATTCTACAGTGGATTGCGTGATCCGGATCACAAGCAAGTGGTCTGGGACTCTTGGAAAGATGACACTTCCTTCAGTGATCTGTTCATAGCAATCGATGGACATGACATGAAGAAACGTCTGGTAGGTCTCGGACCTAATCCAATAAGAGCAGCTCCATTCCAATACGGAGGTACACCTGCTCCGGTATACGATACTTCCCAATTAGCTCCGGTTGAATCGAATGAAGTTGATGAGAAAGATGAATATGTCTCCGATGAAAACGGAGATTATATTGGTTCAGTGCATGTAGCTGGAAAGTATTACCGACAAAAGCGGTATAGGAAAGTACGTTCGAGAGGGAGAGGAGGATCAGTTGCTGGTAAAACAGCTTCCGGATCAACTCAACCTGGCAGTGTAGCCTCTACGGCGAACCCAACTGTAGCAGCCACTGTTGCTCCGACTAACATGATGGAAACATTATTAGCCGGATTAACAGAAGCTCTAAAGAGACCGAGAGTTGACAAATCTCAGAGGAGATGTTTCAGATGCCAGAAACTGGGGCATTATGCTCCAGAATGTATGGCTGAAAAACCTGTCCCTCGTAGACAGGAGAGTGTCTCTGGAGTAAGTACAGAGGAAAACTAAGGAGGGGTCTCCCGAGGGGCAAAGAAGGGGATCCCAGTGACAAATCTTGCCATGATATCACCATCCGTGATGATAGTTCGCATGAAGTAACAAGATCGCCTAACACCGAGGTGGTTGTAGACACCCGGAAGGTTAGGGAAGCTGATATAACAGGTGCTATGGGAGCACAGGGGAAACCCAATATCAGTAACGAGGCAGGCGGCTATTCGTTAGCCAAGGTCTGTGGTGCCCACCTGCCCCCGGGTCATCCTTGTCTGGAATTCTTGAAAGGATGTGGATTGACTCCTGGTGTGAAAAATGACGTTCCGATTGTCACGGACATGCCCTCTGTTCTAAACGGAAGGCGGTGGTATGTTTGCCTTACTGTTAACGGAAGGTCTGCCGAATTCCTTGTGGATACGGGAGCTAGCCACTCTTGTATCTCCAGGGGGTTCTACGACCTTATACCAGATGAACATGATACTCTCAAATCGGGAGGAAGTGCTCAGACGGCCGACGGCAGTACCTTGCAAACGTATGGTAGAACTTGTGTGAGACTACAGTTAGATGGCATACATGACTATGTCATGAGCGCCACCGTTGCGGATATAGCAGATGAGGGGATACTCGGGTTGGATTTCGCATCCCTGTATGGTGCTGTATTGGAACCCCAAACAGGAGTGTTGAGTGTGAGATACCCGTACCCCGTGAAGGTTAGATGTGCACTGAGACAAGTGAGCAGTATGGCTAGTGTGGCACACACTGTGCGAATCCCTCCGGGAGTAGCCTGTGATGTGCTTGTAAGAAGTGATCCTGCAATGCGTAACAAACCTGCAGTGATAGAACCGGATGTAGTTACTTTGTCAGGTATTGGATTAAATTCTGTAGACACGATAGTAGCGAATGCATCCTGGTCGGTAGTACCTGTCTCCAATACTGGAAACACTACTATCTACTTGAAAAAGGGACAAGTTTTTGGAAACGTGACCCTTTCGGAAACTGTAACGGATAGTAAGCTAAGCTTACAGAAGGTAACAGGAGATGATGAAATTTCGGAAGACTTACTTAAGTTGTATGAAGAAACTTCATTAGAAGATCCGGAACACCGGAAAGAGTTCTATGACATGCTCTGTCAGTATCATACTGCCTTTGCCAAACCTGGTGAAAAACTAGGTACGACAAATAAGGTATTACATAAAATAGATACTGGAGATGCCGAACCCTTTAAGATACCGTATAGACGGTTACCTTTAGCAAAAAAGAGAGTAGCTGAGGATGAAATAAATAAGATGTTGGAACAGGATGTAATAGTCCCTTCCAATAGTCCATGGAGTAGTCCTGTGTGTATGGTAACAAAAAAAGATGGTACTATCCGTTTCTGCATAGACTACAGGAAGTTGAATGGAATAACGAAAAAGAATTCGTATCCATTACCGAGAATAGATGAAACCATTGACTCCTTAGGAGGAAACAGTTGGTTTTGTACCCTAGACTTGCAATCAGGCTATTGGCAAGTGGGAATGAACCCTTCAGATATGGAGAAAACTGCATTTTCAAGTCATATTGGATTATTCCAATATAATGTAATGCCGTTTGGATTGTGCAATGCACCTGCAACATTTGAAGCAATGATGGAAACAATTCTAAGTGATTTATTGTGGAAAAGATGTCTTGTATATCTAGACGATGTCATTGTCTTCGGAAAAACATTCGAAGAATGTTCTAATAACCTGAAAATGGTACTAGAACGTATTATTTCAAATGGTCTCAAATTGAAACCTAAGAAATGCCACATGTTTAGAAAGTCCATAAATTATTTGGGCCGCATCATCAGTGATGAAGGAATAAAGGCTGATCCGGAAAAAAATCGAATCAGTTACGAATTGGAATAGACCTAAAACACCCAAAGAAGTGAGGTCCTTTTTAGGATTCTGTTCCTATTACAGGGAATTTATTCCGAATTATTCTAGAGTCAGTTACCCATTACAAGCAATAGCTAACTGGACTCCAGGAAGTACCAAGGAAAAATTTCCTTGGACGCATGAACAGGAAACCGCTTTCCAAAAGCTAAAAGACCTGTTCACGAGTACTCCCGTATTGCAATATCCGAATGAGACGGATCATTTCATACTGGATACTGATGCTAGTAATGATAGCATTGGTGCAGCTCTCTCGCAAGTCCAAAATGGGAGAGAAGTGCCAATTGCCTTTGCCAGCAACACACTGAGCAAGACCCAGCGCAATTACTGCACAACCAAAAGAGAGTTGTTAGCAGTAGTCGTATATACCAAGAAGTTCAAACATTTTCTATGGGGAACGAACTTTACTTTGCGTACGGATCATTCCTCTTTAAGGTGGCTACTGAACTTCCGAGATGCTGAAGGCATGTTAGGCCGATGGCTAGCCCATTTATCCGAATATGGGCTTGAACATCAACAGATTCAGCATAGACCCGGAGTTAAGCATTTAAATGCTGATGCTTTGTCTCGAATACCAATCCGGAAATGTGATAATCCGGATTGTACTGATTGTGGAGCTCATAAGGCAGTGTTAGCAGGGATTCGAAGACCATTCGTACCCCTAGTTGCCAGTATACTGGATTGGTCTATGGATCACATACGACATTTCCAGGAAGCTGACTCGATAACTGCACAGCTACTGCAATTAGTACCAAAGGGTATACGTCCAGTTAGACCAGAGGTCTCTCTGGAAAATCGAGAAATGAGAAGGTTTCTTGCTCAATGGACCGAGCTTGAAGTCCGGAAAGGCGTGTTATACCGTTGGAAGCCATGTAATAATGGTGATAGAATCATGCAAGTGGTGGTACCACATGCCATGAGACATGACATTATGTACTTCTGTCATGGACATCGGACCAGTGGTCATTTCGGAAGGAAACGCTCGCTAGCACGACTTTCCAAGAAATACTATTGGCCTGGCATGACACGGGACTTGCAAAGATGGGTAACCACCTGTCCGGATTGTTGTAAAAACAAACCCGGACCCGGGATGGGCAAACTTCCCCTATCCCAAGAACTTTTCGGAGTTAGATTCGCAAGAATCGGGGTAGATATTATTAGTGGATTTAATACAACCGCTAATGATAATACCTGTATGATGGTAGTGTGTGATTATTATACGAAATACACTAAAGTATTTCCACTACCGGACCACAAAGCAATTACTTGTGCCGAAGCTTTTGTAAAAGGTTGGGTACTAAGCTTCGGTGTACCATTAATGTTACACAGTGACCAAGGCAGAGAGTTCGAATCAAATCTCTGGCAGGGTATGTGCGAATACTTGGCTATTTGCAAGACTAGAACCAATCCGTATAGACCACAAAGCGACGGATTAGTGGAAAGGTTCAATAGAACCCTTATCCAAGTCCTAAAGTCACTCGTTAATGAACATATGGATGACTGGGATGAGCAATGTCATTTTGTGACACATGCTTATAATAGTACAGTACATTCAAGTACAAATTGTTCTCCGAACCTTTTAGTATTCGGAGAAGATTTGATAATGCCTGCTGACCTAGTTTTTGGAGTCGTAGGAATGGACCCTGAACTACCTTGCCATGTAGTTTTTGTGGAATGTTTAAGAGACAGATTTAGAAAAGCATATGAGTCTGTCCGAATTGATTTGGAGAAAAGTGCCAAATGGCAGAAAGTAGGATACGATACCGATCTAAAACATCGGAAATTCCAATCCGGAGACAGAGTCCTCAGATTACATGAACCACTTAGACACATAAAATTAGCGTCTAATTGGGACGGTCCTTTTACTATAACACAAATTATCAGTGATTGTACCGTAATTATTAAATCTGACCTTGGTCGACTCTATAAGTCAAATGTGGCTAGATTAAGGAGATGGTCTGGGAGGGAGACCTCCACAGAAATGTATGGTGAAGGTTCCGAAAGGATCCTGAATCAGAATCGCATAATAGACCAGGTAAAGAACACTACAGTGAAGCGTGGTCAGGGTAGACCCAAAAAGTGTTCCGAATCAGTGACACCCACGCCAACACCGATTAAGCGTGGGGGAGTTAAAAAAGTCTCGGCAGGTGAAGACAAAAAGAAGAGGAAAGGTGTTTCTAAGGCTAAGAAGCACCTAGAGAAAGCTCTTCAGACTGTCAGGTCCGATAAAGAACTATCCGAGAAGGGGAGATACGTTCGCCGCAGCCCCCGAATTGCCCAGAGGACTGCAGTGACCTAACCTGTATACACAACGAGTGTAATGTTTACATTTAGAGGAACGGATGACAACTGACCCTAAAGGCTTATTTGTCGCCCCCGCATGATGTACCAATGGGTAGTGGACGGATAATCCGGTGGATTTGCTTAAGCTTTCCATAATCTCCACTTAAATCCCCAGTCGAGTCATCGGGGTGAGCGATAATTACCTAAAAACAATCAGTTTGTTGATGTACCGCCTGTAGCACGTGCGTTTCCGCATGACGTCACCGTGTCCAGTCTCGGCTGACCTCTCGTGACCTCGCGGACCGCGGGGAAATGACGTCACGAAAGCTGGCCTGTCGCCATATTTGTTTTCGGTAACGTTCAAGACGGTCGAGCTCGCTCCCTTCTTGGATTTTACCGGCTAAGCAAACCCCCCGCTGCTCCTCCAGAGTCTGTCTCCTGGTAGACAGACTCCGTTTGTGCCGGCCCCGGCGCCGTAAAAGCCGGAAAAAGGAGTAGTTTACTCCCGTGGGCGATTCCCCAGTCATGGCTGAGGAATCCGTAGCTGCAGCCAAGCTATCCGGTGACCCGGATAAGCTGACTCCGTCCGCAGAAGCTTTTCCGGAAGCTTTGTCGCCTGTTACACAGGAAGAGAGCGAGATGATGGACGTGGAGGAACCCACGGATCGCTCGTTCGAGGAGAAGCTGGCTTCATTCTCACTCAATGAGCCAGAGAAACTGCTATCTCCACTCCCAGCAGAGGGATCCGGAGCGACTGCGAGTGCTGAACCCGCAGCGACAGAGTCCGAAACTACCCAAGTTGACGGACAGAAGGATGAGTGGAAGCCAGCAGTGGCGGAGCCTTTTCCAGCTAGCTATGATGGTCGCTACCTGTATGTCCACCCGGAACTGCAGGCACAAGTGACCTACGCGGACGGGACACCAGTCAGGATGGACCCGAAAGTCAGGATAGCTATCGAGGGCGTCATGGCTCCCGAACAGCTGACCAGGATGCCTCCCGAGTGGCTTCGAGACTGGCCGTGGTTCCAACGGGGACTTATGGTGGACGCCGGTTTCCGTGAAACCGTGTACGCAGCTAACCGAGCCTTCGAGCTCGGAGCGTATCCGAAGCCTGACAAGTCCCTGTGGAACGTCAAGGCTACGAACATTAACTGGGTAGGCTGTGTCTGGGATACCGATGGCCAGACCTACCCATGCCCTAGTGCTATCCGGACGCCGTGCCGGACCACTAAGGAATTCCGGGAGGCCGCTGCTAACTTCGAGCAGTGGGACGACGGTTACTACATAACCGAACAGGAATTGGTGGATGTCCAGAACAATTCACTAATCGGATTGGACCGAGCTGCAGCCCTTCGGACGGTTATTGTCCGCCGCATGACTGCCGAACAGGAGGCACAGGAAGAGGCTAAGAGGGCCGCGGAAGCACCCGCACCTCCTATCCCCGACCTGAAGCTTGCCACCAGAAGCTCCGCCAGTGCTACATCAGCTACCGGCAGCACTACTACTCCAGTAGAAGCCACGACCTCCAGCACATCCGGAACCCAGGAACCGGAGGAAGACTGGAAGGTCAGTAAGAACCGACGATCCGCTGCTCGGAAGCTCAAGAATCTCCCGGATTCTGCGAGAGCCGAGCCGAAACCCAGCACCTCAACCACTGGTAGTACTGCCATGGAGGTTGAGTCGTCTGACGAGGAGTCGGTGCACGAATCCTCGGTTGAGTATGATGAGAAGGCCACTCCATCAACTCAAACCGAGGCCGAACGTTGGGCTAACGCCAAATCCGGATTCAAAACCCGGATCCCGACGTGTTTCTCCGACTGTGCGTACGGAGTTAAGAAGGACGGCTCTACCCTCTATGCCTGTCCAGACTCAATCAATAAGAACGATGAGTCGGATGATGAAGATTGGATGCGCCTTTCGGACGAGGACCCCAATCCGAGCAAAGCCTATCGAAAGATGTGGCTTATGCTAAACCACACCGAAGGGTATTACACTTATACCCAGAGGAGGAAGCTGCGTTGGGCTTTAGAGAAGTGGTACGGTGACGATCAAAAGTCCTGTCCCTTCTCTATCTGCCAGGATGCGAGTGATGTCTCGATCCGGACCTGGAGTACTCCAGCCCGGTTCCAAAGGCATCTGGTAGAGGCCCACTTCCACCATCACCCGGTTTACATTTGTGATCCGAGTTATGGTAAGAAGGGCAAGAAGTGTACTACGAAGGTGCAATACAACCGACGTAGTGATCTGGCTAGACACCAGAAGAAATGCCACGCAGAAGGTTTGGACGGGGCCCGGAAGCGCATCATGGAGCTTCATCAGGAACTCATGAAGGAGTTCGATAGCCTGAGCGAGGATGCTTGGTCTAAGATCCGACCAGGGGACCAAGTCCTCTGCGAAGTTCCGAAGACCAAGGATTCGAAACTCCGAGCAAAGATAGTCCTGACTCCTGGAAAGGGTAAACTGGACATGCACGAGTCTCTCTGGCAGAAATGCGAGGAATCCGGAAAGGATGCAAAGAGAGCTCGTGAAAGGAGCAGGAGAGACCAGAACCGTGGCGGCAATGGTAATGGTCAGAGCACGACAAAACCGAAGGTCAGAGCAGAGGACCGTTCCAGGTCCCCTCTGACAAGGCACCCCGCAGAACAGGCTCAGGGCACTCCGGTGTTCAAGAAGCCTGAACCTGCCGGATACGCTGGAGCCGTATCTAAACCTGGGAAAGTGAGTTCTCGAAACTTTCCGTCCTTAAACCAGGGACCTGGACCTGAGAGCCAGACCTTGGTGGTAGGAAAGGATGGTCGCCTTATGCCAAAGAAGACCACCGCATCTGCTGCCGCCGGATCTGCATCCGCTCCAGCCGCCCCACCAGTTACCTTTACCCAGGAGCAGTTAAACATGTACCTGCAAATGGGACTGAAACAGAATGTACCACCTGCCTTCTGTGTACCAACGACAGGTGTGTCCGGGAGTCCTAAACCCGGAAGTGGTCCACAGGCCGCCTCGACTCCTCCCAAGGCTGTCGCGGCACCTGAGAAACCGAAGGACGCCATTACCATTAAAACTGGTAATGCGGAAGTTTGGTTTGAGAAGTCTCGCCAAGGGGAGGCAGATGTCCAGAAGGCCATCTACACCCATTGGGAGAAGACCGTTCGTGAGAAAGCGATCGAGTTTCATCAGGGTCTCCTAAACGAAACTCTGTTGTGTATGAAACAGGTGGGCGACGCTGAAAAGCAACGTCTCGAGACTCTCATCCGGGACGATGTAAAGGCCCAGGAGGAGGCTGCCTCAGCTGCTCAAGAAAAAGCAGCTATGGATGTACACGTGTTGGAAAAGCGTGTAAAGGAGGAGATCACTCGGAACACCAACCTGAACACTAAGTTCATGAGGGTGTTCGGAGTCGACTTGGACGAGTGGGACGGCACTCCCGAGTCGGCTTTAGCCCTTCTGAAGAAGAAGCATGCTAAGAAATCCGTTTAAAGCATGCTAGGGTTATTTCTTCCATAATTTTTTTTCCAACACCAAATGACCAGATATAGTCTTTGCGGAACCCTATAGGTCTGCGAATGCTTTTTCTAGTGCATGAACACCTATGCTATGTGTTCCGGGTTCCTTTGACCAGTCTATTATTCAGGTTGTATAACATTTATTACACCCTGAATAGCCTATTCGGATTTATAATTTCATCCATGAACAATCCGATAGTAGACTTGCTGCTGTGAGACGTATCCGGATGCCAGTTCCAGACTCCTGCTGTTACCCGTGCTAACCAATTACTAGGATGGACTTTACGATTTACCTCTACAACTCATCTGTACTCCCGAATGGACTTATATCTCTACTACTATTACTTCCGGATAAACCTATATCGGACTATTATTTTACTTATGTCAACTAAACTTAAAAAGGATTACGTTCTCTACACAGTTGACACATCCGGACTAATATTCTACAAATCTACACCATTCGGATATACTATAAACTTTAGCACTACTAGAGGATTGTGGGTAGCTGCCCCAAATCAACTACCGTGTTCACTCAATATAAGGAAACTATAAACTTTAGCACGTCCATCCCGTGGTTAGCTGACCACACCTACCTACTAGTACCCGGAGGATACAGCAGAAGACTCCAGCAGCATCTATAATCCCTGTATATTGTATATAATGTCATATTTCTATTTTTCTATAATATTATATGTATGTACATATCCACTAAAATACATATTATAATACGGGTACATAGACATTTCCTGATACGGATCTCTAATCACTATTAGTATTTATATTATAAGATCCGTTAAACTTCACCAGATAACACATATTATTGTCCTGCGAGACAAAATATATAATAAGTATAATGATCTGGTGCTATAAAGGTTATTAGGTACACGGTGATAATATATTATTATATTCATTACCACACCGTGATGTTTTTTCTTTTTTTTCAAGTGTATGTTATAAATAATCCTATTCGTACTACTCACGGAATCCTTAACGGATTCGTATAATATTAATATACGACATGTCATTAGATAGTGATGTTACTATAACAGTCTTCTTTAAGACTACATATTCAAATGTGGTGTCAATGACTACAAACACACATACGGATGTTATTTTGTGATATGTTTTATTATCGACAGTTCCGTTACATATAGCTGTCATCATCACATGTATACGATTCATATTACTTGTCTTATTAATTATACCTGAAATATAATACAATATTATGTGGTATAATAATTATATAGACAGTTCCGTTTCACATAACTGTCTCTTCTTCAAGTAATTCGTATAATATTTCAACATCCTAATCGTTATATGTAACTAAATTTCACTATCGAATATATATATATGACATCTGGTTCACAATTTATTTAGTGTTAATGTTATACCTATGGTTGTACCTCTATTACTAAAGGTTTAGACATGTAGAAATGTTATCCTAGTAATATTATATGTATAACACCCTCCTAAATGTCTGGGGGAGTGGTGTAGAGGTACACTTTACTAAACCATAGGAGTTGGGTACCGTCTGACGTGGCGGGTGAGTCGAGTCGTCGGACGTTCCTCAGGTTCCGGATAGGTGGCAGCACCGATCCGGGTCTGTGGGGACATCTGACGACGAACACCTGGGTCCGTATATAAAGCCCAGGGCTCAGCCGCTACGTCAGAGGCCCTTCTGGCCTCCACACTATGTAAACCACTGTCTTTTAATATTAGCTGCCTCTTTGATATCATTCGGCAGCCGTGAGTGTGCATTAAGTAATAAACCTAACCGTTGGCATACACTTGGAATACTGTCTTACTCTTTCTTTCCGAATCGTAAGACCCGAACCCCCCAGGTCCGTAAGGCCACAAACCCTTACACTAGCCTCAAAAGTGAAATGCTCTAGCCACCACCAAATGTCTTGCTTTCCCTTGAGCTTCAGCCTCATTTTACCATCAAAATTTCCCCTTGTCCTATCCAGGGCAAGGTTTTTCTCCCTCTCTAGTCCTTTAATATGCCCCAGGGAATATTGGGATGACGAGGCGTAAGCAGTCATTAAACCTAACAAACCTGCAACCTCCCTGATGGTTGGCCTATCCCAATTCAGCAAGTCACTTGCTGCTAACCTGAGCTTTTCTACTTTCTCTACGGTAGGGGTGATGATCATTTCCTCTGAGTTTAAGTTAAACCCCAGAAAATTCAACTTGGTATCTGGTACCACGACCGACTTGTCTTGATGTACTACGAACCCTAGGTAATCTAGCCATCCTGCTAATTCCCAAGCTGTAGCCATACATTCCTCCTCAGTGTCTGCCATCACAAAAAAATCATCAATGTATGGTAAAAAAATTGTGCCCCTTTTCCCCCTAACTTGGCATATATTGGCTTGAGAATTTTTGTAAAAATTCTTGGCGCACAAGATAACCTTTAGTCCTCAAGAATACATTTGACACAAACTGCCCTGGGACTGGATCAACCTTCACTACAACACCTTTAGCCTCCAACTTCTCTATCTCTGTTACCATGATCCCTTGCTCTTCAGGTGTCATCCTGAACTGGATAAGACACAGGATAAGACACTAGCGGTATGTGCACCCCACTTACCATGCCTAAAACCCAGGGATCTCTGGTAACAGCAAACCACCTGTTAACAAACCTGCCAATAGAACCAGCAACAAAATTCTCAGCAGTATTATAGAGGGGACTCACCTGGCTGGTTAGCGTGCCCCCTGTTTCTAAAAACCCTGCTTTGCCTGCGCTCTTGGAGCCCTGGGTCCCAGTCAACATGGCAAAATGTTTTAAAACGTTAAAAACGGTTTTTTGACGTTAAATAACGTTTTTTTGTTGACTGGGGTCTTGCTCCCTGGTTTTGCTGCTGTGCTGGTCTGATGAACGGTTGGTTCATGGCTTGATTACCATAGATCGTTGTAGTGGCGACTGGAAAACCGGTGGTCCCTGGTTTGAATAGGACTGTCCCCCTTTCCTTGCCTTGCCACGGCCAGCCCCACGCTGACCTCTCTTGTGCGTAGGTGCTGCCTTATGGGCGACTGCCTTAGCCACAGCTGCTGCCTTAGCCTTAGAGGCAGACATCCCGTCTGATGTCTTCTTAGCTGCATCGTGCTTCGTCTTGGTCTCAGTCACGTCACCTCCAAACAAGAACTTTCCTGTGTTCGCATCCCTCGCAGCTCTAGCTAAGAGTTTCTGATAGTCCTTCTGGATAGCCGGTTTGACTATCTCTCTCTGACTGTTTGACAGGCTGGTCATCATAGCTGCCAGCAAAGTGTAGCCATTTTTCAAGTTCCTGGATAGTTTATCCAGTTCCGGATCCGCCTTGCCCTTGTCAAAACTAAGTGTTGCCAGTGGTGCGAAAGCGACCATTGCAGTTAAGATGAAACCTTGAAGTTTCTTGACGTTCTTTTCCAAGATAACAATATCTTGTCTGTCTTGAATGACCTCCTTAATCTCATCCTCTAACTAGGGGACAATCATCTTGTCAACATTTATAGGCTGTGGATAGTCAATGAACAACTTGTCCCACTGTTCCTTTGGCATTCTGTCAGTGAAAGCACCATCCACAAGGTCGGCCACTCACTTGTCGAGCTTAAATTCTCTCTTCTTGGCCGCTTGCCCTTCTCTCTGGGTCCAGACCATATCAGCGAGACTTCCATCTCCTAACGGTGCCTCTTTTTCCTTGTCCTTCTTGGACTTGGCTTATACCTGCATGTGTTTCTAAAGCATTACCATTACCTTACTGTGTCTATAACTATATGACTGGTGAGAGATGATAATGGTTGCAGTTGTAAGTTTAGAATCTAAGAGTTTTAGAAACAGATATTTAATGTTCATTATCATGTCCGGTTTCTGAAACACCCCACTGACATCTCATCGACCTTCTTCCTCTTAACCGGGGGAGTTTCATCCTCCTCCTCTTCCTCGTCATCTGCTGGAGGGTAGTATCCAGGATAACCATAACCATAGGTCCCATAGGGCTTAAAGTTCATCACTGGAGGAGGTGGTGGGTAACCCTAGTTCCAACCCATCACATGGTTTGGCTGCTGAAACCCATACGACTGTGGCGGTAGCTGACCATAAGGCCCTATTGTAGAAGGGGGTTGTTGCCCATAAGACCCCGTTTGTCCGTAAGGCCCTATGGGTTGGGGTGGTTGTCCGTAGAGCCCCATGGGCTGCAAAGGCTGTTGTTGGCCGTAGGGCCCCGTAGACTGCGGTGGCTGTTGTCCATAGAGCCCCGTGTGCTGCGGTGGTTGTTGGTGTTGTCCATAGGACCCCAATTGTTGAGGAGTTTGTTGTCCAAATGGTCCTCCAGCTTGCTGGGACTGGAACTGTCCCTGCAGCCCAGTGAAATGCATCCAAGGCTGGGCACCAGTAGAGGGCACCACCAGTCTTTGTCCCGCAGTAGTCGTTGCGGTCGTAGTCACCGTATGGGTAGTGATTGTAGTCGCCACAGGCGTAGAAGTAACTGACGCCGTAGTAACCATTTTCACGAGAATCTGGAAAAAAAAACAGGTCAAAATCTTAAGCAAAGAGAACAATTCCCAATGCAACAGAGTAACTGTGTGTACCCTCCCATCTACTCTGAGAGTAGACCTAGGAAGTAGAACTGCCAATAGTGTACAGCCCCTCCACAAGGGCCTGAGACTGAACAATCCCAGCTTAAACCTGTCATCTTCCAAGCCCCTAAAGGCCGAGCGCTACAGGCAATAACAAAAAACCCTAACGGACTGTGTGTACCCTCTGACCTACTCTGAGAGTAGACCTAGGAAGTAGAACTGTTGCTAACCAATAGCTACAGCACCTCCACAAGTGCCTGAGACTGAACAATCCCAGCTTGAACCTGTCGTCTAGAGGCTGAGCGCTACAGGCAATCAGAGGAAAATGTAACTCTAACGTCTGCAAAGCCAGTACACGCCGAGCCCGTTAGAAACTCAACAAAAACCCTGTCCAATAATGACGATAAAGAGATTAACCTCAAAATAACAATAAACCAACGAATCCGCTGTAGCGTCAAGCGCCGAGCGATAAAAGAGTACCCTGAAGCATACCCACAAATAATGCAAGAGCAGGCCAACAGGTAGCTCTGCGCCCGCCAATCAGAGGAGAGGTTAGAACCTTAGCGTCAACCAATGGGAGCACAGGACACAAGCTCATCTCAGATTGTACACAATCGAGCCCCAGCTTGAACAAAATTGGTTCTATCGTCTCCGAAGCCAGGAACGGCCGAGTGCAACAGAAAAACACCCCAAGTGGTGCAGAAAAGAAGAGATAACGACCGAATTTGTCTCCAAATCGTAGAAAACATCCGATTGAGCTCTAATCCAGCCTATTTTACCAAAATTCCATTGATGCAAGCGAATCCAAAATGGCGCCCTGGAGGTCGGTGGTCGGATCATGCAAAAATGAAGTGAAGCACCCACGAGCCTGTGCTATAATCCTTAATAAAACCTCAGTGCAAAATTTTTGCACCTAGGATAAGCAAAATTTTACTTACCACAGAAAACAGACAAAGCTCAAAATCGAAGATGACGATCGCTGTCAGCAAATTCGACCAACTGACTACGAATGCGCGGCCCGGCCTCATTTCCGTAGAATAGCCTCAACACCACTAGAAGTGTTGTCAGAGGTAAAATGCCTTTTATCCAAATAACAGTCTGGGAGGTGTGGAGGGCCCTTGGACCCACTAGGTGCTAAAGGGAATGCCTAGGCCTCTTCGGAACAACAGTTCTCCAGCACAGCAAGTTCTTTGGATATCCTTATATAATCCCCCTCCATCTAAGGCAAGCTGTGAATTTTCGCACCTACACAATGCAAATTTACCGTGTGGGCTATTTAAAAAACATCTCTGTCCCGATAACTTTAAAAAAAAATATTCAATTTTCTTCCTGAAAATGCCTAAACAAATATTAGAGTTGGGCCAAGAAATTAGGGTAGGTAGTGTTACCTAAACACAACACTATTACATGTTATATCATGGTTATCTAGTATATGAACGATTTTGGGGGCCAAAACAGGATAGAGGGGGTTTGCATATACATGTATAGGTCTAGAGGCATTCTAAAATGACAGCGCAGCGGACGTACCTTGACGGATAGTTTTGGCAAAAATGGATTGTACATCGGTAGGAGTTGATAGAATATCTATTCTTTGTTCTGTTACTCTGATTACACTTCAAATGCTTTATAAAGTGTGTAAATGGAGTGTATTTCTCAGTGACATGCCTGGCTTGGCTTGTCAACAAAAAAACCATAATATAAACACAATGTGATGATTTGACTTGAACTCATGCCTTTTAGGGGCTTGATAGAAGCAGTTGGCTTTGCCTCGTGCTTCTATCAGCCCCTAAAAGGCATTTAAGTTTAATCATCATATATTACATTCATAACTACAAACACCTACCTGCAGCTGTAACAGATGTAACCCCCAGAGCTGCAAAAAATAAAAGTAGACTGAATTACAAAAATGAATCATGGGGGAAGATGACAAATCCAACACAATACACCCATACGATATATAACCTTACATGCGAGTTCACATGAATTTACCATAGATCTAGTGGTTTATCAATTTCCATCTTCATTGTATCAGTCCCTTGCAAGGGCCAAGTCATTTATTGCTAGCTGGGGGTTGGGGGTGGGGGCTTGTTGGTATTGTAGGACCGGAATATTATCAAAATTATCTTGATCCCCAAAATAAGAAGTGATCATGCAAAATGATCCCCCCCAGAAAAAAAAAGAAGAAAATTCATGAATGAATGAATGAATGATGCGTCAGGACCAACCACATGTCCCTAGGACTTCTACACAATATCCTATGTCACACGGTTTTATTGATTGATTTATTGATTTGTTTAACGTTCTAAGGCTCTTACACCTAATGGGACTGCCTCAATACACACACACACACACACACACACACCCACACCCACAGAGTGTTTTTAGGACTTGATTGCAACTCCTGGGGGCTTAAGGCAATGCCCTCTATGTGGTATCTTAGTTTATGACACTATTTAGCCCCAAGGACTTGAGTGCAACTGCCGTGGACTTGAGGGTTTGCATTCAATCCATGGGCCTTAACCTCAACTCCTTAGAACTTGTACTCAAGTCCTGAGGACTAGATAAAACATATCATAATTCAAAATCATTCAAGACCTTAAGTCCTGGAGACTCGTTGCATCACTGGTCGACTTCGACCCATTACAGATAGTTCCAAACCAGACAATGAACCCACTTGGCAAAATTGTTTTTTTAACGTTTGCAAACGTTTTTATTTAGTTTGGGTAAAAAACGATTTAAAAAAAACGTTATTTTGACGTTGAAAACGTTAAACGTTTTTTTTAAACCAAATTTCGAACCAAGTAAAAACGTTTGCTTTTTCAAGCAATTTTCTTTTACGTTAAAAAAATGTTTTTTTTAACCTGATATAAAAACGTTTTATAACTTTTCAAAATAACGTTTTTTTGAGTACATGTAAAAACGTTTTGCAAACTTAGGAACCAAAATAAAACGTTTTTTTGACGTCAAAAAAACGTTTTTCTGCCAAGTGGGAAGGTATTAATGAATTTATGTGAATTCTTGTTGTAAATTCAACAAGGTTTCTTGGATGCCTTAAGGGTGGTATCGTCACTTTAAGTGTATGGAAACACAGATAAGCCAGGAGGGACGTCATGGCCTTGCTGACAAATAGTGAGTAAGGCCAACTATAGGGTTAGGTCGCACTAACAAATAAGTAATAAAGAATATATAGATGTTACAGTAAACTGGTAAAAAGTGGAATGCTGAACTTAACAAATGGAATAACCCCCCCTAAAACCAAAAAAGGCCCTAAATAAATGTAAGGTGCCTCATAACTCTCTTCAGTACACCATAAACCAGAGCGCCTTTTTTTTGGCGCCACACATGGAGCTTTTCCAACCAAACGTCGGCAGCGTCTGACATCAGCGGACCACCAACCAATCTCAGTGCCTCATTGTGGCCCGTCCGCGTCCCCTCAAGCCCCCGGACAACATTACTGCTCATCTGGTCAATCGCACAAGACGGCTTAGAATTTCTGTCGCCGAATTATATAAAAGTGGAATATCAAAATCTCTGCAATTTCATCAGGACTTTTACACCATGTCAGACAGTTGGGCTATTACAGGTGGAGGGGAAAGAGGGGTTTTATGTGCTAAAGTTGGTTGGGTTCTCTAAAAGGGAAGCTATAATACAATCCAACTAGGGTTTCCACCAGTTATTATTTATCTCTTTCCAATCTCCCTTTGCTGTTTTAAACGGTCTATTTGGGGAATATTATCAGTGGTAGAACCGTGTTTAAATCTCACAGCCCATTTGGAAAGAAAACACAATTGGGTAATTCATCTCCAAGGGTTTTTATTATATATATATATATATATATATATATATATATATATATATATATATATATATACCAATCCAAGGTCGAATACAATTCAGACTCCAGCGTTGATTTCACATTTCAATTTCATAATCACACACCTATATCCATGAAAATTCCAATAAACTAGATCCAATCATCGTTCAAAGTCAATCGTGCCAACATACCTAAATCACAAATAATAACGCCACCACATTTCATCAATAACATCGTATACCCAATCGCGGGCGTGAGTGATTTCCATTGTCGTCAAATATCTTTAAATTCACACAATCATAACACATTTATAAATTTCATAACCATCAAGGTTCTCCTAAACATTTATATGTTCCATAACTATCATGTGTCTCCAAAACACAGGTCTACAAAATGTCGCCGAATTTTATAATAAAATCACAAGTTGTTATCAGCTGGCACAATCACAAACTGTTGGTGTCTTCAAATTCCATCATGGCATAATTCCAAGTTAAATCAATCACTCCATGGTAAGTATTGAGAATATAATTTTGGGTAGTGAGAGACCAAGGGAAAAGCAAATCAAATCTTTAGTCCTTCTGATGTGTGGTTCCTCTATGTAATAATCAGATCCTCTATTGTATGCCTAGGCCTCCAATTGAATGAAGTTAAGACTCCAGGAAGCACCCTAGACAGTGACCAAAAGCTCCTGTAAATGCTATTCAAAATTTCAATTGATTCCTACTTGTGGGCTGCCGAATATACATATTTTCCCCTCTAATTTCAGGTCGAACTGTGGATCCCTGAAGTTCCAAGCACAATTCGTGCCCCTACCCTTCAGTTCCATCCTTATATACCCCCAGACTACCTGTGTTTTTGGTCTTTTGCCACCCTACACCTTTTGGACTTTAAGCCTGGTGAGATTCTAACAGATCCATCTATAGAGGACACACCCATCAACTCATAAGGACATAATCTCCACTGCCGCCACCGGGACCCCCAGACCTGCATGGACAAAGTCCACCACACTGACCCAACCTTCACAGCCGCGCCCGGCATCCTATAGGACCATAACATGCCGCGCCCACTCTAGGCTTCATCAGGTCTAAGGACTATAGTGACATTCTTTACCTGTTCCCGGTGACATATCACATCCAGAAGTTCTCTCTCTTTATAAAATACACTTTATAACAAACATTCATGCATTCTACTGGGATATACCCGCAGACACTTAGTATGGAGGAACCCCGCATCTTCGCATTATTTCCTGGATTACTATTATAATTCCACAAACAATAGCGACCAAATTGTCACCCTCTTTCATTCCCTATAACTCACAGTAGTCAGGGCCATATTGCTAACCCTGGCGACCTCCCAGAAAGGAGGACATACATTTGAAATGAATGCGGCCTGCAAATCGTCGGTGTTACTGCCACCAGGAACCACTACGCTGAAGTGCATCTGGAAAAGACAATAAGAAAGAGAAGAGATACGAGTGTTTGTATTGTCTGAAAAAAAAACTGGCAGACAGAGGATCCTTGCCCCGGCATGCCACCACAATTACCATTATAGAGATGGAAGTTTTATCCCGCTACGGCAACTCATTCACCCCCCCGGCACCACCAGCTCATTGGGCACCGGAGGGGCCAGACACGGCGAACTTAGTACCGGGGCCTCTTCTACGATGGAAGGTGAAGGATCGCCAGGATTACTAACTCAGGCCAATCGTCAGTCTAGCCCACACATTGGCCACATTCAGTTATCTGGACAGTCGGCCACTCACTCACCAGGGCAGACGGCCAGTCAACCTGGAGTAGCGGCCTACTGGCCGGCCAACACACCTCCATCGCCGTCCGGAACCCAGCTCATCTGGGAATGTGCGCTTTTCTCAGGGACTTGGCCAGGATTACCATGCGTTGGATCAAGCATACCTGCCACCTTTTGGCCAGACTAGTGGCGGCCACATGAGTGGCCACGGTGGCCACAGTACTGTACAAGAAGGTGGCATGAACTCACCAAACATGGCTGGCAACTGGACATTGCCTACAGTCCCTCAGAGGCCCAGCAGCCCTTTCTTCCAGCAGCAGCAGCAATGTATGCCACCACCCATGCACCATCATCAAGGATGGGCTCAGGTAAGTGACATTCAATGATTTTAGAAATTAAGGTACTCTTAAGGCCTTACGGCATATAATATAATTGTTATAATTGTTTTAAGTATTTGACATTTCCATTGCAGCCCCAACACGTGGTAAGATCAAATTCAACTTCTGCACAGCAGTCACCACAGCTTGGCCCCATAGAAGTTGTCCCAAATGCCCTAGCAACTCAGACAGGATCTGCACGTAGCACAGGTATATAATGTTTAACGGAGCAAATAAAATGCCCCTAAAAACACTTAAGTAATTGTTGTCCTGTTCCCATCCACTTTGTCCCGTTCCCAACCACTTTATGTCCTGTTCCCAACCACATTTTTTTCAACATAACGCTATTCAGTTGTACAACTCGGGAAACACACTCAAAAGTACATGCTACCTCTCCTCTCTCCTCCCACCCATTCATTGCATAAAATCATCTCAATATGATAAACAATATGGTGGTCACAGTAATGACTATGTCCTGTTCCCAACCACGGATTGTCCTGTTCCCAACCACTTTTTTCCAATGCTAAATTATTCAGTTCTATTACTTGCGAAACTCACTCTAACGTACCTATTCCCTCCCCTCTGTGCTCCTACCCACTCATTACATAAAATGCTCGAATTATAATGAATAATATCCTGGTCACAGTAATGGTTATGTCCTGTTCCCAACCACTTTATGTCCCGTTCCCAACCACTTATTTTTCAATATAACATCATTAAATGATACCACTCATGAAACTCACTCAAAAGCACCTATTCCCTTGCTTCTGTCCTCCCACCCACTCATTACATAGAATCATCCCAATACAATGAATAATATCCTGGACACTGTAATGATTATGTCCTGTTCCCAACCACTTTTGTCCTGTTCCCAACCACTTTCTAAAGTCACACTTTACTATGCTACCACTCTTAAAAGCCACTTATAATACTCAGCTCCTTCACCCCCCACCTTCCACCATCACTTAGCAAAGAAATATCTCAATGTACTTCATTAAACCTGAGATTTTGGATGTTTTCTTTTTTGTCCTGTTCCAAAGCACTTTTGTCCCGTTCCCAACCACTTTATATCAATCAGATTTCTAGATATTTTGCAAATAGATCTCTGAATTCAGCCAAGATCTTAAATAGCTCTTGGAGGGGAAGGATCTCTGTTACATATAAAAGTGAAAATACCATGCCATACCTATCTGATCACCTGTAGCAAAGTGGCAAATTTTGGAAATATTTTCTTTAAAAAAAGGGCCAAAAATGAAAATCAGGGGGCTCGGGGTCCTTAATCTTCACAGAGATAAGGAAAATTACTATAGCTACTTTGAAATATGCGCCTATTGGCTCACTCTAGCATAAAACAATTTTGTGTAAAGCAAAAAATGTTCTACTCCTATTAGCATAAGAACAAGTGGTTGGGAACGGGACAAGTGTTTACATACTATGTTTGTATGGTTACCATGGTAACCAAGCACATATTTAAGAAGAATCAAGCATGCAATATCATGCACCCACACCTATAGTTTACCTATATAGAAAGATATAACCATATTCCAAAGTTACCTCTGACCCCCTCTGGACCCCCTTTGGTCCAAAAGTTGCATCAAACTCATGATACAGAGCCTTAAATGGTCTAGTATATCAGTGTATAATGTCATGTTTGTCACTCCATGATATATTGGGCATATTGCACAATAAATAGTCACATGTATACATAGTATAACAGGTGGAAATCTAGGTATATAGATCCAGGCTCCTTTGGTAATTATATCCACATGGTTACTCCAAGTTTTAAATCATTCCAACAGTCATGGTAACACTGTAACCTGTTGTCCATTGTAATACTGATAAATTAAATAATCTACATAGCATGATATACATGTGAGTTACTTTTGAGCGGTCCGTCCCCGGCGCTGCCACTGTGTTGGAGGAGAACCATTGCCCTCATCATCTCTTCCTCTCCCTCAGAGTCAGAATCCTCTCCAGAGACTGGGGTCCTTTCTCTTCCTCTGCCACGTTTTTTTCCTCTCCCTCTACCAGAGCCCCTTGGTCGACCATGCCCTCTTACTGGTTGTGGATTATCATCTAGCAAAGGCTGGTCCCCTGAGTTATTGCATTTATAGCGTCACTTACAGCCTGTGGCTCTGGTCTGCCGTCTGGGATTGTTTCACTTACATGTCAGTGTCCTATACAAAGTAATTCCATGTAAAATACTTCCAATAAAACATGTATTTTCAGCAAAATGTGATGCTTGACAGTGCCGACGTGTCCCTTTCAAATCTGTAAACAACGCGCAGCCGGAAGCAGGCGCTGAGCGCTCAGCCAATAACAGCGATGCATTCATACCACGTGACTGGCGTGGCAACAGTTGTTTACACTAAGGACAGCATGAAGGGTTTCAAAGATGGCCTCTGATTGGTCCACAAGTAACTTTGAAATGAAACGAGTTCTGCCATTGGATAGATGAAAAGGCATGCTACAGAAGCGTACAAAACATGGGTATGGGGCCCCAGTGTGGGGGTTCTGACAGAGTACACAATATTAAAAATGCCTCAAAAACATATTTAGGATTTTGATATGGCTCCATAACTTGGTGTAGGGCAAGACAAATTTATAAATTGGCAATAAATGCGAAAAACCCATTTTTGATTAAAATGATGTTTTCCCCATCAGACCCCTGCAGGGCTTTTGACAGGGCTGCGCAGTGCGTAATACACACATTTAATGCTTAAATGTCACATTTAAATGGCTAGAATGGCCATTCATTTACAGAATGGCACATTGCATTTGCTAAAAAGTGTGCAATTGGCGCATTGCAAAAAATCCTGTCAAAAGCCCTGCCCCTGTATCTCAGTTCACGCCGATGCGACTTATCTATCATACTGATGAAATAGGCCAAATAAGAATTAATATAAAAAGTCTTAAAGTTGTAATAATTCGGCATGAAAAAGAGTATTAAAAAATGTTTTTATGCAGCCAGTGTAACGAATACATTGTGTTCCTTTTGTAATATTTTGTAGGCTAATGTCAAATTCCACAAGGAGAAAATCTTGGCCCTGGAATCAGCATTGAAAGGCTTGCAGAGATCAGGGCAGGAAGCTGCCGAAGAAAGCATCGAGTGGATGGAGTGTTGTGGACTAAAGCAGGACACCTAGACCTTGCCAAGACCCTTGCCTAAAGACAATACTATGCCTTATATCTATTTGGCTATGTGTTTGGCCACTTGGCTGGCCAGTGCCCGTCCAATTATATATTGCCGCCTTACTTTGTTGAGTCTGTTATTTTCTATTGTGATTTATGACTGTGATTTATTGCCTGATTGATGCCGAATTATTGTTGATCTTCTGACTGTGATTGCTTATCTTTATGTGATTACCCAGTATCATTGATATCTTATTATGCCACTATTGGGTTGAGTGGAATTTGTAGGAATGTCCTCATTTTAATAGAGTCTGATAGTTCTTTTCAAGTACTTTCAATAAGCCAGCAAGTTTGTAATTTTCTTTTGCGGGGTGGGACCCCTATTTTTGGTCCAAAGGCCTAGACTTGCAATAATTAAAAAAGTTTGTTTTTTTTATTGTGAGAATCTAAGTAGGCCCCTTGAAGTTTGTTTGTTTGTTTAGTTTTACGTCTGGGGGCCATCAAGGAACTCAGACATTCAAGCGCCTTGAAGTAATTAGAGAACTGCTGGCCATGGCTGTAGTTAAATAATTAAAAAGATGTGAAGTACAATTAACAAGTTTATTCAAACTCTTCATTGGAGTGTAGCAATTATCTGCTGTTAAGCCATTACTTGTACAATAACTGTAAGAACATGAATCCTGTGCACAATAATCCGTACATCATCTGTAACAAATAATTCCAGGCATTGACGCCCATGCTAGTAAAATAATGACAGTCAAAAGGTTGTTACCATACAACATTAACATATAGCATTAGCCGTTGCTTTATGCTGTCTATCACACTGCTGAGGGTTGGAACTTTTATTACAGTAGTCATATTAACATTTTATTATATTGCACTTTCTCCCGGCTGTAAAGCTGTCAAGTTATTCTATATAGTTACTAGGCTGATACTATATTACACATCTTCCCGGCTAGAAATCTTGGCATGGTTATCAAGGTATTAGGATTTGGCCCTAAGTCTGACAAAATGTGATCAAATAGTGACAAGTTTAAAAGGGCCAAAGATAATTAATAATATATCATATGCCCTTAATATGTAAGACAGCTAGCAAAGTATCAATGAATAGCATACTACTTTTCGCCTAACTCACTTTCTAGTTCGGCTACTGCTTGGAGAGCGGCAGCTCGTGCTGCCTTTTTATACGATCTAGTTTGCCCCCCACCCTGGGGGCAACCAGCAGCAATTTTTTTCTTGTAACATTTGGAGGTCCTGGGCCATGCCCCCTACACGGGACAGTGGACTTCCTTCTCTCTGTACCTGTTGAACTTGGTGGTGCTGGCGGTAGGGCAGATCTTGGTGGCTGTGTGGTGGTGGCCGTGTTGGCTAGGTTGGTAGGTGGGGGTGATGGCAGTGGCAGTGGTGGGGGTGGTGGTCCTGGCGTCTTGAACTGATTTGGTGGCGGAGGTGGTACTTTAAGGCCTACTTGTACTGGGGTTGATGCAGGTGCTGGCGTGATGGGACTTACATCCCACTTTGTGAGGGGGGCCCGCTTCCTAGGTTTTATAGGTGTCATCTGAAATGTAGTTTTTTCCTTTTTTATAACAATTACAAGTAGGCACAAGTAGTTCAATTTGTACAAGTTAAGTTACCACTCATAATTAATTAGCGTTAGCGAGCACATCCAATAGCAAAAATGCAGCAATGAGTACTTAGAATAATAAATGTTGGCTAAAATATTTTTCCAAATACTTACATCAAAGTCTTCATCCGATGAAAGCTCAACCACTTCCTTAGGCCTAATGTGGTGACGACGTTTCTTTTTGTGCGTTAACACGTTCCTGGACTGCTTACACTCCCCTGCAAAAAGTAAATATGTATTACTTCATGGTCAATTTGATTGAATTCAAGGGGCCCATGTGAACAATTACATTTTATCTTATTTTATAGTATGGTTTCACATTGCAAAATATGCCCTTTATTTCGTTACAGATGCCCCCAAAGTAATGTAATTGCTTTCTGAACTTACTTTTAGCCTGTGAAGAAGGTGGCGTGCCAGGGTTGATGTCAGGTTGTGGTTGAGTTACTGTACTGGTTGCTCCCTCTTCTATTCCGAGTGGCCTTTCCAATATTTTACCTTAAAAAGATAAAAAACAAATTAGGCAAGTTAGAGGAAATTGTGGCTGTTTCACAGTTTGAAAGAGTACATTCTAAACCATACCCTATATAAGGTAATGTGAGGCTATGGCAAAAAATGATGATTAAACTTACAGTCTGAGTGAATCGGTGATGACTACGGTTGTAGGTGGAGGTGGAGGCTGCTTCAGTTTCTTCTGCAGATACAAAGGCCTACGGGCATTCCTAGGTTTGGGGTTGAAGATTTGGGCGATAGGGAGTAGATCACTGTCTGAAGATGATGAACCAGTAAACATTTCTGCCAGCTTCTACGCTGAAATTGAAGTAAATAGATTTTTTTAAAAACCTTCTTTTTATGAAATAAAGGGTAATTTTGGGACTTATTTAAGAGAGAGTAAATACAATATGAAAAAAATGGCCTCCACAGAATTAAGTAGTGCTATTTCCTGACATTATTTAACTCTTCCTTTACCGATTACACATTTATGCGTAGTTTGGGCCGATTTTTTTGCCGATTTTGAGAATGCTTTAACTTCCTCGAAATTCACTGAAACTCTTACATTTTTTTCGTCATCCTTCCTACATCCTTGAATAAAATTACACATGTTTTTAAGGAACCCGAAAATCTTTCTGTTCCCTTACAGGCACCCCAACAACCACCCACAGACGAGGCCCGTCTACCAGACGCCCAGGCAACCATCTGGAGACAAGCCAAAACAGCACTCATGAATGGCACCCGGGCCGAGGTACGAGCCGATTTATACCGACAAATTGGACAAGAGGACACTTTCAGCCAATGGGCCACTGGGAAAGCAGACATCCCCCAATATCTGGCGGATGAATCGGCACTCCTAACACAAGTTGCTGAAATACGGAAACACGCTGCGAAAGAAATACATTGCATCACATCCGATTACCTTGACCAATTAGCTGTACGGCAGAAAAGTCACGGATACTCACTGCTCAACACCGTTGAACAGCTATCCCGTGACACACCCCAGGCATTCCAGAATGCCATAACCGCAACCAGCGGCATGATTGGACACGCAAAGGCACAACTGATAACCGACCTTGGTTACAGACGTATTGCCTTGAGGAGCCAACAACTCAGCATTGCTAGAGTTCAGAACCGGGCCAATACAGGGAATGACCCCACCCCTGGTCCCAGCAATCTTCAGTGCCAGAACCAACCTGACCCCACCCGTAACACCAATAACAGGAGGGAAAACGACTGGGCAGACGCCGTAGTCGGGGCAGGAACCAGGGAACCCCTCCTCCAACTGGCAACAACCAAAATGCCCAAAATGACATTGTGAACGCATTATACCTCCGCTTCACCAGTGGCCTAGGCGCCTGCAACCCACAGGGTTTCGGAGACGGGCCCCGGAACAGGCCACAATGTGCCCTGCCCCAGGGTCCACAAACCCAGAACCAACGGGAACAGCACCGCAGACACCACCTACCATAGGAGCACACGGGGGGCCCCAGTTAACGACAATACCAAACCCACCCTTTTATCATCGGTACAAAGTGCCAAGGTCTTTAGGAACAATGACGGTTCAAAGGCCCCCACAGGAGGTTCTAGATTAGAAACTCTAATCACCCTTAATGAGTTAGAAATTGCGAAAGTAAAAACAGTCAGCCCCAAATGCCACAACATGGCCCTACCTGAGAAAATAGCTATGGCCAAACTGGCCGAGAACAATGAAATAATTATTAAACCTGCTGACAAAGGCGGCTCTATCGTCATTATGAACACTAATGACTATATAACCGAAGGTGTCAGACAACTAAGTGACGCTAAGTTCTACAGGAAGATTGACAGCGATCTCACTGAAGAACACACCCTGCGAGTCAATTTGTTCTTAAAGGAACTGCACCATAAACATGAATTACACCAGAAATTCTAAAAAAGGTACTAACGGAGGAATGTAGGACACCCAGCTTCTAAGTCCTCCCCAAAATCCACAAACCAGGTGGAAACCCACCTGGATGACCAATAGTCTCAGCCAATGGCTGTGCAACAGAGAGAATTTCTGCCTTAGTAGACATTATCCTGAGGCCGATTGTTCCCCTCACGAAATCCTATATCAAAAATACAGGACATTTCCTCAGAGGTCTGGAGGAATCACAAGACAAGGTGAGTGAATCTACCATCCTATGTACTTTAGATGTAAGTGCCCTATACATCAATATCCCAAATGAGGAAGGCAGGAGGGCGATTGCCAGGTGGCTAATCAAATATCGCCCCGACCAAACCCTCCCACCTGGTGAACCATCGAACACCAGCGTTCTCAGTCTCCTGAAAATGGTCCTCGAGTTCAATAATTTTGAATTCAATGGCGACCATTACTTGCAGGTCGGGGGTACCGCTATGGGCACCCGGGTAGCACCGACCTTTGCAAACTTATTCATGGCAGACTTTGAGGAGAGGCTCGTCTATGAATATCCGCTACAACCCACATTGTGGGTGCGATTCATAGACGATATATTCCTCCTGTGGGACCATGGAGAGGAATCCCTGAATAACTTTACCAAATACCTCAATGAGGTCCATGATACAATCAAATTCACACATGAGTACTCAAGAACGGACATTGCCTTCCTAGACACTCGTGTCAAATTAGTGGAGAATAGATTGGTAACTGACTTACATAACAAGGTAACAGATGCCCACAACTACCTTCACTACCTGTCAGCCCACAAATGGCACTGTAAAAATGGGATACCGTATGGACAATTCCTTCGAATAAGACAAATCTGTAGCGACACGGACGACTTTATTAAACAAAGTCTGATAAAGGCGGCCCATTTTGTCTGCAGGGGTTACCCGAAACTACTTGTAGCCGAGGCCCTAGTAAAGGCCCTGGCCCACCCAAGACCAAACCCCCTTGACTACCAGATAAAATCTCGGAAAAAGAAGGGCGGTGATACCTGCATCCTGGTGACCACCTTCCACCCATCTTTCAATAATCTCCAAAAGATAGTGAGAACGAATTGGGATCTGCTGGCCACGTCAGCTCGCACCCGACGCCTACATGAGTCAAAACTTATTATAGGCTTACGCAAACCTCCCTCACTCAGGAACACCCTAGTAAAATCAAAGGTGAACTATCACCCTGAGCAGAGTGGCAAACATAGGGCAGCTATTGGGGGTAAATCATCCAAGGAATGTGACAACCCCAACTGTAAATGCTGCCCACTTCTGGACAAAACTGGCCAGATAACATCTGGTCACAGCAAGCAGACTTACCCAGCCCAGATTCAAATATCCTGTCTGTGTTCGAATGTCATCTACTGCATATCATGCACACATTGCGGCAAACAATATGTCGGCCAAACCTTGCAAACACTTAGACAACGCTTCTACCCACACAAAGGTAACATTTCGAAGGCAAAAATAAGCACCGATATGGGCGCTCATTTTAATTCGAATGGTCACCTAGGCCTCAAAGATGTCAAAGTACACATAGTGGAGTTCATCAACAAGAGCCCACACTCCGAATATGCGGAAAAACTCCTCAATAAATTAGAGAGGAACTGGATATTAAAAATACGTACCCAGGTCCCCTCTATGGACTGAATCTAACAGATGCACCCAACTATGGATTCTGACCCTAAACTAGAACTGTACCCCAAATCTAAGCTATGTTGAAAAATTTATTGATTACCGATCTGGGGGAATATCATTCCTCTACAACGCCAAGTCATGTGGACCCTAAGTAATAATGCACTGGCAAAGCTAGTTTAATTACCCCATAGGGCCCAACCTTAGTTTAGGATTTTTCCAAAATTCTGGATATCTGACAGTAAAACTATTGTCACAGTTTATTTTGATGCATTATAGGCCCTTTGGGCTGGTTACCATGGCAACAGATATGCTAAAAATACAGATTTCTCATTGATTGGTTGCCATGGTAACCAAAAATTCTTTATTTACCAAATTTCAGCAGAACTTTGTTTCCTACAGTATGCACTATATTTCATCAAAATTGTTACAGGGAAAGCTGGGGTATTACATTTTTAAGTTTGGTTGATTGATCAACTTTTATCATTAGGACACCATTTTCATGTTATATCTTACTAATTAAATCAGATAGAGAAATGTGATTATTGCAATTTCTGATCAACTAGCCTCACTCAACCAGCAACCATTTCCCTTCTAATTGGAGAATTTACAATTCCAACAGTTTTTAAGAGTTTATGATACCTACTACAATCCAAAATTTGCCCTGAAATACTGTGGTAAAGGAAGAGTTAATGTCTGACCACATAATATGGAAAGAATAAATTTATGCAGGTTTGACACTTACTTTCACTATCGACAAGATCCCCCATATCCATAGGCCTGTGCACAGTTTGTTTGCTTGTTTGTTTAGTGTTACGTCTGGGGGCCATCAAGGAACTCAGACATTCAAGGTTTCTCAGACATTAAGTCCTTTCTTTTCTGTTTGGACAGGTTTTTATATGCTGCTTCCCCGACACAGCAGTGACCGTATCTATGAATGACCGAATCTATGAGGAGGGTTGAGGGGGAAAACCACTACCAGGGCTTCATTCCCCTACTCTTCTCGAAGGATAGCAAGTGTTCTTTTATTTGCCTGGTCCTATAGGCAGGGCCAGACAAACCACGGCCTTTGATCACTCAGACATGGTTCACTGAGGAGGAATCCCATGGCAAAAGACAAGCATGTAAGCCCGGGCCTGCGCATATATACACCAGTTGCCCACATGCTCGCCCAAAGACACAAGAAACCTCGAGTTTGTCGCCTTTTACGAATCTGGTATGCCCACTGTATGGAAGGAGATCCTTGTGGACTCCCAATGAAGTTATTTTGCTCCTTCATGCCCTCACATGAAGGTCCCCACTCCACAGGGGGACTGTGCACAGTATCCAGCATTGCATCCTTCCCAAAATCCTTGGCTGGGTGGAGAGCAGGGAGTTGTGAATTAGGTACCACTTCACCCAGTCCATTGTCTAGCAGCATATCCCCTGAAATTGGAAAAAGTACCATTTTGAAAAGCTTCTGTTATAAAATGAAGGGAAAATTAGGGTCTGAGGTAAATACAGTAAAATATTAGGATGCACTTGCTATCTAACAACATCAAATAAACTGATTAAGAGTTAAAACTTACTTTGATGGTCCAGAAGATCCCTGTTGTATGTCAGGTAGTTCATCCACATCTGATACAGGTTCTTGCTTTATTTGGTCTGGAGTTAGCATGTCAGCATCACCAGATTCATCACATGGTTCTTCTGAAAGAAAGACGTAAAATGTACATGATTGATTGATTGATTTGTGTTTTACAGCACTTTAGCGGCACTAAGTGGCTATCCCGTGCTTCACAGGTTGATAATTTAACAAAGGAATGTGTCAGTGCCCGCGCATATGTGCACCACACACATCCTGAGGGGATAGGAAAGAGGAGATATAGACCCTTTTAAGTGGGCTAGGGAAGCCCGCGTAAAATGTACAAGATCTCAAGTAAAAAGTAATATAATGTTGGACTTTTGTAATTGAATAGTCAAATAAATACATCACAAAGTTCTCTCAATATGCCTGAATATTGTATCCAACAGACTATTAATTGTAAACAAAATTCACCTGAGTCTTTGTCGTTGAGAACATAGCCGTCCATGGGTTCTTCAAGGATGGCGTCAGGTGGAGGAGGTGGTGGTCCTTCGTCTCCTTCCCCGGCCGCCCCTTGCTGGCAAACAAACCCAAACCCAAACTGTCCTGCCTGGCCATAGTTGGGGCCTCCTTGGCCACCCTGGTCATGCTGGTCCCCTCCACTATAATGTCCATGCCCATGGCCACCATCTTGTGGCCTGTCATCCGCGTCATCATCCGAGGAACTGTAGCCGTTATCGCTGTCCTCGCGGTAAAGGACACCCTCATCAGCATGCTGAAAAGGTGGCAGAAGGGAAATTATTGGGAAGTGTGGGTGGTAAATTCTTGTGGTAATTCCTCCCTTTCCCTTCCCTTTCCTCCAAGATGAAAAACATGTTCAAATAATGGCCCTAACCAGGCGCCCTCCCCCAATGCTGAAATATGGAAGTGTAGACTTTGTTGTAACTTACCTGTACATGTTGCCAAGAAGGGAAGAGCAGGAATGGAAGTGGCTGAAGTTCATCTTGCCGTTGATGGCCATAGTAGTGAGTTGCCAGGTTCAGTGGTGGTGTATTAAGGTTTAAACGCCACACCATCTCCGCCAGGTGACCCTCAAAATTGGTAACTGATGTACCGTTGATACGATGGAAATAGGCCTGTCAAAAAGGAAGAAAATTTTCTTTAAAAATATTGTGAAACTTCCAAGATTAAGTACAATTAACTTATAATTTCAAGTACAGTGGCAAAGTATAAGTGCATGGAGATAAAAAAGAAAAATATATCCACCACCTACTCACCTTGGCACGCTTCCAGGTGCCCTTCACTGTGTTGGTGTGGGCCCTAACCCTCTCACCCGTCTCAACATTTGTGTATGTGGCAGCAAAGCCGTGGGTATGGTTTATTGCAAAATGTGAATAGCCTAATCCACCCAGGCTGTGGTAACCCTTCCACCCATCTGTGAATATAGTAGATCCAGGCCTTATATGTTGGCGCAAAATAGGGAAAAGCGTAGTACTTTTCCTGTCATCTAGGGGGAATAGAAGTATTCTATTCCTCCGCCTGTCTAATAGGCCCAAAATCCATACCTTCATTCCATAAGGGTTTCCCATGTGGTGCTTCACACGGCGCCCAAACATGGCCTCATCCACCTCTATCTCCCCCTCTAGCACCATCCCCCCTAGATTTTTAAACAACCATCAGGCCAAAACTTCCTCTCTGATAAAGTAGGACCAATCTCCAGCGGTACTACCATATGACAGCCCTGTCCCTTTAGAGCACTTGATCAAGCTCAAACCCTGCCCATACAGGCAGGAAAAGTGAAATAGGTCCTGGAGGAATAAATGTGACTCCTCGAAAATGCTAGAGTTTCTGACACTAGTTTCATGTTTATCAGGGCACCGCCACACCCACCCATCTATACTTTTAGAGCATCTTTGGAGTGAACAAACTACCCCACACCTCCTGCACCGCACTAAATCAGCCAGGGAACCGTTGGCACCAAGCCACTCCAAAAAAAAACATTTTATTCTGACATGAGCAAAGTGTACAAGTTAAACTGATTCTCAAGTTGCTCTATACGAGCAGCATGAATCTCTTCTCTGGCTATGCGCCTAGACCATAGAGAAGTTTGAGCAGCCATGCGAGGCGCTACTATACCCGCCCGCCCACCCCTACCCCGTCCACCGCCTAAACCATCACCCCCCCTACCCCTCTAGCCCCCCACCTACCTGCCTTGCGGCCATGCCACCACCAATGTATGAGCAATGGGTTAAATCCACCAGAAAAAGCCAACCAGTGAAGAAATAAAAAAAATGTGATTGACTTTTATTGCAAATGACCATAGTCCACACCCCCATCGGGCACCACCACACAAGGTGGTGGCCGATGTGGCCCTTGCGACCATGTTTGACACTTTGGCCTACACTTGGCCTCTGTTGCCACAGGTTGTCGTGACAAGTTAGGCCAAGAATGGCCAACTTTACAAACATGTCGGTCTAAATGAAAGTGTTTGATTATATGTGTTGGCCATTAATATTACATTGGTTGTTACCTTTCTGAGGGTTTGTATTCTTAGAAAATAAAACAAACAAAAAATAAATCAAGTTAAAGTAGTTCTGTAATTCTTTACTTACCTCAATAATATGCCGGCGTGCCATCCAGGTATTAATACCTGTTCTGGGAGACTTTATAGGCATATAATGTCTCCCGTGTAGTTCCGTCCTGCCTCAAAGTAATTGAAAAGTGCTACGAAATGCCGATATCCTTCTGAGTTGAGGGGGGCCAGGTTCATAATCACAGCCCTCTCCAAGAAAACAACAGGGTTAAGGCCGTTAACCCAGACGAATGCAGCTACTTTGTACCTTTTCCAATGTTTTAGGTGGACAGTCCAAAAAAGTGCTCGAGTTGAATGAGGCCAGAGCGTTGCTTTACCAATAATTTCTTGGATATTTGCCCAGGCAGCAAAAACAGTAGCCATTATTTCGGATGTAGGCGCCTCTCAACCAAAGAAAACGCCCTGGATCTGAGGGAAAAATTTCGGCGGCAATATCACTTTAGACCCGCCCAAATAATTTCATAAGTTCTGCACTTGGATTCTGACCAATGCTTACTTGAGGCGGCAAATGCATAGTATGTGTCATGTCAACTTTTTGATTGATTGATTGATTTGTGTTTTACAGCACTTTAGCGGCACTAAGCGGCTATCCCGTGCTTCACAGGTTGATAATTTAACAGAGGAATGTGTCAGTGCCCGCGCATATGTGCACCACACACATCCCGAGGGGATAGGAAAGAGGAGATATAGACCCTTTTAAGTGGGCTAGGGAAGCCCGCATGTCAACTTTTGTGACATTTAGGCTTCAACCAATCATTGTTCACAAACTGGAAGGCCGGGATCTGCCCACTTGTCCTTGTGGACACATTTGTTTGTTTGTTTGTTTAGTTTTGTTTTCTGGCCGGCAATGGTCCCAGTTGCCAGTTTCTTTGCTTTCAGTTAGTATGATTGGGCTTGTGGATATAAGTTTGTGCTTTAGGTGAACTTGACTACCGCTTTAGATCACACTTTTGTGCACTTAGTTTGATCCCCCCGAAACCAAATAGGTCGCTCCATCATTTAAGATTCTTACCCCCCAAAATTTTTTTATATATATGTTTTCTGGAGGACCTTCGATTATGCTTTGGTCTCAGGTCTGCCCCATGTAATTTTACCCAATTTTCTGGTGAAATGTGCACATAAATTGGGGGTCAACCATGTAGTAAATTATTTGGATGATTTTGTCATCTTAGGAGGCTCTGAGGAGGTATGTGCTGCTCATCAGCAACGTTTACATGACATCCTGTGGTGTCTAAAAAAAAGGTCACCTCACCTAGTAGACTTTTCAAAAACTTGGGCATTATAGTAGATAATATCAAGATGACTTAATATAGATGATGTGAAACTCAAGAGAGCTGAGGTGTTGTACTTGCTAGTTCTAAAGGGTACCCCAATGCAAGGAAAACCTGTGCCACCTGTAACTCTGCCGCCCCATGCCGCCTAGTGGAGCTTGGGCTTAAGCCAGACGTACAGTCCTGCAGCATGACGCAGCAACTACAGGCGGACACAGCAAGGCTGAGCCTGGGGATGCCGTTGCCCGAAGCTTTAAGCCAAGTCTCCACCAACGGCACGGCCACGTTACCTGCGACACAGGATTTCCTTTTCCACTTTGTTATTATCAGGGGTGTGAAATGCTGAAACCCATTTAGGCTGAAGGACATTATAAAGCCCCATGAAGGTTTGTAAATAACAACTTTACATTAGATAAAAGCAATCAAATAGTTATATAGACACAGTTAACCACCTTTTGATCTACAGGGAGGCCAGAAATCACCTTTTGGGTACCAGAATTTGTCAATTTCGAATGATTTTATCACTCTGATGAGCATCAAAAAGGCGGATTTCCGCCTTTAGGCTGAGATTTCACACCCCTGATTATTTATTATATATAGTGCATTGGAATATCCTTTCTACTTGGTAGCTCAATGTAAATTTACTGGTCAATGTAAATAAACAGAAGTAACAAAGGAATTAAAGGAAGGTAGCGTTTCGCTGCCGCTGGTGTTTTTATAGTATGTAACCCTACCTTGTCAAGTTATATGTCTTAATAATAAGAGAATAGACAACGATTTACTTGACATCAAGACTGTCTGTTGTTCTAAAATGCATGAATGCACTGAGTGCATTATAGAACAACAGACAGTCAAGATGTAATTTTGTTTGTTGGTTTGTTTAGTTTTACGTCTGGGGGCCATCGAGGAACTCAGACATTCAAGTCAAGATGTGAAGAAAGAGTTGTCTATTGTCTTTATAAAACGTTAAACATTAGCTCTAGACAGTTAAGCACCCAATCAAGATATGTCTAGACCAATCTATGGCCTTTGATTTGTATAAAGCTATCGTGACCTTGCTCAGGCGTGCACTGTACTCCTATAATGCACTTAAGGTCACTTCTATAGTGCAGCAGAGCACTGCCAGCCGTTTTATAAGGGTATATATAGGAGCAGCTCGGGTATTGCGAAATCTGGTGTTTCTAAAAATACACGGAGTGACTCGGTTCTGGTATTGCATCAGCTCAACTTTACTGGTTTGAGCTGGTGTTGCTAAGAATAGACAGGGGGACTTGCCCCTTGGGTGAATCACTCTGAGCAGGTGAGGCTAAAAATAGTTGGTGAGGTCATACCCTTCAGCAGGGATCCAAAGGGGTGAGCCTGGAGTCGCTGCTGGAGGTGGCAGGGTCAGTGAGTACACTTATTCCTGCCAGGTCTAAAGGTAGGGGTAAGTTGGTCTTGTAGGGAGAGCTTGGTCAGCTTGGTGAAAAATATGTCGTTGATAATTATAACACCTAGAATAGTCCATTGACAATATGCCAGACTTTGATGGTAGAACATCTTTTTTTATGCTACGGTATATGAGATTTTACCAATGACTCTTATTAACAGAAGATTGGCCTATTTAGGATTTAAAGGTTCCAAAAATGCCATTGACTCACTCTCACAATCCGGGCCTGTGAACCCTTGTGCACATGTACATGTATAGCCATTGACGCCATCAACGCATGTACCTCCATTGGCACAAGGACTGGATGCACATTCATCGATGTCAGCTACAAATGTAAATGCATAGATCTGGAGGGCATTTCTTAACATGATACGGCTGAACACAGCCACTACGATTTGAAACCCACAAAATTAGAGTGGGTGATCGTAAGCAATTCCTTACAACTGCTCAGCATGAACGGCACTTAATGTAGTAATTACATAGGGTTTGGTAGGGCAGTCATACCAGTGCAATCATTAGTGACCACTGGATGTGGGCTGTAATGGTATTAGAGTGAGGGATCCCACTACGATCTGAAAGGGTCTAGTTATACCAGCTTGAGAAATGCCCTCCAGTTCATGATAATAGAAGGCAATGGGATGTTATGAAGTATGTGATCATGTGAAATCAAATACTTAACTTTGGAAGATTAAGATTCCCTCACATAAATAATTTAGGCTAACATATCAACTAATCTCTCATTTTCTTTCTCTGATAGCAAGGGTTCAAAGGATCCAAAATGCAATTGACTCACTTTCACAATCCGAGCCTGTGAACCCATGTACACATGTACATGTATAGCTGTTGATGCCGACATCACATGTACCTCCATTGGCACAAGGATTGGAAGAGCATTCAGTAATGTTTGCTGCAAATATGGATTTACAGATCAGTGCATCATAATGGAACACAAACCATGTTTTTTAAATCCTACGATATTTTGAACATTTCTTTTCTTAGCAGAAAAAAATCTCGTATAAAGAATACTTTATTAGTCACACTAGTGTAGTAAATGTTGGTTAGTTAATGTTGGTTAGATCTTTTTTTGCCTTTATCTATTGCTTTATCTATAACATGCATTACACAAAAGGTTCTGTCTCACTACTGTGATGCAAATATGAAAATGAAGGTTTCTGACTAGTTTATGACCAGACATGAAGTAGTAGGAAATAGCTGAATTCCTGTGACAGATTTCAAACTTCAGGCCTACATTGCAGCCGACCAGAAAACTCCCTTCAGAAAAGGGCCAGAAACCACCATTTCAAATTTGTCTCACTATTATATGAGACATAGCTCAAAGCCGAGCCTCTGAGGCTCTTCAAGAAGGTCCCATTTATTCTGAATAACTCTCTGCCCGGTAAGGAAACAACAAAATGGTCTCATTCCTCTAATGATCCATGGGGTCTAAGCTACTTCCCAGGAATCAGAGATGCATGTATACATTATGATTCTTTATCCCTTTAAAGGTCGCTGATGCAGAAGTGCATCATGCCCATTGGTTATCATCATGCTGTCTCACCAGCACTTCACTGGAGCATCATGCCAAGCCTACAGGGTTGATATTCATACTCCCGGAGGGTCGGCATTGTGCTCTAATGAAGTGGTGGCAAGCAGTCTCACCAGCACTTCATTAGTGTATCATGACGACTAATGGGCATGATGCATTAATGAATCAGTAGCCCTTAAAGATTTATAAGCCTTTGAACCCTTTAATGGCCACTCAACTGGGACCAACGAATTGCCGATGGGTCTGCTCACCAGATATTCATTAATGTATCATGCTAACACAGCAGGAGTGTATCAACCCTATAGCTTTGGCATGATGCGTGATTCATGCACCATGCTGACCGATGTGCATTTAAGCTTAATGTTTAAAGTCTGCTGATGCATTAATGCATCATGCTCATTGGTTGTCATGATGCACCAATGAAGTGCTGCGAGACTGCTTGCCAGCACTTCATTGGCACATCATGCCGACCCTCTGGGAGTTTGTGTATCAACCCCACAGGGTCGGTATGATGCATGATGCATTAGCGGGTAAAGCACTCCTTAAAAGGTAATAGATAAAAGGCAATAAAACTGTGCTCACTCACTTTGACAGTTTGTTCCGGTATACCCAGCTGCACAGGTACATGTATAGCCAGATGGGTCATCAGTGCATGATGCTCCATTTTGGCAAGGATTGCACACAGTCATCACCTAAAAGGAACATACATTTGTATGCCTGTTATGTATGTACATGCACTGTAGAAAATAACAGTTAAATCTCAAAGGGATCCTCGTAATACTGAACAGTAAACCACTGTAGTTTTAACAAGAAGCTCCAGGTGGCAGTGCTGTAGTACAAGGAATCTCCGTGAAAATAATGAAGGCCCGGAATGACGGATCTCTGGCAACTTTGGGACGAGTGTGGTATAAGGGACTGCAGAGAACCTGGTTTAACCCCCCCCCCCCCCGTGAACAGGAACAAAGTTGTAAAAAGATTGAACGTGTGCAATGCACGACTGGCCCAGGTTCGTCCATGACGTACCGTAGGTGACTGGCACTATAGTGACAGTCAATTGTCAATGCTTAAGGCTATGGAGAATACACCCATTATCGCTTGCATTTTTCATTGGCAAATAACTCCTCTCCTGGCGACTTATATAAAGCATTGGACAATGTCAGCAGGTGTTGAATAAAGATTCAGATTAACCATAAAAAGGCATGCAAAATTGTAATTCTCCTCCATTTTGTTATAATCAAGCAGTTTCGATGGCACCGCGAGTCGATCGTCTAGCTGTCCGCCATTTTGGATTTTGATGTTCTGTGCGCATGTGCGACCCTTCCTTGCCGGAAGTAGCATTTTCGACGGAGAAATGATATATTCTATCGAATTAACTTGAAATTAATGGCTTTTTCAATATAATCCAAGCATCTTTGGCAATATAGATCAAGTTGAATCGAATACATCCCCTCAATTTACTGTTAAATGAAAAATAAAAAAACTTACGACGGACCACTCTGTGCACATGTCCGAACTCACCTTGCCGGAAATGCGATAGCCATAACAAAAGTATGTCAGTCTGATTTACAAGGTTGGTCTATAAACGGTCTTAAACCGTCCTATACAAAAAATAACTCTACTTTTCTTGAAACCATCGCATTCTATGACCCTTCTTCAACTTACTTGCTGAAAAAAAAGCGTCTTAATTGGACAATTTCCATAGGAGCCCATGTGTTATGTCTATCGCGAAAATCTATCGCACAATGCAATCCTATGGAGCCTCATTTTCGTGAGAAAGAAGGTCAAACATTTCAGGTTTTTTCTTCAGGTTTTTTCATAGCTAAAGAATTTTTTTTCCAAGAATTGTGCATGTGCAATGAAAGACTAGATCCTAAAGATTATGTTTCCATAATTTTTGGTTTAATCATCCCCAAATTTCGATGATCATTTCCCATCTCAAGTCCCAAGGAGGACCTGGGCCAAAAAAGGAGATTTTTCATTGATGTTATCGATATGATAAATCTTACCTCAGAGTGTATATAACACTATAGACCCACCGGATGCCCCTCGCATATAGGACGCACCCTGATTTAGGCTAAATCATATAGGACACTTCTGGGGTCGAATTTTGAGCATTATTCTATAGTGTAAAATCCTCACATAAAATTATAGGACATATGCTGACTTGAGCTAAATTGACTGGTAATGGTGGAAATGAGGTTTCAAAGTTAATACAGGTAGGTTTGGTACCACTCCAATGGTAAATAATAGCCAAATAGCCCACCAGGATTCCTGCATGTTGGGGTTGGTGCGTGATTGAAAGAGATGTACTCTCGTTATAGGAGTCCTGTATAGGACGCACATGATGTAATTTTGACGTATATGCCGCATCCTATATGCAAGGATTTAGAGTAGGTCATCAAAAAGGGTGACTGCCCATGTGGCAAAAAAATGATACTTTGCGAAGTTTGTTTCAGTTTTCAAAGTTTTCCAAAGGTTACAAAAGTAAAAATCTATTCCCTGAAAACCATTTTGGAGGTATTCCGTAAGGACGCTTTAATCAATGTAGGTAAAAAATAATTTTATGAAAAAAAAATTCACAACTAACAAACCATTCTACATGAATGTAAAAAACAAATAAAAATATTTCCCCCAAATGTTCACAAACATGAAAAAAAAATAAGAGTTTTTGGGCCGATTGGGTAAAGTTTAGCTATATCAGTCTCGGAGGAATTACATGGTTAGATTGCAATATTATATTTCCTTCTGAGAACGGGAAATGTAAAAATTTTAAATGTCTTTATCAAAAAGAACCCTTTCTTGGTCTATAGCACCCGAGCATACTCACAGGTGTCACAGCAGACTACACGGATCTGGTTCAGGGCTGTGTCATCTCCACCTCCTTGGGAAGATTCCACTCGTGTCTGCAGGCCGCAGATTTTGCCTGATGCACAGTTATACGAGTCCCAGTTCCCCCAACTAAGTCCTGCACCATCCACTGTGGAACCTGCTGAGCATATAGCCCTGAGATTATTTCCAGCTGTGTCATCAGAAGACCCCTGGTCTGTCTCAGATCTGAAGCCGAGTCCCTTCATGTCCTCTCCAGTAGGACATTTTACCCAGGATGTCCAGCTTCCCCACGGGCCTTCAGCAGATTCCAGTTCAACATTGTCGCTACACTTAAATTTGATGGCATTGAGTGCTGAATCATCACCACTGCCCTGGTTAGGCGAGACTTTGAGTTTAAACTCAGTCACATGTTCACCAACTTCGCAGCAGTCACGATCTCCCCAGGAACCAAAGGTAGTTCTTCCGAGGACTTGAGGATCTCCAAGAGCCGGATGTAGGACCGCAGCCATGATGCCGAGAACAATGATGGAGGACTTCATCCTTCTTGCTGGAAGATGTTGTTTGAGGGAAGTCTTCATAGACTTTAGAGGCTCTGGATGAAACATAGATTGATGGTGAAATTTAGATGGGTTGAACAAAATCATAAGTTTGAGGAACACTCCAGGCTCATCATCAAAATTATATGCCCAAATGGGTTGTATTGTGCAAACAGATTTAAATGTTCTACTCCGATGTTAGGGGAGGTCACCTTGTGCACATCGTGTGTCTAGATTTTAAAGAGCTATTTATATAGCTAAGGCCCCAAGACTTTCTATGCTGCTGCCGGTGTTGGTGGAAATGTAATTCATTCAATAAATGTTCTTGGCTTCCCTTGCAGCTTCCATGTACATCCGTGTATATTGGGCAGAGTTTGAGTTTGTACAGACATTACTTGAGTTGTTTACCAGCAAGTTTCCACTAGCAATAGCTAGGTGCCACTTGTCCCCTTAAGTCTACAGTACAAAAATAGCAATTTTTAAGCCATAGGTGCACCTCATAGTTTACTTTCGATGCCAGGGTTTGGCTCATACCAGTGGCAGATTTAGAGGAGGCGCCCCCTCCTTTTTGCCAGTTCTTAAGAGTTTAACGCATATTTTGGACCCCAGAGTTTGCTCAAAAAAGGGGGTGATCGTTTTCAAACCTTAAGACCAGACTATGCTTTGGGAATTAGATATTCTGGTTATCATTGGGACGATGCTCTGCTGTATGACATCTAGCTATATGATCAGGCTTGGGAAACATTGGCATCCCACTTGGCAAAAAACGTGTTTTTAACGTTTGCAAACGTTTTTATTTGGTTTGGATGAAAAACGTTTTTAAAAAACGTTATTTTGATGTTTTACGTTAAAAAAAAAACGTTTTTTTTAACCTGATATAAAAACATTTTTATAAAAATGTCAAAATAACATATTTTGAGTACATGTAAAAACGTTATTTTGATGTTGAAAAAAATGTTTTGCAAACTAAGGAACCAAAATAAAACGTTTTTGAACCACTTGTGCTGTCTCATAACATTGATTAAACGCATGATATATAACTGCCTCTTATGACTCATTCAAGACAGAAATAGTCTTTATTTCACTACCGCACTGCCTCTTATGACTCACTGAAGAGAGAAAAGCCTTTATTTCGTGACTAACTCCCATATGTATTTTTATTAGCTTTATTAGCCGTTAAGTCCTGTATGTAGAGCCACAGGCCAAATTAAATGTAATTCCTGGCCCATATTTCTGCTCAAAGGAGGAACAAAGACTTCCTATACAGACAATTCAATAGCGAGTCAGATGAGGACCAGCAAGAAGACGGGCCAGACAACAGGCCAGCCGAGGATCCACAAAATGGAAATGGGCACAAGCAAGCTAACAGCCCAGCCACCCATGGACAAGCTGACAACCATGAGGGAGCCGCAGCAAATTGTTCACCTGGCCCAGATCAACCAAAGAGACTACCAGGAGGCGGCGCCAACCAACCACCCCCACCTCCACCTGCTGACCGCCAGGATGGGTTTATTCTCGCAGACGACTCTGGTAAGTGTCCTATTTCATGTAGGGGATTTTCTGTCTGACCTATTTATTCCAGGATAAAATGTTCAGTTGGCCTTTTAATATACTTTTGCCAGTATTATTCACTCTGCTGTTGGTTTGCATGTATGGATGTATCTTTCCAACAGAGGAGGACAGTGAGACAGAGTCAGAGCTTAAACTTGCTTCAGCTCTTCTGCATTGTGATAGCTCAGTGGCGAATCACCATATCAGTCAGCTGGGTCAAGGCTATGTGGGAAGGAAGTTGGCCGGGAGGATGCTGAAAGGAAAGGGGACCTAAATTAGACCAAAAGAAAAAAATCCTCTGTTTCAGGTAACTTTTCTTGGACATATTTTAAGAAAATATAACAATTCTTAGGTCTTAAAAATATTCCCTTCACTGAGAAAATATTCTTACTCACATGAGTCTAGATCCAGACTCAGGCAATGTCGCCAAAATGAGTATTGTTTGAGACTCAGCCTGATCCTTGCCTGAGTATCACCCCAATAAAACAATACTCATTTTGGCGACATTGCCTGAGTCTGGATCTAGACTCATGTGCGTGTAATGGTTCGTATCGACTTATATGTTGGGTGGCTCTTTGGCTCGCTTACCACTAGATATACCAACACAACACGAGTAGTTCGGGTTGGGCAAAGCCCCAGAAACCCCTACCTCTCGGGTAGGACTTTATTCAATTTGGTCAGTAGCTTATGTTGAGCGTCTGGACTGGACCAGGTCCAGTCTCCTTCTGCCGCTCGCCCGGCTTCTTGGTAGAAGCTGGACGCGAGGCATGGTGCTGCCCCCTCTTGTACCAACGAGGTATACCAAGGCGACACCTGGCTGGCATAGAAGGAACAAGCACCACACGAACACGTCTCTCAGATGAACGGCACTAATATATATACAACGATGCCGGCCCCTACACCACCCCCACTAGACTATACCTAGGGTTGGGTGAAATTAACAAATACCTATTGTTAACTTTATACAGTAATATTATACATAAATAGTTAAGTCTATATATACAGTTCGTATAGAATATAGAACATTAAGGGGCATTATAAATAATATGTACATAATGAGGCATCGTCGCATATAACCCGAAGTAATGATAACTAATAATAACAAATAGGAAGTGGCGCCTTATGCACCATCGACCTATGGTGGTAGATAGTAACAATGTTACAATGATGTTATTATTGTATACGAGACGCAATTAAGAGTTGTAGACATGTAGTCAGATGATATGAATAAAATTTTACAGTATTAACTAACCGACCCGAGGTGGGGTAGATAACCCGAGAAAAATTTTGTTTGTTTTAATTATAAGAATATAAATATGATATAAAAATAGAGTTATACAAAATAGTAATACTGATAAGTATAGGCGTCCTACCAGGGTAGCAGGATCGCCCTTACAATATACCGGACTTCCGGCGAATCTGGAACGACTGGTTTCTGCAGCTCCACCCGGCGACATGTGTGTGGTGGCAAGCCACGTTGCTGTTATGTTGTGCCCTGATGAAGATGGGAAGATGGAGCCCCGGTTAGGTGTGGTAATCCTTTTGGTCTTTCGGGTTAGCGTCCATCTTCACTGCAGGTTCCGTCCCAGATTAACGAGTCCAGCGTAAGGATCAGTGCCTCTGGCATATTAAATGCTTTTACCCTCGGGTACAAAGAAAACACCATCAGATGGACACTTAGAGATCTTCCAGATCCGTGTCCATCTTCTCAGCCGACTCCACTGAGGCAGATGGAGCCGAGCTGCTGCAGCTGCTCACAGAGAGCGGCGCGGAAGCCTCGCTGGGCGTATCGCTCCCCAGGCTCAAGGCGCTCATCACCGCGGATGGACTGTCCAGTGCCTCGGATGCAGGTGAAGCAGCCGTGGCAGCTGGGGCAGTCCGGGCGAAAAGAGCGGCCGGAAGTGGGGGAGCTGCCGGAACCGGCGGAGCAGCCGGGACCGGTGGAGCGGCCGGAACCGGTGGAGCAGCCGGGACCGGTGGAGCAGCCGGGATGAAGATAAGGGACGACGGAAAGCCGTCCCACTCCTCCAGGTGTTTCCCGAATGCCAGGAAGAATTTGAGGTCAGCCTCCTTGTACCTGTGAATGTACCCGGCGTTCTCAGCGCCGTGGAACTCCTTAAGCTTTTCAGCTTCCATCTGCTGACGCCGGCAGGACTCGAGAGCCTCCTCGACTTTCTTCCTTTCCAGCTGCCTGATCTTCTCTTCCTCCCTCCTCTGGATTTCGTAAACCAGATTGAAGGTGGCTTCAGTCATCACACGCCAGTAGTCGACTGACTTCTGGCGGTGCAATGCCTGCCATTCTGCCATCAGGTCATTCTGGATCTGAGCCGTTTGGACATCGCGGTGGTCAACAAACGTGTTCGGATCCTGAAGACCTGACAAAGTTCCGGAGATTAGCTCCATAACGGGCACCCGAGGGGCCGTTGGTGGAGCTATCACTGGTGGGGGCGCGGCGGCCTCCACTGAGGCAGGCGGGGTGCCTGCTGGAGGAGCAGACGGGCCCTCAACCGTGATACCACCTCGACCTCGGCCACCGCCCGGGGAAGCTCGGGTGGACTCCAGTCCACCACGGCCTCTACCACGGGGCTTGGTCCGGCCCAGGGAGGTGAGGACCTGCGACTCGGGTCCAGCCTGTCCCATAGCAGGGAACTTCGCCGCGTACTCACTATACGTGGGGCGCTTGCCGGAAGATCCCTCTCCAGCCCACCAAGATGAATACCCGGATGGGGGAGCGAAGAGTTCGCCCCCATCATCCTGGCTGCCAGAGGCTTCGCCCGGGCATTGTTCCGCGGGTGCAGGCGTAGAAGTAGTGGCCGGGGTGGCCGCCTGGCTAACCATCCTATGGGCCTGGTTGCTAGGCATAACCAGAGCCGAGACCTGTTGTCCCGACTCGCGACGATCAGCTGGGTTGGCTGGTCTGGGCTGGTCCTTGTTACCCGAAGGGCTTACGGACCAGTCTGCTCGGGTCCTTTTGGAAGCACCAGTAGCCGTGGCTGTGCCTCCGTTAGGACCCTTAGAGCGGGCTTTGGCCTTCTCCCGTTTATCATCTCCTCTCCACTTCTTTACTTTCAGGTGCACCTCGCTGGGCATCCCGAACTTTGTGGAGGAGAAGTTGATCTGGAAGAAGGTCAACAAGTTGCCACTCTTCCACGAGCAGAATCCGGTCTCGAATGCCTGCTCCTTTATATCCTTTACGCTCAACGAGGCCCAGTTAGCTAGGAGCTCGTTGAAGCACTTGATGGCCCGCTTCCTCGTCTTCTCCAGGCCGATACCATGGGCTTTCTGCAAGTGCAGAGCCATGTCTCGGCGCCGGTGAGTGTTGAACGAGCCATCACATAACTTGCTCGGACGGTCTCCGAGCACGCACATCATCACAGGTTTGTGGTGCATGTGATGCTCCACTATGTGCCGAGCGAAGCGGGGCTTCGTCTCGAACACCTTTTCACCCGTGAGAGCCAGCTGGCACGACTCGAATGGGCACCTTCGGCGGTTGCCGGTTGGTCCCCATTGGGTCATCGCCCACTGGACTTTTGTCCGGGCCTCATAACTGTAGATAGACCCCAATTTGGATTTCAGCTGGTCAATCCAAATGAGGTAAAATTTACCTACTGGCGTATCCGAGGGGCCGGATTTCATCCACTCCTCGTCATCGCTATCACCGTCCTTATTGACGGCGCCCGGACACATGTAGTGGACCGTGTCAAACCACAGTCCGCGAAGCAGCGGGGAGTCCGTTCCTTGAACCCCTCGGCTGCATTCTTCCACATCCACTTCTGATTGTCGTCCTTTGGGACATCCGTGGTCATTTCTTTCCACGTTGTCACGGACTCCAAATCAGATTTGGCTGACTCGGGCAGCTCTGGGTCGCTTTCGCTTCCCTCACTGTCCGTGTAGATGCCTGCTCCCCTACGGCTGGCTCGGCTGGTGGTGGTAGTACCAGCCGGAGCCTTGGTAGAAGACTTGGCGCCTGTCCCGCTGGTGCTGGCAGTGGAAGCTGCAGTAACCGAGGTGGCTACCGTGGTGGTTGTGGTGGTGGAGGCGGGCGCCTTCGGTTTGCCCTTGCCCCTCGGCTTGGTGGGGGGCGTGGGCTCTGCCGGAGACGCTTTCGCTCCATTTTTCTTTTTCCGGCGCTGAACCTTGGGTGGCTGCGCCGGCACCTCAGGACTGGAATCCGTCTCCCGTGGATTCCTGTCCTCCGTACGAGGGCTCCTCCTACCGCTGACCGGGGAGTCAGAGTCGGAAGAGACCTTAGATTTACTTTGGGCCTGCTGTTTGCGGTGGGCCCGACGAGCTGCGGTGAGCTGCTTCTGCTGCTTGGCGAGCTCGGCTCGCTTGGCTTCAACAGCAGCCTGCTGACGCGAGATGTCCTCTTCCGAGATCTCGCCAGGCGCCTCCAGAATGTCGGCACCCGGTTCAGCCTCGGTTGTGGACCTCTCGATGGCGATCCTCACATCTTCAGCCTCCAGGTCACTCTCGGTGAGAGGACCCTTTGGCGCTGGCTTATGGGTCAATCGCTTGACCCGGTCGGTTTCCACCGAAGAGAGCGTTACAGTAGAGTCTGTATCCATGTCGGACTCAGACTCTCTTAACTCCGCGGCCTTTCAGGTGATGCCTTCGGAGATCAACACTGCTCGGGCCAAACTCTCGTTGACCGCCATCTTCTCCCCCAACCTTTGATAGTTGCATAGCCAAGAGACTGGCATACTGTCAGCCAACTCGTCACTGCACGAGTCCATAACCAGAGTCTTGAAGTCGTCTGGTATGGCCTCGGGCACGCCTGGTTTCGCCGCCAGCGGTCCGTATCCGAACATGGAGGCGTGCATGGGGATATAAGTCCCCCAGGAGGTGTATACTACATTGGCTTCACAATCGACGTGTGCCATACGTTCGATGCGATTCTTGAATCCCGGAGGATACAGGGGGATGTCCAAGACATCCATACTGCCACCCGAAGCTGCTGCCGTAGACGCGGGCTCCGGGCGCGGTGGTGGTGGAGGTGGCATCCTCTCCCAGTCGGTGGCCTCGGCCATCGCCGAGAGCGTCCGGGCTGCCTCCTCAGTAGAAGAGTCCATAGACTCCTCGACCCGAGACGGGACCTTCGGGTCCTCGCCTTCCTCCAACAGAACGTTGGCAGTTTGACGCGCAGCGTCAATCGTCCCCTGTGCCATGGCACTGAGGGCGACTTCCAATAAAAATTGGCAAATGTGTTGGACTCCTCCCGAAGGATTCGTCCAACAAAAGGGGTATGTTAGAACAAGCTAACTTGACAGCTAGGGGCTGTAAACCGCCAACACTAACTAGAGCGAAAACGGGTGGCGTCTAACCACCACGAGTCCGCCCTAGTTATGACCAGTATGACGTCAGACCTCTCGTCTCGCGAGATCCCGCCGTGGCTATCCGGTGACCTAGTTCCGCGCTTTCCCGCCGCACCTGCGGCGCCACCTAGGGAACTAGATCCGAACTAACATTCGACTCAACATGCGAGACGCGGCCTACCACCCGAGTGCTATCGTCTGGAGCTTGGCGGTGTATACAACGCTTCAAAGCGAATGTACCGGTTAATCCGACCGCCGCTCACGGGATACAGCTACCCGGGGAGGGCGCGTTCGGCATCTCCAGCCGTGGAACGTATGTTACCCGCCTACGGCGGACAACACGCAGCAGCTCGTTGTGTACTGAGTTAGGTTACAGCAGACCTCAACCGGGGACTGCGTCTAACGCCTTCGGTTAGCCTCTTATTTTTCCCGGCGTTACGTACGGCCTTTTCTGGGTTCCGCTTAGCCACTGCGGGACCTTTCCCATACGTAATGCCTTCACTCAGCGAGACATTTTTCCTTTTTTTACGATTAGGTCGTTTCCTGGCCTTCGTCTTCTTTTTCACCATAACCTCTTCTCCCGGCATCTTTCTCGGCCGGCCTCTAGGGCGCTTCATTGGCACTACCACGCTCGGTCCGCTGGGGACAGATGCTGGTGGTTTGTAACCGAACTCCCTCTCCGCCTCTTCGCGTCCTTTCCAGGGCCGAAGTTTTCCGACATTCGTCTTCCATTTCCTACCAGTTAGGCAGTCTTCCATCATCACCGTAGACTCGGAGATGACGCGGATAATTTTAAACGGACCTTCCCAAGGCGTTACGAGCTTCAGCCGTTCTAGCGGCTCGTAGAACCTTAGTACTTTGTCCCCAACATTAAAACGAATTCGTTTAGCATTGGTGTCATAACCCACCTTCTGCCACTTCGCACTCTTCAGCAGCTCTTTCCAAACGGCCTCGTATGCCTGTTTGAACCTATCCCTTAACGACTCCACAAACAACACAGTGCAGGGCGCCTCCGGGTCTATCCCAACCACTCCATACACCAAGTCGGCGGGCATTATGATGTCCTCGCCGAACACTAGCATGTTTGGAGTGCAATTAGTAGATGAATGGACAGTGTTGTTGTAGGCATGTACTACGAACTCGCACTGTTCATCCCAGTCGTCCTGGTGAGTATTGACCAGGGGCTTTAGCACTTGTATCAGGGTTCTGTTGAACCGCTCTACCTGCCCATCCGACTGTGGTCGGTATGGGTTTGTTCGGGTCTTACAGATGGCTAGGTAATGGCACATTTCCTGCCAAAGCTCCGACTCGAACTCTCTTTCTTGGTCGCTGTGCATCATAAGGGGGACACCCAAATGCAGCACCCAGCCTTTCACAAACGCCTCCGCGCAAGTGGCGGCTTTGTGATTAGGAAGAGGGAACACCCGAGTGTACTTGGTATAATAGTCGGTTATGACCATCATGCAAGTATTGTCTCGGGGCGTTGTCTTGATTCCACTGATGATGTCTATCGCCACTCGAGCGAATCTGACACCAAACAATTCCTGGGATAAGGGTTGCTTACCCAGGCCGGGTCCCGGCTTGTTTTTACAACAATCCGGGCAAGTGGCGATCCACCGGAGCAGGTCGCCTCTCATACCGGGCCAGTAGTAACGCCTTTGTAGACGCTCTATGGACCTCTATGGACCTCCTCTTACCGAAATGGCAATAATACATGATATCCCTCCTCATCGGAGCGGGTATCACTATTTGTAACAGCCTACCGTTGGTGGGAGTTGTCTTCCACCTACATAGTATGCCATCTCGGATCTCTAGCTCGGTCCATTGAGCTAGCAATCGCCTCGCTTCCCTATCTTCTAGGGATACTAGCGGCCTTGCCGGTTTAATACCTGACCGTAGGTATTCCATTATGCGCGCAGTGGTGGGATCCGACTGTTGGAACTTCTTGATGGTCTCCAGGGACCAATCGAGATAGCTACATACAGCCTCCTCCCAGGAGATACGGGGGGTGGTATAATTGAATACCAACCCGGCTACCACAGCATTGTGGGCTCCGCAGTCTTCACAAGTGGCATTTTGGCACCTTCAGATAGGTCGCCTCGACAAGGCATCCGCATTGATGTGTTTAGCACCGGGTCGGTGCTCTATTTGTTTATGCTCCAATCCGAATTCGGATAGATGAGCTAACCATCGTCCAATCATCCCCTCGGCGTCCTTAAAGTTAAGGAGCCACCTAAGAGACGAATGGTCTGTTCTTAAAGTAAAGTCACTTCCCCAGAGGAAATGCTTAAACTTCTTCGTATACACCACCACCGCGAGAAGTTCCCGATTGGTGGTACAGTAATTACGCTGGGTCTTGCTTAGCATGTTGCTAGCGAATGCTATTGGGACTTCGACTCCCTCCTGGACCTGAGAGAGAGCTGCCCCAATTGCATCATTGCTCGCATCGGTGTCTAAGATGAAATGTCTTGGGAGTGGGATATTTCAACACGGGTGTATTCCTAAACAAATCTTTTATTTTATTAAAAGATTCTTCTTGCTCGCTGGTCCATGGGAATGGGTCCCGTGCCCTACCCGGGGTCCAGTGAGCTAAGCACTGCATGGGGAAGCTAACACGAGAGTAATTCGGTATGAAATCACGGTAATAGGAACAAAATCCTAGGAATGATCTCACCTCCTTAGCACTCGTGGGTCTCTCCCAATTTTCTACAGCTTCCAATTTTTCCGGATCTGCGCTCACCCCGTTAGGGGTGATGATCCTTCCCAAGTATGTAATTGTCCTCTTAAACAAATTACATTTCTTGGGTTTCAGTTTAAGACCGTTTGATAGTATCCGATCGAGGACCAATTGCAGATTTGCATGGCATTCCTTGAACGACTTGCCGAACACGACCACGTCGTCCAAGTAGACCAAACATTTCTTCCACAAGAGGTCACTCAACAAGGATTCCATCATGGCCTCGAACGTAGCGGGGGCGTTACACAATCCGAAGGGTAGGACATTGTACTCGAACAGCTCCATATGACTGGAGAACGCAGTTTTCTCCATGTCGTCAGGGTGCATCGGTATCTGCCAGTATCCGGATTGTAAATCCAAGGTACAGAACCATTGGTTCCCGCCCAAGCTATCTAACGTTTCGTCTATCCTTGGTAGGGGATACGAGTTTTTCTTTGTCATACCGTTCAGTTTTGGGTAGTCGACACAAAAGCGGATAGTACCGTCTTTCTTAGTGGTCATACACACAGGGCTGGACCAGGGACTCGAGCTCGGCACGATGACCCCTAAGTCCAACTGTTTACGTATTTCCTCTTCACAAATTAACTTCTTCTTGAGAGGAAGTCGACGGTACGGGATTTTAAAAGGTTTCTCGTTGCCCACATCTATGGTGTGCAACACCTTATCGGATCTACCCACCGGTCCTCCTTCCCTACCAAAAGCACTCTCGTACTTTTGTAGGAGTTTCGCTAGGCAGTCCTTATCCTCTGTATCCTGTAGATCTGATTGATCAATCAGCTTTTTGAATTCTTCATCCAAAGGATGCTTACTAACAGGGTTTAGTGGTTTATTGAACTTAGCCTCAGCGACGTGTTCTACCGAACTCATCCTACCCACACTGTCGCCTCGCTTCAAGTAGACCACCGAACCACTTCGGTTAGTCATGGGTAATACAGTCCAAGCTGCATTAGCCACCAATGTATCCGGGTCATTCTCATGAACTGTTGGCAAATGGCCTGAGGGTGACCTGAAAAGGGCTAATTTCTAGATCTATGATCAGATAAAAATCCTTTTGTCTTAAAATACTATGGGTCTTGGCCTACTCATATACTAAATTGGGAACATCAAATCAGAAAACTGTGGCTATGGCACCTGGCTAAAGACACTATATTAATTATTGTAAGACTGCATGAGGCGTTGACTAACGCATTTACTATTTTAGGCACTACAAGGGTTTATTTTTTATAATATAGGTATGTTATACCTTTGGAGTTAGTTACTCTAGGTAGGGGAGGGGCTATGCCTCATATACACAAGATTTTCCTTCATATTATCATGTGCTGAGTTGCATTCTTTATATATTCTTTATACAGGTGGTTTTGTGCTATCTTTGTTTGGTTAAGAGAATAAAGTAATCATTTTATTGTAATGTCTTCCAAATAGGTACACAAAGTGGAATTCCACTAAAAGATTTCAATTCTAACATGAATGTATAAAGAGACTATCCTATTTCCAATGGTGGGTGGGTCTTGGGCCTTTTGTACTCTAAATACCTGTGAAGTAGCTATAAAGATGGGGTTCATAAATGCGTTAGTCAACGCTTCATAGACTATACAAGAGCAGATTTTACCTTATTTTCAGAAGCAGGTGAGCTATTCTATTTTTTATTCAATTTTTTTTTTCAATTCAGTATCTTTGTAATTATTCGAAAGTGCTGACTTCAGATTGTATGAGGGACTTAGTTTTCAGTTAGGAGTGCCATTGATATGCAATCTATTTCAATGATGATTATCACTATTACAATGGCGATATTTCAAATATATCGAAATATTCAGAAAAGAATCTTAGGACAAAAATGAAAGGACTGGTAGATTATAATTCCATTCCCACTCCTCAGCTCCTATATGAGTACAAGTGACAACTGATCATCATCCTAGGGCACTGGCCAAAAGTGATATCCCACTTTTCAGACCTGAGGTATTTTCAGCCACCAGGCAGTTGACTCATGAATATTCTATATTATCAATGGATATGGATTCCAAAATTGTCTTTGGCCATAACTCTAGTTCTATTTGGAACAATTTTAAAATTCTTTCACGATTTAAAAGAGCTTGTGCTTGGGATAGCGGCGCATATCATATTTTATCAATATAATGCTTTTGTCAATGCGATAATCATGAGTCAAGAAATGCTGATACATCAATTCTATTGGTATCAATGACACTCCTATTTTCAGTACCGGTATATACTCAATATTTTCGCTGAAAGGAAAGTAGGAAACAGGTATCTTGATTGCACTATTAATATGGATATCAAACACCCATAAGTAGTATAATTTAGCTGTAGGTTAACATCACCCACTGTACCATGACCATTTCACTTGAAAAACTGTGTGCAGCAGACTTATCTTTTATTTGTTATTTTCTTGATGATGTGGCAATTCATGCATCAAATGATTACCACAACATTATAGCTGTAAGCTAACCTCATGTTTACATGGACTATGACTTTGAAGGGAATAAGTTGACCTACATAAACACAATTTAGATGTATTTTTTTTTCTCTATATAAGGTAATACTTGAAAAGCCTGACCCATAGCCCAATTGTGAGCATGTGGTAAACAATTGACTTCAATGATAAATAGACATCAAAATTTCCAAAAAGAAATTGTATGTAGTTGAGGGTTTAAGGTAGTTAGATTTATACAGAGCACTGGAACTGTGTAGCTCTACATGACTTTGTTGCGTTAGTCAACACTTCAGAGAGATTAAAGTGTCAGTTAACATTACACACCATGCTGCATGGATTTATGCCGCCCATTATATAGAGGAACTCTCTTGATTAAGTATTTTGTTCTATTGATTGAAAGAGATAGTTTATGTGCAAAATAATGATGTAAATGCACACAATATGGGTGCTGTGTAGATATTTCTTCTTTTTTATGCGTTAGTCAACGCCTCAAGAATTTTGCTGTTAGTCAACATTACATGCAATGTACCTTTGATCTATTACCTTATGTATGTATAGCAAATCTCTCTCGTTTCAATATGTTGCTTACATTATTACAAAGAATATCTATGTGTAAAATGAAAACTTAAATATGCTTAACATGGGGGATGTAGAGATAAATAATTTTGTTTCTGGGTTAGTCAACGCTTCGGGAATATTACACAAATATACCATGAAAATGTTTGATTGGCTACAGAGGCAAGTGTTTTCCATATTTTCCCAATTCCTTTTTAATACATATGTGTATAGGTAGAAAGTGTTACATAGTAACCTATAGACAACATTTATTGTAATTTTGGCAAAAGCTAAAGGGGTTCTTTTTTCATCCATTTATGCGTTAGTCAACGCTTCAAAAAACTACACAATCTCATTTTAATGCCCACTTCCTGTATTTTAGGAACTAATGAGAGGTTTAAAGCACTCCAGCATTTCATTCATTGTTTATCTATGTGAAAATAATGAAATTGGCTGCATTTTCTTTCCTGATTAAATTTTTTTGTGCCATAGAGCATTCTCTTACTAAGGAAAAATACCTAAAAATATGCCATTTCCACCTGTTTTTTGTTTCTCATGCAGTTAATATTGTCCATAGAGAGGCAAAACTATATACCCAAATGTAGCCAAACATGTTGTGGACCTGATAGAATCAGTGAAAATCAATTCAAAGCAATCCTCTGAGATTTATAACATAATAAGGCTAAAATGCTGATCTGCTAACAGTTCATGAGAATGACCCATCCACTGAGTCCAACCCGATACTCGACAAATACACCGTATCGGGTTCATAGACTCCAGTTTCATTCCTTTGGGCCATCGATCCGCCACAAAGGACATCGCAAGTGGTACCCGGTGGGATCTTCACCGTGTGTATCACTGATGCAACCGAAGACACCTGTCTCAATACGCATTGGACATGCAAGCCATACGGGTTCCGTATACTCATCATACCATCCCTCGGGTCCAAGACGGCCCCGTATAAGCTTGCAAAATCCAGTCCGAGGATTCCGTCATCACTAACCTCTGCTATAGTTGGCGAAAGAACAAATTCTTTGCCTCCTATACGGATAGGCATAAACGTCCTACCAAAAATACGCATACTGCTTCCGTCGGCTGTGCAAGCATTTACCCCCGTTTTGAGGTTCTCATGGCTGCCGGCCACCGAGTCGAAGAATCTTTTGGACACACAGGAGTGGCTGGCTCCAGTATCCACTAAGAATTCTCCTACCCGGCCTTCCACAGATATGGGTACATAGCACCGTCTCCCCCCTAAAGGAGAGGGGTTACTGGTAAACTGGTGAAAGTCTCCCGAATCACCAAGATTCAATCCGAGCCCTCTCAAAAATTCCAGACACGGATGACTTGGGGGAAGGCGTGTCCCACACACTCGGATCAACTCTTTGATCCATCCTTCCTCTCCCCCAGTGCGGCCACTCGCCTCCATATGCTCACTCCCATACACATAAGCACTAGGGTCCCTGGCCCCGGCCGAGGTGCAGGGGTGCGCACCCACAGCCACCCGGCCTCCAGGTGTATTTGATTCGAAATCTTCCACCGGTTCGCCCCCGGTAGCATTTTGGCATTCGTTCTTCCTTGGGGTCATATCAGATGCCGTTGACACAACCCCCACTAGTTTTCCACCTCGGTGGAATCTACAGCGTTCTCCCTTCCTTCGCCGTTATCCTCGGCTTCGTAGAAGGCAGCCATTACCGGCTTAGCAGCGGTACATTCGGAAGAGTAGTGTCCCATGCGCTGACACCTGAAACACTTAACCGTTCGGCGATCCACTCTGGGTCTTTGCCGACTGGCTTGGAGGGCATCTGTAATTTTCTTACACATATCCTCCATAAGTTTGGTCATATCCGGAGGTTGACCCTTCGCTTTATCAGTGCTTACGGGAGACCTGGAGGCATTCCCGTCAACTTTCGGGTTATTCTTGACATCGACTGATGGTCTAGAATCCCTTGGCTTGTTAAACGCCTTCCTTGGAATATACTTCCTACCTGAAGCATTTTTCCTTAGCTGCACCAAACAGAAGGTGCCGTCCTCCTGTTCGAATTCAATCAGCTCAGTCGTCCGAGGTAGTGTTTGCCTCGGACTGCTGGACTACCGATGCTAGAGGAGCCGAGCCAGTGGCATTCGGTATGTCACCCGCTAGCATGGTTCTCTTCTTCACGGCCATATCTATACCATTAAATATGCCGTGCAATGTTATACCTTCTTTCCAGGCATCTCTTGCAGCAATCTGCTCCTCTCGGTCTCTTAACCCCTTGACGAATTGAGTAATCAAATCGTCCATATACCAGTCCTGGTTTTCTGTACCGGGTCTGGCCTTGCTTAGCAGGGCATGTAGTTCCATGCCGTATGCTCTGAAAGCTTCATTAGGCTTCTGAGTACGTTTTTTAAAGCGGACCATCGGATCCTCCTTGACCATGTTACATAACAGTCCGCTAGCAGATTCCACTAACTGCTCGAAACTCCCAACGAGGCCGTACCAGGTCCGCCATTGCTCTACAGCCATGCAGCCTGGCCCGCCTTTCAAACACCTTACTAGCTGGGCTTGGCCTCGTATGGGGTCCACCCATTACAATTCATCACGTCGATGAAATCTTCAAACCACTCTTTCCATGGCCGAGTACCGTCATATTCCCTAGGGATAACGGCTACCCTTCGGGCAGAATTGTGAGCATACATCAATCTAGTGCATTGCTGTTTGCTCCATTCAATCGCCTTGGTTTCATTCAAGGTTCGATTGCCCCCTACACCACCGAAGCTCGTGTTGCCCGGTGGAGGTGGTGGCGGCGGCTGTGTATACGTCCACTGTGACCCACTGTGGCTCGTATAGCCCGCACCACCCTGGGTAGGGCCGGTACCCGAGGTACTACTAGGGCCTGTGGTACCCGGAGCACTGCCCCCCCCTTGTGCGCCTTGGTAGCCGCCGTCGGAAGGCTGGTTTCCCGCTGGCTGACTGCCATCATTCGATGGATTGGGTTGGCTGCTGTCATTACCAGCTCCCAACCCCACACTGTCGGTCGGATCCACTTGTATGTGGAATCCACTAGTCTCCGCACTACTGTCGGAGGCATCCCGGGGTATATAGTCCGATTGATTGATTGATTTGTTTAATGTCCTAAGGCCGTAGGCCTGGTCCAAATTGTGGACTATGGGGACTTCACTTATCCGGACTCTACTAGTTCAGCCATGCTTATCTTGGGTTCTGATATAAACTCCCCCTTGATCTACATTCCGCGTCGCATTGTCATTGACAAAAGGATTATACTGCGGATGCTTCGGCGTAGAACAGGAGACTGGGTCACCCTGTTTAACGAACGTCGAGTTCGGGTTTGTATCCTTACTCGCCGGAGGGGCATTCGCTTGCTCCTGCTCCTGTAAATAACTCTCCATAGCAGACTTATTTATTGTGAGGGTAGCTACATCTGTGGTCAGGTTTCGCTGTTCCTCCCTCAGCTGTGCGTTTTCTGATAAGATCTCGGATCGAATCTTTTCATTTTCCGCCACAGCTCGGTTCCGTTCTTCTTGAGCGGCCAACGCCTCTTGCTTAAAAGTATCCTTAAGTAGGCGGTACTTTTCACCCTTCTCTTTCTGAGACCTATGGTACTCATTGGTCTCTTTCCTGATTTCGGCTTGTTCCGAGGCCATTTTGGCCTCTGTTTCCGCCTTCCGGAGTTGAAGTTTCTTTAGCATCTCCTCCATAGCATGCAACTCGAATTGTAGTCTGTTTACATCCCGGGCCTTGGCAACCTCCTCGGCTCTAGCCTTTTCGATTGCTCTGAGTCTATTGGCTTCCTCGAGTTCCAACTCGGCCAATCTTTTCTCTCTTTCTCGTTCGTCTCTCTCCTTTCGCTCTAATTGGTGGGCTACGGAAGATAGACGGTATTTCAGGTCGGATTCTTTTAGAATCGCCTCCTGCTCAACGGACAGTAATTTTCCGATCCGAGACTTAGTTTCCTCTTCTATTTTTAATTGGGCCGCCATGAATTGTTCATGTTGCCTCTTAGCCTGTAACTCTACCTGTTCTTTGGCTTTCAAAAAGGCCGAGGTTGTTTTATACCCGGGGCCCATTCGACGTCCGTAAATTGACTTGCGGCTGCCCCCAGGGTTAAACATGGAGTCAGACAAGCCTTCGTCCAAAGATAGGCCTAGGTGATGTTTTTCCGAGTTTCTCGGTTCAGCATCCCGAGGCTTAGTGTTCGGATTTACTTTCGGGACCAGTGGGTCCGTTATGGCTTTACCATCGTCGCTGTCATGGTCCGACGATGTCATTAATGGGGCTACCCCGTTTGCTCCCTCTGGTACCGCTCCCGAGGGGGTTGCAGTACGCTGCATAGGGCTTTGTGCTATTGGTGTACCCAAGCTGCTAGCCGAGCCTGCTGGTACAATAGGACCTAGCTGCAGGGGCGTAGGAAAAGGGGGGGCCAGGGGGGCCTGGGCCCCCCCAATCATGAAGGAGGTGGGGCCTGAGTATGTCTGGGCCCCCCCAATATTTTCCAAGAACTCATAAACACAATGGAAAAGAAGCTAAAACTTTACATCTCAATTTAGATTATTATGGTGATGTCATAGGGAGAATGGGGGTCTGAGCCTAAAGTCAGATCCAAAATTTACCAAAAATCACTTTTCTATATGAATTCTAAATACGCATATATAGACGCCATCACGCATCAGCCGACAATTCAAGGTGGTTGCGATGGTGCCCTCGTTGGGCCCCCCCAATGAAGATTTGCTTCCTACGCCTCTGAGCTGGCGTCTGCTAGTTATCACTTGGGACCAATCGCTTAAGTCCAAAGTTGGGGGTCTTAATACCCCCCTAAACAATCCTGTATCCGGTGCTCTCGTTTGAGGTGTACCCGGATACAGTTTTACGATGCCATCACCGGTGGCACCGTCCATCAGACTGGGTGTCGAGAAAACACTCTTGACACCCTCTGGGTTATACATTTGTTGTTGACCGGGTTTCCAGTCTAACAACAGATGCTGGGATGTAAAGTCATCCTCTTCGAATCCCTCTAGCCCAGGGCTGGGAGGATCCGCTTCGGGTTTCCCGAGGCTTTCGGCCAATGTGGCCGCGCACCACCCCCGAACCAACTGGTCACGGCACCAGTGTAATGGTTCGTATCGACTTATATGTTGGGTGGCTCTTTGGCTCGCTTACCACTAGATATACCAACACAACACGAGTAGTTCGGGTTGGGCAAAGCCCCAGAAACCCCTACCTCTCGGGTATGACTTTATTCAATTTGGTCAGTAGCTTATGTTGAGCGTCTGGACTGGACCAGGTCCAGTCTCCTTCTGCCGCTCGCCCGGCTTCTTGGTAGAAGCTGGACGCGAGGCATGGTGCTGCCCCCTCTTGTACCAACGAGGTATACCAAGGCGACACCTGGCTGGCATAGAAGGAACAAGCACCACACGAACACGTCTCTCGGATGAACGGCACTAATATATATACAACGATGCCGGCCCCTACATGCGTAAGAATATTTTCTTACTGTTTGCTGTAACAACTCTTATAATTGAGGACTTAACCTCTGAAGGCGTCAGAAAGGCCTGTCCGTTAGAAGTGTTTTACTCTACAAGTTGCAAGTTTGCTCTGGGTATATCAAAATATGCATGTACTACTCTCGCACTAGGCGAGTTAGGGAGATTTCCTATTGAATCCAAAATAATCATACTGAACATTCTATATTGGCTGAGGCTTGAGCATGGATTGAAAAACCCTATTCTAAATGAGGCCTTCTCTACCATGAAGAGTGAAAACCACCAATGGCTTAAAGATATCCAATACCTCTTATTTAAAATCGGTTGTGAGAATGTCTGGCTCGATCCTTATGTTTGGTCAAAGTCCTTACTCAAAAACAATATAAAGAGAAGGTTAAATGATGCACATATTCAGAAATACAACCAGTACATTGATAACCCAGAGAATACTGGCAAGTGTAGAATTATCAAGATGTGTAAAGATGATCTCAATGACATTTATGAATAGCGTGAATACCTAACGCATACAGAATCACCTAAAATTAGAACCATTATTGCTAAACTTCGGACTGACAATAACTGTACACTTGACACCCTGTCAAGAAGATAAAGAGGAAAGAAACCTGTCAATTCTAAGTGCACATTCTGTAATGCTGTGCAAGATGTCAATCATGTCTTCTTACATTGTAACATGGCTGAGATGAGAAAAGCACGGTCAGTGTTTGAAACAAAATACCTCAAGTTCGTTGATTTCTATAAAAGACACGATGACACTAGGAAACTTTCTCAGATACTAGCAGTGGCCCCATATTGCAAATCATCTAAAAGGCCAGGGGCTGTGAACTGTATATACTCATATATAAAATCTGTCTACAATATTGTAAATGAAAACCTGGTGCTGACATAAGTGTACCTGTACATTAGTCAATAAAGCCATCTTGAATCTTGTAAGGTTGGGTACCTGAAAGAAATAGGTACCCCCGAGATTTACGATGAAAATGCCTCAATGAATGAACAAGTAACACTCACCTGAGGGGCCCACTGCACAGGAGGTGGTGTGTGTTGGTAGAAAGGTGGCAGAAATGAGGCCAGCAGGGCCAGTAAGGTGTGGGTGTTGATTGCAGTCGGTGCAGTGGCCACTGCTTGGCCAGCCGGCTGGGCAGCAGCTTCCACACTGTTGCTGTCAGCAGCCTGACCTTGCTGATTCCCACTTGACAGAAAAACTTTTTTTTAATGTTAAAAAAAAAACGTTTAATAAAAAAAAAATGTCAAAACATGTACTCAAAAAAAAAAGTTTTTATTTGGTTGAAAATTGTTTGAAAAGACTTGGAAAAAACGTTTTTTGCCATGATCGGCCGGGTTCTTGTGGTGGGGCAGGAACGTTGTGTTCATTGCTGGCCGCGTGACCCACCCATTAATGCTGCTGCTGGGCTGGCGGCAGGTTGGGTCGGGGCATAGGTTGCAGCCACGGCTGTAGGGCACGCACATGCTGGCCTTGGAGGCGAGCGCTGATCGCTTGTGATCTCCTGGCATTTGCGGACAGTTGGAAATCGGTGGGAACTAGGCCTATCTGCGAAAGGACGTCGCGGGCGTCCACCACACCTCCACCCACGTGCCGGGCCCACATGTGCTGCGTATTTACACACGCATTTACTATTACTGCAACTACATCAGGATTCTCCAAGTACATAATGTGGCAAGCAGAGTACCAGATGAGGCGCATGCCATGCATTGGCGTCAGCTTTGGCTTATAGGTAAAGGAATGGGGGGGGGGGGTATTTCCTCAGCTCAATAAGAATTCTGTTTTTTACTTGCAACACTAGTAACCATGCTAAAATATACACCTTTTTTTCCTGTACGACCTCAAGCGTTCGTTAACCGATAGCCCCTAATTATTGTAGCTAGACATGTCGCTCTCCAATATAAAGAGGCTGAATGCTTTTTCCCGCTTCACCTCTTTGATATGAGTGCAAATTTTAAGGTAAAGAAATACCATAAAACTCCACTCTTAAGCCGACCTTAGTAATAAGCTGGGAAGAACTTTGAGAAAATGCTATAAGCCAATTCTAGCACCTAATTCTGATTATTCTCTCTTACATTCTTTGTATCAAAACCCCAGTCATAAGTGAGGGAGGTAGATTTTAGCAAGAATTTAGAAGCCGGCTCCTTCACAGATTTTAGAGGCTCATGGCAGTGCTGTGGTATACTGAATATACCACAACCTGGCAAGCCCCTGACTGTGAAGTCTAATGCCCGTTAGTGTTATACATCTGACAATGGGGCCATCCATAAATGACGTCATGCAAAATTGGACCATTTTTGACCCACCCTCCCCCCGCGTCATGTTTTTTGCCTATTTTGCAATGCTTAAGGTATACGGAAAATCAATTCCGTTATGCTGGGCCATTCTTGTAAATTACAAACCATCGATGGTACCCGTTGCAACCCTACACTGGCACACTGTCCTGTTTTGAATAGTTACGGCGACATCACAGGCAACGTTTGACATCACAACAACGTCCGGCATTATTGTGGGGGAAAGATAATGTTGCCGAGGTTGACCGTGAGAAGAAAAACCTCCATTCTACGCTAAGTAGGCTGTTAATTGGTAAATATGCCAGATAAATCGAGAAATCTATCATCCTCTTTCTGTCTAGCCTAAAATAAGTGAGGTTATCAACTTAATTTGGCTGTAATCCACATTTTCCATCTCCATGAAAAGTACAAACGCAGTGTAATCTTTCCCCCAGGGAATGGTGGCGTCACAGCGCCCTCTAGATATCCGTCAAGAACTCGTCTTAATGAATACCCCCCCTCCAGCATGACACCCCATGACTCCTGTCCTTAATTTTAGATGTGGTTATACAACCACCATTAGAGCAGCTCACCCAATACCTGCACACAATGGGGCCTTATATGTGGTTTTGGTTTTGAATCTCATGGCGATACAGAGATGAGAGTTAAGATTTCTAAGCTACCCTACCTGGCAATAAATTACTCGGCCCTTTGCAGGCCTGAAAGAAAAACAAAACAAAAAATAGAATAGATAAGGCAATGTTCTTCCTGCCAAGCTGTAATCTCACTTCAGTGTGGATACAACCAGCAGGACCTCTCACCCTTGAGTGTCGGCCATAAGGAAGGCATGAGGTGAGATAAAATTCAAACAACAACAACCAAGCTGTTGTACTTTCTTAAGTCTCTCATTCTGAAGCAGTGTGTAATACATATACACGTATATAGCTGTGGCTGACATCTTTGGAGACTTTGACAAGTAAATACCTGCTGATGTCCCCCCAGTAAATGAGAAAACAAACAAAACATATCTCTTTTTTTAATGCATACCTGTCTGCAAAGCTTAACTCTCCATCAAATCATTTAAACATCCAAACACAAAAATTCATAAACACCTAAACACAAAAATTCATAGATATCTAAACACAAAGTTTTAACCTAAACACCTACATTTCTAAACACTTGAGCTACGCACATTGTTTGGCTAAACATGTTTAGGAAATTACAAAAATGTTGCAAGAATATGTTTAGAATTGTGTTTAGGATCTAAACACCATTTTTGCAGTGTACCCTCTATGACATAATCCTACTTATTATGCTTGTTACTGTAATATCTCAAATAGAAGGTACACCTTATGTATAAGGTGTAACCTGAGTTTGTGGAGAACCTAGAGGGTGCACCTGTGCCATACTTTTGACCATTTTGATACTGATCTAATGTAAAATGTCCCTGCCCATAAGATGCACAGTCAGAGATTCTATAAGGTGGAGCAAGGGCTTATACTTAGGTATCTGCAATATGTGGGGTATTACTTATATCCGGTCCGGTTCTTTGCTCGATTGAAAGGGGGGAGGGGTTATTTTTGGCTTATGGGGTAAATTACAGTTGGCTCCTGGCAATGTCACTGGGTGGTTAGCTGTGGGCAAATTTTACCAACAGGTGGTCAGAGTAGGAACAACTTACAGCATTCCCTTATCATATTCTCAAATCACACATCGTAAAATGAATGTCAAGTACCCCATCCATTCAAATTACCATTATTATCAAAAGATTTAAATAATTTAACCTACAGAAAAATACCTGGGCCACAGTTATATTAATCTGTGGCAATTGCAAATGATTGAGATATAGTCACCTTACCCTACACACAAACATAGGTCAATGTAATGCATTGGTTTCTTTGTCTACAGAGGCCTATGATATAAAAGCAATCAGTAAATTTTATCTGATCTTTAAACTAAGTGCATATCCATACTGGATGGCGCCAAAGACTTATGGAATAATGCAAATATCCCTTTGATTGATAGTTCATGTTAAAGAGCTCTATCATGACACACAATTACCCACAACTGTGTTTAAGCTATTTGCAGTTATTTCTAACAAAGAAAACAAAGAAATTACCTTCTGAAAATCGAATGCATCACACTGAATTTTGAATTTGATGTTGCAAAGTACAAATTTGTTGGAAACAATGTTTATGAAATACATAGATATTCACTTGAGGTAATGAAAGAGTCATTACAGGAGATTGAGATGACCTCTGAGGGTGTCTCAGCTAAGTGCAGTTGCACGAGACCTACTAGAGGTTAGAAGGAAAAGTATATAGTACAAAGTTGTACTATTTACCCCTACTATTACATTGTGAAATGGGTGAAGTTAAGCCCTACTAGAGGCTCCAGCTGTTAACCTTGTACTAGAGGTGGAGTCCTACTATTCAGCCATATTCTTCTACTAGAAATGCAAATCACCTCTAGTACTGAACTGAACCTATAGTTAGCCATTAAGAAACGCCACCATGGGTGACGGGTGGGCCGTTCTACTACTATGGCCCTAGACCCCTAAATTCGACATGGTGACATAGCCATTTCTTAAAATTGACATGGTGACATGGCCATTTCTTAAAATCGACATGGGACATGGCTATGCTAGTGACATGTGACATGGCCATTCCTTAAAGTCGACATGTGACATGACAATTAGTGTCATGAAAAATAGGGTCTGGAAAAGATCTCATCTATCCTCAGAAAAAATCAGAATGCACCTTTTGGTCTTCAATTGTTCAAAAATTTCCTGGGGAGACTAACCCCCTATACTACAGCCTATGCCTACTTGCCTTATTTTAAAGGGGGGCTAGCACGTCAAATTTCAACATCAGTACCTGCCAAAAGATTGTGCACAAATCGGCGGGACCCAGCAGAAAATTTGCGACGATCTGATTGGTCAATGGGTGGTTATGTGATTTGCTAAGTTGGGTACGTCTTAGCCGTGCTAGCCCTCCTTTAATGACAACTTTTTTTCGAAGGTGTCACTTTTAGCCTAAATCTGGTTGCGTCCTAGATCTATATGTGCAGAGATGTCAGTTGGGTATGGGCTCAACCTCTGAAAACTTTTGGGTGTTAGCAAAACACCCATTCTCCCAATGTACTATGCTATAAAAAGCACCCATTTTGTCTTCATTTCAATCTATTCCCCTCACTCAAAACCATTAAAACCTCTCTGGAGTGGATGGTCATAGAAATACAATTAACAACACTGCATCAGAATCTCAGCCAATCAGCAGCCAGCTTGGATTCATGTCCTCTGAAATGAGATTTTGGCCAAGATTTTAAGGTATATGACGGGGACCAGTCCCAAAAGCAGGTCATCGACGGTGCGTTCGGTACCACTGAAAAACGGACATAGAGTTAAGAACTAATCTTTTTCGGGGCTCTGCCCCCCAACCCCCACTCAAATTTTTGCATCTACAATCCCCCAAAATAAACTTGCTCCCTAAAATTGTAACATTAAGTCACCTTTTCTCTGAATATTCAAAGAATCTGGCATGTGGGCAGACGTAGTTAGAGATAAAAGTTAGCAACCTAACGCACCCCTCATCACCTTTCGAGGGTGGTCCCCCGTCATTTACCATTTAGCTTTTAGCGAGATTTCAGAGATCCTCTGATCTCTGAAAGGTGGTTTGTCTAGAAAAAGCTAGAGGGCAGTACAAGGCATGTTTAATTCCACCTGCTGAAGCCTGAATTTTGCTCAGCCTTAGGCTCCCTAGAAGTAAAAGGGCATGTTGTAAGGGTAGGTACATCACACAATGCCTGCACCACTCCTCTGGGAGTGTCCATCATTTGTGACACATTTTTTGTGACCCAACAAATTCCTGCACCGGAAATTAAACTGCACTGAAATTGGCATATTCTTATAGAACAAAGAATAAATGAACAAATATAAGAAATTATCTTGGTATTTCATGGCTTATTTTACCTATATGAAAATTTTTCGGGGAAATTGGTGCATTTCTAGACATTTTTGTAGATTTCTGAAGTGGATGACTGAAAAGGTCATCTAAATCAAGTTGTCCAAAATGAAAAAGTAGAATGAAACTAAAATAAAGTAATAGTATGTTTCATGGCGTTTCATATAAGGTCTAGTTTGTGCATGTGGACTGAATAGTACAGCTGGTGACTGCAAAAGAAATTCGAAAAATCACATTTTCCTGTGTGAAGGTGCGAAATGGTGATTTGGCAGTTTTAAAACCGTCACTGCATGACCCATGTACCTCATACAGGTGTGACACTTACAATACCTGCTAAGATAAACTTGTTTCACAGGCTCCCTGACTTTGGGAGCAATTAACTGATTTTTTACGATTTCCAGACCATGTGAACTTGCTACCACACAGGAAAAAATTATTTGATCGTGTTATCAAATCTAGGTCATGAGCTAATGTTGGTCAAACATATAGGGTGGCCTGAAACTAGGTCAATAGGAAACCCATTAGGTGTCAATGTTAGGTTCAAATACCAGTGGTTAGGTTATCAGAATGTCTACTTCTTCATATTTTACAGCGTCTATTCGCATATATTCGATCATAACAGAATCTAGGTCATGAACTAATGTAGGTCAGATATATAGGTCACGGAAAAATTAGGTCAAGGTAAAATTTTGTACAGGTAAACATCCGGGTCAGATAGCTTTTTATTTCATGCTGATATTGTGGTTCATTCCAATTGAATTGACACTTTACTAACTTACCTCCCTTTCATTTCTTCATTTATTATGGCTAATTGGCCCATTATTGGGATCCAGAAGGTCACAACAAATTGCCTGAATACTTAGGACAAAAATGTCAGATTTCTAGATACTAATTCTGCGAGAATGAATGGAGATATCAACATGATTCCAAAAGATTTGAAATCCTTGCACTCTCCTGCACAACTAAGACACAGTGGTTTAGCTCTAACTCCTTTACTTAATTTTCATGTGATGTACCTAGTAAGGGTGTATCTATGATTTATGTAATTCTCTCTATCCAATATGATCACAATTTGGAAGAAGCCTCTGAGATGTCTGATTTTTAGGAAAGTTTGAACATCTGAAAACAGACAGACCTCTGAAGGTCTGACATCTCTTTATGTGAGGTCCGTCCTGTACACAAGCATTTACAGTAGCTATGATAGTGACACTAGTGACATGGGATTTTGCCTAGTGACATGGGACATGGACAGTTCTTAAATTTACTACTGAAGGGAGAGGAACGGGAGGCATAGTAGGGCTACGAGAGTGGCTAGTTATGACCACTCACTTTGGCCATGCACGTTTTCGTCTTCCTCGTTATCCTTTGGCAAGTCCCTCCTGGCGGAACATGGTTTAAAGTTAGGAAAAAAACAAAGGCCAATCGGATTGTGGGGTAGGAGGGGGGGGGGCAGACCTGCAAAAAAATAGACCCCCGGGTCACGGGTGGACTTGCGAGCAGTGAAAGTTTGTAACGTCAAAACTAGTAAATGACCAGAATGAAGAGACCCGCAGTGCTTTACGGCCTCATCACAGCAATGGATAAGAGAAACCCTACTAGATCTACTAGATATATTACGTTTTCTTACCTGCAATACATGATACAACCAGGAAAATCATGTCAGAAGACATGTTCACTTGCGCAGCAGAAGAAAGGGTTGCACACAAAACGTCACGGACGTCGTGACGTCACATAGACGTAGACACGTCACCCAGTCACCTTGGTGATCACCATGGATACATATAGCTAAGAAAGGGTCTGGACAGCGGGGTCAATTCTAAGAAATAGGCCTAGTTCTTTTCCCTTGTCTGAGCCATGTCCCTTGTGGGTATGCATTGATGTCCGTTAGCCTAGCCACTCTTGTAGCCATATTTAGGCTACTATGCCTGTGACACAGACGATCCTCAGTCTACCGTTGGGATACCGTTAGCCAGGGCTGCTCCGCAGGGGGGGGCCACTCTCGAATTTGTAGATACCACGTGCGTACATAACCCAAAATTTTGTACCCTTTTAGGCTTAGCGGATCAAAATTGCCCAAAAACACCCCCCTTTTGGCAGGATACACCCCCAAAATTTACTGAAAATATACCCCCTTTTGCAGTTTTGGGGGTCCCCTCTAAAATAATAAAAATTATACCCCTTTTGCCATGCTACTCAACAATTTCCCTAAAATAGAGTAGAGGACCCTATTATCGGCACCTTAAGGGTAAATCACCAAGCAGATGTTGGTTTTCTCATCTATGAATTATATGAAAGGTTGAATATGGAGAGTGGAGATTTTTGGATTTTTTCCTTTCCTCAAGCTTATCTTTAAGGGAGTATTCACATTTTTTTCTGACCTATTCTGGGCACCTATTATCAGCACCTGTCCCCTATTATCAGCACATTGACCTACATGTGGTTGGATCGGCTCAAAAATGATTACGGTAAAACGGGGATACTTTGATTTACGAAGATCAGAAAATGGACTTTGACCATTATGAAACTGAAAGCCTTATTTTCCATGACTGTTCTAGACACAGTAGGATAGCATTTGAGCTTGGAATAACTTTGCTAGCCCTTTCCCCCACTAATTTCCCCCTGTGGAGTGGGGACCTTCATGTGAGGGCAAGAAGGATCAGAATAACTTCATTGGGAGTCCACAAGGAGAAATCTCCTTCCATACTAACAGTGGGCATACCAGATTCGTAAAAGGCGACAAACTTGGGGTTTCTTGTGTCTTGGGGTGAGCATGTGGGCAGCTGGTGTCCATATGCGCGGGCCTGGGCTTACATGCTTGTCTTCTGCCATGGGATTCCCCCTCAGTGAACCACGTCTGAGTGATCAAAGGCCGTGGTTTGTCTGGCCCTGCCTATGGGACCAGGCAAATAAAAGAACACTTGCTATCCTTCGAAAAGAGTAGGGGAATGAAGCCCCGGTAGCGGTTTTCCCCCTTGACCCTCCTCATAGATTCGGTCATTCATCTCATAGATTCGGTCATTGATAGATTCGGTCACTGCTGTGTCGGGCAAGCATGTAAAAAACCTGTCCAAAAAGAAAAGAAAGGACTTAATGTCCGAGAAACTTTAAATGTCTGAGTTCCTCGATGGCCCCCGGACGTAAAACAAAACAAACAAACAAACAAACAAAATCCCCCACTAATTAGTAGTCCAGAATCATCCAATACGCTGATAATAGGGCCCTGCCGATAATAGGGTCCTCTACTCTACACCTTCTTTTTACTGAAAATTTCGGAATTTTTCGTGGGTCATTTGATCCAAAAAGCATACCCCTTATTGCTCAAAACAGCCCAAAATGCACCACTATTAACGGATCCGGGGCGACCCACCCCTAGTGCCCAAATAGTACCCCCTTTCCCCCTAGTTTGTGTACGCACATGGTAACTATAGGATGTATACCGGTACTATACTATGCTATACTACCTTCATGTGCCCTGGGTAACCGGCTATGCATTTTCCCATTTGTTGAGTTGTTTTTCTATCATGTCTAGTTTGGATGCTGTCCTTTTAAGTAGGGTTAGGTTGTCAGTGAAGATGTCTTCTAGTTTGATTTGGGTTGTGGAGTCTTGGTTGTCATGTATGGTTGGGCACATTTCTAGTAGGTGTTGTTGGGTTTCTGGAGTATGGCCACACCCCGTATACACTCCTGTGTGCGGTGCATTTTCCTGTAGTTGTCTTTCGCTCTTATCATTCTGGTTCTGGCCATGAAGATTCTCCTTGCTTGTTCTTTAGTTAGTTTGGTCAGGTAGCCATGGGATTCGCAGCTGTATTTCCTTTTGTTTTCAGTCAGGTAGTTGAACTTGCTTTTTTTTTGCGCCGGTTGTGTTCATGCAGAGCGCTTGTTTTGCCTTCACTGCTTTCTTTATGGTCGTTTTGCGCTTGGTAGTGGGTAGGTCTGTTAGTATGTTGATCGGGGTTTGGAGTTCTTCAGATGCTTTTTTGGTCTTCTGTATCCATGAGGTCAGTCTTGCTCTCATGTTTGCTATTGTGATCTCTTCGCTTTGGGATTTAGTTATTTTGGTCAGGTAGTTGACCTGTAGTTCTAGGATTCTGTGTTCTATGTCCAGGATTCCAAGCTCATCATATATGCATTCCCTTGGGGTTGCTTTGGGTAGTCATAGGATTCGTTTTAGTTGGTTGTCTAGGATTTGGTTGAGGGCATCAGTGTCTTTTTTCCTTGTGTTCCATGTCTCAGCGCCATAGGTTATTGTCGGGATGATGCAGGTCTCCACGAGTTTCCAGATAGTTTCAAGCTCTATGTTGTTGTAGTTTTCATTGCCCGCTATATGTATAGGACCGTTTGTAGGGCTCCCTCTGCTTTATTCTTTACCTTGTCTATGTGGTCGTCTAGGTTATTCTTTGAGTTAAGCGTTTCGCCCAGGTACTTGTATTTGTCTGTTTTCTCTATTTCCATGTCGTTGATTTCGGGGTTGTCAGGGATAGTCATTGTTCCAATTTGTAGTATTTTTGATTTGTCTTTGCCGAATACTACTCTTAGGGTGTTTGAGACTTTTTCTGTTATCTTTAGCACTGTGTGTTGGTCCTGGATATTGTTTGATACAATAGCTACGTCATCTACCCAAAGCAGGCATCTTGTGTATTCATCAATGTTTGAGGTTGTTATTTTTCTTTGCTATTTCATCCATTAGTAAGGCATACTGTGTCACTGCTAGTACTCCTCCTTGTCTTATGCTGTCGTTTATGGTTATCGGTCGTGTTGGGCCGTGTTTTGTTTTGATGGTGGCTGTCAGGTTTTTGTTGAGTTTTACGGTGAGTAGCCATGTGTCGAGGGCTCAGCCGTTTGATGCCATTACATCCATGATTCCTTCTAGCCATGCTGTGTCATATGCCTTTGTGACGTCTAGAAATGAGATGTATGTTGGTTTATTGAGGCTTTTGTTGATTTTGATGGTTTCCTTGAGTTTTAGTATGTGGTCGACTGTTGCTTGGCCTTTCCTGCCTCCTCCTTGGGCTGGTGTCATTCTTACTTGCTTTAAGATTCTAGTGTTAAGCATTCATTCAAATACTTTTCCAGCGTTGCTAGAGAGGGTTATGCCTCTTTCGTTACTGCATTTGCCCTTCTTTCCTTTGCCCTTGTAGATGCTTATTACTTCGCCTCTGCTCCATTCTGGTGGGATGTCTTTGTCTCTTGCGATTTTGTTGAGTGCATCTAGGTATATTTTGCGGGTGTTATGGTTGGCTTCAATGAAGATGCTGTTGGGTATATTGTCAGGTCCGTTGGCTTTGTTCCTGTGTATTGTTGATGGTTTTGTTGAGTTCTTGTAGGGTGAAGGGTTCAAGGGTGTCTGGGTTGGCTGAGCGTCTTGCTTTGTTGCGGTCTAGGATGGCCTTGTTGTCAGTTAGGCATTCTTCTCTTGGGGGTCTTGGTCTGTAAAGGTTCTCGTAGTAGGAGGCTATGTGTTCTTTGGCTTTGTCGGGACATTTCAGGACGTTGTTGAGTTCGTCGAGTATGTCTGGGGTGTTGTCTGAATTTGGTTTAAGCAGCCTTTTTCTTGTTTTCCAGAAGTGGTTGGATTTTGTGCCTCCCTCATTTGTCATCCTTTTTGCTATGGTTGTTATGCGGTTTTTCTCTTCTGTTGAATATAGGTCTATGGTTTCTTTCTGGAGCTTGTGGAAGTCGTCCCTCCTCTCGGTAATTTTGTCCAGAGGTTCCTTGTCTCTTATTGCTTTCTGGTATCTTTTTTTTTGCTGCTTTGGAAGTGGCCCCCCGGGGGTTGCTCTTTGTATCTTTAGTAGCTATATGGTAGCCTATGGTGGTGGGGGCAGGTGCAAATAATTTAAACCTCGATTTTAACCATCGTCCAGAAAGCCTAAGCCTAAGCCAAGGGAGTGGTCATTTTAACGGGGAGAGGGGGGATGGGGGGGGCTAAGAAAATTCAGACCCCTCTAAGGGGGCTCTGTTCAAATGATGTCATGCTTTTTTGGACTTTTTTTGACCCCCCCTCCCCCCTTGTCATGTTTTGTCATACAACACTAGACCCCCCCCCTTATGCAGAGAGAGACCCAAATTGAAATGGACCAAAGGGACATATATAGTGAGTGTGAATTTGCAATGAAGGATAAGATAGATTCAAAGTAAAAAAATGATGAACTAGCAGTGATCAAGAAATGAACAGATCGAGAAACGTGCCAAACATATGGGTCTAGACCCCTAAATTCGACAGGGTGACATGGCCATTTCTTAAATTCGACATGTGACACAGAGCTTAGTGACAAGGACATGGAGGAGTAAAAAGTTGGTGACATGAGACATGGTCTTATTTTAAAATCGGCATGTGACATGAAGCTTAGTGACAAAGACATGGGAAAATAGAAATTTAATGACCTACGACATTGCCTTTTCTTAAAATCGACATGTGACATGGGGATCCCCCATCTAGACCCCCAAACATATGTCAGCATCAACTTAGGGAGCGTTCATTATTTATGGCAGGGGGTGGGACGACAATCTGTCAGAATGAATACTGGTACATCAGAAAAAACTGACCCCCCCTTCGGAATGGGTTGAAAAAAAATGACCCCCCCTTTCGGAATGGGTTGAAAAAAAAATGACCCCTCCCCCAGAATAAATTATTTTCAGAGAGATTCCTCACAACAAAGCGATTAACCAAACTGTTTTCTGTAGCTTCATTATATAAATTGCACGGCATCAGAGATTATACAGTGATTTACTAGAGCTCTACAGTTTATCAGATGCCTGATAATTCAACAGTCATACTTGTACCGGTAGAGTGTATTGCATTTTATCTATCAATTAAAAGTACTCTTTTTTGTTAGCCGTTAAGAACCTACAAAAAAGGAGATATTGGTGAGAAGTTAGCATGATATATATCATATCAATAAGTGAATGGAATTATGTCTCTCTTTTTGATAAGCAGAAAGAAAAAAATAACTGTTTGTAGTTCATATGATAATCAGTAATTATTGAATATCTTAAGGTTTGCCAACACTCTTAATTTTAAACCTCAAACCTCTTCTCACCCAGATTGGCATTACTCGTCCCTCCCCTCTCCCAAAGACCCCAATAGAGGTATGTGGGTATAGTGCAGGGTAGCTTTGTATCGCCGGCGGTACAGAGATGAGAGTTTAGATTTCTAAGCTAAGTGTGGGGGGTTAAAACGTTCTAGTCTTGGGACCCAGGATAATGAGAATATTTTAAAAATGTAAAAAAGTTACATTGAAAATGATTGGAACTTTTTATAGATGCAACATGCTAATCAAAGTCAGTACCTCAAACTACATATCCCAATGTTTGCCTATCCCAACCTGACAAGTACCGTGCCTGCGCATGGCTCTGCCTCTCCCACATACTGCCTATCCCTTAGTCTGCCTATCACTCATACTACCTATCCCTTGAAACATCTAGAGTTTAATTAGGTTTTCCCTTTAATGGCTTAAAGGATTAAAGTTTAAGTTTACCCCTCACCTCTGTACCTAATTTTTTTCTGTACATTCTTACCATTAGTCTACCTATCCTCAATCTGCCTATACTTACTCAGGTACATTAGTAGTATATAGGGGTAAACTCAGTGCATATAAACAGCTACTGAAATCAATTTGACCTACTTACAAACCGGAAGTGACCTAGTTTTGAGACCAGAAGTGACCATATATGGGCATGTGACCTACTTTCTCGAGCTCTGATTGGCTGAGAGCCATGACATCATCATATGATGATGACATGATCACAAAAAAAACGTAAACTAAAACAAACCGACCGCATGGTTGCCACAGTAGAAAACGTAAACAAAAACAAACTGAGTCTTGTCAAAGGTACACACACTGCCAGCTGCTACAGCAGCCAGCGGCAGCTTGTTTATTTCTATAGTCGCCATGGAGTGTGGTTGCACCTACGTTTTTACTATGCTACTAACACATGTGAAAAAAACAACTTGAAGGTTTTTTTTTCCATTTTTTCTCACTTTTATTTTCACTACAAAAAAGGGGTTACACACACACACACATTCTACAGCTACATGCTAATAGAGTCTTTAGTACAGTTCCAAGAACATCCCAATTTTCTTGTTGCTGGCGGTGTTTCACATTCCAACACACACACTTTTTCCTCCAACGTGGTCATCTCTTTTCACCAACTTGTCTATATATATATATATATATATATATATATATATATATATATTATATTTATATATTTACATGACCTAGATTTCTTTTACTAGGTCTTTTCTTTCTATTTTCTTGGTTCTATGGGCTATTAACCTTTTTTTTTTTTTTTTAGATACCCGGGTTCTCCACCATCTGCGCTATAAGACTTTGGGTTACCTTATCTGCTCCATTACGAGGTGTAATCATTATCAGCGCCTTATAGGGGGAGTAGCTCTGGTAGAATACTAATGCACCTAATCAATAATCGTAAGTCCATATTACAGGTTACCTTTTATTGAACATTCCATTTCCAGGTGAAGATACAATCCTTAGTCACATTAACTCCTGTTGTGGTCTACTAGGGTTCATCCAAACCTTTAACATGTGTATACATTTCAATCGCATGTCGACTTCATATCCATGTGTGTGTGTGTGTGTGTGTGTGTGTGTGTGAGAGACCTCTGCTAGCAATCACTGAGGCTTAAGTTACAGCTTTATCTAACACTCGTAATCCTACATAGTGCTACCGATGATACAGCTGGTGCACTCTCCTATTGGATTAAGTTCGCGAGTATATCGCCCAGTTGCTGACCCTCTAGCTTCGTGTGTTATCTTACTCCAATAATAATATCTCCTTCTTTATCGTCCTTTATGTGTATCCCTCTGTCCCTTTACTAGTTTACTATTCTCCAGGTAGGGACCCCTTATGCCCCTGATAGCTTATAATCGTACTTTGGCCCAGTTTACTACCTTGGGCCGCTTATGCTGGTATTTTCATGTAGATTATTATATTAATTGTAAGGGGCCTTCTTATTTTCTGGCTGTACTATCTTTTGGACAAGCTCCCTGGTCGGTCGGTGAAGGTGGGAGGGTGTATGGTATATCCTGTTTACATGATTCTTCTAACCTTTACCCATCTCTTTTTTATCTTGCAGGTGTGGTTCTCCCCAGTCGTCTTCCACCTCTATGTTAACCCTTTATGGACCATGTTAATCCTTTACGGATTACAGTTTACATTTATGTACATTATTACATTTGACACTCGTTATTTACAATAAACGTTTCTAACTACTTTCCTATTATACTCCCTTGCACAGTATGTTTTTTTTTTCCGCTCTATTCAAAACAGAGTACTGTGTCTCTTCTGCTGCATTCTCCTCTTTGGCGTACATCCTTTACCTACGCTGGTCTCATGTGGTTTGGCCGGAGAGGGCTGAGAAAGCGCATTTACGTACCCGTTGGCTGTTGTGATGGCTCTCTGCAGAGTTTGTTGACCTGTCTGCTACGCTTTGCTTGAAGTTTTATCCTGCTATGACGTCAGACAGTACTTCCGTTCCAGTGGTCCAGTGGCACTTTGAAAAAGTCCCGATATGAGAGAGTCTAGCCCATGAACTCTCTGTCTACCTACTCCTCCATAGGCCTGCGCTAAACCGTATCGGAACTAAGACTTGGTGTAGTACTGCGCATACTGTCCTCTGGGTGCTTTGTAAGCTGGTGGTCCATAGTAGTGATGCATGACGGTTTCTTCAAGCGTGCGGAGGTCGGAAAGCAAGTACTACTGTCACTTGGCCGTGTTTGAATGGGATGGGTCGCCCAGTGTTGTGATCTACATTCCTATTTGCCTGAAGGGCCTCTTGTCGATGGGGAGGTAGTTCAAGTTCTGGAAGCTTAACTTGAACGTGTCACCCATCATGGGATCCAGGGTGAAAGAGCACAAGAGAGGTGCTTTCTTGTCGCCCACCAGACTGTGTTTCACTATGTCCGAGTAGACGTAGATTTGACGCGACCTGAAGAAAATGTCCGCCATGTAGGGACTTTGCATTTCTCCACTCAAGAAGACGCTCCTCTCAAAACCCAATTGGGTTCCCAAGTTCTCAGTCAAAAGCAACACCGTGCCAGGTGGAAGGGAAACGGTGCATTTCATGCTGTATTCATCGTAGGAGAAAACCTCGGCCCCGCCTCTTTTTATATGTGTATTCCTGTTTTGATTGTACAGAGGAATAGGCTATAGTATGAACTATGCCTGTGTTTCATCCATTGGACAATAAATGTCTCAAATTTAGACAATGACATGAGAGAGCCTCTTAAACTTTTCACCACTTGACTGCAAGGTACCAGTTGCTGTTCACGAAAGACGGCTTCAAGGCCAAGACGTGATTACGACTCTGTAATGACCAAAGCTCGTCCACTAGCGGCGCGAGCAGTTTGAAAGCGACGTGTGACTAGACTGACACATCGAATGGATACAGGTGTTTGAAGTGAGTGGGGCCCGCTTTTCTACCTTTTCTACGCTCCCTGCCTAGTTGCCCCTACCCAGTTGCTGGGTAGGGTCAAGGTGAACGCCATGCCCGCATGTTCTTGGCTGGCTCCCAGGTGTCGAATTTGTCTCTGTATCCCTTCAACTGGATCAGCACCTCTCTCTTTTTGCCTTTGCCCCTGTAATTCAGCACTTTCTTGATGGCGTACCTTCTGCCAGGACGATCGACCACCTTCTGAACTTCAGGTTGGTAAAAGTGGCTTTTTATTTCTTCTCCTAGGAGGTACTTGAGGACGTAGCCTCTCGGAGACAGTTTGGCCACTTCAAAATTTCCTGTGTCCAGTTGGTTCCGTAGCCTCTGTTGAAGGTGTTTTCTTTCCTCAACATGCACACTTTGCTTTTCTTTTTAAGCTTCACAGCTGGAACTTCTTTGTCCCTAGGTTATTTGACAACCTGTAGAACAACACCTCTGAGTTTGAGTGGTTAATGTTGGCGGGAATGGCTCCCAACGTTTTGTGGTGTTTTTTTTTTGTACGACTCCACCAAGACTAGCAACAAGTCTACCATTTGTAGTTGTTATAATGTGTGAAAGCTCGCAACATCTTACCTTGGAGAGTCGAGTTGAAGCGTTCTGCCAGAGCACATTTCACGTCGTCGTTTTCGCCTGTGAAAAAAAAAGATGCCTTCCTCTTTGCACTGTTTCTTGAAGGCTTTGTTCCCAAATTCTTTTCCTTTGTCTGGATCTGTTAAGGTTGTCTTTGTTGGGTCATTTTCCTGGAGGCGGTAAGTACGTCTTCGGCTCTTTTGCTCTTGACAGGCTGGGCAAATCCGTATCTGGAAAAGACGTCTATCCTGACTAAAATGTACTGAAGAAATTTGTTCTCCTTGGTGTTTTCTCACATGTCTATCAGGTCCAGTTGCCATTGTTTATCTATTCCCCACGTCTGTGTCTTGTGTCTTGGAAAGCGTCTCTTGTTGGGTCTGTGTCTGGTGTAAGATTTCACCCCCTCTAAGACTTGTTCTATGTTTTCCTTTGAGTTTTCTTAAAGTGTTGACATTGTAGTTTAGACGTGCTCGTGAAACTTGCTGGTTGTTTAGGATCGGTGTACAACTTGAGCACTTCTTTCTTCAGAGCCTGGTGTGCCATTTTATTCTGTTCCACCCTATGTTTGTTATCCCCCTAGTCTTAGACAGGGGCGACTGCAAGTGGTGTCTAAGTCTCGACTTCCTAGCTCCTTGACCCTCTGCGAAAAAGTTTCTTGTTTCTGACGTATTTCAAGGATGGATTCACACGCTTCACGGCTTCGACAAACAGGTTGTGTCCCACAGGTTTTCTATTGGTCAGAGATTTCTTTTGCCTGGCGTCAGTCAAAAGTTCTGTTATGTTGCTACCGGGAATGGGTGCCCCAACTACATGTATTTAACCATTTTGGTCCCGTTTGAGCACCTCTGCATTTCCTCGTGTGAGGAGTTGTGTGTACAGTTTCCAAGCGGTAGCGCGATAACTCGAAGCAACGCCTCATATTAATTCTCTTTCTCCGAGGGAAAAGACTGCCTCCTCTTCGTCTCACAGTAGGTTTTTGTTCATCATGTTGATGCAAATTCGACTCATCACCCTGATCACCTCGTCGCTTAACCCTTTGACGATGTGAGTGCAGTCGGGCGTGGAACAATCGGAAATGTGCTTCAACAAACAGTAGTGTTTTCTCAAGAGTGCAACACAGCTTCTTTTAGACCAGTTAGCACTGCTTATTTTCGCTTGTTCTTGACATCCTTCTTGGGTATGAAAACTAAGGTTTTCCAAGGGATGGTTATGCTGTTTTTCACTCTGAGAGCATCAGGTGTAGCTTGCTTAAAGTCCAGCACTACATATGAATGTTTTTCTTATGTCTCAGCGTTATATACCTGAGTGAGAAAAGATTTCTGCCTGGGAAAGGCCTGTTTGCCGATGTAGGATATTTGACTCATGTCGCGAGGGTTCTTGAAACCCATGAGATAGTGGGCATTTAAGCTCAAGGTCCTGTAAGCCAGGTTATTGAAGAACAGGTTTTGTGTGATGAATATCACGCTCAAGTTTCTATGGTGAGATCCTACAGTGAACAGCTTCGTTGCTGCTGCTACTACTACCACTACTACTGATGCCGTTGCTACTGATGCTGTTCCTTGCGCTACTGCTGCTGTGCCTACTGATACTGTTGCTGGTGCTGTTGCAGCTGCTGCTGCTCCTGTCACAACTTAAAAAAAGAAGACGTCGGACCAACTCAAATTTGTCAAGGACGACAACAACCACGGCAACAGCAACAACAACGAGTGGATCATGCAAAAAAGACTCTCCCTGACAATCGACCTTGTACACCAGAGGTCGACCTTATGGAAGTGAAAACTGCAGTGGTCGAATTGGTGGAGTTTTTTCGCAACAAAAAAGAACATAGCTATGAAAAAAGAAAAAAAAAACTTACAAAGTCATCTGTCCTAGGTGTAACACACCTAGACCACCGCGACTTTTGACAGTGCAGAACAGTGGAAAAACTTTATGTCGCTTGCCCACCTGTGTTCGAGAAGAACTGAAGAAAACCACTTCTGTTCCTGAAGTGATAGACAAAGACCCGTCTTACAGAGAAACGTACGAGGACAACTTTAAATCTATAGCTGGGGGATTAACAGTCTTAGGAATGGTGCAAAGCATTTTCAACGTCAGATTCACCTCTTCGAAAAGCAACTCGTTGATGGAGGAAGTCATAAAATGCCTCAGGGCTATGCATGAAAATCAAGTCTACACCTACAGAGTGGCTGTTTCTTTCAGTAGACTTTAATGCAGCATAGAAGAATGGGAACCGCCCAAAGTCATGTGCTTTCACGCCTCTGCCAACAACGCGTCCTGGTTTTATGACAGCGATGACCATAGAGACCCCTACTTTCTCGTGAGAAATGAGCGAGACTTCAAGGACTGCGTGGAACACATAAGGAGTCAACTCAGAGAGGACACGCATCAACCCTCTACCAAATGGCGCGTTGTCGCCAACGTCAATGCCAACATCACCTTCTTGAGAGCTTCAGCGGGGTGGACTCTTACTGTGTAAATTAAACTTGATCTGTTCAGGTTTAAGACAGCGAGGCATAATACACTTTCACAGAGAGCCAAAGAGTAAAAGACCTTACGACGATCATTTGTGTTTCTTTCGATGCCTCTCCTATCACAAGTATCGCTCTCTGAAACACATCGAAGCACTTTTCCACCAAGCCAGAGGCGAACGTGAAAACCTTCAAAGGTGTAAGCTTAGGGGACTTGGCCAGACTAGAGGATGTTTTCGAGGTTGATGTAAGAATGTTTTCTCTCAAATGGTTGGGAAAGAAAAAAAAAGAGTACTGACCGAGTGGTGAGAAGCAATCTGTGTTACAGGAGAAACGTCATGAACCTCAACGTCTACAATTCTCACGTCAGCCTCATAAGGAACATGGGTCAGTACGGTCAAATTTACCCATGCGAGCTATGTCATAAGCTGTTCACTAGCGTTTACTCTCTCACGAGGCACAGGGGAGTGAAAAAGAAGTGCACCAGAGGTACAAAGGGGGCATCTACAAACCAGCCAGATCCGTTTTTCAACTCTTGGATGAGTTGGGCATATAAACCTCCTCGCAGTTGAAAATATACCTGTATAAAATAGTCTTTGACTTTGAAAGTTTCTTCGTGAAGCACCACGTTCAAGGAAAGGAAGCCAACGACACCGTCATTAAAAAAGACCACATGAATCCTTTCGGCCAGTGTCGTTTCGGATTTCCCCGGTTACACCACGCCAGTGTGTTTTGTGCGATGTTCTAACAGACACGACGATCCCCTGGTGCAGTCAGTGCTAGAACACATAAACAATTTAGGTCGAAACATAGGTGCTGCAGTGAAAGACGCTTTCAGAGAAACACTGGACGAGTTGGACGAGGTGATAAAGAGGGAGAAAAACATGGAGCAGAAAGCTTGTCAAATTTTTGACTCGGTGAGAAAAAAAAACGAAGTGTGGAGAAACGGTGAAAAAGAAACTGCTCGCCTACATTGAAAAGGTGCCAGTCATTGGATTCAACTCAGGAAAATACAACCTGAACTTGATAAAGAAAGAGTTTCACTGCTTCTTTTTCGAAATTGGACAAGCAGGAAGTGAAAACCATCAAAAGGTGTAACCAGTACATAGCGGTTTACACTGAGAACCTGTTGTTCCTAGATCTCTTAAACTACCTGGCTCCAGGCTATTCTTACACCAACTACCTGAAAGCCTTCTTTCAACGGAAAGTGGCCAAGGGCTATTTCCCCTACGAGTGGATTAACGATGTGCGAAAGTTGGAAAACAAAGAACTGCCGCCCAGAACGAAAACACTTCTCCTAATGCTGCACCGTACGTTCTGTTAGGCGCGCAAGAAAAGGACGTGCACGACTTGCTGAGAAAGAACCTTGTCGGAGGTCCTTCCATCATATTTCACAGACACCACAGAGTGGACAAACTCAAATAAGGGAGAGAAAATATGGGGTGGAAAGGAAGGTGTGCAGACACATCTTGCGCATGGATGCCAACAGCCTCTATCTGAAGTGTATGGGGGAAGCACTGCTCAGGCTACTACGTGGTACGCTGCAAAGAAAATGACTTTCCAGCAGTCTGCAGTCAACAGGTCAGCTTTTCCACCATGGAATGGTTGCGCTACCGATCGCTCATCGAGGACAAGAAAATACTGCACCAATACAACTACAAGGTGAACATCGGGAGGAAACTCATCAGAGTAGACGGCTTCTCGGCCAAAGACAAGACTGTTTATCAATTCCACGGTTGTCACTTAATTATGTCATTTGACCAAGTCTACTCTTAAATCTCCCGACGGGCAGGTGTGGTTGGAAAAAAGGCCAAGAACACAACTCAAGTCACCATCTACCTCAAGTCATTAGGGTACAAAGCAGTGGAAAAGTACGAATATCAATGGCTGAAAGAAAGAGAGAAGGAGCAGTGGTTGTGAAAAAACCTCCTTGTTCGGTTAGACTAAGCGAAGCAGAGATTCTAAGAGGTGTGATGAACGGTTCCCTTTTCAGACTGATCCAGGTGGACATAAAAATGCTGGAGGCGTTGAAGGAGAAGTTTGAGGAAATGACGCCAATTTTCAAGAACTGTTTGGTGAAAAGGGAAGACGTGGGCGATCACATGCAGAACTTCTTAGAAGCCGCGGGTAAGTTGAAACAGCCTCAACGACAGCTTGTAGGAAGTTATCACGCTCAGAAAATCCTCTTTCGCACGCCTCTCTTAAAGTGGTACATGGAAAATGCTTAATGGTGTCCAAGGTGTACTTAGTTGTGGAATACACATAGGAAAAAACGTTTCTCCCCTTTGTGGAAGAAGTGACCTCAGGCCTAGATGTAGGACCGTGGCCATTTATGGCCCTGCATTCAGCATGATAATGGGGCCAAGGATGATTTCAAAGGGGTATGAATAATGTATCTTTTTACCAGTTTCTGTTATTTTTTATGGTTTTGATGATATCTATACATAAAAAAGGAACATTTATTTACCCAGGAACATACTCAGTATGAAGAATCACAGTAAATATGTGAGCCAGAAAGCAGAAATGGGGGTTCATGCGGGATTTAGTACCTGTTTTAGCCACCAGGGGGCATCACTATGGGCTAGAATAGGAAAAATATGGCTAAAACTGTTTTAGGGTACTTTTTCATGGAGAATTCAATGATTTTTGATAAAACATTCTATTTTGGGTGGAAAGGTTCCAAACAAGGCATGTCAAAAGAACGTTTTTGGGCCTAAATAGGCATTTTTGTTGAATTCTGTTGCCATGGAAACATGATTTTCATTCTAAATAGGAAAATAAATGATCTCATTTGAAGATATGTTTCACCAGGTTTACTATGGTGAAAACAGAACGAAAATACCATTTATAGTTCAAAAGTTATGGGCAAAAGAATTAAAAAATTATGCTAATTTAGTTAATTAGCATAAATTATGCTAATTTTAGATGTATCTCATGACCAATTAGATGTAGAGCTTATTGCCATTCAGGAAATGGTCATAACTACCCATATTTAGCAAGCCATTCCTCTAAGAATAACAGGAGTATCTTCTCTTGCAATATATCACTGAAAAGCTAGTGGTCTGAATTTTAAAGTTGACTTTTAGCACGGAGCACCCTTTCTCCTTGCCTCTACACCTATGTAAAGTAAATCAGGGATTTTGTCTCCAAATGACCATAAAGTGTACCTCCAACACTAAAACATATGTGGACAGATGAGGGGAAAGGGTCCTTCGAGGTGAAATGTGACATTTAAAATTGAAGTTATCAGCTATAAAATGAGGCATCACCCTTGCAGATATCCCTTTTGGTCTTGGAGATATTGCTTCACAAAAATGGAATGACATAAATGTTTCAATATAGACAATAAGCTGTATCATTCATTGTTTGCATTGAATTTGGCTTGTAATTAGCATAATGATTTAAATAATCAATCAAAAATGACCAAACTTTTTCATACTTTTGGGCACAGTTTTGGATCTAGAAATGGTATCTATATGCTTTTTTCAGCATATGAATCATGATAAATCATTCTTTTATTGACATTATTTTGTTTCTATTTGGAACTTTTATTTTGATTGCCATGGTAACACATTTACCGGAGAACCCCTTTTTTAGCCTCTGATAGTAATTTTTGGCCCATTTTTCACATTTATGGCCGTTGTAGCTCCCCCAGTGACCAAACACAGTACTAAAAATCCTGCAGGGAGGGCCCTTTCCCCTCATCTGCCCATATATTTCTGATTTTGGTATTAAATTTCCTAAAGAAAATCCTAAGTCCATGTAAAAGTTCAAAGCTTCCTCTACAAGAAAATACTAAAATGTTAAGGATATGAACCTTCCTTTTCAAGCTATTAGCAATTTCCTGATATAAAATATGTTTAAATGTGGCTTCTCTAAAAGAACAGTAGGTAAGGATAGGTAGAAGGGGGCTACACTCACACCTCAGTAGCACACACAGTCATATCACCTCATGTTCTGCTTGGATGAACACCAGTACAGGGTGGTTATTAATGCAATATAGCATAAATATGACAGCCCAAGGTTTGTATATTGACGAATATTGCACGAGCCGGAAGCGAGTGCAATATCGTCAATATACAAATCGTGGGCTGTCATATTGATGCCATATTGCGTTTATACCACCTTTTCCTCCATTTGTATTAATTTCTTACCTGATATCCACAGAATATAGCCACGAGAAGACATTTTGTAAAAGCAAGCGATACGGCCCGGGTCCGCTCTGCGCGAAGCCATTGTTTTTGTTCCTTGCCGGGAGAGGTACTGCTGTGTTTACACACACTTTTCGTATTGAATCCAACCATGACAAATCGAGAAATTAACAGGTACACATCCTTAGATAGTCTAGATGATCCCTCCATGCTTGATATGTCCGATATCTCTAAAATAAATAAGAATCCATTGATTTTTCAAAACGGTCCAAAATTGTCAGCGTCTTCCTCCTACAATGAGAAAATGACCTATATCTACATCCAGGACACTGACAGAATTTTGTTGACCAAGGAGGCGGGTGGGAATGGCCAGACCGCGACTCTCGTACATTGGAAAAATCAATGGATTCTTATTTATATTGAAGAAAATGAAGAAAATTAGCATGCATTCCTAATCTATGGATCGAATACTTCTTGGGATTTTTATATTATAACATGACAAGGTTGGAATCAAGACGAAAACATAGGACTAGGACCTCAGGTTAGAACTTATTTACTTTCGCATTGGATTTCATCACCGTTCAGTGTGGCGCTATGGCTAAGGCCAACTTGACCTCGAAAAAGTATATCCAAAAATCCCTAAAATGAACATGTGCGTATATGCTCTCATAATGCACTGGTAGGAGAGGGCATAACAGTAAGGCAGGTGTCAGAATAGTGGTATAAGGTCCACTGATCATAGGCAAGCAGGGTCAGAAATGGCCCTGGGTATACTTCTAATGCTGTCTAAAGATATATCCATGTTGATACTCTTGAGTACAGGCTATATTATAAGTCTGGGTCTTCTTCTCAGCCTTGTCTCAGACCTGATCAGCGCAAACACTGTGGAACTTTCTTGTCTGCCCACCACCATCACCTACTACCTCCCTGTGCAAATAGGGTTCATGGTGTATCAGTACGCCCAACTGAAAATGCTGGCCTTCTACTACGACTTCCTACTGGAATTCATAGATGAAAGAAACTTTGAAAAGTGTGAAATGGACACTGACAGTTTCTATTTTGCGTTGAGAACAAAAAGTCTAGAGGAAGCTGTCAAACCTGAGAGCAAAGAGATTTCCTCAGCGAGCGTCATAAATGGTGTGACATCGCTAATCACTCGGAAAGCTACATGGAATGTAAAACCCTGGGGTACACTTGGTTCCCTCCGCCGTGTTGTAAACAATGTCTGGCATTTGACAAGAGAACTCCAGGTCTTTTTAAAGTGGAGTGGGAAGGAGACAAGATGATGGCCTTAAACTCCAAGGAAGCAGAGAAGGGGTCAAAAAAAAAAATGAGCTGCAAAGCAGTGATTCAAAAATGAAACAAATTAACAGCTGAAGACTACAAAAAGGTGTTGCAAACCGAAAAAAAGCGCTATGGTGCCAACAAAGGCTTCAGAGTGGTAAACCATCAAGTCAGTACTTATTTGCAGAAGAAACAGGGATTAAGTTATCAGTATAACAAAAGACGTGTGTGTCAGGACATTTGAAAATCTCTCTCTTGTCTGTTGCACACAGCGAGATCTTGTGTGTAAAAGTAGCATTTTTTGTGAAATTTCCATAACATTATGGTAAATTTGTAAAATGTTAGGTAAAATTGTAAAATCTTTGTAGCATTTCTGCTGAAATAAGGAAAATCTTGTGTATAAAAAGTGGAAATTTAGGTAAATTTCTTTCATTTCGTAGAAAAGAATACCTAGGTTAAAGGTGTGTGTGTAGTGAAAATTTAAAAAAGTGAAAAAATCACAAAAAAAGCCTTCGAGTTGTTTTTCACATGTGTAACAACCAACGTCAGGACAACGATAGTATTATGTTAGCAACATAGTAGAAACATAGGTTCTTACTGTTGCACACCGACCATGTGGTCGGTTTGTTGTGATCATGTGATCATCACATGATGACATCATAGCTCTCAGTTAATCAGAGCATGAGAAAGTAGGTCACATGCCCATATATGGTCACTTCCGGTCTCAAAACTAGGTCATTTCCGGTTCATAAGTAGGTCAAATTGATTTCAGTAGCTGTTTCTATGTGCTGAGTTTACCCCTATATATATATATATATATATATATATATATATATATATATATATATATATATATATATATATATGTACTACTTACATTGAGAGGTGGTTCAGTGCCATTGAGCAGCTCTTCACTGACAGCAGTGAGTAAAGGGTAAGGTCCTTGTCCACGTCGTCCCTCTACATCATCATGTTCCATCTTACACACTGCATAACCACCCAGTCCCAGAGCCTTTAGCCAACGAAACCTGGAAAATAGGTTCACCCCCAGTGGGCCCAGAAAGTTGAATCAATTTATTTCTTGTTGAGAATGACAGTTCCTATAGTAAAGCATAGGGACATCCATCCCCCAACAGGCTTGAAGCAACTAGATTTTGGTCTTCATGGCCCAATTCCTCACTGTGGCATCATTAAAATAGCCTCAGGACCAATCTCAAAAAGTAATTTTGGAGGGATGCTTTGATGTGCTAAAATGAAATATATATATAGAGATTTACTTAAACGTGTCTACACTTACAGTTTCTTCACTTGTGGATCTCTGGCTGTTCCAAACGAGGCCTTTGGCATCTGGCCTTGTTTGAAGAGACAGGGGCCCACATTTGAAGAAACTGGTCATGTTGCCACTTTACCGTGCACCTCTGACTATGTTGGCTATGGGTTGATCGACGCTGATTAGTCAATTATTATAAACATAGAGCTGTTCACCAAAGATGAAGAGATACTGATTTTGAAAATATTAAGGAAACACTCACCTTATTTCGAAAACTTATGGCATTGTCATAGCTGGCCCAGAGGTGATCTTTATACAAGTAAGGCACTTGTAATTGAGATGACCATTCCTCTGTGGCTCCATTATCTAGGGCCTCACACACCTAGAAACGTTAATAAACTGTCTTATCATTAAGGCTGCCACCTAAGGCTGCCACCTGAGATACCTGAGCAACCTGTGCAAAGCGCATTGTTCCTTGGGTTCTTATTAGGGTCTTGTGGATAAGCCTTGGATGTGTAGCTATTGAAATGGGCCTATGTGTCAATTAGGGGACAGGCGCGTCGAGTTTTCATTTTACAGTTCAAAAAGAAATAAAAGATAAGGAAATAAAATAGACAATTAACGATCATTTGAATATAGGTCTATATATTTTAATTTCTCATCCATGTATGCATACGCTCTAAGAAATAACTATTGAATCTACCAGGGATCCTCATAAAACTGAACAGTGAACCACCATAATTACATTACAGTGAAGCAGTGTAGTTTCTACAATGAAGCATTACAGTACACACTGTGGTACATTGTAAAAGGAATCCCTGTGAAAATAATTATGGTTCCCTGGAAACTTTGGGACAAGGTTTTTTAACATTATTTCGACAACATTCTTTTACATCTTACTGTGGATGTCACACACATTTCTGAGTCATGGAGTCACTAGACGTAGGTCTGATGTCTTCATCATGTATTAAAATTAACCTCATGATAAGATAAGACACTAGCTTCACCACTGTAAATCATTTTATCTGATGATCCTTTTATTGGAGCACCAATACCATGGACTTTAGGGTCAGTAAGATTGAAGGAGCGGGCACCCAAAATCGTTCTGAATCACGATTACCATGATATAAGCTCCTATAAGTTCTCGACCTTCTGCTTTAGTATCATGATACACTTTGGATTCACTATACGTCTTACAATAGCCTTTTTTGCATCATTTTGTGACTCTTTTGATTAAATTCAATTGGTGAAGTCTATAAATGATTGGGCTACTTACTGAATTTGTTATGGTGCCGAAGGTTCCACTTTGATTTGGCTCAGGGCTGTGTGTGATGCGAGGTGATGAAGGGTTTGGATGTGTTATATATGGAAATCTTTTATCTTTATATACATGATAACTCTATACATATTTCTATCGCCCATATTTCTATCGCTATACATAGTATATCATGGTGCTATGTGTACACTGTACACACACCCCCTATAGTTACACATACCACTCATAGGGGTCACCCGGACCTCCCTAGCCCACTTAAAAGGGTCTATTTCTCCTCTTTCCTATCCCCTCGGACGTGTGTGCTGCACATATGAGTGGGCACCGACACATCCCATTGTGAAATGTGTAGTTTAGTAGTTCTTGCCATGAATATGACCTTAGCTGTCGAAATGGCGTCCCACTTGGCAAAAAACGTGTTTTAACGTTTGCAAACGTTTTTATTTGGTTTGGATAAAAACGTTATTTTGACGTTGAAAAAACGTTTTTAAACATTTTTTCAACCAATTTTCAACCAAATAAAAACGTTTTTTATTTACATTTCTTTTACGTTAAAAAAACTTTTTTTTAACCTGATATAAAAACGTTTTTATAAAAACGTCAAAATAACGTTTTTTTGAGTACATGTAAAAACGTTATTTTGACGTTGAAAAAAAACGTTTTGCAAACTTAGGAACTAAAATAAAACGTTTTTTTTTGACGTAAAAAAAAACGTTTTTCTGCCAACTGGGGTTAAACACCTATTACTCACTCACTCATTTTCTTTACCTGGACACTCACAAGCTGCCTCACCATGAATAAGGCTATCTGGTATAACGAGCCCCACATCTGAGACATCACAACTGGGTACACCGGATCACCTACATTTGGATCCACACCTGGAGGAGAGACACTCAGATCTCCAAGCCACCTTAGAGGATATTGTACCCCCATCACCTGTAGAAGCCAATACAGTGCCTACCGGTAATACTCTGACACAGGCAGGCACGAACTCAGCCACTACCAGTACCAGAAGAAATACCCAACAACCTTTAGCTTGGGAAAGCCCCGTTGTTGTGGAATCAGACTCTGACACCTCCCTAGACGCCGATTACTGGAGACAAAGGATTGGCTCAGCAATATCTAGGTGGAGGACAGCTTACGAAGAGGGTGTAGGAAGAGCAAATCATCCCACCCCCAGTTTTCCTCCTAGGTACCAAAGGGAAGAAGGCACCACTAGCTTCTCGGCTCACATCAACAGACTCTTAGAGCACGAGTGGCCTACTGCTAACAGTAATCACCCAAGAGCCTACCACCACCCATCCACATCCGAGGAGGAGGAGGAAGACCTGTTTTTCCCCCCACCTGTGTACACCCCTAGAAGTCAACAGTGGACAAGGTCTGTAGACCTACCTGTCAGACCCCAGCCCAGATGCAGGAGAAGGACACAGTCAAGCTCACCTCTCAGGAGGAGATCACCCCTTGGTTACAGACTTCTAAGAAGTGTGGACAGAGCTACCAGCAGATCACACCTAGTAGCCACAACTCCTTTCTTGGATAGAGGAAGCAGAGTACCCTATAACTCACCTCATCTAATTAGCTCGGGAGAGGACACAACAGTAACTTTCCCCCACAGAGCCAATATCACAATGTCCACAGACCAGCCACCACGCTATGATCAGGACGACCTGAGAAGAAGTTTAATCAGGGAATGCACCCAAGCTGTCAGTAACTCCTTTTCTGAGTTACTCGCCCAACAGGTCAGTGTTCTATCCGCTGACATTAAAAACAGTGGACAGGAGCAAAACAACCTGCTTGCCAGAGTAAACCAGAGATTAGACGACATGGACTCCTGGAGGGAATGGATGGAGAGTGAGAGTGCTCTCAGCTCTAGAAGGGCAGAAGAGGCCAACATGGACGTCCTCAAGAGGTCTGAAGAATTCACGTATCAAATGACTCGGCAGAAATATGGACGCTATGAAGACAGACATTTATAGAGTCATACAGAGCCAGTCAACCACCGCTGATACCACGGCAATCAACCAGACCGCCTCCAGCATGGGACAATGCCCAAATCCCCTCCACCACACGCCGCTATACCCTACAGCACCATGCTACAGCTCAATCCAAGCCAATACATTGACTGGGATAGGGTATAGCCCACCTAATGCCTTCCAGAACAACTCCAGCGGCAACACAGCATCTGCCACGCCCAATTCACAAGCTGTGCAGTATCAAACACCGAGCGCTAGTGCAGTAAATTCACACCAGATGGCACCAGGAGTGAACACCCAGTCGCTAAACCCGAGCCGGACTGCCTTAGGTCAGATATTCAACAGTGTTTACACACCTCCAGCACAGGTGCCAAGTCACCATAGCCAAACACAGCCACCTTATGACCCAGGATACCCCCAGTTTCACACCTGCAATGCCTGCCCTTGAAACAAATTCACGTGAATTCACCAGTAAAATCACGTGTTGAACTGGTGTCGTTCCCGTGAATTCCCGTGAATTTTACACGTGAATTCACGGGATTCTGTGAGCAGAAATTCACGTGATATCACGGGATCACGTGAAATGACAGTAAACTCACGTGATATCACGGGAATATTGAAAATACTTTTGCAAATAACCCCCACTTCTAACCTCAATTTAAGATGTGAAATCGATAGTTTGTATTCCTATGATGAGACTTTCCTCATTGTATTTGTCTTTGATGTAGATCTAGCCTTGGAATGCGATCATTTCGATTGATAGATTCTGAGCAATATAGAGATTCACACAAAACTAGACACATTGACTTATATTTTGATTTGAGCCTTTATTTGGGTAATAAATACATCTAGAATGGGGGCAATAAATGGGGAAGGTGGATGGCGCCCATAGGCTAAAAGTAGCTAAATTTTCGCCAGATTTTCACCATGTTTGTAATTACTTTCTCTTTCTAATAGTACAAAGAAAGCAGTCTTATAAACTAGCATAGGGTCCCATGCTAATTTATGAGATATTTATCTATGAATCTACCATAGGGTTATACAGTGTTTTGCCATAATTTGCATGGAATCTCATTAAAGAGTAGCTAATTTTTTGGCTTACTTTCTCAGAATATTTTCATCAACTTTCTGTACCCAGAAAATATATTACCATCATGTGGTCCCATGCACTTTTGAATCGTTTTTCCACATTGAAAATCTCCTGAAAATAATAGAATTACATCATGCAGGCTAAATACTGCTCATAAACCTCCACACAGCCATTCACTAGCCATAGAGAAGTACACATGTGCAGAAACCTGCACAGAGAACATGATTGGCATTAGAGCCATCTACCTTAAAAAAGCCAGCATCAGCATATTGAATAGAGTAAGCTCCACCGCAATGAAAATATTCAGGTTTTTCATCACACATATAGTCTTGAACAGGTAAACAGGATTGGTGCCTAGCCTGTGCTAGATTTATTTCCTAATTTTGCCACAAGGGAGCACAAGGGAGCACAAGGGAGCACAAAGGAGCAAAAGAAAATCAAGGAACCCATTTGTGGGAAAGTTCCATGGTTTACTATGGTGAAGGCAGAAAGAACATACCATTCTTACACCAGAAGTTATAATGAAATAAATGGATGTATTTCAAGGCCAAATAGAGCTAGAACATATTAAGATTGGGGATATGGTTATAAATACTCATGGGTTCATATCTAGCAAGCTATTTCTCTCAAACTATCAGGAGTATTTTCTTATGCAATATAACACTGAAAGGTGTGATCTCAATTTGATAATTGATTTTTAACATGGAAAACCATTTACCCTTACATCTACACTGCTATTACTACCATACATTCTTACATAGAGGATTTGAAGTTCTAGTCTTGGCCACCAGGGGGCAGGAACATAGCATAAAATGCCTTTGCAATATTATACTGTAATACACCATGTATATGGCATGTCTTATATGCAAGAGTTGCCCTTTGGTGCATCTTCTAGATGCAGCAAAACTGGGAGTACATTTTCTCTCTGGGAGTAAATTTTCCCCCAAAGTTTCTGCAATATTCCCCCATCCACATTCAGTGGTAAAGGTGGGTGAAGGAAGCACTGGGATGGCTATTGGTTCTTGAATTTTGAAGATCCATTGATTAGAATAAAATATACAACATTTACATATCCTTTTATCATATTAGAACGGTCTGGGTGTGCCTTAAATGTGGGGTGCACCTTATAGACAGGGTATTGTAACTACATTTTCTTTTGTTTAGAATTCAAGACTGCATGTCTGAATCTTTTTATTCAAATCTACCAAAAAAGGCATGATGAATCCAGGAATCAACAATGCAAGCCTCTCAGTTTGGTTTCCCTAAATAGCCATACTTAATGTATCTTATTTCTGACAGAACATCTATGACAGCAATAAAAATATCATATGGGTGGCACCACTGTGCTGTTTTTCAGCCAGCCCTCTTCTCTGGAGTACCTCTCTTAATATGTGCTATCTAGCAGATTTCATCAAGCTCCTGTGTTGCAATTGACTACCTGCATAAAGAAAACAAAAGTACATGCCCGTGAGTTAAAGTGAATGTGTGGGTAGTAGTTATTTCAAGTGGAACATGAATCAGGGGCATAGGAAAAGGGGCACCAGCCTCAATTATAAAGGAAGTTTATCTGGGCCCCTCAAAATTTGCAAAGTATTCAAAATAAATTTAAATTAAACAAAAATTACTTTTCTACACAAATTCAAATGACCAATGCATGAGACCACTGATAAAAATTCCACTTATCTTAAAACAAGTCATCTAAATAATATTTTTGGGAAAGTTTTAGTTTAAATCAATTTTATTATGGAATGATATAAAATTAATCTACTACATGAATATCAATTTGTAAATTGGGTAGAATGACTTCTATATAATAAACCTCATTAGTGTATTACAAATTATTGGATAATAGATTGTTTTTGTGTGTCTTTGATACTAACAGTGAATGACAGCATTTGCTTTTCATATTGATTTTCATCCATATGTCGTTGCTTCAGTGCAACAAGGTTGTATCTGCATATTTCAAGTTTTGCAGGAGAGGGAAAAGAGGGGTTGCAATCTGTCTATATTTCAGACAAACACATTCTATGATAGTATAGCTTAATAACAGGGTTAGTAAAAACTGTTTGATAGAGAGGGGGTTTGTCCCAGAAACATGAATTGGATGATGAAAAAATGTTGACAAACATTAAAAAACGTTTTATGGTAGCCAAATTAAAAAAAAAAAAAAAAATCTAAATGTTCCCAAAATATTTGTATAGATGTGTAGAGGCAAGGAGAAAGGGTGCTCCATGCTAGAAGTCAACTTTAAAATTCAGATCACTAGCTTTACATTGATATATTGCATGAGAAGATACTCCTGTTAGTTTTGGAGGAATGGCTTGCTAAATATGGGTAGGTATGACCATTTTGTGAGTGTCAATAAGCCATAAGTCCCATTGGTCATGAGATACATCTGTAATTAGTATAATTTATGCTAATTAGCTAAATAAGCATAAATTTTCATTCTTTTGGCCATAACTTTCGATGTAGAAATGGTATTTTCATTCTGTTTACACCATAGTGGACCTTATGAAATGTTCCTTCAAATGGGATCATCGATTTTCTTATTTAGAATGAAAATAATGTTTCCATGGCAACAGAAATCAACAAAAATGCCTATTTTGGCCCTAAAACATTCTTTTTAATGCCAAATATGGACCCTTTCCCCCAAAAATAGAATGTTTTATAAAAAAATCATTGGATTGTCCATAAAAAAGTAGCCTATCGCAGATTTAGGCATATTTTTCTAGCCCATAGTAGTGCCCCCCTGGTGGCTAAAACAGGTACTAAATCCTGCAGGAACCCTCATTTCTGCTTGCAGGCTCACAGATGTTCTTACATTCCCTGGCATAAAATAGAACCCAAGATCTCTTGATATAGAGTCAAATGTGTTACCACTTGGACTATATGTTGATACTTCATTCATTACAAAGATATGCTTATAATCTAAGTGCTCAGGAAGTTATCAAAAATTTGTCAACTTTTGGATATGAATATGGGGAATAATGTGACAAATTACTGCATAATCCTATATAATATTAAAGGTTCTGTATCTCATAAATATGAATGGGTCCCCCACCGGCAGTAAGCTACAAGCCTATCCATTCCTCCAGCACTAGCTGACCCCTCGTTCTGCCCATAGTCCAAGGGAAATGAATCTGTTTACATGTGTTAAGTATGGACTATAGGTTGCAGTTATTATATGTACAAGTGACAAGTAATCAGGGATGGACTATAGTTTGGCATCATATAAATTTTTATGGCCATGCATCAAATACATCAACTCACCAACCTGAACCACTACATCCCAACTCACCAACCATTACATCCCTTGAAGGACCACTAATGCATTAATGAATCATGCCCATCGGTCATCATGATGCTACATTCATGCATCATGACGACCATATGAGTTGATACACACACTGCAAAAGGGTCGGCATAATGCTCCAATTAAGTGTTGGAGAGCATGCAGACTCTAATCCCACCTTACCAACCACTAAAATATAGAACCAGCCTGTACATAGCAGTGTGCGATGCCTACCCCAGTACTGATGACTGTCCAGGATCACCTTGTGCTAAAACTCTAACCCACATTAACAATTACTAAAATAAACATGTATACATATAAACCCAGCCTGTAAAATAGCACTGTGTGACACCTACCAATGACTATCCAGGATCGCCTTTCGTAAATACCTAAAACCCAAAACCACCAATCACTCTGTATGTACCTGAAGTGACCTGGGATGTGTAAAAATAGACACCAGTAAACAGAACAACGGCTGTGTAGGTATAACCAGTCTGCAACATGTGTATTTGTAGCAGTAACTGCTCCAAATATAACAATACTATGTGACTGGGCTCCTAATATGGGAATGACTTGCTTGTTTTCCATTCTAACACTCCAATTAACCAATGCCATATCACTTTGTACTCCTAATATGCACTTCATACATTGGTGCATCATGATGTCCAATGGACATGATGCATTAATGCATCAGAGACCCTTGAAGGGTTAAGAGGTGTGTGCGGCCCTACTGTGGAGGAGGGGGTATGAGAGCTGTCAAAGTCGTGACCATTAGGGTGTGTTACAGTTAGGCCTCTGTGATGTCACATGGTGGTTAGCTGCAGGCAGACATTGGCAACACATGGTTAGGTGACTACACCATGAGTAGAAGCTCCTCAATATATTAGAATATATTAGATAGGATATTGTTAGATGACTATATGGAATGCTCCTATGATTGGTATGTAAATTACATGATTTAACATGTACAACAAGAGATTAAGATCTAATTGCAATGTGTGTATAGTTTTCAGGTAAGTGCATCCTAGTCATCTTACCCAAAGGTCAACTTAATGCATTGGTTTGTTTGCCCATAAGACCCATAAATATTAACAATCAGTAACTGTAACACATCCTATGAAGGGCCAAGTGGAGGGAGGGCAGGTCCTCTGTGTGTGTCTCAGTGCTATGGTCACATGCCCAGTTCTGAAGGCCAGGTGTACGAGTCAAGCTGACCTGTTCACAGTTTGTTAGATGTGCTTGCTACTACGGATAGCATTATTACATAGCTGTAATGGTTAAAGTCTATGGGCCACAAAAACCAAAAAAAATCTAGGACTTTGCAAAGCATGTTGTACAAATTCATTGTTTCTCCATACTATCAATCATTCAGTGATCATGGTCACTGAAAAGCAATTATTCTTTGCTGGGTTTTCACTGGTGGGTGTTAGAAATGTTCATTTCCTGCTTGGGATATCAGAAAAAAATCATTGGCAAATATGTGCATACACATCAAATAACAACTTTAGAGAACCTTTGAAAATTTTGAAAAAATCATATGGAGTAGAAAGTGTTGTCCTCTTGAACCACTTAGTAGGATGTTGCCTCCAGGTCTTCATTGGTCCAACTTCATGCACCTATAAAGACAAATGGTATATCCATTACTCACTAGGTTATGCCAAACCAAACAGAAGGAGGTAGGTGTGGACATAGAGGGAGCTGGGTGTGGACATAGAGGGAGGTGAGAGTGGACACAGGGGGAGGTGGGTGTGGACACTGAGGGAGGTGGTTGTGGACATAATGGGGATGTGTAGGAAGATAGAGGGAGGTGGGTGTGGACACGGAGGGAGGTGGGTGTGGATAGAGAGGGATTTGGATGTGGACATGGAGGGATTTGGGTAGACCCAAAGGGAGGGCGGGTGTGGACATAGAGGGAGGTGGGTGTGGACCCAGAGGGAGGTGGGTGCAAATACAGAGGGAGGTGGGTGTGAACAAAGAGGGAATTGAGTGTTGACATAGAGGGAGGTGGGTGTGGATAATGAGGGAGGTGGCCGTGGACATAGGGGAGGTGGTTGTGAACACAGAGTGAGGTGGGTGCTGACATAGAGGAAGGTGGATGTGGAAACAGAGGGAGGTGGGTGTGGACAAAGAGGCAAATGGATGTGGACAAAGAGGGAGTGAGTGAGTGAGTAATAGATGTTTAACGCCATTTCAACAGCTAAGGTCATATTCATGGCGAGAACGACATTACACAATTTCACAGAAGAATGTGTCAGTGCCCGCGCATATGTGCACCATACACATCCTGAGGGGATAGGAAAGATGAGAAGTAGACCCTTTTAAGTGGGCTAGGGAGGCCCGGGACAAAGAGGGAGATGAGAGTGGACACAAAGGGATGTGAGTGTGAACACAGAGGGATGTGAGGTTGGGCATAGAGGGAGGTGAGAGTGGAGAAAGAGTGATTGATTGATTGATTGATTTGTGTTTTACAGCACTTTAGCGGCACTAAGTGGCTATCCCATGCTTCACAGGTTGATAATTTAACAGAGGAATGTGTCAGTGCCCGCGCATATGTGCACCACACACAGGAGAAAGAGTGAGGTGGTGTGGACACAGAGGGAGGTGGTGTGGACACAGAGGGAAATGGATGTGGATATAGAGGGAGGGGAGAGTGGAGAAAGAGAGCAGTGGGTGTGGACAGAGAGGGAGGTGTATGTGAACATAGAGGGAGATGAGAGTGGACACAAAGGGATGTGAGTGTGGACATAGAGGGAGACGGATGTGAACAAAGCGTGAGGTGGGTGTTGACATAGAGGGAATTGGATGTGGATATAAAGGGAGGGGAGAGTGGACAAAGAGAGCAGTGGGTGTGGATAGAGAGGGAAATGGATGTGGACATAGAGGGAGATGAGGGTGGACACAAAGGGATGTGTGAACACAGAGGGATGTGAGTGTGGGCATAGAGGGAGGTGAGAGTGGACACAGATGGAGGTGGTGTGGACACAGAGGGGGTGGTGTGGACACAGAGGGAGGTGGGTGTGGAAATGAAGGGAGGTGGGTGTGGACATAGAGGTGAGTGGGTGTGGACAAAAAGGTAAGTTGGTGTGGACAAAGAGGTAAGTGGGTGTGGACATAGAGGGAGGTGGGTGTGGACATAGAGGGAGGTGGGTGTGGACACAGAAGGAGGTGGGTGGAGCAAGGAGTTGACTTTCACAAAAAAAGTCCAAAAGCAAAATCAATGTTCAAAGTCAATTTCATTTCATTGCTGTCAAGCTGTCAAGGTGTCAACTCATGAATCCAAACCCACTTGTGACAGGTATCTTTTGGCTTTGCATGGTACACTCTATGTCTTTCTATATGTCTATATCAGCAACTACTGGGTAGCTATTGGTTCCCTCACACAATAACTGATGGTTCCATACCAAGTAGCTGCTGGTTCCAGCATCCCATAACTGGTGGTTCCCACCCACTGTAACTGGTGTTTCCACACCAATCAGCTACTGATACTGGATCCCATACCAAGTAGCACTTGGTAGTCCCATACACATTAGTTGCTGTTTCCTGTACCCAGTACATGCTGGTTCCCACATAAGTAGCTACTGCTTCCCACATCAGGTAGCTGCTGGTTCCCATATAAACTGGTTCCTAACCCAAGTAGTTGCTGGATCCCACACCCTTGCTGGTTCTTGTACCCTATACCTGCTGGCTTTCACATAGAGTAACTGGTAGTGGTTCCCACATCCATTAGGTGCTGGTTCCTGCACTCACTACCTGCTGGTTCCCAAATATAGAGTGCCTGCTGGTTCCCACATCAGGTAGCTGCTAGTTCTGAAAACAGTCGCTGTTGGTTCCCATACAGTAGCTACTTGTTTCCATATCCAGTAGCTGCTGGTTCTGATATAGAATAGCTACCGGTTCCCATTCCTAGTAGCAAAAGAGTGATCTGGATAAATTCTGGATGAAAAAGGTCATATAAGTCAAAAATGGGCAAATTGGGAAAGTTGTGTGAAACTAGGTCATAAGCAGTCAAGATAGTTAAAATTTGTCAAAATAGGTCAAATTGGTTCCAAGTAGGTAAAATTGAATGAAATTAGGTCAGACTAGGATAAATTATGTCAAATTGGTTGAAAATGGGTCAATCAGGTCAAATTCTATCAAATTAGGTCAACGGTGGTAAGAATAGATCACATTGGTCAAAATTAGGTCCAGTAGGTCAAAGTAGGCTAAGGTAGGTCAAATATTGAGAAAATTTGGTTAAAGGTGGGTCAAGAAGGTTAAATCAGGTCAAGAAGGTTAAATCAGGTTAAATCAGGTCAAATATGGTAAAAGTAGGTCAAATTGGTCAAAGGTAGGTCAGGAGGTCAAATCAGGCTAAGATAGGTCAAATTAGGTCAGATAATGGTGAAAATAGGTAAAATTGTTCAAAAGAAGGTCAATCAGGTTGGAGACAGGAATATCTTGTTAGGACACACCAGGATCATAGTACAAGAGTCTGATTTTAGTCTGTACTAAGATTCTGATACCATGCACAGTCTCAGGATGTACTGGGATCTTAGTACACTTGTGTGTGCACTGGACCATGACTCACCTCTGCAGGTGTAGGGGCCAATCAGAGCCTTGGTCACTGGACCATGACACCTACCTGTGCATACATTATTGGGGTGAAAGGTGGGATGGTGAATCCACTCCACTATTTTGTACTTACATTTACATTAAATGATACATTTACTCCCTTATTAAACAACACTTGGCTAAAATGAAAATGTCATTTTGTAGGCATTTATCTATTCTTTAATCTTGTGGGTTCATATTTATTAGCAAATTTAACAAAAAAATAGCAAATAGATTTTATTATACCAGGACTAAGGGGAAATTTATACATATAGCCATTTCTCAGAGAATATTCTGATTTTAGTTCTGTAAAAAAGTGCATATATAAAATATAGTCCCCATGTACTTCAGGTGACTTTATAATTATGTATTTTGATGAAGAAGTTAGAGAAATATGATGATAAAACAGTGTACTAAGTTCTTAGTACACCCCACGATGCAGGGACTATCATTCAATCTTAGGGCGTACTAAGAAACAGGTTAGTCCTGAACCTGTCAATTAGGTAAGGATAGTTCAAATTAGGTCAAATATCTTAAAATAGGTCAAATCAGTCAAAAGTAGCATGATTAGGTCAAAGTAGGTTAGAATGGGTCATATTAGGTCAAATATAGTCAAAGTAGGTCAGATTGTTCAAAAATAGTCATAGTCAACCTTATTTTGACAAATTTCGACATAATTTGACCTAAATGACCTACTTTTACCTATTTCCAGCATATTTGACCTTACTTCACCTATCATACCCTACATTTTGACAAAATTGACCTACTTTTGACCAATTTGATCTATCTCAACCATATTTGATCTATCCTGACCTTATTGGACCTAATTGACCTACTTTTGATCAATATGACCTGTTTTCACTATATATGACCTTAATTGACCCATCCTGACCTAATTGACCTATTTTTGACCAATTCAACCTATTTTCACCATGGTTGACCTAATTTGATTTACTTTGACCTTATCGACCTATTTCTGACCAAATTGACGAGTTTTCACCATATTTGACCTAATTTGACCTATCCTACCCTATTGACCTACTTTTACCAATTAGACCTATTTTCACCCTATTTGACCTAATTTGAACTATCCTGACATTATTTATCTTTTTTTGAACAATTTGACCTTATTTCACCATATTTACTCTAATTTGTCCTATCCTACCCTATTTGACCTGCTTTTCACCAATTTGACATATTTTTCCAGCATATTTGACCTTATTTGACCTATCCTACCCTTATCGACCTACTTTTTATCAATTAGACCTAATTTCACCCTATTTGACTTAATTTCAACTATCCTGACATTATTTATCTACTTTTGACCAATTTGACCTAATTTCGCCATATTTACTCTAATTTGTCCTATCCTACCCTATTTGACCTGTTTTTTACCAATTTGACATATTTTTCCAGCATATTTGACCTAATTTGACCTATCCTACCCTTATCGACCTACTTTTTATCAATTAGACCTAATTTCACCCTATTTGCCTTAATTTCACCTATCCTGACCTTATTGACCTACTTTTGACCAATTTGACCTATTTTCACCATATTTACTCTAATTTGTCCTATCCTACCCTAATTGACCTGCTTTTGACCAATTTGGCCTATTTTCACCATATTTGACATAATTTGACCTATGCTACCCGCATAGACATACTTTTGACCAATATGACCTATTTTCAACATATTTGACCTAATTAGACCTATCCTGACCCAATTGACTTATTTTGACAGCTATTCTTTTAAGAACTCGCAATTACCTGATGTAGGAACCAGCAGGCACTCTATTTGGGAACCAGCAGGAAGTGGGTGCAGGAACCAGCACCTAATGGATGTGGGAACCACTACCAGCTAATCTATGTGGAAGCCAGCAGGTACTGGGTGCAAGAACCAGCAAGGGTATGGGATCCAGCAGCTACTTGGGTTAGGAACCATTTTATATGGGAACCAGCAGCTACAGGATGTGGGAACCAGCATGTACTGGGTACAGGAAACAGCAACTAATGTGCATGGGAACCACCAAGTGCTGGGTGTGGGAACCAGCAGCTACTTGGTATGGGATCCAGTGCCAGTAGCGGATAGGTGTGGAACCGCAGTTACAGTGGGTGGGAACCACCAGTTACAGGATGCTGGAACCACCAACTACTTGGTGTGGAACCATCAGTTATTGTGTGAGGCAACCGATAGCTACCCGGTAGTTGCTGGTATAAACTTTGTTCATATAGAAAGACATAGAGTGCACCATGCAATGCTAAAAGATACCTGTCACAAGTTGGTTTTCATGAGTTGACACCTTGACAGTTTGGAAGCAATGAAATGAAATTGACTTTGAGCATTAATATTGGCTTTGGACTCTAACATTTTTTGTGAAAGTCAACTCTTTACTTCAACTTCAATTTGACCCTTGTGGGCCACTGTAGGAGGTGTGTGTGGACACAGAGGGAGATGGGTGTGGACATATAGGGAGTTAAGTGTGGACACAGAGAGAGGGGGGTGTGGACATAGAGGGAGGTGGGTGTGGACACAGAGGGAGGTGGGTGTGTATATAGAGGGAGGTGTGTGTGCACTAAGAGGGGATGTGGACATAGAGAGGATGTGGATGTGTGAGGGGATGCATGTGGACATGAGGCATGTGAGTGTATGTGGATAAAAGGGAATGTATGTACATAGATGGATGTGAGTGTGGACACATATAAATACAGACATGTAAATATACTGGGACAGAAGGGGAATCTGACCATGAGTGTTGCAATCTACAACAACCCTGCATACAAGTAAAGTCACCTTCTGCTAGGTGCTTGTGTGAGTTAGCAAAATTAGGCTGGCTGGGAATGGGTACACTGTTTAAGAGGTAAGGTAATCAGTACACAAGGTGGGCCCACTATGACCTGGATTGGGAAAGGGTCTGACTGCCTCTCACACTTAGTTGTACAGTAGTAGTATGCAGCTGCAATAAGGAGGGCTATTTCTGAACACAGCCAGTGGCCACACAATTACATGTATAGGTTTGCAATCATGCCTTCAGATGTACAATATCACATATTATTGCAAATAAAGATCCAGCCAAGTACTTAGGATTTCTTTTATGGATCATTGCAAATGCTGGTAAAGTGCTTGAATTAGCATTTATGAATATTGCACACAACAAGGTACAATGGCATTGGTAATATTGAGATACTAGTGCCATTTCCTATTTAGGATTGTAAGTGCCCTTATGAATAGAGCAGCAAGAAAATGGTGACCTTTGCATGTCATAATGAATAGAAAATGGTGAGAAATGGCAAATTTATGCTTACCCACTGTTACCCTCAGTTTTTGGAGAGAGGTCTTGTGTGTAGGTGAGCCAGGTGGAAATGACAGCTGAGGTGGGGCAGTGTAACCCAAACTGGTTGGTCCTGTTGGTGTTTGGGAGTGCTCAGTAGGTATCAGCAGGGGGTGAGGGGGCACAGGGGTGGTTCTATTTCCATCTGATATGTCACGTTCATTTTTCAAATCATACTCAAATATGTTCTTGAGGGACACATGTCATAACATGGTATTTATGTGTTAATAGTCCATTAAATATCACATAGTTATAGTCCATTAAATATCACATAGTTCATAGTGAGTCTATACATGAGGTGTGATGGACCTAGGCATAGACCTGTTACAGTGTATTTTCAATGGATGGAACTATGGCATGCATCCCATATGAAGGAAGTCTGGTGTAAATTTGAGATTTCCCCAAATATTTTCCCCCAAAAATGACACAAAAGAGAGTCAGAAAAGTTTTCCATGTGAGTATCTTGATGCTCATTTTTGAGAAGATTAATTCTTGACACTCAGCAATGATTGCTGATCTCATATAAGTACCAGTGGTTAGTGGGGGTGGGGAGGTGTTAAAATAACTCTTCAGCACTAAGATTTCATAAGTACCTGTCTTGGATATGGACCAGGGGTAAAGACCAAACCAAATGTCTGGGTATTTATTTAGTACAGTGAATAAGGCACAGTGAGATTTTGGGCGCTTTTACATGGTTAAGTAGACAGCACAGACAGTGTTAAATGATGCCAGTATATTTTTCATGGGAGGCTGAGTTTAGATATGCTTTTACATTCACCCATTTATGCCCCAGAAATCCCCCTCCCCATCTGACTAAAATGACCTGTTCTGTAAGTGTGTACCACAGGTGGTTTGCCTGCACCCTACAACCTTGACAGTCTAAATTTAGCTGACTCTTTACTTAGTGCCCATAAACAACTTAGCATGCCCTATAATCATTGAGTGCCTATTTGCCAGGCCTCTAAATGCTACCTAACTCTTTAAGGTCTGCTGATGCAGTAGTGTAACGTGCCCATTGGCTGGCATGTTTTACTGATGAAGACTTGGGGAGTCTGCTTGCCAGCACTTCATTGGGGCATCATGCTGATCTTCCCAAAGCGTAAGCATGATGCTTGAATGTAGCCCTGGCTGCATTAATGCATCATGACAACCAAAATGCATTAATGCATTAGGGTTAGCCCTTAAAGGGTTTAACTCTGTTCAAGACATGTCTAGCAAACATGCACATTTAGTGAGATATCAATAAGGGTCATAATTATTAGAATGGGAGAGTGAGTGAGTAATAAATGTTTAACGCCATTTTGACAACTGAGGTCATATTCATGGCAAGAACTACATTACACATCTTCACAGATGAATGTGTCAGTGCCCATGCATATTTGCACCACACACATATTAGAATGGGACACATAATATTATGATTTAATCAACTTTATGTATCAATTTTGTCAGTAGCTTAAGTCAATCAATTTTCCTTTTTTTTGGGGGGGCAAGGCTCTCCCTCTTTTTTTTCTGCCTCGCTCTCTTTCTATTTTGCTCTCTTTCTCTCTCTTCCCTCCCTCTATTGCCTTCCTCTCTTTCTCCCGTTTCCCTCTCCCTTTCTCTCTCTCTCTCCTTTCCCTCTCTCTCTCTCTCTCTCTCTCTTTCTCTCTTTATATCTATCTCTCTTGCTCTCTCTGTGCCTCTCTTGCCCTCTTATTTCTTTCCATCTCACTCCCTCTCTCTGTTCTTTGGACCAAACCAGGATTCCATGCTCACACAGAGGCCCCTGGTGGACTCTGGCATCTTCACTTTATGCTGAAGAATCAGACTTATGTGTATAAATCTCACTAGAGGGCCCTGTTAAAAACTGGGGAATATCAGGGTAATTCACGGGATTGTAGGTACTATTCCCAGGATCTTCCCGAGAATATGTGCTCACAGATTCACCAGTCGTTCACGGGATTTTCCCGTGTCTTGTTTCAAGGGTGACTTAGGACAATCCACCTTCAGCCAACACACAAGACCCTCAGGCATGATGAATAATGATAAACTCACATCTGCTCAGTTGGGCTCATTTAACAAGCCTGACCCCTTCAACAAGGCCTCCCCATACAGATCTGCAGGGAAGTTCCTGACTGAATTCAAGTTCTTCATCAGAAATGTCCACCCCAAAAGGCCCGACCTACATGCCCTGTGTATACATGTACACCTTCCTCAAAGGCAGAGCAGCTCAGTGGTTTTTCACCAACATAATGGACAAGCCAATTATGCAGGACACAAATGCTGTATATGAAGCTTTCCTGGCCAGATTCGGCACCCCGGACCCACTACCCTTCTCAAAGGTTACAGAAGCAGAAAACAACAACCCAACGAGTACAACGAGGCGGACATGAGCCTGCTACTGTCCAACAGCAGTTTAGATGAGGCTTCACAAATTGACTACCTGATCAATGGCCTCAGACCTGAACTGAAAAATGTTGTCCTCGCCAAAGCACCAAAAACACTACTGAAAGCTGAAGAAATTGCCCTTGAGCAAGAACTGAGTATTCAAGCAGTGAAACTTGCCCAGGCCCATGAAAGCTCAGCCGAGTTATGTGCCGTAGGCTACAACCAAAACAACAACAACCACAGGGACAACAGATCCAGAAGGGACAAATTCCACAACGACCACAAGAAGGAAGATAGGCTGCCCAGCGGGAATTACAACAAGCAGTATGAGAACAAGTACAAAAATGGTTTCCAAGGGAACTCTAAATCTTCCCACAGACCAGCCTCCGGGGATAACAGATCAAGCTCAAGAAACAGATCTGACTTCAACTCACCAGGAAGAAACAAATCCAGGGATAGATCCAACCAGAGGTCCAGGTCATCAGAAAGCAGCAAAAGCTTTGTTTTCATACCTGTGAATGGACAAGCAAATAATTCCCGCAACGTTTTCTTTATGGTACCAGCAGATTTCACAATCCCCGACAACTGGGTACAGCAGTCACTAAACAAATCAAGGGACCCTACCCCCCGCAGAAAGGATAGCAGAAGATATACAGGGTCTCAGTCTGATGCTGAAAGTGACAGCCCCAAGAACAGTCGTGATGATTAGGATTCAGGGGAAGGAACTACAGCACCTACAGTCCCCGCCCCCACCATAAAGGACCCGACCAAACAACCGCCCCCCACCACATCTCATTCAATTGCTGAAGCAGAAGCAAATTCAGTTGACTCTCACACCTCCAGCACCCGATACACAGAACATATGGAATATAAGGAGGACCAGGACTCTTGCACTGACGATGATGAGGACGAATATGAGGACCACAGCCAGAGAACTTCAATTCTGAAGCTGAAGATCAAGTCTGACAAATATGGGCAGCAAGGTAAGGCCATTTTTGTTAACACAGAATTGACTAATGGTGCAGTATCTGTTGACATAGATAACCACTTGTATAGAGCTCTTGTTGATTCTGGCACCTCCCTGTCTTTTATGGCTGATAGAGTATCAAACACACCCAATTTCAGACATGGTAGACACTCTAGACTCACAGTGTTTCTGGCTGATAAAACCCCAGTTCAGGTAAGTCACTCCATGACTTTAGACTTCCTCATCGACGGCCATGAATTTAGAACCAGGTTCCATGTAGTTCCTGATCTAAATCACCCACTCATCCTAGGTGTAAGTTTCATGACTAATACAGAGTGAAAATCTCCTTTGGTCTTTGAGAGAGAGCTCTTAAAGAAACACCTTGAACAGGGCATCATTGAGGAATGTACCAAGCCTTGTGAATGGAACTCACCAGCCTTTTTGGTACCTAAGCCACAGGGAGACAGATCAGTAGCATCTGGGTGGAGAATTGTAGTGGACTATAGATGGGTCAATGAAAACCTAAAGTCCTTCTCATACTCCTTCCCCAGAGCAGACGACCTAATGCAGCAAATAGGCAGAACAGGCGCAAAATATTTCTCAAAATTAGACGTCTACAGTGCCTATCACCAGATTCCCCTAGCAGAAGAATCCAGGCCACTGACAACCTTCTCAGCCAATGGCACGAGATACATGTGAGCCAGCAAGCAGAAAGGACAGTTACTGCGGGATTTAGTACCAGATTTAGCCACCAGGGGGCACCACTATGGACTAGAATAGGAAAAATATGACTAAAACTGTTATAGGCTACTTTTTTATGGAGAATTCAATGGTTTTTTATAAAACGTTCTATTTTGGGTGGAAAGGTTCCAAATTTGGCATTTAAAAAGAATGTTTTTGGGCCAAAATAGGCATTTTTGTTGATTTCTGTTGCCATGGAAACATGATTTTCATTCTAAATAGGAAAATCAATGATTCCATTTGAATGAACGTCCCACAAGGTTTACTATGGCGAAAACAGAATGAAAATACCATTTTTAGATCAAAAGTTATGGGCAAAAGAATAAAAATTTATATGAATTTAGCTAATTAGCATAAATTATGCTAATTAGCTATATATCTCATGACCAATTAGACATAGAGCTTATTAACATTCTTGAAATGGTTACACCTACCCATATCTAGCAAGCCATTCCTCCAAAACTAACAGGAGTATCTTCTCATGCTATGTATCACTGTAAAGCTAATGATTTGAATTTTAAAGTTGACTTTTAGCACGTAGCACCCTTTCTCCTTGCCTCTACACACATGGCTAAAGTTCTTCCAATGGGGCTCAAAACTTCTGGCCTATCCTTTATGAATGTAATGGAACAGTTGCTCATGAAATGCAAATACAGAAACGCTGTAGCATATGTGGACGACATAGCCATTTACAGCCCGTCATGGGAAAGGCACCTGCAAGACGTAGATGAAGTTTTGAAACTTTTCATCAAGGAAAACATAAAACTGAAATCAGAAAAATGCGAATTTGGTACTCCCAAAATGGAATTCCTAGGTTTCAACGTAGACCGACATGGCCTATCACCGCCACCAGACAAGATCGGCCTAGTCAAACCTTCCTCCCACCCAAAAACATCCACGACCTGAGATGCTTCAATGGGATGGCACAGTTCTACAAAAGATTCATTAGAAGCTTCGCCCACATTATGAAACCACTCTATGAAGCAACCAAGGGCACCTTCAAATGGACCACTGAGTGTCAGAGAGCTTTTGAAAAAATCAAATCAGCTATCTGTACCGAGGCTGTGCTCAAATTCCCAGACTATACCAGACCTTTCATCATCTTCACAGACTCAATCAACTACAGTTTGGGAGCTGTGATCACACAGGTTGATGATTATGGTTTCTATAGACCAATAGAATTTGCAGGGAGAGGTTTGACATCTCAAGAATCCAGATATGGGATAACTGACAAAGAACTACTAGGAATAGTTTTTGCAGTGAACAACCTAAGACTACCTAGACACTATAGGCATAGTTTCTTCATGTGAAAGATGTTTTCTCTCGATTTCTCATGAATTATTGAAATAGAGAGCACTCATTTAGAACCCCCAAATTCAGAATTTTATTTTACTTTTTTTTCCTTCATAAATTCCGATTATTTATACCAACACATCACAACTTTACTACCATAATTTAGTGAGTGACATTGCCAAAAATTTTATTTTAATTCTTGGAGGCTCAGGCAGCCATAAACTGGATGAAACTGAAACATAAATTACCCACAGTCACAGCGTATTCTCGGTTTGTGATCCCATCCCTTTGGGACACGCATGCGCCGGTTTGATACAAGCTCAGGGCTCCTCAATACCCTAAGGTATCTCCAAATGACGGCCTTCTGTAGAAGAGCAGCTCTTTTGCATCCTGATTCGTGTTTATACCTCTTTTTACCATTGGTACTGGAATGTTTGGTGAGACACATAATTACATTAACATCCTTAATTCCCGCGCCACAGGTGGCCAGGATAGGGATCCTACAAGACCTGATTTCATCATCAGTATTTCACATACCACCCACCCATAACCACAACAATATTGTGTCATAACTGACCACTCCATCCTGATAGCTAGAGGATCATAATTTGCATAGGACCGACGGGTCCACTAGCATCTATCCAATAGAAAGGCCCCATGCCATTTTAGGGAGAGACATACCTTTAAGGGATGCCCGTGATCGAGAAATAGCCACCTCATGATCAGCATATAAGCCTCCTCCCAACCCAATCTTATCCACTTCACAACAATACACCAAACTTACCAAACCCAGTCACCACATGGAGCAAGTAGCCGGAGACCACAGGGCCAAAATGCCGGGACTGCCATGCAACCAGCCCAGGTAGGGCTTGTCTTATAAATGTGTCCATTTAGTAGTGTCATCAATCGTTCTAGACAATGATGGATTATGCCATCATGTTACCCAGATACCCATTACATGCCAATGGTAGTGTGTGCCCAGAGTGCTTTGTAAAATGGCAATAGTTGAATTTGCAGTCAACTTCATGCCTTTCTATGACGGCCTGACCACTTTAAGTCTTACTTATTAACCTTTTGGCGACACCCCACCCACCCAACACAACCTATCCTACCTTAGACTAACTATTTACTTAATATCATTTAAAAGCCTTAAGGCAACAGAGATAAAACATGGACTCAACTCAGGGTGGACCATCAGTAGCCTTCCAAGCCCACATGGCAATAAAAGCAAGGCCACGGATCTGTTTGGGATCAAACTGACTAATGTGGAGCACTAACTCTTATTTATTGACATAAGCTGCAAAGACCTGAAATTTTCACCTGTTTGGTACAGCGCAAAAGGAGATAAACTCCAGGACCCCACAGTGTCCTCAGCTATCAAAGGCATAACTTTGTAGCAACTACCCGACCCCCCTTGTGGGACAGACTCAGCATATAACTTGCAGTCACGTTGCACTACCTTTTGCACACACACATACTGCCTCAGAGCAGCCCTCATGTGAGCTACCACACCACTACTCATGTGTCAACAGACACAACATTTTGATGACAATGTCAACCCTCAGGCACAGCTAGCAATCTTTAAAGTGTTTAAATTTGCTCAAAATATCGGTCCGGTTGCCCCCACCACTGAATTGAACCGTCTCAAGTAGTCCATATCTTCAAACCAAAAGTCAAGGTAGGACACATCAATTACTAGTTATAGATTAGCCTAGCAAACTAGTCTGTTTAAAAATTAAGCCTACAAGTGTCCTATTGCCAAACACACCACCCAACAAGCGCAATCCCCCCAAACCAATTTGTATGGATCTCCCCCCAGACAATGGTGCCTCACACACCTTTACCTCACAACTAAGCCAAGCAAAAACCCCCACCCCTATCCACCCCCCCCCCCAACCACATGACATGTTACCTTGATAAACAAACTGACCAAAAATTCTCAAACTTTTTTTTTTTTCATAGACCTAAAGCCCCTTTGGCAGCGCTCCTCATCCTTTGGATGATACACATACAGACCTCAGGAGCACAAGGATACATGAGAAAACCAGTATCAATCTTTAGACCCAACTATGGTGTCCTTTTCACAGAACTACCACAAACACTACTGTCAGGATACATGGACTACCCCCTAATGTTCACCTTAGACCTAGAGTTTAATCACACCCTGCAGCAACCTGAAAAATTGGCCCCCTTGATCAAAACTAACGCCCCGAGTTTTGTCACAGAAACAGCCCAGTCTTTAGACCTAATTTTGGAAAATTTATTCTCCAAATCACAGAACTCTCTAAAATTATTAATTAACCTCCTATCCAAACCCAGTCCCCGCACACCTAGGGGAACCCCAGGACAAATCATAGGCGATATTCTACGAGCCTCAATAGGGCTCGGGACCCAGCCAGAAATAGACATTCTTGATTCTGAAATGTCTGACTTGGAGCAAAAATTAGCTACAAAAATGCATGTGGTTGAATTAGCCACACATTTCTTACTAAATATATCTGAATTTAATTACCTAAGCACCTTCTCCAGTATTCAAAATGATACCGACGACACACTGATCCAAATTGGCTCGAAACTCCAGCATTTAAACAATAACATCTCAAACATTCTGTTAAACCTGGAGCGACAGTCCAGACAAGACACATTCTATTCCATGTTATTCTTGGCAGCAAATTCACAAATTGAAACCCTCATAAATATACAAACCGATTTAGACTCCCTATTAGATTCCCTAAACTCCTTAATGGATGGTCAGCTCCCTGCCAATTTGGTCCCTCATGACACAATGAAAATGGGACTTAATAATCTTTCTGATGCACTCCACACCGCCCACAGAGGCGCTATGGTCTTGAATGTACTGCTAGCTTACTATTACAAGAGAAAGGTACACGTGCACTGGCAGAATCAAAACAAACTCCATATCACCGTGCCCATACACATAGGACTACGGGAAAACACCTTATAGAACAGAGGCATTCCCTGTCCCCTTTGACACAACAAACACAGAGTCCACTGGGTATACACTTATACAGAGGCTACCTACATACATAGCCATGTCCAAAACCCACTCACATTACATTGAGATGGACCACACAGACATGGATATGTATGATAACGGTGCTTTTATTTGCTGCAACCTACCCCTGCCTTTGCTATCACCCCACTGCCACCCCACATGTACTTTATCCCTATTTTTAGACAAACCCGACGCTGTCCACCACAATTGCAATTTTCAGGCACACATGACAGCCAAAATTCCCCATATTATAAAACCCATATCACACAGTTCTTATATGTTAATCACAGATAAATCACCATCAGTCCTACAATGCTCTAACTCAGGCCAATTAGAAATTAAAAATGCCGCATACTCTATAGTATCAGTACCATGCCTGTGCTCACTAAAGAATCACGGCATGATAATGCCCAACACAGATTTGTCCTGCGCCCAAAATCTAACATTAGACCCCATTGCTCAGGTGCCTATTTACCTGTCACTTTGGCAGCACTTTGGAAACCCACCAGCCAATGTTTCCGGGGTAACCATAAAACCAACCCGCCCACCTTAAGGCTACCCAACTTCCACCGCCTAAGACGCTCCACAATCAAAAATTGTCTCCCCTATTCAAAGATGTAATTAATTTAAAGAAGGCTGCAGGATCAATCCATGATAAATCCTCAATACTGTCCATAAGCACAATAACACACCTTGGGTATCATCTAGAGTATTCACCATAGTTACACGTGTTATCACCAATCACAGCCCTGCACATGAGAGTGACACACCTAGCACACTTAATCGGTATTCACAGCACCCCAGCAATGGCAGACGTGGCTTCTCAAGGAATTTATCAAAAAGTCCAACTCGGAGTGACCATCGCCCACCACACCTGCAGAGGAGACAGACACCAACATATGGGTCCAGCTACCTGGTAGATATGACGCCATGGTGTCAGTCACAGTCCTTGTGATAGCACTGTTCGTACTCAGGGCTGTCTGCAGGAGGTGCCTCCGGCACTGGCCATAATGAAGACAGGAGCCATCGGATAACACTGCTAAGTTCGTACTCAGGATCCACTCGGAGGGGAGAACCTTCAGTTTCCCCCTTGCAAACATGGTCTACGGCAGAAATCTGTGGCCTGCATCCATCATTGCACCTAAACTGACCTCACCCCGGCTAAGCCCCGGGATGCTACCTGGATGCAGAATGGAGGAACGAGGTCACCATGATCATTGCCGGTCGCCTGAGGACCATCCGCCTAGAATGGTACCCTAGATGCCCTCTGTTCTGGAGAATTCCTCTGGCGCTAATATTCAATTCCAAACCACACAATCTAGCACTGGTTATTGAAGAAAAAGGACAGCCGGACTACCAGCTAACACCCTGTGATGGTGAGTCCTCGGTGAGTTTCGCTCCGATTTCGCCCCTTCGTCCTAGGAGGACATATCAGAGGAGAAAGCGCGAGCCCCAGCCGTCTTCAAGCAAGGACGACTAGGTCGAGCTGGGTCTGCTGAATCCAAAGGAGGTCCAGCCTCCCAAGGACCTGTTCATTTTCAATCCAAACCTGGCTGAGAGGGTCATGTACATGGTTAATGGTAGGTAAAATTTTCGACTCACACTTCAAAAATGGCCGGTTCGGTAGATGACAAAATCGTCCAGGGCCCTACACCTCACCCTCATTATCTAGCGGCCACCCCCAGAATCACATAACTTAGAAGCACCCTAAGGTTATACCCAAATGTCAGTAGTGCTTAGAAGATACCATCACACTTATGTGGGGATGGCAGGTACCCCCTCACACACGCCGGATAATATGGCGGATAACGCCATAAGACACTGATGTGGTGATTACCCCCCAACTCCACCACCCCGCAAGCCCCCCCCACCACGAAAACCCACCTCATAATATCGTCCAAAGCACACCCACACACAACTACCACCAAACCCACTAGGCCACCCAACATCATAACAATAGACTAACACAACAGATCGGCTCACACTGATGCTTATCAACATCAACACCGACTGCGGCGTCTGGCACGACACGTTTCGCGCCACACGCGGCAGCCTGGCGCCATCTTGGTTTCACATCAATTACCGAAATTGATGGACTTCACGGCCGTCACCATGACTACCATCGGTCATGTGACACCCGCATGTGGCGTTTCTATCACAACAACAACATTAACACATGTTCATACTTTGGCATGCTCAGATCGGACTTACCTTAGTAACCGTTCGCCATCCCGCCGGGTGGGATGATAAGCCATTGGATCTGTGTGATGCTGAAAAACAAATTAAAAACCAAATTAGACCAAATGCCCCACGTCTTGAACCCCTAAAAAAAATTTTAAAAGCTCGGAATCGCCATTAAAAAGTCAAAATGCACTTACACTCCGCCAAACATGGTGATGGTGAGGTGGAGGATGGTCCCATTTGGCATCACCAAGTCTACCTCGTATATCTCCATGATTATGTAACATTATGACATCACAGAGCAACAAGTGCCCCCTTTTATAGCAGCCCGGATCAAAACTTTGGCGACACAGGAAAGAAATTTTTTTTTCTTTCCCCACCTTTTTTAAATCCAAAAATAAATCCTCCTTCAATCAGCATCAACATAGTCCCTTTTCAAGACACATAAAACAGGTAGAAGTCAACCTGAGCAGGTCATACCCGTATTAATCCCCATAACTTACCTGACCTTCGCCATCTTGGTACAGCGCCAGCTTGCTACCACCACCTGGTGGAATTTAAAAGAACTAACCATAGCTTCCCTGGATACAGGACCCGCGCCAAGCCAAATGAATCGATTGAGCTCTGTACTTATGTTTTATACGTTGACAAAATGATATTGGCCTCGCGTCCTTTTTCTGTGTTAACTACGGCCTGTTTGCAAACCATGACAGATAATCTGTGGTTGATGAATTGTTCTCTCTTCCTGTTGTTTTCTCAGCAGGCCCACCGCCGGACACAGCCACAATCCCGTCTGCACACCGTGCCACCACAGACTCAATAGCTTCACCTGCCCCTGTTCCTACAGCAAAATGGTCCCCATTAACTGGAGGAACAGCGCAACATATTCCCCACCCAGGACAGCATGGAGGCCCATGCCTGCTCGATGAGTTTCTCCTGTCGAGCCCCCAACGCCTACAGACTAAGACAGTGGAGACTCAACCATTTCTGAGGCTGGAAACCTAGCCTTGGTGATGGAGGACTTCGCAGACTTCTCACTCTCCTACAGGCCTATTAGACAGAGGACTAGAAGGAGGGCAGAAGGCCGTTTCATGAACTCAAGCGCCCAACAGCATGCAACCTACCACCCAACAGCTTCCATGCTGGAAAGCACTTCAGGAAAAGCAAGTGACAATATTCCAATAAGCAATAATAAACTTTGGACTATATGTTATGTTGTGGAGACACAAACTTTCCCCGACCCCCCATACAACCACCCAAGAAAATTATTTTTGAACAAAGACTGACTCTTTATTTTTTTTTTGTAAAACAAGGTCAACCTTTTCTTATGCCTGCAATAGATTGGCAAACTCTTATGATCTTATAGGTGATTTTTATAACGTGACCTTTTATAATGTCACCTTAGATGCTACAAGATCAGCCCCATTCGAACACCTTTTTCAAGCTCAACTATGTATTGTATTTATGAGCTTTAGTCAGTAGTATAATTAAGTTCACATTTACCCTTAAGTTCTCAAGTTTGGCACAAACTATGTAGAGCAGGGTCAACAGTCAGATCAAATACTACCTCGACCCTGCCCTACATACAATCTTCAATTTTTTTTTCTTCCGACAGCCAGACCAAATACGACCTCGGTCAATTTTTATATACAAAAATTACTGGCTAAACATGTGCCCTTGGCAGCTTGAAGCTTGGGAAACTCCCAACCTTGGTTCGACTTCCTGGTGCCAACTCCACAAACTGTGTAAATAATTTTTTTTTCTTTGTTTTCTCCGTACATCATATTTGCAAATACTCCAAATACCTCAGCTTAGAAAGAATGTATTTTTATACTCCAATGTATCACTATATAGATCATGACAAGCTCAGGTACAAAAACAGTATTCACGATGTGCCAAAAATATATGTACCCATTTATTCTTGTAGTAATAAGTATCATAAGCCTTCTTTGATCCACCAAGGTAATAGCATGCTACCTGTATCTCTTATTTTTACAGTTCCATAAAGGAACCTCTATGTATACCTATTTTATTTTTATACTGTATTTTCATACCGAACACCCCTTTGTATCATGTATCTTGTATGCATAATACCCTAAATTGTCAATAGACTTGGCAAAGCCATTATTATTAATGATTTTCTTCCCTTAAACCTTGTGCAGAGACGAGTGGGAATGTGGGGATTTGTCAATGGACCATTCTGGGTATTATTCATTATTTTACACATTTATCAAATACTTCGCCACACACGCTCAGGACCTGCTCACAAGCTCACAGCTCATTCCCCCCCCAGTGTGTACAGTGAGCTGCTCTTACATCACCCATACCAAGATGTTGTGAGAGCCAGACCCATCCTATTTCTGGGCACTGACTCACTGGGAGTATCACAACATACCGACATACCTGTGGACGCATTTCTAGGATGCAGGGAAATTCCACGATCTCCCTTCATCCTGATTGGTCCACTTATAAATAGAATCATTACCAGGTATGGCGATGCGTCAGATCTGACCAGACCCAACCAGATCTGACCTGCTCCTACCGGTACATTTCATCACCCTGTGAGCTGCTCACCTAGGTTTATAAGACCGGTGAGCAGCCCCCAGCAATCATCCTTTCTACTTACATTATCCCACGCACAACCTCCCTAGTATCTAGGACCTACGACAGGTTGAGCTACGAGCTTAGGGGCAGAGCCTGCACGCTGGCAAGTGTATCATTGTTACCACCTATATGTACACTCTGTCATCATGCAATAAACAAGGATCAAAGAACTTCTCTGGATTCAGTGTTCATTACAACATCGACTTGTAACGGTTCGTTGACAGGTACACTATTAACTGAAAGATAGATGCCATTTGAAAGAAGTTAACCCAGGGTGGTTGACTTAAGGTACCAACATGCCTAGTGGTCGAGTCAGGGGCGAGTTACCCTAACTCTGATATCAGATCCTAAAACAATGATGTCAATGATAATAACTCAGTTATTCGACTGACCCTATAGAAAACAGGGATGGTCCTGGAATTTTTCTTTTTTTATTTTGTGAATTTTTAACATTTTTTGGCAATTTTTAGGCATTTTTCCCGTGATTTTCATATTTTTCATCAGTTTTTCGTGGAGCTTATCTAGGTCCTTATCTATTGGTATACAGTTCATAATGTTCATTCATAGTTTTTTGTATGAGCTTCACATTCCTTGTTTTTTCATAACTCTACTGTAAAATCATAGAATCCAACATGTCTGCCCATACATTTCTATACAAAAAAAAACAAAAAAAACAAACAAAAAAAACAAAAAAAACAATCCAACCTACCGACTCTAGATATTTGAGGCATGTAACTGGAAACACAACTTTATTTTTTTTTGCCCCAACAGACCCCTGTTGTAAGAAGTACATGTATACCTGTACGGCATTTAGGCACACCCACTCATGAGTACGTACAATGTTGCAGTAATGTTCTTTTGGGTGTGACCAGTAATTATTGAACCGTGTTATGTCAATAGACTTACTGAGTGAAGAATGTCCAGGACGAGCGGTTGTGTGCTGTGTTGGGGATAATGGTGAATCCCTATAGTACTAGTAGACCCTAATGGGACTGGTAACTGTTACAGATATTTGGGGAAGGGCAATTTTAAACTTTCAACTTGAAAGTGAGTGAGTTAGTGATGGTTATTTGATGCCATACCGTTTCGACAGGTGATGTAATATTCATGGCGAGGAAAGTACACTATATATCAATTGCTGGATGAATGTGTCTGTGGCTGTGCATATGTGCACCAGACACACAAGGGGGGCAGAAACGATAAGATTAAAACCCTTTTTGTAATGGGTTAGGGAAGCCCACCAGCAAAAGAAGAAAGAAAGAAGAATAACTTGATATTCCCTAGAGTCACCCTACACACTGTAAAATACGCAACACTCCCTTGGGGTTAATTACACTCACCCACAAAGAAAAAATGCCGTGTGTCTATTTGGCAGGTCAATATCATCCTTTATATAAACTCCGTTCTCCCTCGTGTAGCTACTAACTACCCCACCCCTAGGTCAACCATTCCATCTATGTACCTGGTCAATATTGAACATTCAAGTGTGGACAGGCCGGTGACTAAGTCAACTGTGTCTGATCGACTGGTATACAGATAATGTGCCAAAGGGCTGGAATCCACATGAGCAAATTTTGTATCTAGTACGATCAGCACTATTTCTCTTTGAATATTCAATGAAATGAATCCACGTTACCTCATTCTGATAGAACAAGTTTGTTTCACCTCCTTAATGATTAGAGGAAACCAGTTGCATAAACCAGGGTTTTTGTTAGTTTTTTTTTTGAAATCGTGGTGGCTACCAGGCTTAAGGGGGAGGGGGAAATTAACCGTGTTGTGGTATAACTGGGCCCATGCTCATTAATGTGTAGCACCTAATAGTGGGGCCATGGAGGCAGTGAGAAGGTGTGGAGGAGGAGGGATGCTCTACCTGTTCCTGTGTTACATAGGTAGGTGAATGGTATACTAGTGTTATGTACTTGCTGTAATCGAAGGTCTATATGGCCTAAGCATTATTACTCTGAAGTTCCCAGCTGATCGTATACAATAAAGACAGAGGTACGCAACTCTAAGGTGTGTCTGAGGTATGGTTTTTCATTGGATTCTTTCAGGGTATCGAAGAACCACATAACCAGATCATTTATACAGTACATTCTCTCTCTCTCTCTCTCTCTCTCTCTCTCTCTCTCTCTCTCATATATATATATATATATGGGTGGGGCTCCAGAAAATGTCCATTAAGCAAATTTGTCATGTTTTCTTTAATAACTCTGTAATAAGATCATTTCAGGTGATATGAACAGCATGGTTACAAAGATCTCAATGAGTACTTATGTAATAACTAAGGAATAAATTATATTTTTCCAGTTATTTTCTGAATTTACCCATATTTTGCTTGAAAAATACCGAAAAATCCATGTCCCCTGAGAAAAAATGATTTTCATTCAATTTTTTTCTCTATTCACATTGTATTAACCCATTTTGCAATTAATACAACATATTTTAGAGACCCTTCTGTACATCACCGTGAATTTTCAAGAAAATTTTCAAATTTTTTCATTATCTGATGAAAATCTTTAAAAATAGAGTTTTTCTCATAAAATCATGTTTTTGTTTTAAAAAATGTGTTATGTATATGAATAGAATGCGTTTGAGGTAGTTTTTTGACAGTATGTAGAAGTCTGACACCCACATATTGGAGCAGATATGCAAAAATCTGAATATTTTACTGTTTTCTCTCCATAAATGAGGCCCAAAGAGGGGTAGAAAAATGACCCTTTTAAGGCTATTTTCTTTGGGGAATAATTTATTATATAAATATAAGGCATATAAAGATGAAATTCAGTTGACACTGTGTGTGGTGGGGGCCTGGAAAGGATCTTGCCATTTGATTCCGGAAATTCCACTTCAAAGTATGATAAAAGACAGAAAATTGAAAATGTTACGTTCATCAGATTTATGTTACGTTCATCAGATTCACATGGATGAATTACCTCTAATTTGCCTAATTCTTCAATAATAGTTAAAACAAATATCAATAGGGTACCCAAGTAGTGAACTGCACCAGCTAGTGTAAGAATTTTTTCAATGTAGATTATTGTTTTGCTGTAATAGGAATGCAATCATAAATGTTACGTTCATCAGATTTATGTTACGTTCATCGGATTTATGTTACGTTCATCAGATTTTTGGTGTTACGTTCATCAGACTGTTACGTTCATCGGATAAACTGATGAGAGCATATGTATGGCATAAATCATCCATGAAGAAAATTTTAAACAACCAGTAAACCTGAGAAAATCAACCTAATCAGCATGGGATATGAATTTTCCAGATAGATATATTCTTTAATGAGATATTTCATGATTTTCCCTAAAAATGTTACGTTCATCGGATTCAGGCTAATGACTTATCAAAGATAAAATCCTTTATAATGCATAAGTAGATCAAAGAAATATCTTTAGGTATAGCTAATAAAAGTGAATACAATCATTTCCAATTGTCATTTAGTGGAACATTGTTCAATTTTATATTTTTTTTGTTGTTTACAAGAATTTTTAAATGAACTTAGAGCAAATCCATCATTTTCTCAATTTACCTGATATTTTAAGCATGACACAAGATATGTGGAAACGAAGGAAAAATTTATATATGATATTCTGTGCATAGAAGAGATACATCTCTACCAGGTTCCAGTGAATATATATCATGGTATATTGTTTGAAAATCATTTTTCCACAATTTTATCTCATTTAATCAAATCTGATGAACGTAACACCCCTCTTAATGCTTAAAATATATGCATTTTGAGCTAAAAAATAGAAAATGATGGAAAAATCCCAACTTCACAATATTTACCATTCTCATGGCTTATCACCTCGTCCACAGACATGTAAAACTATAGAAGTCTAAGGGTAATTAAAAAATTTGATCATTTTTTCTCAAAATTGGACATTTTCTGGAGCCCCACCCATATATATATATATATATATATATATATATATATATATATATATATATATATAATGAACATACCCGTCTGATATTACGATAAACATTGAAATCCCAGAACATGAATACCAATGAGTGGATTGTTCTGTTCAAAACTAATTAAATGAGTTGTAAGTTAAAGCATCTCAGTCCATGCTTATAAACGCCAGTTTGATGTAAGGGAATTTCTTAGAGTAGGGTAAGTCACCCCTGACTCGACCACTTGGCATGGTGGTACCTTGAGTCGACCATCCGCTCTTTTTATAGATAATTTTCATTCTCCATGAGTTCTGTTTGGGCAACTACAGGGACTCCATATTGTAGTTAAGGGTACACTATTAACTGGAAGATAGATGCCATTTGAAAAAAAGTTAACCCAGGGTGGTTGACTTAAGGTACCAACATGCCTAGTGGTTGAGTCAGGGGTGAGTTACCCTAACTCTGATATCAGATCCTAAAACAATGATGTCAATGATAAAAACTCAGTTATTCGACTGACCCTAGCAAAACAGGGAAGGTCCTGGAATAAATTTTTTTTTGTGAATTTTTAACATTTTCTGGCAATTTTTAGGCATTTTTCCCGTGATTTTCATTATATATATATCTTTTATGTGAAAAGGGTCTTTAGAGTGAGCGGCATAAAGTCCTGCTCACACTAAAGACCGTGTCATATTTTACCAGCACTGTTTGTGTGAGATTGATTAGACCATGCATCCATATTCAGCTGGAGAGTGCTATTAACAGGATTATTGTATCATTCTTCACTACATGTATAACATGAGAACTGTGAGGATTAATTCTGTTTAGATGCTTTGATTCTAAATGATTTTGATTTGTATCCCCCCCCCCCCACACACACTCTTTATGTACAAAACAGAGTGCCCGTATGAACCAAGGTACAATGTGATTGTGAATTGACGATTGTTTTTCTGTGTCAGTTTCCATGGGATGGCTGACCCAGTATTACCGGTGTGAAATAATATGATGTATTGCAGCAATCAACAATACATCGCTTAACAGCAACCTTAGATGGCGTTATAATTATATACGACAATAAAATGTGCTGGGAGTATGATAATAAATGCAATGTTATATATTCTGACTTTTTGGGCCTATCTTTGTCTCACTCTTGACAATGTGGTAGGTGTTCACCTACTACAGACGTGTAGTAAGCATATTACAGATAATATCCCACCTGCAATTTCAGGTTCCACAGGGGGACAAATGACTGTGGACTATGACTGGGCAGAAATGGAATGTCCAGAGGAAAACACTGTCATGATGAAAATTGAGGTCGGTGCACAAGTTTCATTTCCAACCCCAATTGAGTACAATACAAAATGACATAACCAGATTTAAGGTTTAAAAAATGAATAATGTGATCTATTTTTGAGACATGTTGATCGAATCTTTCTGCATATCTTGGTGACCGTTTGAGACCCCATCCCAAACGCATGTTTACAGAGGACTAAGATAAATAAAAAAAAAAAAGGGGGGGAGAGGGAGGCCAAAAAGTCTAATCTATAGGCTTCTACTTTTTCAGGTGCCATGGGGAGTGGAGGGCCGTGCATACAGGACCCTCCCACGTGGGTTAGAGATAGCACCCTCCAAGATAACAGGTGCTGGTTTTGGTGTCCTAGCAGAAACCTTCATCCCCAAATTCACCTGGTTAGGAGTGTATGATGGGGAGATTGTTAGCCTGAATGATGGAGAACATACGAGCTGGTATACATGGCTGGTAGGTTATATTCCTAATGTGTGTTTTCTTCTATGTAAAATTTTTTTTTTTTAATCTTATGGACATAATTCCTTTCTTTTTAGATCTAAAGGGAGACTTCAGTCAGTCCCATGTTCTCTTTGGTAGTAGTAATTTGAATCTTGAGTAGCTTACTCTAACCAATGGTGTACTATTGGAAAATAAACCGTTATTATAAGATAACCCACTCGTGACTGTTAATGTGGTATTCGAATGTTTAGTTTCTGTAGTATTATTGCATTCATGAATGCTAACAGGTTCATTTGTGTAATATGCAATTATATTCATGTTAACAGGTTCACAGAGATGGTGACAACACTGCCTATATTGATGGATTTTACTTTCATCTCAGCTCCTATCACCGCTACATCAATGCACCTACAAGACATATAGATGAAAATGTCATAGCAAGGGAATGTTTTGGTCGGATGTATTATATGACAAATAAGGATATTGTACCTGGGGATGAGCTCTTGGTATATTATGGACATAAATATGCAAAAAGCCTTGGCATTGATCTGAATGTTTATTTTGAAGTCCCCAAGGCCCTACTAGAAGGTGGCCTTGATTTGAATGATATGGACCATCGGAGTTCCGTTGAGGGAGAGATGATCGACCTCTTCGATTTGAAACATCTTTCACCAGCATGGCGTCCCAAGTTTCTAAATAGAAATGAAAGAGAGGAGGAGTGGGAAGCACGTGAAGAAGAGGAGGAGGAAATAAGTCAAGAGGAGGAGGGTGCATTAGATAAAGAGCAGGAGGAAGACGAGAGTGAGGGATTATCATAAACCAGGTTTGGGGATGATGGGTGAGGATTTTTTTTTATTCTAGCTAGGTGCCATAAGGTCAAAACAATTTGTGTCGGACAAAAGCGCCAAAGTTGGTCCCGCAGGATACCGATGACGGCGGTCTAGCTAGTCCTGAGGACTAAGGCGTCTGCCGCGTCTGCGCTGCCCCTGTTTGCCGCGTATGCTGCAGCGGCCAGCAGCAGCCACGCGCCGACATCTAGTCCTGGGGACTAGAACGCTACTGTGTAGTCCCAGGGACTATAGGCTTTGAATCTAAGTAACAATGCTGAAACTTCTAGGGACTAGATCTCGATGCATGCTCATGGGGAGTCAAGGTTTGGTCCTGGGGACTAGAATTTTAGTCCCTGGAGCTACTTTTTAGTCCCCAGGACTTGACTTGTAGCTTCAAAGCCTGTCTGTCTAGTCCCAAGGACTAAACATATAGTTCTAGGGACTAGAACATAATCCTTGGGACTAAGATACAATCCTTGGGACTAAGGCCTTACGTTTTATTTTTACGACCACATGGGTACGCCGAACAGCCCTCGGTGCTAGAAAGACATAGTCCCTGGGACTAAAAACTTTGTCCTGAGGACTAAAGATTATAGTCCTCAGGATGATATTTTAGCCCTGAGGAATACACATCTAGTGCTAGTGACCTAGTGCTAGTGACAAGAGACATTCCTGGTGATTGGACGTTAGTCCTGAGGCCTACAACTTTAGTCCTAGGGACTTAAAGTGTAGTCCTCGGGCTAGAAGAATGGTCCTGAAGGCTAAAGACGTAGCTGCCTGGTCCTCAGGACTAAAGATGTAGTCCTGGGGACTAGAGACATAGTCCCAGGGACTACTATTTCAGTCCAGCCGGTCCTGAGGACTAGGTCTTAGTCCCGAGGACTATCTATATCTGCCAAGTCTCAAGGGGTAGGTGGGATGTAGGGTCTTAGTCCCAAGGAATATGCTCTAGGACCATAGGCCTACCTTCAGTCCTTTAGTCACCATTGGACTACTTGTAGTCCCAGTGACTACTGTGCAGTCCCAGGGACTAAAGATACAGTCCTGGGGACTGCAACATTGTCCTTGGGACTAGAGACACAGTCCTTGGTCCCCAGCATCGCATTTTTATTAGCTATAGTCCTGAGGACTACCACTACACCCGCGCACCTATGCGGGCGGCTCGTGTAGAGTCCGCATATTTAGGTCAGCGCAGACGCGCCAGTCACCTTAGTCCTCAGGACTAGCTAGACCGCCGTCATCGGTATCCTGCGTTGGTCCCTGTGTAGTGTAAGATATCATTCAAAAGAGTTTTAACTCTATTTACATGTTACATATACCATTTTATCATCGGCAGAGAACTATTTGTATGATGCTACTTTACAATAAAAGTGAGTAATAGATGTTTAACGCCATTTTGACAGCTAAGGTCATATTCATGCCGAGAAAGACATGACACATGTTCACAGAGGAATGTGTTGGTGCCCACGCATATGTGCACCACACACATCCGAGGGGATAGGAAAGGAAAGAGGAGAAATATACTCTTTTAAGTGGGCTAGGGAAGCCCTACAATAAAAGTACAACCCCAAAAAGGAGAGTTTCTTTTCATATCTAAATTTGATTTGATCCAAACTCACGGATAGGAAAATCGATTTCAATCAGAGGTATTTACTAATCACGCAAATGCATTTGTAAGTGACTTTGTTATAAGTGCACAGTTCCACGGTACATATCCTTCCTGATAAATGCAATGTTTGGCTGGATGAAATCACCAGGAGACTGAGTGGGGCCTGGTCGGTGGCCTGGTCTCAGCAATTGGGGTTATTCTTTTAATTTTTAGATTGCACATATCATCTTCAAAAAAGGGGTTTTAATGGCAAAAGAAAAGAAAACAGAAGCGGTCAGCATTTGTTGGTCTACATTTTTTGGGGGGGGGGGGTGTCAAGGTTTCAAAGCACTTAAAGACTGAAAGGTCTAAAGGCTTTGGTCATTTTATCATACTTAAAGACTGAAAGGTCTAAAGGCTTTGGTCATTTTATCATACTTAAAGACTGAAAGGTCTAAAGTGTTTGGTCATTTCATCATACTTAAAGACTGAAAGGTCTAAAGGGTTTGGTTGTTTCATCATACTTGTGCATGGATGCTATTTCTCCCATAATCTTTTCATGTTTTGGACCTTTCTATTCTCCAATGTATATGCTAGAAATATAACCGTGACAATCTAAATGGTGCTAAATACTGCCAAAAGAGTTACAAGAATGGATTAGGCTATTACCAAAAACACCAAAAAGTTATCATTAAAAAATCTGGATTACATATAAAGAGCTGAAAATATTGTTTCTGTTATTAGAGAAAATTCTGAAATTGCTTCAAGCAGATTTTAACTCGCATGGGTCATTCTAGGCATTGTAAACAAAGATAGGGGGGGGGCGTTATTTTGCACAAAAGAACTGTATTTCATAAAAAATGTACTTTTGGAATGAGATCAAACATTATAAGGTAAACAACAATATAAACACTATGAATAAGGTATAAATACTGCTTTATTCGAACAAGTAGTTTTATAATAATATGCACTTAAATAAGCACTCTTACTCAGAATCCATGCTTTTTTTGTTTGAATAAGTCATCTTTTGGTGGGTTTCATGTTTATGATGTGACTCGGAGAGAAAAAAAGGGTTTATTTCCTCTTTGAACGAAGCATACGTTTCAGTAAGGCAATGAGGGCTTCATTACGTTTCTGAGGTCTCCCCATTGAAAATCTTCCTGGTCCCTGTTGCTGCCCATACTGACCCTGCATTCCCTGCATTTGCTGAGGGGGTCCTTGATGCTGGCCATACTGACCCTGCATTCCCTGTATTTGCTGAGGGGGTCCTTGATGCTGGCCATACTGACCCTGCATTTGCTGAGGGGGCCCCTGCTGCTGCCCATACTGACCCTGCATTCCCTGCATTTGCTGAGGGGGTCCTTGATGCTGGCCATACTGACCCTGCATTTGCTGAGGGGGCCCCTGCTGCTGCCCATACTGACCCTGCATTCCCTGCATTTGCTGAGGGGGTCCTTGATGCTGCCCATACTGGCCCTGCATTTGATGAGGGGGCCCCTGTTGCTGCCCATAATGACCTTGCATTCCCTGTATTCCTGGCATTTGCTGAGGGGGCCCCTGCTGCTGCCCATACTGGCCTTGCATTCCCTGCATTCCTGGCATTTGCTGAGGGGGCCCCTGCTGCTGCCCATACTGGCCTTGCATTCCCTGCATTCCTGGCATTTGCTGAGAGGTTCCTTGCTGCTGCCCATACTGGCCTTGCATTCCCTGCATTTCTGGCCTTTGCTGAGAGGGCCCCTGCTGCTGCCCATACTGGCCTTGCATTCCCTGCATTCCTGGCATTTGCTGAGAGGGTCCTTGCTGCTGCCCATACTGGCCTTGCATTCCTGGCATTTGCTGAGGGGGCCCCTGCTGCTGCCCATACTGGTCCTGCATTCCTGGCATTTGCTGAGGAGGCATTTGCTGTCCATACTGGTCCTGCATTCCTGGCATTTGCTGAGGGGGCATTTGCTGTCCATACTGGTCCTGCATTCCTGGCATTTGCTGAGGGGGCATTTGCTGTCCATACTGGTCCTGCATTCCTGGCATTTGCTGAGGGGGCATTTGCTGTCCATACTGGTCCTGCATTCCTGGCATTTGCTGAGGGGGCATTTGCTGTCCATACTGGTCCTGCATTCCTGGCATTTGCTGAGGGGGCATTTGCTGTCCAGCCTGTTGAGCATTACCTAAGCCTGAGCATATAGGTCCCTGCTGGTTGTCACACTGTCTCGGTCTCGCTGCATTACTGTGGCACCAAAGATGACGATTTAATTCTACTTCACAAGCGAACGCCTGGATGCACTCAGAGTCAGTGGTGTTATGGAATGTCAGGAGTTCTGTGCCGGCCGCAGTCTGACGACCTGTGAGAAAAAAGAACACAATTATAAATACACATAGCTTTGATCTTTTTGGAGACATATTTACATTATCAATTCCACAATATTTGGCACATGTTTCTTCTCTCCTCCGAGTTCACAAGAAAATATTACAAGATACTTTTCCCATGGGATTTGATAGAGGATAATTCCCTACTGCTGTTTGAAATATAAACATAATTCTGTTTGTTGGGGCTCGAAAATCAACCTTCTTAAAAGTGAACCACGATGTTCAGATACCATACATTGATGTTTTGTGTATCTACTCTTCTCACTCTCATCCTCTATGGCTAAGTTAATATTTAAAGGAATCACCAAAACTTTGTCCAACATTTTACTTTGAGCTCACATAATGAGTCCACCCATTTGACACACATCGATTTGGATTATGGATTCATATTGATTGACTAAAAAGCTTAATAAGGCAGTCTTTGAAGAAAATATCAACTGAATCGGTAGGTTCTGCATTGTCTCCCATGGTAATCTCAGTATTCATTTTATTATTCCTTGGTTAGAGCTTGATTCAAAATATTTATATCGTTATCCTCAGGGATCTTGAATCAAGCTACGAAAGTACATATTATGTGAAAAAACAACAATTTGTTAACTTACGCTGCATGAATGGTGGTCTCATCTGTCCATCTCCACCCATTGGTGGTGCACCACCTGAAGGGCCACCGCTGTTGGCGCAGGAGCAGAGTACGTTCTTGGCACCTTGGAAGTCTGCAAAATAATAATGATAAAAAAATCGAAAGAAACACCAAGAAAACAACTAGTGATGCCATGGGATAAAAAAGGGTAAAATTAGTTAATACAAAGTTTGATATATATCTGGAGATGCTGCCCTTTAAAAAGGTTGTAATTTCAAACTAAAGAATATAATTAAAATGATCAAAGTTTGGCCTATAGGCCTACCTTACAAGCAGAGTTATGGTTCTATTCTAAGTCGGGTCCTAGGTGTGTCTCACAGAATAGTCTCAGATTCCCCCTTTATCCTACGAGGTAGAATAACTCAATAATTATCCTTTCTTTAATGGTTGATACCGAAAATGATTCATTAAACTAACCAGGACACTGTTCAGTGGTTCTAGCAGGGGTTCCCTTGAAGCAGCCAATGATGTAGGGGTACTTGTCAGTGATGTAATACCGGTAGGTGTCGCCAAGCATGGAGGTACCATGGCATTCATCAAGCAGCTCCTCGAACCCAGCCACCTAAAGTAGCACATAAAATAATCATGACTACTTTAATGGCAGATATTTGTATTGCAAAAGGGTATAGTCTATACTTGGGAAATGCACTTAGGTCTATCTAAACATTGTCACAGAATTTTTCTTTTAGGCTGAAGAGACCACAAAGTTACTCCCAAAGATTTCTCCATAAAGAAAACAACTTGGATATTTTAGATGAAGGTGAGGGGAAAAATAAATCCCCAAAGAACAGGATCAAAAGGACATAATTCTAACCTTGGTTGCCTCTTCCCAGTAGTAAATAGGGAAGCCGTCCAGAGCTACACCCATCAGAGTCCCATTACCGTTGTCGGGAATAATATTGTCGTGGAAAATACAGTCAAGGCCTGGTAGCATGTGGTAGTGGTAATGTCCCATTGGAGCGGGGTGTCCACCACAACCATCAAAAGTCTCAGAGCCAGATCCCTGTATTAAATATGGTGCAAAACGAGTGATTAATGGTTGAACAATATAATTTTCATGGCTAATATAATATTCATGGCAAGAAAACTATATTAGATAGTTAACTACTGATGGGTAAATGAGTGAGTCTGTGTGCGGGTATAATAGATTACTAAAATGAAACAAAGACACACAGAGGGGGATGAAAGGATGGGACTAAGACAAGGCAAAGCCGAGTGCCTCGGGCATGGATAACCAATATAAGTACTGACTCATCCATCTATTGCTCTGTTTTAAGTTTGATATTTCAATTGAATTCCATTTTCTTTCCTCTTGATGAAAATTCTTTTTTTAGATGTGTAATGTTATAGGAGTTCAATCATTTACACAGTATTAAGGCATCTATTTGGAGGGCCCAAAGTGGATAACTCTGGAATATTCGCTTCTAAAAGGACTAAGAACTGAAATATTTCCATTGCTCACCTGCACAGCATTTGCACCATTGCCAGCCAAGGGGTTAAAGAATGGTACTCCGTTCAGGGCAAAGCCTATCTCTCCCATACCCACACAGCTAGGGTGGGCAGCGATAACAGGGGTCTTGGGGATACGGTAGTTATATGCCGACTCAATGACATCATTTCGGTTGCTCTGTAAGTGAAATGGTTGAGTACATATTTGTTGACAATGGTATTCAAATCTAGCCAAAGCATTGGAATATTTGCCCTATGGTGGTGTAGCACCTAAGTGATATTGGGCCAGTTACACCCAGGTTTGGTCTTGGTATTGAGTATAATTTACTAAACAAAAATTCAGCATCAGATACACCTAATACGTTATAGGATGGGCCGGAGTTAGTATGCACCTTATACGCGAGGTGCGCCTTATGGGGAGGTGTGTATTTGATAATAACAGTTTGACAGCTATTACTTAGTCTCAATCAAGCTATATAACCTACCACGTAGACGGCATGGTTGGGTAGACCATTAGATTCAACTGTGTATTCGTCCCCGTCCTCATTGACGTTCAGAGTGTAGCAGTCCCCACCATAGCCATACCAGTTGCCATAGTTCTTAATAACGTTTACTTCACTCGGTGTCAAGGCTGCGGCCAGGGTGATCACCGAAAGCAGAATACACACCTTCATGGTGTTGAGGTTGTCTTATAAAACTGGAAAAAAAGTGAGTGATATGAGTATCTGTTATCAATTTCAAGAGCTAAGGGAGGACATACTCATGGAAACTTGTTTATTAATCAATTGGTGACTTAAAGTGCGTCAATGTGCATGCACATACATGTGTATCAGACACAGTGATTGGCCACAGGAGATGAGTTAGAGACTCCAAACTTTGAAAACCCTTTAAAAAAGAGATGATATATACTTTGATAGATAAGGTCTACAGACCTTTGAGTGAAAACCCCTGATGTGTCTGTACAAGGATCGAAAGACAAGTTGAATTGACATTTTTGGCTTTATTTTGTTCTATGCAGATCCGTTTGGAGACCCTATTTTTTTCAGTACAGTGCTGGCCAGCAATGCTGGAGGGAGTGGGGGTGGGGGGGGGGCTTTTAGGTAAGATAATAAATTATGGACTGCCATTCATAAGCATGACACCCTACCCAATCAGTCTCTCAATTCATTAAGAATTTGGACTACGGAAACCCCCATTTTAGTGGCCTCCAGAATACGTGCACATAACTAACACATGCTATTAAAGAGCATTTAAAAAAAAAACAACAAAAAAAAAAAAAACAACAACAACAAAATAACATGAAGAGTATCCATATAACATCCTAGTCCAGTGTTAGCCCCTTAAGGACGGCTAACAATGCATTAGTGCACCTTGCCCTTTGGTCATCGTGCTGATCCTCCGGGATTGCATCAACCTGGTAGATCACCATGGTGCATTGGAAGAAGTGATCATACCAGAGAAATACCAGAGACATAAAGATCCATGAATATATCGATCAGTGGGCTTGAGACTACTTGATGTTACTTAGACCCATAGTCCACTGGGCCTCTTCGGCCAACTTTGGCCATACATTTCCTACACAAAAGTCGGCCGAAGCCGCCCAGTGGACTATGAGTACCATAATCTCCCGCGTATAAGGCACGTCTTATATGGGGTTTTAGTTCTAATTGGATCCACAAGGGGGACACCAAGACCTTTCTTTTGATATGTTACACTACCATATAAGCTCATCTGCTGCATTTGGGGTCCAGGAGGGTCACGGGGATCCAAACAGCACATAGCTTTTGGAATTTTGAAAATCCATTTATCAGAACAAAAGTTATGATTTTTTTGATTTTTTTGATCATATTCTGAAACTCTGGGTGCGTCTTATACGCGGGATGCGCCTTATACGCGGGAGATTACGGTAATAGAACCTCGGCATAGGTATGGCCAAACTCAAAATCGGCTGTACATCCTGAATCCGAATGAAAGCTACAAGAAATTCAAGAATAAGATCTGATGCCTACTTACAATACAAGTGCGAAGTCCGATGCAGGGTGCCGAGCGCGCACCCCTGATGCTCCCAGTGCCTGATCTGACCAGAGAGACGATGCTGCTGAAGGTTTGAATGCTATGACCACAGAGCCGAGATTCCGGTCTTATATATAGGCACGCACCTGGCACAGGTGACCAGAGCAGGCCCGCCACAATACCCCCAGAGTTAACCCTTAATGAACGCATAATGCCTTGTTGACCACCCCATAACTTGTCACCAATGGTGCACCAGTGTATAGACACGCGAGTAACTCGCTGAAGCTGCATTGACGCATCATGCTGCGAGTGTTTGTATCCTGTGGGATTTAGGGATGGTTGAATGGGTTACTCACAAGGGCTACTGCCCCCAAGCAGGGTCCATTGATTAAAGCATTCTATGCCCTTACGGGTTTATCACTCACTAAGGTTTCAACAATCATCTGTGGCTATTTTGGACTGACCAGTCGCTGACTGTGCATTCTAACAGTTGGTACCTGCTAGTACCAAGCACTTCGAAGAAAAGAGGCGGGAAGGTCCCGACTTGTGCAGAGGCCCGTTGGGGGGGGGGGGAGGAGTCAGTGGAAACAGAGAAATATTTCTGAATAAAATCAGTTTTATTCATAGCATACTGGAAACACACAGAGACTGGTCACGATATACACTCAGGTCACGGATCTTTATCTAGAGAGGCACATGTCTACAAACTTCTTATATTCCTTTGCACAATAAAAATTGAACACGGGGTTGGAAATGGCTGCAGTGTCTGTGGAGGCTTCCAATTCTGGCACTCAATCCATGGGGCACCTGAACCACTTGATCATTGTGGTTCCCACGTGCAAACAAACCCTGGAGGTTCTTGCCAAAAAGGAAACGTGAACCAAAAAAGAAATGCTTGTTTTTATTGCTAAATGATTCTTTGGATAATCGTTTAGATAGAACATTCACATTTTCTACATCCCAGAAAGAGTCTTCCATGCATTCTACTGTATTTATTTTGTCAATACTATGAAAATGAGTTAGGCCATACCCGTTTTCCTCAGTACTCTTTGAAAAGATTTACAGAGTTCTTCTCGTTTTCAGTTGGCTCTCCTGGAATTCGGTGCATTTATCACGAGGTCTGTAGCTAGATTTTGAGCTTTTGGCATTCTTCTATAGCACAATAATCCCTCGCCCATAAGGTGCACTCCCAATACATCCCAATAAGTTATGGATCTACTACACTTATTAAGGAGTTTCGTGTTCTGCATCCCTACCAAGCACAATGTATGAATAATACTGCACTGTGACTGTGTGGTGTTTGAGTTATACATATAGGCCCTACATAAGCATTACATATAAAATCTAGAATGTGATATCTTTATTATCTAAGAAAAGAATGAAAATCCGCCTTTCCCAAAGACATTTATCAAATCCTTTCTTGAGGAGGGGCAGTAATTGTTTTGCTACGGAGATGAACCCCAGTCTGACAGATGATATGTGCCCAAGGTTCCCAAGTTACGTATATAGGAGACATCCCCGCCAGCTGTCGTCTACTACCTGTGGTTTTAAAATAGGTAGTAATTGCAGGAGTAGCCAGGTAGATGCCCTCTGCAGACCAACTGCGTTATTAAGGGTGGGTTGTGGGGTGTGACCAGAGAGGAGTGGCAGGGAAGGGGGATGCTTATCTCATGAATGTTGAGACGAACAGTGTAATTCCAGTCCCTTTTATTTATAAATCCAAGGTAGAATGATTATAATCATTGAGATTGTTAGTTTGATTGATTTTTAGTTGGGACCACTATTTGAAATACCTTCTTGGTCGCTTTAGGTCATAGTTATCAAGAGAAAAAAATCATTTTAGATTTGGAAATCAAAGCTGTTAGATATTTCGACAGCGCCACTCTCGATATCATGGCTTGTTTACATTAGTCTACGTGATGAAACATCTACCGGGGTATTCATCGATAATTAATTTCAAGCCACAGATGATTTTCTGTTTTGGAATATACTTTGGAAAATTGAGTATATTTTGTTCATGAAAAGGGCTTCATCCAAATGTTGGGATGCGCTCTGTCGTGTTGGATAATTATGATAACGTGCAAAAATATTTAAGATATCTATTAGACAATGAGTATTGGTTACCATACAAACAAACAGAGTAGTAGTGGCCTTGAAAATCTCTGTAATTTCTATTTACAACTTAATAGCATTCACGCCTAGGCCATAACTATCTCTTTGTGAGAATCTACCATCAGGGTAGTGGCCAGGGAGCTTTTCGCTGACTAAACCTTTCTGATATTTCTTCTGAGCAAGCAGTAAAAGAACCAAGCTACAGGTGGTGGGGCTACACTATTTCCAACACAAAAGACCTTTTGTAGTACCTCTGCACACCATGGTACATGTGAATGTGAATTTATTGCTGTGTGGATACAATAATGAAGCCATCATTACATACTCTTACATCACTATAAGCTTTATTTTTGCTTAGCCATTTAGCAGTTTATCATTCGTGTTTTGCCCCCAGGGGCCCAGACAAAGTTAAACTCTTTGATGCTGCCACAATGCACAAATGCAGCGGTGGATAGGACGCTGGTAATTCATTGATGCATCAGGCAAAGTGAATGCATTATGCTACACGAATGCAAACCAAGAGAATTGATTTCCAACGCTTCATTCATGCATATCATCAACAGCATCAAAGGACGTCAATGTCCTTGCAGGGTTAAACCAAAATTAGTTCAGACATGTCCAATCGTGGGTGTGTGTAAATGAATGAATGAATTAACCCTTTATGGACTGTGTATGCTTCGGGGCTTGGTGGTTACTATAAATGCATAACATTGGTGAGTAGCTTGCCATGGCTACCAGCAATCATCCATTGTAGGAGCCCTGCATATTTGATACACGATAACATTAGCAAGTTTTAAGATTGACCAGAATAACAACAAAGTGAAAAAGGTATGAGGATTTCCTTGTTATTGTGTTGACCCAGGGGTGGGGGCTGGGGGGGGGGGTAGGGGCTGGATAGAGGGTGCGTTCTGTAAAGCCCTTGTCCCTACGCTCCCACGACAATGTACTCCCCTATACAGGGGATTAAAAGCTAGACACAGTTTCTAATTTATTCAGTGTATAAGAGAGCTATGACCCTTAAATGGCCATTCCTCAAGAAACCTTCGGCTATAGGGTAGAATTATCGTTTAATGTCCAGTTGATGCCCATTCATTCACAGGCTCATCCCCCCATGATAAGACTCCTCGGTGTGGTTAAATTAGATAGGAAATACACTAGAAATTGGTTTGAAAATCCCTTTTAGAAAAGATCTAGACTCGTTATAACAAAATGCTTTACAAAATCTAAATCACTAGTTTATCAAATCAAAAGTTTGCGTTACTTATTGTAAACACTTTTTCTAATACCAGTATTTGAAAAAAAGTATACACAAAGGGCATTTCACGCATTGGTTTTTCCTCTGGGATAATGGTATACTGGTCTTGCAACTTATGACAAATGTCACCTGAGAACAACATAGCAACATAACTCCCTAATGCATTACATACATGATAGTAATTCCACAATAAAATTAAAAAAAAACACTTTTTTTTGTGGAATTCTACCCGGTTAAAAGAACAACTGTAATAGGGAATTGTTTTCCTAAAGAAAGCATAGCATTGTGGTTATATGTAATACACATATACCCGTTATTTACATAAGACATAAATCAAGGAAGAAGGTAACACTGTGCGCCCTATTAACTGTTATGTTCAACAGAATATTGTTGTAATATATAATGCTGCTTTTGTATGTGCTGTCGCATTTGAATTTAAAGAAAAGGAAACAAAACAGCTAACAAACAATGATAAAACTTTTCCGGTATTATCAATAGATGATAGCTATTTCAATGCATTTGGCTCGACATTTCTGGAAATTATATTTAAACTTGTGCCATGGAGCCAATCTGTGAAATATAGAAAATTCAAAAACTAAAGTCATGAAAATCAGAATTATTCATGGCATGCCAAAAATTGATTTTGAGATGAGATGCTTAATACATTATAGGTGAAGAAAATCATTATTCAAAAAGATTCATACTCATCTCGCATTTACCGACGAAGTATAAATATTGATAAAAAGAATGTGTGTTTCTTACAAAATAATGTTTAAATGTTATATACTTTGTTGACACACACACAGAAAAAAGATAGTGTTGCTAGGGTCTTCTAGGTGGTCTTCATATCATACTACTCCCTTACAACATCCTGTGTTTTTTTTCCTTCAGTGTAAATCTACGTACTGTGACAACAGTCGCACTAGTTATAGAGTCCTATACAGGTTTGCACAATTCTGTGGCTCTGGTTAGTAACAATTAGGGGCATTGTCGATCCTCAAAATCGACAGGAGACCTGGATCCCCTACCCTGGCCCAAAACTTTCTCGCCATCCAGGGGTCTAATTGGCCTTCCCATCCAACTTTCCATTAGGTAACACAAGTAATAAAAAGAAAAGAGCTAAGTTTAGCATCCTGGCATAAACACCTTTCAGTAACAGCAAGTGCACCATGGGGCATGCAATAAGACATACACCTGCTGTTCTATGCTTTAAGCTTATCAAAATTGATCATGTTGTTAATAGAGTTTTTGCCAACAAGACTACATTTAGCAAAAAAAAAAAGACTTTAGAATAGCACCCTCACTCTGACTATCTGAATCCAAGTGTCTTGAGCAGTACCTTTCTAAGGCGATCATAACTTCCAGGGCAAATGAGAATTACTAGTCTGCCATAGATTAAACCCCTTATTTTCATGTCGTCTTATACCCCCCCCCCATAAAAAAATAAAGGAAAAAAATAATAACAATAATAAAAGTTAGGGCATATGGGTTAATATAGCCAACAGTAGTATAGTATGTATCGGAACGGGACTATAGCTAACTACAGGATATTACTCACTGGGGATGAAGCCAATCAGAGGCCTCCATTTGGTCACATGACCTGTTGCCATGGTATCTACTTAGGGGATTAGTGACTACCTCTAAGCCAATCAGAGGCCAGCATTCTGGTAACCATGGTCACATGACCTACTTAGGGGATTAGCAACCACCGCTCAGCCAATCAGAGGCCAGCATTCTGATAACCATGGTAACATGACCTAATTAGGGGATTAGTGCAGTCAACTGACCCCTTGTTTGTAAACAACAACACATGGTGTCAAGACATGACCCCTTGTTTGTAAACAAAGGGCGGGGCTAATTATGCAAATAGGTGGTCACATGATTATTACGTAGCCGAGGTTAATTATGTAAATGAGATATATCAAATGCATTTCACTTTTTTTTTTATATTTTGTTTTATCAAAATATAAATACAAGTATATACATTCATCTTTAATCATAATCCAGACTTTATGCCATGGCTGATACGGACAACACGATAGATTAGTACTAGAACCACCGTATTCCATGGGGGGCATTGAATACAATGTGTGCATATTCAACGGCTGATGACCATGTTACCTACGTGATGACGTCATAGAAAATAGTCCCGGTTATAGCAGCGTTCGTCAATCGTCAACATGGATGACCACAGTTATTTCTATGGTGTAAATTTGTCAGAGTTTGATACGGACATTGGCGAGCAAAGTAGAAATGAGGTAGAAAGAACAACTGAACAGGTGGTAGAGATCAATTATGGCCAGTTTCAGCTTGATTTAAAGGAAGAAGACGTTGAAACAAGTGACAACCACATTCCCGATGATATAGCCCGGTTAGTGAAACAAGTTGAGAGGCAACCACCCTCAGTCCCCGACCCGATTATTGACGACCAGGAGAGCAGTTGTGATGTTTTAGAGGTTCAAAAAGGTACAGATCATGTAATTGACGAGGATATAGTTCCCAACAGAGTTCGTCCTGATGACCACCCTACAATGGCGCTCGCCGAGATAAATGAAGAACAACTGCTGGACAAAGACGGGATTGCTGCATACGTAGACAGTAGTAAAAACAAGAATACTACATGCAAAACTAACCAGGTAAATCATATTTATTAATTTTTGGGGTTATTTAGAAGTAATACGGTACATTAATAAGAAATTAAGGCCAGCGTCTCAAAAAGTAAACAAAGCAAGCGGAGCACTGGCACCATGCCAAGTCCGCCTGGCGTAATGTCTTAGTACATGTGTACCTAGCGTCATACTTTATTAGCGCTGTATTGACGATGTAAAGAAGCATAGTAGGGATTTTATCAGTTTATAGACGATGTTTAATTGTATTCTACATTTTTTTTACAGGTCGTCAATGCCTTTCAGAAGTGGTTAGATAAATTTTCTAATGAAAGTAGGCCTATACACGCGATTGAACCCCAAGAACTGGACCAATTTATGTGTAATTATATAGTGGGGAAGAAAAAAGCTAACGGTGAGGAGCATCAGCCTGACACCTTGACTTCTATTCATCGAGGTATCCTGAGGTATGTATTGTATCAATTTATTTATCTGTAAGTAATCTATTTATTATTATTTTTGTGGAACGTTGAGGTTTCATTTACAGTAGTATTTAATTAATATTTTGACATTGAAATAACCCAAAAAAAATAAATTTCTTCTGTACTATTTATCATACAATTTATTGGATTTTTTCAGGCACCTCAAGGACATGAAATATGGTATTGACCCACTGAAAGATCCCAGATTTGAGATGTCAAGGGAGGTACTGCATGCGAAACGTATCAAGTTGAAGGCTGCTGATAAAGGTAATAGACAAACCGAGCTGAAGCCATCACTATGGAGGAAATGGAGCTGCTATGGGAAAGAGGAAGTTTGGGTATGGGTGATCCTGAGACCCTACAGGAGACTGTTTTCTTTTTTTTTCGACATGGGATTTGGTCTGCGTGGTAACCGTGAAGCAGTACAAATGTGTTTTAGGGATGTAGAACTGAAAACTGACAGAGACGGTGTTGAATATCTGGAGTACACTGAAAAAATTACCAAGACGAGAGGTGGCAATACTGCACCCAGGGCTTTTCCACCAAGGATTTGGGCTACTCAGGGGGACAGGTGTCCGGTTTGGTACTTTAAAGAGTACAGATCTAGGCAACCACAGGAAATGCTTGATTTGGAGGCACCCATGTTTCTCACACCCCATTCCACTGCAACTATTGATGATGATATCGGCTACATCAGGGGGAATATGGGTATTAACACTATGGGGGGTATTGTGAAGACCGTGTGCAAGAAGGGGGGGTGGCAGGGAAAAAAACAAATCACTCCCTGCGTAAAAGTAGTGTCGGAGTGCTGATGGGGGCTCAAGTACAAACTGTGTACGTAGCCCAGCATTCAGGACACAAAAATGAAGGGAGCATCGCACACTACAATACAGCAAACCGGGCCCATCAGAGAGCCATGAGCTATATTGTTTCTGCTACAGCACAGGGGGGAGGGGTGGACATGAAATGAACAATGCGTTACCTCAGCCGCAGATCAGCGGGGATCATCTCCAAGCCGCTGCCATCAAGCATAAATCCACAGGAAATGATCCAAGCTTTGCCAATACGAAGTCCAGCACCTCAGTTCCTATGATTAATAACACATCCTCCAAGAAGAAGAAGAAAGTTTCCGCCGCCATGGGTAGAGCTCCTTCCCGGGGTCCATTCCAAGAATCCTTGCCGGGAGACACTGAGGGGGAGGCCCGACAAATAGTCCCTGACAACACGGCCTCTTCTACGTTGGTACATCGGGACAATATCCAGCGCTTGGCTTCCTCAGTCCAGGGGATGTTTGCACACGCCTCCATTACAGGAAATATAAATCTGACAATAAACTACAATGTGTCCTCCTCTCAGAGTGCTTCACTCAACATGTCACCCATTATTCCACAAATTAAAGATGATTAAGCGCCTCCTTGCTCGAATTTGCCATCCGCCATTTTTGGCGCTAAAGTTTCAAGTGTCCTGGATATGGTCTCCGGTTTATAGAAATAAAAAATGTTGAAGTTCTCGTTGAGAAACTTGTCTTTCTACCCTTATTGTATAGACATTTAATGAAAAGAAATCGTGGTGGTAATTAAAAGAAGAAATAACCCCTATATTTACACAAAATTGAATTTTGAAATTAATACGAACATTTTCGGCGGTGCTCGGGTGAGTTCAGGGCGGGAAAAGGCATACACGAGGGCAACAAGAAATAGTCCACGGCTTCCCGGCTTGTTTGGAAATTTTTATTTACATTTAATTGACTACATAAGCAATGTCATTTGAGTACAATTAAGCGGAGATTAATTATAAAACTATTAGATATCTCAGTTATGAAGTATTTCGAAAATTAAAAAAAAAATAATACGAAGATGATGTGAAACTGTGGTTGACCCCGTGGCTAGCTGAATCGAATGTCTGATTAGAAATGAGTCCTTTATGAACATTTTGTTTTGACATTGGTGCTTTAAAGAACAGCACATCTGTTGCATTGATTATTTCCCATGTGTAAAACGGTTCGCAAGTGCACATATTATCCTTTAACTATATACGAGTAGGCGAGGTAGTACCATGAAAGTTAGAGGTTCCAGCCAGAAGAGTTATATCCATGGGCAATGGGGTGGTGGTGGTAATAAAGTGTGATCTTGTACAGCATCCAAGATATTTACCTCCATCTCCGGTGAGATTACCCACCTCAGCGTCTTTAGCCAGAGTTGCGATGTCTATGGGTTTAGGTGTGAGCAGCAGCAGCGTCCAACCATCCGTACGGATCGATATAAAATTTGTTGTTAGCGCCACCTGTGAACAGATCAGCAAGGATCTCGATATGCGTTGGGGAATATGGTGATGGTGTAGTAGTCTGTAGAGAGGTCGTTGTTTCCATTATGAAGGTTGCAGAGAAAGTGTGAGGGAACAAAATTTCACTCTCCCTTATGTACCCATCCGAGATAAGCCTCTCAACTGTGGTTTTAAATTGATCAAAGACTTTAAAGAGATTTAATCCCATTTTTACAGAGACCTTCGCTTGGTAGGGTATCTGTCTGTTTTGATTTTCACCTGCCATTTGCTGTAGGCATGGATCCCTTAGATCATTAAGTGTGGTCGGTCCCAGAGGGAAAAGATAAAAGACTTAAAGGATCTGATTCACATAGTCACAGGGTATCTGTTTGTCACCCACCGTTCACTGCAGGAGAGTTTAACTTAGATCATCAAAGTGTTGTCTCATGGCGACAAGAGGAGCAGGAGGAAGGGGGATTAACTTGTTGATTTTGTTACACTTAATCTACTTACCGCACGTGTGCCTTTGTAGTCACAGACAGAGTGCCAGACACACGTCCTGGGGTATTTTCCTGTGATGCATAGACAGGTAGGTAGGTAGGCGCCATAGTACCTCATGTATTAGTCTAGGTGCGACCCCTGAAGTTTAAGGGTGTACCTTATAGGTAGGGGTTACTATAAATCACTACTGAAATGTCCAAAAAATAAAGCTTGCAGATACACTTTATAGCATTCCCTCAAGTTGGAGGGGCGGGGCGTGCCTTATACGTCAGGTACTACGGTAGGTAGGTAGTGCGGGGTTGCAGAGAAAGTCCCCTTCCCCTTCCACACCTCGGCTAGTGAGTGATCCAATTAAAACACTTTGACTTCTCTGTTACAAGATTATATTTTCCCCCTACTGTTAACCACCCCCTGTAGTTTTTGTATACAAACTTTGAACGTCTTAATCTCCTAACAATCCATAATCCCCTTATACATGTAAGTCGCATTAAGGTAATTATCACAGTTGTTACACCTGTTTATCCCACCTGATACCCTTATTCCAAAAGCATTTTTTTCCCCTTGATGCTGGGTATAAGGATCCAGGTAAAAACGGGATTAGATCATTCCCTCAACTATATATAAAGAGCCCTGATTTTTCTTGGAAGGGCAGAACACGTCCGCTGTCTCCTTTGACACCACCACTGCTTCTACCACTGCTGCTTCTACCACTGCTACTGCTGCTGCTGCTGCTGCCAGCACCACCATCACCACCATCGTTGCTGTAGATACCTCTCCGCCTGTTTACCATCTACACTCTAGGAGGAAATTCGAGCTGAGTCCATCACTTTCTTTATTATTTTTTTTTGAGCTTTTATTTTATTTTTACTCTTTTTTGAAATATTCCACTTGAGATAGAGCGAGATTTTAAAAGAACGATTAGGGAAACCCCATCTATTTTCTTATCTGAACATAGAGATCAGCACATATTTCAGTCTCATGCCTCTTTTAAGGCGATGAATAATTTAATGAAAAGCAAAGGTGAGGAATTTAGTAGCAGCGCCAGTATCAGCAGCAGTAGTACTAAAAGTAATCGTAGTGATAGAAATAGCGAGAGCAGAAGAAGAAGAAATAGCACCAGCAGGGAAAGGAGTAGTAGTAGTAGTAGTAGTAGTAGAAGAAGTAGCGGCTCTTCTTTGGCAGCAGCAGCAGCAGTAGCAGCAGTAGTAGCAGTAGCAGCTGCAGTAGAAGCAGTAGAAGCAGCAGCAGTTGCAGCAGCAAAAGCAGTAGAAACAGTAGAAGAAGTAGTAAAAAATGAAAAAAATAGGGGTATGGCCGAAAGAAAAGAAAAGAATTTACTCCATTACTGTTTGATAACCACCCTCAGTGCTCCCACTAGTTGGGCATTTCATGAAAATAAAGGGTGTCACCGAAGGAGTCTGATAAAAAGAATTTATGGATATGTGACATGTGTAAAATTGAGTGAAAATCAAATATATTACATAAGAAGAAAAAAAATATGAGAGATGGTAATGTTATCGGGTGTCGTGAAACGTAACAAGATAGAATAAAACTCGCTACGACTCTTTCCTGACAACCACTCGTCACTGAGCGTTCGCCCGAGAAACACATCACCGTCACCATGACCGTAATTACCACCACCACTTCATCTTCTACTACTGCTACTATTACTACTACTACTCTTACTATGACCCCATAACGACCGCTGAAAAATGTCGTGTGGTAAAATCACAAACTTCACCGGAATAGATTTCGATCCCCGACTACAAGGACCCTTCAGTTGCATCGTCAGCGGTCCGTCTGGTTGTGGAAAATCACGTTTGGTGAATCGATTTCTGAGCGACGTTAACAATTTGGTCACCATTACCGCGAGTGGCAGCCCCTCTTTGAAAAGAAGAAGAAGAAGAAGAAGAAGAAGAAGAAGAAGAAGAAGAAGAAGAAGAAGAAGAAGAATCGACCACCCCTCGACCACACACTCTACTGATATTGGACGATCTGATGAGCAGTTCCAATCAGCAAGTGGTAGCCGACATCTTCACCAAATATTCCCATCACTGGAACATGAGCGTCACATATATATCACTCAGAACCTATTCTGAATGCTCACTAAAGGGTCTATATCTCATCTTTCCTATCCCCTCAGATGTGTGTGGTGCACATATGCACGGGCACTGACACATTCCTCTGTGAAATTGTGTAATGTAATTCTCGCCATGAATATGACCTTAGCTGTCGAAATGGTGTAAAACATCTATTACTCACTCACTCACTCACTCACTACATGATCATTTTTAAGAACCCTCGCGACATGGGACAAATAGGCGCTCTGTCTCGTCAGGTGTTTCCCTCCAAGGTGTCGGCCCTCTCCAGTATATTTACCCATGAACTCAAGCGTCCTCACTCATATCTGCTTCTGGACTTCAAGCAGACAACACCGGACGACCTGAGAATACGCTCCTCCCTGACGGCCATAGACGATCAGATCGTGTTTGTTCTGCTAGACAAAAAGAGAAAGTAATGGCTACTCAGAATTTACTGGAGGGAAACATTCCGCTCACCGAGAACCGACTGGAAAGTCTGGAGAATCTGCTGACGTGTTGAGGACGGTGAGCAAACAAGCTACCACCATCAAAAGAAAGAGAAACATCTTGGTTCAAAGGGGCGGTTTCCTCATTCTGGCTCTGATAGGCATGGCCTTACCCCTTATAAAAAGCGTTCTCCGTATATAGAGCTCCTCATTCGACACCTCACCACCACAGCTGCCTCGATGATGGACCCCGAGGAGCAACACTACAAGCGCTTGGCTCTCGTAGATCCTAAGTCGCTCTTGAATTTACGAGGACCACCTGATGTCCCCACAGCTGCTGCTGCTGGTGCTGCTGCTGGTGCTGCTGCTGGTGCTGCTGCTGGTGGTGGTACTGCTGGTGCTGCTCCTACTGCTGCTGGTGCTGCTGCTGATGAGCGTGAAAACAAGAACTCCTCCTCTTTCGCCACCGCCGTATCCCCACCCTCCAATATGCCTTATTACTACAGACAGGCAGAACAGGCACCACAGACCCCCCAAGCTTCCCTCCTTGAGGTGTTGTTTGAACAAGTTCCACAGAGGAAACGCAACGCCACCACCAAGCTGTTTAAGAGACTGCAAAAATCTGACTTGGTCAAGTGGAACGACGACGGTTCGGTGAGTGAGATGATGGGTCGAAAAAAATGCATCCCGCCAGTTGAATTAGCATAGTGGACTTACTGAATGACGCCACCAGGTTGAGGAAGACAGTGTCGCGACCCGAGGGGTACACGCCGTTCAAGCTCGTGCTGAGCATGGAAGATCCCACCGGTTCCTTGATTGGAAACCAAGTCTATAAAGCAGGGGGTCCTAACAAAACTTCATACGATAACTGGGGGAAGCGATCAACAGTGACAGTTAGATCTGATGGACATGCAAGCTTTAGCGTCTCACAAGGACGGGTCACGGCCGTCGACGTTTTCTCCAGGTATGCGTGGGCGACTCCTGTCAAATCCAAAGGTGGTGCAGCTGTCACCGAGGCGTTTGAGGAAATGACTGCCGAGAGACACCCGCGCTCCGTTCAAAGAGACAAGGGGAAAGAATTTCTCAATAAGACCTTTCAAGATCACCTCAAGAGCAAAGAAATAGAGTTTTTCACCAGCGAAAACAACGATATCAAAGCTAGTCTAGTGGAGCGTTTGAATCGAAGTCTGAAGGAGAAGCTGTGGTGCTATTTCACACACAAGCGTACATATCACTACCTAGACATACTGGACGAGGTGGTGTCTTCTTACAATCGCACTCACCACAAGACGTTGAAAATGATGCCTGCTGACGTCAGTGCGGAAAACAGCGAAACTATTTTCTACAGACACGACCTCCCTACTAAGAAACAAAGTGAGGAAATATGGAAAAAGACGGACCCTCGACGCTCCGACACCGACGTCATCGTTCCAGGCGACAGAGTGAGAATGTTGAGGGCTAAAGGACCCTTCAACAAAGGTTACAAGGGAAACTGGAAGGAGGAAGTGTTCAACGTCTCTAAAACGTTGGGTAGCAGAGGGTTCGAGCTGAAAGACGACACCGGGGAGGAGATAAAGGGCGTGTTTTATCCGGAGGAGGTTCAGAAGGTCTCCAAGAGTCGTCACGGCAAGACTTACCTGATAGACAAGGGGCTGCACTACAATACCGTCAAGGGCAAACGCTTAGCTTTCGTGCGTTGGCTAGGTTACGGCGACAAGTTCAACAAGTGGATTCCTGTCAAGAAAATCTCGTAGGACGCTATGAACATCACCCTGCCTAGGAACAGTTCTATGGACTATTTCCCTCAGAACACTCTGACCTCTTTTCAAACCCACTTTGACTCACCCCTCCTCCTATCAGAGGACCACGAAGTGGCTCTCAGTGAAATCATCCTCCTGACAGAATGAAGCAACGTGTGAGACGACGACTTGATCATGATCATTCCTCTGCGCACAAAGAACTCGCTGGCCAAGGCGAAAAGAGTTTTCAACGAGAGAAAAATCTTCAAGAAAAATCCTGAGGTGGACTGGAAGACAGTGGACAGAGTGATCAACCTGCAGAAGATCATCAGAAGCACTAATCCTCTGACTAGGACGGAGGAGAACTTTGTCGACGAAATGACACCGGAGTTGTAGGCGCAGATATTGAAACCCGGGAAGAAGTCAAAGTATGTCACGTTGACACAAGAAAATTCTGCCCTGTACAAGCAATACGACGTCCAACAAGAGGCGAAAATTGAGGAGTATGGCAGACGCCATGGTTCAAGACATGGAGAGAAAAACATGCGTGCGAACGCTGCTGCCGAACATATTTCCCGTGCCACCCATTTTCACAGGAAACAACGCTCAGTTCTTCGAGCGCTTGAACCTGCTCCTGACAGATAATTTAAAAGGTCAGAACTTTTTGAAAAATCCGAAGGCCTTCTTCTCGTGACGAGACACGTCACCATCAATGTGCCCCGGCACACTAGCGTGCTCCTCACCGAACATCTGGCACACATTGTAGGATTCGTGACGACGACCACCGTCATCTACATCATGGACCCCTTTGTAGACGTGTACTCTGTGTACGTATACACCGACGCCATTCAAGACAGATGAGTGGGCGACATGCACGTCCCTCTGTTACGCTGCGTCGCAATCAACAGAAGTGGACGGCGGAAAGGGGGAATGCAAGCTATCAGTTTTCCACATTTGGATTATTTTACCTTGAAGTCCAAAAGGTTGGACGAGGTACGAAGGGAAGGAACATGGCGGCGTTGGGTTAGCAGCGGTGTGCGACAGGGGGACAGTATTTTCCCAAATTATCAGTGTTCAAAGGTAGAAGAACATATGAAACTTTGATAAATAACTAGTTAAAGTGTCACACCATAGACATCATGGCAAACCAAGGACCCAGATCCCGTACCAAGAAGAAGACAATGGGTTTAATTCCTCAAGAAGCTTCGATTAAAGAGGTCATTGCAGCTGTCAACTCCATGGAAAAAAGGTTGCTGTCAGTGGAGGAAACTCAAACCCACATGCAATCTAATATTGAAGAAATTAGGGAATCCATTGACGGATTAAATCAGACGACAACTAACATCAATGAGACCCTTGACAGTATAAAAGGAAGACTTACATCATCGGAAGGAACCATGGAAGCCATGTCAAAGACAATCTCAGAAACTGGAGACGCCATTAAAATCCAAAATGACAGTGTCAAATCTCAAACGGCTCTATTACTACAACACACAAAGAAATTTGATAGAATGGACCAGGACGTCAAGAAAAAAATCCTAATAATCAAAGGACTTGAAGAAAGCAAGGATGAGGATATTTCGGCTAAGATTGCCCAATTTCTGAGAGATATTAAATTTAATCAGGGATTGGAATGCGTAGAAACTTGCAGTCGCGAGGGGCCGGAAACACTGATCCAAGATGGCGACCACCAAGGCGTAAACAAACCGAGGCATAGACAGGTACGAGTTATTTTCCGAAATATCTACACCAAACCCAAGATTATGAGAGATCTGAAGTATCTGAAAGGTAAAATGCTATACAAGTTCGTATCTGTGGGCGATGAATTGACTGAAAATGAACAGAAAGACTTCAACGACCTCCGTGCCATGTACTACCTAGCGAAGAAGCAAAATTACAACGTTCAGCTCAGGCAAAGATTTCTTATCCTGGAAAAGAAGACTATATATCCATCCCAGCTGAAACAAATGCCCTATCAGGATCTCACCATGCAGAAGGCTATGGAAGCCACCACCCCAGATGGTTTAATGTTCAAGTCTAAACATCACATGCTCTCCAACCTGTACGACTGTAACCTGAAATATCGGGGAGTGGAGTATAATAGCGCTGAACAGGCCTACCAAGCCACCAAGGCTCGTACATGTAAACAACCCGACATAGCAGACAAGATTCTCCAGATGGACAATACCATAGATATCATGTATGAGGGAAAAAAGGTCAAACCTACACCTGAGTGGAATAAAGGAGCTGAAACCATCATGGAAGAAATTATCAAGGCAAAATTCTCCAACAAACACCTAAGGGACTATTATAGTCACCACTAAAGGTATGACACTCTATGAAGCCATCTATCATCCGATCTGGGGCGTCAAGTACCATTTTGGACAGGCTAACTTGTGTAAAAGGGACAATATCAAAGGAGAAAATCTACTTGGGTTCATCCTTACCAGAGTACGTGATAAGATCATTAACGAGGCTACAGGCAAAGACGAACAACCCGTATGAACAGAACTGACAGACCAAGTAAAGGAAAATGAACTAATATTTTCAAGTGATTTAGAGACATAAATTTGTTTAATTATTACTTTAATAGTGGGAAAATACTAAACCCTAGTGCGATATCTGTTATAACTGTATTATTTCATATTGTAGATAGCCATAAGTGCTGTAAACCTATGATGGGAGGGGGGTCAGTCTATTTTTGGTATAACAAAAGATGGGATATTAAAATTCAGATTACAGAGGTGTATGTATATGCATGGAAAAATTGTACCAGTATATCTGTCTCTCTACTATCCTGGTTTATAATAAGTAGAATTGTACAAATATGCAGGTAAATAAGGAACTTAAACCTAATTTTGAGAAAGGCTTCTCTATTGTACATCTAAATACTTGCAGCATAAGAAATAAATTTACAGGTTTAAAAGAAGAATTATCTGATTGTAATGTTGACATTGTACTTTTCTCTGAAACTTTGTTAAACTCAACAGATTGCTCAGATATGTATACGTTTCCGAGGTATAACTTATTTAGACTCGATAGAATTAGTATTTTTAGGGGTGGAGGACTCTGTGCACACGTAGATGAAACCATATCATGTACAAATGAGAAATTTGGCTTTTTAAACCAGACTAATAAGGATATTGAAATACAATGGTTATTTTCTATAAAAGGTTCAAGCAAAAAGGCAATAATCTGTAATATATATAGACCACCATCTGGAAACCTGACTAATTTTTGCAACATAATTCAAGCATTATTCTTACAGATTGAAAATCCAGATTCCTATGAAATTTATGTACTTGGTGATTTTAATGTAAATATAATTGTCAATACTAGAGAAAAAATACAACTGTATGAAGCCTTTGATAATTTTCATCTAAGCCAAATAGTAAACCAAGTAACAACGTCCTCAGGTTTGAATTCATGTATCGACTTAATTTTCACTAACTGCTCAGGTATAATCTCGTCTGGCCCTCTCAATATTCACCTCTCTGATCATCTTCCTGTACATATACTAAAAGGAAACCAATACGTCAAGCAAGGTTACAGGAGTTTCTTGGGAAGATCGTATAGAAATTTTAATAAGGAAAAATACATAATAGACCTCACAAATTGTAACTGGGCTTACTTTGATAATAGCAATGATCCTTCAGAATGCTGGAATATCCTGGTTAATCATATGAAATATATGTTAGATATCCAATGTCCAGTAAAGAAATTTAAAATATGATAAAAATGCACTATTGAAAGAGGCTAGACGAAACTTAGATATAATATCATGGCACCATGCCAGAGTATCCCGAAATATTGTAAATCGTGAGGTCGAGCAAGCAAAAAAAGAATATCTGTTATCATATAATGAAGGGAATTTGTTATCATATAATGTTTAAAGTAAAGAATAATGCTGCTGTTCTCAAATATATTGTTATTATACCACCTGTGAATCTTATGAATGGTATATATACTTTTTATGGCTTGGCCGAGACAACATCCTAAGGATGATGGTCAGTCATTAACTTGATAGCCTCAATGAAACTAGTTTCCTGATGTTACAAATTATCCAATCTGTCAAATGGTTTTATAGTATTTAGCAAGGCTTCTTACGCAATCCAGGAAAATTTTCAATTTTTGTAATCGTATGAAATGTAATACATCTTAGGCTAAATAAAGTTTAAATTGTTTCAAAAAAAAATAAAGAGACAGAACCGGCCGATCCATACCATTCATGAGAGGAGAGGTGACAGTGACACTACATCTGAGACCCATCAAACGCTAAAGGTGCAAACATGATACGTAAACGAGCGCCATACTTTTCATCAAAGGTTACCACCGGACAAGGATACAGCGATTACTACAATGCCCAGAACGGTCTTGGTTTCTGTGGCGCCATCTTAGGACTCATGCGCTCGGCCACACCCCTTTTGAAGACGGTGGGGAAAACTCTGTTTTGAGACAGAAAAGGTGTGGCCAAGGATATGATGAAGGGAGGTACTTTCAAGAACAGCGTGAAAAACAGAGGAGTAGGTGCTCTGAAGAGTTTGGCGGGTAAAGTGATCTCTCCGGGGGAAAAAACGGTCATGGTTTCGGTGGCGCCATCTTAGGACTCATGCACTCGGCCACACCCCTTTTGAAGACGGTGGGGAAAACTCTGTTCCGCGCTGGCGTGGGTGTGGCCAAGGATATGATGGAGGGAGGTATTTTCAAGAACAGCGTGAAAAACAGAGGAGTAGGTGCTCTGAAGAGTTTGGCGGGTAAAGTGATCTCTCCAGGGGAAAAAACGACGCCCAAGAAAGCGGGGGCCAAACGTCAGAGGCAAGCTCCTCACATGGGAAGCGCTTATTGCAAGAGACGGCGGGGGGATATTTTCGATGGCTAGGGATGCGGCTTATAAATAAAAGGACTAGAAGTTACTGGCGTCAGTCTACCACCGATGTGAAGAGGGAACACAATGGCTTACGTACACGAAAACAGCAGCGAGTGCGCGCTTTCTGAGCTCGACCTGCACGCCATAGCGCCAACTCAAACTACTATCCTAAAGTAGACCTTTGTCGGGCTAGAAACATAAAACTCTTTGGGAGATGGGAGCAACATCAATTTCACCATCAGTAAGTCCCAAGAGTACACGGACCTAAATGAAAATTACCTTCATCTGGAATGTGAGGTGCTAAAACCGAACGGCGATGCACTGGACAACACCGACGTGGTGGCTCCGGTGAACAACTTGGCTCACTTGCTCTTCAAGATGTCCAAGTCTCCATCGGAGGTTTCAAAGTGTCTGGTAACACCAAGACCTACCCCTACAGAGCTTACCTGGAAGGTTTACTCAACTACAACAAAGGGGTCAAGGAGAACATCATGAACGTCCAAGGTTGGCACCAAGACAGGGCTGGTCACTTTGACGCCTTGACCAATGACCACCCAGGGTTCAAGGCTCGCTAGGAAACTCATCTCCAATGGTCGCTTTTCGCTGATGTCGAGACTCCACTTTGACCTAGCTCATCAACCAAAGTTCATAGCTTGAGAGACGGAAATCAACCTCACTCTGAAACAAGCTGCCCCTGGTTTCTATCTGATGAGCACGGGCACCACCGCATACAAACTCAAGATCCACAAACCTAAGCTCTATGTGCGTCGAGTGGTCATAGCTGATTCTGTGGTGGAAACGCATGAAAAGGCAGTGATAGAACAGGGTCCCTTCGACTACCCAGTGAACAGAGTGGAGGTGACGACCTACGCCATCCCTGCAGGCAACAGAGATCACACCTACACGCACTCCAACACAGGTCAACTACCCAAGTCCATGATGATTTGTTTCCTAGACCACGACACCTTCAACGGAAATTACGCCAAGAACCCGTTCGAACTGAAACATTGCAACGTCAACTCGCTTCAAGTGATAGTGAACGACCAGAAAGTCCCGAACGATGCCTACATCCCTGACTTTACCAAAAGGGAAGTGGTGAGGGAGTACCTAGCACTACACACGGAAACAGGGATGTATGAGGGTTCACGCTCCTGCGACATTTTCTACAATGATTTCCTGAACGGTTACATGCTGTTCCCCCTGGATTTAACTCCGGACAGATCGCACAACGGGTGTAGAGTGAACTTTATAAAGGCGGGTCAGCTGAGGGTGGAGCTCAGTTTTGGCATGGCGCTGACGGAGACCACAACGGTACTACTCTACTTGGTGTACGACAACGTCGTCGAGCTGACCAGAGATCGACATCCCATCACAGACTACCATATGAACTGAAGACAAGAAAAAAAGTGCATGAACACACTTGAAATAGACAAAGTGTTGAAGGATAACATTCACACAAAACACCATTTCCTAGGTGTTTTCTCTTGTGACACTATCCCTGAGCACCCTATCAAGAACACTTGTTTCGTGAGTAACACGGATCCTCAACATTTACCAGGTCAACATTGGGTGGCGTTTTACGTGTCGAGGGCAGGAAAGGTGTACTACTTTGATTCATTCGGCTTACCTCCGCTGAGCGCAGAGTTCTTAGCTTTCGTGAAGCGTTCTGCTCCGTTCAAGTGGCAGAGAAACCGTGTTCACCTCCAAGACACTACTGCTGACACCTGTGGCCCTCATTGCATACATTTCCTGATTGAAGCATGTCAAACAAGAAACCCCAAGAAATGCGTCATGCGGATGAGAAAAAACCCAAAACTGAGTGACCGGTCGATGAGTCAGAGGCTCGCAATGATGATGATGTGAAAAATTCGGAAAAAGAGGAAACGCAATGCTGCAAGCGTCTACAATTCATGCAGACAAAGGTCCTATATCTGGCCGAAATGGTGTTGGATTTATCCAAACTAGTGCAATGTATGATGGAGAGAGTCAGTGACTGTGACACTGGCAAAGTGAGACTTTGCGGTCTGTTCGGACGAAAGAAAAAAATGATTGATTAAAAATGATTCATGAAAATAAAAAAAAAAATGAAAAATGATTTTATTTCATTCATAACTTATTTAAAAAAACAAAACTAGTCAAGTTATCATTATCATCACACACAAAGAATTCAGGAGTATCTCATTTGCATAATTAGCCCCGCCCCTTTATTTACAAACAAGGGGACACGTGGCTACACTACGTGTTGTTGTTTACAAACAAGGGGTCACATGACTGCACTTATCCCCTAATTAGGTCATGTTACCATGGTCACCAAAATGCTGGCCTTTGATTGGCTGAGCAGTGGTTGCTAATCCCCTAAGCAGGTCACATTACCATGGTTACCAGAATGCTCGCCTCTGATTTGCTCAGAGGTGGTCGCTAATCCCCTAAGTAGGTCACATTGCCATGGCAATGGGTCACATGACCAAATGGAGGCCTCTGATTGGCTGCATCCCGAGTGAGTAATATCCTGTAGTTAGCTAGTCCCGTTCCGCTACATATTATACTACTGCCTACTATGTACTACCTGACACTATATATATGTACCATTTAATAGTTGTCGTCATACTGTGATAACGTATTCTGTATTGGATGAGGAATGGGTCCTAAAGGCAGTACTACGAAGTGTAGAAACTAGGTTTATGCATTTTACATTCGCATGTCTGTAATTGTTTTATTCAAACCAGTAAAACATTCGGGGAAAACAGAGGATAGGAGCTGATGTGAGAACGGAATGGTCATGGTAATGGTCGGGTGGTGGTGGATGGGGGAGAGGGGAGTAGTATATATATAGGTCTTCTTTGGATATTTCTAAAAAAAATATCCAAAGAAGACCTATATTTTTTGAATATCCAGAAAATACCTATTATTTTGGATATTAGGATTATTTTTGGAAATAGTAATCATATCATAAATTTTAAATACAAAAGAGAGGTCAAGTGGTTCTCATGTCACACGGTTCTTAGCTGAGCTTTCGGTACAGAGGAATGAACTAAGTGCACCAAGGATTGAAGGAGGATTGAAGGATTGAAGGAGGATTGAAGGATTGAAGGATTGAAGGAGGATTGAAGGAGGATTGAAGGATTGAAGGAGGATTGAAGGAGGATTGAAGGATTGAAGGAGGATTGAAGCAGGATTGAAGGATTGAAGGAGGATTGAAGGATTGAAGGAGGATTGTGGAACACGTTCAATTCCAGATCAGTGCTCTAAGGAACGGTGAGCGTTACTGAAACAGGAGGACCATTATGTATGGTTGCTTCCACCAACTGATGGGAGCATCACCCGTTCATGCTTCAACCAACAATGGGAGCATCACCCGTTCATGCTTCAACCAACAATGGGAGCATTAAGGTCGACAAGGTCGCAAGAATAGTCGAGATCTTTTACGCACTGAAGCTGCACCTGGAGCTACAGACAAGGAGGTTCGTGACATGAGGGCCGGACCTCTCCAATTAACCCCAGACATTGCGTTCCTTATATACTCCACCTCAGCAGTGAAATCATAAATGTGGTGTTACACCTTTAAGTCTATGAACAAATAGACATTCAGTTTAAGAGGATATAGATTTTTTTCATCAGTTTGAGTGATTTAGGGACAGAGTTTTTTCTCCTCTATTTTTTGATATGTTTCATTGATATCAGCAAAGAACATTTGCTGAGTTATTAGAGGAATTTACAGCGGTAGTTTAAATTGAAACGATAGATTTATATTCAAAACGCGGATTTTTTGTCCCCCTCTACCGAGAATAATATGAACTATTTTTGGCATGATGTAGGTTATGTGGAACTAAATTATTACATGTATAATGCTCTTTTCTTTATATTTTCTTGATCAGTTTGAATGAATTACGTATAGAGCTCTTTCTTTTCATTGTTTGATATATTTCATTGATATCAATAAAGAATATTTGCTCATAGTTTACAATTGAGACGTTAGATTTCATCGTATTTAGAACGCAGAACGCATTCTCGGGTTTCCCTCTACCGAGAATAATATGAACTATCTTTGTCCTGTTTTAGGTTATGTGGAACTAAATAATTTATGTACATAGCTTTTCCCATCTCTTTGACACTAATCTGCGTGTCACATGACGAATTTAGGATAAGATCATGTCTCATGTCATTTTTCTCCACGTCCTTAACACTAGGTTCCATGTCACACGTCAAATTACTATTATCCCATGTTTTTGACACTGATCTGCGTGTCACATGGCGAATTTAGGATATGATCATGTCTCATGTTATTTTTCTCCACGACCTTGTCACTAGGTTCCATGTCACACGTCAAATTACTATTATCCCATGTCTTTGTCACTGATCTGAGTGTCACATGGCGAATTTAGGATATGACCATGTCTCATGTCATTTTTCTCCATGTCCTTGTCACTAGGTTCCATGTCACATGTTGTCAAATTACTATTATCCCATGTCTTTGTCACTGATCTGAGTGTCACATGGCGAATTTAGGATATGATCATGTCTCATGTTATTTTTCTCCACGACCTTGTCACTAGGTTCCATGTTACACGTCAAATTACTATTATCCCATGTCTTTGTCACTGATCTGAGTGTCACATGGCGAATTTAGGATATGATCATGTCTCATGTCATTTTTCTCCATGTCCTTGTCACTAGGTTCCATGTCACATGTCAAATTACTATTATCCCATGTCTTTGTCACTGATCTGAGTGTCACATGGCGAATTTAGGATATGATCATGTCTCATGTTATTTTTCTCCACGACCTTGTCACTAGGTTCCATGTTACACGTCAAATTACTATTATCCCATGTCTTTGTCACTGATCTGAGTGTCACATGGCGAATTTAGGATATGATCATGTCTCATGTCATTTTTCTCCATGTCCTTGTCACTAGGTTCCATGTCACATGTCAAATTACTATTATCCCATGTCTTTGTCACTGACCTGAGTGTCACATGGCGAATTTAGGTTATGACCATGTCTCATGTCATTTTTCTCCACGACCTTGACACTAGGTTCCATGTCACACGTCAAATTACTATTATCCCATGTCTTTGTCACTGATCTGAGTGTCACATGGCGAATTTAGGTTATGACCATGTCTCATGTCATTTTTCTCCACGACCTTGACACTAGGTTCCATGTCACACGTCAAATTACTATTATCCCATGTCTTTGTCACTGATCTGAGTGTCACATGGCGAATTTAGGATATGATCATGTCTCATGTTATTTTTCTCCACGACCTTGTCACTAGGTTCCATGTTACACGTCAAATTACTATTATCCCATGTCTTTGTCACTGATCTGAGTGTCACATGGTGAATTTAGGATATGATCATGTCTCATGTCATTTTTCTCCATGTCCTTGTCACTAGGTTCCATGTCACATGTCAAATTACTATTATCCCATGTCTTGGTCACTGACCTGAGTGTCACATGGCGAATTTAGGATAAGATCATGTCTCATGTCATTTTTTTCCATGTCCTTGTCACTAGGTTCCATGTCACACGTCAAATTACTATTATCCCATGTCTTTGTCACTGATCTGAGTGTCACATGGCGAATTTAGGATATGATCATGTCTCATGCCATTTTTCTCCACGTCCTTGACACTAGGTTCCATGTCACACATCAAATTACTATTATCCCATGTCTTTGTCACTGATCTGAGTGTCACATGGCGAATTTAGGATATGATCATGTCTCATGTCATTTTTCTCCACGACCTTGTCACTAGGTTCCATGTCACACATCAAATTACTATTATCCCATGTCTTTGTCACTGATCTGAGTGTCACATGGCGAATTTAGGATATGATCATGTCTCATGTCATTTTTCTCCACGTCCTTGTCACTAGGTTCCATGTCACATGTCAAATTACTATTATCCCATGTCTTTGTCACTGATCTGAGTGTCACATGGCGAATTTAGGATATGATCATGTCTCATGTCATTTTTCTCCATGTCACATGTCAAATTACTATTATCCCATGTCTTTGTCACTGATATGATATGTCTCATGTCATTTTTTTCCATGTCCTTGTCACTAGGTTCCATGTCACACGTCAAATTACTATTATCCCATGTCTTTGTCACTGATCTGAGTGTCACATGGCGAATTTAGGATATGATCATGTCTCATGTCATTTTTCTCCACGACCTTGACACTAGGTTCCATGTCACACGTCAAATTACTATTATCCCATGTCTTTGTCACTGATCTGAGTGTCACATGGCGAATTTAGGATATGATCATGTCTCATGTCATTTTTCTCCACGACCTTGTCACTAGGTTCCATGTCACACGTCAAATTACTATTATCCCATGTCTTTGTCACTGATCTGAGTGTCACATGGCGAATTTAGGATATGATCATGTCTCATGTCATTTTAGACAATTTCCAGCACCTAACCAGAAAATAATTTCTAAAACTAAGACCACTAACTTTTCCAAGTCCGACTCAAAAATGGACTTAGAAAATGTCTCCTCCTAAGTCCACTGAAGCCTTAGCCTGAAGAAACTCACCTCTATATCTTCAATCCCATGTTTGTTGAGACCACAGCAGGATCCAAACTCCTTGCCTCAATGTAAGAACCAAAGCAGAGATTCAAAACTCTTTGTCATATATATGGAACCACAACCACTAGCCATGCCTCTATGCAAATCTCAGCCAATCACAACAAAGATTTCTTTGAGCAGTTTAGGGTCATCCAACTGAATACCTAGCCTGCTGAAATCTTTTCTAAGTCCAACTCAAACAATTTCCAGCACCTTACCAGAAAATAATTCCTGAGACTGAACCCACTAAATACCTAGCCTGAAGAAATTTTTTCAAAAGTCCAACGGGCACAATATGTCAGCACCTGACCAGAAAATAATTTCTGAAACTAAAACTAGTAAGTACCTAACCTGCAGAAATCCTTTCTAAGTCCAACTCAGACAATAATTTCCAGCACCTAACCAGAAAATAATTCCTGCTTACAGTGTGAAATGTCTAGAATGTCAACATGATCATTAATCTTTGCTATTTACTCAAAGGGTGGAATGTCTAGAATGACTACCTAGTCATTAATCTTTGTTGTTTACTTGCAGTGTGGAATGTCTGGAATGTCTACACGATCATTAATCATTGCTATTTACTCACAGTATGGAATGTTTACCTGATCATTAATCTTTGCTGTTTACTTACAATGTGGAATGCCTGGAATGTTTCCGCAGTAGAAACTAGTATTAAATGACTGAAAACTTTTCTAAGACCACTAGTTTGAGACGAACAGAGAATTTCTAAAAGTGAAATCACTTACAGTCAAGTCACAATAATCCAGTATCAATTCCTATGAGATCCTAATTTATAATACTGTATCTGTCCTTGATAATCCAGTCCAACTCAAACAATAATTTCCAGCACCTAACCAAAAAAAATGATTTTAAGACTGAATCCACTGAATACCTAATCTGCTGAAATCTTTTCTAAGTCCAACTCAGACAATTTCCAACACCTAACCAGAAAATAATTCCTAAGACTGAACCCACTGAATACCTAGCCTGCTGACATCTTTTCAAAGTCCAACTCAGACAATTTCCAGCACCTACCCAGGTGGCAAAGGTGGTGTGGCCCTACTGTGGCCCACACTTTATTTGGTGTGGCTTCCAATGTGGGCCACAATGGGCTAACCGATGGGCTGCTGCCAGTTTCTGTCCTCAGTGAGGTGTGTGGGACACACTGGGCTAACCAATATGGGCACAGATCAGTCTCAGAGTGGGTTTGGGTTCAACATGGGTTTTTGGTGTGGCTGAAAGTGGGCTGCCCACTTTGATCACATGGTGCCATCTGGTCAAAATTTATTATTTTAGGGTCAACATGGGTTTTTGGTGTGGCTGAAAGTGGGCTGGTCACTTTGATCAGGTGGTGCCATCTGGGATAGATATTATAGAAAATCTATTTTTTCCTCATTTTCCAAAGTTTTGAACCCTGAAAATGCTCTACTAGCCTCCAGGTGCTAGCCCCTCCCCTTGGCCTCCATAGTTGGAGGGAGACTAAACATACTGTATTACTCTCCCCCATCATCATAATACAGTAGAACCATCAATTCAAACTTAGTTGGCCAAGGCATGTCAACCAGACCTAGTCCAGTAACATTCTAGCCTTCAAGTTCTTAATGCCTCCCAATGGGTAGCATACTTCAATATAAAATGATTACCACATGAATGGTGTAGTCACATTACTAACTGCTGACATCACCTTACTTTGCACATTTTAAATGTATTTTGCCAGTAGATCCAAACTCTGAGAAAATTTGTGTACTGTTATGATTTATATGATTTCTGTTATATCATACTAAAGAAAATCAATACTGACATTTGGAGAAAGCTGTACATCAGACATAGTGGGGTCATCTAGTGTCAAAGTTCAGAACTCCCAGCTCAGTATGCCTTGTGCAAACCCATCCTCAGCCTTGTCTGGGGAATTATCTTTGGAACTGATCTATGCCTGATTCAGGGTGCCCACCTTGAAACCAATCTGTGCCCAAAGTGTTTGCCCGTTTTGAAGCTGCTCTGTGCCCAAATCAGTTAGCCTTATGTGGCCCACACAACTTGCTGAGGACAAAAACTGTCGGGAGACCAACAGTCTTAGTTCAGTTTGCCCTATTAGGGCAACCCAATGTGGCCCTGACTGGAAACCCGCCATTTGCCCAACCTAAAACCATGAATAGTATTCTGCCCACTTTGAACCAGCGTATCTGAGCTAAAACTGAATTGGCCCTACGCGGGCTTGCTACATGGGTAACCAGAAAATAATTTCTAAGACTGAACCCACTGAATACCTAATGTACTGAAATCTTTTCTAAGTTCAACTCAGACAATTTCCAGCACCTAACCAAAAAAAAAAAAATTCCTGCTTACAGTGTGGAATGTTTAGAATGTCAACATGATCATTAATCTTTGCTATTTACTCACAGGGTGGTATGTCTAGAATGTCTACCTAGTCATTAATCTTTGTTCTTTACTTGCAGTGTGGAATGTCTGGAATGTCTACACGATCATTAGTCATTGCTATTTATTCACAGTGTGGAATGCCTGGAATGTCTACCTGATCATTAATCTTTGCTGTTTACTTACAATGTGGAATGTTGGGAATGTTTACACAGTGGAAACTAGTTTTGAATAACTGAAAACTTTTCTAAGACCACAGGTTTGAGACAAAGAGAGAATTTCTAAAAGTGAAATTACTTACAGTCAAGTCACAATAATCCAGTATTAATTCCTATGAGATCAAATTTATAATACTGTATCTGTCCTTGATAATCCAGTTCAACTCAAACAATAATTTCCAGCACCTAACCAAAAAATGATTTAAAGACTGAACCCACTGAATACCTAGTCTGCTGAAATCTTTTCTAAGTCTAACTTGCACAATTTCCAGCACCTAACCAGAAAAGGACTTAGGTAATTTTTAGGAATAAAACCACAGGTTTGGGGAGGTAGGAGAGAGGGATCAAACCTGAGTGACTTGAGAGGATGGTTAGGAGAAGTAAAGGCCGGTAGCAGACTGGTCAAGGGAGAATCGCTGGGAGAGGTAGGAGCTAGCATTAAGCAGCTGAACTGCTTTTCGAAGACCACTGGTTGAGACAAACAGGAAATCACTTACAGTCAAGTCACCATAATCCAGTGTGTAACATTCCAGTAATTCACCTTCCAGCATTAATTCCTATAGGATCAAATTCATAGTACTGTATCTGTCCTTGATAATCCAGTCCAACTCAAACAATTTCTAAGACTGGACTGAACCCATTAAATACCTAATCTGCTGAAATCTTTTCTAAGTCCAACTCAGACAATTTCCAGCACCTAACCAGAAAATAATTTCTAAGACTGAACCCACTTGATACCTAGCCTGCTGAAAACTTTTCTATGTCCAACTCAAAAATGGACTTAGAAAATTTCTCCTAGTGCATTTAGGAGAAGTTTTTTAAGTCCAATCAAAAGATGGACTTGGAACATTTTAAAGACTAACCTTAAGGCACAGTCTCAGCAGTGCACCATGTCCCAATGTAAGATGGTCAGTGATGCTAGCTGTGACTACAGCAGGCCTGCAAACTCCTCGTCTTATATAGGAAGCCCAAAGCCATAAGCTCCGCCCCCTTGGGAATCTCAACCAATCAGCACTCAGATTACAAGGTGATGCTGTTCTGACGGAAAGTTCCAGAAAGTAAACAGTGAAGACTGAGAAAATGAAATCTATGGAATCTTCCTTCTGGAATTTTCCATTTAACCCCAGCCCTGTCTACTCTAAGTACCACCCCCCTGTTATAAGCAGCTGAAAACTTTTCTAAGACCACTGGTTGAGACAAACAGGAAATCACTTACAATCAAGTCACCATAATCCAGTGTGTAACAATCCAGTAATTCACCTTCCAGCATTAATTCCTATAGGATCAAATTCATAGTACTGTATCTGTCCTTGATAATCCAGTCCAACTCAAACAATTTCTAAGACTGGACTGAACCCATTAAATACCTAATCTGCTGAAATCTTTTCTAAGTCCAACTCAGACAATTTCCAGCACCTAACCAGAAAATAATTTCTAAGACTGAACCCACTTGATACCTAGCCTGCTGAAAACTTTTCTATGTCCAACTCAAAAATGGACTTAGAAAATTTCTCCTAGTGCATCTAGGAGAAGTTTTCTAAGTCCAATCAAAAGATGGACTTGGAACATTTTAAAGACTAACCTTAAGGCACAGTCTCAGCAGTGCACCATGTCCCAATGTAAGATGGTCAGTGATGCTAGCTGTGACTACAGCAGGCCTGCAAACTCCTCGTCTTATATAGGAAGCCCAAAGCCATAAGCTCCGCCCCCTTGGGAATCTCAACCAATCAGCACTCAGATTACAAGGTGATGCTGTTCTGACGGAAAGTTCCAGAAAGTAAACAGTGAAGACTGAGAAAATGAAATCTATGGAATCTTCCTTCTGGAATTTTCCATTTAAAGGGTGGCTAGCACGGATAAGACGTACCCGCGTTAGCAAGTCATGTGACCACCCCTCAACCAATCAGGTCGTCGCAAATTTTTCGCTGCGTCCCGCGGATTTGTGCACGTTCCTTTGGTAGGTACCCATGTTGAAAATCGCCGTGCTAGCCCCCCTTTAACCCCAGCCCTGTCTACTCTAAGTACCACCCCCCTGTTATAAGCAGCTGAAAACTTTTCTAAGACCACTGGTTGAAACAAACAGGAAATCACTTACAATCAAGTCACCATAATCCAGTGTGTAACAATCCAGTAATTCACCTTCCAGCATTAATTCCTATAGGATCAAATTCATAGTACTGTATCTGTCCTTGATAATCCAGTCCAACTCAAACAATTTCTAAGACTGGACTGAACCCATTAAATACCTAATCTGCTGAAATCTTTTCTAAGTCCAACTCAGACAATTTCCAGCACCTAACCAGAAAATAATTTCTAAGACTGAACCCACTTGATACCTAGCCTGCTGAAAACTTTTCTATGTCCAACTCAAAAATGGACTTAGAAAATTTCTCCTAGATGCACTAGGAGAAATTTTCTAAGTCCAATCAAAAGATGGACTTGGAACATTTTAAAGCCTAACCTTAAGGCACAGTCTCAGCAGTGCACCATGTCCCAATGTAAGATGGTCAGTGATGCTAGCTGTGACTACAGCAGGCCTGCAAACTCCTCGTCTTATATAGGAAGCCCAAAGCCATAAGCTCCGCCCCCTTGGGAATCTCAACCAATCAGCACTCAGATTACAAGGTGATGCTGTTCTGACGGAAAGTTCCAGAAAGTAAACAGTGAAGACTGAGAAAATGAGGCATTTCACTGATTTTCTTGTGGGAACTCCATCTGTTATGGCCTTATTTGATTGTTTGCATCGAATTAAAGTCATATTTGACTCGACAGCGCCGGAATTTCGCCGAAACGATCGTTTTCGCCGTGCGTGCGTACCTAAAGCATACCACAGAAGGTGGTACTTAGAGTAGACAGGGCTGGGGTTAAAGGAAATGAACCATAGCTGGTAGCCGGCGACTGGAATGGAAGGATCTAGAAAGTAAACATGCAGTGAAGACTGAGAAAATGAGCTATTTCACTGATTTTCTTGTGGGAACTCCATCTGTTATGGCCTTATTTGATTGTTTGCATCGAATTAAAGGCATATTTAACTCAACAGCGCCGGAATTTCCCCGAAATGATCGTTTCAGCCGTGCGTGCTTACCTGAAGCATACCACAGAAGGTGGTACTTAGAGTAGACAGGGCTGGGGTTAAAGGAAATGAACCATAGCTGGTAGCCGGCGAGTGGAATGGAAGGTTCCAGAAAGTAAACATGCAGTGAAGACTGAGAAAATGAGCTATTTTACTGATTTTCTTATGGGAACTTCATCTCTTATGGCCTTATTTGCTTGTTTGCATCAAATTAAAGTCATTTTTGATTCAATAGTAGCGGAATTTCGCCGAAACGATCGTTTTCACCGTGCGCGCATACCTAGAGAAAATAACAGGGGGTGGTACTTAGAGTAAACAGGGCTGGGTTAAATGGAAAATTCCAGTAGGGGCATTTTCGCGTGCCCCGATCCGGTTAACCCGGTCGACCGGCTGTACCCATCGGGCATACACCACAGCTACACCCCGGATGTATCAGATCAAGTCACCCGGTCGACCGGGTTGGGTCGCGCGAAAGTGGCCAAAGGAAGATTCCATCAGATTCCATAGATTTCATTTTCTCAGTCTTCACTGTTTACTTTCTGGAACTTTCCGTCAGAACAGCATCACCTTGTAATCTGGGTGCTGATTGGTTGAGATTCCCAAGGGGGCGGAGCTTATGGCTTTGGGCTTCCTATATAAGACGAGGAGTTTGCAGGCCTGCTGTAGTCACAGCTAGCATCACTGACCATCTTACATTGGGACATGGTGCACTGCTGAGACTGTGCCTTAAGGTTAGGCTTTAAAATGTTCCAAGTCCATCTTTTGATTGGACTTAGAAAATTTCTCCTAGTGCATCTAGGAGAAATTTTCTAAGTCCATTTTTGAGTTGGACATAGAAAAGTTTTCAGCAGGCTAGGTATCAAGTGGGTTCAGTCTTAGAAATTATTTTCTGGTTAGGTGCTGGAAATTGTCTGAGTTGGACTTAGAAAAGGTTTCAGCAGATTAGGTATTTAATGGGTTCAGTCCAGTCTTAGAAATTGTTTGAGTTGGACTGGATTATCAAGGACAGATACAGTACTATGAATTTGATCCTATAGGAATTAATGCTGGAAGGTGAATTACTGGATTGTTACACACTGGATTATGGTGACTTGATTGTAAGTGATTTCCTGTTTGTTTCAACCAGTGGTCTTAGAAACGTTTTCAGCTGCTTATAACAGGGGGGTGGTACTTAGAGTAGACAGGGCTGGGGTTAAAGGGGGGCTAGCACGGCGATTTTCAACATGGGTACCTACCAAAGGAACGTGCACAAATCCGCGGGACGCAGCGAAAAATTTGCGACGACCTGATTGGTTGAGGGGTGGTCACATGACTTGCTAACGCGGGTACGTCTTATCCGTGCTAGCCACCCTTTAAATGGAAAATTCCAGAAGGAAGATTCCATAGATTTCATTTTCTCAGTCTTCACTGTTTACTTTCTGGAACTTTCCGTCAGAACAGCATCACCTTGTAATCTGAGTGCTGATTGGTTGAGATTCCCAAGGGGGCGGAGCTTATGGCTTTGGGCTTCCTATATAAGACGAGGAGTTTGCAGGCCTGCTGTAGTCACAGCTAGCATCACTGACCATCTTACATTGGGACATGGTGCACTGCTGAGACTGTGCCTTAAGGTTAGTCTTTAAAATGTTCCAAGTCCATCTTTTGATTGGACTTAGAAAACTTCTCCTAGATGCACTAGGAGAAATTTTCTAAGTCCATTTTTGAGTTGGACATAGAAAAGTTTTCAGCAGGCTAGGTATCAAGTGGGTTCAGTCTTAGAAATTATTTTCTGGTTAGGTGCTGGAAATTGTCTGAGTTGGACTTAGAAAAGATTTCAGCAGATTAGGTATTTAATGGGTTCAGTCCAGTCTTAGAAATTGTTTGAGTTGGACTGGATTATCAAGGACAGATACAGTACTATGAATTTGATCCTATAGGAATTAATGCTGGAAGGTGAATTACTGGATTGTTACACACTGGATTATGGTGACTTGATTGTAAGTGATTTCCTGTTTGTCTCAACCAGTGGTCTTAGAAAAGTTTTCAGCTGCTTATAACAGGGGGGTGGTACTTAGAGTAGACAGGGCTGGGGTTAAATGGAAAATTCCAGAAGGAAGATTCCATAGATTTCATTTTCTCAGTCTTCACTGTTTACTTTCTGGAACTTTCCGTCAGAACAGCATCACCTTGTAATCTGAGTGCTGATTGGTTGAGATTCCCAAGGGGGCGGAGCTTATGGCTTTGGGCTTCCTATATAAGACGAGGAGTTTGCAGGCCTGCTGTAGTCACAGCTAGCATCACTGACCATCTTACATTGGGACATGGTGCACTGCTGAGACTGTGCCTTAAGGTTAGTCTTTAAAATGTTCCAAGTCCATCTTTTGATTGGACTTAGAAAACTTCTCCTAGATGCACTAGGAGAAATTTTCTAAGTCCATTTTTGAGTTGGACATAGAAAAGTTTTCAGCAGGCTAGGTATCAAGTGGGTTCAGTCTTAGAAATTATTTTCTGGTTAGGTGCTGGAAATTGTCTGAGTTGGACTTAGAAAAGATTTCAGCAGATTAGGTATTTAATGGGTTCAGTCCAGTCTTAGAAATTGTTTGAGTTGGACTGGATTATCAAGGACAGATACAGTACTATGAATTTGATCCTATAGGAATTAATGCTGGAAGGTGAATTACTGGATTGTTACACACTGGATTATGGTGACTTGATTGTAAGTGATTTCCTGTTTGTCTCAACCAGTGGTCTTAGAAAAGTTTTCAGCTGCTTATAACAGGGGGGTGGTACTTAGAGTAGACAGGGCTGGGGTTAAATGGAAAATTCCAGAAGGAAGATTCCATAGATTTCATTTTCTCAGTCTTCACTGTTTACTTTCTGGAACTTTCCGTCAGAACAGCATCACCTTGTAATCTGAGTGCTGATTGGTTGAGATTCCCAAGGGGGCGGAGCTTATGGCTTTGGGCTTCCTATATAAGACGAGGAGTTTGCAGGCCTGCTGTAGTCACAGCTAGCATCACTGACCATCTTACATTGGGACATGGTGCACTGCTGAGACTGTGCCTTAAGGTTAGTCTTTAAAATGTTCCAAGTCCATCTTTTGATTGGACTTAAAAAACTTCTCCTAAATGCACTAGGAGAAATTTTCTAAGTCCATTTTTGAGTTGGACATAGAAAAGTTTTCAGCAGGCTAGGTATCAAGTGGGTTCAGTCTTAGAAATTATTTTCTGGTTAGGTGCTGGAAATTGTCTGAGTTGGACTTAGAAAAGATTTCAGCAGATTAGGTATTTAATGGGTTCAGTCCAGTCTTAGAAATTGTTTGAGTTGGACTGGATTATCAAGGACAGATACAGTACTATGAATTTGATCCTATAGGAATTAATGCTGGAAGGTGAATTACTGGAATGTTACACACTGGATTATGGTGACTTGACTGTAAGTGATTTCCTGTTTGTCTCAACCAGTGGTCTTCGAAAAGCAGTTCAGCTGCTTAATGCTAGCTCCTACCTCTCCCAGCGATTCTCCCTTGACCAGTCTGCTACCGGCCTTTACCTCTCCTAACCATCCTCTCAAGTCACTCAGGTTTGATCCCTCTCTCCTACCTCCCCAAACCTGTGGTTTTATTCCTAAAAATTACCTAAGTCCTTTTCTGGTTAGGTGCTGGAAATTGTGCAAGTTAGACTTAGAAAAGATTTCAGCAGACTAGGTATTCAGTGGGTTCAGTCTTTAAATCATTTTTTGGTTAGGTGCTGGAAATTATTGTTTGAGTTGAACTGGATTATCAAGGACAGATACAGTATTATAAATTTGATCTCATAGGAATTAATACTGGATTATTGTGACTTGACTGTAAGTAATTTCACTTTTAGAAATTCTCTGTTCGTCTCAAACTAGTGGTCTTAGAAAAGTTTTCAGTTATTCAAAACTAGTTTCCACTGTGTAAACATTCCCAACATTCCACATTGTAAGTAAACAGCAAAGATTAATGATCAGGTAGACATTCCAGACTGTGAGTAAATAGCAATGATTAATGATCGTGTAGACATTCCAGACATTCCACACTGCAAGTAAACAACAAAGATTAATGACTAGGTAGTCATTCTAGACATTCCACCCTTTGAGTAAATAGCAAAGATTAATGATCATGTTGACATTCTAGACATTTCACACTGTAAGCAGGAATTATTTTCTGGTTAGGTGCTGGAAATTATTGTCTGAGTTGGACTTAGAAAGGATTTCTGCAGGTTAGGTACTTACTAGTTTTAGTTTCAGAAATTATTTTCTGGTCAGGTGCTGACATATTGTGCCCGTTGGACTTTGAAAAAATTTCTTCAGGCTAGGTATTTAGTGGGTTCAGTCTCAGGAATTATTTTCTGGTAAGGTGCTGGAAATTGTTTGAGTTGGACTTAGAAAAGATTTCAGCAGGCTAGGTATTCAGTTGGATGACCCTAAACTGCTCAAAGAAATCTTTGTTGTGATTGGCTGAGATTTGCATAGAGGCATGGCTAGTGGTTGTGGTTCCATATATATGACAAAGAGTTTTGAATCTCTGCTTTGGTTCTTACATTGAGGCAAGGAGTTTGGATCCTGCTGTGGTCTCAACATGGGATTGAAGATATAGAGGTGAGTTTCTTCAGGCTAAGGCTTCAGTGGACTTAGGAGGAGACATTTTCTAAGTCCATTTTTGAGTCGGACTTGGAAAAGTTAGTGGTCTTAGTTTTAGAAATTATTTTCTGGTTAGGTGCTGGAAATTGTCTAAGTTGGACTTAGAAAAGATTTTAGCAGACTAGGTATTCAGTGGGTTCAGTCTTAGGAATTATTTTCTGGTTAGTTGCTGGAAATTATTGCCTGAGTTTGACTTAGAAAGCATTTCTGCAGGCTAGGTACTTACTGGTTTTAGTTTCAGAAATTAATTTCTGGTCAGGTGCTAACATATTGTGCCAGTTTGAGTTAGAAAAGATTTCTGCAGGTAAGGTGCTGGAAATTGTTTAAGTTGGACTTTGAAAAGATGTCAGCAGGCTAGGTATTCAGTGGGTTTAGTCTTAGAAATTATTTTCTTATTAGGTGCTGGAAATTGTCTGAGTTGGACTTAGAAAAGATTTCAGAAGGTTAGGTATTTAGTGGGTTTAGTCTTAGGAATTATTTTCTGGCCAAAAATGACTTTAATTCGATGCAAATAAGGAAACAAGGTCATAACAGATGGAGTTCCCACAAGAAAATAAAGTCCCTCAGTAGAGTTCTTGTTACTTGTCTCTGGCGCCCCTATGGGGTTTTAACACTGGAAAACGATAATCGCTACTTAGAGCGTGAAAATTGTCCTCATTTGACCCTGCTCGGACCCTGCCTGCCCTATGGGGTTTTAACGTTGGAAAATGATAATCGCTACTTAGAGCGTGAAAATTGTCCTCATTTGACCCTACACCTGGGTGAGAGGAGTTGAGTGTGGACACCTACTGGTCAGGAATCCTTAGAGTGTATATTAATCGATTTGAGTGTTATTTAGGCTGATAATTTATGGTAAGTTGAGGGGGGTGCACTCTATTTAATTAAAAAATTTATTTAAATCATTTACTGCAACACCCCCCAAATCTGGGTATGTCCGCACTCTAAGGCCTATAGTACAAAAGTTAATCACATTGTACCACATGCCATGACCCTAAATTCGGGCTTCCCTAGCCCACTTAAAAGGGTCTATATTTCCTCTTTCCTCTCCCCACAGGATGTGTGTGGTACACATATGTGCGGGCACTGACACATTCCTCTCTTAGATTATCAACTTGTGAAGCACTGGATAGCCACTTAGTGCCGCTAAAGTGCTGTAAAACACAAATCAATCAATCAATGGCCCTAGATTATTTGGAAAATGTATATCTATGAATGTAACTGAACAACCTTCATCATATGATATAATATGATATGTGTGTAGTTATACAGTAGATACGTATGTATACAGTAATATCCTTAGATGTAGGACTGGTATAAATCTGCTTAGATATAGGCATCTAGTGAAAACAATATATAAGCACTACCTATAACATGCTTTGATATAATAGTTAGTATCTAACATAGCTACGTCCTTGAACATATATTATATATACCAGTTTTGCATTGTTTCATCGGATATCACCTGATATACCGGATACAGTCTGGTTTTAAGGTGTCTAGCACAGTTTTCCATAGTTTATAAGATTTTTTTTACACACATTTTTAAAAATCAACATGACGGCCAGATCTCAACCTCATGCACTCAGGGCATTTAGTAGTCTAGTCCCGCCCCACGCTACTCAGGCGGCACAGGCTTGTTACTGGTAGTGTAGGCCATGGCCCTAAATTTTTGGGAAAATGTATATCTATGAATGTAACTGAACAACCTTCATCATATGATATGATATGATATGTGTGTAGTTATACAGTAGATACGTATGTATACAGTAATATCCTTAGATGTAGCACTGGTATAAATCTGCTTAGATATAGGCATCTAGTGAAAACAATATATAAGCACTACCTATAACATGCTTTCATATAATAGATAGTATCTAACGTTGCTACGTCCTTGAATATATACTAAATATACCAGTTTTGCATTGTTTTTTACACACATTCTTAAAAAATCAACTCTTGACCCTCAGGTCATGACTGTAGACGTGCATGAGCACCCTGTTATCCTTTGGGGATATGGTGTATACCCTATCATGAATGGGGTAAAGCGATGTTTCAATCCCTGATAACTGCCTATGCTCGGATAATGGTAGGGTAGTCTTATGTGATGGGTCTAACATTGAATTTTTTCCTCTGTTCCAAACAGAAGCCCGTGTTGCCTGTCTACTCATTATTCAGAATACATCAATCAGGTCTTTGAATACTCTAGATCTCGATGTATGGACTGCTCTCAGTGAATTACACATTTCAGGTAATATGAAAATTCAGTGCTCACGGGAGAGGGCACGACTCTCAAGTAAATGCACTCAACTTAATATTACTTTGATTATGAATTGCTGTGACATGACTATATTTACATCTTCAACCATACCCCCCACCATTCTCCCTGTGACTAGCGGTGAATCTACAGTCAGTACTACACAGCCCGATGAGCATACACTGTAAAAAATAGTGTTTAGATTGTAAACACTTATTTGTCCCAGTTTTTTAAACACATTGCATAAGTGTTTACATTCTAAACACATTTCACCTAAACACATCCATATGTGTTTAGATTTTAAACACACATTAACAATGTGTTTAGATTGTAAACACTTATTTTGAAAAGTGTTTAGAATCAAAACACTTTTTGAAAAGTGTTTAGCAAAAAGTGTTTAGTCAAAAAGTGTTTACACACAAAACACTTTCCCAAAAGGTGTTTAGAAAAGTGTTTCCTTTCTAAACACATTTCAAAAAGTGTTTAGAACATTTAAATAAGTGTTTAAATTCTAAACACTTATTTAGATAAGTGTTTAGAAATACCACTATATCCTGACACCCTATACACCATGATTGCATTTTACCCCATCTATTATAGAACAGTACCTCTATTCTGAAAGGTGTTTTACCCCAAAGTAGAGAGGTATAACTCAAGTATTTACCCATATGACTGTGGGGTATACTACCACTTTTCTGTTGTAAATGTGTACCCACTGTGTATCTATGCCACTATGTAACTATTTATGAATACAGATGAAAATTGTGTTTTACTGGAAATACAAATTTCTGTACTTTGTTTCAGTGTTTTGTACTAGAAATAACAGATATGTTCTTGTTAGAAACCAATCATAACCATCGAGTGTGATTTATCTGAAATACTCTGGTAAAGGAAGAGTTAAACCCTGTTTTGGATAAAAGGTTAGCTATGGTGGTGTAGAGTATATGGACCCGGGGATTACTCCTTCTTCACAAACCACCAGGGGTTAAAACTTGGTCAAACTAGATGTGGTCTGTTATCCCCTAAAGAGGTATTTGACGGAATCGGAGCGAATCCCTGGGGAACACTTTCGCTGGTACCTCTAGTCACACCCTTGACGTATAGCAACCAGCGAATGTTTTACATCACAGACAGTTGAAAGAAAATGTTTTTCGGGTCGGGCAAACTATGTAGCGTTTGGGTGGCGTCACATCTCCGGGACGTGGGAAAGATAGAACATGGGAATTTATCCCAGACGAGATTGGGGTCAACAGGTTATATTTCGAACCTTTTTATACCGTAAACCCCTCTAGTCCTAGATGAATCGGGGATAAAATTCCTAGGTTCAGAATTTATCCTTTAACAGGTCCTATTTTGCTGGAATTTCTAAGACACCACCGAAGTTTTCTTGGGAGTTTATGCCTACCCCTTAGGAGAAATCAGGCAAGTTGGACATTCTTCCTAACTTGCCTTAGATTTTTTTCTAACTACATGGACTATTTCAATACCATTAATACCCATTCTTTTATTTTGATTTAAATGATAGGTGTAAACTCCAGATCGATTAAGACACCCATAACATAGCCTCTCCATTTGAGAAGCAGGTTTAATGCCTCATATCATTTTCATTTGCAACCCCTGAACTTAGTTGTTCTGGGTTTGACTCATGGGGCCGTAGATGGAGAAATATGAGAAAATCCAGAGAAAAGGTGTTTCTATTCTTTTTCCTTGCTCAATAAATAACATAATAAACCTATAGGTTGTATTCTGTTAAGTCTTATGCCAGGTTTAATGGTGTAGGCTTTATCAAGTCAATAGTCATTAGAAGTGCCATTAATTTCACATTTGTAGGCCTTTCCATGATAGACACTTCCTACAAAAATCCTCATGCAAACCACACTGTCACCTGGTGTGAAGAAATCTACTAACCCTTAGATAAAACTACTAACCCCCTTAGACAAAAAGACCGCTTTTCTCGCCAGCTTGCCTTAAAAGGTTAGTGAAAACATTACTAACATGTTAGGTATAGAATTACTAGATTTTAGTCTCCGATTGGCGCACATTTTCCCTTGTAATACTGGCTTCCTGTGTTGCATTATGGCTCCTATGGCCATGATGTACTGCAGGGGGATCTGCACCTCCTTTGCATGGCAAATCTTTTTTATATTTTAAGAGGCATCGGCTCTTCATTTTTATCTAAAGTGACAACCTTGTTATGTTTATATCCTAAAGGTTTTAAAATTTATAAGGCATGGTAGATATACACTAGAATTATACAGTGACGTGATAGAGAGAAGCATGGGCAAACCATTATAAAGAAGGTTTTACGGTATCAAGGATCGAAAAACATCCTGCTGACATCAATTTCGTCTTAGGTGAATCCCCCTTTTGCGTCTCTCCCCATGCCTAAGGATGTCACGCCACCCACACCCTACATAGCTGATTTTGAACCCCTAAACGTTTTTCTTTTCAACTGTCTGTTACATAGAATATTCGCTGGTAACTATATGCCAAGGGTGTAAAAAGAGGTACCAGAACAAGTGTTCCCGGCAGTTCCCCCATTCCCATCAAATACCTTTTTTATACTGTAGCAGACCACCGTTAGTTTGACTAGGTATAAAACCTTTGGTAGCCTGTTAAAAGGAGTCACCGGATGCATGCGAGATTGTTTTTGCCAAATATGGAATCAAAAAGAAGAGGCGTGACCTTTAGCCAATCAGGCTTCGTTAATTGTGGTGTCATTGACCAATCAGCACCTGTCAGTTATCATAAAAACTTGACGCATGTGCTTATCCGACACTTTGAACTGGTGGAGTCAGAGAAGCAGCAGCAGCAGGAGGGTCAGCAGCAGCAGCAGAAATCTATCTCTAACCTCTGTAAAATATGGATAAAGAGTCCAGCCATGGGGAGGAGGCCGAGGCCCAACCTAGTCAGTCACATCACCCCTCGAGTCTGTTCCCACCCCAACCACCCCAGGCCGAGGCGATCCACCCCCCGAGTCAACCACTTCAACCACCGCAGGCACCCCAGGTCGAGGCGATCCACGCCCCGAGTCAACCACCCCAGCCCGATGTGCCGCTTGACCTACCAGGTCAATCACACCAGCACTCACCGCCAACTGCTCCACAGGTGAGGTAATTCATTTATTTTATTTATCAGGACTAGTGCAGGATCTGGGTCCCTCCCATTTGGGGATCTATAGCGAACCCTTTACCTACCCTTACCGCTTACCCTAACCCTATGACGTAGAAAGGCAAGGACCCCGATTCTGCACTCTACCCTATTTATCTTTTAAACTTCACTGTTCATCGCCTAGCTCTCCCTCAGAATTATCTAATAAAGTGATGAATGGTCCATAGTCGCTAGTGCAGTTCCCAATAAGAAACAGTGGACCAATGTTCACGGTGTTGGTCAGAGGACCAACGCACTGTGGTGATGTCATTCCACCACTCTCCCAGCAGATACTTTACTTGATTGCATGATATATCCGGTTCCATTGGATGAGGAATTCAGGATGGTATGGAAGGTCGGTGCGACATGTTGTCAGTTGCCAACTGCCATTCGCCAATTGCCACTTACAGGTTGAAACTTGTCAGTTGTAGGATCCAAATGCCTAGTAGCCATTTGCCAATTGTCATTTGCCAATTATTTACAATGTTATGTCAATTGCCACTTGCTAATTAGCCAGCCATACAGATAATAGACTCGTAGGGTAATCCAGTTGCCATTTGCCAATTAACTGACATGATACGGTAACATATATATATATATATATATATAGCCTATATAGACCTAGACTTTAAATAATAGCTGAAAGCTTTGAATCAGGAAATCACAACTGACAACCCATATAAACCCATGACTGTCAATACCCAAGTCCCGAGTTGGGTTGTGACGGCCGTTTTCACCACCAGTCACCACCAGGCGGCACTCTCTGAGGCCCTAAGGAGGGTATAGGTCTCAGAGAAGGAATTGGTTCCGCACTATAATTTAATGTAGCGCGAAATGCGATAGCACCCATTGGAACATGTTCATTTTCTAAAAATCACCCCAGAATTAATAGATACATCCTTCCTTCATAATATAGGCTGACTTAAAATATGAATTGACCACGAAAATTTTGAGCACTGGACTATAGCGTAAAAACACCCTGATTCTGCCTAAATCTGCACTGAATAAAATATAGATTCGCTTTTTCCAATTTAACCTTTGAAAAAATAGGTAAGCACTTTGAGAAATGCCCTCCTGGTATTTTATTCAAAGCAGCAAATGTTCAATAACATGTGTAGTGGTTTTATATTTATTAGCATTATTTTCAACATGGTTATTGACCATTCAGTGTGCCTGCAGTATTCACTTCTGACCACAATCGTATATGACTTCCGGTTTTCTGCGGGATTTCCTTCACTGAGACCTATACTTCTCAAGATGCCTATGCTTATAACACTGGCTGAACAGAAAGTAGTTTTTAAAGTGTTAAGTTCTTTGTTTTTGTGGATGAGACTTTTTCACCATGACTGGCATATAGCTCACCTTAACTGGTTTGATTCCCCTCCAGCGTGTCTCTACTCCATACCCTCCCTGGAACTGTAAAGTGCGCCTCAAGCGGTGGTTTGTGGTGGGGGGTACCATAATTAGGACTTGGATATTGGCAAACCTACAATTGGCAAATGTTAACATATACCTATCAAATGGCAATTGGCAAGTGGCGATATGTTGTACCGGCCTTCCATAGGTTGGTTATGTTCAGATAATGTGTTTGTACACACATGGGGTTGGAGTGCTGGTCCCTGACCAACCCACGAGGCCATGTGTATCTAGTACACACACACACACACAACACACAAACACACACACACCTGTGCACGATAATGTGTGTGTGTGTGTGTGTGTGTGTGTGCTTTGTATCCGAGGTATAACAAATCCAAGACCCCACGAGCATACGACCTTTACCTTATCCTTTTAGGTATTTTTATGAAAAGTCTGATTTTTTGTGATTATTATGGTTAATAATGCATTTTTATAGTTTAACTGTCATTTTCTGATATGAATAGCAACCAATGTTCATGGAGAGATTCTGACAAAACTACTAGGAATATTTTAGTTAATTATGTCTCATTTTAAAGATCTTGAGATGAACTTTGATGATGAATTTCCCTGCAGAGGGGTGTTTTTGCTTGTCTGGTCACACATATTCAATGAAATGTAGAGGTTACCTATTGAGATTTCTTCTATGCAGTGTTTCATGCAAGATGTACCTAGAGTCCCTGGATTAGTCTAACAAAAGTGAAGTTGATGTCATATTTGTTTTTCCTTAGTTTCATTTCAAATTAGTTCTTCATATCTCATCATCTGTCCTATTGTTCCCTTGATGATAGTCTTTTCTTCTCAAAGTGACTCTTTACGGTTACACAGAGCTACATGTAGCTAAATGTAACTAGATGTAGGCCTACCGGTAGTTGTAGTTATTCTTCTCTATCTGACTTACTACTGGTGCCCGGGTGTTGTCTAAATTACGGGTGGACCGTCGACACGAGAGGAGCTCATGAATATCGTATGTGTCATGAGTTTGAAAGAGTCATGAATATCGTCTGTGTCATGAGTTTGAAAGAGTGTCTACAGGGTATAGCCCCAGAATAGCTGTGTCTAAAATTATGATCTAAACAGTGCACTTGCCGCATCTTACACCCATATGGTCTTCAGTAAATGCTACAGGTCTTCAGTAAATGCTTTCTCATATAGAAGGATAGGGGATCCTGAGGTATCGGAAGCCTCTAGCTACCCATAGCTTTTTTAAAAAGAGAAGAGAAGCTATGAAATATTTAATTTTTAGACCAAGCCAAAGCTCTAGGTGAGCCTTATATGCAAGGTGCACCTTATACATGAGGTATAACGGTATTATATTATGAAGTAAACTTTACCATAACCTCACAGTTTATTACTATGCAAAAATTGGTATCAAATGAAAACTCTTGGTATGCCCTTGTCAATCCGGGGAACGAAACTTCAAGAGTATAAGGGCTCTTTATACTAAGAGGTATTACGGTAATGTAAATTAGTGGATTATCTGACCATGGGGTCGGGTGTTCAGTAATGTATCGTCTTTGTTTCTTATTTATTTTTCCTGTTTTAAAAAGGTGGACAAGGATGTCGGGTGCCCTGAGGCCCTGGCATCAATAAGAGCGACACTCCAGACCCGCTATTGGCGAAAAATGAAAGCTGAAGTGAGTAATCAGAGTTTCTGATATAAAACACATACCTCACTTGTTTTCTCTGATAAGTCCTACCAGTTAGAGGAATATTACTTCTAGTAGACATTTTACATGTCTGTTTTTTAAAAATTTACATGGATTTATCTTTTTTATATAAACCCCTACCTATCTATCCGTTAGATAAGGTATAAACCGTAGTATTTGTGGGGGTGTGTGTGTGTGTCTAAAATTTTTACATGCATTTATAAGGTGATTTCTAATGATTAGACTTTTATTTTCAGAAAATCATAAAAAAGTTAAAGAGGGAGCTCCAAACCCACTTCAGCAGTACCACCACCCCCAATGAACCAGGCGCCAGCTCTAACAGTACTAACCCGGAGAACAGCACAACCCCCCAGAGTAGCACCACAACCCCAGAACAGCTTCAGCAGAAAATCCGAGGCCTGGAGGAAGTGGTTTCTCTTGCAGAGGAACAGATATGCTACTGGAAGAAATTAATGGAGGAATTCTTTGACAGTCATCTGTGTTGGAAAAACGAGGAGTGTCTGGCCTGTGAGGGGTTACTAAATTAAGGGATGAGAGAGGGAAGGTAAAAAGGTAGAACATAAACTGTGTTAACAGTATATATACTCATACGATTCATTATATGTAAAAAATGTCAATTGCCCCGGAGCAAGTTCTTTTCTCAGGCAGAGGTACAGATATTATACTGGAAGAAATTAATGGAGGATTTCTACTAAATTAAGGGAGGGAGGGCAGGGTAGGGGAATGTATGATATATAAAAAGTAGAACATAAACTCTGTTCACAGTATCTTTACTCGTAAGAGGGGACTGAGGGGTGGGGAAGATACCAAAAGTAGAATGTAAATTGTGATCGCACGGTATTTTTACTTGTATGACTTGGTGTGTTTTTACATCTCTGTTAACTTAGACGTTCAGGACGAGATCTGAGATCTAGAGACTGTAGCAAGTATACCATAATATGTGAAATGTAGATTTAAATAGCTGTATGCTGTTCCTGCTGCTGCTGCTGCTGTTGTAAATCCTACCAGTTTTCTTAATGTTTAACCTATTAATAAATCAATATGCATCACTCCACCGATGATATTATGCTCCATTTATACTTTTTGACTGGTGACATTGTACTTGGGTTGTTTATACCTCTGGCGCGTCTATGGTACCCCGGCTCGGTCGGCTCTGCCTGTTCTAGATCGTAAGTCGATAATTCAATGATATATTTTCATCGGTCATGAGTATAATATCATTGGTGTAGTGGTGAATATTGATTTTATTAATATACTTTATAATAAAAGTGGGGTTATAGTCTACTGGCTATCTACCCAGTTTTTTATGTAAATAAATATGTACCTTTTTCACCTAAGCAATGCCATAATGCATTATTATACTTGGTGTAAGATGTGGCTTACTTGGGTGGTTCCCTCCTATTTGTTCCTGTTCATATTTTTCTGAACATAGAGGAGTTGACTCTGGGGTGGTGGTGTTACTATTTTAGAACAAGTGATAATGATATTTCTGGCATTTATACCAAATTGTTGGTCAGGACTAACTTGTTTATTGCTGAATGAAAGGTTTTGATATATGTACGGTCAGTTATTTGAAAATCAGAAACTGATCCAGTAAGTCTATGGCATGAAAAGTTTTCAGAGATGTAAAACCCTCTAGCCAGTAACTATATGGGGTAATTAAAGGGTAACAGATTTTTCATATAATTATGTGATACCTTAAACCCTATACTTTTCAGCTATAGAGAATATCACCTGCTTTCAAAATCTTAAAATAAGGGTTGGGAGATGTGGGATTTTTTAATTTGGATACTTTTAAAATAAATGACTAAATCTGAAATTTTTAAAGATGATGTACTTTTTAAGCTAGGAACCACAGGTGAAGACCCCTTTTGTTGAGAAAAGTGTAGGGGCTAGGGTAAGGTTATTGTCTGCATGTGTCAGCAGTTACTGTTAATCGCTGCTATAAGTTTAAGAGTTGGAGTTTATGTAACAGCTTAGAGATCATTGCTTTACCAAAAGAGATTATGTAAAGTTGTCATGATGCATGAGTGTAAACCTTGTTCTCAGGAGCTACATCCATGCATAATAACGATCTTGGGGGGTTGTTGGAATACCATAAACACATTAGAGTTGTGAGGTCGGAAACTGTTGATAAAAAGATAACCTGATACGTAAAATTCTTTCATGAGAAAATGTGAAAAAGAAATGAAAAATCATGAAAATGTAAAAAGAAATAGAAAAAACGATAATAAAAATTAGAAGTTAAAAAAATTAATCAATGTCATGTATTACACAGATCACTTTGGAGTTAAATGGCAAACCCAAGATAATTCAAGATACAGCAAAATTTCAATAATATTCCATGGAAATAGTCGTATCAATGAAACTACTACAGTACTTAAGTCTAAAGAATATAAAAATTTTATCCAGTCATTGAAATCTGCGAATATACTATTTTTAGATCAAACAATCACTTTCAGAAGTCAATTTCAAAGTATACTAGAACACATATGTAACTCATTCTCTGCCACTCTGTTCATAAATGATGACTTAATTCTTTATTTTCCCGGCTGGAGACATATAAATGAATCAATACCAGCAGAAATTTATGATTTAGATCGTTTTTGGTATCCACTCTCTGTGTAACACGGTTGCTAAGGTATGCGCTACAAATCGAGTAAACACTCGTTACTAAGTGTAGCTATGACAACATAACGTAGCAACATAATTCATTGCGTCAAAAAAATGGCTGACAACGAAACTATAATGAATAACATTGAATCATCAACCTCAGAAGATGAAACAAGTTCAAAAGAAAGTCATCATCGGTATGAAACCAATTTCGCAGTGCGAGCACATAGTTACACGGATCAAGGTGAAGTGAAAACGTGTTTGCGAGGATGTTATAACATTTCCTACAATCTCGATTTAGTTGTTATGTACGATGACGTGCCGCACGAAGACAACACACTCGTATACTTGGATGTAAAAGAACAACAAAAGATCGAAATTTTCGAAGAAGAATGGACAGAACTCTCATCTAAAATGGATCAAATAAAACATCTGTTTAGTTCGAACGTTAACATGAACTCTAAAATTGAAATAGAAGGTTTCACTGTCACCAAATTAAACTGGGATACGTTACTGTTCGCATCAAAGAACATTGAAAGCCACTTCATGTTAAAACCAAATCAGTTAGATAAACTGAATACTGCGATGGAAGACATTCAAGACAAAGAACTTTTTGACTATCTTGATATACTGTACATTTTAGAAGAAGAATAAGAAAAACAGAATCCTAAAGGTAAAACACACTTCTTAATATCTCTGAATGATATAAATGTCTCTGTGAATGCACACTTCTTAATAGTCTTAAAGTACAGTCAATAAAAAAAATGGGAAACAAACCTGTTTTAGGATATACTAGATATGATTCCAATACATTTCCTCTAAGCAAAGAAAAAACTAACGCTGTAGGATTTAATTTATATAGTGCTTTCAGTTATATAATTCCAGCCAAAGAAAAATGTTTAATTGAAACAGGCATCAAAGTTGCTGTCCCTACTGGGTATTATGCACGTATAGCACCATTAAGTGGGCATAGGTTTAAGTATACAAATGTTAAGGCAGGAATCATAGACAATGATTACAAAGGACAAATTCATATCCTTTTTTTAAATTTTGGTGAAAAAGAATATAAAATAAATTGTGGAGATCCGATTGCACAACTTGTGTTGGAAAAAATATATAATATTACATTAAAAGAATCTAACAAACTCAAAAATACTCCTTATTCGAAAATATGTTTCCAATTAAGACACAGCAAAATATATGAACAATGGCGTAAAGAAACACATATGTCCTAATGATATGATTTTATAATAATACTTAACTCTGTTCTATTACATTATTATAATAAAATGTATTACCGTAAATCCTCGCGTATAAGACACGGCCTATACACCAGAATTACATCATATGCGTCCTATAGGATTAAGCCCAAGTCAGGGTGCGTCTTATATGCGAGGATTTTACACTATAGAACAGTACTGAAATAACCAAAATATGGCCCCAGTGACGTCTAATAGGATTCAGCCTAACTCTGGGTGCGTCCTATACGTGAGGGGCGTCCTGTACGCGAGGATTTACGGTATATCCAAACAACTTGTTTCACTTCATTTTTATTTTCACTTATAGACAGCATAATACTTCAATCAAAGTGTCAAATGATCTGTACATCACATATTTTATTTATCATCGTAATACAAGAATTGCTTTAAATCCAATGAAAATGAAAATCTATCATTTCAATTGTAAACTAACGCAGTAAATTCCTCTAATAACTCAGCAAATGTTCTTTGCTGATATCAATGAAACATAACAAAAAAATAAAGGAGAAAAAACTCTGTCCCTAAATCACTCAAACTGTTGAAAAAAATTTATATCCTCTTAAACTGAATGTCTATTTGTTCATAGACTTAAAGGTGTAACACCACATTTATGATTTCACTGCTGAGGTGGAGTATATAAGGAACGCAATGTCTGGGGTTAATTGAAGAGGTCTAGCCCTCATGTCACGAACCTCCACGCCTGTAGCTCCAGGTACTAGCTTCAGTGTGAACAAAATCACGACTATTCGTGCGAGCTTGTTAACTTAGAACGGCTGATGCTCCCATTGTTGGTTGATGCGTGTATGCTCCCATCAGTTGGTTGAAGCACCATACATAATAGTCCTCCTGTTTCAGTAACGTCATTCCTTAGAGAGCTGATCTGAAATTGAATGTATCTCTCAATCCTCCTCCTTCAATCCTCCTTCAATCCTCCTTTACTATTTCCAAAATAATCCTATTATCCAAAATAATAGGTATTTTCTGGATATTCAAAAAATATAGGTCTTCTTTGGATATTTTTTTTAGAAATATCCAAAGAAGACCTATATATATACTACTGAGGGGGTATATATTCTCTTGTTAATCCGCTTTCTGTTCCTCACTTTCCTCCTTGTTAAAATTACTTGCATACCATGCATATTCTATTCATAAGTAATGGATTAGGGAAAAATCTTCCCGCTCTAACTCTCAAGGTCCCATGGTGATATTGTCATCATGTAAAGAAAAAAACTGGTTTCTATCCCCATGTGGTAATTAGATCAGATCAATCCATACACACACCTTCTGACTGGCTGCATGACACTATAGCCAAATAGTTAAACTGTGGATACAAGCTTTCAAGGGAGGTCTTATGAATAGCATTCGAAAAAAAGAACAAAGAAGATTTAGTGGCCCAATGGGTTTGGACCACTAAATCCGGCAATGTGGCATGGGCAGTTTGGTGACATGAGACAAGGGGATTTCAGTGACATATGACATAAGATGGACATGTGACATCAGGAATCCCTCATCCAGGGCCCCTTCCACCCCGCCGTGTACAGCCGGGCACATTTCTACTTAAATTTCCATTTGATAGCCACCAGCCTATATAGGCTGAATAGTTTTATGCTTTCTAATGGTGGATTAAGTGGTATTTTTAAAAAGTAATTTTAGGCCTACCTGCAAGAATTGATCAGTACCTGCAAGAACAGTTCCTGTACCCTCAAAAATTGTTCAGTACCCACAAGAATATTTTTTTCTGGGGAATTTTCTTGTTCTTGGTATATCCTATTAGGAGCTCTGTATAAAACCTATCGAGCATATTGAGGAAACTTCTCTAAATAAAGTATACCGGGTAAGGCAGGGTCTATATAGGAATGGGAATAGAGAAGTCTGTCCTAGTATGATACATGTATTGATATCATGGAGGTAGTATAGAGTGGGGTCTATATTCTTCACTGCAGCTTTAATTGATCAATTCAACAAAGGTGTTCTTATTGTTGGCTTTTGCGACAATCGGATGTCACTGCTGCCTCCTACAGGAAGTACACACAACTACCTTACCTGTCAAATCACACACCTGGGCGTATTTAATTCGCGCCATTCACTTCGTCCAATACACATTTCTTTCCCACCCGCCCACACCTCTTATTGTATAATATTAATCAAAAGGGTGATATTTATCTATTGTGATTTTACTTTACTGGTTATTTATTATTATATAAATATGTGATAGTCATAGGTGTGATATTCTCATGTGATAGGTTAATCGTGATATCATATTTTAATTATGTACATATTAATGCCATGTGTTCATTTTAACATTCAATTTGTATGACTTATGTATGTTATCTTACAACTTAAAATTTATTCAAAAATAATAAATTTTAATTTCCCAAACAGACTCTTAACTTATACTTCCACATAAGGGTAGTGTAGCAGTGATGAGCATACCACTTGATCTATCATGTTTCAACAATTGTTCCTTTGGTAATAATAGCAATAATCTGATCAATAAAATCTGCAAAAGATCCATGAAAAGTCACGTTTCAGGGTACATTTTAATGAAAAGATATACGGGAAATCAATCAATGCTGGACACCCTACAGGCGCGGCATATATGCATGGTCATAGGTAGAAACACTAACAACACCTTATATATAGAGTAATCCTGGAGTAAAGGTGCACCTTAGGGGTGAGAATTCCATACTATAGAACAATACTAAAATGACCAGGTGAGCCTTATAGGTTTTGTTGTGAACTCAGAGTGTCTTATATGTACATTATACCACAATTTGTGGGTTACACAGTGCTTTTTAATATCTATTCCCATCCACATATCTGTCGATATTGCACACCCTATAGGCTGTAACATCAATTTTGGAAGGCGTGCGGTTATCCATGGAAGGTGTGCGGTTATCCATGGAAGGTGTGTGGTTATCCAGGATAACCGCACGCCTCTCATGTCCTCCCATGTCATATGTTACATGTTAAAACCTATGATAATTTTCATTGCCAGGGTAGGGATTGAACCAGCAGTCTTAGGTCTATAGTCCAACTCCCTATGCATTGCGCCACAGGGACTGACGAGATACGCTCGGTTCGAACCAGGTCTTGCTATGATACAAAACCGTGTGCACTGTCGCTGTCCGCTGCCGGGCGAGGAGGTGTATTATACACAAACATAACTGCGAGAAGCTTCTTTTTTCGCCGTGTGTGCTGTCGCTGTCCGCTGCCGGGCGAGGATGTGTATTATACACAAACATATCCGCGAGAAGCTTCTTTTTTCGCCGTGTGCGCTGTCGCTGTCCGCTGCCGGGCGAGGAGGTGTATTATACACAAACATAACCGTGAGACGCAGTGAACGGAGAAGGCGCAGTGGTCTAGCGGTTAGCGCTTTGCGCTCAGCCATGAGAGGTACATGGATCAAGCCCCGGTCTGGGCGCATCTTTTTTCGCCGTGTGCGCTGTCGCTGTCCGCTGCCGGGCGACAAGGTGTATTATACACAAACGTAACAGCGAGACACATTGAAATCTTTAGCCATGTGCCGCTGCCTGTCCAAGCCGAGACGGGCGCTGTCGCTGTCCGCTGCCAGGCACCGAGGTGTATGTACCTGTGTACACACACAATGCCTGGCATCGAGTCCCGGGGAGGGGGAATAATTTTTGTTTTCAAATTGAATTTATTGGTATTCTATTGATTATTTATTGGTTTCATAGTATAAAATAAGTAGTCAATGGATAACTCATGACTCGTGTGTGTTAGCAAAGGCTAATAACACTCGGCCTCGTGTCATTATCCTTCACTAACACACACTCGTCATGAGTTATCCATTGGTTACTTGTTCAACATAGGAATTACGGCCCTTGCTGAGTGATTCTACCACATGATTGATTCTTATGTAAGTTTGACTTACTTAGTATTAGAACAACTCTCGGACCTAAATGTGTGGACCTCTGGGTCCCCTAAAGCACAGGCCAACTTGCCTCATTGGGCCTTACAAACTACATGTTACAAGCATTGGTGAAGTTTCTCATTATTTTCTTTTTCGCATTTTATTGGTCATTCATGAGCCGTCCCTTCAAGTGCTTCCTTTTATCATATTATATAGACAAACAATGGAAAATGTGCGAGCACTGCAATTGCATAATAAGCCTAACCCGGCCATAGCCATAATATATATTTATATTTATATATATATATATATATATACTATATATATATATATATATATATATATATATATATATATAGGCGCCCATCTGTTTTTGTCCCTTCTTCATGCTGTCGGCCCTCACCACAGGAGGCATTCTGTGGTCTGACCACCCCCTCCACCCTCTTCCCGGGTACAAACATCACCAGGAGGGTGTTGCGAAAGGACAGGAATTCAATTCTGTCTGAGGTGCTATTCCCAAATGGGAACTGACTACCCTCAGGCAATGACTTCTCCCCTGTTTTGCAGCAAGGTGATAGGTTATAGAATTGATTCTTAAGTTTTCATGAATTTGGGAATGCTTCCCAGTATGACTCACACTAAGAGGATTGATTCTGAGTGTAAGGTGAGAAGTTGGTTCTGAGCAGCAGAACAGCCAGGAACTGGAAGGTGAGTTATGACAGTGAGAATCCGCATCCAATTCTTTTCGCAATAGCCTCCAGGGCCCATGTACGCAGCCCATATACTTACTACTGAGCTGCTCATTGAGATGCTAACTGTGATGCATATTTCTCTCTTAAATACACATTCATAATTAGTTTTTGAAATCCTCTCACACATGGACTGTATGACAAGTGAGTCAAGATGCAAATGGTCAATTGCACCGAACTGGGGTCACAGAGATCGAATTCAGTGAAAAAATAAAAATGCTTGGATAGATTCAATAGTTTGTATGAGCAAAATTAATACATAAAGGGGCCTAGCCTGAAAATTGGGAACACTAATATCAATAATTGCCAATTTCAGCTTCAAATCAATTATATAGCATTGAATCCTATGGGATTTTGGTCCAAATAGCGTTATTTTTAGGAGCAGGGTTTACCCTACATTAACAGGCCAGATTAATATTAAATCTATGTTTTATGATACTAGCAAATTTCTCTTTATTCTGGTAATCTGTCATAGACATCTCTATTTCAAATTAAAGATGTTGAAGGCATTAAAGATTGTGTGGCACATATGGTTCCATGTGGCATGTATGGTTCCATGTCACATTTCAGTGTCTTATATCAAAAGCAGCTGGTAGAATTTTGTTATCATTTCTGTTATCAATACCTTATATAAGTAGAATAGTTTGAGAGTAATATAGGTTTATACCATGCAGCATCAAATATATGAGGATCTGGAATATGTGGCACATATGGTTCCTCCAAAACTATCCCAATCTCACTTTGATTCACAATTGCTAGAATAATAGGTCACATGTTTGATACCTGGATTTCCTTCATTTTCTACCTTGAAGCAGACACATGAGACATTCTATTCACCCTCTCAAATCTTAACTATTTTGTATTCTTTATCTGCTTTGATACAGTAAAAAGTGTGGCACGTATGTTTCCACTTTACCTACACCACAGGATTTATAGAAATAACTCATTGCACATAGGGGGAACGATTCCTAAAGTGATTGAATAAAAGGCCAATTAGTGTGGACTAATGGAAAAATCAAAATAGAATTGATTTCCAGTGGTTTTTCTTTTACGTTTGTCTCATGATATTGGGAGCACTATGAAAAAACGTTCAAAATTCCTCTAAAAAGGCCCCTATCTTGCAGCATGCTGCTTTAAATATTATTTGTACATATGCAAAACTATGATTTGAAAGCAAGATCCTAACATGACGTACCCAATGAACATGAAAAATACCCAAAACCTTCACATTTTAGTGAAATTTTCCTCCTTCCTATGGACAAAAGTGGGTTTGATCCCATTTCAGTGCAATTGACCAAATGCAGATTTTCGTGTTAAAACACAATATATAGCACTGATACTTAGGCATCCCTTGTCCCCCACAAAAATTCTATAGCTTTGTCACTATTAACCATCTAATATAACCTATCACATGACATAGATAATTTGCACAAGCTAAATGTACAATATTTTTTGCAATGCTTGAATTATTCACCAAAGCCTGTGTCCGACTGCCTGTAAAGCACAGACACAATGTGACAATATTTTTCCCCATTCCTTTACACATTATTTGATATGATGGCTAGAAATCAAAGATCATTTGGCAATTCCTGGATCCTGAAGTGGAGGGAGGTGATGACGGGGAAGTATAAAACCTATTCCCGGAAGAATTGTCTAATTTTAAAGTTAGAAAAAGTGACTTGTAGAGTAAAAGTAGCAGAAGAATTCTAGGTTGTGCCTTTTTAACTGCAGATCCTGACAAAAAGTATAAGAAAGATTGACATAAACAATGGTATTCAGGTACATGTACCTCAAAGTCAAAAGCACTCGGGAGTAATTAGTTCCAAGTCTGAATTTTCTTGATTTTTTTTCACATCATTTATATGGAATAACGTCTTGACAAACATATCATAGCGTCCATAGATATAGTAGTCTCAAAACTTGTTTATGGATGTCTATTTAAGAGAGAAATAAGCATCACAGTGAGCATCTCAACAGTAAGCCTATGGGTCGGGTACAAGGACCCTGGTGATGTTTGTACCCGGTGCTATCCCAGGCAGCTCTCCCAGCGGCCACAGGAGAGGGTGGACACCAGCTGGTGCCAATTAATGTGGGGGCAGTCTCTATAATATAGCTCCGCCGGGTTTCCCGAATTGGCTTATCGTATTTAAGTCTTGATCAGAAAGCTATTGAACTCCTATCTTTCTGTCTTAATATTGATTTTAAAAACTTTTATTTTTCCAGATGTCAAGACTGAAGAGACTCCCCTTTGAGACTTTTAAACATTATAAATCTTTGAGCCGTTTGCATCTAAACAACAACAATTTAACAACTCTTCATAGAGACCCCTTCAAATGGTCAATGCAACTTTGGCTTATGTACCTGCAAAATAATAATCTCAAAAGCTTAACAAAAACATATTTTTCAATGCTGAATTCATTACATTTTTTTATGTCTATCAAATAACAACATCGCAAGTTTGGAGGAAGATATCTTTCAAAAACCTTTCTTCTCTGTGGGCGCTTTAATTGGATCGGAACAATCTGGAGAGCCTACCTGAGAATATATTTACCAATCTTACTTCCCTCTCCTTCTTATACTTGGATGACGATAGACTTTCCTTTCGTAATGAAAGCCTATTTGGAGGTCTTTTATCTTTGAGATATTTATCACTGAGGGGAAATGACCTCACCTCCTTCCCAGATAACATTTTCGAGAATCTTGCCTCGCTGGTTTGTCTTGATTTGTCCAACAATAAATTTACTCAACTCAAAGATAAATGGGTTTTCCCTCTTCGTTCCCTAAAATCACTTTACATAACCAACAACTCAATAGAAAAACTTAACCCAGGTGTTTTTAGCAACATGGTCAAGTTGGTCATAATCAAATTGGACGATAACAGTATATTGGAATTAAGGGAAGATATATTCCTTGGCCTCTCAGCTCTTCAGACTTCCGGTATGAAGCGAAATGCTTTGTTGTATTTTGATCTGACTCTTCTGAGGAAAAAGATGGATCTAGTGGATCTTGAGGACAATAATATACAGCAAATATTCTGTTCAAAGTAGTATTTTGCAGAACAGATTGGGACACTTTCCTTGTCTGGAAACAAACTGACTAAATTACCAACGTGCTATTTCAGATTTAGTCATGAATATTGCTGTCTTGGATTTATCGCGAAATAAGTTGGATCTCTCAGGTTTTGCTGATTTTTCCCTGTTCTTTTATAATCAGGAGGAACATAAGAAAAATTACAACCAGGTTATTAACCTTGAACAAAATCTAGTCAGCTCTCTAGCACTGAACTCATCTCAAATGATCTTCAATATTTAATGGGTACTGCAAGAGGTTGGACTTCAAATGAGAGGGAACAATCTTACTTGTCATGCATTCAAACTATATACACTTTTAGTTAAAACTGATAAATACAGCCCAAGTGGATTAACACGAGGATTTCTCAGAAGTTGGGAGTGCTCAGAGCCAAAAAAACAATTGATCAATATGAAGGAACTCAGAACCGAAATCAGACCCAGAGAATTCCCTCGGGAACCGATTTTATGATAGAAAAATCACAGTTCTTTGTTTATTTTTCCACAAAACTGTATTTTTTGCATTATCATTATTTAAGCTCAGATATAATGTATTTAGAGCTTATTTGCATTTTTCAATTGCTCACACCAACCTAGGTTTGGCAAACAATTACAGAAGAACTATCTGGATATTTTTACCTCAAGATATCCCATTTTAAAGCACATGACTTCAGCTTTAAAAAGCCATTTCCCCCCTGGATGCAGGTTTTCCCCCATCTGGTCACATATTACTCTTTGATCACATCAAGTATGATGATCTCAACAACACACTCGCTGATTACCTTCGCACTAACACCTACATAGAATACAACGACAAAAGATTCTGGCATAAATTAGCGTATGCATTGTCAGTTAATCCAGTGTTAAAGCTGTGAGGCTTGAAATTTCCACCCGATGGTTTCGGCTGTCTTGTTCTAAGGGCGGTGTCCTTAATTGGAATTCCTAACACGGGGCTTTCTTATGAAGAAATACAAAGCCGCTTTCAGATTGAATCAGCAGACCGTGGCTAAGAATAATCATCTCTCATTTCGTAGATCAAATTGATGTTGTTGCAAGATTATAACATTCACATCTATATCGTTTGTTATCCTAGAGAATAAATTTCATTTTAGTGCAACAGAACTGGTTATGTCTATAACTATTCATTCCTAAAACATAAGAAATCTCAAAAAGATCTTTCATGAAATAAATCATTCTTTAAAAAAGATTCCAATAACAACTATAGCAAGAAAAGTACATACGTTATGAAATTATTATCAAAAGTAAAAAAAAAGTTACCTATAGACCAGCATCTGTAACCTGCCATTTGACAAAATACAAAAAAAAAAGTTCATAAAAGATATTGAGGATTAGAACACACACACACACACACACACACACACACACACACACACACACATATATATATATATATATATATATATATATATATATATATATATATATATATATATATATATATATATAAAAGGCCTAATTGTTTGAAATATAGGTCTATGTTCGTGTACCTCACTTTGCAGATTTTTAAATTTGTGTTTTATTATGACAATATGATAGACACGCTCATACCTGACAGAATCAGTATCAGGGAAATGAGATGACGCTTAGGAGGGAGTGACCTTCATTTTCACATACCTACTATAATCATGGTCCAAGCCTTCAGGTACACCAGAGTATCTCACCTTGTATGTTTCCATCTTGTGTCAATATTCTGCACTACATAATTAAAGGCTATTGCTTATCCAGAGACAGGTATAAAATTTGGAAAATTTGCCCCGGCTCCACACGGGTTGCCCAGAGCAAACATGTGACAATCTAATCGCTCATTCTACAATATAGTATAATGGTTATATACATGTACTTTCTATTTGTAAACAAATGCAAATGAAATCAAAGAGAACAAACAGCTCAATGGATGAAAAGCAATGGATTAAAAAAAGTTTGAATTCACAAGGAGGACTTATGGTGTTATTTAATGGAGTTCTGGCTTTTGCATTTAATTGGCTTGTTCCCTGCAGACTACCCTCCCAATGTTATGATAAAGATCTACTCTAAAATCTAGTCAGATGTTTGTCAATGAATATGTTAATATTGTCTCCATTCAGCGTACAAATTCAGATATTGGCTGTTTTCCAAACGTTGTGTGCATATAATAATATGCCTGGGCTACAAGCTCTTCCACAGCTGCCAATAGATTTCTTAGAAGTGACTGTCCCAAAATTGTCTCAAATATGAAAAAATGACTTAGACTTCTTAACCATACCTCTCATGTGTCTAGTAGATAGCATATGTAACATCTTCAGACAAAAAGAATACAGGTGGTCAATTGAAAAACAGAGGAGCCCTGAGAAGTTTTTGGGGAAAAGGGCAAATAAAGAGTATCGAGATTTCTTACATTTCTCACTACTAGAACGAATATGCAAGGACTTTTTTCAACCAGACTTTAAGTGATTTAAATATTTTTCTAGAAGCTAATGCTATACATATTTTTCCTCGGCTAGAGGGGTCTACAGAGTAAGCCAATGGTGAATCATGGTGCTAGGGCAGGAAGAATGTAAAAGTTTAACATCAAACAGGTTGATCGTGATGATATTCTGTGGAATATCCCTTTAACCTTATATATGTAGGTAGCAGCACAGTTTTACCGTATACCCTGTACGTGGGAAGTACACATGTAGGGTCAATGTGGGAGAGACATGTACTGTGGTACCTTATTGCATTAATCAGCATGGCAATGCCAATTCATCAATTCATAAAATATAAAAAAAAGATCCTGGTATAAATGAAAATTCTTCCAACCACATCTCTACAAAGCTATGTTTTTGTGTAACTTGAATAGCCTATTGACATCTAAATGGTCCATTTTTATACTCAACCTCCTTTCCACTCCCTTCAGGAGGGGGTCGGGCATAATTCAATTTTAGTATAAAATTAACGAAGGCTATGCTTAGGTCTCTGCACTTACACAGAATGGACTCTGAGGGATATGTATATATATATATATATATATATATATATATATATATATATATATATATATATATATATATATAAGTTATCTCGCTACCAGGGAATAATTACCGGTAATAAATGGATAGGATAATGACAGATACCAGGGTAACCGGTAATAAAATGTATTAATAATATATAACATGTAATAAATGACCTATGACAGAACACATGAGTTTGGTGGGTTACTGACCTTGGGGCTGTCAGCACCATACATGCCTTTATTAAAACAACTATAAAATCAGTTGACAAAGCATAGTCAGTAAAAGTGTAATATAATAACAATAGTAGAAAAGTAATAACAATAGTAACAACAATAGTAAAATTTAAAATTCCAGGGAACACCCAGCGTGGTGTTACCTGTACAGGTGAAAATGAGCCAATTGACGGTTAGCTTGAACCCGCCCCCTTTTATACCAGTGGAGTTGTTGACCATGACGTCACACTATGACATCATTGGTATCCTTACGAGCTGCAAGTAGTCCCTAACCGTCCGCGGCTAATTATATAAATATACACGAGTGTATAAAGTTCCATAAGTTATCTCGCTACCAGGGAATAATTACCGGTAATAAATGGATAGGATAATGACAGATACCAGGGTAACCGGTAATAAAATGTATTAATAATATATAACATGTAATAAATGACCTATGACAGAACACATGAGTTTGGTGGGTTACTGACCTTGGGGCTGTCAGCACCATACATGCCAAAAACACACAAAAACACGCCAAACACATGTGAAAACACATATCAATCAGCATTGCAAATGAGATTGACAAATTTTATCCAACTCCAATAGCTCATCTTTGTAATTATGAAGATAATTAAATACTGCGTTGGACTTCCAATTAACCCTCTTCTTGATAGACTCTATACTGAGTCCAGCATCTTTTAATAACGTAGCACCACCGTGCCTTAAGGAATGGGTTGATACATGGCCTTCGATACCAGCTTGAATCGATAAAGATTTTAACTTAGAATTTACATACTGATATGGCAAGGGCCCAAAGACATACTCCTTACTCCTCCTACCCCTGCACAATCTTTCCAGACCTTGGTAAGGACATAAAGAAGATTTAACATCCTTTGACAAATAAATAGTAAAAGAATTTTTTCCCAGTTGATCAGTTTTTGAAGTTCTGATACGTAAGGACAGATAATCCTGGTGAAAAATAATATCACCAACCTTTAAAGAGTGTGGCGACTCGACTACATGCCCTACTCGTAGAACACCCCTATAGCATGTTAAAATTGCCATCCAAAATTTCCAGTCTGCTCTGTTGGTTAGATCCAAATTTGATCTTAACCTCAACATGTCCTTTGGAGTCAAAGAATAAATTTCTTTAGTAGCACAGGTGAAAAACCTGTCAATGCCCTCTAGGGTCTTTTTAAACATGAAATTACTACTATAATCAGAATAGCCCATAAGTTTCTGAAAATACCAGACCGCAGACAGGTAATTCCTTACAGACGATGGCTTCATAAAATCTGATAAATACACAGCATATATGGAACCTTGAGAGGGAGAACAAGGAAAAGTTTGTAAATTAAAATTTTTACAAAATTTTTTATACCTTCTAAGTTGTTGGTTCCTTGTCCTCCTCGTATTTTCTGACACACCCTGGGCTAAAAGTAACCTTTTTCTGTTTAGTAATCTCTCCCACTCTGGAATTGAAGCAACACATATTATTATCATGGAGAGAGGCTATACATTTGCTCGGCATACCCTTATAAGCAAGTCTAGATAGTTGATCGGCCAGGACGTTGTCCTCCGATTTAATATAGGTTGCATATACCTCCACATTATAAATGAAACAAAGCCAAAAAATTTCTCTTAGCCATTCCATACAAAGTTTGTTCCTAGACCTGCCTGTATTAATCATAGCTAGCACTTGCATATTATCTGTTATACAATGTATTCTTTTATCCTTATGATCAGAAATCCAGCGCTTTAGGCCCATCACAACAGGATATAATTCATATACATTGATATTTCGATGATGATTGTTCAAATTATCCAATATAGGAGGGAGAGAAAAACGGCCTGAACCTAGATTGAATTTATCATGAGATGTCCAGTCACCATATAAGTGATCTACACCCATCCAAGCTCCGAAGCCCTTCACGGAAGAATCGGAATACATAGGTACATCTACCAAATCCTTCAGGATTAACCTCTTACAGTTGAAGACTTTACAAAAATCCAGCCACCACTGCATATCCTGTCGAGTACATGCTGATACCTTAATGTAACCCCCTGGTCTGGCCCGGGCGCAGAGATCAAAAATTCTTCTGCTAAAGGTTCTACCACCCTTAACCACCTGCGAGCAGAAAGACATCAGGCCACCTATCCTTTCAAGATTCTTCTTTGAAATAAATTTCTTGTTAATATTCTCCAATAAAATATTTCTCATTTTTATCACCTTATCCTCTGGTAGGGATAATTCCAGATTAACAGAGTCTATATTAATACCAAGAAATTTACAGGTTTGTGAAGGTTCCGTTACCTTTTCTCTCGATACCACAAACCCCATATGCTGCATGCATTCCATGAGGATATTCCTTTGACGTAGACATTCACCATGAGTATCAGCAATTATTATGAAATCGTCTAGATAATTTACAATCCTTTCTACACCATAGAATTTTGCTACCTCCACAATAAAATCAGAGATTCTATTAAAAATATACGGAGCACATTTCAGACCAAAGGTTAACCTGTTGCTCACATAATAATCCTCACCATGCCCAAAATCCCATCTGAAACCTTGCATGGTCGTGTGAGGTGCATACACATTTATAGACCTATACGCTGACTTTAAGTCTACCACACTCATGAAGTCGTTCTTATCTAACTGAGCAGTCACCGTGCTAATATTATTATAAGAAAAAGTTGAGCTAGTGGTCTCCATAAAATTGTTAATAGATATTCTATCAGGCATACTGCAGTCAGTTATGGGTCTTAACTTGCCATTTGATTTTTCTACACCACCTAGAGCATGGATACAACGAGGTTTACTATCACTCTTTGAGACTAGACCCGCTTCCAACTCTTCTAACAATATACCACAATATTCATTATAGAACCTCCTCTCGAGGATTGACTTATAATTTTTACAATCATAAGTGGTTAGGCAGTCCGGATCCACAATTTTAAACCCTTGAACAATACCATGCCATAGAAAATCAGCCTCAGTGCTACTAATATCAATAAGACCGTTTTGTTGAAGGAAAGAAGCTACCCTACATGGTAAAATTTGAGCTCTCTCCCCACCAATGTAATGAACACACGTACATATACCCTCTATACACTTGTCATATACCCTGATGCTGGGTAAACCTGCGACACTAACAGTAAAAAGGAGTTCGTCCTCCACCTGTACTAGACCATTACAGGTAATATTTACATCATTTCCTAAAGAATTAATTTCATGGAAAACATTTTGTTCTGACACGGATTCAGTCGGATGAATATAATTATTGACCCTCTCTGTATCATTCACCTCCTGTACTGGAGTTTGTGAAGGCAAGTCGACATCTACCACACCTACCATAACTTGGTCAGGCATCGAACGAAAATCATTACAAGCTATGGGACATCGACCACCTACAGTTTCCTATTCATTCCTGGATTTTTGGCATTCAGTCTTACCATGTCCAGTGGAATTGCATCCACTACAAACATGTTTATACCTGCAGGGGTCCCTTACACAACCTTCTGCTCTATTAAAAGCATAGCAAGAATTATTTGAGATTTTTTGTTTGGTGCCATTCCTAGTTTTGGTGGCGTATGCCTTCTGTGCTTGAACAGTACCATCATAAGATAGGTACCTAAGAATGTCAGAATTATCTATGACCCCAAATGCTTCTATACCATCCTTATTTGCCCTGGATCTCACTGACCTGTCATAAGCCAATAAGGCTGCTACTGTGTACATCTTGGTCCCAGCTTTCTGTACTAGAACTTGGAGATGTTTTAACATGCCTTCTACATCACCGTTGTCTTTGTAGTAGTCCAGGACAAAATTTAAATTGACAAGTACCAGTTTCTCTACTGTGTCGATCTTTTCCCTCTTTTTTACATAAACTTCATGGTCAAACTCACCACATTTGGTATTGGTGTGAAGCTTGGATGTAGAGGAATCTATTGACGACCCTCTTGAAGACGACCGAGGCCTGTGACGAGCAGAGAATGAAGATTTTGACCTCCTGCGACGACCACGCTGCTCTACATCGTCCCACTTAGTGCCGTTACTAAGGACGCTCGGAGACCGCTGCCTAGATACGCGGCTGCGTCCTTGGTGATGTGACGTCACTGGTCGTTGACAAACATTCGCACGTGCATGCTGCCATGCCCCCTCGGTAGATTTCGTCGCGTCTTTACTGTCCCTTCCAGTCACCAGCTCCTGCAGCAAGCCTTTGATACTGCACAATTCGTCCTCCAGCGAGTCCAACCTCTCCGTCAGGTCAATGAATTGGTCGTCTTCTAGCCCCCTAGCATGGTCGGGTGGTGCAGACCTCTGATCTACACAAGACGATTCCAACTCACTCGTAAATCCTGAATTGGCCGATTCTACTGTTTTCTTCGCCGATTTAGCCGATTTTTTAGAAGTAGTAGCCGCTTTGGCACCTCTAGTTGATTTCCTCCCCATCTTGATTCGAAAAATCAAATTTCAACCAAGAAAATATTTAAAATTCCAGGGAACACCCAGCGTGGTGTTACCTGTACAGGTGAAAACGAGCCAATTGACGGTTAGCTTGAACCCGCCCCCTTTTATACCAGTGGAGTTGTTGACCATGACGTCACACTATGACATCATTGGTATCCTTACGAGCTGCAAGTAGTCCCTAACCGTCCGCGGCTAATTATATAAATATACACGAGTGTATATAGTTCCATATATATATGGAAGCAGGAGGGAAGACATAGGGGGTCCTACCTGCCTATGCACATATACAGGGCTAGCCAACACACACCTTAGTACACACAACTGTTGCATTGCGTGTGCTTTGCTACTTACTGGATCCCCACAAAACACAACACCTAGTAATGCTTACTCAAGTCACTCACTACCAGCTATTACCACCATAATATGATCTACACTATGGCTGCTACCCAAGGGATTTACGTTCTCATTCTCACATGTTTCAGACTAATTAGTAAGTATGCCATTTAATAGCATTCTTGGTGATATAGGCAGCATGAACAAGCACAAAAGACTGTTCTTAGTTGTAAATTATTAGCAAAGTGACCATTGGACTTCGTGAATGAATATCAGTGTATTAGGCTTAACAGTGCTTATAGACCTTTGGGTATCACCTTTTTACTTACAAAGCAATTGTTCAACTTTTGGTAGATTTTTTCCCCTTTTTTATTCTTTCTTTCTTTCTTTCTTTCTTTCTTTCTTTCTTTCTTTATCCTATTATCTTTATTTTTTCTTTTTTTTTGAGGGGGGGGGAGTCATGAGTGTAAGACTGATGTCAAGAGTCAAGCCAAATTATATGACATACTGCTACACTCTCAGCCCGAATTGTAAATCAGCAGTAAAAACCAGTGTACTGCGTACAGGGCAATCTACTGTAGAGTCATTGGATTTGTACTAACAGCAGGTCCTAGTGTTTTCCAAAAATACACTGCATTGCGTTGTAAATGGAGTCGCGCAGTCTGAGAGTATATGGCAGGTGTAGTGTACATTATCATTATGGTCAACTTCCACTGTTGTGGCATTAAGGCCACTGCTTCTAATCTTCCTAATCTTTAATAGCTACTTGTGCGTAGATAGAACCTACTAATAGATTTATAAATACTTAATATGAACAGCCTTGTGGAAAGAGTGCTCCTGTCTATCCTAGGTGGATCACCCTTTCTCCTTGGCTGCTGGCAATAACATACAGCAGGTCAATTTATAACGACTGAGTCCACCATGTGCAATATGACTGGCATTGGGCAACAAAAGAACACCAGCCCAATAGCTACTGTATTATTTAAATATCTTCAATGGGGCCAGGTATGTGGAAATGGGTCAAGTAGCTTTACATAGACTCCAAACCACTAAAATAAATTCCAAATCATAGCTTTGGTGGTGGCTTGAGTATTCAACTGTTATTATAAACAAACGCTCAGAAAGTCTAAAGATTATGTCCATTTTATGTCAGAATTTATCATACACGCTTCAGCTTCGAGTCATTTTTAGGATCGTTGATAAATATAACAACTAGCCCCAAGTTGTCATGTAGGAGTGTACCAGGAATCTGAAATGGGTATTTTAAGTTATCATCTAAGGCCAGTAAAAAATGTGGGATAAATAATGTTTGCACCATTTCTATAAATATACATTCATGATACGAAAAACTTTAATTTGGTACCAAACAGGCCTGTTCAATAATGACGCATTTTCGAAAATCCTCGAATGAGAATTGTACTGGTGAGCACGATAATGGGAAACATTGAGCGATAATGGGAAACATTGAGTGGCTTAAGGCTGGGTGACCCTATACAACTAATAATAACTGTACACTTGACAGCCTGTCAAGAAGATATAGAGGAAAGAAACCTGTCAATTCTAAGTGCACATTCTGTAATGCTGTGCAAGATGTCAATCATGTCTTCTTACATTGTAACATGCCCGAGATGAGAAACGCACGGTCAGTGTTTAAAACAAAATACCTCAAGTTCGTTGATTACTATAAAAGACACAATGACACTAGGAAACTTTCCCAAATACTAGCAGTGGCTCCATTTTGCAAATCATCTAAAAGGCCAGGAGCTGTGAACTGTATAGACTCATTTATAAAATCTGTCTACAACATTGTAAATGAAAACCTGGTGCTGACATGAGTGTACCTGTACATTAGTCAATAAAGCCATCTTGAATCTTGAATCTTTGAATCTTGAATCTTGAATCCCTATCTTTTGTTTACTTTTGTGTCTATTACCGTGAAGTTGTGTACGTTTCTTCATGGCTGGGGTAGGGGGATGCAATATATAGCGATACACCTTTCACATGTGACCTTAGGACAATGTAATATTTAAACCAGTGCCCTGGCATGATCCCGATTTAGCTATACCGCCTTATATCATTAATACCCTGGCAAGAGTTTTCAATTTTTGCTAGACCTTATGTCAGAATACAACGACCTAAATTGATGTGTATTACTATGCAGGCTAATTATTGCATTAGATTTAGGAATGGTATTCAGGTGAGAGGAAAATGTGCACAGTCAACAGAGCCCTGTATTGTACGTTATACAGGCTTTGTGGTGCACTACCCATTGTATTGTGTACAACCTGCAAACTTGCCATAGACGATCGACGTTCTAATGGGGAGTCTGTGATAGTAGTTGGGATCTACAAGTGCTGTCTTTTTCTGATCAATACTGGATGTCCATTCCAACATAGAGTTTGAGAGATAACTGCATGGTGACTTGGTGATACCCTGCGGATACATATATAGGATGTAGTACATGCAATGCTGTAGCATGGATATCCTATTGTGGAGGATTGTATTTATGCTCATGGGTAGGTTTAAATAAAATGGAGGTTTCAGGGCCATGTCAGCCTGTGCTGAGATTCTATATCTATCCCATTTTACTTCCTCTGTCTCTGAGGAGTTTTCAAAATTGTGCCATGGTGCTACCCAGGGATCCTATATATCATAGTCATTTTAATAGGTTTAATTAGAGATGCCATGGGTAGTATAAACGTTTGTGGTATCATATTTCAGCTATTGCCCAGTGTCGTGGAGCTAATGATCTCAGCGATGGCGAGACTACGTCCACAACATGGCCAGTACCCCGATCACCAAAGACAGCTAACTCATCCTACATGTAAGTATATCCACAAACTGTTTAGCCTACATATGTACCTTAAGCATTCACATAGTACGTGTTGAACATTAGCATTCACATCATAGATGCTGTGCATGAAGACATCTAGCCCCACTAATTGATTCATTCCATATGTTGGCATCTACATCATACATGTTGAGCATTTATACAACTGAAAAAAAGAATACAACTAGCCCCCTTATTGAACCATCTTCCATGTAACTTACAAACATCTACATCATGCATGTTGAGCACCACTAATATACTCCTCTGACATGCCCCACTAGTGCAGGGCCCTATGTTAGGAAAACAGGGTTCGTGTAAACTGGATGTTAATGCTCACAACTAGCCATAACATTGTTCAGCAAGTTTTTAGGAGTTCAGAAATACATGTTGTGAATTATTCTTTTGAGCTTAAACCTGAAAACAACAACACTTAAAAATAAATTTAAAAATGACTAAAAAAATTTGAAAATTAATGGCCCTTATATACATGTATCAACAACATACATGTTGAGCATCAACGCATCCAGCTCTAATGATTTCCTCATCTATAGGCATGTAGAGGGTAGTTTTCATTTGGGCGAATCTACCTAATGCCTATTGGAAATTTCATATTGAATGTCATGCTATACATGTTATAATGAGTGATTACAAAGAAAAAAAAAATATATGATCGAGTGAGAATTCCCACCTTCTTTATTTCTCTTTGTTTCCTGTCATACAGCCGTTCTGCGCCAGATGCACCCCTAGAAGGCACCTACACAGACGATACCCTCCCCTACCTGGCCTTCTATCGTTTGTACAGCCGATATGCCAAACTGGGTGGAAATAAGGCTTCCAATTTTACAACTAGTAAGTATTGAATGAATACAGGCCATGCCAATACAACTTGGCATAAAAACGTTGTTTTCCTTATTTTCGAGTTTTAAGTTTAAGCATAATTTGGACATTAAAAACGTGACTATAATGAATGTTTTGCAAATGTTTCTGATTTTTTTTCTTTCCAGACAATGATTAAAAAAAAAACAACTGAAAAGAAGGTCTTTTACAAACTTCCTTTTACCCAAACCTTTTACAAACGTTACAAAAAGTTTTTTCGCCAAGTGGGTATACCCAAATATCAGACTAAAACGTTCTGTGTGATGGATGGGGGAGACAAGGGAATACAAATTGATGAACTACTATCAGGGTACATCTCTCTATAGTTACCATATATCTATATTAGAAGCGCCGCCTCTATACTGTTCTCACATTGCTAACATGTATTCAGGCTTCATATTAAACATAATGTTGCCAGTTATATTTTGATCAATTTTATGTCTATTTCAGCTACAGAAGTCTGTGTTAACTACCAGTCTTACTCCAACCGGTCTATTGGTGTGTTCAAATGTCCATTCCCACACGAACCACCAGAGTACACTGCCTGCTGTGGCAGAGAATATTTAGAATACTGCTGTCTACCTAAACATTATATGTAAGTACCTATGTTATGCGCGATGTGTTATAAACCCCCAGCCCCCAATGAGCGTTCCCATAAGCCAGAGCTCGACTATGCCACGCTGGCTTCTGCAAAAGGCCATATTGATAAAATGGTGGATGGGCTTAACCCGGACACAACCACCCACTTGGCAGAAAACGTTTTAATGTTTAAAAGAGGTGGTACAAAGGTTTTTAGAATTAAAAATTACACATTTTGAATGCAACACAATTTTTTTTTTTGGTGTTTGTTTTTTCAACGTTTGTAAAAAAAGGCTTGAGTTACACTTTTTATGTCAAAACTTCGTTTTAACTAAAATCAAATGTTTTTATAGAACATAAAAAAAAAAAAAACGTTTTTCAGTAAATATTTTGATTTTTAAGGGTTAAAACAAACATTTTGATAACTTAAGAGCCTGCAAAAAAGTGTTTTTTTTTTATTGTTATCAAATTCTATTCGTTTGTGTAAATTTGTTTGTGAAAAGAACGTTTCTCTCAACATTTTACAGCGCTTGTCTTTTCAACGTGAGTCATATTTTTTTTTTTTTTTAACTTGGAAATAGAATGTTTTTATAGAACATTAAAAAGCCTTTTGGAGTATACAGGAAATGTTGTTTTGACTTCTTTTTTCTCAAAAGTTTGCAAAACTTGATGCCAAGTGGATATGGTTGTTCAATATAGATCTACCATTATGCACAATCGACCCTTGGTTCCTCAGATTTAAAGATGCGAGGAAAATTGTCTGAGGAAGCAAATTAGCCGAGAATTTAAGTCAAAATATAACAGAAAATATATAGAGAGATCATGTGTCTATATATTATAAGTAATGAGGGATCTGAGGAAATAACGGGTCGAGGAAGCATGGGCCGACTGCATTCTATTTTGTTGCCATAATTTTAGCTGTTTGTAATACCAGAGATATAAAGGTACACAGAGATAAGATACTAAGCCAGCAGGCCGTCCAGCCTTGACATGGCACCCTGCTGCCACCTGGTGTTGAGTTGTGCAAATATCCACCAGGTGGCAGCACTCAATAGAAATGATTTTTATTTTCCAAAAATGCCTCTCTATGAACTTTTTGATAATTAAGATCCAGTTAAATACTGTACACACTAAAATTCTGAAATTTTAGGGCCCATTTCCAAAAATTCCCCCTTTAAATTTTGTGATAATGAAGATTTAGTTAAATACTACAGTCTAGAGCTTTCATATGCTTTCTAAATCAATTTGCTGTGACAAATATAAGTTGACCAAAACTATTTTCTCCCGTTGTTCATTGTCAGAGAAAAATCAGGGTTAGAAGGACAACGACCCAGTCTGTGAGCCGAGGGGGACAGTTTTTCTTTGTCACTTAAAATGTTCGTATCAAAACCATTCAAAAAGGGTCAGAAAGCCCTTTTTTTTGTTCTTTGGAACTGAAATGGTTTCTAATTGATAACTGATAGTACCAATTTTTAGGGGGTTGCAAATCTCCTGAAATTTTTCTAAAAATCAGAAATTTTGGAGCCTATTTCCAAAAATTCCCACCTTTGAATTTTGTGATAATGAAGATTCTATGGAGCCCCTAATAGGACATACCAAAAATAAATTTTTCACCAGAAAAAATATTCTTGCGGGTACTGCACTATTCTTGTGGGTACAGAAACAATTCTTGCGGGTACTGAACAATTCTTGCGGGTACAGAAACAATTCTTGCGGGTACTGAACAATTCTTGCGAAAACTGAACAATTCTTGCGGATACTGACAATTCTTGCGGAAACTGAACAATTCTTGCGGATACTGAACAATTCTTGCGGATACTGAACAATTCTTGCAGATACTAAACTGTTCTTGTGGAAACTGAATGATGATAAACTCCTCAAGCCCCAACATGAATGTTTCTGTACCCGCAAGAATCATTTCTGTACCTGCAGGAATAGTTTCTGTACCTGCAAAAATATTTCTCTACCCACAAGAATAGTTGTTACTGATAAAAAAATACTTTTTACATGTTTTAAACTCTCAAAATTTAGAAATGCTACTGTGTCCAAAGAATTCTTCTGTACATGCAGGAATATATTTTGCATGAAAAAAATCTATTTAGTATGTTCCTCTACCTCAAAAAAAAAATTCCTGTGCCCCCAAGAATTGTTCAGTACCCGCAAGAATTGTTCAGTACCCGAAGAATTGTTCAGTACCCGCAAGAATTGTTCAGTATCCGCAAGAATTCTTCAGTATCCGCAAGAATTCGTCGGTACCCACAAGAATATTTTTTCAGGAGAAAAATTATTTGTGATATGTCCTTTTAGGGGCTCCGTAATACTCAGTAAAATACTACAGGTCGAGAGGTTTCATATGCTTTTTGAATCAATTTGCTGTGACAATTATAAGTGGGCCAAAATAATTTTCTCCAGGCAGTTATTTAGAGGACACTTTGGAGTAGTTCCATTGATGCTCACCAGGTGATCCATGTCACAGAAATCAGACTGCAATGCTATAGGGTGTCGTATCTCTGTTATCTTTATGTCTCTGGTAATACATTCCATTTTCTTGCAGTGACAGTGCGGCATTCAGTCAGAGTATTGGAGGAGTCCTTTTCTTCGTCCTGATGATATTGGTTCTACTGTTCGGTGCTATAGTCTGGAATTTGGCAGCATTCAAGACCCGAATCAAAATGCTCTGGCGTAAGAGGATGGAAAAGCAAAATACGAAAACGTGATCCTACCTGAACTGCCATTTGTTTGTTACAATCTTTAATCTGTATTTCCCACCATGTTTTTTGGTGTTTTTTGCCAATTTTGCAATGCTGAAGGTATATGGAAAATTAATTATGTCATGCCGGGCCTGCCCCCCCCCCTCTCCATCCCTCCACAGCATGAGGTCATTTGTGGATGGCCCTAAAGGTTTATTGCATTTTCTTCAAATGTGAAATTAATGTTTAACAGTTTCCCTACATCACTACTGAGTGGAATTCCCTGTTCGGTACATCACTAAACATTGTTTTTAATATAGATATAGCGTCGCCTTAGTGCAAGAATGTTGTATCTGCATTTTTGGGGCTGTGTACAAATGACGTCATGCTTTTTTTGACCATTTTTGACCCCCCCTCCCCCCTTTTCATGTTTCGTCATACAACACTTGACCCCCCCCCTTAACATGACGTCATGCAGAGATACCCCCCCCCTGCCCAAAGTGCATGAATAGTGTACAGCCTAGATAAACAAATTGAAATGGTTCAAAGGGAAATAATGGGTGTGAATTGGCAATCAAGGATACATGCAATATAAAACAGATGAACTAGCACTGATCAACAAAATTAATGAACAGAAAAACATGCCGAACACTGTCAGCATCAGCTTATGAGTCCCTATATGTGGATTGAATTTCCGTGCCTTATACACAGAGTACTATGCCTATGGTATTGATCATACACAAATATTTCCTGTCACAAAATATCCTGAAAAAAATCCTCTCTAGATCAATAGTCTAATACATGATAAAAGAAAAGGATCAAATTGTCAGAAGACCATCAATTGCAATCAGACATACAAAGCAGTCAGTTTTTACTGTAGAACCTGCATATAAGGCATAGCACCTAGAGTCTCATTCAGACAAAGGAGAGTAAGGTTGTTTGTTTCCAAGGGAGAAATGATTAAATTTTGACACGTCAAGGTGGGGGAGGGGTCAAAAAGATGTTAGGCCTTTTCAGTAGGAAAGCCTGTGAATTATTGTAGAACAAGGGGAGTGACCAGGGAAATTGCAACCTGTCCAAAGGGAAGGGGTCAGAAAATTTTCTGCACCTCTGCATAGAAATCTACTGCACCCCTCGCAGTCCATAAAACATGTGGGACCAAGGCCATTGCTGTGAAAATTGCTGCCAGGCCTGCAGAAATGACCAGACTGTGGGACCGAATGACTGACTGTAATCTCAAGACCTTGTGTTCTTGAGGAATCCATTACTGCCAAAAGCAGTCTGAGCCTGCAGAGCATTAATGTCTGCAGGACAGAATGGCCCGTTGATAAGTAATGAGAAATCCTTAAGTTACCAATGGGTTTTTGAATTGTGAAATATATCATATAGAATAGAATTTGGGTCATTTTGAAGCTTTCTACCAAATTCTCATGGTCAGGGAGCTTCTTACCTGCAGGGATCAACCTATACATGGGGTCCTATGTATGGTAAAACGTGTCCAACTAAAAGGGTATTTCAAAGTGTTAAGGGGCCTAGGTTACAGGTAGGATAGAGTAGGCCTAGTCAACCAACACTGACATTGATGGGAGTGATACTCTTTGAGTGGGATGTCTGAGGAAAGCATGCCTGTATTGGTATTTCATATCAGATGAATGCATTAAACTTCCCTACCTTTACAAATCTTTTTTTCTTGTTAAAACTTGTGATTTTTTGATGACATGATGTCATACAGCCCATGACCCCCCTCCCCCCTTTGTCATGCTTGGTCATGGGGAGTGGGACCCCCCTCCCCCCCTCCTGCATGACGTCATTTGCACACAGCCCCTTTCAAGTTTTGCAGGAGAGGCAAAAGAAGTGTTCCACTTACTATAGAACAAATTGGAAACAGCAATATTGCCCAGGGCCTGTAGGCATGAATATTATAGACAGAGCTTCAATACCTTCATAGTAGCTAGATATAGGTCAATAGATGTTAAAATGGAAGGAAACTATGTTTTCCAAAATGTCAGTTACAACCTTCTTGCACTAAGGTGACGATAGATTCATAGCGCCACTTTGAACTTAGATATGTCAACATTGTTGTTAATGACCATGCTGTTAGATAGAATAGCCTACACGTTGTACAGAACATATTATATACATACAAAACTATTTGAGCATAACCTGCAGTTTGAACAATCTTCTATTTGTTTAATAGTTTGATGACTATGCAAATATCATGAGATTCTATGGATAAAATACCTTGTATTATCAATTTCATAATATTGATTGGTTAATAAAAACTAAAATCAAAATCTTTGGTTGACCTTTTTCTGTCAACTTAGCATGCGGGTGTGTGATGTTCGGCTGTGGAACAGTTGTGATATCCGTAATTCACCGGTCATTCGACAGGGCTTGTGCCAAAAACACCCCTTTTATTTAGTTGCCTCTGAGAGCATATCATGTTGTTAAATTTGGGGGCTGTGCTCCCCAACCCCCTTTTATTAAAGCTATTATGAAAACATAGTTCCAAATTAAAATTGGAGTAGGAATCATGTACCCAAATAATGAAGCCATACTGAAACACACTACACTTATGAAAAAAAAAATTCAATTCTGTCGAAAGGAAAATATGTCCAATACTGATGGTCCCATTAAATTGTAATGAATTGTCCTTTCAAACAGGCAATCAGTGAGCTGTCAGTTTCTCAGGTGTGCAGGTCTCTCCAGTCTTAGAAATGCTGGCATACATATACATAAGATCTTAATAGAGGGGGTATTTGACTACGGTGCAATACACATAGACGTTGTCTACATGCTCCATGTGCCATATTAATACCGCGTGTATAAGCCATGGCTTGGTGGACCTCTGCTGTGCCTTTTATGGGGATCTAGATGGGGGCTCCCAATGTCACATGTCGATTAAAGAAAAAGCCATGTCACGTCATATAATTCGATGTCTTTGTCACTAGGCTCTATGTCATATGTCAATTTTAAGAAAAGCCCATGACACATGTCACAAACTTTTTATTTCCCTATGTCCTTGTCACTGAGCTCCATGTCACATGTCGAATTTAAGAAAAGGCCATGTCACCCTGTCGATTTTAAGGATATAGACCCATTTTTATTGTCGACATAGTTGAGGGTAGACCTGATAATCAAGGAGTGTAACGTATAAGCCATGGTTGTGCCCTCATGTGAGGTGCGCCTTGTAAGTGAGTATTATGGTATGTCCGGGGAATGGTCGCATCTTAATACTGGATCCCTTTTTATAATTAATACTATGCAAATATATGTGTGTACCCCAGTGCACGATATATAACACGCATTTAGACCTTGTGAATTTGACACACACGTTCCCTGGATGGGTCCAGAAACGGCATTCTATTTTTCAAGGAACTATGGAGTTAGTTTTCCAAATCAGAATGATTCCATTTTCCTTACAATAAAAACAAACAAACAAAGTTTTAGATCTCCCTTGAAACTCATGCACGAGCAAAGCCAAATGTGCAATGAAAATTGTAATACCTAGCATATTAGGCGCCCCTCATATGTGAGGATGGATCCCGGGTGAGAGTTGGGTAGTGGGTTACTTTTTTTTTCTCTAAAACTTTCAAGGCTCCTCCACCCCCATACATTGATAAAGGGGACGGGGGGGGGGGCGAGGTGATCATAGATTTTCGAAAATCCATTGATTAGAACATAAGTTATATCAGTTTTAACTTGGCTTTTATCTTTTTATCAGGCCCTCAAAGCCTGGGTGTGCCTTATATGCGATGTATTACGGTATCCTAAGTCGTTGACTGGGGGTGCACTCAGATATTGCTAGTGTGTACTCTAGTCAGCAGATGGCAGACCTACAAAGAACCATCACATTAGTGCTGGAGTTGCTCACTAGATGGCAGTGCTGTGCCTGGATACCAGGGTCACAGAGGGTGGTCAATTTATTCACGTCCTGACAACATGGCTGCCTCTGGTCACTGAATAACTTACCCTACACACACAGACTGGTAGAAGGCACCATGGTCTCAGGGAATGCAACTACTGGGAACATTAGTTTGTTTGTTTTCTTTTAGTATTTTGCGTCATCAGAGCCATGTCCTAGAACTGGAGAAATCACATCCCTGAGTGTAGTATACCGAGTCGTTTCATTTTATTACATTTACAGGTTCATTATTTTAGTGTATGATTTCTATTTTATATATTACAGATCTGGGAAAAAATATATGTTCAGATTAACAGTATATTAGTTTCATCAGAAGGTACAAAGACTATTCAAATCCTACATACTTCACTTTACACGACCATTTAGTTTGTCATGCTAAACATTTAACAAATTAAAATAAACAAAGAGACAGGTTAAAATATCATAATTTATTACTCAAATGGGCCTTCCACAGTATGCCTACCACTAATAAAAGCTAGACTAGGCCTATGATAGGCCTAACAATTCCGATATTATATTATAAATATATAACATTGATTCCAATGTTGCATAATAATATCCACTAGGTAAAGCTCCTACGGAAGATGATTATTAGTAAAAATTCGCTCCCAGAGCGTTTCCTTGTATAGTATTTGGGCCCCCTCGCAGGACGTATAATATATGCAGCGTTATGTACACACATGGAGACGTGATTGCAATACATTTATCGAGGATTAAAATCAGAACTTTTTTCAAATGTAGGTGAACACGCACAGGACAAAGACATAGGTCACAGAAACACAGACAGAGACAGTATGCATAAACCAAATTACAGCGGACACAGACGAGTCGAAAAAGGCCATACAGCTTATAATAACATATGCCATGAAGCATGGTTTGCATATTTTTCTTCAAATTTTGGTTTAAACCACTCTCACATGTAATATTATACGAGTGTAATAGATACTACTAGAGTTCAACTACTGAGGTTAAAAGAAATTAGTTTATACGCATTACACTAGGCTAAGTTATACATGAGTCAATTGCATTATAATCATACACAGAACCCATCATGAGTTTGGTTCATTTCCTCCAAATTCTTATTGGTTCATTTCCTCCAAATTCTTATATTTTGGAGATTGATTCAGACCACTATCGTCACTTAATCTTACGTCTTGAGGTCGCCATTTTACAGTTATCCTCTGGGAAGATGGTTGGACAGAGTTAGAGTTAGAACTTGTCCGAGGGAGAACAAGGCTTAAAACAACTCCAGTCCTAGAGTGAAACTCTCGTAGAGAGTCACATGGTTTTATCGGTACGGCAGAAATATTCAGAGATCCGGCTCACTTAAAAAACACCTCTACTTTCAAACAAATCAGACATTCTGATTTCCCCACAATCCGTCCTAAAAAAATTCCAAGAATCATAACAAGAACACCTATTATGAAAGTCAGAATTTCCCCCAAAAGAGCATGACGAGTGTTCCTCTGGATGATTTTATGGTAACGGATGCGGGTGAGGCAGGCTGGCCAGCAGGGTTCTTCACGCTGGCGATTACTTTGCATTAACCCCCGTATGGGAGTAGAAGTGCTGCTTCAGGTATTCCACTTTGGTAAAACCTTTGCCGCAGACCGTGCATAAGTGTGGTTTCTCACCGGTGTGCGTGTAGGTGTGTTTCTTGAGGTGTGCGGCGCTTATAAAGCCTTTGCCGCAGAGCGTACAGGGGTGAGGCCTCTCCCCAGTATGGGTATAGGTGTGCTTCTTCAGGTGTGCTGGACTAGTAAACCCTTTCCCACACAGGGTACATACATGAGGCTTCTCTCCTGTGTGTGTGTATGTGTGCTTTTTCAAGTGAGCCGGACTCGTGAAACTTTTGCCGCAGAGATTACACACATGAGGCCTCTCCCCTGTGTGGGTATAGGTGTGCTTCTTCAGGTGTGCGGAGCTGGTAAAACCTTTTCCGCACAAGTTACACCTGTGAGGCTTCTCTCCTGTGTGCGTGTAGTTGTGCTTCTTGAGGTAGGCCGAGCTGGTAAACCCTTTGCCACACCGGGTACACACGTGGGGCTTCTCACCTGTGTGGGTGTATGTGTGCCTCTGCAGGTGCGCAGCCCTAGTGAATCCCTTGCCACATAGTGTACAGACATGCGGTTTCTCGCCCGTGTGTGCGTAAGTGTGCCGCTGGAGGTGCTCAGTACGAGTAAAACCCTTCCCGCAGACTCCGCACACATGGGGTTTCTCCCCCGTGTGGATGAAGGTGTGGCGCTTAAGGTGCTCAGCTCGTGTATACCCCTTGCCACAGTGGTTACACATGTGACGACGTTCTTTGCGGCATGGTCGCTGTCCCGTTGTTGATGTTGATGTCATGTTTGCATCATCCTCTGTCTTGACATTGACATTCGGCATCTTCTGTGGCACCATGGTTGGTGGTGAGAGGTTTGCAGCCATGGACAAGTTGGCAGCCGACAGGTTGGCAGCCGACAGGTTGGCAGTTGACAGGTTGGCAGCCGACAAATTAGCAGCCGACAGGTTGGCAGCAGTCAAGTTGGCTGCAGACATACTGGCGGCCGCCATACTAGCCACAGTCATACTAGCAGATGCTGACATTGTTGCTGTGGGCATGCTTGATGTTATTGTTCGTTGGCTGGAGCTGAGATTCGCAGCTGTCATACTGGATGAAGTCATGCCTGCCGAGGTCATATTAGCTGACGAGGTCATGTTGGCAACTGACATGTGGGCAGCAGATAAATTTGCAGGTAGTAAATTTGAAGATGATACATGTAGATGGGCCGCTGATAGATTATGTGCTGATAGATTTGCCGCTGCCAGATGATTAGTCAGATTTGCAGCTGATAGGTTAGCTGTGGACAAATTGGCAGCTGACAGATTGGCAGCTGATAGATTTGCAGCTGAAAAATTTGCAGCTGACAGATTGGCAGCTGATAAATTGGCGGCTGAAAGATTTGCGGCTGACAGATTGGCAGCTGACAAGTTTGCAGCTGACAGGTTTGCAGCGGTCAAGTTGGCAGCGGTCAAGTTGGCAGCAGACATGTTTGGAAGGTGCATGTTATGGATGGGCATGTTGGGCAGGGTCGGCCTGTAGATGTGAGCCATCATACTGGAGTGGCGATCCGCCGGGTGTGGCAAATGTAATGCACACATGATTCTGCCTTGGCTGTCCCCGTCCTAACCTTCAACTCAACACCTTGTCTGCACGCTTGACTCGACCGCGCCGTGCAACCTATGAAAAAAACAAAAAGCCAAACTTTAGACAAGTATTCTTTAAAAGTGCAAATTATGTACAGGAATTTATATGGAATCTGATTCAATATGTTTGTTATTACTGTTTTTTTTTCTTCTTCTGTTATTGAATGAATTCGTATGAAAGACTTTGTGATGGCGCAACAATTGGATTTTGCAAATAGGCTGATGCAATTCTATGCATATGGAAGACATAATGGGCACCGTTATATCTAAGTCAGAAGTCATGTGACTTAAAAATAGCATCCAGCTCAGAACCTATGTATGCATGACCGTGTCATTAAATATGTTCGTATTTCAGATGATTTTGGAATTTTTTCACTTTGTGATTTATCTTGATGCACTTTTATAATAGGGCTCCTAGATCTAGATATACATAGATTTTGATTTATTTAACCATACATCGACAGGTTTATGACAAACATTACCTCAAAACTATTAAAATTGAATGTGTATTCCACAGAGTGACGTCATTACAACTTCACATACAAAATATACAATGACCCATTGTTGGTGTGCAGTGTACCAATAGTGGTAATAATTCTATCCCGGAACTGAACACCTAATCCTACTATAATAGACACACCGTTCTAGCAGCCTTTGTATAGCCCTACTGCCCTACCAATACATCTGCCATCTGTCGCATTCCCCTGCCCCCCAGACCCTGCCCCTGTCCCAACTGTCAAAAAAAACAAAAAAAAACCGCCCAAACTTAGACTACAACTCTCACAGTTAACTTGTTTTAAACTGTCCTGCAGGCTGCAGACATAATTCAGTCCTAATTCTGCTCTTTAGAACCCCATCTCAAAGAGTCGCAGCCAAGTCATATTTACCCCAAAGCTGACTCAGTGCCTGCGTCTACCTGTGCCGTGACCAGCGGGGGTCGGGCTGGCCGCGTCCCTGTGTCCGACTGGTGAGTCACGGTGTCACTGTCAGACACTGACGCCGTCACTGACACCAAATTCCACACCAAAAACATGCCATTCTCACATCAAAACTTTGCAAAAAACTTTAAGTCACACGTCTAAATTGCATTTAAGTGTACCGACAGCTTTATATTGACTGGTATGGTGAGGTATATTGTGTTTTGGAGCGGCAGCGTCGGTTTTTTGTCTACCAGAATCCGCCCGTCGGGTTGGCGTCTCGCTCCCTTTGTGCCTCCTGCCTGCAGGGGGTAAAACCGAACCGTCTACACGGCAGATTATCGCTCGGTACCCCTCTACAAAATACCACCTAAACCGCATAAAAACGCAAATTTCACAATTCTTTTTGCTGACTAAGGATGCTAGGGTATTTCATTGATATGCAGGCCAAAGTTGGGAAGTGGGAAAAGTTGGGAAATAGGTGAATTTTCGATGCTTACCTGCCGCTCTAGATGCGTAGCCCGTTGTTTGGAATCGGCTCTGCAACCTTGACCTCGATTGGAGCGCCACGCGGCGAAATGCAGAACTAATATTAATGGCGTTCCCGCCGTTCCCGCCTTACCAACACGGACGCTCAATTCAGTGGATAACACAACTCTGGGAGTAAAAACGCTTTTCCCCGACCAAATATGTTATGTCAAACATTTAAAAATCACATTTTAAGCATTTTTGCTGTATTGGAATTCGAAAAACTTGCCATCTAGAGCTGACCCAGCTGTGCTGTTAGGGACGCCAAGAAAAGAGAAGGAGGGGATGGAGGGGGTAGGGGAGTGGAAGGAGGTGGAGGGGGAGAGTGAGGTGGAGAGACGGAGGGGGTAGAGGGAGGTGGAGAGAGAGGGAGGGGGATGAGCGAGAGAGAGCCAGAAGATACACAATCTGGATAAAGTCATAGATGTTAAATGATTTCAGCTCTGTTTATATTCTTTATACAGACGCCCGAGCAAATCATGCTGGAAAGGGGACCCATGAAGAATACAAGAATGAAGAAAATGTTTTGGGTGTTTATAAACTTATTGACGATGTTTTAGTGCTATGATAGTGAGTATAAGCAGGGAGAAAATGTTTGGGGGTCAACAAATTTATCGACGATGTTTTAGTGCTATGATAACAAAGAAAAAAAATAATGCATTGAGACTTAGGCCTAAGAGTAGAGTTTGAGTTTGAAAAGTTTTTATTGGTCAAAAAAATCATATACAAATAATAAACTTTTCACGTAGACCAATGAGAGGAAGGATGAAATAAATAGTACATAATCAATACACGATCAAACGACATGGGTGACAAAACGTCAACGCCTTTGGATATAATGTTATTACTAATCATTAAAGGGCGAAAAAAAAACAACATTTACCGCCATTTCCAGTAATCAGCATACTCTACAGTTTGATTTCTTAATTCAGCACTGAATAGCTCAACACTACTGAGGCATTGACAGTAACCTTCTAACTGATTACATTAGAATAATCCCTTCGAAAGAGGACGACCCTGAAAAAAAGCACAGCAAGGTCTATCAGTTCTCAACTTTACCTTTACATTGTCACGCAGGGCACGAGCAGGTGTAACAACATTTGCATAATCCAAAGATAATTAAAACATTTTAACTAGCAATGCTTTACCACTGCGAATCTTTATTAGACTACATTCAGCCCCCATTGGAGGTCTATTCAACTCTTATCCTGGGGGCGTTATCATATTCATCATAGAATCGAGAGAGAGAGAGAGAGAGAGAGAGAGAGAGAGAGAGAGAGAGAGAGAGAGAGAGAGAGAGAGAGCGCTTAAAAAATCCTTGATAACATTTAGGTCCACGCTTGTTACTAGGCCTAAAACATGACCATTTCAATAAGCCTAAGACACTAATACCATAGTAGGTACAGGCCTTTGAAGAAGAAAAAGGTGATAATTATTTTTCCACCCTTCACACTGGTGGATCAAGGATCTGGAAAAGAAAAGGGCGTGGCTCAAAAGAAGGGGGCGCACACCCCTGTGCCCCTGTGCCCTGCGTCCCGCGCCCCCAGTCTAAATCCGCCACTGATTCATGGATGCGGGGCTCCGATACATATACTTTTTTGTATTGCCCACATGGGACAGCAAAATTTTTTATTGAAAATTATTCCTTTTTTTCCCTTCTGTTTTCTTATACTTAAAAGAAGGGGACCCTCCACTAAAAAGGTCCACTTCTTTGGTTCACCCTTAAAGTGTTCTGACGATTTCACCCCATGACCATGCCCCCCTCCCTTTCCATCTTTTTCTATAGGCTAGTTGCTATGTGCTAACAAGTCCTCACATTTGGTGCCCTCACCAAAGCAGCAAATGCCAAAATTTGGGACATTTTTCAAGGTATAGGGCCTATTTCGAATCTATTATCCCAAGCAGAGGTGCCCCCCTCCCAAGAGAAGCCCCATATATCGGGGAAGTGAAATACGGGAGTCATAGAAATAAAATGATAAAGGGAATACCACACTTCAAAAATGCATGCATGGTCTCTTGGTATTTGATTTTTTAAAAAAAAGGTCTAGGAACTTGGCGTAGCTCTGTCCCTTTAACACAGATCTGATAGATCAGATTACGTAACGTCCGGTACTTTTATCAGAATTATTTCACATAAGGTGCTCTTATATGGAGACAAATGCTGGTAGACACACAATTTCTTCACCAAAGTAGGGGATGATAGGGCCCTTCATATGGGTAATAACAAAGATTTTGAAACTTTATTTTTTCCATGTTTTATAACCGATTTAGATTTAGGTACCGGACGTTACAAATTACAGATTTCCATTTTGAAAGACACATCATGAAAAATTCTCACTTAGTAACATATCCAAACCTCATGGAAATGATACCTATGATCATATACAATACAAAAAATAACTTTGGGATACACTTTAGTGTTCTTTATTCAATACAGGACACTTGTAAAAAATACAAAAAGTATAAAAAAGAACAAATTTGGCTGTTTTTTCACTTTGGCAGGCTATAAGTCCTAAAGTGTTTGATGGATAACCACAAATTTACATTTTTCTGATAGCCCTATGTGTTCTCTATCAAATGAGTCTATGTTAGACAAGATTGGTTCATAACTTCTTTCTCCAGAGTCATTAAAGTCCAAAATGACCCAAAAACACAAAATCTACTGCTTTCTGGCGACCTGACCCATAATACAATATGTTTCACATCCTGAGTTGCATTACATTGTGAACAGACAGAATCCATTGGTTTCTTCCCTTTATAGCTTCTTGATAAGCTACCACTTAGTACAGTTGGTATCAATGCATAGTTAAGTGATATAGCTTCTAATGGTGGGTGAGTGTATGTGACTCAGATACTCACTTTCTCCATATGGCTCATTTAGATCATCCTGACAAGTCTTAAGAACACTGCACCTCGCAGCATGCTTTTCATCATTGATGTTTTGGTTGGTATTGATGCATGTATGTTGGTGCTACTCGCCTACTGAACAGCCAAACCTTTTTTCTTGAGAAACAAAAAACAAATAAAAAAGGACCCCACTAAAATAACACTCCTTTACGCTGTCACAACTATTATTCTTTTATCAGGAATATATATATATATATTTTCTCCTAAATGGCGTTTTTTTCTTAACTATTTTGAGTATTGAAAACTCGCCGTAATGGTAAAAGACCTTTTCCACTGGCGGTGTGACCAAATTGCTAACGTCGCTCAGAAATAGATTCACCAAGCGTGATTTTCCACAACCAGAAGGACCACTGATGATGCAACTGAAGGTTCCTTGTAGTCGGGGTTCAAAATCTATTTCGGTGAAGGTTGTGATTTTACCACTCAACATTTTTCAGCGGTCGTTATGGGGTCGTAGAAGTAGTAGTAGTAGAAGTAAAAGAAGTGGTGGTGACTTCTACTACTACGATTGTGGTGTTCATCAGTCGAATGCTCGGTGACGAGTGGTCGTCAGGAAAGAGTCCTAGCGAATTTTATTCTATCTTGTTACGTTTCATGACACCCGATAACATCACCGTCTCTCATATTTTTTTTCTCTTTTTATGCAATATATTTTATTTTCACTCAATGTTACACATGTCATATATCCATAATTTTTTTTTATCAGACTCTGAAGTAGTCTGATGAAAATTATTTATTAAAAAAAAAAAAAAAAAATAAAGGGGGGCAATCTTTTTTCCTCTTTGGGCAAAGCTTGTGGCTTTGCCTTTTTCTTTAACTATTTGGGCAAAGCTTGTTGCTTTGCCTTTTTCCTTTCCTCTTTAACATAACTGTATCCAAAAAGGTATCAGGGGTAACAGCACAGTGGCAACAAACACAAACTGGAATGTAATCTTAAAAGTAGTACGTCTCCTTCTTCTACAATTCGGCCTCAATGTAATAGGCCGGATAACAGGTGACGACTTTGAAATGATTCCAGATTGTATTCACGTCGGCCACCATGCGCACCCACCGAGTGGGAGCCGTGGTTACCCAAAAATAACCAATGTCCTCGTCGAATCTTTTCATAGCGATTATTCTCACCATATTTGAACACCCTTTATTTTCCTGAAATGTCCAATGAGTGGGTGCACTAAGGGTGGTTATCAAACAGTTATGGAGTTTCTTTCTTTAAAGACAGCTTTAGGCCATACCTCTATTTTTTTCTTTTTTTACTACTTCTTCTACTGCTTTTGCAACTGCTGCTGCTTCTACTGCTTCTACTGCAGCTGCTACTGCTGCCGAATAAGAGTCGCTACTTCTTCTTCTTCTACTACTACTACTTCTACTACTACTACTACTACTACTACTACTACTGCTACTACTGCTCCTTTCCCTGGTGGTGTTTCTTCTTCTTCTGCTCCTACTGCTTTCACTATTTCTATCACTACTATTACTTTCGGTACTACTGCTGCTGATACTGGGGCTGCAACTAAATTCCTCACCTTTGCTTTTCATTGAATTATTCATCGCCTTAAAAGAGACATGAGACTGAAATATGTGCTGATCTCTACGCTGAGTGGAATATTTAAAAAAAAAAGAGTGAAAATAAAATAAAAGCTCAAAAAGAAAATAATAAAGAGAGTGATGGACTTAGCTCGAATTTCCTCCTAGAGTGTAGGTGGTAAACAGGTGGCGAGGTATCTACAGTGACAGTGGTGGTGGCAGCAAGCTGCAAGCAGCAGTGGTAGAAGCAGTGGTGCTAGTATCAAAAGAGACAGTGACTGTGTTCTGCCCTTCCAAGAAAAATCAGTGCTCCTTTCACCCCGCATCAAGGGGACAAAAATGCTTTTGGAACAAGGGTATCAGGTGGGATGAACAGGTGTAACAACTGTGATAATTACCTTAATGCGACTTACATGTATAAGGGGATTATGGCTCGTTAGGAGATTAAGACGTTCAAAGTCTGTATACAAAAACTACAGGAGGTGGTTAACAGTAGGGGAAAAATATAATCTTGTAACAGAGAAGTCAAAGTGTTTTAATTGGATCACTCACTAGCCGAGTTGTAGGGTGCGCACCAGCAGCAGCAGCGCGCGTGGCGCCAAAAAATGGTGGACATGTGCACACCTCCCCGCCTACCTACCTACCGTAGTACCTCGCGTATAAGGTACGCACCCCAACTTGAGGAATGCTGTAAAGTGTACCTGCAAGCTTTATCTTTTTATTCTTTTTTGACATTTCAGTAGTGATTTATAGTAACCCCTACCTATAAGGTACACCCTTGAACTTCAGGGGGTCGCACCTAGCCTAAAAGGCAAGGTACTACGGCGCCTACCTACCTACCTGTCTATGCATCACAGGAAAATACCCCAGGGCGCGTGTCTGCCACTCTGTCTGTGACTACAAAGGTGGACGTGCAGTAAGTAGATTAAGTCTAACAAAATCAACAAGTTAATCCCCCTTCCTCCTGCTCCTCTTGTCACCATGAGACAACACTTTGATGATCTAAGTTAAACCCCCCTGCAGTGAACGGTGGGTGACAAACAGATACCCTACCGAGGAAGAATCTCTGTGACTATGTGAATCACAGCCTCTAAGTCTTTAATCTTTTCCCTCTGGGACCGACCACACTTAATGATCTAAGGGATCCGTGCCTACAGCAAACAGCAGGTGAAAATCAAAACAGACAGATACCCTACTGAGCGAAGGTCTCTGTGAAAATGTCTCTGTGAAAATGGGATTTTTTAAGTCTTTGATCGATTTAAAACCACAGTTGAGAGGCTTATCTCGGACAGGTACATAAGGGGGAGTGAAATTTTGTTCCCTCACACTTTCTTTGCCACCTTCATCATGGAAACACCGACCTCTCTACAGACTACTACACTGTCACCATATTCCCATACGGATATCGAGATCCTTGCTGATCTGTTCACAGGTGACGCTAACAACGAATTTTATTTTGATCTGTATGGATGGTTGGATGCTTCTGCTGGTGGTGGTGGTGGTGCTGCTGCTGATGATGATGATGCTGCTGCTGCTGCTCACACCTAAATCCATAGACATCGCAGCTCTGGCTAAAGATGCTGAGGCGGGTAAAAAATATCTTGGATGCTGTACAAGATCGCACGTTATCACCACCCAATTGCCCATGGATATAACTCTTCTGGCTGGAACCTCTAACGTTCAAGGTACTACCTTGCCTACTTGTATATAGTTAAAGGATAATATGTGCACTTGCGAACCGTTTTACACATGGGAAATAATCAATGCAACAGATGTGCTGTTCTTTAAAGCACCGTTATTAAAACAAAATGTTCATAAAGGACTCATTTCTAATCGGACATTCGATTCATTGAAAGAGTGTTTCAAAGATGTTTTCTGGAGAGGGACCAATGTCTTCACAGACAGATCGATAGGACTATATCAATTTCACAATCAGAAAACCTGTCCTCTCATCAAAAGGCGATAAACGTTAGAATCTATTAACGCTTAAATAATTCTTCTTGAGGAAAACTAAGACTTTTTACGGGATATGTGTTGGCATAACTCTGAGAGAATATTCAACACCTTCTGTCAAGAGTGTTTAGATCGTGTGCCCTGTAGAGAGTTTCATTTTGAAAATATACAGAACGCTCTACTGAGAAGCGTCATGTCCGCACAAACTGAACGGCATACTTGGTATTATACTTCAGCAGATTTCTATTGTAATTTAGATGAATTGTGGACAGGGGGTATGACTCACACCATTCCTTCATTTCGAAAGAACGCTTGCATGAAAACCATATACAAAGATTACACTATGTACAGCCTGGATTATGATTAAAGATGAATGTATATACTTGTATTTATATTTTTGATAAAATAAAATATAAAAAAAAATGAAATGCATATGATATATCTCATTTACATAATTAGCCATGCCCCTTTGTTTACAAACAAGGGAACACATGACTGCACCACGTGTTGTTGTTTACAAACAAGGGGTCACATGACCGCACTAATCCCCTAATTAGGTCATGTTACCATGGTTACCTGAATGCTGGCCTCTGATTGGCTGAGAGGTGGGCGCTAATCCCCTAAGTAGGTCACATTGCCATGGCAATGGGTCACATGACCAAATGGAGGCCTCTGATTGGCTGCATGCCGAGTGAGTAATATCCTTAGATTAGCTATAGTCCCGTCCCGATACATACTATACTACTGTTGCCTAAAGATCTATGGAGAACTAAGTTATAGATAGTCACTTGTAAAGTTTACATGCATCAGGGTTTGGTATTTAACAGCTGGAGGTGTAATTCTCACAACTTTATTCACACCGTCAGTTAGGTCTATGCTGCAGTGGCCTTATCCTATAAACGATATTATACCATGAGAGAAGGGTAAACAATAAAATGAAATATTATTTTGAAATATCTATGTCAAAATCACCTAGTTTCATGAGAATTAGTATTCCTGCTTTATTATTCCGAAACTGTGCAAATTCCGATATTGCGCTTAACATATACATTGTATAAGCCATTCGTGTTCTGTCTTCCCTTATAAATCAATGTTATGCCCCTCTATCACATGGGGGGTATGTGATTCCATTGCAAAAAAAGACCAGTGCACCGTTGGAGCATAAATAGATGGGTGGAAATGAATCAAATACATCAGAGAAGTAGAATGAAGTAAATATTCTATACAAATATACAGGCTTGGTTGGGAGCAAGATATAAGGTCAATGTTATTATCATGAGCATTCTTGTGTTAAACCAATTTTGTTTTAATAACTATTCATTGTTGGTGTGAGTCCATGAAATGGATTTAAGCTGAACCATTTTTGAACGATAATTTGGAAATAACGTTGATTATAGACGTTAAACTAATCTCGTTTTGTTAACTAGGTGTAGTTTTCTCAGCGTTCTCAGTTCATCTGGGTCAATATTGTGATTCATCCAGATCGAATGAGATTTTATCATTTATATGGGGGGTCAGTGGCGGATCCAGGATTTAGAGTGAGTGAGTAAGTGAGTAATAGATGTTTAACGCCATTTCGACAGCTAAGGTCATATTCATGGCAAAAACTACATTACACAATTTCACAGAGGAATGTGTCAGTGCCCGCACATATGTGCACCACACACATCCTGAGGGGATAGGAAAGAGGAGATATAGACCCTTTTAAGTGGGCTAGGGAGGCCCGCCAGGATTTAAAAAAAGAGGGGGCGCGGCCTCAAAGGAGGGGGCGCACCCCCCATTTTTGAGGATGTTTTTGGGTCTTTAATAATCAAATAAAGTCTAATCTACAGACAAAGAAGGGGTGTGCGCCCCGCACCCCCGTCTAAATCATCCACTAGGGGTGGGGGATGGACTTCGATGAACTCAGTTTTTTTCTCGTCCGGTGTTTGCAGGTATGATTTTTATGCTGATTCTATTACGTACTCAGTTCACTTATGTCCCTATCCTTAGTTACATATGAGAGCGTGATAGAAAGGTTAATTAGAGATTGTTATAACAATCCTTTAGTAGGAAGCACACTAGGACAGCTACAACCATAGCAGTGTGGACATATATTTTTCTCATCACTCCATAAAAGTATAGATTACCTCATTATTCCTATTGTGTCTGCTCCATATTTTGGTCATCAACATTTTTACTGGATTCTGGGCAGAATTAAGTAAATCTGAATAATCATCATTCTAAATTGAATAAATCTATTGTAATAAACATAGGCCGGCGGCTCGGCGGCGGCCACCGAAGCTCGGTGGCGGGTTCCCGCTGTGGCCGCTAGGTGGCGCGTCGGCGGTGACGTCACAGCCTTGTGACGTCACCGTCGGCGGCCGGGGGCTATAAAACGTGGTGTTCGGTGGTTTTATGGCAGACGCGATCAGACACTCAGGTGGCCTACGTGTAAGCTATCTTAAGGGAGTCCGGTGGCTAGTCCTAGCTCACGAACAGAGTGGCGTCTCTAAGCAAGAATAAGTACAAGTACAAGTATCAGTATAAGCAAGTAACTGATGACCAGTGACTGTTAGTCCTTAAGGCTCCAAAGAAATAAAACAACAACAACGGTTGTAACTTTATATTCCATTCTTTATATACGGTGTCGACTCTGGTTATTACATTGGTGACAGCGGTGGTTGTTTACATTAACGAACCGGGGTGTACCAGAGTAGAAACACAGGCATGGCAGATAGCGAATTAAAGATGGAGGAGGAGAGGGCAGCCCTGGAGGAGCAGTTAGGGGCGGGTAGGCGAGGAGAACTGATCCAGGTTGTGGATGAGGAGGTCTCTGTTAAAGTTAAAGGGCCGGTGGCTGCGGCGGCCGGCGCCACCGACGCCACCGGAGCAGACGACAGGAAGTGGGTGATGGAGGAGCGACCGGACAGGAGGGCAGAGGAAGCATCACCTGGGAGGAAGTGGGAGTGAAGGGTGGCATGGCTAGTCACCGGGCACCTCTTGGTGCGGCCGCTAAAGTGGACAGCGAAATGGGCCCGACTGAGCTCGGTGGCCGGTTCGGTGGGAAGGGCGGCGGTTCGGTGGTTGGCCAGTTCGGTGGCCCGGTGTTCGGTGGAGCGGGGAGTGATAGGGAGGGTCACCGGAGGGAGGAGCTGATGCGAGAGTGGGGCCCCGACAGGGCCCACGGGGAGGTCAGAGAGGGCCGAGGGACGATTGGAAGGGAGGGGACAGACCCATTGGCAGAATGGCTGAGGCAGGGCAGCCCCAGAAGTAGCTCTAGGACGGAGAGTGTGGAGGGGGCCAGGAGCTCCACGCCCCTGGGGATAGAGCAGACGCAGGGAATGATGGCGCCAGGTGGCGGGATACGCCCGGGCAGGCCGGGGCCCGGAGGCGAGGGGGCCACCCGGAAGCCAATTGTGATGCCGGGCAAGTACGACGGGTCGAGCGATCTGGAGGAGTTTTTGTCGCACTTCGACCTCTGCGTCATGGCTAACAGATGGACGGAAAGGGAGTCGGGGACGTTTCTGGGAATAAGCCTGTCGGGGGTCGCCCGGCGGCTGTTGGCGTCAGAGCGGCCGGCGGCTCCTGGGGGATATAAGAAGTTGGGGGATGCACTAGTAAATAGATTCCAGCCGAAGAGTCAGGTGGAATCGTATAAGGCTCTACTCCGCACCCGGGTGCGGAAGCCGGGGGAGGAGATCCTGCGACTGGTGCGGCTGTCCTACCCCAATGCAGACGCCCAGATGGTAGATGGCATGGCTAAGGATAGATTTGTCGAATGTCTGGAGGATACGGAGCTCCGACAGTGGATATACCAGGAGTAGTATATACATGCAAACTGAGCGCAATGGATTAGCTACTAACTAGGTCATGACCTACTGGTAGACCGGAAGTGACCTAGTTTTAACCAATCAGAGGGCTGGATTTGACAGGAAGTGACGTCATAAGGTCATGACCTAGTTTTTTCGACCAATCAGAGAGCTGGATTTCATTTGACCTAGTGACCTGACCTAGATGCATAAATTAAAAGAATTGTGCAATACCTAGAGCTGACCTACAAACCGGAAGTGACCTACTAACCTACTTGCAAAAACGTATGACCTACGTATGAGGGTGTATTGTGCAATCCTTGAAAGAAATTACACAATAACCATGACTCATTTTCTGATGCAATGTTCCTATGAATTTACGCAATACTTATGACTCACTATTTTGATATGAGATTAAATGCAACAAAGACACAACTCGGTTTTTTTAATTCAATCTTTTTATTTTTTTTCTTCCTATCAGAGTACATGCTAGGTATGAATCATTATAATCAGATATGCTTTGCAAGCAGCGTACATGGATATTATATGGAAAATGAATTCTTGTTGCAGTACCAACTGCACCCGGTCTTGGCTGGAGTAGGACTTTGACTACGGTCCTCTAAGGCCCGCATTCTCTCCATTAAATCCTTCAAGGCCTTTCTTCCTATGTCGTTCTCCTCCAGGGCTACCACTTTGTCCATTAACTCGGCCATGATGATGAGAATCTTGTCTATTACTTCCGCCGTGCTCTGAAGCCCGTCTATCACGTCCAGTTCACGTTTAACTTTTCCTTTCACCAAAAGATTGCTCACGTCTGCTTTGACTGCTACTTCTTCTGGACTCATCTCGAAATTCATTGCCTCTTCTTCTCTCTTTTTCTCAGGAAGGGCCTGACTATTTTGTCCATTAAGTTGAAGGGGACCTGAGAAAACCTTTTCACAGTGTGGTGTGGATCCTTGGTCCGACATGTTTCTATGAGGAAGTTAATGCAGTGGGCTCCACACGTTTTAGCGTAAAAGTTTTGCACTTGTTTTCTGCTGAACGACCCGTGACCATCTGACGACTTTTGCATGAACCTCTGGTGATATATAGTAAACGGAGGTAAGCCGTAGGGATCAAAGTAGAATACATTCCCGTTATGAGAAACGTAAAATGCCACCCAGTGCTGACCAGGTTTAGAGCTTGGATCTGTGTTACTGACGAAACATGTAGAGGGAATTGGTTTTTTAGGACATTGATTACTGGCAAAAGTTCCCAGGTAGAAACGTCTTGTGTGTGGATGGTTTCCCAGTGCACCTGTTATGTCTGAAGTTCTCATTTTTTTCTCAGTTCATGTGGTAGTCTGTGACAGGAAGACAGTCAGCCGTTAGTTGGATGTTGTTGTCGTAGAAGGAACACAAGACGGCAGATATGGCGTGAGTAGTCGGGGCGGCAAACCTAAGGGAAATGCCCAGCTTTCCTTGCTTGATGAGATTTATACGACTGTCTTCAGGTGCTCTGTCTGGGGTGAGGTCGAAAACAAAGAAGGAATATCCATCTTTGAAATCTTCCAAAGTTATGCCACAGTCTTGCCCCAAAGCCGACAGCCCACTGTCTATGAACATTTGACTGTAGGCTCTGATGCAGTTGCCTGTTTCGAAGTCGGTCTTCAACTCAAACTTTTGATCGTCATATCTCACGCATATTTCCTTCACGTTGAAATGCCTGCAGTTGAAAGGATTTTCTGTCTTAGTCCCAGCAGCTGCTGTTTCCTTTATCATACACAAGACTATCCTGGTGGGGATCTGAGTAGTGTCAGGTTGAGTCCAACTGTAGTCTTGTGAGCCACCGTCCAAAGTGTGTTTAGTTACTTTACACCTGGCTATGTGATAGTTGAAAGGGCCCCAATGTGGATTCCTGACACTGCTGACGTGAGTTTTCACCACCTCGTCTTCGACACATTTTTGGAGAAGTGTCATTTCAGCTTTGGTGATTTTGACCCAGTAGTTTTGATCGGCTGCTTGCATCATGTAGTAATTGGGCTGATTTTTTTCGAATATGAACTTGATTTCACAGTTCGGAGGCAGCACCTTGCACTGTTTAATTAAATCCAGGTGCGGCTTCATTACTAAGGCATGCTTGTTGCGGGCACTGAACTCTGCTCTCCGTGCCGTCCATCCAGCATTTTCGCCCGCTCTGGCTTCCATGTGACCACAGGTGTCTTTCATGTACTTTTGACACCCTTTCAACCGAGTCTCTTTGTCTTCTTTGTTGCAACAAATTGTGTCCAAAATGTAGGCCTTGAGACCATAGTCTTCATTGTTGCCGGTGACTTTCTCCCCATTTATCAGCAACTGGCAGGAAGCAAAGAGAGCGTGTGCCAAGTTGTTGACTGGAGCAGCTTCTATGCCTACGGCAAGGTGAGTTGTTCCGTCTGCCGCCACGGCTTCCAGTTCCATGTACAGCTCAGTTTCTGAGAGGTCTGTGTACAGGTTGCTTGGTTCGAAGGTGAAGTCAAATGATTCAGTGTGTGGAGTCAGGGCATTGTTGGTAGTTTTGGTTATTTTTTGACATTTTAATATGTCCTTTTGAGTGACAGGCAAGGCGTGTAGGTCTAGTTCACCTACTGCACATACCTGACCCTTGGGATGAAGGAGACTCATGACTAGAACAAGGTCCTTCCTCTAGCTTGTCCTCTGCCTCTGCCGCGTTGCCCCTTACGTCCTCCGCGCTTGCCGGTTGCTCGTCGTTTGACTGGAGGAGGTTCAGATGTACCTTTTATGTATCCTTGAGCAGAAGAAGCAGCCCTTTTGAGTAAGTTCTTCCCTGTAGGTTTACTTCTCCTAACTACACTTTTCTTGAAGCCTTTTCCTGTTACCACGTCGGACAAGACTCCAGCTCCTGTAGTAAGCAAGGCTTTGCCTGCAGATTTGGCAGCTGAGCGTCCTATTTTACTTAAGAGGGGAACAGCTCCTCTCAGTAAACCACCTATTAACGAACCAAGTCCGTGCCCTCTTTGTCTGCCCCTGCCACCGTACGCTGGTAAAGCACCGTTCCCAAACTGTGATTTTCTGTAGTATTCAGCGTACTGACCCCTAGGGGCCAGGTATGGAGGTGTTCCATAGTAGTGAAGCATGGTAATATACTCCTATCCTTGAAGAGGTCTGAAGGCAAGTACCACCGACACTGATCCGCTTTCAAATGGTATAGGTTCCCCAGTCTTGTCTCTTAAGTATATCCCTATCTGTCTGAAGGTGGTTTTAGTGACTGGCAGATATATCAAGTTCTGGAAACTTATGGTCTGCATGTCACCGTTGTAGCGATTTATGTTGATTTGCCTCAGAAGGGGTGCTTTAGAATCACCCACAAGACTGTGCTTGACTATGTCAGAGTACACGAAAGCACATCGACTTTTGTACTGAAGGTCTACCACGTAGGGGCTTTGTGTTTTTCCACTTAGGAAAACACTTCCGTCAAAACCTAATTGTTTCCCTAAGTTTTCTGGGAGTTGCATGACCACACCAGGAGGCAAGGAAACTACACTTTTCATTGTGTATTTGTTGTAGTGAAACACGGTGGCTTTGTTGTTTTTCCTGTAGTTTCTTAGTTTTCTCACCAACATGCTCTGTAGTTTATTTATGGTCCTGTTCAAGTATCCTATCAACTCTGAGTTGCTTTCCAGGTTCACACCTTCTAAGGCAAACATATTGTAGATACTACCTTCCTTGAAGTAATACTTAGACAGGTATCTGCTAATTTCCTTGAAGCGTGTACATATTTTCACAGCCTGTAACTGACTGGGAGAGAGCGGAGAAACATTAGCAGAGTCTGTGAAGACGGCCTTTTCTTCAAAAAAAGAAAGAGACCTTTTTTCCCTGTCATCCATAGACATCACTTCAGCCACAGCCGACGATATTTCCCTTTTCTCTCTGCCTGCCGTGTCACGCTCCCCCTCAGCCTCCTCCTCTTTCTTTTCCTCCTTCTCTGGCGTGGGTTGGTTAGAAGTGAATCCTCCAGATGGCGTCTCAGTCGCAGCAGCAGGAGTTGGTGGACTTTCACTTGCAGGACCAGCAGGAGGAATGGTTTCAGTCGATCCCACAGGGTTGACATGACGTAGGTTTTTTGTTATTTTTACTCCTCTCTTCAAAGCAGATTGGGCTGATAAATTTGATGTAGAGCTTGAAGCTCTACTGAAGACACTATGGGCTCCTGGTTTTTCCAGAGGAAAAAATTCTCTTCTGCGTTTGTTCAATAAAGCTACTACAGAGCGGAGGTTGTTTGTCAGGTCGTTTTCTCCCTGTACCAAGAGAATGGGTTCTTCTTTGACGTTGTACCACGTGGTAGGACAGGTTATTTCTTGAAGAGCACACTCTAACTGAGTAGGAGAGTTAATGTATTCTGCCAAAATTGTATTGTAACTAGTTAAAGTGTTGTCAGGAAAAACGTTCATAGATGAGTTACTAGGTAAAGTTAAGGTAAACGCCATTTGCTTATGTTCTTGACAGGTTCCCAAGAGTTAAACTTGTCTCCATAACCCTTCCACTTGATCAAGGCTTCTCTTTTCTTGCCTTTTCCTCTGTATTTTACTATTTTTTCTATGTTGTAGCGTCTTCCGTGACGGACTTGCACCTTCTGAACTTCAGGTTCGTAGAAGCTTCCTTTTATCTCTTCTCCAAGGAGATCTTTCAGGTGGTACCCTTTGGGCGAAATGTTGTCGACTGTGTATATTTCCTCAGTCCAGTTAGGTTCGTACCCTCTGTTAAATGTTTTCTTTGTTTTCAACATTCGCACTTGATTTTTTCTCTTCAACTGAAGGACAGGAACTTTTTTCTTTTGAGGTTGATCGTACAACCTGTAGAACAAGACTTCAGAGTTGTCTTTATTTATGTCTGAAGGGGCAGCTCCTAAGGATTTGTGGTAAGTCAAATTGTAGGACTTAACCAAGTCGGGCAGCAAGTCAACCCATTTGTAGTTATTGAAATGAGAGAAACATCTCCACATTTTTCCTTGTAAAGTAGAGTTGAATCTTTCGGCTAAGGCACACTTCACGTCGTCGTTCTCTCCTGTGAAAAAATTGATTTTTTGATCTTCACAGTGTTTTTTGAAAATTTTGTTGACAAACTCTTTGCCCTTGTCAGTTTGAATTTGTTGAGGTTTTCTTTCTTTGCTCATTTTTTTGAAAGCCTCTGTCACGTCATCAGCTCTCTTACTTTTCACAGGTTGTCCAAAACCATACCTTGAAAAAACATCTATTCCCGCTAGAATGTACTGGTATCCTTTGTTTTCCTTTGAAAATTCTCGCATGTCTATGAGGTCAAGTTGCCACTGTTTGTCTATCCCCCATGTTTGTGTTTTTCTTCTTGGAAATCTTCTCTTGTAAGGTTTGTGTCTGGTGTAAGCGTCTACATCTTCCAAAGCTTGTTCTATGTTTTTTTTCTTTGTTTTCTTGAAGTGATGACGTTGAAGTTTAGATACGCTGGTGAAACTTCCAGGTTGTTTAGGATCTGTGTAAAACCTGAGGACATCTTTTTTCAAAGCCTTGTGCGCCATATAAACTTACGTCCAGTTCCTTTTTGACTTACTTTCCTCTTCTTGATAGGGGAAGCTCTTTTCAAGGGACTGGCAGCAAAGGAAGGACTGTGCCCTGCAAAAGCCGACTTGTTTTTGACAAATTTTAAGGTGGGGTTCAGCCTTTTAACTGCTCTCATGAAAACCTGACTTCCTTTAGGTTGGTCCTTTTTCAAAGACTTTGGTCGGGCAGCAAAAGCTAACAAATCTGTTATGTCAGTTCCAGGCACACGTTCCCCGTTAACATATATTTCTCCGTCTCTGTTCCAATTCAAAATTTGACTTCCGTGACGAGATAATTCTCTGTAGAGATTTTTAGCAGTCGTTCTGTAACTTGCAGGTATTCTTTCTTTTATGTCGGCGTCCATACCCTCTGTGTTGTCTCTTGCACGAGGTTTAAAGCCTTCCTCCCCTTTGAACTCGTCTACACTGTCTCCGTCTGAATCGTCAGGAAGTGGTGGATCGTCTCTAGTCTCTGTGAAAGTGTGGTCATCATCGTCGTCGCCGTCGTCGGTGTCTTCTAAAGAATTGTTTACACCCCCAGCTGCTGCTGCTGCTGCTGCTCCTGCAGGGCCTTGTCCTACTGCTCGACCAGGATAGGGACCTTCCCTACGTTGTCCTAAGGCCTTGGCTTTTTTAGTTAAAATTCCCGACTTTATCATAAGTTGATTGTACTGCCTTAACTTTTCCTTCAGTTTGAGGTTAGGAGAGTTAAGCACCTCATGTGCTTTACTTTGAAGGTGGTTCAGGACTTGAACCAGGCTGGAATCAGGAGTTAAACCTTCTCTTAAAAGTTGAGTGCTGTAGTACTGGTCTTGAACACTAGGTCCAGGCTGGGGAGGAGAGGAAGGACTAACAAAAGAAGGTTTTTTTTCTCGGGGAACAAGATCCGCCCTTACGAGGGCCATCCTTGAATAAGACATGATTTTTTATCGACGTGCTCCTATGAGACCTGTTATCAGGGGTAAGGCGAGGCCCAAAATGGTTCCCAAAAATCCACCCTTTTGCTCAAAGGTTTTCCTCTTCTGCTTAACGGTAGCCTTGTGCCTTGTGACTGACTTGAGTTCTTTCTTGTAGGGTGATAAACGTTTGACTGCGTCGGACTCGTTACGCAACAGGTTTTTGTTCATTACGTTGACGCAAATTTGACTCATCAACCTAATGACCTCATCGCTGAGACCTTTGATAATGTGGGAACACTCTGCCGAGGAACACTTGGATATGTGTTTCAACAAGTGGTAATGTTTCCTAATTGTTTTAAATTTTCCTCCAGAAGGAGATCTTTTGGTCACCATTCTATCTTTTTCTTTTCGAAGCTGAAGCTTGAGGAATGAAAACCAAGGTGTTCCAAGGAGTTGTTATGCTGTTTCTTACCCTAAGCTCGTTAGGTGTGCTCTGCTTAAAGTCCAATAGGATGTATGAATGTTTCTCTTTGGTTTCTGAGTTATATACCTCCGTCAAAAAGGATTTCTGTCCTGGAAAGGCCTGTTTGCTTATGTGCCCTATCTGACTCATGTCTCTAGGGTTTTTAAAAACAACTAGGTAGTGTGCATTTAAGCTCAAGGTTCTGAAGGCAGGATTGTTGAAAAACAAGTTTTGAGTAACAAAAATTACACTTAAACTGCGATGGTGAGAGCCCACAGTGAAAAGTTTCATTATGGTGGGAACGTACTCGGGATCCATGAGATCGTCTATTACGACCAGTCCATGTTTAGTCACGTCTCTTTCATCCTCGAACAAAAAGTTTTCTGAAAGAAGACCTTTGTTAAACTTAACCCCCAACTTCGCCATTTCGTCGAATCCATCTTGCCATTGACTGTAGCAGTAGTATATGTCGTGTATTTTTGGAGTAACAAGCTCGTCTACACCTTTAATCAACTTGAAAACAAGTTGACTTTTCCCACAAGAAGTAGGTCCAGCTATGATCATTGTGAAGGGGCTTTGTAGACGTGGGTCAAAAATGATCTCCTTTTCCTTGTGATCCATGTTGGACGATATCTTAAACCAAAGTGACCAAAGGAGCAACCTCGTCCTCTTTTAAACCAGTAGAACCCTTGTTCAAACCTTCCACGTAAAGAGCTACATCAGAAAGTCCCATGTTGTATAGACTGGCTATTAGGCAGCTTGGATGAGATATTTCTCTATATTTCCAAACCATCAGAACTTCGAATACAGGTTTGTGACACCTTTTTTCCCTGGAACAGGGGTGGATATCAGGTTAAGCTCGTGGTCGCTCAATCCAAGTTGAGTTCCCAGTTTCCTCCAGTCAAGCATTTCGAACTTGTCTGCCAGGTTGACGAACAAAGTATCAACTTTCCACTGTTCTGGAGGAATTTCACAATGGTCCACTACGTTGTAATATCCCATGTACCATCTACAATAATCAGTTAGATCGTAACGACCTATGTCACTTAATGCATGTCTCAATACCATCCACTTGCAACGCACGTTCTTTCTGCTCCATGAAATAAGCATTTCTCTCCCCATAGAACGAAGAGACGGTATTTTTTCCATGTAATCCATTAAACTTAGTCTGAGTCCTAAGTAAACCCCTAATCGAGGGTAGTCTTTTTCAGATATTTTTTCACTGACCTTGAATAACAACTCGTCCGAAAGGTGAAACTCCATAGCGTCCAAATAAAAGGCGTTGAGCAAGTAAGGTAGGCAGGTAGGAAGGCAGGTAGGTTATGACAGGCTAGAAAGCATACAGTTGACTTATATAGGGTAGGGTAGGGTAGGGTAGGTTAGGGTAGGGTAGGGTAGGGTAGGGTAGGTGGGTAGGTGGTTTAGGTGGGTGGGTGGGTGGGTGGGTTAGGTGGGTTATTTTGGGCGGCCAGCCCGGGCCAACAAGCCCCAAACCCCCCATACTTGAGGGGTGCCCCCACCCCCCCACCCCATAGTTTTTTAAACCCAACCCCACCCTTTCCTACCCTACCCTACCCTACCCTACCCTACCCTACCCTACCCTACCCTATATTATCCTACCCTTTTCTATCCTATTCTATATATCTCTCCCATTCCCTTCCCCCTGTTTAGGTAAGCATGTTACATCGTTCTTCGTTCGTTTAAATTTGTTATGACGTTGAGTGTAAAGCGAGCTGATTGTGGTGAAAACAGTGAGTAAGGGAGATAAGCTGGGTGCACCACATAGCCAGATAAAACCAAACTTTTTCTTTCTCCTCTACACTGAAACGATCCAGGGACGATGATGGGATGTGAAATATGGGGCAGGAGGAAAACAAAGTTTTGGTTTCTAAGCACTCAGCTAGAAGTTCCAAAATAGACATGAAGAAATGAAGACGCTGGTTAAGTAGGCGGGGATTTTCTTTGGCGTGATGCTCTTCTGCCGCTTTCAATGCTTCCAAATGGAAGGGGTTTTTCAGTGGGCCCTTTCCCTTTCTTCCATGCTTCAGGGCATAACCCAAGGTTTCCACCGCTGAAAATTTCGACAAGTTATGACTCAAAACCATTTTCCTCAAGGTTTTTCTGTCTTTGGATGTAAAACTTGATTGCACTGAAGAAAAAACTAAGTATAATTTTTTCCGGTGAAGAACACATTCTTTCAAGTATTTGCACACGTACCTGAAACAAATTGAAGAGCAACATATAATTTCATTTCTTTCCCTCACGTATGTCAGTACTTGAGTGTCGTCGGGGTGACGTTGTTCTAATACACGCTGCAGGGAGTAACGCGACATAGTAGGTCGAAGGTTGTCGTGTCAAATAACGATGGTTTAGTCCCCGTTTAACCTTTATAGGAAACCTGTCAGTCTTTCCTTATCGCACTTTCCTGAAATGATTTATTGCTCAAGGACAAAACAAACGTCAGGGTCAGTGCCTGAGCGTTCTGAAAAGAGGGGAAAACATGTGGAAGGGTGGGTTTGGCCCAGGGGCCTTACCCGGAGGATCATCGTTTATTTTTGTTCAGTTTTATTAGGAGGACCAAAAATTAGATACGGGGTAGGCTGTTACCACCTTCAGCTGACCTTTTTCATGGGAGGTAGTTATTTCAGTTATAACTCTCACAACATGACAGCATCCATGGTAATTGTGTCCAATGTCTGTCCTGAAACCTCTTTCATAGAAAATTTTTGAACCTAAAGAGTGTGTAATTTTGTCTGGGTGAAGTAAAGTGGCTTTAATTAAAGCCTTCACCATAGTAGAATCGATGAAAACTGAATTACCAGGCCCTCCCCCCAAAGGTTGATCCCTTAGAAAAAAGGGTTTTTGTCTGTCTGAAATGAATTTCTTTGAACTTCCAGAGGAAATGGAATGTCTAGACATCAAGTGTACCATGGCACCATGTCCCAAAAGAACACCTGAAAAAAAACTTTCCCCATTTTCTGAGATAAGTTTTTTCACAGAGGGTCCACCAGGAACCAATGCAGTGGTTTGGTTGTGCAGAAAGCATTGTTTGAAGTTACAGTTAGGAGGGATGTAAAGATCCCTGTTCAAATTTTCAGGACAGAATTTCCACACAGCCCACACCTTACCTTCTTCTACGCCCCTCCTGATGTCTGAAATAAACACCTCCTGACGCCTTTTGTGACCTACGGTCAAAGACAAAGGCAAAGGACAAAAGTTAGCCATGTCTGCTTGAGAGAAGCTAGTTCTGATAAATGACGAATGGTCTGCGTTAATTACAGAATGGTAACAACAAGATTCGTTTTACAAGCCTCACCCTGAACGTTGACTGAACGTTATCACGTTTTTTATTTGAGTTAAGCTTTTTACTTTTTTCCAAAACAACACTGACTAAGTGTAAAACATACTATGAATGGAAAAGCACGGTTATCTACGACTCATGGACGTGGTTGTACGTTATCTGAACGACAAGGGAACGTCCCAGCATCGTATCAGGATAGTTACTATAAAGTAGACTTGAGCTGCTCGATCTTCATCAAACCTTTTCTGACGTTTGTCTGCTGTTCGCCGTCCTGCTCCTGCACCTTCCAGCCCTGCCACCCTTTCATCTTCAAGGAGAACAATGCCTGGTCGCATGAAGACGGGACTTAGTGTCAGGAGAGGAGGAGCTAAAAAACTGGCTCCACTAACTTTTACTACTTCTAAACAGACAGAGGAAAAGACGTCGGGCATCGCCCCTCCTCCTACCTCTCCAGCCTCACCTGATAAACCACCTGCAACTCCTGCTCGGCTTCAAACTGAAGTGCCTGATGCAGGAGAACAGGAAGCCGCTCTTGCAGCTCTTCATGGCGAAATCACTGATTTCCTGGATCGCGTCCGGGATCGCTCTCCTCAGGAAGCTGGCGACGGCGATTTTGACATCAGGGAATACATCAATCCCCCGGCACCTTTGAACTACCAACCCCCCACTGAAGCACCTACGTCCGCCTCTTACTCACCCGTGACTCCGGAGGAACCTTCTCCCCAGGTCAGTCCAATAAAGGTTATAGACCTTACAACCTCATCACCGGCAGTTAAACCCATAGAAGTGGTGGACTTAACACAAGGGTCACCTTCACCTGCTCACCGCGGGGGGTATTCGCAGGTAGAGGTTATAGATTTAACCGGCCCTTCTCCTCTGTACTCTCTCCCGGTTCCGGTAGAGGAGCTGCTTCTTAAAAGCCCGCCGGAAAAAAGAAACTGTTCCAGTGAGAGAGAAGGGGAGCCTAAGAAAAAAAGACAGAAGCGCGCCTACCACAAGAAAACCCCTGTCTCTACCCCTGCTTCAGTTTCCTCAGCGACTTCATCCTATGGTGCCGAGCCAATTGGTTCTGTCCCAGGTGTTCCTTCTCCTAAAGACAAGTCACACAGGCAAAAGTTTGGGGAGGGCACTGCCCCCAGTTCTTCCAGCAAGCTTGTGGGCTTTAGGTCAGTGCCTTTGGTGGTAAAAAAGTGGCCTGCTCGATTTGGTTTCCAAGAAAAGTCTTCGCCCCCAACCAAGTTTTTTATCCGGAAGGGGATAACAACGCCTGCATAGAAATATACAGGGAACCTAGCATCAGGGGAGTATGCTTGAGAACCTACCAGGACAAACCTTACGAGCGGTGCTTGAACCTAGAGGCGCGTGAATTCAGGAACTTAGTGGACCAGATAGAGTGCATCCTAGGAAAGTACAAGGAGTTACACCGCCTAGCTGCCCTTGGAGAGAGGAAGGTGGATAATCTTTTGTTGTCCTTGAACCAAGACTGCACCGACCCCAGTGGAGGCCGGGCTATGGTCCTGGTAAACTTGTACAAGGGAACTCCTAAAGTTCACATAGGAACAACCAGCTACGTGGAGGAAATGAATGCCTCGGTGTCTTCCAGCTTCAGAATGCCCCCCTCAGCCACACACTGCGGACACACTGTGTCCCCCTTCATTCTGGAGGACATAAAATCACGAGTTGGTCCCTTCCTAGACGAAACGACCGATTTCTACTCTGGGTAAGTGGTCAACTTTGTATAGTGTCTGGTCAACAGCTCCTTGTTCAGTGCTTTTACATTATCATGTATATCAGCTAATTTGTAGTTAGATTTAGATGTACTCCGTTTTTAGTCAACATAGCCCAGCGTAGGTTTAAGTTCCATATGTACTCCATGTATACTTAGGTTAGGTTTCAGTTATAAGTTTGTATATAGAACATAAAGTGAAACAAGAAAAAGAAACCTTAAAAAAAAATGCCGCCCAAAAAGGTAAAACAACTTTACACCGTCAACTGTCCAATGTGTAACACCCCTAGACCTCCACGTTTGGTTACTGTAGAAAACAGTGGAAAAACTTTATGTAACTCAGATTCTTGTAGAAGAGAAACTTTTTCCGACAGCTTAGAACTTCCAAAAGAAATAGAAAAAAATTCTTTGCATAAAAGCAGTTACCGTGACAACTTCAAGTCCATAGCTTCAGGTTTGGCTGTGCTTGGTAAGCTTCAGTCCATTTTCAACGTCAGAATGACAAGTTTCAACAAAGACTTGGGAGCCAAACAGGTAATAGAGGCGCTTACCTCTATTCATAGAAATCAAGTTATGGCTTACAAAGTGGCTGTCTCTTTTGGAAGGTTGTTGTCTTCCTCTAAGGAGGAAGAAGAAGAAGAGAAAGTCATGTACTTTCATGCTTCTGCCAACAACTCGTCTTTGTTCTATGACAGTGAAAGTCATAGAGACCCTTACATTTTTATAAGGGACGACAAAGACTTTGCAGAGTGTTTAGATTTAATAGAAAACAACATTAAAGAAGACACTCAAAGACCCTCTACTAAATGGAGTGTAATAGGCAACGTGAACGCCAACATCACACTGATAAGGGCTACGGGAGGAGAATATCTTTTAGGTAAAATGAAAACTGTTCCACCAGGTTTAAGACAAAGAGGAATGCAACACTTTCACAGAGACCCTAAAACCAAAAGGGCGTACAAGGACAACTTGTGTTTCTTTAGATGTCTGTCTTTCTTCCTGTATGAATCTTTAGAAAAAACTCAAGAGCTTTTCCTTGAAGCCTATCCAGGGGTGAACAAGGAGACTTTTGAGGGTGTTAACATAAGAGATTTAGACAGGTTAGAAAAAATGTTTGAAGTTAACATAAGAATCTTTTACCTTCCCTCTTTTGGTAAAAGAAAGGGGCGACCTAAAATTATAAGATCAAACATGTGTTCATCCAAAAAAATCATGAACTTGAACTTACACAGAAACCATGTAAGTTTAATAACTAACATGGGACTGTATGGTAAAATGTACCCCTGTGAAAAGTGTCATAAAGTTTTCACTCGTAGCTTCCTTTTGAAACAACACAATGGGGTGAAAAAAGATTGCACCAAAGTCAGCTTCAGGTACAAAGGTGGAGCATACAATCCATCCAAAACAGTTTTTCAAGTTTTAGAGGAACTGGGAATAGTTTGTTCACCTGAGAAAAAAATATACCCCTATAAAATTGTTTTTGACTTTGAAAGCTATTTCGTCCAACCTGAAAATTCGTCCCCAGAAAATGCTAACACTGTGATAGAAAAAACTCACATACCCCTTTCTGCCAGTGTAGCTTCTGATTTTCCTGGGCATACAGAACCAGTGTGTTTTGTCAGAAATTCCAACAGGGACGACGATCCTTTGGTTAAAAATGTGTTGGAACACATAAACAACTTGGGGCAGTTGATAGGAGAACAGGTGAAAGAGAATTTTAAAGATGTTTTAGACGAACTAGACTCTCTAGAAGAAAAACAAAAGGAACTAGAACATAAAGCTAGCAAAGTTTTTCCAGCAAAGAACAAAAAAAATCCCAAAAAAAAAATCTCCCATGTTCTTGAAGTGAAGGAAAAACTTCTTACCTACATAGAAAGAGTCCCTGTTCTAGGTTTCAACTCTGGAAAGTATGACATTAATTTGATAAAAAAGGAATTTCATTCTTTTTTTATAGACACAGACAAAACAGAAATGAAAACCATAAAAAAATGCAACAAGTACATAGCAGTGTACACAGACCATCTTCTTTTCCTTGACATGTTTAACTATTTGGCACCAGGTTATTCCTACGCAAACTACCTGAAAGCCTTTCTAAAAGGGAAAGCTGAAAAAGGTTTTTTTCCCTACGAGTGGATGGACAACATAAGAAAACTGAACAACAAAGCTCTTCCTCCATGCCACTGCTTCTACAGTTCTTTGTCGGGTGGTGGAATAAGCAAAGAAGATTATCTTGAATGTAAAAAGGTCTGGAAAGAAAACAAAATGAAAACTATGAAGGACTACTTGATATATTACAACAACCTGGATGTTAAACCCTTTGTTTTAGCCATAAACGAGCACACAAAATTTTTTATAGATCGTGGGGTAGACATGTTCAAAGACGGTTTAACTTTGCCAGGTTTAACCTTGAAGTTTCTTTTCAACAACACTGCACCTAATGCCACTCCTTACATTCTTTTTGGTGAGAAAGAAAAGGATGTTCACTCCTTGCTCAGACGCAACTTAGTAGGGGGTCCCTCTATTATTTTTCACAGACATCACAAAAGTGGAGAAACAAGAATAAGACAAAAAAAATACGGGTCACAAAGCAAAGTATGCAGACACATAGTAGGGGTAGATGCTAACAGCTTGTACCTCAAGTGCATGGGTGAAGAGCACTGCACAGGTTATTATGTGGTGCGCAGGAAAGAAAACGATTTTCAAGCTGTTTGCAGTCAACAAATTAGCTACTCAGCCACAGAATGGTTGCGATACAAAACTGTGACAGACAAAGTCAAGATATTACACCAATACAACTACGGGGAAGTAGTATTGGGTTCAAGGAAAATAAAAGTGGACGGTTATAATCCAGCTTCAAAAAAAGTATACCAGTTTCACGGGTGCTACTGGCATGGTCACATATGTCACCTCACTAAATCAGTTTTGAGAGACCCCAATGGAAAGGCATGGTTAGAAGAAAAAAACCAAAATACCATTTTGACTACCCTATATCTTCAATCGTTAGGTTACCAAGTAGAGGAAAAGTATGAGTGTATGTGGTTGAAAGAAAAAACTGAAAACTTGTGCAGAGAAACAAAAAGTGAATGGGAAATTAAAAGACCGTTGTGCCAAGGCAGAAAAAGTCAGGATGAAATACTGAGAGGGGTTTCTAAAGGAACAACTTTTGGACTTATCCAGGTAGACATAGAAACACCTGAATACTTGAAAGAAAAATTCAGTGAAATGACACCTATTTTCAAAAACTGTTTAGTAGGAAAAAAAGACGTAGGTGAACATATGAAACGTTACCTGGAAGCAGCAGGTAAGCTAAAACAACCGCAACGCCAACTTATAGGCAGCTACCACGCAGAGGGAATTTTGTTGGGAACTCCTCTCTTGAAGTGGTACCTGGAGAAAGGTTTGGTAGTTACGACAGTACACCTTCTCGTAGAATACACTCCAGAACAGACTTTTTTACCCTTCATGGACGAAGTAACCAAAGCTAGGAGGAAGGGCGACGAAAATATAGACTGTAAGATTTTGTCAGATCTGTACAAACTTTTGGGAAATGGTTCATACGGCAAAACCATATGCAACAAACAAAACTTTGTTCAAACAAAGTATCTTCACCCCTCTAAGGCAAGACGTTTGGCCATGCACTGGTCAGTGCAAGATGTGCAAGACATAAGTGACAACACGGTAGAACTGTCCTGTTTGCCCACCTCCATCACCTACGATCTCCCAGTTCAAATAGGGTTCATGGTATACCAATATGCCAAACTTAAAATGTTGGCTTTCTATTACGACTTTCTCCTTGAATACATAGACGAGAAAGATTTTGAAATGTGTGAAATGGACACTGACAGTTTTTACTTTGCTTTAAGTGCAGAGAAAATAGAAGACGTAATTATTCCTGAAAAACGTGAAGCTTTCTTCAGAGAACGTCACAAATGGTTGCCCTCTGAATCATGTGACAACAGTCACCACAGAGAGACCTATGTTCAGACCAAAGTATTGGGTGAGCTGTGGCTGCCTCAACCATGTTGTAAGAGCCGTCTGGCGTTTGACAAGAGAACCCCCGGGTTATTCAAAGTGGAGTGGGAAGGTGACGAAATGACTGCCTTGAACTCCAAATGTTACATAGGCACAGGAGTAAATGTGCCCGTTAAAATGAGTTGCAAAGGTGTAATTCAAAAACAAAACCCCCTGACCACTGACAAGTACAAAGAAGTACTGGACAGTGAAAATGTTGTCACGGTAGTCAACAAAGGATTTAAAGTAGTTAACCACAGCGTTACGACTTACTCTCAAAGGAAACAAGGTCTAACCTATCAGTACATAAAGAGACAAGTATGTGAAGACGGTGTAAGCACCCTACCCCTTTCTATATAAAAAATGGTTTCTTTTTCTAGTTTCACTTCCAGTTGTACATTTCGTTGAAAGAAAAAAAGTTTTAAACAAATTGTTCAAATGAACAAATTTCCTTCATAGAAAACAGTGTTAAAATGGAAAATGTTCATTTGAAAAATTGTTCAAACGAACATTTGTTCAAATGAACATTTTTCCCCATAGAAAACAGTGTTAAAATGGAAAATGTTCATTTGAACAATTGTTCAAACGAACATTTGTTCAAATGAACATTTTTCCCCATAGAAAACAGTGTTAAAATGGAAAATGTTCATTTGAACAATTGTTCAAACGAACATTTGTTCAAATGAACATTTTTTCCCATAGAAAACAGTGTTAAACTGAAAAATGTTCATTTGAACAATTGTTCAAACGAACATTTGTTCAAATGAACATTTTTTTCCATAGAAAACAGTGTTAAACTGGAAAATATTTTTTGTTCAAATGAACATTTTTCAAATAAAAAACAAAGGTAAAAAAATGTGTACTGTATCATGAAAAAAAAACTAATAAAAAAGTAAGAAAAGTGAACTGTATCACCCAAAAATAAAAAAAACTTTTCACAAAAGTGAACGCTGTACATGTTCACGACAAAAAATAAAAAATCCGGCGCTGAAGAAATTAAGTTGGAACAGAAAAAAAGTGGTACCAGATTTCTTAACTCATAGCGTCACGTTCACCAGATTATTAGTATCTGGTTAGATTTAAGCAACCATTTTAACATGGAAAGTTTAGAAGCTATGCTTGTGGAGCAAACCACAGAAACTCCACCTTATGACTATTACATGCGTCCAGTTTTACAAAGTGTTGCTTCATATAATCAAGCTTCTTTTATAACACCTGACAATGATATAAGTTCTGTAGCATGTGGATGTTCAGAGAATTTCTTTTGGGAAATAATACCTGCAGAAAACATTGGTTATTTTAGAGGAGCTGAACCAGACACTGTTGACCACTGTATAACTAGTGTTAAAATGTACAAATATTTCTCTTCAGCTTTTTGGGACGCCTACAGAAACTGCATGTACTATTGTCGAGTGAAAAAAGTTAACTTGATAATGCATGATTGGTGTATAGGAGTATATCAATTGCACACTGAACCTGGCTGCCCAAGACACTACACAAGGTACACTTTAGGAAGTGTAAGAAAGTTTGCTCTTACTCTCCAAGAGTTAGAATGTAATCCCATAGTAGGAGTGTTTTGTCAGTGTAATTGTAAACTGGAAGTATCTGCTATTGCTAAAACTATTTGTTTCACATGTCTGCAGGTCTCACTGGAACTTCATGCCTTAAGTATACCTGGAGTGAAAAATCATTTCTCCTTTGAGGTAAACTTTAAGGATGGTTTTTTATCTGGTCTTTTACCTGGACCCAAAAACAGTCAAACTTACTTCCTGGCCCAGGCTTTGTTCGAGCATGCTATATCTAACATAGCCAAACTTAACAGTTATTGTTTCCACAACACATGGAAAACTAGTCTCACTGGCCAAAGCTGGTATCAAGCAAGTAAATTCACACACAACAAATGTTTTTGTAGTATATGTGCACGCCCCGGAAATGGAAAATCTGTCTTCATCTGTAAATATTGTGTCTAATAAAAAAATATAATCTGTTATGTGAAATAAATGAGTTGTGTTTTATTTTAATGCATGAAATGAAGAGACATAACAAAATGAGTCATAAGTATTGCGTAAATCCATAAAAGTATTGCATCAGAACATTGTGTAAATTCTTACAAGCATTGCGCAATGCACCCTCATACGTAGGTCATACGTTTTTGCAAGTAGGTTAGTAGGTCACTTCCGGTTTGCAAGTAGGTCAGCTCTAGGTATTGCACAATTCTTTTAATTTATGTAACTAGGTCAGGTCACTAGGTCAAATGAAATCCAGCTCTCTGATTGGTCGAAAAAACTAGGTCATGACCTTATGACGTCACTTCCTGTCAAATCCAGCGCTCTGATTGGCTGAAACTAGGTCACTTCCGGTCTACCAGTAGGTCATGACCTAGTTAGTAGCTAATCCATTGCGCTCAGTTTGCATGTATATACTACTACCAGGGCGAGATTCCGACTCTTCTACGGGCGGTGGAAAGCGGTATACGGGCGGAGACTTACCTTAAAGAGGAACGGGCGAAGGCGGTGAAGGTCAGGTCCGCCACGAAGTCAATGGCGGAGGAGATGGGGGAGCTGCGGGTGGCGGTCACCCAGATGAAGGAGTCCCTGGCCCGATCGGCCCCGGTAACCGCGGAGGGGGAGGGGGCAAGTAGGGGACGGGGCTGCTTCGAGTGCGGGGCGCCAGACCACTTCAAGCGCGATTGCCCTATCTGGAGGAAGCGGGTCGAGGCCGCTCGGAAGAGAGAGGCGACGAAGAAGGCTTCGGAAAACTAAACGGGGTCCCCTCTTCCAGCCGGGAGGAGACCCATAGAAAGAAAAGGAGGAGAGAATGGCTGGGTCGGAAGGAAAAGAAGGGGAACGGCCTGGAGGTCGGAGGGAAGTTATGGGGCAAGGACATCCACTTAGTGGTGGACACGGGGGCCACCAGCAACTTGCTCTCCACAGCATGGTGGAAGGCGGAGGGGTCCCCTGGGGATCTGAGACCAGTGTTAACAGCATTCCATACAGCGGATGGGAAGCCGCTACCGGTGGAGGGTCGGGTGACGGCGGAGCTGCAGTGCGCGGGCCGCGCGGAAACTACATCGTTCGTCGTGGCCGATATATCCACCCCGGGCCTGCTGGGTGCAGACTTCTTGAGGCAGACGCGGGCGACGATTGACATGGCCGGGGAGAGGCTGGTGTGGCCGGAAGAGGAGCCCGGGACTCAGCCCTGCCGACTGGTGAGCTCGCGGACGGAATGGGTGAGGGGTCGCACGGAGAGGGTCATACAGGCGCGTGTGCCGGAATCGGCCGGACTGACGGACATGCTGGTGGAAGGAGTGGAGAGGGTGGAGATGGCGAGGGGGATTCGGATAGGCAGGGCACTAGTGACACCCAAGAAGGGGGAGGTGCCGGTCCTGGTCTGTAATCCGGGCCCTAATCCAGTGGTCCTGTACGAGGGAATGCACGTGGCTGTGGCCGAGGCTGTGGGGGAGGAGGAGCTCCGGGGGGAGAAGTGCCGGATGGTGACCGAGGAGGGGCCACGCGAGGGGTCCCGGACGCTCGTACAGCAGCTGTTGGGGGGAACCCAGGTCGAGGATGATCAGGAGTGGATCCAGCTCATTGCCCGGAATAAGGCAGCGTTCCAGGAGGGCGATGAGGACCTGGGACATACTGACTTGGTCTCACACACCATAGAGACGGGGGGGGGGCGGCCCCTATTAAAATGGCTCCCCGACGACTGGCGCCGCATCGACGGGAGGTCGTGGACAAGGAAGTGGAGGAGATGTTGAGGAGGGGCGTCATAGAGCCGGCAACGGGTCCGTGGGCAAGCCCCGTGGTCCTGGTAAAGAAAAAGGATGGGAGGGTGCGGTTTTGTGTGGACTACCGCCGCCTAAACGCGGTGACGGTTAAGGACGCCTACCCACTGCCACGGATAGACGATTCACTGGACTCGATGGCGGGGGCGTGTTGGTTCAGCACGTTGGACTTGGCGTCGGGATACTGGCAGGTGGCTATGGAGGGGGCGGATAAGCCGAAGACGGCGTTTGTGACGCACCGGGGCTTGTTCCAATTCAAAGTAATGCCGTTCGGGCTCTGCAACGCGCCCGGGACATTCGAACGCTTGATGGAAGTGGTGATGCGAGGGCTGCAGTGGTCCACCTGTCTCGTATACCTGGACGACATCATCGTGTTCTCGGCCACCCTCGCCGAACACGCCACCCGGCTGGAGACGGTATTAAAACGGCTACAGGAGGCCGGTCTCAAGGTCAAGGCCAGTAAATGCCAGTTCGTGAGGGAACAGGTCAACTTCCTGGGCCACCGCATCGATAAGACGGGGATCGGGACCGATCCCGAGAAGGTGGCAGCTGTCCGGGAATGGCCCACCCCGGTCTCGGTAACGGATGTCCGGTCCTTCCTGGGGTTGTGTGGCTACTACCGCAGCTTTGTGCCCGGGTTCGCGGCCATCGCACGGCCCCTGTCGGAATTAACCGAAAAGAGCAAAAGATTCCGCTGGGACAGATCCTGTGCGGAGGCCTTCCATTGTCTGAAGGAGAAACTGAGTGAGGCTCCGGTGTTGGCATATCCAAGGGCGGAGGGGCGCCTTCTGCTGGACACGGACGCCAGCGATATGGGGCTAGGCGCCGTCCTCTCGCAGATGCAGGAGGGGCAGGAACGACCGTTGGCCTATGCCAGTAGGACGCTTAGCCGTTGCGAACGCAACTACTGTGTGACGAGGCGGGAATTGCTGGTGGTGGTGTTCGCAGTGAAAAAGTTTCGGCACTACCTGGTTGGGCGGCCGGTCCGGATACGCACAGACCATGCAGCCCTTAAATGGCTGGCGAGCTTCCGGGAACCAGAAGGGCAGGTGGCCCGGTGGTTACAACTCCTGGAGACGTTCGATCACGTGATCGAAAACCGCCCCGGCCGGGATCATGGTAACGCGGATGGGTTGTCCAGGCGGCCATGCACTCAGTGCGGTATGGAGGGGGAGGGGGGCTCTCCCCTGTTCGACCAACCGGGAGAATGTAGGGCAGTAACGAGGAGGGAGGCGGCCGCAGAGGCAGAGGATGAGGAGGCCAGCGGGAGGCCCCGGACGGCGGAGGAGGACGGGGAGGAGGAGGGTCCCGTCTTGTCCTCCGCGGAGTACTGGGCGGCAGTACAGAACCAGGACGCCATTCTGGAGAGGGTCCGGCGGTGGGTAGCGGAGAACGCGGGCCCCGCATCGGACGAATTGGCCGGGGAACCCTACGCCGTGCAGGCGCTGGCGGTACAGGTGCCGCGACTGAGGCTAGAGGGAGGGGTGCTCACCCGGGTCTGGTGGGAGCCGGGGGGCGGATCCTTCGGCCAGATAGTCGTCCCGGAGGGAAGGGTGCCGGAGGTGTTGGCGGAAGTGCATGGGGCTCCTCTGAGCAGCCACTTCGGGAGGGCCCGCAGCCTACGGCGGTTACAGCAAACCTATAACTGGCCCAGTTACAGAAAGGACCTAATACAGTGGTTGGAGACCTGCCCGCAATGCCTCAGCAGGAAGGGGGCCGTGCACCCCCCCCCCGGTCCATGATGAGACATGTGCCGGTAGCGGCGACGCTGGAAAGAATGGCCATGGACCTGATGGGGCCGTTGCCGAGGACAGGGAGAAAGAACCGGCACATCCTTCTGGTAATGGACTATTTCACGAAGTGGGCGGAGGCTATCCCCTTGCCGGACCAGGAGGCAGAAACAGTCGCCCGGGCCTTCGTTACGGAGGTGGTCTGCCGACTGGGGCCACCGGGGACGATCCATACCGACCAGGGGAGGAATTTTCAAGCTCAGATGTTCCGGGAGGTGCACCGTCTCTTGGGGGTGGCACAGACCCGTACCTGTCCCTACAATCCGAAGTCGGATGGATTGGTGGAGAGGTGCAACCGCACCGTGGAGGCCATGCTCGCCATGACGGTGGACGATAACCAAGCTGACTGGGACTTACAGCTACCGTTCGTCATGGCCGCTTATCGGTCGTCGGTGCAGGCGTCGACCAACCAGACCCCCAACTTCATGATGATGGGAAGGGAGACAATGTTACCTGGGAGCCTCATCTACCCCCAGCCGGAAGGGGGTCACCCGGGGAGGGCCGGGGGCGGGGAGGGGTTCGCCGTAGAACTGCAAGTCCGGATGGCGAAGGGCCACGCTTATGCTTTAAAGCACATGGGGGAAGCGGTCCGCCGGCAGGAGAGGAACTATTCCACCCGAGTGAGGGGGGAGGACCTGGCCGTCGGGGACACGGTATACTACCTGCTGCCTAAGAAAGAGGTAGGCAAGTGTCCCAACGGCCAGAGGTGGTACGGTGGGCGGAGTCGGCCACCGGTGGGGAGTGGCCACCGGTGGCGCCCTCTGGAGCGGCCGCAGGGGGAAAGCCACCGGGGCGCCACCTAGTGTGGTCGGCGGAAGGCGGGCCACATCCGGGTGTTACGGCGGTAACCAAGGCGACTCCCGCCGACCACAGGGACACCGGCGACTCGGCGGCTCCCATGGGTGCGGTGACTAGAAGAGGAGGGCCCTTGTGCGCGTCATATTGGCACTGGAATCTCGTAAAAAGAGAGGAAAAAGGTGGGGGTGGCTTACCTGAGAGAGAGGGAATCCGGAGAGAGGCTGGAAGGCGTGGAGTGAGGGTTCCCAGACCCGGGACAGCGAATTTCATCCTTCGGCCACCGGCTGGCCACGGTGGGGGGTGGCGCCCTGAAAACGAAAGAAAGGAAATTAGCACTGAGAGAGTGGTGGGGCGGGGGAAATTGTCTCAACAAAAGAAAGACTTACCTGCGATCGGTCCGGAGGGAGAGATGAGTGACAAGGTGGTCGCAATTTTTGCGGCCAAGAATCGGCGGTGGGAGGAAAGGCAGAGGCGGGAAATGGAGGTGGCCACGGCCACACCCACCGACCGCCGAACGCCAACGGCTGACGCGGAGGCCGCCTGGTGTAGCGATCAGGAACTACACCGCGACCTCGTTAGGACCGCCGACCTAGAAAGGCGAGAACGAGGCGCGGCGTGGCCCGAAAGAGACACCGACACCGAATCCGACATCATGAAGAAGTCGTCTGTGCCACTCCCCTGTTCCATTTGTGGCCGCAAATTTATGCGAAAGGATAGCCTCTCGCGGCATGTTAAGGCTGTCCATGCGGAGAAGGGGCCGGGGTGGAACTGCCTGGGGAAGAAATGCCAGGCGCAGGCAAAAGAGGGTCGGTGGGACGACCTCATGACGCACATGTCAACACAGCATCCGGGCCACCCGTGGCTGAGCCTGTCCAAGGCTGATCGGCCACCGTTGTCTACCATACGGTATAGGGGGGTCGCCACCGGAGCGGCAGCCACCGCCACCGGGGAGGAGCCATCGCCATCCGGAGAGGGCGTTAGTGCAGACCCCAAAGGGGAGGAGGGCCACGCCTCGGAGACGGCCACCGGAGGAGTCCGCCGACCACGGGGAGAAGACCGCCGAGGAGGCAACCACCGGGGAAAGGGCCACCGAGAGTGGTGAGGATAGCCCGGCGGCCAGCCCCGCCAGCGCTCAGGACTCACCCAGGCCTCGCTCCCGCAGTAGCGCCCGAAGGGCGGCCCACCTGACCACGGAAAGGACTCCCGTGCCCGCAAGCCCGCGCCGATCACCCCGGCGGCTGCGCAGTGTAGTCTGCCCGGCTCCGCGGCCGAGAGAGCACAGCCGCTCGCCGCAGAAGGATCGAAAGCGGAAGTCGGAGTCGAGGGGGGCCGCGGAGGCGTGGGACGCCTCTCCACCCCGGATCGAGTTGGGGGAGGGAGAGGAGGAGGCGGCCACACCCAGCAAGGTGGCCCGGACGGGAGCCGGGGGCGACCAGGCCCAGGGCGCGGCAGAGCAAGGCCGGTCCCGTCACCACTCGGCGGAGGACCGGGAGGCCGCCAGGGTCCTGGTGGAGGAAATGGGGCGGTGCACACCCGTCCGGTCGACCTTGGGGGCGGAAGCGGAGGCCATCCTGGACCAGGTTCTGGATGCCCCCTCCGCCGGGGGAGAGGGCGACCCGCTCCTGCTGCGGTCGCTGCTCCGGAGCGAGGGGGGCGACCCAGCCCCAGCCGGGGTCGGAGAAGGTCTCCTCCGACAAACGGGCCAGATGGCCCAGGAGATGGCGAGGCGTTACCAGCGGCAGTTACTGGCAGAAGCCCTGCAACGTCGGCAGTGGCGGACCCCCGAAGGGGAGGTGGTGTCGTTTGACCGCCCCCCACCTGCCACGGTGGACACAGAAGAGGGGGGGAGCGAATCGGTCGCTGGGGGGTCCCCCCGCCAGGGCCTACCGCCAGTGCAGGTGCGGCGTATCCTACAAACTACGCCGCCCCCCGTTCAGCCCCACACCTCCGACAACAACACCCCGGCTCCGGGGAGCCACCTGGAGGGCCTCATCGCCGCCCGAGTGGTGGACGACAGCCAGGAGGAGGAGGAACTCGACTAGGAGGAAGAGGAGCCCAGTCTGGGGGCGGTGGCCTACCGCAGCGTGCCCCTGACTACGGACTCCGACGAGGAGGAGGCATCTCCGGAGGAGGCGGGCGACAGGCGGGTTATCACCCTTACTGGGCTGGACCGGGAGGACAGCCCAGCCCCTGAGGCCGAGGCCGAGATCCGCACGGTCACGATGGGGGGGGCGCCGCTACCCGTGGCCGCTGGTCAGGGAGCGGGAGAAAGAGAGAAGAAGGGAGGAGAGGATGTAAAGGCACCCCGAGAAAAGAAGGAGAGAGAGGGGGAGACGGCCACGAAAGACAGGAAAGAGCGGGACAGAAAAGGGAGGGAGGAGGAGAAGGCGAGGAAGGGCAGCAAAGAGAGAGAGAGGACGGAGAGCGAGGCAGAAAGAGCGGCCAAGGAGAAGAAAGGGAGAGAGAGGAGGGAGAGGGACGAGGAGAAGGCGGCTAGGGAAAAGGAAAGGAGGGAAAAGGAGAAGAAGGAGAGGGAGGAGGAGAGAGCGGCCAGAGAAAAGAGGGATAAAGAAAAGAAAGAAAGAGAGGAGAAGGAGAGAAAGGAGAGGGAGGAGAGAGTTGCGAGGGAAAAGAAGGAGATGGCCGAGAAAAGAGAGAGAGAGGAGAAGGCGACTAGAGAAAAGAAGGAAAGGGAGGAACGAGTGGCTAAGGAAAGGAAGGAGAAGGACGAGAGGGAGAGGAAGGAGAGAGAAGATCGGAGAGAGAGGGAGGAGAGAGCGGCCCACGAGAAGAAGGAGAGAGAGGACCGGGATAGGAGAGAGAGGGAGGAGAGACAGGTTGAGGAAAGGGAAAGGAGGAGACGGGAGGAGAGAAGAGTGGAGGAGGAGACGAGGCGAGAGGGCCGGGGGAGTCAGCGGTACGAGGCTGGCCCCCACAGGAATGAAAGTTACGGGGAGTACCGGAGGCGCCGGGAGTACGAGGAGAGGTACGAGGAGGAGAGGGGCCGCCGGGGGGCGGGGCCCAGGAGAGAGGAGTGGCGGGAAGAGTGGGGGGAGAGGATCCCTGGGGTGGAGGTCCCCGGGCTGCCGCGAGCGGAGGAAATGGACCCGCTGGCGGGGAGGCCGCTTTGGATTGGGGATACCTACCAACGAATCCCCTGGCGGCGGGTGGACAACCCCGACAAGCTACAGAAGTGGGCGGTGGGGCTGGCTCTATCCCCGGACTTGGGCGATGAATACACCCCCGTAGGAGGACGGGCGCACGGGTGGGTGGAGCTGGTGGGCCCATCCCTGTGGCGTACACACTATTACGCGACTACAGTTCAGAGGTACGACCCAGGGATGGGTCAGGGAGGCGTGCCCCCACCACCACCTCCACCTCCCCCTCCGGGAGTGGGGCGACCCCCACCGTTGGCTACAGCGGGCAGACCGCCCACCCAGGCGCCAGGAGCAGTTGGGACGGCCGGGCCTCAGAGTTCGGGTTTGGGTCTACCGCCGCCGTCAGCCCAGTGACAAGGGAGATATGGCCACCCTTCGTCCCACCGCTCTCAGGGCCCTCCAGGGCCGCCCCGCAGCCGCCACCACCGCGACCAGCCGAGGCGCCCTTGAGCCGCGACCTAGAGGAGCGGATCCGTCGGATGGTCAGGGAGGAACAGCAGAGGGGGAGCCAGTAGGAGGGAGGAGCGGTTGCCAGGAGGGAGAGGGAGAGACACGTGAGGGAAGAGGGGACGGGCAGTGGCCGGTGAGAAGGGATGGCAGGGACGTCGGAGGGCGCAGCCGAGAAGCTGAAAGACAGCCGGGAAGGGGGGTGTGAAGGGGGTTAGTAGGGGTAAGGGGAGTACTGGTGGGGGATTGAGTACCTGCCAGGAAACCCAGGCCCTGAACACCCCTGGAAGCCCCCAGGGCATAAGACAAGCAGCATAAGATAAGGGCTGGCGGCCCAGAGAGTCGGGAGGATCCCCGTGGCCAGGACAAGGAAGGGACGGCCCCAATTCCTGCAGCTGTTTTACCGCGCCCTTCTAGACCGCAGATCTCCGGTGTTCGGATGTATATATTTCGTTAAGTGTATAAATGTAGATATAAGGTTATCACAAAAAACCAAACACGGTCAGCTTCTTATTAATAACAGTTTATTCCTAGAGTATGATAATTGATGTCACATTTGGTGCATAAGTAAATTAGGAACAGCCCACTGTTGGTGCTGGTAGTCCAGATTAAGTCATTGTAAGTCGTTCACGCGCTAGTCTGGTTATTACAATATTATATAGTTAGGGAGTTAAAGACGGGCGGTCTGCTGTTGGAGCCCAAAGGTATTGTAACTAATAATGATAATAAGGGGGGGATACTCACCTGGTACATACTACGGTAATTATAGGGGTAAAAGAATCTAGGTTAAGTAAAGTAATACGAGTCCTTAGGCTGTACGGCCCGGGTGCCATTGTTGGACACTCGAGTAATGTTTATTATAAATGTTATACCCATAGAATAAAGTAAGGTGGGAGGGATGTAATAAACATAGGCCGGCGGCTCGGCGGCGGCCACCGAAGCTCGGTGGCGGGTTCCCGCTGTGGCCGCTAGGTGGCGCGTCGGCGGTGACGTCACAGCCTTGTGACGTCACCGTTGGCGGCCGGGGGCTATAAAACGCGGTGTTCGGTGGTTTTATGGCAGACGCGATCAGACACTCAGGTGGCCTACGTGTAAGCTATCTTAAGGGAGTTCGGTGGCTAGTCCTAGCTCACGAACAGAGTGGCGTCTCTAAGCAAGAATAAGTACAAGTACAAGTATCAGTATAAGCAAGTAACTGATGACCAGTGACTGTTAGTCCTTAAGGCTCCAAAGAAATAAAACAACAACAACGGTTGTAACTTTATATTCCATTCTTTATATACGGTGTCGACTCTGGTTATTACACTATATTATCTCTATTCTAACACATGCAGAGATGTCTAGAGAGTAGAACTCCCCAGAAAATCTCATCATGGTGTGCAGCTTCCCCATGAATTTTATTTCACTCCATTGGGTTTTCGATATATCATTACATGACCCCTCGGTAATCAATCACTAGACTAATTCACTTTAATCTTTTTCACTGATCCTCCATAACTTAAACAAAAAATTTGTTCAGTGACTGTAGGCTACAAAGTTGTTAAGTGGATATATCTAGGCCTAGATCTAGGTTACGGGTGTATATATCATTGTCATTGCACATATAAACTTGTTTCTTCCTCATACATGTATAACTTCCCCTTAGGATACATAAAAACCATGTCAGGTGAATCTTGAGGGGATCCACTGATTAGGAATATAGGCCTACTTCATGGACTGTAAGTATATATAGGTATAGCTGACCAACTGGGGATTTGGCTGCTTTATGATAAGACACGGACCAGCGAAATAGACCATGGCCTTAGACCCCTAAAATGGACATGGGACCATTTGGGCTTGGCCACATGGTACATGGATATTTACTTGAAATCGACGGGTGAGATGAACTTTTCTTAAAATCGACAGGGGGACATTGACTTTTCTTAAAATCGACAAGAGACAGGGTAATTTTTTTAATCAACATGGGTCATGGGGGGGGGGGGCATGAGGGAATCCTGTCGGATTCTCTTTGATATTACATATGTATCCGCATCCCATATATAAGTGTGGGGACAAGTGTATGTACCAAGAATACCGATAGATGACTTTTCAGGCAAACTGTCATGTTGACTATGAAGTAGACATGATCTGGTCATTATGGGTATGTATATCTGATTACACGTACAGTCCGAACGTTTCTTGTCAACGGTCAATAATGATGATTATTCTACACGATAGACAAATACAGTCATATATGACTGTATATATATATATATATATATATATATATATATATATATATATATATATATATATATATATATATATATATATATATATTTGTAATACCAAGCAAAATACCCACGCTTATAATAGGTCTCCCCAATGCACTGAAATGTTCGGGAATCCCATGTATACCCTTGCCACGACACATATCACAAGATGGAAATCCGATAATGATGATAATAATAATAATAATAATAATAATAATAATAATAATAATAATAATAATAATAATAATAATAATAATAATAATAACAACAAAGGAAGAGTTAAAACAGTAGATGCAATATCAAAAAAAAAGAAGAAAAAGAAACAAAAAGAAGAAACAGAAAAAAAAACAAAAAAAACGAACAGTGCATATAGCTACAGCTATATGACCATCATGCCCTCACCATGTGATAAGCAAAGTACGATGCCTGGGAGAGGTGGGGGGGGGGGTGAGTGGGGAAGAGGGGAGGTTGGGGGGGGGGGGGGGTTAGATCTAGGGCAGCGGCGGGAAATCCCAGAGATTTCATACCCCTCCCGACACCAACATCCGTGTGTATCCTCGATGACAACTGGAGCAGGCAACCTCTAATCAGACAGCAGATGCGTTCGATCAAAATACTGTAGAACAAGACTATATTTTGTTGATAAATGAGAATACCACCTAATAATAATCAGAACTTTTGTAAGAGGCCCCCTGGAGGTTAGGTCTGACCACTTGGTTGATTATGGTGTTTTATGTTTAAATTGAGCCCATGTTATTGTTATCTGCACTTTTATTCAAATCATTTCATTTTTCTTCTCCCTTATTGTTGGTCTTATTTCTAGTTTACAATATTTTCTTCTCCAGTCACTGTGTATAGAATGAAAAACCAAACGTCGAAGGAATTATGAAAAATATCAGCAGGGGATTTTCGATTTTCTTTTTGTCATTGGGGTCATTGGCACATCACTCATTGGATGAGGGCACGTGTGATAAAATGAGATCGTGGACGGTCTACAGCATTGTACATAATCAACTGATATTTTGTAGGCTGAAATGATGATTGTGAATTCAAAATTTAGCCTAGGATGAGTTGATTTTTGATGACACCCAATTCATCATACTTTGATGTTCAAATAATAACCAGTAATGAATTGAGAAAAAAAGGATTATACAAATAAGTCTTACCTTTGTAAAAAGTAATATGTTGCAATGAATTATATACATGTATGCGTACCTTGACTTCCATACACTACCAGTCAAAAATACAACTCCATACCATTGTATGTTGGAGTCGCACGCACCCATGTATAGTTCCCAGTCCGGGTCTATGTACATATCCTTACACCGGGACACACATATAGTAGTGCTCCACCCAGACTTCTCACAGTCAGGCCAGGACAACTATAGGAGACCATAGTTCTACCCAGTCTGAGCTGATACCAAGTAGGTGGTCCACACAGTGAGCAGCTCATACTAACTCACCCATCATAGTCCACTACTACCAAGTGTTCACCAGTTGAAAGAAAAAAGACAGACTTAAGAGTATACAGGTAAGATGGTTTTTTTTGTTATCATATATACTAATATAAGTCATCTACCAACCAATAGGCCTATTTATTAGGGTACAAAATGTAGCCAGATAAAGAGTGGAAAAAAACAAACTTGTCGATATGCATACAAATATGTGGTCTTAAAAGGGCGCATCCCCAGGTAGCATCCTACAGGCTACAGAACGTGATTTCTTTCAGACTTTTACACTGTAGGTATACTTTGAGGACCAGTGACATTGTATCATGGAAGTGCATTTCACTAAACTTATGATTAGCACCGTAGGTGTTATCGATATATATGCTTAGTTGGATTGCCCTAAATTGCATCTGAAGGGAGCTGTGCACATAATTCATCTATATAGTTTCATGACACTACAGAGACGAAGGGAAGCAGAGTCTAGAAGAATTTTCATATTTGTTGTTTGAGAAATACAGGCAATGAAATGCATAATCAAAATGTCGGAAATACTCATCCTTATTAGGTCAGCTATTGTTCATTTGCAAAGGTCTCCCTTGCAGTTGTCAGTCAGTTACGCCTGAAAGGATGCAGATAAGTGGTCAGTCAGTAATCCCGGGAGTCAGTCAGTACTTTTCTGTGGATGGGGATCCCCCATGTCACATGTCGATTTTAAAAAATTGCCATGACTCTATGTCAATTTTAAGAAATGGTCATGTCACCATGTCGATTTTAATAAATTGTTCGTGTCACCATATCAATTTTGAAAAATTGTTCATGTCCCTTGTCATTAAGTCTAAAATAGCCCATGTCGCCATGTCGATTTTAGTGGTCCACACCCATTGACTAGCTGAATGAATGACTGACTGACTACAAGGGCAAACAAAGTTGAATTTCCGGTAACATGGTTAAGAATGCTTAGGTCAGTAGGTAGGTTTTTTTTTCTTTGTATGTATCTAAAGCTTATTATATTCATACTTTGCCAGGTTTTCACTGATTGTTATAGGAAAGGATCGTTTCCAGTATGATATATGAGGAAATGATGTACATCGTACTACGGAGCCCCTAATAGGACATACCAAAAATAAATTTTTTCCAAAAAAAATATATTTGCGGATACTGACCAATTTTTGCAGATACTGACCAATTCTTATGGATACTGAACAATTCTTGCAGATGCCAAACAATTCTTGCGGATACCAAACAATTCTTGCGGGTACTGAACAATTCTTGCGGGTACTGAGCAATATATGTAGGTACAAAATAATTCTTGCGGATACAGAAACTATTGCTGGGTATACAGAAATGTTTTTTTTGTGGGTACAAAAACAGCCTTGGGGTTACACAAACAAGTCTTGTGAATGCACAAACAATTTAGCAGATGCACAAATAATTCTTGCATATACACAAAATAATTCTCAAGGATGCACAAATAGTTCTTGCAGGTGCTCAAAGAACAGTAGAACTACACATGGGGATGTGCGCATTACCCCACTGCCATTCAAGATGAGTGACAGCAAGAATCCCTCAAGAATCCTCCTGCACCTTCAAGAATCCTCCTGTATATGCAACAATGCTTTTGTACGCACAGGAATCTTCCTGTACCCGCAGGAATCTTCCTGTACCAACTGGAATCTTCCTGTATCCACAGGAATCTTCCTGTACCCACAGGAATCTTCCTAGAGCTGCAAAATTCCTCCTGTACCCGCAGGAATCTTTCTGTACCAGCAGGAATTATCTTCTACTAGCAGGAATTCTCCTGTACCCGCAGGAATATTTTTTGCATGAAAAAATATCTTTTTGGTATGTCCTATTAGGGGCTCCATGTTACGGATACAATTTTCAAGAATTTTTTTTTTCGATATTCGATGCTCAAAAACAGCTCAAACTTTCCAACTATCATCACTAGGAAGAAAAGTGTCTATATATACATTGGTAAAAAGTGACGCTTGTGAAACAGGGGTTTCAAACCTGACACTTGTGAAGCTGGGATTTTCTTTTTTAAATGATGGACGGCGACAATTTCAAAAGATCCCAGTACATTGGCAAATATATAAAAAAGGGACAGAGTGATATTTGATCCTTCCTAAAAAGTGACGGTTTGACATCCTGAAAGTGTTGAGCATACAGTCATGCCTAGGCACAGAAAAAAACCCACCCTGAAACAACACAATTACCGGCATCAACTGTATAGGTCTTAAATAGAAGAGAATATAAAAGGTATATGTTGCTTAAGTCAGTATAAGCCATGTTAATAATGTATAGTAAGCAGAGCATTCAAGTCTAAATCCATGTATACATGTATGTGTAGAACTTCCTGGTGGAACACCGGTACTAGGTCAGTCCTAAAATACATAATGATACTGTGCAGAACTAGTGTATATGTATAACCCCTCATGGGCTACATATCTCTGATTGTCATCATGATACATGAATGCAGGAATGGTGAGTAATTCGCCAGCACTGCATGCATTTATGTATCATGCCGACCCCCCTGGGTTGATATATTCTCGAAATACACTCTTTTTCCCCATACTGGGACATATACATCTTTATAGTCAAGATTTGTTCACTCTCCCTGTGTCGGCTACTACTGCTAAAATCAGGAAAGGAAAAGAGAAAAAAAAATGAAAGGTAATCTTGATTAATGCCTATAACCACCCAGGGCTGACTTGGTACATTCGCACGTACATTATGATGACAAAAGTTCACAAAGCATGAACTGACATTTGTATACATTCAAATGGTTAAAGGGCCCATGTCAAACAGCATGAGTATACAGATACTATAACTAGCTTCTGTTTCAATAAGCTGCTATTGTGTCTGCTATGGCTACTCTTTCAACCTTTTGATGTTTGGAAGTCTGTGGAACTAGATTTATGACCTTAAAAGTTCAGAATTAAAATTTTCTTTTACATTTTATTTCCCTTGCTTATATGTTCTACTGTTTCATTCACAGGATGAAACCACAGCCAAGGCTCTAGTCTTTCGGATCTACATGTACATACCAGTGGGTCCATAGTTTCTGTGTATGAATAAATGCAGAGACACAATGTAGTGTACTGAAAGTATCTGGGTAGAATATCCCAGTTCTCCAGATAAACTCTTTTCCTACTTGCTTACCCACATCCTGATAACTTATGTAGATACACCATAACAATAATTGTTGAATCTACCAGGGATCCTAGTAAAACTAAACAGTGAACCACCATAATCATATAGCAGTGAACCAGTGTAGTTTATACAAGAAACCCCAGGTGGCAGTACAGTGGTACACAAATGTACCAAGAATCTCTGTGAAAATAACAACGGATCTCTGGCAACTATGGGATGAGGAATGTACCGTTATTTCGATGACATTTCTTTTTAAACAGTGCTGAAATAGATAGATAGATAGATAGATGTCACAGAGCATTTTGTGTCTAGTTCACTAGAACTTTGTGTGTGTGTGTGTGTGTGTGTGTGTGTGTGTGTGTGTGTCACAGAGGCTGAAGGGACAATCTGCAAATGAAGTCCAATGAGAGTGGTCAAAAATTAAAAAAAAAAAAGAAAATCCCAAGGAAAGCATGACTGTTCCTTCCTTCTTTAAAATAATTTCTAGCCTACTGTCAATTGAGAGGTCAATCATTTTGTGCGAAAATGTTTAAAAAGTATTGTAGCAGTCATGCATCATTGAAAACACCAACTTACGTTGTTTTATCTTACTTGGATCTATGATGCATTGGATCCTGAAATAGGCCAGTGAAACAGAAAGTGTTTATAATCAGGAAAATGACTTTATATATTTCTCCATTGTGTCCAGCCCTTTCCTTATCTTTCACATCTCTAAATCGGACAATTTGTCCAGAAACACCATCCCAAACCTCCACAGCCCGTCCTGGAAGATAAAAGATTTCCAGTCAGAACCCACAGCGAAAATAATCAGCATGATTATAATAGGTATTCCTTTTCTTTTCCAGGTCCACAGGTCTCCAATATGAAGGGGCTTACTTTAAACACAGCCTTGGCTCTCATTGTATTGGTGCTTGCCACTTCTTCAGAGACTGCAGTCTTCAAGACCACATCTGGAAACCCTCCCAGTGTGGCGAAAGCTACTGAAATGGTTCCCAGCTCGACTCAGACTAAAGCATCTGGAACTTCACCGAGAAGCACCACAACTTCTGGAGCAGAAAATATCATCACTTCTAGAAATGTACCCACCATGGCTACGGAAGTGACACCCAGCCCAACTAAATCATCGGCATCACTTTCCATAAGTTTACTCAGAAGTAGCACCAATAAACCTCCAACTACTACCCGTCCCACAGGAACATTGTGTCCTAAGGGATGTAACTGTGAATTTGGCTTTGCCTTGGTGATTCTGCTAAATTGCAGCCAGAGCCCAACCTACCAGCAATTGGAAAACATATTAACTAAGCACCAAAATACAGAAAATCTAGTGATCGAGTCTTCTCATTTGACTTATATTCCCGACCCTGTCTGTCAGCTGAAGAATCTGAAAAGCCTGAAGCTTGATCATAATGAAATTAACAGTGTGCATTGGTATTGCTTTGGAGACATGAAGAAACTGAAAGAAATCAGTCTTCAATCAAACAAGTTGCAGACCATTGACACTTGGCCATTGCTTGCCGGGAACGCCCGCATACATCTGGACAACAACCAAATTTCAAACTTCACAAATAATGCTCGTTCAAGTTTCACATGTAATTCAAATTCAAGATACTCGATCTCCTTAAGGAACAATAGGATATCTCACCTGGCTGACATGTTTAATGGATGGGGCATCACAGAAGAACAACATGATTGTTTCCTGAATCATTCAAAAATGATCAATCTTGAGGGCAATAACTTCAACTGTGACTGTGTGGACTACGATATCTACAAGTCTATGCAGAAGCAAAGAGATTCCTTTGGAGGCAGTGCTGAATGCTCTAAACCAGAATGGTTTAATGGCACAAAAGTGACAAATCTCCCAACAAATGAAGTTGCCTGTGAAGTTCCAAAGAATTGCCCCGACAGATGCTATTGCGCAAAGATTCCTGCTCAGCTTGCTATGTTGGTTAACTGCACACGACTGACCTGGACACAGTTGCCTGGTTTAATTCCAGACTTACCCGATCACTCTTACACTTATATTCTCGATTTATCTGGAAATCGATTTGAGTCAGTAGATGGGAGTATGGATTATTTCAATTTCACACAGAGGGCTATATTTAGTTACAATATCATGACATCATTTGCTAAGGAAGCATTGCTTGGCCTTGAGAATGTGACGGAACTGCGCCTTGATAACAACCATCTGTACTACATGCCGGACAAGATTGTAGGTGTAGTCAATTTCACTGATTCTCTCCAGTTGAGCCTGGGTGAAAATCAATGGATATGTGACTGCTATGCTAAAGAAACTAGGAAGTGGATGCTTAAGATGGGTGACCGCATCATAGACAAGGAAAGGATAATTTGTGATGATCCACCATATGCAAAAGGCCGGCATCTGCTTCAAATGAAAGATGATGAACTAGTCTGTGGCTTCATACCACCAACTAATTATGGTCTCTATGTTGGAGTTGGAGCGGCAACTATAGCAGTTTGGTTGGTTGTCATCGGTGTCCCAACTGGAATCTTGTATGCAAACCGTCTAAAGCTCTTCCGGAAGTTTGGATGGCATATGTTCAACAATGATGAGTGCTATGGAGAGTATAAGGAGTTTGATATATTCCTTGCTTATGCGGAGGTCAATGTTGACTATGCAATGGGAAAACTGTTTGTTGAATTTGAAAACAAAGGGTATATTGTTGCATACCATCGAATCAACTATATGGGTGGTAAACCGATAAAGGTGAATATCGAGGAATGCATCCGCAAAAGCAAGAGAACTGTTATAGTGCTTAGCAAGCATTTCTTTACCAGAGAGTGGTGCCGGTGTGAAATTATGACTGCCTTGGACATCGACAAGAAACAGAACACCAAACGACTGATCGGTGTCCTCCTCGAGGAGGTAGATGATGTTCCCGAGTTGGATGAAAAAGTGAAGAAGTTCATCAAGACAGATCACTGCCTGAGAGTTGGTGAAGAATTCTTCGAGGATAAGATGGAGTACATGCTTGCAAGGAAGAAGCTGAAGGATCAACGAGAGCGAAGACCGACTCGGGAACAGCTGAGGGCTCGCCAACAGCGTCGACGTCAGGCGCCTGCAGGAAATGCACCAGCAGCCGCAAATGCTCAGCAACCAGCTGCTGGTGCAGGTGCTGGTGCTGCTGGTGCCATAGGTCTTCCACATGCTCCACAACGGACTGCAGTAGCTGAAAATGACAGAGCAAATCTGTTGGACAATGAACAGTAGGAACATTAGATTGAACTCATTTTAAAGATGAAAAGCCAGCATTGTTCAATTTGTTCCACGTATGTTTAAAACACACTGCTTTTGTGTTTTATCTCTATAGGCGATCAGGTATGATTATGCCTATGTAAGACATGTCTATGAGGCATCAGGGCCATCCATCATCAGGGGATGGCCCTGATGGTGCTCCCACTTTCAGGAACCGATCAATGATCGGCTTACAGATTGGTCCAAAGGTAGTGGAAAAGGGTAGATTGCATTGTGGGTGTCATGCAGGTGTATTTAACTTTTTGCTATATGGAAATAGTCAGTGTTAGTACCCTGGGGGGGATAGGTTCAACTTACACTAATGAAAAGAAAGTAAACGTGAACTTGTATGCTGCGTGAATGTCTCCAGTATAATTGCTAGACACGCACGCCTGTTTTGTCAGTGTTAGTATTTGTCATGTGTGTATTAGTACCCTAACATCTTATGACTTCTCCAGAACGTTTGAATAGTATTGTGTAAAAGTTGTAGTTGGAAGGTATCTCACTAAAAACTCAACAAGTACAATTTACAATTAGAAGTTTTATTGCTGATATGTGGCAGTTTTCAATTTGACAGACAAATTTTTTGATGATGATCTGTGCGACGTTTCGAGATCTTTAATATCTCTTCATCAGTAAAAGGTATTACATTAATTTTGGACATAGATATACATGGAAGCATCTGATATGAATAGATGTTCATACTTCTGTGAAAATGGCAAATTTACTTGCATTGATTATTTTCACAGTACAAAGTACTACATGTGCATCAAGGAAGAATATTGGATTGGCTGAGGTCCTATATTATGAGATTATAAATCAGATGGACTAGTGGGCCACTAGTAATTTTGTGATTTTTTTTCAGAGCTACTGTATTAATTCTAACAATCTACCTAGGTACTTCGGCAAGCATCGTTTATAGGATGCGCAATACATTCTATAAAGTAAAATTCTGTTGAGAAATATCACATATGGTATAGCTCTAGAGATGCCGGCTTAAATCTTATGATGATATTTTATGAATATTGAACGACCACATGATGTCATAAGTGTCCAAACCAGAATGAATCTACCCTTATTCTGCTGCTCAAGGCTCGATAGAACTTTGTAAAAGATAAAGTTCCAAAAGCCTAAATAGTATGCTTGTCTCACATATTCTTGCTGGGGCTGATGCAAGTCGTATTTTGCAATTGTAAGTGATCAACCTTGTCTCTCAATGTTTCGCAAGGGGAACAGAAAACAAAAATGTCACATGGACTATATGAGATTCCAAAACAGATAGTTCTCACTACAAACACTGCCTATTTTGAGCTGATCAGGTTACTGCTTAGGCCACTTTTCAGACAGACTGTCATATATCATAGATACTCATGTTTTACAGGTCATTATTATGTCTCAGACCGTATGATATTACAAATAGCAACCTCTGAAAGGTTTCAGAACATACCAAACCCCGATGGAACAACTATGGAATTGGATCTATAAGGCCAAATCCCACTACGTGAAAAATGGGTTTGAAATGACTGTGATTCTGGATATCGGCAACATTGGACTCTTGCCAATTTCCTAAATCACAAGGGTACTCACCGCACCTCTTACCACTCCAAATCCGACTATAGCTGATAGTAGCAGGGGAATCTCTGTGATTTTCTTTACTGCACAGATGAGTTCCTAGAATGATTCACAGAGATAGAGTATTTGATATTAAAATCACAGTTGTCTCTGACTGTTTTCTGTGGTTTGCAATGGTCTCCTGCATAGCATAAACAAATGTAGCTTGCATAAATCGCAAGCAGAACCCCATTATGACTGTAGTATGTGGAACTTGGCTCCTGATTTATCAAAGACACACCTCTTCTGATTTCCTAGAAACTGTTGTTTTCTTCTAAATCACAGGGATTTTGAGTCTATCACAGAGATTTCAAGCCCTTTGTGAAGAAAATATCAAAAACTTTTGATATACTATACTCCCTAAATACCAGCACTTTGACAGGGATTATTAGCCTTTATAGGTCTTCCCTAGACAATATTACCACCCCAATATCGGCTAAGCACCCACATATCCTATTTCACAACGATTTCCTGACCATTTTCACGTTGTGAGATTTGGCCTATAGAAGAGGAATCGACAAAGGTTGAGTGCAATTAATGATATCATTATACTGATTAGGGAACCTTGGGCAAATCGATTTTCTATTATTCAAAGCATCGATGCCTTCTCGTAGGCTGAGCATAATGCGTTGCTTCTATGTAGCACTAAGAAATTCCAGTCTGGTTAATACTTGTTTTTAAATCTTTAATCAGAATGAATAGATTGATTGATTTCATTTTTATTGGCCATAGAATCAACCAATCACGTCCGATTGACAATTCATACGGCTTTGTATAGTGCATTTTAAGTACAATTATTGCTATTCAGGGTATCTTATTTGGGTGGATGATTGCTTTATTTGGCGAAAGTTTAACAATGTAAATTGTTTTAACAATGTAAATTACAGTCTCCATATTGAGGCCCCCTTGACCTGGACGGTCCATTATTTGCCATAGAATTCACCACTTTGAGACTAGTGGAAGCAATATGATGATATAAATATGTGACATGTACTGGGAAAGGGGTCCTCATTCCCCCCTGCACTAAGGGCCCTTTTTGCAGACATGTACTGGGAAAGGGGTCCTTATTCCCCCTGCACTAAGGGCCCTTTTCGCAGATCGTGTCACATATATAGATAGGCCTATCTGCTCCAATATCAAACACGTTGCCAATATGTACTTAAAATGCTGTAATATAGTAGGTGTAAGATAATATAATGGTTGGAAGAGGATATAATACTAGGGTTTGAGAATTAATACCCGCTCTCATGGTAAATTCAGGTAACACTGCGGGTCCAGCACTCTTCATTGGTGATGAGTATGAAACAACAATTATTTTCCTTCTTGTTTTAACGACCTGCTACTACTCGGTCTGATGACGCCCTGACCTTTCTTATTTGCACATGACATCATTTCTGTGATGGCACACTCTTCTTTTTCCGCATGACATCATCTTGTGATTACATTTGTAAAACCTGATATCAATGAGCTGCCGAGCAGAAAGAATGCTCTACTGGCCTAGTATGAAGAATCCTTTCTGCATGGATGTTTACAGCTCTATGAACTATTGTACTTTATAACAATCATTTTCATATATATTTTGTATTAAAAAACCGTAGGGTTACTATACAGTTCTACTATCAATGTATGCAACTAGGAAGCTTGAAGGTGCTTAAATCTACAGTGGCGTTTTGATTAATGGATTGCATGATTCATATGAAAAAAGGGAATGATCTCAAGTTCATATGCAGTTTAGCAACTTTGTGTTGCCATTGGTAAATCGTATATTTAAGGAGGTTGTATATAATTATTAAGAAAATAAATCTGCTTAGAAGAGCACCAAACAAAGTGTTGACATTACTCACTATTGAATTATTTGACTACTCTTGAGGGGGTGTTCAGAAATAATCAAAAGTTTTCCCAAGAAAAGCCTGAAAATAGACTTGTAAGATTTGGTCCTCTTTTGGTGATCCTCGAGAATTTAAACTCCTTTCAAGGACACACCTAAAAAAATTCTGTGAGTTCCCTTTGAATTTGCATCACCCCTTCCCTCCCAGTTTATTAATGAGCCCTTCATAATAGTCCAAGAGGCCAGACACTTTTATTTTTGTTTTGGGTACCAAAAGGTCTGATGGCAGATTCTTATGTAAAAAAGTCTCACGAATTCAGATCTGCAATTCTTAAAAAAATCCGACGCTGCGTTTTTGCACAATCGGGGCTTAAAGTAGGTCACCGTCAATTCTCAACATGATAATTTTATGTCATTTGGACTTTCAGTTAAGTCCTATCTCTGTTTAATAGGGTAATCTACACCCATATTATCAAGGGTTAGGGTTCTCCTCTTAATGTTCTGCTTTTAATAAAATAGTTCCCATCATCATTTTCAAGATGGCCACCAATATTTTGCCGATTTTGACGATTTATAAGCATACAGCCACTGTAAACCTTGTCTATCTATATAATGTAACATGACAATGGACATGTTTTTCAGTGTAACAGTGGTAAGATTAATGTTGCCTCAGCTTTAACAGTTAAGAGACACAATAAGTATATTCCTCATCAATCAATAGATACGGATTTATGATAATTTGTATTATATGTGCATAAAATACATTTACCGACTGAAGTGTCATTTAGAGCCTACAAAGCAGATGCACTTTTAATTTGTGAATTCCTAATGCACATCATCCTTTTTTCTGTATTCATTTTCTCACACATAGCATAAGAATGTTCAACTAATCTTGAGAATGCTTTTTACCACTAAAGATGGCTTTCCTATAGTATGCTTATGCCCACTGAACTTGGCCGGAGAATCGATCAGTTCTAGTTTTCTGGAATAATTTATAGTCACTGATATTTCCTATTAATGACCTGTAGGTGGAAGAGCACTCAGTATTCATAATAAATGGAGAACCTTGATATAGGTGCTGCCACCTGGTGGTTCAAGGTGGATCGAGATCTGCTGAATCAGTTGTTGCATTGGACACAACTTTAACATTGCATTTCCTCTCTGGCAAAGTTCTTCAACAGCACACATCTGGGTGAGTCATTTATTGAGAAATAAGATGGAAATACATATTGTGTGTAGGGATGTGCATGTAAGGTAAACCCTTGTTGCATGAGGTCCAGTTTAATCTAAGAATCTAACAGCAATATATAGGACCAGCAGTTTCTTTCTCATATCCAAAAATAACTGTGTTAGGTGTGACATAGTTTCAGTTTCGGTTTCTATTCAAGTCAAGCCAGTGTTGATGACCATTGAGAATTAAAGGTATTGCAGGAAATATGGATGTATTGTAGACAAGGTGTGTGTATGTGTGTGGGGGCAGTATGTATGCATAGGACCAGTAATTTAGGAATGATTGTTGTTGGGGGGGGGGAGCAGGGGGGTATGCAGCTCTCTTTGTAGTAAATATGGTCCACTCCTGTCCTGGTTCTCATGTAGACAGACTCTACTGACCCCCACCCCCAACAAAGAGTTCACAAAGGTAAGAAATAAGGGGTATACAATATTTTGCATATCATTTCATATTTGCTATAGTGCACAGGAATGTCCCATGCACACATTGAAGAGGGGGGGGGGGTCCGTATGGTTTGGGTATGTATGCATAGGAAGGAGGGGGTTGTTCAAATGCATACATGATCAAACTGATGATTTGTGACTATCATTATGGTGTTCATATGTCAGATGTGGAAGACAGAAACTGGAATAAATACTTCTATTGACATGCAGACTAGGAGAGTAGGATTGTTTTGTTGCTATCTTTCAATATAATGCAAAACTTGTAGAGTAGTTTCAACTAATATGCTTGGCTTGCTAGTGCTCTTGGTGATGGTTTGGTGGTGGGTACTAACCTATCTTTTTTGTTTCAGGCAATAGCTCTAAACTGAACAATGTCTACTAGATACTGCATACTGCATTTTCCATCCAAGAACAATGCTGATAGACAAGGGCTTATAAAAGCATGTGACCAACAAACCTTTGAAAAAATCAAGTTGGCTGATCAGAAGAGAAGGTCTTACTTGAAGCAATCAAAGTATTTTAGTATCAAATTACCAGAGTACTTAGATGAAAATATGGGATACCATGTCAAATGCCTTAAAGACTTCACTGCTATTCCAAAAGATGGAGGTGACAAGAGAATTAACAAAAATGTACAACAGAAACCAAAATTAAGGTCAAATGTGACACATACTACTCAAAATAGCTCTGGTGTGTTTAGACCTGTTTGCATATTCTGTAACCGTTACAGGAAAACTAAGAAGGGTAATGTTGAATATCCTGGGAGTTGTGAAACTAATACAGCTGAAAAAAAACAATAAAAAGTGCTGCTCTCAAGCTTAGTCATCTTGATATATCATCCAAGATTAGTGGCATTGATATGAAATCAAAAGAGGTGAAATATCACCATTCTTGTAAGCGAGATTTTCTGAATAAAGCACAGGATGGCAAAAAGAAGTCTGAAAAAATGATCAATCATGAAAATGCTTTTAGCGAACTCAAAACATACATTCAGGCAGAAATCATTGATAGTCCTAGTAGCATGCTACTAACCACCATTCATGAAAAGTACATCACAATGTTAGGGGAGTCAACATATTCTGCTGACAGCCTCTGTGCTAAGATATCAAAAGAGTATGAGGATGAAATACAAAACCACACAGTAGGCCAAAAGAAAGGTGTTATATTGTATAGTTCAAAACTGACTGCTGATGAGGCAAAGAAACTAGTGTTTTTTTGACCACAGCTCTCTGTTTGAGACAGCTGTATTTCTCCATAGACAGATACTTAATATGAAGGAGTGCGGCAAAGAACACATGAATGAATTCTCTGAAGAGGCTCTTGAAAGAAATAGGGAAACTATTCCAAAAGATCTTGAAAGCTTTTTCACAATTCTCTACACAGGTAAGGCAACACTTCCTGGTCATGAGAAATCTGTCAGGCTGGTGAAATCAGTCTGTGATGATGTCATATACTGTGCAACAGGAGGGCGAGTCAAACCCATGAAACATGTAATAATGGGACTTGGTATGAAGAGCATTACAGGTTCAAGAAAGGTAGTTGAAATTCTGAATCGATATGGACATAGTATCAGCTATCATTTGGTAGAGGAGAAAGAAACAGAGATAGCTACCGAGATGATGGAGAGACAACTAGTAACTCCAGATGGAATTAAAAGGAGGGGAGGAAAGAGTACATCTTTAGCATGAGACAACTATGACGAAATGAATCAAACACTCTCAGGGAAAAACACCCTGCATGACACAGTTGGGATATGCTATCAGAATATCTGCAATGATCAAGATGAAAAACAAACAGAACCACAGGACACAGACACACAAAGTCAATCTCTGCATACATCTTCCCCCTCATCGAACAGTGATATCAAGGTTTCAAAGAGAACATTCCATTTCAAGGAGAAACATTTGGAGGCATACAAAAAGAAACCAAAGATAAAAACATTTCAGTATAATGTGAAGTATCTGCCACCTCCTCCAAATATCACAAGGATAAAGTACCTTGACCACCTATGGGTATTGTCAACTCTAGTGGCAAAGGCCCCCATTTGGGTGGGGTGGAATTCTAGACTTGCTATTTACAGTCTCCCACTTCACACCATAGCCTACATGGAAAACATCACATTACCACCCACAAGGTTAGATGTTGTTTTGGAAACAATGAAAATATCCCAAAAGGTAGCAGCGGAATGTGGACAGAACATTGCTGTTGTCCACTATGACCTCACCATCGCTAAACCAGCCATGCAGATCCAAGCTTCTGAAACACCAAAGTATGATAATTTATTCATCTGCTTTGGTCCTTTCCATATACTCCTGGCCTACTTTGGTGCATTGGGCTATTACTTGGATGGTTCAGGGGGAGAGGACATTCTGGTAGAAGCAGAGGTACTGGCCAATGGCTCTCTACAGGGATTCCTTAAAGGCAAGCACTACAACCGGTAGGTGCTTTCTTTTGACTATATATATAATATTAGTGCTGAAGATATTTGCACATGACCATATCATAAAATGAGATATAATTGATAAATTTCACTTGTAGAAAGTTCTTATATTTCAATTTTCGAAGAATAAACACCCACAAATATGTATTTTACCAATATCCACATATCTAATACAGGTATGGTTCCTTCCAGGTGTAAAAGGATCCATCCACTCCTGGCAGCAGCAATGCAGACTCTGCATTTCAAGCAGTTTCTGACTGAGAAAGGGACTCTTCCACCGAGGTTAGTAGACATCATCCATGAGTTAAATGACAATAGAGACATTAGAAAAACTAGAGAATGATGAGGTCTACATAATGTTCATGAATGATTATGAGCAGTATGCTTCCCAGACACTCGATGGTGTGCATGGGAGCATGGCGAAGTATTGGATGATCTACATTCAGTTAGTTCACACATACCTTGTATTCAGCCGAGCCTGCCGCACAAACGACTACAACTTGTTTGTACATGGACTAGGAGAAATGTGCCAGCATTTCTTTGCTGGTAACCGACCAAATTACGCAAGGTGGATGGTCCACTATCATCTAAATCTTCTGAACATTGATGAAAGCCATTCAGAGGCCCGAGAGATGCTTGAAAATGGAGCACTGTCAATCAGGAGGACTGAAAAGCACTTCTCCAGGACAGCAGTGGACATGACACTAGAGCAGACAGTGAATAAAGATGCAGCCTCAAGGCTCACTGGGATTTCAGCCTTTTCTCTGTCACCTTCTACACGCACCAAATGGACTGTGACCAAGACAGCACGCAGTGCAATAGTTGGCTGTCTCTTATCTGGAGCTGGATTGCTTAAGCATGATGATATTACATCCGAGCTAAAGCCACAGAGGATAGCAAAAGACAATGAGGACCTGCAAAGGCTCATTACACAGATTTGTGATTCTATGAACCCTTTTGCACTTCCACCAGAACCTGCCCTCTACAGTCTGTCCACAGGTAAAGAAGTACCAGAGGATATAAGGCAGGATCTCATGGAGTGGAACGAGAAGGGCAAAAAGTGGCTGGAAGATTTTCGGGAAGGGTGCTTTAGTGACCCTGAGAGATTTGAGAAACCAATCCCTCGTAAAAAAATCAAAAATTTTGCGAGTGCAGCGGTTAAAGTAAAGGTCACTTCCAAGGATGCCAAGATAAAAGAACTGGCAGGAACAAGGGACCTGTTTGGCAACCTACTGTACCTCAGCAGCAAAGAGGATCTTGATCTTGAGAAAGTGTTTGAGTATCCTCTAACTCCTGTTCCACTTTCACTTGGTTCTGTAGATGGCACTATGAATGCAACAAACAAAGCTATGTTGCAGCACAGGATTGAGGAAATTGCTCCTGGTATATCAAGATTTGGAGAGAGTGATGTCACGCTGGTTGATGCATCATTCTTTCTTTACCAAATTGTAAATCCACCTATCACTTATGGGGAGGTTGCAAAGGATATTCTCACAAGGTTGTGCCAAATGTCTCCCACTGTGCATTTCATCACAGATCAGTATGAAGTTGTACCCACTATCAAAGACACTACTCGAGCAAAGAGACATCAGAATGAGAAGCAATCTAGCACATCTGTTCAAATAACTGGCCCAAAGCAGCAGACAAAGGAATGGAAGTCAGTAATCAAATCTAGTGCCTTCAAAACATCATTTGTTAAGTTCCTGCTCAAGGAGTGGGCAAAAGAATCCTATCTACAAATCCTGGATGGACACTCTGTGTATTTGACTTGTCAGAATGAATGCTTCAAGTTCAGTGTCAAAGATGGAGCCATCATCAGGGAAAGAATAATTGAGCTAGAATGCTCTCACATAGAGGCAGATACAAGGATAATGTTTCATATGACACATTGCATTGGGCACAATGGACAGGCAGAAATTGTGGTTAGAGCAAATGATACAGACATATTTGTTTTGCTGCTATATCATTTGTACCACATCTACAAGACACATGCTGTAAAGGCCAAAGTCTGGCTAGATGTGGGATTATCTAGCAATAACACAAGAAGGTGCATCAGCATCACAGAAATGGTAGATAAACTTGATGGTGATGTCATAAGTGCACTACCAGGGTTGCATGCCATGACGGGAAGTGACTACACTCCAGCATTCAGTCACAAAGGGAAAGTGAGGCCACTGAACCTTATGATGAAAAACAAAGCACACACTGACACATTCTCAAAGCTTGGGGAAGATAATGTAAATCTTGTAGATCTCACACCTGAACTTGAGCCATGGGTCTGTGCATTGTATGGAAAACCAAAGTTCCAGTCTGTAAACAAGGCAAGACTAGCGATATTTGAAACAAAGTATGCACCCAAAAACAAAGGTGACCTCCTTTAACTCGCAAAAGGGGCAAATCCGAGTAATTTTCCACCAAGTAAAGCAACATTGGAGAAACAGGTCGAAAGGGCCAATCTTGTAGCTTCAACATGGAAAAGAGCCTGGCATCCAAATCCTCTAATACTGGACCCAGCACAAAATGGATGGGAATTGAATGATGGTCACTATGATATAAACTGGTTTGATTGTGCTCAATTCCCCAAATCAATCAAGGACATCCTTCTGAAAACCCCACTTGAGGATGAAGACCTTGAGGAAGAAGAAGAGATGGCATATTGGGAGAACAGATATGGAAGGGATGAATCAGATGGAGAGGCAGATGAAGAATGATGGTGAATATATCTTGAGAGCTTCACTGTCAAATATGAAGCAAAATCAAAATATGTGGAATGCACAGTCCTGCTGATTATATTTCTAATATAAATAGAGCATCCATATATTTCTGATAAAGTGTTCATCCCTGATAAACAAATTGCTTGATAACTAATAGTCATAGCCCAAAAGATCACATTGTAAGTTAGGTACATAGAGGAAAGCTTAAAGTGTTTTGTCTGTTCTTCACGTATGTAAGCATTTAGGATGATGTTTAATTGATTTTTTCTGTGCGGAAATGGTCATCAAAGCTGACAAAGAGCTGTAAATTTGATCTGATATGTTACACAGAACCTTCTGCATAATTTGACTTGCATGAAAACATAGTAGGGATTGGGTATGTGTGCATTAATAAAGGATGATATGTTTTATAGTGGTTGTTTACTTATAAATCGTCAAAATCGATAAAATATTGGCGGCCATCTTGAAAATGATGTTCGGAACTGTTTTATTAAAAGCAGAACATTAAAAGGAGAACCCTAACTCTTGATAATATGGGTGTAGATTACCCTATTAAATGGAGATAGGACTTATCTGAAAGTCCAAATGACATATATTTACTATGTTGAGAATTGACGGTGACCTACTTTAAGCCCCGATTGTGCGAAAATGCAGCGTCGGATTTTTTTAAGAATTGCAGATCTGAATTCGTGAGACTTTTTTACATAAGAATCTGCCATCAGACCTTTTGGTACCCAAAACAAAAATAAAAGTGTCTGGCCTCTTGGACTATAACCAGATTTTCTTGGGGTGTACTGATTCAAATCTCTCTACAGTCAGTCGTCACTCGTTTTTGAAACCTCCCCAGCCGGGAGGGTGATGCGGGCAGGGACAGTGGGGCTCTAAACATCTGGGCCACAGAAAGATTTCTCAAAATCCCAAAATCATTTCAAGGTTAGATGGAAATGGAACAGAAAAATCAAAAATAAACATGGATTTTTAAACCTGAGGGTATGTAAAAAAATAGAGCCAATTTAGTAAAAGAAATAACTACTTTAAGAAAAATAGAGAGATTAGTAAATCAGGGGTCAGAAGTAGGAGGCCTCAAGTGGACCTTTATCTTATCTCTTATCTCCGATCTTCTCAAAACTATTCCAGACTGACCACTGACTGTCTAGGTTATCACTGATAATAATGATCTCCAAAAGCATGATTGTGTAGTAAGGGTCCTGAAAGCATGCTATAAAAATCAATCACCAACCCCAAACATTTACAACAGGTTTAAGGGATTCATTGTATCATACTCTGCAGCGTCAGGATCAATTTGGTGGAATTTTAACTTCGATGGATGAATAATTTTTACAACAGTTCAAAAATAGATGAGAGACAGCTCTTAAACAGTGTCAAATTTATAGTTTATTTTTTCATTAGTTATAACTATAATCATGTTGGCTTATCATCAACTAAAATAGCTGAATGTGCGTAGACTAGATTAGACTCGAGTAGGAATTAGAATGTATCTGTACAAAAAAAGCAAATACCTTTGCCTACTAAATGGAATGTAAAGTAGATATAATATAATACATATCTAGTTACCATTTGCAGTGATAATTATTATTTAACTATGGTAAATTGCAGCTGTAATGATATTTCGGATATTTTAGAGAGAGTAACACTGAAAAAAGCAAGATGACGATGTATACCATAATCTATAACCTTAGGTCGTCATTTTGATGACCAAAAGCGGTCAGATTGAGGGTCAATCAGTACTCCTTCAGAGGTACATCCCCAACTCCTCGTGCTCGATGTTTGAACTTTAGCCATAGATAATAGCTTGGGTCCTCTGAATGATGACTTCGGTTCAACATTAGAATCAAGGCACTTTAATGTGTCAGCATATCTATTCATATGCTATCAAACTCTATGTTACAGAGATTTCATATTACTAATCTTTAACACAACATTTTATTTTATGGTCGGGGTATCCTCTGAAACACATATAGAGAAAAGCACCTGAATGTAAGTTAGCAATAGATAATTATATGAATACGACGTGTTGAAACATAGGACATGTGAATAACTACTTTAATTTGATTGATTAAGGGAGAGAACATTGCACCATTATGTTGATAATTCCATTATTTTAGACAGGTTGAAAAAAAGAAACATAATGTTATGAACCATAAAAAAATACACAGACTTTCATGGAACTGTTTGTGAGAAGCCTTGAATTGGCCTAATTGTACGTACCAAACTACATCCTTTCTACCATTTTTGTCAGTGATATAACATTATCCTATATACTAAAATCTAATTGCTGTACATTTTGTTAAATTAAACACTTGATAAACACTCTATAGAAGAGGTGGCAACCAGCTATCTATCTAATACCTCGTTACTGAGAATTTACAAAGCTGACGATTACATCTAGAACTGACTAGAAGAGAAATTATAGGAAACATGAGCGCTATATTACTCATAATACTTAAACCTCTATGGGGGAGTCCATAGTATTAATTTAACTACTGTATATACAGCAGCTTTGGGATTTCACTTTTCAGAAAAGGAGAATAATGATGCATCAAGATATTTTAGATGTTTAGATATTTTAGCAACTTGGATTACCCTATAACCCAGACACCGAAACAATGAAGCACATAGCCGGTAGCATATGATATCACATATATGTAGTACATAATGTATATAAGAATTTATCCAAGCCTGGCATATTTTATCTCATTACCAACAAAGCTTACAGTCATTATATGGCAGTTTATCAATGAACATTAACTGATCAGAACATGAAACAAGAACTAATAAGAAAATCATAAATAAATTGGGCCACAAGAGTTTTCTACTCATTATGCCTGGTATAACACCATAGACCATGGACAAATTCTTAGTAATAGCTTTTATCCCGGGGCATGTACACTGGATAAAATCCTATCCTGTTTTACGTTCCAATCAGCTACATTACACACTAGAGACAAAGTATTTTGCCCAGAACTAAAAAAGAACCATAACTATATTTATATTTGTTCTAATTCATCACTGTCCTGTTTCGATATTGGCCGAAAGCTTCTCTCAATCGGTGACTCTTCATGTCGATGACTCTGTGAAACCTGCAGTTCCAGCTGATCCACAGCTCCTGTTCCACCATTACTTTGACCAGAGTCCACTTCAGAAGCATTAACTGAGAGCTGGCCTATTGGTGAGGCAGTGATTGGAAAGCGCACCTCAGTGGTTTTGTCCGGTGATGAAGAGGCCCTGGCTGGTGCATCGGTGTACACCTGCAACTGATCTTTCAAGTTCCTTACTTCTGTTTGAGAATCCTGCAATCAATTAGAATAAAAAGATAGCTTAAATGGTTTATTTTTATATCTAGCAATAACCAACAAATGATAAGGCTGATTTTTTGAGATAAGCACATTTTGAAATGCACAATATGCATTTCTACCAGTAATCCATTTAAACTATCTGGGAAACATATATTTAGTCCATTGGGCCTCATCCGTCGGCTTTTGTGTAGCCATTTTGTGGCCAAATTCAACTGAAAGGGCCCCAGTGGACTATTATATCAGATGATGGGACTATAGTGACATTAGTGTTTGTACTATAGTGACAGCACTGAAAACATGGAAGATTTGAAACTAGTCAGCGGTGACCACTTTAGGTCCTCAAGTTGATGATACCTAAAACTACAACTTAAAGTAGTCAAAATGACGACTTTAGGTTGTCATCCTGAAGACCTGAGTCATCAATATGACGACTCTGTACTGCTAGATTTGTCATCCTGACGACTCAGGTCGTCAGGATGACAAACTAAAGTCGTCATTTTGACTACCTAAAGTTGTAGTTCTAGGTATCGTCAACTTGAGGACCTAAAGTGGTCACCGCTGACTAGTTTCGGATCTTCCATGTTTTCAGTAAGCCCTTCCCAAAAGGCTATGAGGTTATCATGCCATTGGGCCTCCAGATTTATATTCACAATATGAGGACGTTGATAACAAAAGATACACACCAGTACTTGTTTTCGTAAGTCCTCGGTTTCTTTCTGCACACTTTCCCGTACTTCAGCCAATAGTGCTTGTCTCATCTGTAAGAAAAGAAAGATGCAGTCATAGAAATTCACCACAAGGGGTTTTGATTTCAAACCAACAATCCACATTGGGCCAATGAGTCATGCTCACTGAAGTAAAGTCACACGGATATATTGTTCAGAATCCCTCAAAAAATATTCAAAGGTCCTATTATTGGCGAATCGTTTTGCCACAATTAAATATTTAGATCAAGTGTTGCTATTGGTTTGATTAAATTTGTTGTAATATATAGGGTAACGTTGGTTCACCAAAAAGAGGGTTTAAATTACTGTCACTAAAATGCCATTATCACATGTCTCCCTTCTCTTCGCTCTGTCTCCATCTGTCTTCATACCACATCCACTGTCTATAAGTAGAGAAAAGAACAAGAAGGACACTGGCCCTGTGCATTTGTAAACAAATGGAGGGAAAACATAGGAATTACTGAAAGCCCCCTCCCCCCACCTCCCCATCCCTCTGTCCGCCAAAGGTATTGAGTACTGGTCATAGTATTATGACTAACTGCTAACCAATAGTAAGTGCTGTCATATATAACTGATAGCTGGCAAATAGGGAGTAGGTCCTGACATAATTACCTGTACATTGACTAATTGTGCTCTCCCATAAAAAAGAAACCATGTTACCCAATTGTGTCTAGAGATCCCAACTGTCATGGTTTACATGTCTGGTCATGGTTTACATGACCAGTCAGCAGAAAGGATAGGCCATGGACCCCTAATGGGTTATCCCTTATGCTTGCCTATTTACATACCTGGTCCATGGTAGAGGTGAGCTGTGTAGTTGTCTTGTTCTGGTGTTCTTCAATATGACCCTGGAGGGCGGAGAGTTGCCGGACAAGGTCTTGTTCACCGGTGCTGCTCTCAAGCTGTTTATCGTGACTAGGTCCAGGCAGTGACATACCATGTATTAGACTGCTGTGGTAGACCTGTTCCTTCAGGACCTCAACCACCTTTAATGTATAAGGTATGAAATATGAAATGTCATATTCTTTATTGCACTGACAGGTTAAAATATGTCAGTGCATTGTTTCAATATATAGTTTATAATTATGTAGATGATCTTTTATTCATTAATAATAATATTCGGCTCAATATGTTTAGTCTAGTTGGAGATACTCTAAAGGGAATATCCACAAAAAGAAATGTAAAGTTTTGTCTGAGAAGTCTGCATTTTCTGTACGAAAGCACCTTAATGGGTCTAGGCAGTGTCACCTGGCCCTTTCTTAAAATTTACATGTGACACGGGGTTTATAATGACAAGGACCGTAAAGAAAATAGTTTGTGAGAGATGAACCTTTCTTGAAATGGTCTTTTCTTGAAATCAAAATGTGACATAGAGTTTAGTAACGATGACAGTGAAAATCTAGTGACATGGCATTTGTCGAAGTCTACATGTGACATGGAGACCCCCCATCCAGACCCGCACTTACCTCCTGGACTACCTGTAGATTGCTGAGGTCACCAGTGTACATCCCACTTTCAGCACCCAGGATCATTCTCATCCTCTCCCCAAGGCGGCGCTCCAGTTCTGTGATCTCCTGCATGATCTGAGACCTCAGGTTGGAGAGATCTACCAACTCAGCACTAAAAGGAAAAAAGTTTTTTTTTACTCAGTCAGAGATTCGATTTGTGCTCCTCATTTGGTTGAAATACTTTCATGCCCTTTAGACCAATTATCAGAATATTATGTGGATCAACACGGTAAAGGGTACGCCCACGCACCCCCTTTTACTGTGTTATTCCACATATATATATTTCTGTCTCATGGTGTTAATTCTATAAAGGGTGGTATATAAACCACCTAGCCAAAACGCTCAACAAAAGAAGCAGAACATAATTTTTCTCTAAATCTTAACCACTTAAAAACCTAAGAGACTCACCGTTGTTGAGGAGTGACTGTTTCAGGGTGTTGGTTGTATATGGAATTTGTACGAAGGTCGAGGACGCGGAACTCTATCTTGAACTTGGTGATGGCATGTTGAATGAGTTTTACCTCTTCTATCAGATGCTACAGGGGTAAAACAAAATATATTCAGGTATCCTACTTGTAAGAAGAGTTACAATGACTTATGGTTTGAATAAGATTCAACCAACCTTCCATGAGAGAATATTTCATCTTACCTAGAGTCCTTAATACAGAATATGATTCGATATTTCTAAATTACAATCTATTAAGGGCCATACAGCAAAAGGGGTCTAGCATTCAGCAACAGCTATCAGCTACCAGTACATTATCTCTAGATATCAATCTTTCTAAGAAAAAGTAGATATTTTCACGTTTATTACTAGTGTAGTGGCATGGCCTAATTTGGGTTTCTATTGTTGATAAGCTAATATTGATGTCACAATGATAGATATGGCACTTACCATAGTGCGCTCCCTCCTTTCAGTGGCATCAGTAGAGTTCCACAAAGTAAACTGTCTTAAGGTTTCTTCATCAGGCTGTAACATAAGAAGCAACATACATCACTCATTACACTTTTTGTGCCTTGCATTAAAATGTATTTTTCTAAACCTTGGAATGGGGATAAAAGGATTTCTAATTAGAGCCTATAGTGCATACTTGTCTTGATCAACTCGGATTAGAATTATGCAATATTTATCAACACATTTGAGAGTATTTGCTTTTGTGCGGCAAGTTTTTGTAGCCAATGCCACGCGGCAAAAGCCATCGGTGTAGCCACAGCTTTGTAGGGGGGGGGTATTGTACAATAGAATAGTTCTAAACTTTCCTTGACCTCAGGTGGAGAATCATATGATGCGTGCGCCTCATACACTAGATATTGCATTCTATTACGGTAGTGGTAATAGATAACAAAACCAACTGGACACCCACATAATTCTTGTCCATCCATCCCATAGTAACCATGGGGCCATTTATATTACCCACATGGGCCACATCAATGACAGTGTAATAAAAAAGTTATTGACCCCCAACCTGTTTGTTTTCACTTCTATTGTAATGCCATCATTTCAGATGCTCTCCAGTCATGACTTATCATTAGACTTATCTGCCACTATACTGACAAAACCGGACACATACGTTCAATCTCGTCTTACAAGAAGCCTTTGGATTCTTATAATCTATCAGCATAAAATAGACAAGTCATAACTTGTCTTAGTGACGACCTGGCTGGTCAGCCTTCAACTAGATGGCAATATGTCCGTCAGCATTGTCAAGGTCATAATTCTGTGATTATCCCTAACAACTGTAAGGTTGTAAAATACACAGCTCAATGTGAGGTTATCAATCAAATTGTAAGATTGGATTTTTCAATTGATATTTGGAAATTATACTAGAAATTGTAACACATACATTGATCATCATTCTTCCCTATATTTCCAATTTCAATTGCCTGATAACAGACTTATTTGTTATCATGCTTTGCTATCTGGTGTTACAGTGTTATTTGCTTGTATATAAATGTGCTGGCTCTGCTCTACATAAATCAGGCCTACCTTTATGAGAGGGGGGAAAGGATTTTCCTCTGGCTGCATGTTATCAAACCATTTACAATGTCAATAAACACACCTGCTGATGGATGAATGTTTGTCTTCAACCAATGACATTAATAACATATATCTCAATGGTAATCAGAATGCTTAATCACCATCATATCTAAAATAGAATATCTATGATTATAAGACATTGGTTTCACATCAACAACCAATGAGGGATGACCGGGGTGATTTGTTTTCTTCACTGACCTGGTCCAACTGAGAGATATTTACTCATACTTAATTTATGTTTTTATTTTGTTGAATATGCCTAAAACATGATTATTTTGGGTGATGAGAAATCAGAATATTTTCAAATTACTTAAGCAGATTACAGCTAGGTAAACACAAGCCTACCTTCCATGCAGTGGAGGACCGCCTTAGTAGGGAGCAGATGACTTGGTGCTGACTGACATCCATCTTTGACATGTCTAAAGATGGCAGTGAGAAGTTGCCTTTATCTACTGGTGTTATCTCAAAGTTACCCTTATCCTGAGACACAGATAGACAAAGGTAGGACACTGCCCTCTGACCATTACCCGCCGTCTTCGAGGGACTCACCGGTACCACCTGTGCATTCTCAATATCCTGAATTTGTCCTTTGTCAATGGTAAATTTCACCTCCATTTTGCTACTAGGGATGACTTTTGGGGAGGTGGGAGGGTCAATGTATAGCCTGGAGGTCCACTGTGGTGGTGGCGGTGGACGCTGTTTGCGCGAGCGGCGTCTAGTACGAGGACGAGAAGATGCTTCTTTTTCCTTCATACGTTGTGGCACCCCAAATAGGAAGTCTTTCTGAGTTATGGTATGCCCATTCTCAACTATGCTCCACAGGTTTTCCTCTGCATCATCAGCAGTATCATCTGACTTGGTAGCATCCTTGTTTTCATCTGAGTCTGGAAGAGGTTTTCCCGCTGTTGTACCCATAGTTAAGGGTTGGCGGTCCCACCGCAGACTCCGCTTCCGAACTGGTGCTCCGTGGGAGCTCCTCCGTGAGCTACTCTCACTGTCTGCACTACTTCCCAGACCTAGAATCTAAAATGAAAGCAAGTATAGTGTTATCTGATTTATCACTCAAAGCAGACCAGAAAGATTTATTATCAATTTCCACCATCATAGCCCAAAGACTCGAATGGTGCCTAACACATTAATACCTAATTAAAATGTGACATGATCTGCGAAAAGGAGGCTTACTGCAGGGTGCTCTAAGACCCCTTCTCCCAGTACATGTCACAGTCCTGACAATATTATGTGAGATTATCCGAAAGACCATCTGAAGGTTTGTGCTCACAATTTAATGCTTAAAGTATGACATGACTTCTTGGAGTGACTCTGAGACTCAAAGCCTCTCCCAAGTGGTACAACTTGCTAAGGAGAGTTCAGAAATCATAATACAAGAATGGACTACAGGGTCCACCCAGGGGTATAAATGACTAAATAGAGGTCGGGTAATTACTGGACAAATATCCCTCCTTATCACAAGGTAAACAACTGGGGAAGAGTGCCAATAGGGTCAATGTTATTGATAGATAACTGCTACTAAAGAGAGAGAGAGATAGAGAGAGAGAGAGAGAGAGAGAGAGAGAGAGAGAGAGAGAGAGAGAAAGAAAGAGAGAGAGATGATATAGATAACTAAGAATTGTTTCTTAACGATGCAAAACGGATAGCCGTACATTTGAATTTTCTCCTTTTTATGTTAATATAATTGTAATACTTCCCATAGATTTAGTCAAAGTGCATTTCGTAGTGTCCCTACCTGAATGTATCCAAACAAGGATGAGATTTTAATTGCATTTTGTAACAGCTGTTAGTCGTTGACAGACATACATGCTGTACAAAGTCCTAGTGAAGCAAGAGAACATACTGATCACAAATAAATACCAAAGAACCAAGGCTCCTTCCATCACTCAGAGTTCTCCAAAAGAGTTGAGCCGCTATTTAAGGGACAATTGAAAGTAGAGCCACCCACCTTATGGATGCCACATCTTTTTGTCAATATCCAAGACACGCAAACCTTATAATGGAGGGGTTAGAGCTATGATATGTGTGTCCTACTGTGTTGGTTGTTCTGACCCCTCGGTGAGATAGAGGAAGGGATGCCCACTTGGTGTGGTTTCAGAGCCAATAAATGTATACAGGGGTACAGTGTGTACATGTTGTGCATTCGGAAACTATCATGAGGGCTTCACTTTTCGATGATTAATCTATAATCTGTACAAGTCGCTGCAGCTTGAAATCAGTGAGTGAATGGGTGTTTGTACAGGCCATTATCTGACATTGAAGAATGGCTGAGGGTATGAATGACTATAATGGCCATTGTTAGCTGGTAATTTCCATCCCTTTTCACTGTCATTGCAGGACCCGTCCAACCCAACTTCATTTGACGTAACTGTAATGCAGTGTTTCCATGTTATCATGATAAAAGTTCTCGAATGCCCCTAGACGTGAGTCTGTATAGCCTATAGTATTTAAGGCTGCTGAAGTGGTGGGGATGGGGGTATGAGGGTGATGATGATGATAATGATGAAGATGATGATGGTCCATGATGTGGGAATAGCCTCTCCGCCACTCTTAGGTACCTAAATATACCCTGATGTATCGTTAAGCTGTGTGGCCTATAAGATTAGGTTTTGGGTATTTGTATATCATGTATGTAAATCATTCAATTACTACCACGAAGAAAAAGGAAAAAGTGACTAAAATGAAATTTGACTGTGAATATATCAGTGTTTTATCCTGTAGTGCCAAGTTAGTCTATTGTAGATATTATTGATATGAACCTGTATCAAAAAGGACTACATACTTAATGAATCCACTTAAGGCATAAATATGCAAATGTATTTCCCGAGGTGTGGCTGGTGTATTCTACGAAGCCATCATCAATGACATTTGTATTTATGTCATGGCCTACAGGGTTTTCTTGACTTTAGATAGACAAATCAACTTGTTTTATTATACATGAGTTACATGATCATTAGCCATTAAATACTAACACATTGTATTCAATGCCCCCCATTGAATACAGCGGATCTAGTACTAATCTATAGTGACGTTCATATCAGCCATGACATTAAGGAGCATACCTTGAGTTCTCTCCAGTCTATCTCAGTCCCTTCCATCTCTACAAACCCTGAGCTGTCTGACTGTGCGCTAAAGGCCCGCAAGAAGGGTTGCTGTGATGCAGGTCCACCTGCTGATAAACAGAAAATAACAAAGACTACTTCAAGTCACCAGCTTAAAACCAGATGAACCACAAATATCATCAGGTTGAGGATTTAAAATGATCAATCTATTAATATATTTTGTATTTGTACTCATATAGTCTAGAACTAGATCACTAGGTTCGAGTATGCGTCTAGGTCACGTTGAAAACTTTCAGGATACTCTACTACTACTAGCAATTGACCCTCTATCTTTTTTCTTAGACTGTGCAAACTTAAAAGAGACCTATCTCCCAACTTTAATATTGTATCATTGTGCAACTGATGCAAGTACATTTTACTCGATTTTGAACTAAGGATTTTCTAAGCTAACAAGTAACTATTGGTAAAGAAATTGTGGACTAGGGATTTATAGTGTATCTTGTTGAGTGTATGGATTGATGTAACATTTTACCTTTTGTCACTTTTGGAAGGGAATTACCAACGAAGTCCTCACTGGAAACCTATGGGTAGACCAAGAGGAATTGGAGAATTGAGAACCCCATCAACACAAATTATTCATTTATTTGTAACTAAGAAAACAATCCTAGACCCAGGAAAACAGGGAAACAGTCATGCAATTCAGAGGAACAAAGGGATGAGTCCCACGTACATATCGCTGGAATAGATATGTTAGAGAATCTCTTCTGTATGATACAATTTCTAACCGATCTCCGGATTTGAGACTCATGCAGTGAGTAAATCACATACTGACAAAGTTGGATGTACATGTATAGTGTGAAGCTACATCTTCATGCAATTATAATTGTATTTGATTGTCAAAGCCTTTGCTTAATTAATGATTAATCATAGGGTATACCTTTGAAAAACCTGATGGATGGTAATTGGTTAAGCTTCAATTTGAGATTGTTGATAAGAAATTATCTAACAACCAAAAGCCTACTCACCTCCTCCAGATCAAATGACTGCTGATTGGGGATGGATGACACACATGATGCTTCAAAGGCGGGATCTGATCTGATGACTTTGACATTATCCTTACCCGTATGAGGTAAATTTACATGGTCTATAGCAGTTACGTCTTCCTTACGAGTCTCATTCAGCCTTTCTTTCTGCGCAGGTTGTGCAAGCTCAACTGGTTGAAATACTGATGACAGTCTATGCTCAATGGAACCTACACTACTGCTTCGCTTTATGCTTTGTATGGATTTATTCTGCTTGAGTTGATCTAGTAGGTCTACAAGGTAGGACTGTTCACTCAGAGACCGATCAAGGACATTGTCATCTATCAATTGTTCTTGGAAGATGCACTCAGTATCTTGAGTCTCACTTCTAATGCTGTCATCACGGTCGCTCTCTGTATACCGAAGGAAACTCATTTTTCGGGCTTGATTTGCAACTAACAGTAAGTCCTCAGAGATTCCATGGTCACTACTACAGGACGAAGCAGACTGATCCTCACCAAGAGAAACTATGAGTGGTTCTTTTAATTGAACTGTAAGGGAACCATCATTTTGGACTTCTGTTACAGTGTCAGAGGTTCCTTCATGAGGAACCTCTTGGTCTTTTGTTACAAGCACCATTTCAAGTCTAGGGGTACTTTCACATACTATGGAATCTTCCCTGATACATTCATTGATTCCTACATTTGAAAGAAGCAGATCCTCAATGAAAGTTTCTGTGACTAGAGATCCACAAGAGTTTGAACTTTCTTTTTCACCATTGATGGGGTTTTCAGGAACACATACAATATCCTGGGCCACCTCATCACCAGAATTGGTATCAATCTCTACATCAGGAGCAATTATACAAGCATAATTTTCCTTGATCATCGGCACAATTTCAAGAAAGTGATTTGTGTCCATATTGACACTAGCACTGTCCGGATCCTTTTCAAAGGATTCAATTAGGTGAGATACTTTGGGAAGAATGATATCTTCATCACCAACGTTTGTGGTATGCAATGTTTCTTCTGTGTGTGCTTTAACTACTTCCTCCCCCTGAACAATCAAGCTTTGTTCTTGCTGATAGAAACTTAATTGTGGAATTTCAGATTCACAGCTATTATCAGACTTACCTATAACTCTGAGTTCAAGTGGGCCAAGGCTTTCAGGGCTTTTGACCTGCTTATTAAAATTAGCCTTCACAGACCCGTCTTGACTACTATGAATGACTGGTATGTCCTCTTTGTTTATTTCATAAGATGTACCGATATCAGCAGGGGCGCCTTCAGATATGAATTCAGTTAAACCATGGTTATCAGGGCTTTGGACTGCTTGATTGTCTTTGGCTTTTTCATACATGTTTTGGTTACTCTGAAGGACTGGTACAGTGCCCACCGTTTCATCAGTTTTGCAGATATCTTCAAGGGATGCTTCAACTGTGAATCCTGGTAAGGCCAATCTATCAGGACTTAGGACCTCTTGATTGTCTTTGGCCTTTTCACACACATTTTGGTTACCCTGAATGACTGATACATCCCTGTCAAATATTTCATCAGTTATGCAGATAACATTAGAGGATGCTCCAACTGTGAATTCAGGTAAGGCAAAGCTATTTGGCCTTTGGAGTTCCTGAGTGTCTATCGTCTCTTCAGACTCAATATAGCCACTCTGAATAGCTGACATATATTCTTTGCCAGTTTCACAGTTTTCACAGATATCATCAAATGAGTCTCCAACTGTGGAATCAAGCAAGGAAAAGGTTTCAGGTTGTTGAATCTCCTGATTTTCCTTGCCTTTTTCAGACTCAGTATGACCACTTTGTATGGTGGTTTTGACCTCTTTCATAGTTTCAGGAGAAGGTAAATCCATAGATAATAATGTATCGTCATTCTGTTGTACACCTATCATTTTGTCTGAATTATCTATGTCGCTCACACAGATGATTTTTTCTTCCAGAGTTTTATCAACCTCATCAACAATATGATGATCCTCTGAAATCTCATGTTCAGTGCCTAAATTACCTGTTCGATGAAGAAACCTATTTTTCAGGCCAATGTCCAAGTCACTGAGCACAACTGAGCATTCACTTTGTAGAGGAGAAACAGAGTAATCAGAATCCTTTATACTAAGGTCTAATCTGTCAGATGGCAACAAAAGTGCTGTTTCTTCCTTATCATCAGATGCCATATCTGAGAGTAGGTTTTCAGAAGCAGACTGCTCATGATGAACATCTGATATGATGATATAACTGGCAGTATTTAAGGCAATGGTGGAATTGTAGTTTTCATCTCTGACACCACTATCTAGAACAGGAGACTTATCTTGTGTAGATAACATTTCACATGTTTTTGTGGGATTTCTGACAGCATTATCAATATAATCAAACTCATTGTTTGCATTCTTGGCATGAATGTCCTGGCAGTAATTTTCATTTGTCTCTGAATTTGCCTCAGAAGACGGGGTTACATTCTTATTTGTAAGAGAGTCTTGAGGGAGGACATTGTCCTGTCGAGAAAATCTCCTCCTCTTGACGGCGAGAAGGCTTTCATAATCTATACCACTGTCACTAGTTCTGGGACCTTTCAGAGCAAGATCTATTTCTTGCTTTTTGAGTTCTAATTGAATAGTTGCATTGCATACTGTTATCCTACGCCTTGGTGTCTCATTGCTTTCCTGCATTATCACATTTGGTGGTAGGCATGAAATAGATTCACAATCAAAAGTGACATGTTCTGATCTATGGCTTACACTTGACAAAGTATCTGTATCATCTGACCTGACTAATTCAGGATCATTTACATCTGACATATCGGGATCTACCATATCGGTATCACTCAAATTGTCCTTTATTGGAGATTTGGCACCACCAATAGCAGATGAATCTGGGACTGCCTCATCATGGTCAACATCCATGCCTTCTCCATAAATATTGCCAACATCATCCCCAGATACAGAGCCTTGGTCAGTTGTGGTTTGCTCCTCTGGTGGAGGCTCTTCAGTTGGAGCTATTTGCGGTTTACGCCACTTATGCAGTACTCGATTAGCTAATACCTTCACCATAACTGCAGTGCCAAATTCAACAGGCTCAGCTGGGTCACCAACTGAGCCATCAGAATCACTATCCTCAGCTTTTTCATCCTCCTGCTGAGACAGGAATTTTCTCAGAAACTTTGAAGCTTTTTCCCGTTTTCTTGTGAGAGATTTATTACTCTCGTCATCGTCTTCATCATCTGCAAGACCACATGAAGCCACACTTAGTCTTTGGTGGAGACTGTTATCATTGAAATCAAACATGTTACTGTCACCATCTGTACACTCCTCATTTTGTTTTGACTCAGTTTCAAATGTGGGTGTATTCAGAGTCTCTATGTCCAGTGACCGCAGAAGCTTGGCTTGATCAGTTACATTACACATACTTCCAAGCTTGCGGCGGACTTTCTTTGAAGGTCCATCTTTAATTTCAGATTCAACTGGGTCAATGTTTTCAGTTATATTTGTGGTTTCCAGTGAATCTGACCTTCTCTTCTGTAGTTTTGTTGGACGATGAGCTTCATATTCATTTACACTCTCCTCCATTTTAGCTTCACCTAGAGTCTCTTCCTCCTCAGTCGGTTGTCGTAGCAACACCTGAACTGAAGGTCTTTTCACAACTTCTTTAGATGATTCTTCTTGTTCAGTGCTCTCCTGTTTCTTCTGAACAACTTTTCCCTCATCACCAACCTTCTGGCTATTAGTGGAAATTGTCTCTTTATCTTCAACATCCAGTGATCTATGAAAGGAAGTGTTGATGATCGATTCTGGGCTATGTATTAGGAACCTAAGAGGTAAATCAGGGCACCTGCCAGGCTGAGACACATCAATCATATTTCTGGGCTGGGCCTTGACCTTTTCTTCAGTTTTTATTTGCTCTAATTCTCGCCCAGCATCTGAGAGGCGTTTCCAGAGGGAGGCTGAACGAGAACGAGGTTCTCCAGGAACACTCAAACTACCTCTTTTTTCATTGGTCATTGGGGGAGTAAGAAGCTCTGGTGGTGGTGGCGTTATGACAGATTCTCTTGGTGGTGTTGATGAGGAAAATCGTGCAGGGACCCGGTCCAAACCTACATTTTGCAAACTTTGGCCTGAAGCTATTGGGGATGGTACCGGTGATGGTATTGTGTCCTTAGCATCCTGAGCTGGAGGAACTGGTGAAAACCTTCCTGGAATCTTTGACAAATCAAGAGATGGAGGGACTCTAGTATTTGCTCTGGCCACACCATCTACCTCAGAGGCTCTTCGGCTATTTACCTCATCATACACGCCTTGTTCAGCAAGGTGTTGGCTGTTGTCGGGATGGAGAATACTAGTAAAGGATTTACCGCTTGGCGCTACTCCTGAGTACCGGACACTTTGATGTCTTGCTGTGGCAGAATCAACTGGAGTTAAGAACTTGCGAGTCATGTCTATCTCCTTCCAGCTCATCCGTGCTGCTATACGTTGCATAAATGTCAACTTCTTAACAAGACTGGCGAAGGATTTGATTCCGCCTGCTGTGGATGGTTTCCTTGTAGATGGCCTTCGTTCTTTTTCTCCTGCAAAAGAGAGGACAAATTGTTATTCAATTATATCCTAATTCTGCAACATGGATTGGGTATGATGGTATATGTAGCTTTATATGACCAATATCACAGTTCATGTCATACTCATAGGGCAAGATCTATTCAGAAACAACATTATAGATCTTGTAGGTATATTTGATTGATGTATCTAACAAGGCTATGTCTGGGTATAGATCTAGCATTGCATAAGTATAGCTATAGTGTTGTATAGTTTCGGAAGCACACGGTATTAACTCAATATAGTGGTTGAAAGCCAACTGAGTAGGATTTAAAGATCATGAAAAGTTCAGAACAGCTAGGGTTTCGAAATTTATCATACTCGTAGAGGGAATTCATTTTAATGCAAACTAGCCAACAGTACAACAACTAGCCTACGCTAACCAAAAGCCATATATATGATATTAAACATGATATCATGACATCCTAATTAATGTCCATGTCCACCACAAAATGTGATATGAAGGTGATCACTTATATTATAACACAAGATGAATCTAATGAAATGAACATTAGCTTTACATCATTATCACCATATACACATAATATGGAAGTAGCAGTTAAGATAATTATTGTAAACTAGACATTCTTGGCATGCAAAGAATTCAACAGGTGATAAGAGCAGATATAATTAAAATAAAACAAGAACAACAAAGCATAAAATACCCACTGTGAAATAATGGGTAATAGATACTCCCAGGCAACATTTAGACCAAGTACCACTTAGTACATTTATGGAAATACCTTGCCATGCACTTAAGGAGAACAAAAGCCAAAATGAACTTACTAATTGACTTATTACAACCACAACATCAAGGATTTTTAACCTTAGGCAACATCAAACAACATCAATATATGTATTTTCTTTTATCTCACCTGATTTATCTGCGACCTTCATAACCATATTTCCTTTTTATTGAACAATGTTTCCTGAGCTTTAGGACCGTTGTTCTTAGAATGTACTTATTCCAAACCACTTAAGTCTTTCCTTAGATGTCACCAAGATGTCCTATTTTATTTTGACAGAACATGATTATAATGCCCAAATAGGTATGCTGCCATGCCATGTGCATTTGTCATTCAGAACATCATGGTGGTCTACAATTAATCCACATCTCCAAATTCCTGAAGAAACATACGGAATCTGCTGAGTGAAGTGCTCAGAGATGAACATCAAGGCATCTTATGAAAGACTGTCTATAATAATCTACCAAAGTATGATAGCGATATCTTGAGTTTAGCCTGTCGATGATCAACCTTATCCTTTCGCTGCTAGATTATTTGCTCAGTATGATGCAGCAATATACTACTAGCGATATATATATATATATATATATATATATATATATATATATATGTATATATATGTATATATATATATTTATATATTAGTCCTTTACCTTTTAAGGACCGCTAATGTGTTATTGATTCATTGATGCACGATCGGCTCTCTGAGGCTAACAGACTAACTGAAAAACTCAACAGTGATGACGGCACACCTTTATAATGCGATGAACATTCTGAATTTTATTCATATAACAATAATGAACAATGATTGCAATACACTGAGCCAATGTTTGAAGGCTTGCTTTGCATCCTTCATCAGGAAATCAACACTGACATGGCTCTTATACTCGGCAGGCTTTGAATATGAGTTTTGAGCTGCTCTTGCTGGAGGATTTATATATCAATGACATTCTTTGTTTCACATTGCTAGTATAGAATCAGATGACCGCACTGAATCTTAAGATCTCTTTTCTCTCTCGAGTCCAATTGTTTCTCATAGATGATAAACTTGGAATAAACATCAGACCTTTAAAGAGATCAATTTAACATGAGTTTACCAAACAGTTGTTGCTAGGGGAAATGACTATATCACGGGTACATCAATGAGTATTATGATGTTTAGAAATGTACCTTTACTTGATATGGTTTTCTATTATACATTCTCAGTTCTCAGTGACATCATCAATATGTTCTTGCCCAAACAGGCACTTGGTCACTATAAGTATAAGACATTTCAGCTTTAAGAAAATTCAGGGGTGCAACCATACCATCTGATAGACATAGTCTGTTTCTAGACATTTCTTTTTTGGGCTGTGTCATAAAAGTTACACAGGTCTGGATCCATGATGAAATTTCCTGTCCGTCCTACATTATTTCTTTAAGACAAGGTCATACTCAGTATACTGCTATCCAGTTTACTGAGTTTACGAAGGGCTAGTAATATGATTCCAATAAAGTAGTATGCACATTTGAGAAGATACAGTGGCAGACAGTATGAAGCAGCAGTGAGACACCAGTTTGGAAGATATATAATTCCATTTTCGAAAAAAAAAAGATGTCTAATCAAATATAGGTTACATCCAAGCAGTAGCAATACTAACGTAAAATGAAATACCTGAATACTGAAATATGATTATTGGTGGCAACCAGATCTGAATACAGTCGTGGTAAATACCTCAGTGTAAATTGTAAAGAATATAATTTTTCTAAAGTAATACCATTATTCTAATGAAAGTAATACTTAATATCACGTCCTTTTCTTAAATATAATCTATAGACTGATGAAGATAATAATGACTTTGTTATAACACACAAGGTTTTATTCCTTAAATTCCTTATAAACCAAAGAGAATATCAGAAGAAATGTTTGCACAGCTCAGAAAAAAAGAATATAAGTGAATTTTGGGAAAAACAGGATGTTTAAGTCACTTTGATAATAACAGCTGGGAAAATTTCTATTACAAGGCTAAGTTATTTTTAAAAGGTAATTGTCACAATATCAAAACGATGAGAGCAAGTTTCTATATCTAGGCTTTTGGTTGAATAGGTGCTGCTACGCTGTGATAAAAGTTAAAGCTCTTCTTCAAGATAGACCATACTTTTCAAAATACATCGAAATGCTCTAACTAAATTCAAGTAGTGAGCCCTCACATCATGCACCCTTTTCTTGACAAGACTGAGCGAATTCTGTCTACTTGTAGTTATACCCTCTGGAATTTACAGTTTGAGGAAAACTATGAATTCCCTTCATATATATATATATATATATATATATATATATATATATATATATATATATATATATATATATTTACTCAGAGGTAAGGTATAAGGTTGAAAGGCAAAGCAGTACACCAAGCAATGGAATGGAGGGTTAATGTATTTCTTTTGGAAACTATCATTGCTTTTTGGCATCTGGTCTTCCCCGAACATAGTTTCTTGTTGTGAGACGTGAAAACCTTTGGTAACTACCATAATACCTCGCATATGAGGCACCCCCCACACACACAAGGCATATGAAATGACTATTTCATAACTCATAACACAGGAAGGGGAAGGGGGTGATCAAGGGGATAATGTCTCCAACCTTGATAAGAGCCAGATATGATGGTGTCATCATCAAAGTGCATTAAATCATAGCATATCGTCACATTCAAGCACCAAAATTCTTTTGAATAAAACCCAGTCTCATTATAAGCTCCAGGGTAGGAGAGTCATGAAATTTATTTTAGGAATTAAAAGCAACAAATACCTGTCTTGCATAAGGGGGTCTGAGTTGCCTTTCAAATCTATTAGTTTCGGAGTGCTAATCATGAAGATGCGATACATCAAAGCTCTCTCATACATCGGCCAAATTCAAGATCAAACATGTCACACAATATCCATTATTCCTTTTTCATTATATTCACAATTCACTAAATACCTCGGTGAACCTTCCAGCTCTATCATTATGTCTACAAGTGATGATAACTATATTTAAACTACAATTATTATGCATGTGTAGACTTGCATGTACTATTGAAATGGCTAATAGTAAATGAAAACACTGTATTCCTCAACATTGACAGCACCGATTGAAAACAGGTTTTTGAACATGTACCATGTAAAAAAAAGCTTTAATATACAGTTTTTAATTGCACTAAGAAGAAAGCATTGTACCATTTCATTCCATGGGCTGACACTGGGCCATCATTTTTGGCATATACCACAATGTCAGGTAATCAATGATAAGTGAATGATTATAACACAATTGTCTGGAGCTACGGATATGGAAGAAAGGGTACTCGAAAGGTATTTTGATTGGCTAAGTACTGAGTAGTATCACGATTGAATTGAATACAAGAAAGCTGTTGACTATAATTATATCATTTACATTCATATCCTTTATGAAATATATATATTGTTTTCAATGAACAAACTTGTAGACTTTCCCTAGAATAATACTGTTATTATAGATTTTCTTAAGATAATGCAAAAGAGGTTCAAGGGAAGCTCATAAATATCTATTTTTGTTTGGAATCGTAAATGATGTTTTGGATGTAGAGAACATCCCACTTCTTAAGTAGGGACTCAGTGGTAGAAACATATTTCTCTGTCAAAACCTTCCATCATCATTTTGCTAAAAACAATATAGCCACGGAGACAATTATTTTTCATTCATCGTCAATTCTCAGATAAAACCTACCTCTAGACAACAACATTAATGTCACATATGTTGGAAATTTGAATATTATGTGCCATACAGTTTTCATAATATAAAATACACATGTGTTCATATGGTGCTGAAGTATACTACAAACTTACTAGCAGCAAAGGCGAGAGTGAAATAGTTATCTACTATCAAGCAATCTGTTATCTATCTTAGATAAGGTAACTCAGTATTGGCATCATTCAAATGTAGTCAAGGCTTGAATATTGGGTACACGCTGGCGCCTTTAAAGGGCATATAAATGACAGTGAGTAGGTAGTATTCAGTCCCAGAAGAGGAAAAAGTGAATACGGTGTAAGTGATAGACGAGATGAAAGACATGTCATGTACAGATACCGCAGATCCCATGTTTGATTTCAATATTGTATTGTGGATAGAATGTGTTTCAGGTTTGCTCAATCTATCTAGCAGAGTATGTCACATCGTATCCGATTTCCACAAGAAAGTAAGTGGGATTGAAGGAAGGAAAGAATGAAAGAAAGAAAGAATGAAAGAAGGAATGAAAGAAAGAAAAGGAACAGTTATCGTAACAACTCTCACTTCGATGCCAGAGTACCTGCAAGACCAAAGTGAAAAAGAAACAACAGATAAAAAGACAAGGAGAGAAAGAAAAGCAACACCTAACATCTCCAACCTATATTCAGACTATGTAACCTGAAATTCACCTCCTTCATTTGAACTTTCTTTCTGTTTTACATCGTTAGATAAACCAACATGAAATATTCATCTATATCCTATAGTTCTCTACCACAAATTGAAAAGAAAACAATGCACAGAGTTAGACAACAACCTCAAGAGATACCGGCCTATGGATTCCAAATGTATAAAATTAAGGCTCAATTTCAAGCTGTTTTCATAGACTATAGAGTGGGTTCATGATATCTGTGTTGGAGATTCAACTTTGAAGATGATGCACTTCATTGGTAAGTTAGGATATAAACCTCAGAAATTCATTTTTGAAGACCATTCTCACAAATAAACTCATGTATTACACAATATTTGACATGTGGCTAAATACATAAATGCATCCTATAATTATTAAACTAAGTGAACTATGAGATCAACAACTTGTAATGCAATGCCATTATCAACAACAACTAATTTGGCTATGATATTGTAAAACAACATAACAGTGGTTTCCTTGTCTCTATTACCATTCTCACTAATGATCACAATGAAACTATCCATATCCCTGAATAACGAAATAGGTTTGGATAAATATGAAGAATTCTAAATATTCTTAAAAGACAATATAACTAAATCCTTAAATGCTAGATTGATGAACACAAGATTATGGACACAAGATTATCAAAATAAATGCAAAACACTGTAAATACCATAATTATATCTCCATACATAGTCTAAAAGGAAGCCCAAGATGAGGCTATGACTGAATGCTGCATGGGATTTAAAAATTAAAGTAAAAATGAATAATGTTTTTTATTCCCTTTTGAGTAGGGCTGACAAAGATCTAGATCCATAAAATTAGTTATTGAAAACAAAAACAACAAAATTAGAAAATAATCAGGAGGCCATTTCACCGCATTTATTACAATAAATGCGGACGTCTGTATATTAAATACGGACGTCCGTATTTCAAGTTTATGTCAATATTTGAATACCTACTGCCCCTACCCCCCTCCACATTTGCAATATGAAGCATATTTCAAATGCGGAGGGGGGTAGGGGCAGTAGGTGTTCAGATATGGGCATAAATGTGAAACACGGACGTCCGTATTTAATATACGGACGTCCGCATTTATTGTAATAAATGCGGTGAAATGGCCTCCAGAATGCCAGTGATTTTCCACAGTTATAACATCATTATATACTCTACTGTGATGGATAGTTGTGATAAGAAGCTTATGGCATTACCTTGTATTTCTACACTGGAATGTGGACTATTATCATTATAAAGTGAACTTATATCCACACTAATTCCCCATTGCTTTCACAGTAATGATGTTATAGTATGATAAATGCAAGTAGCTGTCATGTTTTTATCATTATGAGATCATTAACAATTTAGCATTAATACCTAGTGAACCTCAGACCAGTGTTTCATCAGGTGAGAAATGAGCCCCAGCATAATGCCTGTAGAAAAAGTGTGTGGCCGGGGTTATGGTGGAATCTGACGACCAACTCAACCGGTCGTCATCCCATGGCTGGAGGTTCAGCGAATCAGGGCGCTCTGGTGTTCTGAGAGGTTGGACCTGATTGGTCACATCACAGTTTGAATCTTGAAATACGTCATCTGATTGGTGGTCCATTTCTGTGATACCATTGGCTAACTGAACATTAGTACCATTATCAGTCTGCGAGTTACGGTTAGTATCTTGGTCTATATTTTCACTACTTTGAGCTACATTCTCCCTGTGCACTACAGCTACATGATGTGTTTGACCATTACATTGGTTAGCATTGCTTTCTAATCTAATTGGAGAATCATTCTGATTGGCTAGCGGTGAGGTGGGTTGTAGTGGAGAGTCATTTGCGGCTTCGTCTGCTAATTTCTGACACTCGCTTGCCAATCGTGCAGCCTCCATCTGGGCTTCCTTTGCTGTGATTGGGTGGGGAGGTGTGTCTGCGAATAGGTCTTTGAACATGGTGGGGCATGACCCATAAAACCTTACTGGAACGTTAGAATCTACAAGGTAGCTCATTAACTCCTGAACGCTACTAAACTGAGAATTACCTGAAGCCAGACTGGCTGTAGAAGGCTCTGACAAGGACCTCGTGAGAGCCACATACTCCTTCAAATCTGGGTTACTCTCAATGAACTTCTCAACAGATATCCCACTCGCGACAGACTGCTGTCGTAGAAATCTATCAGGAATGCGCGAAGGTAGAGATTCATCAGACTCTTGACTGTGGAAGCCCAGGTTGGTAAGGATCTCGACCGGGTCTCCCGTTCTCTCCTGCAGAAGTTGCTCAATGCTGAAATAAAAAGATTGACCTCTGTTAAAACCTAATCCATCTCATTTACAAGGGTTGACGCTAAAATAATCAAAGATAGCAGAAAAAAAGGCTCATAACTTCTTTTTCACTCATTAAAAGCATAAAGGCATATGATTTGATATGGTCTATAAAATCAGTTAATGTTTCAATTCAGATATAAAGAGTGAATTCCATTAGACTGACTTTCGATTGGTTTGATAATTTTCAATGTAGTGAATGTTTCTAAAGAGGAAAATCGCTAGAATTGTGTTGATCGTTTTGAAATCACATTTCCCCCTTAAGGGCTGGTTCCACTGTGTCGGTCTGATCCAATTTTTCTAATCCACCAAGTTTTTCCCCATATATTGACTAATAAAAATCGGTTGGTTTAGCAGAAAATGGACCCGACCAATGCAGTGAAGCCAGCCCTTCAACAAATAGGACAAAATCATCTCTAGAAGTTTACTGATTGTGAATGGGTGGATTTGTATGTGACTAGGAGCATGGATGGTGGGAGTGGCTATTCATCTATAAAACACCAGTCGATGTAAGTCCTATTGGGCGCAACCTCCAGATTAGCCGATTAGCTGGATTAACATGAGATTAATGATGATTAATGACTCTATAATACCCATTGAACAACGCCCTTGACGCTGGTATCCAAGGATATTTTCTTTTGCTATATGCCTCTTCCGTACTCTATGAATGAGCAATGGTTTAATATGCATGGTTTCTCATCAATGGCTTGGCTTAAAGCGAGTATTGTACTGCTGTCGGTCAGATGAATTTTCACTAATCTGACCAATTTTTTCTATACTTTTCAATATTGATAATAACCGAAGTATCAAAAATACGCTTCACCGATGGCAGTAGAATAACCACTTTAGATATTTTAACAAAAACACTTCCTTTATATCCAAGGCATCCAAAGTGCTGTTTCCAATACATTTTCTATCAACTAGACATGCGATTCCATAATCCTGACATCCTTTTCTGAATACAGACTTACCTCCCTTGGAACTTGAGCCGCCTGCGTCTCATGAGACTTACTCTTCTCATCATCTCATCATGGTCACTAGAACAACTATTGCTTCTAAATAGACCCACCATTCTGTCTTTTGTCTATATACCTAAGCCAAACTCAATAAAATTATCTCTGTTTGCTTTTGTGGCTCTCCATCAAGCTCTCTACCCTGAAGACATTGTAACGCCTATTCTTACACCCAGGGGCATATATATTCCAAGTAATGAAATTTGCCATTGTTTTCACTCTTTCTATCTTGCTATTGAGGCATTTTATTCATCTGTCATACCTATACACTGCCCTAAAAGTATCAAATTTTCTTGAATGATCAAGACCTAGTCTGGAGCCTCATACCAACACAAAAACCTTACCAATATCCCTGGCATTGTATAAATTGCTGTCCTCCGAAATCCAGACATTTTCAACCATGCGATGGTAATTTAGAATGCAGAAGCCTCTAGTTTATCCTGCTGTATTTTGTACACCTTCTGTTTTCCCTACAATTTGTACAAAAAAGAACTAGTCTTTTAAACTGACGTCTAAAATAGGTTACTTTGGCAAGCATCTTCCTGTTTGACAGAGAAACAGGTTTTAGTTTCTTGCTGGGAATAATACGTTACTATATAGAGACCTAGGAAAAGAAGCGAGAGTGAGAGACTGACCAAAATAGAAAAGGTACAAACATAAACTTTGTACCTCCATTTTGCTATTCGCATGACTAGAATGAAATCAGAATAATATACACAAAGAAGAGACCAAACATGATTAGGAAGATGAAGAAGAAAATAAAACAGAACTGTCTCACAAGCCAAAGTATTCTTCTTAGACTGATGGAAGGCATGTTTGAAATCACACACACTTCAAGACCTTACAGGCAAAGTCGGTCACAATCTGTGTCCTTCAAGCTTCAGGATTTCCCCCTTTATAGTAAATTACTCTTACTAATGTACCTTTTCAGTACTGAACTATTCTCATTTCTATACCTATTCTATAATGAGTTGTGAGCAAATCTATATCTATTCAGTGTTGAATTGTTTGCAGTTCTATGCCTTAATTGGTGGACAGCCACTTCTACTTAATACATAAAAGAAGGCTAAAAACTAATCCTCTCCTAAACGGCTGATTATAAACTTCCCCCTATCTCCCTGAAGCAAAACTATATCTTCAATAAAGCTCAATATTATCTAAACTGATGGCACAGGTAACAAAGAGTGTCTGTATATATCCCATGCAGTATCCAACTCTATATGATCCAATTATAGTATCCAAGAGGAGATCTAACTCTATATCCTTAGCACAATTGGTATCTCAGTATATGTCCCCCTGGTTGATCACCTGAGTATCTGTCTCCGCAGGAGTCTCAGGGAGGGGTGTATATCTGTACTACATATGGGCGGGGTCTAATCTGCTTTGTATTGGCTACCATGTCCATGTCCATGCCTTCCATCCCATCTATACTGCTGAAGCAGGCATTCTAATGCAGGCTGCCATATTGCCCCCTATAGCTATGCTAACCCCTGCAGACTACTCTCTTTATCTAGAAAGTAACCATGGAATATACCGACCTAGCAGGATGCACTATTGACCAATGCGATAATTCCCTTCATTCAGTGCAGACCTTTTATAGTGCATTACATAACAGCTGGTACCCATCATGCTGGTTGTTATCAGTGCTTACCTCTCCAGCACCAAATCAAACAATGTTGGTAGCCCTCATAAGGAACCTGCAAGCTGGGTATACCATTCTAGATCTGTGAACTGTAAAATAGCTTATGAGTAGTATAATAAAACGTAGGATTGCAGCGGTTTGTATTGTAAACTTACAGTACATTTCTACCGTCCATCTAGATAAACTGATCACAGTGTAGTAGACTCAGTGAACGATTCTCTGCTATTTTATTAGAACTGCCTCTACACTGCAAAAATGGTGTTTAGATTTTAAACATGTTTAGGTCTAAACACGTTTAAAACCTAAACATATAGGTCAGTTAGGTGTCTCATCAACTACACATTTAGGAAATGAACACTTTTATTCTAACTACATAAACATTTACGCTAAACATGTTTAGATGTTTAGAGTTGAGACAGTTGAATAATAGGTGTTTAGATTTAAACATCAATATGTTTAGATACTTGGATGTTGAATCCACACCAGGTAGCAGCACTACCTTTGACTGGACAATCTGCACACAGTTATAATCAATTGTTGTGACAAATGTCCCCAAATCCCAGGTTTATCATGGTTTCATTTCATAGAATGTCATGTGAATAGAAAGGGCAATAGAAAATTGACTAGATTCACCTCATGCCACCATCATTACCATAAAATAATCAATAAACTCCATGGCTGACACCTATTTGATGTTATTCTGTAATAGATAAGGCAATGTCCTTCCTGCCAAGCTGTTGTACTTTCTCAAGTCTCTCATTCTGATGCAGTGTGTAATATATGTACACATATATAGCTGTGGCTGACATCTTTGGAGACTTTGACAAGTAAATACCTGCTGATGCCCCCCCCCCAGTAAATGAGAAAACAAACAAAATATATCTCTGTTTTTTAATGCATACATGTCTGCAAACCTTAACTCTCCATCAAATCATTTAAACATTTAAACACAAAAATTCATAAACACCTAAACACAAAAATTCATATATCTAAACTCAAAGTTTTAACCTAAACACCTACATTTCTAAACACTTGAGCTAAGCACATTGTTTGGCTAAACATGTTTAGGAAATTAATGTGATTTCAAAAACGTTGCAAGAATATGTTTAGAATTGTGTTTAGGATCTAAACACCATTTTTGCAGTGTAAGGGTACATATTCCAAGTTCCACTTCTTAGCGTTTACTACTAGCTGAATCCCCTGCATGTGTGCCTTTTAAATACACTAAAGCTTGCTACCATATGCTGATTGTGTGTACTAGCTACAAAATCTGATACTGAGCAGATATAATGAACATTCCTAGTAAAAACACTATAATTATAGTGGCATCCATTTGCATTGTTGTTCACATATGCCATGGGGGCCTTGGTCAGGTTTGATTCTATCCAATCCATTCAATGGAAAATATCTATCACTCACTGAATTATACATAAAAACAATGACATTCAGATACCTCAACTCAATTTGGCATGCATTGTAAAATTTGTGATTATTTTTTAGGAATAATGAGGTATTCGAGGCAATTATCCCAGAGGTTCTTTTTTTCCTTTTTTATAAATTCTACCACAAAAGCTCCAACAAGCGCACACTATTTCAAGACTCAGATGCCTATGAGTGTTTAGGTATTAATAGACTTTTATTATCAAGTCTACCAGCCTTACCTCACAATAGCCACGACACCTGGTGTGAGATCCTGCAACCCCCTCCCCACTCACATGCTGCGTTAGGGATACATCCACAATCCAGCCAAATGCTTAACAGAGGCATAGGATGCACTTTTGTATGGAGGGCAGGGGTCTCTCTTGTGGCCCACTATACTTTTGTATAGACTTATATGGGGGGGGGGGTACCATTATTAGGTAGCTCCCACTTCTTTTCCTAGGCCCCTGCTTAAGTGCTAAAATGGGGGGGGGGGTGCACTGATTCGGTTATTTGCTATCAAATCGAATAATTATGGTGAACCATTGGAGGACTATTGAGATGAGTAAGACCTGTTATCTCACCTGTGGATTCTCTGATTGCGATTGACAATGCAGTCAATAGCTTTGAAGATTTGCTGTGAGAAGTTGTTGATGTTCTTAGCTTCCTTGATGTCATGTGGCGCTGCCGCTCTCGACATCCGGCGCCATCGTTCCTGCACTTCCTGCCTCGGCATGGTGAATTTTTCTTTCTTTCTCTTCAAAATACTGGCTTTTAAAATCTAATTGTTCTTGCCTTCGTGGAAATTGAAGAAGAACAACAGTTCCTTTTGATGGAATACTTGTCTGAACTTTTTATTTATCTAGGGATTTAGATGTCCAATCCTGTGTTATTATTTCCAAGATGCTGTTTATATAATTTGCACCCAATGAGCGACTCTGGTGATACTTGTTATAGTGGGCTATAGTTGAAGTCAATAGTGCTTGTTATCCTATAACTGCTAATATATAACAGTTTAGCAGTAATGGGAATCTGGTAAAATCAATATCTTCAGAAATCCTATACTTTCACCCACTTGAAATCCTTTATTTGTATTACTCTCAGTGGGAACAGATGATTCTTTAATCCATTTCACGTGGAGTATCCTATATTTTTTATCCCTCTCACTGGTAGTATCCACTGCGTTTATCCCTCTAACTGTCCTTCGCTTTCATTCTCCTCATCTGTAGTATCCTCTGTCTGAAATCAGCTCACCAGCAGTGTCCTATATGATTTCATCCCTCTCCTATAGTATAAGCTACAGTATGCAGCAAGTGTGCAGTATGGCGAGTTCGCCGGAAGTGAGCACTTTACCTATACACCAGGAACAAGTATACCCCATGTAGAGCAGGTTATACCAATTTACAGTTAATGTATGCCATTCACACAGGTATACCTGGAGTGCTCATGTATAAATCTAATTCCAATTGTGTATGCCCATCCAGTGTTGGTAGCCATGGCAACCTTGGTTATATTCATTACCGATAACCTATTAGGGTCAGCAGGTGTTGAAGTCTCTTTGTATGACAAAGGGGAGACAGGTGTGGATACAGCAGTCATGCAGGTTTGGTATGTCCAGCCTGCTCACAATGTTCAAGAGCAGCCGTATCAAAGGCGTGATGCTATGGTGGATGTATAATTATGTTCCATTGAAATTTTGCTTGTGAGTTTGACCAGAATTGCTAATCAACTTTCTTATCAATAGTAGCTCTGTGATTATGTTACTCTTTTAAAGTACAATCCATGTTTTCCTGAGCGCGACTGCCTTGTACTATCAATAAATGAAAATGAATATTGTGCTTGCAGTGTTTTCCTACTCTTAGATGTGGTTATAATCATTCCTTTGTTATACTTAGTTTTATCAGACAAAGGAACCACGCAGAAGAAAAATCTGCTTTTTAAAGAGGAGTGGCGATCAGATGTGATAATTCCAAGTTAGCAGAGCATTGCTATAATTGTATTCCCCCAGTCGGTTGGCGAAGCTGTGAGGGCAATCCCTGGCGTAACTAGCCTCTAGTATTATTAAGAAAGATCCTTTCCTGAGCTATCTGAGTGTGACACAGAGGGGTCAACATCCAGCGTCTTTCTCAGTTCCCTGTAGAGGGCACTTATATTCCAATTATATGGACGTAATTTACCGATTCCAGCGCCACAAGGGTCGTGGTGAAAGACTAACTGACCAGTACCAAGTAGGCCTACAACCGGAATGGATCTATATTAACCTGCTGGAACCAGCAAAGTCTTATTTAAGCGGGTATTCCATTGCGTCGGTTGGCCATCGTTCGGCCGAAATTTTTTCTCATCTGATCACTCTTAAAAAATTAAAAGTGATCGGATTAGTGAGATTTTTATAATCCGATGAAAAAACAATTGGCTGATGGAATTGCGTCGGTCAGATTACGCAATTTCCGGCTGACCGAAGCAATGGAATACCCGCTTTAAGGGACGAGATGGCATCCTGCTGAGGTTATCCCAAGGAGAATTCAAGCCGCCAGTTAATAAGATACGGTGGGAAGTGTGTTCACACCCTTGTTTGACATGTGCTCACTAAGTCCAATCTCATATGGCAGGTGCAAGAGCTCTTAGTGCCACTACCGTGATATGAGCAGGTATTAATGAGCTTTGAATATTCATGAGATTTCACTTATCTAACACCTGATTGGTTAGGATGCTAGTTACACCGATATGACTCAGACTTTATTGTCTGCAGTTTCAACCTTTGTACTCGGTAGTTGGCTGTACTCTGGTTCCTTTGTAAGCTGGCACTCTGGTGTTCAGCGCAATATCTGGTCAGGTAGCCACAATGCCAGAAACACAATTCCCTAGAAATCGTTTAGCGTAGAATCACTCCCGTTGATGAAAAAATAAGTTAATCAAAAGTAACAATGTGTTAATCAGCGATACTGTGGGCTCCACTGTTAGCGTCCAGCCGGTATGAAAAATGCTGTGAGATCTCTACTGTCATTAGTGGAGCCCGCTAAATCTATCATTCCTATGTCTTTTGGCTGCTGCAATAAGAGGAGTAATCACTAGGACGCCGTAATACACCATGAAATACCCCTATATATAAGGCGCACTGCCAACTTGTGATAAAGCTGTAAGGCGCACCTAGGGTTTAACTGTGAGTACTAGAAAAAAAGTGGTCCATCCTCGCGTATAAGCCACGGCAGTAGCAGTAGCAGTAGCAGTAGCAGTGGCAGTAGCAGTAGCAGTAGCAGTAGCAGTAGCAGTAGCAGCAGCAGCAGTAGCAGTAGCAGTAGCAGCAGCAGCAGCAGCAGCAGCAGCAGCAGCAGCAGCAGCAGCAGCAGCAGCAGCAGCAGCAGCAGCAGCAGCAGCAGCAGCAGTAGCAGTAGCAGTAGCAGTAGCAGTAGCAGTAGTAGTAGTAGTAGTAGTAGTAGTAGTAGTAGTAGTAGTAGTAGTAGTAGTAGTAGTAGTAGTAGTAGTAGTAGTAGTAGTAGTAGTAGTAGTAGCGAAAAAGGGATTTGACACAGGCACCCTCTCTTTATAATCACAATGTCAATGGCACGTGATTGTTGGAATGCGTTTAGCTCTGCATTTGCTCCTCATATGCCATTTAGTTTTAAAGCTCGTAGTGGGAGCTCTGTTCCAGAATACTCAAGTCACAATGCTAAACTGTGCTGTGTGTAAAACGTCCAGCAGTGATCGTTGCCATTGCTCTAGAATAATACCACGATTTCTATCCTTATTTGAGTAATATCCCTCTTTGAATGGAAACAGCCAAGCCCATGTAGTAGTCAGGGTGAGTGTCGAACAGGACTGCACAGTGTCAAGCCTACACTGGATACTGCACTAATGACCAGATGGGAGTCCCACCATGGGGGGTTACCGAGGACAATGGCCAGATTGTTATGTAGACCACATCAGACTTAAAGGCTATCATGGATTATTAATTACTTTCTGTGAACGGTTACACAACTACAATTGTCAGTTTATAACTTTAATCAAATTCTGTACACATCGATTTTCATCAAATTGGGCAGGTTCTGTGAATTTTCATGAACATGTATATCCAGCCTGACTAAAATAACCTTTAGCGAAAATAAAATGTACCCTGATATTGGATTACCTTGAATCCCCCGCCCTTATGTCCATTGCATCCTCTAACATAGGGCCAAGGTGACAACTGATCAATTAATACCCAATTATCTCCTGTTTCAGTGTGCTAGCCAAGTCCCTAATTGGCTTAATAAATCGATTGACCAATGTACATTCCATCCGGCCCTAACAAACTATAGACAAATCTGGCCATTCTATTCTGAAACTGCAGATTCAGGCTTCCCAGGAATAGGGGAATGTCATGTATATCGCGGAGGTAGGTTTTGTAGTCTTGTGTTCAAACTTGCGGGTTTCCATACCCAACAGCAATTGCATATGGGCATATGACATAAAACGAGTGACACATCCTTAGTGCATAGGTGTGTAAATGTCCCCCAAAGCCTACAATTACCTGATTACTCATCTCATATTCCAGATGTATGAGCGATGCCTAAAACTTGGCCATTAACTAGCTCATGCCCTTAGCTATGCGTGCAAGTTGGCCGTCTAGCTCATGTCCAAGGCAAGATGTCTGAACGTTGTCTAAACTAATTGGTCTCGTATGCTTGGAAGTGGCCTTTAAACTAATCGACACTCAATAACCCTATATTCCATCAATGTAGGTTTAACAGTTTAATCTATCCCATGTCCTGGCAGTGCGGGCGTGACTTAAAAATAACTGACACTTACCTATCCCATGTCCTGGCAGTGTGGGTGTGGATAAAAGATAACCAACACTTACCTATCCCATGTCCTGGCAGTGTGGGCAGAGCCTTCTGAGTTGAAACTTTCAGTCTTTATACTGGAGAACATCTCCCTCCACGCACTCTGTCTGTTACGGCCTGACGAGGCACCCACCTCTGCCAACCGACTGGAAAGAAGAAACATTGAGATTTAAAGATACTTGTTCTCAGGTCCATAGTTACTCCCTATTCAGAATAATGGTCAAAGCTATTAGCAGTTGATAATCATGCCATATAGATTGATGGGGAACAAGGAATATACTTAGACATCAGATTATTATTTTACGAGGGGAGAGGTTTTCCATCTCATATTCTCGTGTCATGTTAGCTCCAAACACAGACCAAAGCTATCTCTTTGATTCATGACTACAACAGGGTGTAGTGCATTATGTCGTTTTGTCCTACAAGCGCATAACATTTCTTATCGCAAACTTACTGTTTGGTGGACCTTGACAGCGTGACATCTTTGCCTGGAGTCAACAATTTCGCTGTAAACAAAATTATAAAACAAGGTGTATGATGAAACATAAAATAAATCTATACTCAAAGCACAGATTAAAATGCAAATTCAATTTGTATTATTTAGATCATATTCTTAGAACGTGTTTGTCCTCTACCATCATGATATACCTTAAAAGATTTATCTATTATTACACCTTTTTAATATTTTGTTTCTTTGTTTAATACTCATTGATAATGTCAGTTTTCTTTCTTTCATCCATTTTCCCCTCAGAAATCAAAGATTAACATCAACAGCTGCTGACCTTCAGCGCCCAGGGTGAGGTCGTCATCGTCGGCCTTGACCCCATGACCTGCGCCTGTGGGGTCATGGTGGGTCACTTCCATGGTAACACCTGACCCACTAGCCGCTGCGTCCTGCTGCTCCATGTCCTCCACCCTATAGCAACAGGAGGAAAAACACAGGAGTTAAAGACCATAATCACTATCGTCACTAGGGAAATAGGGTCTATAGACCAATGTGATAGGGAAACAAAGCTTATTATGGGCCATTGTAATAAGGGAGACAGGGGGCATCTATACATATGCGATAGGGGAAACAATGTCTATATAAACCACTGAAAACCTATGACTGCAGAAACTAATCAGTAGTGATCACTTTAGGGTGCTCAATTTGATGCAGACCAGGGAGAGAACCCCTTTCATCATATGTGATTAGTTCAGGTCATCAATATGATTACTTCAGGTCATCAATACTGATTAGTTTTTCACATGCTGAGATAATAATGACCTGGATAAGCAATTTGATTGAAGTACAATGTTGCTCAAAATAAGAAATAAAAGAATAGTTTTGGAATTCCCCCGACCCCACCCCATCAACCTAACCCCCATTCGTTTATTAGAGTAGGTCTTCTCCTTGAAGATATGGGATTCATAGTTATATAAGTTTGAGCAGTCGATGCCTATCTTCATACTTCTTGATAGGACCATTGACAAAGAATAGGTGTTTATGCTCTGAATATGCCTATTTTCCTTTCATTCTCATTTTGCAACATGTCCCCTTTTCAACACAACTTTACATAACTTCCTCACTTTAAACATGCATGTTGATACATTTATTGCAATTATTTATATCAATTTTACCACAACAATGATCTGGATTGTATGAGACATGTCACATCAGCATAAAGTAGGGCCCCCTGGTGGGAGAAATGGTATGATCAAAATGATTACTTTCTTTCATCAATGAGGAATGATGACCTAAAGTCATCTGCATTGATTACTTTTCAACAAGCCTAGGTTTTCTGTGTCAAAGGGGAAATAATGCCTACAAAACAATGTTATAGATGAAACAAGGATGCAGACTAATGACATGAGCTAGAGTAAAAAATATAAATATGCCACTGGGATCGGGAAACAATGCTAATATAGGAAGATGTACATGTATGTCGAAATATAAGAGCAACAGTGTGTTTTAGGTAATAGACCAATAAGACTTAACCCTTTTTACAAGAGCTAATTCCTGTTTTAAAGTAAATGATGACTTTTGCAACCACAGAGTTGTCTGCAATACAGTCCGCTGGAACTGTACATTTTCTGCTCTAAAACTTCAATGTATTGCATTGGAGAGATGATTAAATGATTCTCCTTTTTTTTTTGCATTATGCATCATTGACCCCATTATTGTACAAATAATGGAAAATAAAATCCTTTTCAAACTCAACTCAAGATTAGTTTCAATTTAATACCAGATGATCATATTATGTCCACCAGTTTGACAAATAAAGTCTATAAAAGTTGTTGTTATGCTTACACTGTGATTGCTGTACTATAAGGAGCGCTCCTGCCATCGCTAGGTACTCCATATCTCCTTAACAAGCTGCTCAGTGAGCTTCTCCTAGGGTACCTCTGCTGTAGCTCAGGGTCTGGGGGCCTCAGGACCCTCACCACCTGCTTCCCCAGGCCTGTCACTGCTAACACTAAACCTATCATGTTAACAGAATCTGCTAATACTAGATACCTGGGTGTCTTTCTTCTTTCTTATTTAAGCTCTGGTTGGGTAGATTTATGTTCATAATTACTAGATCCAGGTATCCATAATGTTGTATGAAAGAATTGAACATATTCCATTGAGCTGGATTTTCCCTTTTGTATTGGCAAGATCAAGACCATGTCAGAGGTACGATGCCAGTTCCTACATACTGGTTCAAAGTCCATATTTTGTGATTGTAGAGCTTCTCATATGCCAAATAGCATTTTCCTGCCTGTGGTACAGAGAAACCCATAAATTAATGCACATTTCGGTTGATTGTACACCACATAACCTGAAGGCCGTTTCACCGCGTTTAATGTAATAAACGTGGACGTCAGTATATTAAATACGGACGTCCGTGTTTCAAATTTATGGCAATATTTGAATATATTTTTGCCCCCACCCCCTCCGTATTTGCAATATGAAGCATATTTCAAATGCGGAGAGGGGTAGGGGCAGTAGGTGTTCAGATATAGGAAAAGGGGGGGCCAGGGGGGCCTGGGCCCCCCCAATCATGAAGGAGGTGGGGCCTGAGTATGTCTGGGCCCCCCCAATATTTTCCAAGAACTCATAAACACAATGGAAAAGAAGCTAAAACTTTACATCTCAAATTAGATTATTATGGTGATGTCATAGGGAAAATGGGGGTCTGAGCCTAAAGTCAGATCCAAAATTTACCAAAAGTTACTTTTCTATATGAATTCTATATACACATTATATAGACGCCATCACGCATCAGCCGACAATTCAAGGTGGTCGCGACGGTGCCCTTGCCGGGCCCCCCAATGAAGATTTGCTTCCTACGCCTCTGTTTAATATACGGACGTCTGCGTTTATAACATTAAACGTGGTGAAATGGCCTGCAGGTTGTCCATTTGGTAGGCTTCACACAATCTTGGAATACAATATACTGCGTAGTATGCAACATTAATTGTCAACTGCAATGTTGTGTGTAAACAATGTATATTGCAGAGCCGCTCTTAGGTATTAATATCACTACCAGCGAAAACTAGGGTGCGTGTTTGGAGTAAGTCCAACCAAATCTACCCATGGAACTCCACACTAAGATTTACCAACCTAAAAGGTAAAATGAAAATAATTATCCTCAGCTGGCAATGCCAATGAAATTCTTGTCATTTGGCCCATGGTAACTCTAAAAGAATGCATTGTATAGGTGCGTGCTAGTAGCCTAGCCGATGGAGTTCCTAAGAGGTAAAATGAAAATAATTTATCCTCAGCTGGCAATGCCAAGAAATTCTTGTCATTTGGCCAATGGTAACTCTAAAAGAATGCATTATATAGGTGCGTGTTAGTAGCCTGGCCGATGGAATTTCTAAAAGGCCCACATGTGGGGGAATCCACTGGTGCCAATTATATATATATATACCCTCTGTGGACTTTCATTGCCAGAAGAAAAAAAACTTTCCACCAGTGATTAACAATAGGCAACATCAGAGATGGAGAACACTACATTTCGGTTGTATCTAATCTCCGATGTGGTACTTCAGTGGATGCATTCCTTGTGTCAATAATGACTGTACATTAATTGAAAATGGGTAAAGATGGTATGATTGTATCCAAATTGTATCCAAATTGATCTCTGTTAAGTGACGAAAAACTGGTATCCATGCACAATATTCATACTGATGTTCCAAACGATGTTTCAAATGCTAAATTGCTCCTTGGTGTTGAAAAAGGGACCTCCGTATATATGCTCTGTGCATTGAAATATATCATGCTGGATGTTTTCGTGCTATGGTTTGGGATATCTTTACAGTTGACCGTTTGGCTTTCCATTAGAGAATCTAGCAGGTGCAATACTCTACATGATAATGTTATTATATATTGATCAATGCATGATCTCTTACTGTGAGCTGCCATTTTGTTTTACTATATGGTAGCGTTTGGATAGACCTGCCAACCGGTCCCTAGGCATATGATGTTAGGGACCGGCTGCTCTGTATTATGAGACCTTTCAGCTACTGGTGCTGGATCCTGCCCATGCACAATTCGGCCTAGGTTAATAAATTTCAACTTTTTCTATCTTAAAATAATTGTAGGATCCCCAAACTTTCAGCAAGGCTAAAGGAGGGTTGGGTGTATGTATATCTATTTTTTTAGAAGGATTGATTAAGGATTGAATGCATGAGAGGTGCGCGGAAGATCCTCCCGCAGGGTTCCCTGAGCGGCAGACGGTGTGGAAATCCCCACACTACGTTTGGAAGGCGAAGTCATGAGTTCGAACCACTTATTTCATGACTCAACAGCCTAGGGGGCAAAAGCACCGTTCAAAGTTGAATTAACATTGGCAACAGGCTGTCAAATGATGATCAATCAGTCGTCAGTATTAAAATTACTAATATCTTTTCTTTCATAATGGGGGTATACTGAGGTGTAACTCAGTGGACAGATATAATCGAATCAATTTCGCAATGTGTTGATCGACATTGTTGTAACTTATGGCAAGTGAGAAAAAATAACAGAATAATTGTCTTTTAAGCAGGCATAGCGCCATTTTCCTTAGAGTTAAACATTATAATAGGTTCAGTCAAAATTATATGCCTCCTGCCACCTCCATATCATAGTTTTAATAGCGTTGGTAAAGACAAATCATCAAGAGTTCAAAGAAACTACACTAAACAGCTGGGTGTACTTTTTAGGCAACTAACAAGGGCACCAGCTACAATGTAGTTCCTTTCTTACCCGTTGACATATTACCTCCATGGCGCTACAGTCATAGTGCTATACCCCTATAATATAATATGTATATAATTCTGATCTCAGTGTAAGTGAGTTCGTTCTGAGCCATAATAAGTCTGGGGGTTATTTCAAAACACCATGATGTCCTACTCGGTTTTGCCTCTTAAATTGAGCCATGTTAGTGCAATCTTTAGGACAGATAGCAATCTTGGCATCTTAAAAACAACCCTACAGTTGCAGTGATAAAACAGCAAGCTACTGTCACAGCTGCGGGTTGTACTAGCATTCAGCTACTGCAGGGACTGAGGTACCCTGTAAAAATAACTGTTGAATCTACCAGGGATCCTTGTAAAACTGAACAGTGGACCACTATTATTAAATAGTATTGAACTAGTGTAGATTTTTTTAAAGAAGCCACATGTGGCAGTACGTTGGTACACAAATGTACAAAGAATCTCTGTGAAAATAATGACCGAGCTCTGGCCACATTGGGATGAAGATTGCGCTGTTATTTCGACATCTTTTTACAGTGTAATAGAGAGTACCATTGACCTCAACCGTATAGAGAGTACTTGCAAAAGTGTACCAACTGCTTCTTCACTCAATAGAGCTATTGTAGCAAATCTGTAGCTTTTCCCTACCACAGCTGCCTAACTGTTTGTTACTGGGTGTGCTGTTAACTTTTATCGAAATAACCTCCTGGTCACTCGAACACAACTTATTCCCCTTCACTAGTCAGAGGTGTGAGTATAGTTATGAAGAAAGGATTAGGGATTCTAATACTCCTAGGGCCTATAGAGGTCATGAAACCACTACCATATGCTTTATTGATATATGAGGTGAAAATCGTTCTTATTTAAAACAATGTCACATACAGATGTCACAGAGTGTTAATTCTCTCAATTCTTCTTAAATCAATTTGGTCAAATCAGCTATCAGGTCAGCATTTTCAGAGTGAGTGTGTAGTAAATAAAAACAAATTTATGTTGCATTTACAATGTATTTAACATAGAATGATCTGCCTCAAACTACATTCAAATATATATGTGTATTCCACAGTTCAAACTGTACTTGTCTGGTATCTACATTGGTATCTACATTGATATTGGCCTAGTAACAATGGTGGACCAGCTCCCAGGTAGCACACAAAAATTTGCCGACGTTGGCCCGATGCATCGGACCAACGGTGGCTGCCCATCGGGCCTACGTAGGCCCGACCAGTGGCATTTGCCAACCAAATTCCAACATTGGCCCAATGTTGGCAGGACATTGGCAAATGGTCGGCCCTTGGCCGACCATTTGCCGATGTTGATGTTTGCCGACCAAAAGCCAACGTTGGGCCTATGTTGGCATTTGGTTGGCACCGTCGGGCCTGCGTAGGCAGGATGGGCAGCCTATTTAATGCCGATGGTTGGGCCAACGTCGGCCCAACGTTATGCCAATGTCTCTGTGCTACCTGGGAGGCTGCCATCTGGTGTTAATATACATACATGCCCTGTACATGCTTGTATAGATCTGCGACCTCAATTTATTAAAAGCACTATTAATCGTAGTAGTGGTACTAGGAGCATTGTAGTCTAAACAAGGCCTAATATATGCCATGCAGTTGAATGATATTTTACTGTGTCAGGAGTGATAGTGTGGAAGCAGTTTTGTATGAGAATGTAAATAAAAGGCCTAAACATGTATAAATAACAAACTCTATGGCATGTCTTATATTCAATGTTGGGTGTGTTGATTCGATCAGACACTTTTCATATAGATATAACCTTTCCATCACACAGTCTGTTACAGCTTCGTGCTGCTGATAGGTTATACTGCCTGAGTGTTAAATAATCTTATACAAAAAACACCATTCTAAATCTTTAGATCGATTTCATTAAACATTGAATCTGGGATAAAAATATATAAACTTTATCCTCTATCCCTTCCTATGAAACAATTCAATTATTTATTCTTTACCAAAATTCCCAAAATGAGATATAAGTGAAAATGTCAGAACGAAGATTGGGACTGGCTAGGGATCGAGGGGCTTTGACGTCGTGACGCACTACCGGACTAGACGTTATTCTATAAATGGAACACTTTTGTCAGGAGCCGAGGTGGGAAGGAGTCCTTATATATATAAATGATTATGGTTACGTCTTTAATTTATGACCATATAGCAAAATGAAAGTGGCAATGGCACAGCGGGGCCAGAGGATTAATTCTTCTCATTTTTGCATCATAAGTCACGACTGCCGTGGATTGTCATGTATGAGAATGATAGCGTTGGACTCCGGCTCACCGCTGTTAAAATCAGATGCCATCATAACCTGGCATGCGATACTTCTATAATGGAGTTAGGATAGTTGCTTCAGAAATATAAATAGGAAGATCGTCCCCAATGCCTTTTACGCCATAATGATTAAAATCAACATTCGTAATAATAGATTTATCAATAGGTTTAATCCACAGATAACTCTTTACCGATATTTATGCCTTCAGTGTTGTGCTGGTGATGAGTTCCGAGATTCCAAAGGTACCCGATTGGATATCCAACATAGCCAATACAGAATGATAAAATGCCTTCCATGGCCACTTTTATTATTATATATATATATGCACGTTTCATATTCGCAATATTGATATTGTTCACTAATGCACTTAAGTATAAATGATTTTAACATGGGAATCAATATAATTTTACAGTCTAGATAATGTTATTAGTAACATGATACTAAGATGAATTGATGTAGATCACACTCAGACAAAGTTCAATCGATGTCCATGGCTAGGGGAAATAAACGGCAAATACAGCTAACTGTATATTATACCTTTAACACGTGTATGCATGTAATTGTCAGTGGTAGCCAATATAACAAGGGTTCCCCACCTCGCTCCCGCAGTGTCCTACTTATGAACAGAGGGGTTGGGTGACCCTTAAAGGTTCAGGTTAGAGGTCAAGGGGTCATTGACACAGGTTCCCACGTTGTAAATTCCTGTTATACTAGGTGCACCATTCAATGTAGAACCGTAGTGGAATACATGGACCAGCAGGCCATCCATAAATGACGTCACGCAAAATTTGACCATTTTGCCCCCCCCTACCCCCTTTTCATGTTTTTTGTTGTTGCCAAATTCGCAATGCTGGAGGTATATGGAAAATAAATTCTGTCACGTCGAGCCTGATCCCCCCTCCCCCCTCCAGCGTGACGTCATTTGTGGATGGCCCCCAGTTGGGCTGTTGGTCATGGGGCCAATTTTTGATGAAAAGTGAACAAAGGCCACTGTATACTGCATTATTGTGTGCCAATGGCAACCTTAATGAAAGTTAAATCTAGATTTTCGATCCAGTTCAGTCTTCATCTATAGTAATTTGTTCCTTGAATCATTTTTTCAAACAATGCTAAAGTAACATGGGTACCATGTATTCGTTTAGACATCCTGCATTCAATATCCTAAAACATATTAATATGATAATGTTGATGTAAAATATTCAGCATATATAGCCAGTATGGAGTCAATTAATGGGCCATGTTTGTGCTACCCAAGATAAAGAAGTTTTTTTTGTTGTTATTTATTTTAACAAAAAGGATTGAACTCGTCCTCATTATCAGCGCATCATGCTCCATTATCTATAACTAGTTGTCACATTCCATTTGCTGTAATCTCACATAATCTCAGAATGTCAGCCATACAGCAAAATAAGATAAGGGCTCCTTGATCTCTGCTCAGAAGCTCTATAACATTGTAAAGATATGTAATATGCTTTATGGGGCACATAATGCCTCTGGATCGTGTTTCAATAGTTTCCACGACAGGATGGCCTCAAATCGTAGTGGGATGTATAAGAAATGACTCCATACCAGTGACTACATAGTGAGCTACAGTACAGGCCTCAAAATAGCAGCTGCTATTTATTCAAATACTGACTCAATTCCCACCACTATGAAGTCATAGCACCCAGTCGTAGGGGCCACTATTTACTACATAGTGACCAGTCATACCAGCTTCATGGTCTAGTATGCACTCCTTTGTTCAAATGAGCATAGGACTGCAGTAAGGGATGAGTCATATATTGCCAGGTGGGGGAGAGGTTGTTAAATATAGGGGAGTCATTTTGAAAAAGACTCCCTTGGGCAATTCAAATACCCATCGTGTCATTCCACATGTGTTTCTTTTTTTTGTCTTTTTTTTGAGTGGGGGGGGGGTCATTCTGCAAAATCAGTTTTCAGGGAGGTCGCAATCATTTTTGTCAGAAAAAAATTTGCCCATCCGCCAAAATCCATCAAGCCCCCCTCCCCCACATGGCAATAAATGACTTGTCCCTACCTATATAAAGGTGATCTCACCTGGTTATACAGTCACACACATGGTCAATTCTCATGAAAATGGACCATAGTTTTGAAAAAGGTCAATGGTCATGATTCTGCATACTGCTTATTTTTTTTCTAGGAGCCCATATATATAATGCACAACACAATTAATTAGAATAATCTTGTCAAAGCAATGCATAGGCTAGATCAAAAATGCATTGATGTTTATGATCCCATAATCTCTCAGAGGATGATTGAAGCCAGGGATGCTAAATATAGGAATGCTCCTTGACCTCTGTGAGTGGCCTGGGGTCAAGACGTTTTAGATCATTAGTATATATATATAGAGAGAATACTTATATGATTACAAAGCAAAGAGCACAGATTGGCTTCATTTGAGCAAAGGAGTGCAGAGGGCAGCAGCTAATTACTAATTACCCACTAATTATTCACATAGGGGCTATCATACAAGCACCCCTTATTGAGTCACTGCTGTGGTGGCTATATAGTCAGTATGCAGTATGATCACCCAGTAATATAGCCAGTTATTTGGTCACTATGGCCAAAATCCTAAGATCAGCTGGTAAGATTTGGCCCATCTCCAGTCATAGCTGGTTGAACCTGTTGTGGAATCTATTGAAACAAGGTCCTGTGTTACAATTCATAATGACGACATGCTGGACTATGGCAGAGTGTTTTAGCAGGCATCAACCAAATAGGGTCCATTAAAGCACCAATCTCTTCTTCAGAGCCTGCCTAGGGATAAGAGATCTGACGACTTATGAGAGAATCGATTTAAAATCTGAACTAAATCATAGCTCTGTCTGTCAGTTTTTCTTTGTTTTCCTTTTTGAATTATTGAAACATCAGTTTGGATATATTTTCATCAATCCACTCAAATGCCCATCCAACACCGAGCAGCCCATTTGCTCACCTCAATTCACCTCAGTACCAATGAGACTGATTGGGTATATATCGATCTGGTGAATTTCTTTTCATATTCTGGCAAGATATCTTTCCATTTCTAATCTGATAACCAATGTTTTTCCTAAGGCATTGTGTTATTGCACATGTAATAAAAGCCCCAAACCAACCATCAATGGGCTACAACTGACCCTTTATGGAATTTGCCCTTAATCTTTGGAGAAGACGGTGAGTGCTGATTAAATATTTACTTGATGTGAGCAGATATTTGTTAAACACCAGCAGACATTGCAGTAAAGCGGGTCTGACCTACCTATGTCGTCTATGTCTAACTTAGAAGTATGGTGTGCACTAACAACGTTAACTCTGCAGCAAGCTATTAATGGCACTGTTTTTCTTCTTTGTCCATTCCACTTAGTCTGGACTTGCTTTCATTTTGACGGCTAGAATGCCTCAACATATTTTTCAGCTTGAGGGATGTAAGAAGAATCCAACAGATGAATATCTAAACATATAATATGAAAGTTATTGATTGTGACTCTTGGACGATCAGCGTCTCAACGCCCGTCTCAAAGATACAATGGGTGTGGTAAGGTGATATAATGTTCACCTTCCCCCATTTTTGACAGACACCGAAAATGATCAAGCTCAGGAAAGGGTAAGAAAAATGGCCACTTTAAATTTGCTTCCCATGGTCTTGTATTCTGGACCCGAATGAACATAACTCAATAAGTGATGCGGCTCTCTTTGAGAGTCTGACCATGATGTATGCGGCAACCAGTCCTGTACTGACATATTGTGGTTTAAAGCGTAACAAAAGACTATATCTAAGCCAGGACCTCCTGGTCTGCGACTAGAGTGAAGTGAAACAAAGTCCACTCCCGAGGGGTACTTGTGTCATTAGCCAATAAATGACATCGGATTAGCTATCAGGACATGATCCAGAATACCATTTATCTGTTCCATTGTGCATTCTCTATGTGGCCATCGATTTAATCCAATTATATTTAGACTTCATATTATAGGCTTTTTGTCTGTCATAGAGCAATAGTTGATATTTACATACATATATATCGTCTTGCCTATTTCTTATGGATGTATCATAGGCTGAACAAACTCCTCAGTAAAGCTCTTAATTCCTACTGCACTGGCAAAATAGTATTCGCTAGTGAAACCTAATTTTGACCGGCGCAGAGAAGAAAAATGTGGTAAGAAAGCTATTATTAAATCAAACATGGTTACCCACCAAATATCCTAAATCAATATTATTGGATATATGCTACACATAGGCACTTAATATACGTCCTGCTATTTCACCTGGTACATTTGTCAACTTAGTAGGAGATGGTTGACTCTTTGGCAGTTACCCCTCACACTATTCTGCTATGCATGGTCTGGAACACAGTAATGAGGCTACGGTTCAGATGACACCCATAATACTCCAAGACTGTAGCACTATAGGCCTACTATAACCACTAAAACGCCCAGAAGGGTTTCAATTAAATGAGTGATAATAAAGGTAATTTTGTCTAATGGATATACCTATTACTTATACTATCTACCACTCACCTTCAGATTTCCACAGGTCCCATGGTAGTGTTACAGGTATAGGAGGTCAGCTTATAGTTTCCCTATATTTAAGTGTGTACACTATCTCTCCAGTGTGCACTCAGTGTCTGTTATAGTCCTTATACTGCATAACCCAGGTCAGACATGATGCACCACACAACTTATAATACCTATATCTATACACTCTATGCTACATATGCCATCCACCAGGGGGCTCATATAGAGGTGACCACAGTGAGGGGCAGACATGGCATTATCACCGTGTTTAAACAGGAGACACTAGGGCTTGAAACTCCAGGGCAGTGCCCAAAGTCCACAAATATTGGTGTTCATGAACCGATTTATATCATAGTGCTCAAATCACCTGATTTATCAGATCACGTCTCTGGGCTACTTCTTTGCAGGAAAGGTTATACATCCACAGAATGGTGTGTTACATTTCCTGTAACCAATTCAATCAACCATTAGAAAATGGTCATCTAATGTGTCCATGTACATTTTTGTAGTACATTCCCTGTTTGAGAGGTTTGAAAACACTGGCACATAATAATCCATGCCATCTTGCCCAGTCGACAGATCCTCTGGGAGAAATCCTAATCTAAAATGAGTCAGTACTTGCATCTTAAATCCATGTAATATGTCATTTCCAATTTGTCCTGTATGCAGAAACAGACTATATCCTCTTTTGAAAATAACTGCCGCCCTTTAGAAAAGCCACACAAATAAACTAGCCATTAATGGCTAATTCCATACAGTTGTGAATTAACAGTCCCTGCTGGCCCTTATACTGCTGTTGGCATTATAGCTCTCTGGAACACTGAACAGCGATGTATGTATACTAGACCACTCCACAGCATAGCACGACACCACGCTGCTTCAACCAGCATAGTTTTATTTTTGAACTTATTTATAGAAATATCTCATGATCGTGAAACCATATCTCAATAGATACCATTATGTATTCCAGCAATGTAATGCTGCTTGGAATCTACTTGTAATAATTTGGCATCGGGGAAGGTGCTTAGCACAGTTGTATGTGATGGTGGTTATGTTTGTGGAAGTTAAATTTGGTGGGTATATAGAAGAGAACTGTAAACATTTGATTGTGTCAATAAAGGCTTTGTTCGGGGTCAGGAATAAGAGTTAGGCGTAAGGGAAACGTGTATGGGATAACATCCAAACCATATAAGCGATCTATAGTAAACTTTCATTACATTTCACACTTTTGATAATGATGATGATAGAAGAAGTCGGCGAACAACAACAACAAAACAACAAATATCGCACACAATAACAACAAGAAGAAGAGCAAGAAGAAGAATAACAACGAAAAACACAAAAAAATAAAAAATAAAAATAGCCACGAAATAGATTTGGTGTCTAAATAGATTTCATAATAATTACCTATAAATACTATGAGAAAGGAGCAGGAAAATAAAGGATACACAAAAGTCATGTGCAGCTCTCCTTTTAGTAATAGCAACGGTATACTCATATCATTGTTCCATAACCTGTCATTGGGCTAGTGACCGGGCATTTAAAAGGATTAAAGTCTTCATTTTTGTTTTCCTAGCTTTTCAAACCTTTACAAAATTACTTACTCAAACAGTGCCCAACAATGTCATGATACTGCAAACACATATGAACCGCACATACATATTGGTGATTGTAGACTGCTAAGCTGTGTGCTCCAACCATTAACCCGTTAATCGCCGACAATACATGTGTATCTGACTCATCTGCTTGCCATATTGTATTATACTCAATGGAGAAGGGGACGCGCGCCTCCACTAAGACCCTACGTTTGAATACATTTTGGTGTAAAAAGAGGTTATTCAATCATTACTGTCAAAAAGGAGGGGCACACGCCTACGCACCAATCGTCTCAATACGCCACTGAATGGAGCGGACTAACCATGGAGGGTCGGCATGAAGCTTGAAGCTACTATACAGGCGATACAATAAGTACAGGTTTTTAAAGGGTAGAGCAGTGTTTCAATGCTTTTCTGTCTAGACGATGCAAAAATATAGGGCTCTAGCGAGTTACTCGTGAGGTAACAATGATATTATCAAGAAGCATACATAGACAGGCTTTGTCTCCAAAGATATTCTGCATCGTAGCCTTCTGGTCCTTCCTGTGTCATACCTCATAACAATTTGATAATGCCCAAACACAGCAGGAATTGTAAGATTTGGGTCCCATATGGTGCATGAAGCATGCTCAGGCCTAGTCAAACATCAATAAGTCTAAACTGGTTCTGAACGCCCCACGTCCAGGCACCAAATATGAAAAGTTTGGTTCCAAAACGCAATAAACGCCATTTTGAAGAAGAGACCAAAAATCATCAGTGATTTTCATCAAGCAGTGTGATTTTCATCTGTCTAGTATCACTCTATTAAAGGTTTTATGTTAATAACTCTACAATTAATATCAGGACACTGCTGGGAAGATGGGTACATGTTCAAAATCTGGGATGGATTTGTTGCGTTTTGGAACCAAACCCTTCATAATATTATGTACCCAATACATTTGTACATCCTTCCTACATATGCTATATAGGAGTAAGATTAGAAATAGGGTCTATGAAGAAGAGGATCATGGGCTATAGGAGAGCAAAGGGAAAGCATTTGGCCATCATTTAAGGTCTGCCTAGTACTTTAATTTACCAACCCATGTAGGGTGGGTAAAATCCAAATTCATGTATCCATGTTGTCAGACTACCTGTACTATCTGTAGTGTGATACCCAGGCAAGCAGACACGGTCAAGCAGTTGAGAGTTGCTGCCATGAGGTGCCTTTGACTAAAACTAGTGGAAAGAGCTGGGGGTCGAAGCACCTTCAGTCCCGAGACACGTAAAAGTAAATGCGGCACATTGTCGCCCCCTTGTGTATGGTGTGAGAGGCATAGAGATCAACTCTCAATTTGATTGAGCAGTCAGAGTTACAATGTAGTGGACCTCTGGGTTGCTTGATATGAGCTCTTGGTATGACTGATACTAAGTAGCGATATTTAAAAACAAACGTTGAGGGGCCCTACATTAACCCAGATAACCCTAAAGTAGACTAATATATGACCAAATATGCCCTGTACAAAATTTCAGACCTTTACCTGCACCGTGTCCAGAGATATGAGGGATTGCTTACCATCCTACATGTAGGACAGTAGGGCTTAGGACTACTGTCCTTTGAAATTTGTGTTCTTTTGGTTGCCATGGAAACCACAATTCCTGTACTAGAGTGCCAGAAACTGACAAATAGGCTCATATATGGCCATTTATGCCATACAAGAAATTTCAAAACTTTAGCTATAGCGGATCCAGAGATTAGCACCGTCCTACATGTAGGACAGTAGGACTTTGGGCGTCTGTCTCCTCTGAAAAGGTCCAAATCTTTACCGGAAGGTAATTTCCTAAGTAGTAGGTGTTTTGGGACATATGTGTAATGTCGTAAAATACCTAAGTAAACCTGTATGGAGCATTTTTGGAAGCCTTGGGCCTAGAACTATAGGATGTAACATTTTACTTCCATATCTGTTAAGTTTACTTGTGGATATAGACCTCTTCCCATGATATCACATAGGCGTCCTACATGTAGGACAGTAGGGCTATCTGGGTTAATACTGTTTTATAACTGACTATACAGCTTGTTCTGTAAAACTTCATACTTGGGATAATAAGATAAGTGAAACAGAATCTCTCAGGGAAATGACAGATTAACTCCCAATCATTAGATCCCAAAATCAATTCTATAATGCTATTCAGGGGGAAAGGTTTCAAGGGATTCTTAAATCATTCTATTTCAGTGTTTTTCCATGTCAATTAAACCTCCATGGGATGGAATTAATTTCAGAGGAGCATTGCATAAGGATAGTTTAATACATGTATCCTGAGCAGAGATATGTTAAATTGGACACAGAAATCTGTTACTCTGGATTGTGTATATCCTATATGGTATGTTTCCCACTCCTAATACCAGGTGGCAGCACTGAGAAGGACCACCACCAACCTCAACCACCAGCAAGACATAGTGGCACATCCCAGGTGGGCATTTCAATAAGACTGTCTATCATAAAGTCTACTAACGGTTTGATGATCTTACCAGTCAGGTATGCTGTCCCTATCATATGTAATCATGCTTAAATACTTATAGGTGGGTACTTGGGGTCTGTTTGTGTTTAGAGTTTGGGGTAGACTGAGACCGGTACGGCACTTTCAGCAGGCATTACGTTAGGCCAGAATTGTACTCATAATGTACCTCTTGTGGACATTGTTTCATACTAAAATAGCATAGTTATCTTTATGAAGTAGAGCTGAAAGGTGGTCAGGCTGGGATATGCACATGACACCATTACCAATCAAATATATACCCCCAATCCTAGGCTCACGACGTTCATTACAAATGTGAATATTGCAGTAGTTATGCCGAAATTGACAACAAACAGTGTTTAATCATCTTCTGCAGCTCTTACATTATTACATACCCTTAAGGCCTTTTTCGTCTTTATATTTTATGACTCATGGCCCCACACAAACTGAAAGGAAAAGAAAGTACCTAAAATCTGCCTGGCTCATGATTATATGAGTATATTACAGACATGTGACCCTACATCACGTGTCCTCGTGCGGGTGCAGTCCACCCCAGCGTATGATACTATTATTATAGGTGGGTTGGTTTGTGTATACTGGGGGGTCTGCATAAGTAAGAGTTTGGGGCATTCATGCAGAAGACCCTTAAGAACCCCAAGGACAAATCCTGACACCTCTGATGTAGTAAATTGCAATATTTCCATATGCAATGTCATCGCTATCAATAAAGAAAAGATAAAGGCCTTAATTAGTACTGATGAATAATTTATCAAATCAAATGTCTGACCCAAGGTGTCTGTCCTATTCATACAGGTTTGCACATCCCAAACACCATGGCCTGAATATAATAGCCCTCCTCATCCCAATGACGTCAAACCCCCTACCTTGAACCTTCCACCCAGATGACCCCCCACTAAATGTATAATGGCAGACCCCATTGTTAGGTATGTTATATCTATATATAGGCACAGTGAAGGGGATGGGTAGGAGGAGTAAGTGTGGTCAGGCTTCTATGTCAAACACCTCTCAGGTCCTGACAGTGGGGTTCTCCCCCCCCCAGATAGACATTGGGTTTAGACCAAAGGCCAAAGCAAATCGTTACAGGTACCCCCATCTTACCTAGCAAAACAGAGTCAACCTATAGAATTCCTTCTTCAATTTCGAGGAAATTATGTGTCTTTTTTTCTGGCAAGTATTTAGTCTATCAGTGATCACGACTCATTGTGAGTCATTGTGACATATTTCTAAAACTGCAAAATGAAAAAAATAGAAGAAAAACTTGAGCCTACCTAATCATTTTGATTTTCAGCATATACCCTATAATCGTTTTCTTTGGCCCAAATACTCTAAAACAAGTAAGGCATTAGGGGTCTGTCCAATTGTAAACAATTGGGGGAGACGATAGAAATTACAAACATTCCCCCAGCTGTGTTACTTATATAATATATGTAGCCTCATGAAACAAGGGGGTGTGTCCCCCATGTCACATGTCAATTTTTAAAAATGGTCATGGCACTTGTCACTTAAATCCCCGTGTCCCATGTCACCTCTTAGAGCCTATCATGTCCCATGTCGAATTTAAGAAAACACCTATGTCATGTCACTAATTGTTTTGCCTCATGTCACCATGTCGAAATTAGTGGTCCATACCCATAAACAAGCCACAGTTTCCCATCAGGACCCAGTTTGCCATGAGAAGAGGCACATGCAGTGAGGACAGTGAGGTGGCACCATCTGGTGAGTATTAAAAGAACTAAGTCCGACCAGCTAAACCCAGGCCCTATTTGCACACTATCTATTGCAAAAACAGTCAACTAAATTCAACCCATTGGATCAAAGAGAGAAAAATCTTTTCAACCAATCACAGCACAGCAATAATTCAGTGCAGAACACCTCAATGTTATGCAAATGAGCTGTATTTGAGTGTAAACTATAATGGGAGCCGGCCTATGTTATGACTACTAAAGACCTGATTAGGTAATTAAGAAAGGTTATTCATAACAAACCCAGTTGGTGGTCAGTCGGGAGTAGTTTTGAGAAGATCGGAGATGAGAGATAAGATAAGGGTCCAATTGAGGCCTTCTACTCCTGGCCCCTGGTTTACAAATCTTAAAATGTTTTTCGTAAAGAGGTAATTTCTATTACTAAATAGGCTGATTTTTTTTTCTATATTTCATCAAGTCATTTCCTGATTTGTTTTAGATTTTCTGTAATTTTTTCTTATAACTTATCAATGATTTTGTGACCTTGGGTAATAGAAAATTGGAGAGAATTTTCTCAGAGGTTTAGAGCCCCACTGCCTCTGCCTACATCACCCTCCCAGTTGGGGAGGTTTCAGATACGACTGACCTAGGCCCGAAACCGTCTCCCAAAAAAAAACCCACACACTTTTGGACATACGGGAAGCTGCTCTCACTGATATTTGCCACTGATCATTCAACGCATTTGGACTTTTTTCATGGACAATGATTTACTATGGAATTTAAGTTAGTATATGCTATGATTTCTACTCAAATATCAATCTTAAATGGATCTAGGCTGTTGCCCTGGACCATATTTTTTCCCATGACTATTCCTTTGATCCTCGTTCCCTACTCTTCCTTGATACAATTAAATTAATATAACTTATAGCTTTGTTACAAATCTTGCGGTATCATAATTAAGCCATGCTGATTCACACATTTCAATGACAGTTGTGGGTTTATCTTAATACTTCATTCTCTGATTTTCGATATTATGCTTATCATGCCTGCTACTGTGTCTGAATATCTGTTGCACATAAAAGGCTATTTTCACGAAAAGGTCTGAAGAAAATGACTGACACTGCATGGTAGATTTACATATGTAGACCATTAAAATGTATCACTCCTTGAAGTCCGTCCTAATGCCCCATGTTCTGTGATGCTATGTGGAGATCCCTTTAGATCCTTTAAGGGAGTGATCATTTTTTAACAACAGGGGGGGGGGGCTGGTGGGTTTGAGGGGGGGGTCAGAATTTTTTCAACCCCTTGACAAGGGGGGTCAGAATTTTTTTGCCCCCTTGACTAGGGGGGTCAAAAATAATTTCACCTGTTTTCAGCGAAAAAGCCCGCTTGTTACTATAGGTTAAAAGGGCGTGTTTGCAGGCGATTTTTGCCTCCCGAGGGCGGGTCGAAAAAATTTTAACCCATTGAGAGGGGGCAGGGGTCAAACCCACCAGCCACCCCCCTGTTGTTAAAAAATGATCACTCCCTAACCTAAACGTCTATCGAGCTACACCCTACATCCAACATAAGGCCTGTGATCAGTAAGGCTACTTCTCTAACCAGCTGTTTGATTCTCACAGGCTACCACATCAAGGGATAATGTATAGGGACAGTGTTCATTTGCTGCTGTATAGATGACTCGGTTAGGATGAAATGGAGGGGGGGTGCAAGAAGGAAACATTTTCTTGGATAACTAAAACCTTTGGTGAATGCCTCACAGCAAAGTGATTAGCTCAAAGCTATCATCGCCAACCAATCATTACAATACTGGGTATACTTTATTATAATCTCTATTGCAAGAAGCCCACTTAGTGAATCAAAGGGCTGCAGCTTAGTAGAACCAGCCCTTTTTGGGAATGAGTATTTCCCCAAAGAGATTTCAATTTATCACTGACTCATCCGTTTGCATTATACCTGGTTCTACCTCTTCCCAGAAGAGTTGTAATATTGTGCTCAATAATGACACTACCACAATATTCCGCATATAAGGTGCACCTCGCATAATGGGTCTAAGTGGCACTGGAGCTGGTTTGTAGCGACAAGCACTGATAAGAGCTGATAAGATAGAAACAGCTTGTCCCTGGAAGTGGTTGTTATCCAGGGACAAGGTGCCAATCATACTATGTCTTATCAGGATGCTTTGCCAGTTTAAGAAGAACCAGCAAAATTCAGAATGGTGGATCCACAGAGTTTGATTCAAGAATCCTAAAAGGAGCATCCTGAGTTCCATAGCATAACAACCCCGCTTATAAGGTGCGCACTGCATTCAGCTGAATTCTACAAGGCGCAGCAAGATCTATCCTCGCTTGTTAAGCCGCACCTTATACCCAAGGAATTACGGTACTTAAGAAGACCCAATGCATCCTTACTAATTGCCTCACCTTGGGCCCTCTAGCTGTTACACCACATTAGACCCCATCTTTAGACATTGCAGCCTCACAGTGGGCCCTCATCATCATTATTAGACACATTGTTGCTTGTACCAGCAGGTTGGACTCTGCTGATTATGGTTGTTAAACACGGCAACCAGCGCAAACAGCCATTGATAACAGTCCCGCACTGAATGTACGCATCGACCCGATTAGTGCAAGGCTCTGCACACTCTCCAAACAAGAGCTATAGAGGGATTTGTGTCTGCTCTCCTACCCGAGGCTGAGGGGGCTGATAAAGGAGGAGAGTAGGGGCAACCTGTCCAGGATTACGACTCAGGTAGTGTGCAATTACTAACTGCTGCAACAGTGTTTTGCCAATAGTCAAAACATGGTGAGAAATAAGCCATACTATTATAAGGGGGTACACGTATAAGTAGCCTCATACAATGACTACCTTTACTGCATAAGGCTGTTATTAAATGTAATCTAATTATAAAATTCCATAAAGATTTTTATATCGATTACACAACAATGGCGGCTAGATGAGGGTTGGCTGTCATTTGTAGATTCTAAGAAAAGGCATTGCACTGTCATCTAGAGTTCCCTCCTGTTGTCCCTTTCAGGGTAATTATGCCTCATAGCCCTCAAGTGCTGATCTTTGGGGGTTAAGACCCATTACAATGAGAGGAAAAGTAAACTTGTATCGTTTGCCTATTATCATCTAAATTATCTTTGATACTATTTGAAAATTGACTCACCCATCCAAACGTTCGTCTGAGATGCTGTTTACCCAAGCCTGAACTGATTCTCGGCGACATTTTGGCACCTCTGGAAAAGGCAGGACAAAGCTTATGAGAGTTAGGACTCACAGTGACAATGCTTCTCTATCTCTATTCAACAGGACAGAAATACATCTCTTCTGGGCTCTAACTGGGAATCACGTGGGTTGACTTTTGCTTTTATTGTGATTGCTAATGGACCTGTAATGACCCAATCCCTTGGTGCTAGTTTTAGACATAATCCTTCCACAATGATTATCCAATATTCACTAAGAGGGCTTAGTGAATATTCATTTGTTATTATGGTGCATCAACTGCCATCAACACAACATAGACAAGTAACTCCCAACAGGCTTCTTTTTAGCTTACTTCCCTTTGTGAATAGATTGGGTCTATAGTGACTTTTGCAATGAATAACATGCGCCAAATTTCGAACATTTATACTCCATTTTACGTCAATCAATTTCATTGTTATTAAATTTTCTCGAATGCCTCATCCTAATATCCTATCTCCGATGAATGTTTCCATAAGATATAAATCCACTTTGACATTGGTAAGATAATGTCCATCAACCCACGAACATGAACATTGTCTGTGATTAAAAAAAGATTATGACTTATAAATAACATAAAAAAACAAGCTATATGCAATACCCACCATCTTTCGTATTAGAGGTGTCCATAGCCTCTATGTGACCATGTACACCTCTAGCCGCATCCCGGATAGGAGATACAGCAGGGAATCCATTGGAATTTACTTTTTTATTGACCGTGCCATTAGTACTTAGGGAGCGTTGTGTCGCAGAAGGCTCAGGACTTGTATCAGTTGTCAGTTTTTCATGAGATTGTTGACTGCCTAAAGAGAATGAGATTTTTGACCTGCTGGCATCTTTGGTCTTTGAAGATGTCTTTTCACGGATAGTGGGCTGAAACAAGCAATGAAATATTCAGAAGAAATTATTTTCTACTCTCGTTCAGCAAAACCCATCGTGACTGACATATTGAGCATATTGTTCAAGTGAATCATGAACGAGAATCTATCTTCCAATCTTTTTTTTTTTTATAAAAATGGCAAAAGTGCAATAGCATACAGACATTAGAAAGATTTAGGAAGTATCAGATGCCATTAATTTACTAAGGGGAGATTAATTGCATTTGGTGATCTGACAGCGTCTCCATCTACCAGATTACATGCAGCATTCCACAGTGGTAAATTGTGAGCAATAATGATTACACAAATTACAGTAAAATACTCCAGAGCAGGAGAAAAAGACAATTTACCTGTCTTAAAGCCGATCTGGAGGCCCCATGCTGGCCTGATGACTTGGCCACAGTAGACTTGCCAGAGGCTGGGAGGGCAATTTTCACCTCTTTGATTGATGATGTCCGATTGAACAGCTTCAGCCTGCCATCCGATAACCGACTCTTTGGTGACTTCGGTGACTTGCTCTGCTGGCCATCTGACTTAGATCCCTTGGAGTTCTTCTGCCCATCACCATCAGCTGCCCCATGAGACTGTCGATGCAAGAACCGAGTAAAAATGGATGACTTGGGTGACCTTGTTGGTGGCGTGTTGGAACTACCGGATGATGCTTGATCGTGGAGATTTTGAGAGCTAGTGCTGGAACTCTTCAGGCAACACCCATCCTTCTTCTCCTTTGGTGGCTTTGTCTTTTGTGCCTGTAAAGGGAATTGTGAGAGTGCATTATGTACACAGAGAGAAGAAAGGGAGTCACTAAAAGGCTTTCGGATTCTTCTAAAAGGGGGTCATGGTGCTCTGAACCCCATACCTTTGGGGATAAGTGAGTCTGGGTATTGATCATATATGATAGGCCTTCTAGCAAAACAAACCGAGAGCAGTATCTCCCACTAAAATTTGATAATTACCTTTAAGATGGAGGCTGTTGCAGCTGCACTTGTGGCTGTCTTGGTAAGAATTCCAGAAGCCACATGTTGTGGGCTTCTAGTCCTTAAAGAACCATCTATTGATGAGGCTGCTGAAGCCCCAGACTCCGATTGCTGACTCGGGTTGATTTCCTGTTTGAAACGCTTCGAGTCTGATGGTTGTGGTGCCTCGGTCCCTCGGTTTCCAGGCCCTGGCTTCCCTAGAAGTACATATATAGAAAGCGATTAAAACAAACATATATTTGTGTCAAGTTCTCATGCTTTAAGCCAGTACTCCACCCAAGCCACTTACTCCTCTTATTTTACATTTTTTCATCAAATGGATGTCAGAATGCCCATCTGATAATGTCAGACATTGTTTGACATGACCAGATGATTCCAGACAATTTCTCAGATAATTTTTCCCAAGATGTATTTTTTCCTGGGATCAAATTCATATCTCAGGAGATCCCGCCTTTTGGTGGTTCAGTGAGGTGAAGCGTGCGTTTTGAAATGGATGTGTTTGTATTCATGACTGATGCAAACCTGGATCAGATTCCCAGACATTTGTTTCTGTCATGTCCGAAGCCATTGAGAGACTGAAGACACAGGGTAGGATATAGGGTAGGCTCCAGTTCATACACTGATGTAGGCATCCCGATATGTCATGTTCTGTCAATGACGAAAACACAGCGACATTCCAACCACTATTCGTGTTAAATATACAGAGAGAAATAATGGCAATGTATGCATGTCAATGGGGGAAATGACTTTTCCAGTTGTCTAGAATTAATTTGTTGTGATACTCTACCAAACCTTAGAGTCAATGCAATGAAATATAGGTCTGGTCTTAATATAGGATAAGGTGTTGCATAGAACTCATGCATTCCATTGTTCACTTGAGTTCTTTTAAGAAACTCCATATATAGGCAATAATTATACATGTATGATTTACCAGAAGAAGCTAAAATAGTTTTGAAATTTCTCAGTGCAATAATCCTAGGAAAGCAGAAACTCCTGAGGTAAAACTGAATATGTGATCTTGATATAATGTGCATCTGCAGGGTACGATGTAAATATCCACATAAAACCTAAACTGGTACTAAAGCTTTGTGCTAAAATACATATATAGCTGTGATATCAATTACCCCAGGCAAGTAGATCTAGATAACTGCAGAAGCAATGAATAAAGGTTAAATGTTGGAATCATTGGATAGCATTTATGAAAGTCAACCAAACTGTATTTATAAACATCCTATGTATTCCCAGAGTCACATATTATAAGGTACAATGATTTACTGACAGACCAGTCTAGGGGTAAAGTAGGTCACAGACAGAATCAAATTATGTATTTGAGGACCCTACACTGTAAGAAATGTGTGTTGCATTTACACGCTTTGTAACACACTTCTTTGCAGCATATTTTTACTCACTTATTTTTTTAACACACAACACACTTTTGCCAAAAGTGTGTTAAGAAGTGTGTTCATGTCAAAAGGGTGTTCATGTCAAAAGTGTGTTGCAAAAAGTGTGTTCATGCATATAGTGTGTTCATAGAAAGTGTGTTGCTTCATAAAGTGTTTAGATATGAAAGTGACTTAATATTTCTACAATGAAGGGGGTGGGTGGGGGGCATTTAGCCTTTATTTCTTCATATTTTCATTTTGGTGTACTTGTTATTGTCCTGAGATGACGTGAGGAAGGTAACCATGAGGCACACATACTTTATCTGGAAAGGAATAACACTATAATTATGATATGTTGATTTAGTGCATAAATTGTCCTAATACCACTTAAACTTCTACATTAAAATATACTAATACATCAATAACATATCTTCTGATTTCTCTGTCTAGAATTTAGAATAGTGACTGAGTCTAGGCTCCCATACATAAAAAAGTCGTTATGTAGGTACATTATAATGATAAAGAATTATATTCAAAATGCAGAATAGTCACACTTACCTATTCCTGGTATTTTGTAAATCACAAATCAGCATGAGAACTTGTCAGTGACTGGAGCAAGCAGATTGTAGTTTTCTGAAACAGAAGAATTGGTGAATGAACACTGTATGCTACACTGGATAGTAAGTTGGGCAGCATATTGATACAGCTTTTAGAGAATTTCTCTATAATTTCTCTATGTGAGTGTAAATCTATGATAAACCAACTTACTACACTCTTTTACAGCTTGTATAGCACTAGTGCTGAGGATGATATATAAGAATACTTACCAGAAATAAGCAGAGAAGTGAAGACACTCCTCTCTCCAGCAGGCGCAGATTCAAACTGACTGTGTGTAACTGCTTTAACTGACCTTTGGTTAGGTGAGGGGTAATTAATGGGTTACATAATACCACTGATAAGACTGAATGATTAATAAAATGTGTGTTGACTTAACACACATTTCAGTACCTAAACACTTTTGAGAAAAAAGTGTGTAAGTGTGTTAGAAAAAGTGTGTTGATGGCTTCAAAGTGAGTAAAATGCTCAAAGTGGGTTGAATATCCATGTGTGTTACAATCTTGTGTGTTCCCGCAACACACATTATTTACAGTGTAGGTGAAGCTGGTTTATTGTCAGTTGGTCAATTGTGGACCCACCCTCCGATTCGGAACAGATATGATGGTGAGGGGCAGGTATAAGTTAACTAACAGCAGGTATGGGCCTAGATTTCAAATGCACAAATTGAATAAAACTTTGAATTCTCAGAGGTATTTCAATAACTATTAGATATCTTGAAAAGTGAGACAAAGTGGGTGATAATTCTGTACATGACTGATATGTGCTCGATATAGGTACACATCCACTGATGATTGTTTGGGCAAAATATGGAAAAGAAAGAAATAAGAAATAATTAAAAGAGAGAACCATTAGCTTTAAGTAACTTCTTCCTTTGTTCACTGACATAATCATAGCACAACACAAAGCAAATAGAACGTGCTGCTGGCATAGGTCAAATATGGTAAAGCATTAATTAGGCTATTGTTTTTTTTTCTCTGCCTTCAGAGCGAGACAATCGCTTCAGAGAGGTTGATCATAAAGGTGACATGTCCTTCCTGGTCTTTAGTCATGCCAACATCTACAAGGTGTAATCAGTCTGTGAGTACAGCTGTCAAAATGGGCCACTGACTATGGGATATAAATTTTGATAGCTGAAATCCTTTGCAAAATATTATGAATTGACCTTTGCTCTGGTGGGGGCTTTGGGCAAATGAGCGAATGGGAGATTTGAAATCTTTTTTTTTTAAACAAACCATTTACACCGTTACCCTGGTAAATCAACCCATCATAATGTAACTAGACAGTTGACTGTATATGTGAATAATTATTATAAACTCTGCCTAATAATTTTATAATGATAGACCTCAATCATTAGACCATTGTAAGAAAATACTATGGAACAAGACTAGTTCTCTATTTTCTTCTCATTTTCTATAGTTCTGTGAACGCTTTGGAGGATAAACTGGTTTTGAATGAAGTATCACTCCTGATTGTTATCTTGAAAGACGAGCACCAGAATGGTAGAAATTTAGTGAAATGTATACAAAGTGCATAGCTTAATGTAAGGCAAGTATAATTATGACAATGCGACATAAAGAAAAAAAAAATAGACAAAAAAATGACAAAGTAAGCTTTGCAGGCTTTTGAATCTGTGTTTATCTTTATCACCATCATACCTCGGTTTACAGCCGCACCCTACATATGAGACGCAACCCCAACTTGAGAGAGAGAGAGAGAGAGAGAGAGAGAGAGAGAAAGAATGAGAGAGAGAGAGAGAGAGAGAGAAAGAGAGAGAGAGAGAGCTGTAAGGAGCACGTTGAGCTAGATTTTGAGAAATTTAGTACTATTCAATAGTATAATATTTTTGTCTGGCACACCTCCAATATTTACTTTTGCTGATTCTCTAAGGTGCACTTTGTGGGGGGGGGGGGATCCGCAGGCATAAACGGCGCCTTATGCGTGAGGTATAATGATAACAAAGGTTACTCAATGAAATGATAATTATAATGCATTGCTTAGTAGCTATTCCTTAGCAGACATAATAACGCATTACAACAACCACACAATGGAGGAAACAATAGAAAATAAATGAACGAAAAATAAAAATTCACATAAAGTGATTCAGGAATGTAGTATACAATAAAGGACACATGTAAGGTATATTGCCTTCACAATTCTGGGAACAATGGCCATGAATAGTTAAATAATAGTGCATTGTCCACAGCCCACGTGATCTCAATTCATCTTAAAAAAATGTCACTGATATTCAGTTTAGTGTGGATGGCTATAGCTAACCAGTAAGAATGCATTAATTTTAATTTCGGTGTACATAGAGCTTTGTGCTATGCAGCATCGGGATACTACCCCGATTTGTCTAATTTCAGTTCCTTGTTTTGATGTAGACCTCATGTATACCCACCTGATTGTTGGTGTTACATATTAAACAAACTTTGTAAATACAAAAATATCCATTCACTCTCACTCTTAATCACAAGTACTGAATAATTGCATGTGTCAGATATGTATATATGTACAGTAGTATTTTTACAATTTCACAGACATAGAGTTACCGGTAGATCTCAATTGACACATTTTGTTTTTTAGGGATGTATATTGTTTGGTATGAAGACAATATGTACAATTCATTCTTCACAAATTGAACAAATCACATGTAATCTTTCCATAAAGATGTCAGTGGTGGGGGAAAGGTGGGAGAGAAATGAGAGCACACTCTTAAGCTCCTCACTTCCCATAACAAATATCAAGCATGCAGAATGGGAACATGGATGGAAATTCAAAAGGACACGGTATATGAGAAAATCATTGATGTCAAATAAATCACAGGTAGCTACCTTTTCTATTAAAGATCCTCAGGAAAACTAAAAAGTAACCACATACTGTAACTCAGCAAAATCAAAGCGACATATTTGCCGTTAAGAAGCTCATCTTATTTTCACATATTTGAATTATTTGCTTTACGTAAGTTGTTCAAGTGAAATTACCCATAATGTTCCTAGGTGAAATGCAAAATGTAGAACTCATCTATGATAACTATTAAGGATACTCTGATAGGAGTATGTCTATATTTTGGCAAACTTCCATCCATGTTCACCAGGAAATTTACTATGCTATGATAATACAGGGGTAAAGTGCTTACATAAATAAAACTTAACTACTTATTGAGTAGGATACTTTACATAGGTGTCTCACCTTTCTTTCCAACTGTTGCCATGGCAACTAGTATCAATTATGGAGGCAAATAAGATGTTATTTCAACAAACCAATACAACGCCTTATTTCACGTCATTAGTCAACTCTAGCAGGAGTTGTGTGTAGAAGATGCACAATTCAATACCAATTTAATATCGGATGCTTAAAAAGTATAGCTACCTCACAGGAGGTTAATTCAATACGGTACTATTTAACACTGTTTTGAAATAACCTCCTTGGTACATTTTCTATTAGTATGATAGATTCTTTCTAGAAAGCTTATTAGCTATAGGCCCAATGTAAGGCAGTGAAATCTCAAATGTCATAATCTACACTGTGTTTAATAGATTCATTCTACCAGAAACGAACACAATATAACAATGCCTACTAAATAGTAAATACAACACACTTCATATAAATGCATGTATATAGAACAGAACTAAAGATAGCAAATCAGATAACAAGTTAAAATCTGAACAGAAAATGGAAGGAGAAATACAGTTTTTGTCACGTACATTGTGTATAATCTAAAATGTGAAGTAGATGATAAAAGGAATGATGTAACTCTTGGTGGCTAGATAAGATAATTTTCACATTTTTAAATTCAGTTGTAATGGAATACCCCACGAGATTTTGGAAGTAAGTACTATAGCTTGAATAGAGCGTGGTGTTTTTAAACAACAGCATATATGATTTCTCCTTAGTGCACTGTTCTTGTATTCATACACATACACAAAATTACTATTAGTATTGAAATGATATGTTTGAGTGTTCCAGTAGGCTTGCTGGGTATCAATTACAGCAGTACAATCCTTTTCGATGAAGGATATACCTGAGGTACATGCCCTTCTAGCCAGGATCAATAATTCTCATATTCCATTGCATGCGTCCGTATACAGTATCATGTGTGTCGGAATAGCGAGCGTTTCAAACGGTAGTATATATTTGTAATGAGCATGTAGCATGACAAGACAGCATGTTTAGTACCTACCTCAGAGAGCCTTATCTGGTAACCATGGCGACCTGGTGTCTACTCCATCTTGTATAGGTATTGTGGTCTTAACTAGAAGAGAATAGGAACCAAATGCATTAATTGTGTTGTACAATCTTCATCTTCTGAACATTAAAATTTATGGACATTTCCTCAAAAACTTGGTTCCAAAAGTGGTCAAAAGCAATTCATAAAAAGGGATGCATGTCTTGGAAACCACCAGGGTAAGGCTAGTTCAAAATAGACTCAAATCAGTTATTTTCAATCCTCCTGAGTCTCCAAATGATGAGTTGAAATGATTGAGCCTGCTTCAATTTTGCTATAAACATAAGCTGTTTTGCAACTAAACGCTTCGTATATGATGTATGCTTGCTTTTCTATTCATTGACATACCTTCAGGCCATATACATTTATAAGATCTACACTGATCAGTTACAGTCCCTAGAATCTTGGTAAACCTTATGTCAGCACTATTCTTTTCCTACCATCTCCAATTTACCATAGCACAGAAAAAGAACACTGACATCTGGTTCCATCCCTGCTCACTGTACAGACCTTAAAAGCCAGACAGACTAGAAATCCCCCCACCTTCACCCCTCTCCTTCTGCGATTGTATTTATTCTAACAGTGATAATTTTAAAAAGAAAGAAGAGGCTGAGTAACAGGTGCTCCTTCCCTAATAAAGGGGACGTGCTGTCAGGTGTACGTGATCCATGTAGTAGAGGTTTTGAGTAACCAAGTTCACTTAACTTCACTTAAAGAGTGTAGGTGGGTGGTGTATATTAGAAATGTACTGGCTTCCAGGGGCAGTGAAGTGCCTCTGAGATTAAAAAGGAATTATATTAGAAACAAAAACAAGACATGCAAATTGATTTAAGGATGTCATGTGGAGCTATCCAGCACACCAAACTAGTTTTGTTCTATAAAATGCTTAGTCTGGCACTATGTCTCAGGATAGAAATAAAATGTCACTGGTATCAAGTGATGCAAGATGAATGGCAATTTAAACAGATTGGTTCAGTGAAGCTTCTCGTGTTATCCTTATAAGGAACCACCAGAGTGATGTCCTGACATAAGTGAACAAACACAGGGCTAAAAATAGCATAGGAGCAGCTCAAGAGCCACTCGACCTGCCAGTGCTAGTCTGTGTTCACACTATCACTGCCTCGCTCTACTGAGCAAATCATTTACTCCATTGAGCAACACTATACAGAGCAATGTACAAGCCTTTTTTTACACCCATTAATTAGAAGATAAAAACCCAGCTCTGAGAGCAGGTGCTATAAAACGGATGTGAGTGATCAGCATAAAGTGTATTTTTCAATTGTTTCCATTTATGTATTGTGATTATAGCCTGGACCTCATATAGCTAAATAAAAAACATTTCGAGGCTGGCATTAAATCATTATACAGAAATACGAACTAATTTATAAGATTTGGTTCTAGCCTAGATTCATTTTACTAGATTACTTTGAACAGCTCCTTTGTGCATATTCGCACATACCTGTTTCATGAATGTCTGTACTGAAAAGAAGTTCTCGCATGATATGAAAACTAGAAATTTCAAGAATTGTTTCTATATCACCTGTGTCCTCGTAATTACTGATCAAACTCCATAGTAGCTGAGCAAGATCAGTCAGACAAGGAAGTAAGATGTAATCGAACCGCAAGTTGCAGAGCCACAACCTTCAGATAAGTAGACTTAGCTGTGAGGAATAAATTGCCACTTAGACATGGTTGTACCTGTCTATAAAGGGAACATCTATAAATGGCTAAGACTAACCAACGTTTGCCCAGGACAATTTATTTCTAAAGATCACTTTGGTATAAAATTAGGCGTAGGCCCAGTGCTCAAACAGCATCTGGGCCTAGAGCCACTTCTTTGATTAAGTACACAAGGGTGAAGATTGATGATAATTATATCAGTGTATAAATGTCAAAGTGCAAAACACATCCAGCAAGGTGCTTGGATCCATCATGTGGAGTCTATAGTCAGATTTAGTAGAAGACTACTTTGGACAGGGCAAGTAATTAGAGTATGAGAACGGGCGGCTGGGGAGCTCCCGAGTACTGAAATCTTTTACAATATCTATATCTAAACATTCTCATGGGAAATTGGGAGACAATATGGGGTCTGCAGAGCAGGCTACATAAACGAGAGACCTGTTAACTTAAACTACAATCACATGAATGTGTTGTGTACTTTAAATAGAGTTTCCTTTGTTCCTAGTACTTAATATTGATGTATCATTCATAATCCTTCCAGGTAGTATTACTTAAGCAAGACATCAACATCTTAAAGGTTCTACAGCCCTACATGTATATGACCGCAGCTTGACAGAGGGTCTGAAAGGATCATCAGTGCTGGAACAGGTGCAGGGTTTATTGACCAGGTAACAAGAATCCCCCCTTTGCACATGTCTACCTCATTATATATATATATATATATATATATATATATATATATATATATATATATATATATATACCGATATGTTTGTCTTCACGTCTATGTTTCTTTATTCTTGTGCCCACCTTTGTGTTTTCTTTGTCTTTACCTCTGCTTCTCCCTCTTTGGGTCTCTTTCTTCCCATTTATCTTTCTCTCAGTCTCTCTCTCTCTCTCTCTCTCTCTCTCTCTCTCTTCTCTTTCTATGCCTCTCTTTTGCTTGTTGTATGTCTATCTATCTGGCTCTTTCTCTCACTGTCTCATTGTCTCAGTCTGTAAACGTCTTTCTCTGTATCTCCATCTCTGTCTGTGGCCATCTGTCTCCGTCTTTGTGTGTGTGCCTGTCTGTGTGAAAGAACCGATTGTCATTAAATCTCCTTTATCGGGGAGGGGGGGGGGCTTCTCTGTTGTCAGGTATATTGGTAGAGTGACTTAGTCACTTTGGGTATTGTCACGGCAATGAAGTGATTTTTCGCTGGGGATTGATGTTTTAAATGTGTTATGTATTTGCAGTAATCGATGTGCATATCCTGGTGAGCGCACCCATAATAAAGACTATAAATCATCAATTACACAAAACTTTTAAAAAAGTACAAATTTTATACATATTCCACGCACAGTGGGTGTTAACTACACTAAATGTGGTATGTGTATGATTCTGTACAGAGTTTGCAAAAACACACACAAAAATAAAGCAACAAAACAAAACAACAACAACATTGACAACTCCATGATGAAGTCGGAGCTTGTTATTGATCAGTGACGACGATTTGGACTCTGATTCTGATCCTGAAATAGGCTAAGCAAGCTTTTTATTGTTGTATCTGAGTATCTTGTACTATTTGGCCTTGCATTAGTTGTAGTGGTGCTCTGATTGGTTAAAACAGAATACAGACAGCTTTTGTGATCACGGTTAATGACCCCATGGAGTTCTAAATCGCGTTCAATGACCTGAATGATCTTGATCACTGGTATCATTATCAGAAATAATAACCAATATCAGTATTAGTATTACTATTATTATTATTAGAACGATGTCTCGTGTAAATGTGAATGTTAGTGTGTTGTTTTCTTTCCTACTTAATCCTTACCTGATCCTACTAGTTTGAGCATAATATATTTTTGTTTAGAATTTGTACAATGGTAACCCTCCTTTATAGAAGCTAATTTACCATATGAATATGATTTGTAGCTTTTTTTCTTGATTGTATGATTGTGTTTGACTTACTGATAGCTGTTTGACTATAATTCCAGTTGTGCTTCAATTACCACGAGTCTGTAAATTGTGAGAGGCTCAATAAACTTTGTTTTCAATTAAAAAAAACAAAACAACAACGAAAAACCCAGAACATTAAAGACGACCATTTAGGCAAATTCTGGAATATTTAGACAATTTCTGATATCGACAACTCCTGCAAAATATGAAAAGCTCAAGTTAAATGCTTCTTATCTAGCCATTATCACCCCCATCAGAAAACCCAATACTGATGTGGAATTGGACACTTAGTAATAGTCACTCACGTCAGCAAAATAGTATCATATCGCTATAGAGCAATCACGACATCTTGCCATGTGATTTCATTGCACTATTTGAAATATCACACACTGACAACTTAGACTTAGAGGCGAGGGGAGGGGGTGGTATGCATTCCATATTAGGCATAAGACTGTCAAGACTGTTTTCAAACATTGTTCTTTTTCAGGATTTAACATCAAGTTCTTTACCACACCCCAATTTTTTATAAAATCTATTTATTCATAACACAGAGAAATCAGCCACACGGCCTCTCCTATTCTGTAGACTAAATTACAGCTAGCACGAAAGGAAGGACACATAAGTTAAAACTATTGACATTGCACTCCATTTATAACCCAAACCACCCACCCCGGTAAGTAGCTTACTTAGTGAGCTTTTTTGTCTGATAAGTAGACAGATTGCCTTCCTTAGTAGGCCCATTTCAGGGCTAAATTTCACATGGAACCACATCAGTATCAACCTCAACCCGACCTTTTTCTCGCCTCTCCGTTGTTTGTCAATGCGTGCTGGCCTTGACAGAACAAAGATAACTGAGAGTAATTTCAGATGGGAAATGGAAAAATGATCCCTGCCTCGCCACGGAGCCATCCAATTTCAACAGGAACTCTCAGGGATTGAGACAGTTGGTAGAGATTTGCATAGAATTCCCAATGTTTGTGAGTTACAAATCATGGTGCATTACATGGGGTTAACATCTGTACCATCTGAGTTTGCTATTGCATGGGATATTAACATTTCCATTTATTTGGGTGTTTACTTAACATTACCTTTAGAAGCAATAGCTGTTACTGACCCAACTCATTGTGCTTTGTATTCTACTTATAAATGCAGCTTTCATTCCTTAGTTTTCATTAATATGTATGAATGTCTGAATTATACTATTGCTGTGTGTCTCCAAGTTGGCATTGCTATGCGTGCTTCATTTGCAATTGCTGCCGTATTGTGTTTTTTTTTTCAGTTACCATCGATGTGTGGCGCTCAGTTATCATCGTACTCATGTGTGTGACACTTGGCACTCTATGACTGTTCTCCTGGGAATTTATCCATGACCTTATCTACATTGGTCACGTGCAAGTTTCCGATTTAGAATTGAAATAGCACTGCTCACTCACTAAAGACCAAATCCCACAACACAAAAAATGGGTCTGAAATGTTTGTGATTCTGGATATTGGCAACCTTGGACTCTTGCCAATTTCCTAAATCACAAAGGTTCTCACTGGACTTCTCCCCACTCCAAATCCCACTATAGCTGATAGTAGGAGGGGAATCTCTGTGATTTTCATTACTGCACGGACGCATTGTTATTATGATTCACAGGGATAGAGTATTTGATATCAAAAGCACAGTTGTCCCTGACTATTTTTTCCAGTTTGTAATGGTCTCCTGCATAGCATAAACAAATGTAGCTCACATAAATCACAAGCAGAACCACCTTATAAGTGTAGTATGTGGAACTTGGCTCCTGATTTATCAAAGACATACCTCTTATGATTTTCTAGAAACTGTTGTTTTCTTCTAAATCACAGGGATTTTCAATTTATCACAGACATTTCTGGCCCTTTGTGAAGAAAATATCAAAAACTTTTGATGTATTTCACTCCCCAAATACCAGCACTCTGGCAAGGGCTATTAGCCGTTATAGGCCTTCCTTAGACGATATTACCACCCCAATATCGGCTAAGCAACCACATATCCTATATCACAATGATTTTCTGCCCATTTTCACGTTGTGGGATTTGGCTATAACACTCCAAGGCGATCCAATGACGAAGGGACTTTTAAAGCGTTAAACGGTGTTGTTTGATGAATTTGCAAATTCGACTATCTTCGATCCCGGTAGCAGGGGTGTCGGAATAGAACGTCTTTTGCCCCCCCCCCCATCTGATATCTGGGATGGCGGATGGACCTTCTGCTCCCCTCCTTCAACACCCATGTCGATGATTGTATACATAGATTACATTAAATCCGTGTTGAGTCAGTGTCCCTGTCTAATGACATTTGCATTATTATCAGAAAGCCCTATGTTACAATGTATGTAACATTTTAGAGTCCTTGTAGTGCTATGTATGCCTCTGATGCACATTATATACCTTTTTGTTGTGTGACACATATTCACCATTGTTCAGCACTTCTTGTTTTTATGATTATACTGCCCGTAACCCTCCAAAGTTCTCATTGTACTTCATTGCAGCATGCTCTTTGGTTGTCACAATCCACATATGCAGCCTTGATGAGTTACTTGGTTCATGAATTCATCATGCTGGAGGTGCGACATGATGCTTTAATGTAGTGATGGTACACAGAGTTTTGAGTCCTGATAATATTTTATTTGGGAAGGCAAATAATACAAATGTACGTCTTTCATTGCGACCAAAAGATGTGATAAAAAGGAAAGACAAGGGATGCCTTTACTAGACAATACAATACTGGTAGGCAAAGGTAATCCAGAGACTCGCAAGGAACGTCGATACTTCTTCATTGTCCAGCCCTTGGATCTATGGCTTAAGAATTTGAATAGGGTCTTTATTAAAACACTTTTAGCTACATTTTCTGTGTGCATTGTATCTGTCATTGCTGTAGATCCAGCAATCAGGACGGCCAACCTTGTAATTAGCGATTCTCGTGACTTTTGCCAAAGTTAACATAGGGTAGAGGCACGCTGAGTCGGACAGACACCTAAAGTCGGACACCTTTTGCATTGAATAACATAACTAATATGATAATTTTGCCCATCATATAAACTAGAAAGAAAAATTGAAGTGTCATTCTCTCCAACCAATACTAGATAACAGATGTAATTCCCTGCATCCATGGTTTTACACCTCTGCAAACAAGGGGTGATCTTGGTATAATCTGATGGTGCAATATAATAAGCAAATGGGATTATTGCTTTAATTGTTCAGCCTGTTGTGTCCTAGCCTGAATACTTGTATGATTTCTATATATGACAATGGTAACATATATATTTTTGCTAACTATTTCACATAGAAAACCTGGATACACTGCTCATATCACAGTTTGGGAGTTATTCGTATATGACCATCAAATTAGATCTACAGTCGGACACCAATTACAGACACAGTTGTATAAAGCCTTGTATATCTTTACAATGCATATTTTCTACACAAAGAGAAGTCTTCATACTATGTCTTTCTTCCAGACATCAACATTTAACATTTCTTTTGTTTCACCCAATAAATCACACTAAAGTTCAATTAGTCCCCATATGCCCTTTGGAAATCGTGTTCATTTGAGTCTAGCAGAATGACTACTTACAGTTATGCAAAAATAGATAACTGAGTATAATCTCAATGTTTTTATTGAGTATCGAAGGACATTAATGTGTTATGGTATGTATCCAGGCCATAACAGTATATTCCATGCACAGTTACCCATTATAACAATTGAATAACAAAGTGTCTGACTCTAGGGTCATCTCTGGTCTCTGCTGTCCGACTGTGGGTGCAATTTGATCTTTCAAAGTCAAAGAAAGTGCAGTTAAATTGTTTATTTGTTAGAGAAGAAATTATCCAAATCCCTTTATATAAATGGTCAGCTATAATGTTTCCATTAGTACAGTACAAAGTAAAATTCACAACATCTGAAGGTACAAAATTCAAGTTCCAAAAGTGGTCACCTCTTGTATGGTCAGGAGCATCCGAAATGGGTGCCTCTACGTGCAAGTCTATGTTAAGCAAAATCCATAGTGTGGACAGATAAGATAATGATATGCAAATCAATAAATTGTGGCCACATTGGTGAAGACTGACCATATAGGTAGTATCTATAATCTCTGTAAGGCCATTTGCTGCTTGGAAACCATTAGTGCAGCAGTCTATAATCAGGAACACTGGCAAAGGGCATCGATTTGCTTCCTCGGGGCAGGGCTATGTAATATGATTATGTACTGATGACATTGACTGTAGGTCCCCAGAGGGTGAGTTGCACACTGCTTACACGAAATGAAGATCATTATATCATTAATAAATGAGGGGCTTATCTATCATATTAGAATTATAAAGAGTGTAATGTTAGATATAAAAGTATTCATGGGTAGCGGGATCCTTAGTGGGGTGATCGTCCCCGCTTAATCTGGTACCTTGCTAGATAAGGACTGATAAATACCAGCGTGATGTGTACCAGGTGTTCTGTAATGCACCCTATAAAGTCTGCACTGAATGAAGGGAGTTTTCTGATGGTCAATCCCGCTAGGTCAGAATAGGTTGGAAACTGCAGATTTTCCTATATGCCTTTGTGAAATAACATTATATCACTACAATGGGAGTCTTTTGTCATTATGCAACATATTTAGTGTAATTTGGGCCTAATGATGCCCAGAGGGCACCATATATGAGATGGCTACATAATATCCGAGGGCAAATGGTGAGTTGAGCAATGTCCAACCCTCTGCAATCAACCCAGACACACACGACCCCCTCCTGGGAGTTGTGGGGGATCTGCTACAGTGCTGGACAGCGTCCAATTGGGCTAGGTATCATATTCTATGATATACCATTTTATTATTCCATAAATTCTAACATATTTTGTATTAATCAAAGGATATCTATGAAATTAATACATGGGTTGGTTCTAAGAGCTATAAGAGCGCTCAAACTTTGTATAAGAGCGTTCATGCCCCACTGCACACCAGCCAGGCCAGTTACAAACACTCTCTCTGACATCAAAGGCTCCGACCTAATGGTTCACTGCACAATATAATAAGAATAAGGGTCTCAGTGTGCGACCTCATGGTTCAATGCACAAATTAATAACTTGTAAGTGAATGCAACCGGCCGTCACGGGTGCCTGAGCACCGCTGACGCCGTCATGAGTGTCTGAGCACTCTAAGGACTGAACAATGGGTTACATAAGCATGACGCCATAACCTTCCGGTCGCTCTAGCGTCGCTCCTGAGCAAGCTAGGTCAAATATCAAAGCATTTATGGAAAGCCCATAATTAGACGGTCAAAATGAGCCCAAGATCAAGGCGGAACTCCCATTATTAAGGAAGTTATGCCATGGAGACTGAAAGGAGCTCCGAGTGCACTACAGACAAACCGGCGCGAATTACGCGCCTATCCAGCGGGCATTATAAACTTGGCATATTCAACTCCGCGCATGCCCGAAATGGCGGTTATAAACGCATAAACGACCGAGATATGAGGGTCTAAAGATGCAGAACCGACCAAGACAATGGGGGGCATAGCGGCGTCCATGGGGGTCCTTTGTCCCCCTGTGACACTTGAAAGAGTCCCCTCAAACAGTTGTAGAGTTAGGCAGATGCTGCTGGCTCCAGTCAGTCTGGAGGTGCTTTTCCAAGATTTGCTACAAATAGCCTGTCTGCACCTCCAGGAAGACACATCACCAAGAACCGCTCTAGAGGTAACATCTCCAGTCATCTCCTGCTACCTGCTATACCACTGCACTATGGTGAAACTATGCTAGACAGGCATTGGTTTCCTACCATTAGTGGCCAGAGGCTATCTTCTTCAAGACTTCCACCAGAGGGTAAAGTTATCCATTATTACATTATTCCTCTAAGCAACAGGTCAGGAGCTAGGTGTGGGAACCCACCTAGAAGTATGCTGGACATTGTATTATTATTACCTCACAGGTGGAGTGGAACTGAACATTATACTTTATAAATTACTGTATGTTTACTGTATGTGCAAATTACCTACATACTAACTACTGTATGATTGATATTTCTTACATGTTGGCTAAAGCTGAATAAACCAGTGACAACTGGAAATAACACTATTTATTATGAGCCTGATGTATTTACGCCATACACCACTAGCCATATGATATTTCTCATATGACAACTTGATCATGCCAATTACTAGTATGACAATATCATGTGTGTGATTCGCGTGAACAAACGAGGTTTGGATCGGGTGACACCGCCCACCCTCTGAGCCAGTCTAATCAGTGCAGACACCTATATTTACCTTGGCTCTTACACCCTTACAGGCTGCATAATGTTTTAAAGGCTAGCCCATGTTGATACATGAACTAATTTTTGGTTTTGAACCCAGAACCATTTATAGAGCAGTCATTGTGGAAGGTTTTTCACAATGCAGATTTTTAATTCCGCAGGCCCTGTTCAATTTTTGAAGGACCGAAACATAATTACTACCTCAGAACAATTTTGGTTTAAAAAGAAATATAGCCGGCGTGTTGTCACAAGGACTGACAGCGTATGAATTTACAATGCTCATCTGCATTTAGTTTTTCAGAGCTAGTGCTGTATTTATGCATCATGTGAACCCAAAAGGGTTTGAGGGAACTATGTTACCATACAAGGATTATGAAAACTCAGTGGATGAGTCTTTTAACCATTTTCATGGCAGCATCAGCCCGACCTCCACCCGAATATAAAAAAAAGGTAGCAGAATTGCATGTGGCACCTTTTGTGATTTGCTCTTGCAGTACGTTCGGTGGAATGGTTTTGCCCAGGTTATGATGGAGGACGCTTTCCCTGTGTTAACGTCCCCAGAAATGCCGACCAACGATTGATATGAGTACCATGAGTGAAAATTTCAATAAATCATAAAGAGATCTTTCAACATATTATAAATGTTTAATCAAAATTCAGATCTCATATCTATGTATTTGATTTTGATTGTGACACAACTTTTTCAGTTATGTTTATCTGGGATGGGGACCCTACCTTGGCCACTGTTCACATACGTACATTTTCATACTGAACATTAGCACTCGGAATTATTCACCAGAACCAGGAGGTCATGTCCTAAGCGTATTACTAACCTTACCTTTCAAACAAACACATCTCTCACGTCAGGATAGGGTGGACTGGGGAACACTATTATGTGCAATTAAGCCTATGTATATAATCAGTTGATGGTGTGCTGTTATGAAAGAATTGTAGGATGACTTTGTTAAACGATACATATGGCCTAAACTACATTGTTCAATGCATAAACTATACTTCTCGGAATTATAACGCATTGGGCTGAACCCCAGGGGCTCAATATACAGGCCTGCTAAATCTACCTGTCTATAGGACCAAAATCAGACCATGCATTCCTCGGAAATCAGTCCACATTAAGTGCCCAAGTCAGCAAAATTCGATAACCTCTTCGATAAAAAGCAATAGGGGATCTACCCCCAGGTCTACAGATAAGGTCGGCTTTGTGGTCATCTATGCTGGTCCCATGCTCTTGACATGAGTGTTGATGTCCTGTAGATATGTGTACGCAATCATGGAGGAGGAGGGGAGACAGCGGCCGTCCTGCAGGAGCAGGGCAACGGCCGCTGGACAGCCAGAGACGGCCAGGACATCCTCCTCCTCTCCTGTCTTTCTCACTACCTACTCCCCCTTCTATTCATTCCCTTACACGCCATATTAGAATCACTCATCCCGGCCCTAAACCCTCCATCTAATCTCTATCTCCAAGGATGGGCTAAATTCAGGGGGATAACCTTGTTGTGTCTGGTGGGCCCATGTCTGGATTTAAAATGCACCAAATCTGTGCTTGTGTATATGCTATTGCCTCTGTTGGCCTGACGACCGACCGCTGCTGCCTCTGCATACAACTACACCATCCAGTCAGCCAGCAAGCAGCAGAGGCTTGTTATGAAAGCAGTGAGATGAGCAAGTCTGTCCCCAGCCCAAGATCCACTCTCTATATACCCACACAACCTCCCCACCTTGGCGGTATATGATTACGCTAAGGGCTGAATGAAAACAACCACCATCAAAGGCCAATAAATCGATGATGTGTATAAAAATACCACCACTTACCTGAACCAGAGCCTGGCATGGGGTAGGTCTATCTACTGGCTGAGGCTGCGTGCTGCCTGAGAGATGTGGTTCTGGGGGATAACAATAGGTGGGGTTATAGAGCACCGATAGTGGCGTCATCTGATGAGGAATTTTGTAATCATGCAGAGGGAAAGAGGAGAACTTTGGTACTTGGAAGGGTCTATCATGGGTCTATTAACTATTACTAAAATATCCAAGAGTTTGTGTAAAGGATTATAGCAAGACAAGACTGAGCTTGGCTTAGATTATATAGTAGGATGCAGGAACTGGCACTTGGGTTTTTATCCTAGAGAAATTCTAGTGCACTCTTTCTACTCTTGAATACAACTATAGATGTGTAGGTGCCGTTGTGTATGCAGCAATATAATGATAAACAGTTAAAACTGCACTCCTAATATGTCAATTAGTCCTCTCTCATTTCTGGGCTACAAAATTTTGCTTATTAATAACAGGTATACTAGGATCATAACAGAATGCCTCTCATTGAAATGATATGCTCGATGGCACAGGGGCCTCCTTCATTCTACACTGAAAACATGGAAGATCCGAAACTAGACAGCGGTGACCACTTTAGGTCCTCAAGTTGACGATACCTAAAACTACAACTTTAGGTAGTCAAAATGACAACTGGAGGTCGTCATCCTGACGACCTGAGTCGTCTGGATGACAATACTGACAGTACAGGTTGTCAAGATGATGACCTAAAGTCGTCATCTTGACTACCTAAAGTTGTAGTTTTAGGTGTCGTCAACTTGAGGACCTAAAGTGGTCACCGCTGACTAGTTTCGGATCTTCCATGTTTCCAGTGTATGTAGCAGATCGGATTCTTGCTAGATGAAGCTGTGTAGTATGATATTAGCTAAAGCATAATAACTCATTATCTAAACCTGCCATCTACATTAAATGCATAATCGTAATGAAGTAACCTGAGATTTGATTTAAGAAAATGGAGAGGAAGGCAGAAGCTTGTAGCCAAGCCCAGCGGAAAATGAACCTCACCAATATTTATGAGATTTCTAATTAAGAAGATTTCATTATGGCTTGTGACGTCATCTGCGCTTGTATTATATATAATGCACTGGGGATTTTCATAGGGCAGCACTTTTATTGGATGCTGAATGAGAAACAATTTAGGTAACCCCCACTCCATCCAATTCATTTACCATAGTGCAGGGATCTCAAATAAGTGTCGATCTAGTATAACTGCCGGGGGTACAGGGGCATTGAAATCAATCTTAAGCACTGAAAATAGTATTCAAATAAGCGTCTGTCGCAAATAAGTGCCCAGGCACTAAAACGGGCCATTACGGTAGCTAAGAATTTGCTAGCACCGTGTAAGCACCAGTCTTGAATAAGCACAGAGTGTACAGGGACATTTAGATTTGAAGATACAATTTGTTTTAAGTCTTGAATAAATGCCAGTCATGAAAAAAGAGGGTCTACAGTAAGTGCCTCAATACTTATTCAGGCCAATACGGCAGGTTGATTATCATAATTATTATCTTGGGGATTATGAAGGTAACTTCCTTAATTAGAAGAGAGGTCCCGCGCTGCCTTAGTGTTTACCCAGTGAATGTTAATGCTATCCAAAGATCCGATAAAGCAGCTTTTATATTAAATAGGAAGGTTATCAAATTCCATGCATATTTAAAGTTATTACACGACTTCTGTGATTTTGGGTGCTTTTTCTGGATATTCCCATGCACATACCTGTCGTTATTCCACGATTTCTGGGATTCTCAGTGCTTTCCTGGATATTTCCATGCACATACCTGTCCATATTGCACACCATGAAGGCTGTAGCAGCAATTCTGTAAGGGGTGCGGTTATCCAAGGATAACAGGCACCCTGTACCTGCATGCCTTACAAGTCCTTACATGTCATATGTTACATGTTAAAACCCACAAAATTTTCAAGGCCAGGGTAGGGATCGAACCAGCAGTCTCAAATTCCAAGTCCAACTCCCTATGCAGTGCGCCACAGGTACTGACGAGAAATGCTTGGTTAGAACCACATCTTCGTATGAAACAAAGCCAAGTCCAAGTCCAACTCCCTATGCAGTGCGCCACAGGTACTGACGAGAAATGCTTGGTTAGAACCACATCTTCGTATGAAACAAAGCCCGGGGAGGTGACGACTGCGGGCTGTCTGCTATCATAACCGCGGGACGCATTCAAACATAGCCAAGCCCAGACGGCAGCTGAAGGAGGAGACGTGGTGGTCTAGTGGGTAGCGCATTGCGCTCAGCCGTTAGAGGTATGCGGGTCGAGTCCCGGTCCGGGTGCGTCTTTTTTTTGCTGTGTGCGCTGTAGCTGTCCACTGCTGGGCAACAAGGTGTATTATACACAAACATATCCACGAGAGGCATCTTTTTTTCGCCGTGTGCAATGTAGCTGTCCGCTGCCGGGCGACGAGGTGTATGTACCTGTACACACTATGGATGGCTTCGAGTCCCGGGGAAGGAAACAAATTTTTGTTTTCAACTTGAATTTATTGATCTTTTATTGATTATCTATTGGTATCGTGGAATAAAATAAGTAGTCAATGGATAATTCATGACTTGTGTGTGTTAGCAAAGGCTAATTACACTCGGGCTATGCCCTCGTGTAATTATCCTTCACTAACACACACTCGTCATGAATTATCCATTGATTACTTATTCAATATTGCACACCATACTTTTGTAAGGCGTGCAGTTATCCATGTAAGGTGAGGCCACAGGTGTGGTGGGAACATGCGGAACTAGGTCACCGGATAGCCCGTAGCGGGATCTCGTGAGACGAGAGGTCGGACGCCATATTGGTTATAACTAGGGCGGAATCGTGGCGGTAAGACGCCACTGGTTTTGCTCCAGTTACCCTATGCCCTCCGGCAGCTCATAGCTGTGTTTTTTTGTTTAATTTTGTTTGATGAATCCTTCGGGAGGAGTCCAACGCAACTACTGCCATTTTTATATTGGAAGATCGCCCGCTGTGATGGCACAGGGGACTTTTGACGCTGCGCGTCACACCACCAACGTTGAGTTGGATGAAGGCGAGGACCCAACGGTCACGTCTCGGGTAGAGGAAACCATGGAATCCTCTAATGCTGGCCTCGTACGGGGGTCAGAAGTGGAAGAAGCCGCACAAAGTCGCGCTGCCATGTCGACTGAGGTCACTGACAGAAAGCGGATGCCTCCTCCACCGAATCCAGGTCCAGTACCCTCAGTGGCGGGTTCAACGAATCCGTCCTGCCTGCCGGGATCAGATGTTATGGACATACCGCTGTACCCTCCGGGATACAGGACTAGTACCGAACGCCTCGCCCATGTGGAAGAAGACGAAGGTATAGTCTATACCAGCTGGGGGACGTACATTCCCATGCATCCTTCTATGTTTGGATGCGGCCCTTTAGCGGAAGTGCCAGTCAACCCGAGAGTATCCCAGATGACTTTAACCCATTAAGGCCTGATGTTGAGAATACTCAACATCCATGTAGGGGCGGATGTTGAGTATTTTCAACACCATGTAGGGGCTGATGTTGAGTATAATCGACATCGATATATTATGTGGCAGCCATGTTTGGAAATTTGAGATAGACTTAAGTGTATTGCTATTTTTGGTATGATGATGTTTATTACCTATTTTGGGGCTGAGGAATTCGAATCTGAGAAGTTTACAGTGATGATGACATGTAAAATGGTTGAAAATGATATCAAAGTCATGGACAGTGTATTATACCTTGCACCCTCCCGCCCCCCTGGTAAATGTACTGCTCAAAATTCAGTCCCCTAGCCTTCCAAAATGCTCTCATAGCCAGCCCTTAATGGGTTAAGACACTGGTGATAGACTCGTGCACTGACGAGCTTGCAGAGAATATGCCGGTAGCATGGCTCCGCAACTACAGACGGTTGGCGGGAGTCATGGCCCTGGACGAGAACTTGGCGCGAGCTGTCCTACTGTCCGAAGGGATTACCCGGAACGCAAGTTAGCTTAGAGAGTCAGAGTCTGACATGAACACTGACTCCACCGTCACGCAGTCGTCGGTGGAATCCGGACGGACCAAGAAATTAGTCCGTAAGTCTATACCGAAGGGGCCACTAACCGAGTCTGATCTCGAGGAAGAGGACCTTCGGATCGCCATCGAGAGATCAAAGTCTGAGAAGGAGCCAGGCGGCAGTATACCCGAGGCGGCTGGTGGCATCTCGGACGAGGACATTTCTCGTCAGCAAGCTGCTGTGGAAGCCAAGCGCCGTGAGCTTGACGAACAGCAGTAGGAGCTAGCCGCTGCCCGCTGGGCCCTCCGCAAGCAGCAGGCTCAGCTCCAGTCGAGTGCTGCCTCTGATACTGACACGCCAGTCAGTAGTAGGAGGAGCACCTGGGGTAAGGACAAGGAATCCCGTAAAACGGATTCCAGCCCCGAGGCCCCGCCACAGCCCGCTAAAGGGAAGAAGAAGAATGGAGCAAAAGCGTCTCCGGCGGAACCCGAGCCCCCTACTACTAAGAAGTGGGAGAAGGGTAAGCCGGAGGCCGTAGCTCCTACATCCACCGCAGTCCCAGTAGCCACCTTGGTTACTGCAGCACCCACTGTCACCACCAGCGGGATGGCCGCCACCACCTCAGTTGTGGCTTCGACTGGTACCACTACCACCAGCCGAACCCAACCTAGAGGAGCGGGCATTTACTCGAGCAGCGACTCGGGAAGCGAAAGCGACCCTGAGCTGCCCGCGTCAGCTAAATCTGATTTGGAGTCCATGACGACGTGGGAAGAAATGACCACGGACGTCCCCAAGGACGAGAATCAGAAGTGGATGTGGAAGAATGCAGCCGAGGGATTTAAAGAACGTGTCCCCCGCTGCTTCTCGGATTGTGCCTACGACACAATCCACTACATGTGTCCAGGCACCGTCAACAAGGACGGTGATAGTGACGATGAGGAGTAGATGAAGTCCAGCCCTCATGACATGCCAGTTGGGAAGTTTTACCTGATTTGGATTGATCAGCTTAAATCCAAATTGGGTACGATATACCACTATGAGTCCAGGACCAAGGTCCAATGGGCTTTGACACAATGGGGACCAAGCGGCAGCCGCCATAAGTGCCCATTCGAGTCGTGTCAGCTCTCACTCACCGGGGAGAAGATCTCGGTTCGCCAGGCACATTGTGGAGCACCATATGCACCATAAGCCCTTGATGAGGTGTGTCCCAGGAGACCGCCCCAGCAAGCTGTGTGACGGCACCTTCATGACCAACCAGCGCTGGGACCTGGCTCTGCATCTGCAGAAAGCCCACGGTACCGGCCTGAAAACGACACGGAAGCGTGCGGTAAAGTGCTTTAACGAGCTCCTGGGGAAGTGGGCTAAGTTGACCGTCAATGATGTACCAGAGCAGGCGTTTGAACCCGAGTTCTGCGCCTGGAGGAGTGGTAACATTACCACTTATTTCGCAGTAAACCCCTCCAGTACGAAATTCGGAATGCCCACCGAGGTGCATCTGAAGGTCAAGAAGTGGCGGGGCGATGACAAACGAGAGAAGGGAGAGCAGGCTCGTTTGAAGGGAACCGCTGGGGCTTCGGCTCCGGACACAACCACCTCCAAACGGACCTGCGCAGACCGATCTATAAGCCCGGCGGGCAATAGGGATCAGCCCAGACCAGCTAATCCAGCTGATCGTCGCCAGTCGGGACAACAAGTCTCGGCTTTGGATATGCCTGGCAACCAGACCCATCGGGTGGTCAGCCAGGCACCACCACCACCACCACAGGGCCCCCCGGGTGAAGCCACTGGAAGTCAGGATGACTGGAGTACCTTCTTCTGTGCCCCATCCGGCCACAGTGCATGGTGGAACGGAGAGGGTTCCTCCAGTAAACAGCGCCAGGCTTATGATGAGTACACGGCGAAGTTCCCTGCCATGGGACCCGCGGGACCCGAATCACAGGTCCTGGCCTCCTCCGGCTGAGCTAAAACTCGGGGTAGAGGCCGTGGTGGAATTGAATCCACCCGAGTGGCCCCTGGCTACGGCCGAGGCCTGGGAGGTACAACGATTGAGGGTTCCGAGGTCCCTTCTGCAGGCGCTCCGCCTGTTACTGTGCAACCTCCAGCACCAGCGACGGCTACCACCCCATCCGCGGGCCCTCGGGTCCCCGTCATGGGGTTGATAGCTCGCACCCTGTTGGGCCTTCTGGATCCGGATACGTTCGTCGATCATAGAGACGTGGCAGTCCTTGCATCGCCAGAAGTCAATGGACTACTGGCGAACCATGACTGAAGCCACCTTCAATCTGGTCTATGAGATCCAGAAGAGCGAGGAAGACAAAATTAAGGAGCAGGAGATTAAGCGGGTCGAGGAGGCCTATAAATCCTGCAGGGAGAAACAGAGGGAAGCCGAGAAGCTTAAGGAGCTCCATGCTGCTGAGAACTTAAAGTACATCAATAGGTACAAGGAGGCAGACTTGAAGTTCTTCCTCTGCTTTGGCAAGCACCTGGATGACTGGGATGGCACCGCGTCGTCTCTAGTCATCCCTTCGGGTGCCGAAGCCGAGGCAGCGGTGGACAGCCCCTCTGAGGGCATTGGTGCTCTGAGTTTACTCAGTGACCCGAGCACCGAAGCCCTTAAGCTCCTTACTAAAGGCAGCAGCAGCTCGGCTCCCATACCTAACCCGGAGCCAGCTGAGAAGATGGACTTTTAAGTGTCCATCTGCCGGCTTCCCCTCATTAGTACCCAAGGGTAAAGGCATATGATATGCCAGAGATTAATTTCTCGGGGGACTACTGGGATCCGACGGACTGGAATGACAACCTGCAGCCAAGATGGACGCCACCCGAACCACTCATGGATTACCACACGAATAGGGGGCTCCATCTTCCCATCCTCACCAGGGCACTACATACAGCAACGTGGCTTGCCACCACTCATTTGTCGCTATATGGAGCTGCAGAAACCAGTCATTCCAGGTTCGCCGGAAGTTTAGTTTTATTGTAAGGGTGATCCTGCTACTCCGGTAGGACACCTCTTAAAGGCATATTTCTATGTATAGTATAATTTTCTATAAACTATATTTTTATATAAACTAAACATAAAAAAATTCTATTTTTTGGGTTGCCTCACCTCTCGGCCATTGATATTTCTTATTGTATATACTACTACAACATGTAATCTCCTTAATATATATACATTTAAACATGTCATAACTATAATAACTTTGTAACACTGTTACTCATATATTCCACCATAGGTTGATGGTGCATAAGGCAACCACTTCCTATTTATGTTATTATTTAGTTACTTCGGATTATATGTGACGATGCCTATTATTATGTACATATTATTTATAATGCCCCTTAATGTCATATACTTTGTAAAACATTGTTATAATAGACTTACCTATATATACTGTTATATAACTTTAACAATAGGTATTTATTAACACCTACCCTAGGTAAAGTCTAGGGGGGGTGGTGTAGGGGCTGGCATCGTTGTATATATATTAGTGGGCTTCATCCGAGAGATGTGTTCATGTGGTGCTCGTTCCTTCTATGCCAACCAGGCGTCGCTTTGTGGTACCTGTTTGGTACAAGAGGGGGCAGCACCACGCCTCGCGTCCAGCTCCTACCAAGGAGCCGGATGAACCGCAGAAGGGGACTGGACATAGTCCAGTCCAGACGTGTGTTGACTTAGCCATTAAAGGCCTACCCGAGCGGTAGGAAGTCTGGGGCTTTGTCCAACCCGAACTCCTCGTGTTGTGTTGGTATCTCTAGTGTTAAGCGAGCCAAAGAGCCACCCAACATATAAGTCGAAACGTTACAATATTGTGTAATAAAATAAGTAGTTAATGGATATATCATGACCCTCGTTACATGTTATTAACTAAGTAATGTATGGGCTAACAGGCACCGAATGGCATGTATCGTAGGATATCTTAACGAGTGGCTGTTAGCCCATACCTTACTAAGTTTATTACACGATTAATCAATAAAAAATCAATAAATAATCAATAGAATATCAATAAAAACAAGTTGAAAACAAAAATCCTTCCCCGGGACTCGAAGCCAGCCATAGTGTGTGTACACAGGTACATACACCTCCTCGGCTGGCAGCGGACAGCGACAGCGGCTGTCTCGGCTAGCGGCACACAGCGAAAAATAGTGTACATACACCTCCTCTCCCAGCAGCGGACAGCGGCAGCGCACACGGCGAAAAAAGAAGCTTCTCGCGGTTATGTTTGTGTAGAATACACCTCGTCGCCCGGCAGCGGACAGCGACAGCTCACACGGCGAAAAAAGACGCGTCTCGCTGTTATGTTTGTGTATAATACACCTCGTCGCCCGGCAGCGGACAGCTACAGCGCACACGGCGAAAAAAGATGCGCCCAGACCGGGACGCAATCCATGTACCTCTGACGGCTGAGCGCAACGTGCTAACCGCTAGACCACCGCGTCTCCTCCTACAGCAGCCGTGTCGGCTTGGCTATGTTTGGATGTGTCCCGCGGTTATGGTAGCGGTCAGCCCGTAGTCGTCTCCTTCCAGGGCTTTGTATATATCCAGATGTGGTTCGAACCGGGCGTATCTCGTCAGTCCCTGTGGCGCAATGCATAGGGAGTTGGATTAGGGATCTGAGACTGCAGGTTCGAGTCCTACCCTGACCATGGAAATTTTGTGGGTTTTAACATGTAAATATGACATGTTAGGAGTGCTGATATCCACCCCAAACAGTGCTGATATCCACCTCAAAGAGTGCTGATATCCACCTCAAAGAGTGCTGATATCCACCTGGGATATGCTCATAAGGGGTCACACAATATGCAGGAATATCAGATCTGGGATATCCAGAAAAACCACCCAAAATCACAGAAGTCGTGTAATAATGTTGGATATCAGTCATGCGTCATGACATATCCATTAATTACTTGTTCAAAATCCTTAAGATATTGTTATAGAATATACCTCATAACAACAGGGGTCTATTCCAAAACGACCTATGATCACCAATTAGCTCTACAATCACCAAAATACCACTACAATCACAGAATCTAAACAAATTGTAGGGTTTATATTCAGCATTGTACAGGGCTTGAGTACAGATTACTGTATACATAGATATTTTCGTGTGTATAAATTTTCGCAAATTTGCCGAAAAAGGCAATTTCATGTGTATTTAAATTCGTGAATTTCCGATTTTCTTAACCCCCCACCTATCAGATATTTCATCTCAGTCATTTGCCTATCTGATTCTCTAATATTTATCATGGTGGAAGTTGTAAACTACAGAGATAATAATATGAAAAGGAGCTGACCTTTGAAAATACAATTACTATTTATAAATTCAAGTTGAAGCACTATTTATAGCTATGCTTAGTATTTGCTGGTGAAAATGAATGTTTATTTTCATGGGTAAATTTTTTTTATACACATAATTTCTTTTGTGTTAGAACTGTAATCACCCCCTCTGTGGGCTCCCCCTGTCTCTCCAGCCCGTAGTTACAGAGGAGGAGGCTATCAACACAACCCCCCCCCCTTTTCATGAAGCAGACAGGATAAATTAGGGATAAATTTTCACGATGTAATTAAATTCACGAATTTTGTACAGCGCAACAATATCTACGTTTACAGTAGTACAATTGTTCTATTTCTACTATATTTTTTAATAGCTCAAGACTGTTTTCTATGTATGTAAACAAGTAAATGTGATCCATCAAGGGAGAACACCCCTCCGTGAGGGTTTTTCAATTCCCCATTTGGCCACCAGGGGGCATTGGAGGGCAAGATTACTCTAAAATCATTATAAAAATACATTAAGGTAATTTTTGATGCAGAATTCAATGGTTTCATTTAAAATGCACCATTTTTGGTAGAAATGGCCCATATTTGGATGGTAAAATAAACATTTTTCATGAGAAATCAACCTATATGCCTGTTCCTGGTTGCCATGGCAATCATTCCAATAATTGAAATTTGCAGATTTTTATGCCAGTTTTTGGGGATACTCACCAGAAACCCAAAACTGAAAGTAGAAATGGAAAATTCCTTCTAGATCAAAATCTGTGATAAAAAGCACCATATCATTATGATTTTTTTTTTATAAAAGAGGCCGATTTATTGTGTTTTTAGACATTATTATGATTTATAACGTATCAAGAGCTTAATCATCGATTTCAGATATGAATAACGACCTATGTTCAAGAAGGGGTTCTGACCTAACTACTAGGAATATTTAACCCAATGATGTCTCATTTTAAAGATCTTGAGATGAACTTTGATAATGAATTTCCCTGCAGAGGGGTGTTTTGGCTTGACTGGTCACAAAATTTTAATATTGTCCAATTGGCAATAGAATGCCTATTGACCAATGATACAACTGGGGATCGCCCAAAAATCCAAATGGGGAGCAAATCTTTGTCTGTTGTGAAATAGACCCCTGGCCTACTTTCCAAGTTTCGATCATAAGGAACTTTTTTTGAGGGCCTAGTTCTTCTCAGAAAGAGAGAGAGAGAGAGAGAGAGAGAGAGAGAGAAAGAAAGAAAGAAAGAAAGAAAGAAAGAAAGAAAGAAAGAGAGACAGACAGACAGACAGACAGAGGCAGACAGACAGACAGAGACAGAGAGAGACAGGCAGAGACATACACACAGAGAGAGGCAGACAGACAGACACACAGGGAGACAGAGAGAGACAGAGAAAGACAGGCAGAGACAGACAGACAAACAGACAGTCAGAGACACACATACACAGAGACAGAGACACACAGAGAGACAGACAGAAGCTAGGCAGATGTACAGGCAGACAGACAGACAGAATGACAGACATACTTCCAGGCAGAGAGAGAGGTAGAATGAGACATACAGACAGACAGACAGAAAGAGAGAGAGAGAGAGAAAGAGAGAGAGAGAGAGAGAGAGAGACAGACAGACAGACAGAAAGAGAGAGAAAGAGAGAAAGAAAGAGAGCGAGACAGAGAGAGAGACAGAGAGAGAGAGAGAGGACAGAGATAGCCAACCAGACTGTGCCCTTTTTTTGAGTTGATCATGCATCAGAACAAGTCAAACATGGGTACTTAAGCATAATTCACGATAAGACTGAGCTAGGCTTATACATTTTATTGTATGCAGGAACTGGTCAGGTTTTATCCAATGATTTCTAGTACAATCCTTATACTTTTGAATGGCAAATTTGGCGCATTTCTTGAACTAGAATCACCAGTAGGTGCAATTGCGAAGGCAACATCATAATGTTAAGCTGTTTAAATAGCACTTTTAATGGAGATAATAATCCTATGCGATGTTAGTCACTTAACTCTCCGCAGTAAGTATTCCTTGATAATTTCAGACCTTAAATCTAGGAGGTGTTTAGGCTCATCAAACTTATGTGAAAAACAGACAGGTGACAGGTAGACGACTCGAGGTATGTAGTGTCTCAAGGTTATAATACCCTATTTTGGAAGTTTACATGGCAGGTAAAAGCACATCTGAAACAAAATACAGGTTAAATTCAGATTCATTCAAAGTGTTTCTTCATTTTAGAAGTAGGAGACCCAGCCACCTATCTGTCAGTCCAACTAACAGTTTTCAGACAGGTGTCACCTAGTGTTACTGCCAATGGCAAAAAAGGTGGCAACCTGTATCACACTTTATAAGGTGGGTGTCACACTATTTAAGGCAAGTGTCAGGTGGTGTTAGTGAAGGTTAGGAAGGTGCTCCGTGGGTGTCGGAGTTCGGTGTCATGACTATCCTGAATCAAGTCGGATCAGCACAACAGTCCTTAGCAATTGCAGCTAGAGTATGTTACATTCATGAAGAAAAAGAAGAAGCAATGACTTCCAGAGAAGTCCGTGAGAGAAGTACACACATTTTAGCTGGTATGCTTCTCTATTTCTTTTTGTTTATGTAGAGGGCCAAGTAGCGAAGGCCTATTGGGTGAAAATTTATAGGTAATGATCATTCATTTGTTTTAGATCAGATAGAAGTGTAGAGGCAAGGAGAAAGGGTGCTCGGTGCTAAAAGTCAACTTTAAATGGCTTGCTAAATATGGGTAGGTATGACCTTTTTCTGAATGGCAATAAGCTCTACGTCTAATTGGTCATGAGATACTTATATAATAAGATTATTCATGCTAATTAGCTAAATTAGCATAATTTATCATTCTTTTGCCTATGACTTTTGATCTTTTGATGGTATTTTCATTCTGTTTTTCACCATACTAAACCTGGTTAAACATCCCTTCAAATAGAATCACTGATTTTCCTATTTAGAATGAAAAATCATGTTTCCATGGCAAGAAAAATCAACAAAAATGCCTATTTAGGCCAACAAAACGTTCTTCTTACAACCTTGCCATCCAAAATAGAATGTTGTAACAAAAATAATTGAATTCTCCATAGAAAAAGGAGCCTATAACAGTTTTAGGCATATTTTACCTATTCTAGCCCAAAGTAGTGCCCCCTTGTGGCTAAAACAGGTACTATATCCTGTAGGAACCCCCATTTCTGCTTGCTGGCTCACAGGAAGACACTTGCTGAAGACACTGATTTTAAGGGAACTTAAGAAAGAACATGATCACCTAGATTCTGTGCATTCTCTAGATTAAGGAAACCTAAGAGGACAAGAACGCCCTTTTACTGAAATGTAAGAGCCCAGCAAATTTGTGTGAGTGTATTCCCGGTAGTGGGATCCGTAGTGGGGTGACCCCTGCTTAATCAGGTACCTTGTGAGATGAGGAATCATAAGAGCCAGTGTGATGGGTACCAGGTGTTATGTAATGCACTCTACAAAGTCTGCACTGAATGAAGGGAACTTTCGGATAATGGGGTTGATCTATGTTATAGCTGAAACATGGAAAGGTTTTACAATTGCAAACAATAACAGGGGGATATAACAAACATTATGAAATAGATTTCCATTGTCAATTGCTCAACACAGCTCAGTAAACACACTACGTAATTCCAACGTTGCTCATAGGTCACAAAATGAGATATATTTACATATTTCTATGTTCCTCTAGTTATCTAAAATGTGTGTTTACTACATATGTTTGCTGGAGGTTGATATGATGGAAACTTTGGTAGCTAAGTTTAGGTCTTTAATATACCAAATATCTACCTTATACATGGAGGTGCATATGGTGTAATTTGATACAGGGCCATGTAGGACAGTGGTAGTGTCAGCTCATTATTACCATGGTAACCGTGACCCCTTACTCCCATGGGATTATCTCTGTCTTTCTGTGTCACTGTTACCCCTGACAGCCCCATACTTCAGCCAATAGATATCCTTCCTTGTCCATGTGCCATCATCCCCCACTCCCTCAGATACACATTCCCAGTATAGGAAACCAAAGTTTGGGAGAGAGGGAGAGAAGCACAGTTTTACCTCCATGTCACTGCCAACATAACCAGCCTGAGGAATAACCCAGCTTTTAGGTGAGAGTAGTTACATTTACATGTCCATGCTTTTCCTGGTCTTTATACACATGAATTTCATAATTCAGAAGGTTAATTTGTCACCATGCTTGTTGTGTTCCTTTACTACATATCTTACAGGGATAAACAACAAATGACCAGGAACCGAGAATTCTGAACGGAGGACAAAGCAGCTAGTAAAGGGAAATATGAGGAAAATAAATACAAAGCATAACTGAAATTGATGAAAATAAAGTTTCTCCACTGAGATGAAATTCAGCAGGGCATGGTAAACCAGGGGTGTGCTATAGGAGCAGGGTATGGCAGGCTACAACAGGGTAGGGTATGGGAGAGGTTGGATGATGGTAAAATTACATCATAATAGGTATATTTGGGGTGTAATATATATATATATATATATATATATATATATATATATATATAAAAATTTACATCAAACAACATAATTTTACATAAATCTATCTCAATTTACGTAAGATTGCCAACATAGTAAAAATATGTAAATTTACTTCAACATCTGGGAGACTAAAACGAACTCTAACCTTTTGACGTTAATCTACATAGCAGAATTATGTATCTTGGATGAAAAAAATACGTACTGGGAACATACAGAATACAGTATCAATCTAATTTGCTGGAACTGCAGGAAGTAACCGCAGCTTCGTGCTGCCGCCTTGTAGGTATACTGATATTGTTTAACTTTATCAGGAGGGTGTTTCTTAACATGGTACGAATAGAACCAGGCAGTAGGATGCAGAAGGCCTCCAGTCGTACATGGCCATTTACAGTGCAAAAGGAGTTAAGGGAAAATAGGCTGGAGGCTATGGGGTATGACTGGAGAGCAGAAGACTGCTTTGTGCAACTAGGCTCCATAGTCTAAAGATGGAACGAGAGTTACTAGTGCGATATTGGCACCTCTAGTCATAGTAGTATATAAAATGGCCCATTGAACTGTACCACATGCAAAGGGGGCTGTCAAGCTGTTTATTAGGCATCTATATGTACCACTCATAGAACTCCTGTTTACACTTCCGCTGCTAGTAGGAGTTAAATGGGTCTCAATCAATTAACTTTACCTCTTAACAGCAGATAGCTTTCTTGTGGCGGATTGTAATTTCACCAATATCATTTACTTATACGACGTGTTGGGTATGATATGCACTAACCAATTTGCATAAAGCTCCAAGTTAAAACCACTGTGGCGTGAAAGGATGGATACATATTTGCAACAAAAGTTACCTCACATAAGTACATCAAACAATACAACGAGGTTCTCTATAAATTATATAATCATAAATAATGTGGACAGTGTATATGTAACATGGGCAGAAACTGAACCCCATAGCCTTAGATGTAAAATGTAATGAACTGAGCTAAGAGGGCTACTGGTTGTGGAGCTGCTTGTAAGACTGGGATATATAATGTCTTTGTAAGCTGTGATCGGAATTTATGGGATTTTATTAGACAATCCTTATCTTGACAAAGCTCAGATATAAATGTTTCCTCTGGTCCCTGCCCCTTGTCTATTCTGATTTCTTTAGAATGGAGTCATGAGGACTCTTTTTCAGAAATAATTTCTTGGGTAATGATAAGGCCAAAAAAAAGTTTTGTTTCCAGTTACATGCCTCGAATATCTAGGGTCGGTAGGTCGGATCTCTTTTTAAAATTTTTTTGTTGATTTTGTATAGAAATGTATGGACAGACATGTTGGATTCTATGATTTTACAGTAGAATTATGAAAAACACAAGAAATGTGAAGCACATGTAAAAGATATGAATGGCTGTCATGAACTGTATATCAATAGATGAGAACCTAGATAAACTCCACAAAAATTTGATGAAAAAATACAAAAATTATGCTAGAAAATATAAAAAAATTCACAAAATAAAAAAATAGATTTCAGGATCGGCCCTGTTTGGCTAGGGTCGGTTGGGTAACTGGAAACAAACCCTTTTTTTTAGGCCTAATAGCAAGAAGCTTATACTATAGGAGAGGTCACTGAGAGCATAGTCTATGGGTAGAGTGTGACAGGCCACCCCCCCTCTACCCCCCCATGAAACTAGGTGCCCCTGGGTTTTCATTGTTGATTTCTGTAGAGGATTAGGTGGTTTATGGAGCTGTGGTATTCCTTTATCAGGGTGATACTAAAGGGGAAGAAGAAACCACCTGGACCAGAAAATCCTGATGAATCCAAATCTTTTATCATGATTCTCAGAAATTGACTAAAAGTCTCCCAAAAGACCTAGATACTAAAGCTTACTCCTTACTTAAGCTAATCTTCTCTGGTCCAAGTTTCCCATAGTATACCTATCCTCAGTCTTCCTATCATTCATTTTACCTATCCCTCATGTGACTATCCCTAAGACCACCATGTTTAAACTGTATTGTTCATCTGTTTATTTAGGCCCTAATGGTTAACAGTTACATTGCTTATCATGTCTATCATTTTGATCCTACCTATCCTTAACAATGCCTATCATAAAGCCTACCTATCCTTCATTATACCTATCCCCCAACTCTGCATATCCCTCATATTTGACTTGCCCATCTGTCGCTACCACCCATGTTTTCTTGTTTTACATTTGCTCATCTTACAAGGTACTCCCTGTGCCTATCCCTCAAACTACATATTGCACATGCTACCTATCCCCCTTGCTACCAATCTTTTTGAATACCTATCCCTCATGCTCTCCATATGGTTTTCTTACCATGTCAGCTCAGTCAATCTAACTCGCTCTCTCTATACATATCTCAGCTTGTGTTCAATTTCTTCCACCTGTCTCCAGGTCTATGCCTTGTGAAATATACCTATCCCCCATTATGCCTATCCTCCATTCACATCATTATATAGGTAAACTGAAAGGTATGCAGCATGAATGATAGGTAGATGTATGAATAAGGTGGACTGTAACCAGTATGTTAGGTGATAGGGTGACTAAGAAATGGTCATCATAATGAAGGTTGGTTGTGACATAGGTAGGTAAGAGAGGTGAGATGGGTAAGAGAGCTGTATAGAGTGCATGGGGGATAGGTAAGGATGGGTAGCAAGAGGGATAGGCAGTATGAACAATTAGCAATTTAAGGAATAGGCACAGAGTACCTTGTAAGATGAGCAAACGTAAAAAATAAAAACCAAAAAAAAACATGCATCCTAGGGACAGATATGCAAGTCAAATATGAGGGATGTGCAGAGTTGGGGGATAGGCACAATGAGGGATAGGTAGGCTACATGATAGGCATTATCAGGGATAGGTAAAATTGAAATAGTAGACATGGTAAGGAATGTACCGTTAAACAATAAAGGCTTATATAGCAGACAAACAGCGCAGATTAAACATGATGGTCTGAGGGATAATCACCATGAGGGATAGGTAAAATGAATGATAGGCAGATTGAGGATAGGTAGACTAAAGGAAAGAAGGAACAAATGAGATAAGGTAAGGTGAGGGGTAAGCATTATAAGTTAGGCCTTTTAAGAGATAACCAGATTGAACTGTCAATGTTTCAGATTGAAGAGATAGGCAGGATGAGTGATAGGTACACAATTGATATGCCGTATGTGGGATAGGCAGAGTAATGCACAAGCCCAGAACTTGCCTGACTGAGAGATATGCAGACATTTAGGTTTGTGGATTGAGGTATTAACTCTGATTTATGTGTTCTATATTTAAAGATTTGCAATCATTTTCAATATCATTTTTGTACATTTTTAAAAGTATTTCCCTCATCAAACATCATTTTTGGGTACTTTTGGTCAAATTTTAATAAGAAAGACCAACATTTTTGGATTCAGCAGGATTTTTTTACTTAGATGGTCTCTTCATTTCATTTGGTATCCCTTTCAGGAAGATACATGATAGCTCCATAAACCCCCTTATCCTATATAGGGCCCAATACTGAACACACAAGGTCACCTAGTTTCATGGGGGGGGGGTAGAGGGGGGTTGGCCTTCACTATAGGACTGTATGGACTGACCTATCCTATACTGTACAATCATTGCTAATAGCAATAGAGAGCAAAGGTCCAATATGAACGTGGATTCCCATGCACATACACCTTCTTTACATTTCACATCTTATCACTAATGCACCTTCCAAGATGTCTTAACCAAATTGACTTTATAGAGGCCGATGGCCATGGAATCTGAGTTTTCAAATTCTAAGTTATGACTTAAATCTGACCTTGACATTGCCCAGAAACTCCCATCATAATTAATTCTTGAGCATGAAATGGTTAAGATGCGAATCTATAATATTATAGTTGTTTCAATCGATTTGGATGTTCACGACTTTAGGATAGGAAAATCAGCATTGTTGTCAGTATGTTCTTCGATTGACAGGTGTAGAATGTAAGATTTTCACAATGGCCAATGTAATAGAGTCGGAATATGCCCACAAAGAGCTTATACACAATAAACATCATGTTAATACAAAATAAAGATTGGAAGGAATACGTGGATAACAAATGAATGTTTTGCAGAGTTTAAACCCGGGTAAAAGAAATGGAGGATTACAAAGACGTTTGCAATTATTAAAAAAGGTCAATCTTTCCAGAAACGAAGCAGGTACCTTCCAACAAACGAAGCAGGTATAATTTATATCTTACATTACATAAGGCTGCTATCGACAGAGCTAATGGGACAATCAATTTATGCATTTCAACCATTTTATGACAGTACCATGTCCCAATTGAAAATACTCATTTGTAAGAAATGGACAGATGTAGTTGGGGAAAGAAGCAGATTCAATGATGATAACCATAGAAGAAGATCATTGGAGAAAACCAAGACATGTGAGGCAGAGGGAAGCTTGAAAAGTCTCTCACCATTCACTATAGGTCACGGGGAACTAAATCCATTTCCTCTATGTTTTTATATAGCCAGAATGTTGAATAGGCTTAACCCTAAAAATCTTAAATAACGGAACGATATGTGCAGTGAGTGCCATTCCACCCTATTTTGGGCTTGAAAATCTCCATTGGCCAGATTAACTTTTACATGCCTCATAAAATCCCCAAACCCTGGCATAATATAAAAACACTCCTACTATTTCATTTATTAACTATCTGGGAACATCTGTGATTTTTTTTTCATAATTCTACCAATATTATTCTATTCCAATTCTAAACCAATCAGCAGCCAGCACACTCTTCAGGCCTGGATACCATATGACTCACGAGAGGGCAGCATTTACTTGCACGTAACCTCACTATAGGTACACCCACTGCCTGTATCTAGATTCCAGCCACTGCCTGTAGATGGCACTACCACCTGCTGCTACTGCTCCAACCAGCCCTTTCCCGCCTCCACCAGAGGCATTGAGCAGCTCCGCCATTACCACCAGCTGCTCACAGAGTAGACTGAGCTGCTCACAGAGGGACAGGCAGGAGCAGGAGGAGCTGCTCACACACTGGAGTTTACCTATACAGGCTGCTGCAGGAAGCCTCCAGCCCCTGGAGGAGCGAGGAGCAGCTCAGGGTCTGTCTGCAGGAGGAGCAGGAGCAGTTGATGAGTGGCTCATGTTGGGGACAGCAGGAGTTGTGGATATAAGGAGCAGTGGGGGATGACAGAGGAGTTGCAAGGTGAGTAAGTTGGATGTTTACAAATGATGTACATGTATGTACAGAGAGAAAGAGAGTATGCACACACATAGGACTATGGGTAATTGCTATTAGCCTTACCAGTAATAATATACATAATATGCCTTAAGTGAGCATCTCTGAATGGCAATGTGCAGTCATGATGGATGGACCTGTCTGCTATTTTTGCACATACTACTGGAATTATATCTGTTGATGGACGTTGCGTGAGTGGGTGGATGGGATAGGTCGATCGCCAATGAGGGAATGATAAGGTCGTTTGACTATACTCACTACTACGACTGTTGACAAACACGATTGTATTTATCATGATGCTTGATATATATAATCATTGTGCAAGTTTGACAAATTGACAGCATTACAATTTACAATAGTTACACAATAATTTACAATAGTAACAAAATGGCATGAGAAAAAAGCAATACATGTTTGCAAGTTAAACGCAATTTGCAGCCTGTATCTAGAAAGGCTTTGCTGTTAGAATCTCTCCATGCCTTTATAAACTGAATCATGCCACTTCGTCGTCTTTGTCATCGTTGTGCATGAATGGGATCCCGAGGAGTTATTCACCATTTATATTGCTATATTCATGAAAGTATTGTACCTACCTTCATTGGTCGATGTTATGCATCATATCTATCCTGAGTACTCTCCTGTCTATAGTCAATACAATGTACCAATGCCATGCAGGTGTTTTCCTTCCAACCATCAATGCTTCAATGCATTGCATGCATTGTACCAATAAATGAACGTGGTAGAATCATGCCGCCCACATAATGCTAATTTGCTTAACAGGACATCCTGCAATAGCTGTGTTGATGTTCCACTATGGAGCAGCGGCGGAAGGCTAGCAGCTCGTGCATCCTGTTTAATGAGATTCTCCCCATGCTAAATGCTAAGTCTTTAAGGATCCTATAGTCGTTTTACACACTATGGCCTTAGTCAACATGCTGTTTGAATGTAGCCCAGGAAGGGTAATCGCCAGGGCTACATTCATAATTGCAGCATGTCAATCCCACATGGGGCTCATGACATTCACCAAGAAACAGCATGATACACTAATACAGTTACGCCCTCCATGGTACATCATGACAAATGAGCATGGACCAGGGGCTTATTTCAACATCTATGACAACTACACAGGCCTCATAGAATCAATAATAACCACGAAGTCATCGTCAGAGAATGAAATAGGCCCCTGGATGCCCCATGCCTTGTATAATTCCTGGTTCTTATAGGTTTTCCCAAGAACCCACTTAGCAGTAACCTGCTGGTGTTAGCATGTACTTTTTGTAAACATAGACGTCATAGGCCAGACGTCATACATATACCAGATTTCCCTCTTAGACACACAAGAATAAGTGCGGCCTACTAAAATGAAGTTATGTTTACCTTACATATAGGAGTTTTAAAATGACTATGAACACTCCAAGCTCTTCATTTTCTAATCTTCACATTATTTTGCTTACCGTAACTAAATTCGACCTGTTGACCAGACACAAGCACCATATTTTGCAACTGCATCAAAAAGGAATCGCTGGAAACTGCAGCTTACCGCTTGATTATAAGACAGTAGCAAAGTCAGGATGGGTAGCAAGACAGGTACAGGGAAGGGAATTAACATATAATCTTCATGATTATTTTCCCATGCAATGTGTTTAGTTTGGTATATCGCCATTAATATTAATCAATACAGCACATGAAGCATCATGTAAAATGAATGAGTTCAGGAACAAAGGAATAGAGCATGTGATGTGAGACTAAAAAGGATCCAGGATGTGAATTAAAGGAGTTATAAAAGGGTGGACATATTTACACTGAAAACCTAAGCCAGTGAAAAGGTACACTGCAAAAATGGTGTTTAGATTTTAAACATGTTTAGGTCTAAACACGCTTAAAACCTAAACATATAGGTCAGTTTGGTGTCTCATTAACTATACATTTAGGAAATGAACACTTTTATTCTAACTACATAAACATTTATGCTAAACATGTTTAGATGTTTAGAGTTGAGACAGTTGAATAATAACTGTTTAGATTTAAACATCAATATGTTTAGATACTTGGATGTTGAATCCACACCAGGTAGCAGCACTACCTTAATGGACTATCTGCACACAGTTATAATCAATAGTTGTGACGAATGTCCCCAAATTCCATGTTTATTATGGTTTCATTTCATAGAATGTCATGTGAATAGAAAGGGCAATAGTAAATTGACTAGATTCACCTCATGCCACCATCACTAGCATAAAATAATCAATAAACTCCATGACTGACACCTATTTGATGTTATTCTGGAATAGATAAGGCAATGTCCTTCCTGCCAAGCTGTTGTACTTTCTCAAGTCTCTTATTCTGATGCAGTGTGTACACGTATATAACTGTGGCTGACATCTTTGGAGACTTTGACAAGTAAATACATGCTGATGCCCCCCCCTAGTAAATGAGAAACAAAAATATATATATATCTCTGTTTTTAATGCATACTTGTCTGCAAACCTCAACTCTCCATCAAATCATTTAAACATCTAAACACAAAAATTCATAAACACCTACACACAAAAATTCATATATCTAAACACAAAGTTTTGACCTAAACACCTACATTTCTAAACACTTGAGCTAAGCACATTGTTTGGCTAAACATGTTTAGGAAATTAATGTGATTACAAAAACGTTGCAAGAATATGTTTAGAATTATGTTTAGGATCTAAACACCATTTTTGCAGTGTAATCATTGCAGATGAGTTTAGGTCATCTTTCCCTAATGATGAACTATGGTTATCATTGTGCTGACCATATTCCTGCCAACAGGGGGGACCTACTGTACAATAATGTGGTGTCAGCTTATAGCTGGATTGATAATAATCATGAACACATTATCACACACTTATATAACAAAGAATGTAATTTAAATCTTGAATTAGATGATAAGATATGTTGTGAAATCAGATTAGAAGTAGAATAGATACATAGGAGCTTGGACACCTCTTTGGTATCAGAAATGATATCAAGAAATATGAGGATTGACACCCATTGGTAAAACATAGCCTACCAATGCCTGAATGTGTGTACTTCCAAGGTGCTGGCAGACCAATTTCGCCCTAATGATGAAGGGGGCGGGGAGGTCAATATCTTTCTCAAATCATGTTATCAGGGATGTCATAAAATCAGAATTAGTATATATGAAAAGTCATCAAAATGATTACCCATTCTCATCATACATGTGACCCCATGTTTTGTCTAAATATATGAAAAAGAAATTAATCAATATGATGAGATCTAGTAATCACTTATGATTACCCAAATGATGAAAAGGTGCTCTCCCCAGTCTGTGTCATTTTGAGCACCCTAAAGTGATCAGTACTGATTAGTTTTTGCACTTTTAGGTTTTCTGTGTATATTGAGGAGCGCAGATGGGTATTTCTCATCTATGACATTGGATTCTGTAAGAAAGCCCTAGAAATAGTCTTGAAATACAATCATCAACCCAAAGGTGACCACCCATAATGATTGTCATCTCTCAATGATAAAACGAAGTTAATTTTCGAGTGAAATCCAGTCCGAGAAATTGTATAATGCCGGATAGGGTCACTATGGTGAATTTTGAGCTCTTAACACATTGTAGTTCTTTGGGTAAGACCCACCACCCATGGATCTGTTCCCAATTCATGTTATTTTCACAGAGATTCCCTTGTCAATTTGTATACCACCGTACTGCCACCTGTGGCTTTTTGTAAAACATACACTGGTTTACTGCTATACAATTACAGTGGTTCACTCAGTTTTATGAGGATCCCTGGTAGATTCAACAGCTATTTTCACAGTGTATCTAAAATATGACATTGCAAAAGAGAATTCGAAGGGTCAGGTTCAGAGAGCTAACGGCTCTTTAAACAAAATTAAAATCGCACTGCCGATCCCTAGAAAATCTTACTCAAAAAATAAATTTGCGGAAAATCACCCCTCCAGAATGCTGAGGGAAAAGAAGCTTCAGCAAAAAAATGTTAGTTAGAAAACCATAATCATTCAACTCGTAATTACTGCCATTGACCCCTTGACTTTGATCCTGTAAGTGTTGCATGAGATGTATTGATTTAACAATGAACAATTCCTGTTGGTCAGCACAACACATGAATGTAATGTTTGAAAAGGGACTACATCACACCTCTGCTCATCAAAATGATGTACCAATGAAGACCTGGCCTGGTGAGATCCTTATTAGCGAGTGACAGCAATGAGGAAATTTTCTTAAAACCAGGAAAACTAGCCAAAGGATAATTCAACATCCAACATTCAGCATCTAGACCATTACCATCAGGTAAATCCCAGTATTAAGTTGGAGCCTAGGTGTGGCTTCTACCTGGTGTGAGCCTGACATCTGGCTGACTCACAGTGATTGTTTGTTTACTCCCGATGCTGATGCCAGCTTAACCCATTAAGGATCAAACATGGCTTTGATACATAATTCCCACTGGCTAAGTGGAAGCAGAACTGATGTAACATGCTGTAGCTACAGGTTTAAACACTGCTGATGGGTCAGCATGATACTCTGATTGTGACTCACCAGCACTGCATTGGTGCATCATGATGACCAAAGAGCATGAAGCTGAAGGTAAAGTGAGGTCCATAAAGGTTTAGTCTATACAGACACATGGAAGCTTAGACTCAATCTATAGAATGCTTAACGAGATTGCCTCACTCAATATATCTTACCATCATGCTCTAGTGTCTGCATACAGATAACAGCCTGGCGCTTATAGGGGACTGGTGCTTAATCAACACAAGGTATTTGTGCATTATAGATATTACATGGTCTTCTACCTCCCACCTGAGGACCTCCCCTCCCCAGGATGTTATCCCCAAACCAAGATGATATTGATAAATTACAAATCGAGCTTACAAAGGAATAATATGATGCGTATATATGCAACATTACTGCAGTTAAAATACACCTTTTAAGGGCCATGGTCTCCATCATCCTTTTCTATATAGAGAGCAATAAGCACTGATAAGATCCAAGTAAATTTAACATAATATGAGCCATTGAAGATGGATGCAGCTAATGGATGCAGCTAATGTGTAACCAGTTTTCTATGCTTTAAGGTTTACTAAGGCCTAGGTTGCTGACTGAAGGGTGCTGTACCTCAGTCGTTGATCAGTTTTGTGTCTGGCCTCTTCGCCTTCAATACCAGTGCTTGACAGACTTATTGCATATAGGTATACATCCTCTGTCAGCATTAATGTTGTGGTAGAAGGCTAGGGATGGGTTTTGAACCACAAACCCTCTGTTTCCAAGGCAGACACCATCCACTAGGTCACTATTGCAGCAGACAACATTTGATGGACGGCTTTTTGACGCTGGTGCCCGGCTGGTGGGAGTATCCGCCTTTTGCCTGGACATGACGCTGATCCCTGACGTGCAGGGTGTGACTGATGGGACAAGCAGAACACGCACTGACCTGAAATGGTGCCAATTAGAAATATGATGGATGACCATTTAAAGATTAGTATTTAAAACAAAAGGTAGAGAAAAGAGAATCAGGAAAGGGAGGGAGAGAGAGAGAGAGACTAAGAAGACAGAGATTGAGACAGGCAGACAGACAGAAAGTTACAGTAAATGAGAGATGATGTTATACATAGAGAGGCAAGATAGAAATGGACAGGCAAAGATGATTATAATATAAAATATAAATGTATCAATGGGTAGCTGTAGCAATCCTTGTAGTAAGACCCAGTTGCTCTGTGAGAAGTTGCTTTTGGAGATTGGTGTCATAGGCATCAGCTATCATAGAGCTAATGGTCATGTGGACCCATTATTGGTTTGACCAAATTTGTACCAAAGAACAAATCTCTGAAAGCCATCATGCACCTCTGATAAGAACGACCCAATTAAGCTTTTGATTATTTACTATATAAACCTCTATTCTATCATAATACTCTGTATTGTTTTTGCATGCTTCTATTGCTGCCACTAGCATCCATCCCTACTCCTATTTATATAGAGCTTGTAGCCATAGCTTCTAACTAGTCCCTGCAGTTCCATTTCAACTTGTATGCATCAATACTTTTCCAGTCAGGGTATCCAGCTTTCATACAACCTTACTTTTCTAACCATCACTTTCTACATGTATACAACAGTACTGTTCCCATTACCCCTTCCTATACTTCTATACAACATTACTGTACCCATCACCATTTCCTGCATATGTAGAATATTCCTGTTCCAAGTACTATGCCATACTTGAATACAACATTACCCATGAACAATTTCCTACTTGTATAAAACATTACTGTTCCCATCACCATTCCCTACTAATAATACTAACATACAAGATTCTTGTACTCTAAGTCTATACAACTCGTTACTGTAGTTCCCAGCTCTGTTCCTTAATCTCTGCAGTTCAATAGATCTATGAGGTACACTAGAGGGTGGGGTACAAATAACTGTAGAATCTATAAGGACAGTATATAGAGATGCCTTGATACACACAACACTGTTATTGATGTCTGTCTGCTGTACTAGATCCTACTTAGAGCTTACTGCAGGTGGGCTGGGAACCTGCCATATAATTAGTTACCTGCAGGCAGGACAGGCAGGAAGGCAGGGAGATGTGCACTCTGAGCCATGGGTGTTGCTACAGACTAGGCACCTCTGGAGGGCATTTCTCAATAATGGTGATTAGTATTATTGGGGAATGCCCCCTCTTTTCTGTGAATTCCAAAATATACATGATTTCATTTGATTAAGTCTGATTCTCATGATGACCTGTCTCAGTTGTAACAGTGGCAGTCACCCAGTCTATGCCTAAAGGCAATGCAGTTAAAACAATGAACACCTTTGGATGTTTGTACAACTCAGCAAAGTCTGCCATGGTGCATAGGTGTTTGATATCCCTCTGTGCCAGAGAGGTTCTGAGATTTCAAAGCTTAAGTAGAAATACACCTTACTGTGCACTTTTGAAAGTAGGCACACCTAACATTAGGATAATACCTTTAATAGTAAAACAACCACTGTACTTCTAAAGGTAGACTTTGTGTGTTCCATATGACGTATACACCTGTGTAAGGCGTGTAATTATGGACATTTGAATAGATGCAAATATTTATGGCATTGAAATAGAAAAAAAAAAGCATTATAAACTATGTGTGCCATTTTTGTATTTAGCACTGGCAATTCGAAAATGATTACAGGGGCACAATTAATCACCTGGGTGATTATAGATTTTCACTGCTAGTGTACCCCTGATACTAGCGCACGAGTAGCCCTTAAATTGGAGATTTCAACATTTCTGGGTGCTAATGCTTATCCAAGCCTGGCCAGTGTGCCCCTGATACTTGCACAAGAGTAGTTCTTAGAATCGAGATTTCAACACTGCTATCCGCTAATTCTTAGGCCCTCTTATATTTAAGTCTGGCGCTTATTTGACAACCTGGCACAAAGGGCTCAATACAGAAAAGAACGTGTCAAGCAACCAGATGGTTAGGCATGCAGAGGCACTCCTATGGCCTCTGTGAGCTTGAAGGTCTTCTTGTGTTGGAACACACATCACCTACACCCACCATATGTGCTAAATGACAGCTCCTGGTTGGACCTCGTTGGCTCAATGTCAACAGTACTGAGAGACTAAAAGATTCATGTGTGTGAGACCTATGGGGATGCTTAATGATAGATGTGGGATGGAAACCTTAGCCTGGAGGACCCCAGGTATAGACCACATAGACACCAGCCACTCTAAATAAAAACCTTATCTGAAAGATCTAGGACAGGAGTAATTACAATGGGCTCGAGGAGTTAATTAGAGGTTCTAACTAATTAAACAAGAAAATAAAAGGTCTCGAATGCATGGCATTATGGTCCACATAATGCTTTAATTAGGGAATGGAAAATTTTTGTCAGCAACCTATAGGCTGGGACTCTTAACTAGAGTAACAAAACAACCAAAAATGATATCTAGCTGTACCCTATAGCAGTGTATAGTCTGGCATGAATTCCAGTGGCGGATTTAGAGGGGGTGCGTGGGGGTGCGCCCCCTTTTTCCCAGTACTTAAGAGTTTGATTAGATGTTATGGACACCAAAATTGGCTCAAAAATAAGGGATGTGCCCCCTCCTTTAGGGCCGCGCCCTCTCTTTTTCAAAATCCAGGATCTGCCACTGAATTCCAGTGTGAATTGGAATTCAGGGTGCGCCTTATATATGTGTCAGTGTGCCTTTTACCCAAGGCATTACCAGCCTGAGATACTATATCTAGTATCAATAGCTGCTGGCCGAGGCTGGAGGTATATGGTGACATGTATGCCAAATCACATCTTGCTTACTAAGGTGGGTATTTTGCTATGCCAAATCACAAAGGGCAAGATAAAGCATAACATAAGTGTGCAACTTTGACTAGTTGTCCAGGAGATCATCTCTAAAAGAGGAAGTGTTAATTTATCAATATTTTGACATACCTTCCAGTCTGATTAGAGGCAGCAGATTGACACCTTTTTCCTCTGTGGGACTTGTATGCCAGGTACATGTACAACACCATTCCACCCCCGACCCAGTATAGTGCAGAGTATAGTGCAGAGTATAGTGCAGAGTATAGTGCAGAGTATAATGCAGAGTATAGTGCATGGTATAATGCAGAGTATAATGCAGAGTATAGTGCAGAGTATAGTGCAGAGTATAGTGCAGAGTATAGTGCAGAGTATAGTGCAGAGTATAGTGCAGAGTAGGCACCTAGTATAGTGCAGAGTAGGCACCTAGTAGTAGGTAGTAATAGTATTGATCTCCATAACTCACTTACTACCTGTAATTAGTGATGCACCACACTTGTATAACACTGGTCTATGTAATCTACCTTTCTTATCACTAACTGATAATAACTCTGGCTTTATGGGTCTGGGCAGAATGGGAATAATTTAGGGTAGTTATATAATTCTTATACACAGATAAGGTTATTAGCTGTACCACCGGTTCGCCCTGCAGTTATTAGCCTGGGTATATTCCATTATGTCACCTTGGCACATGAGAGCAGTAATATAATTCCAGTGTTACAGGAGGCAAAACCCAAGTGGTGTGGCCTAGTGAAAGTGACCTAACATTCAAAAGGGGCAAAGTTTGTTAATTGCAGTTGGTAGAAAGTTTCTTGCTGGAATCCTAGCTGCACTCTGTACTACGGAGCCCTGGAAAGGACATCTGTTTTCTACACATTTATTTCTAGAGTTTGTTTCCGCAAGAAGTATTTTCTTTTCCGCAAGAAGTATTTTCTTTTCCGCAAGTAGTATTTTCATTTCCGCAACTTTTATTTTCATTTCCGCAACTTTCATTTTCGTTTCTGCAACTTTTATTTTCGTTTCCACAACTTTTATTTTCGTTTTCGCAACTTGTACTTTTGTCTCCACAACTTGATAGGTTTGTTTTGTGCACAGTCACTTAATTGTGAATTTTAAGTTGCGGGAACAAAGATATAAGTTGCGGAAATGAAAAATATAAACTTGCAGAAATGAAAAAAAGAAGTTGCGAAAACGAAAAGAAACAGTTGCGAAAACGAAAATAAAAGTTGCGAAAACAAAAATAAAAGTTGCGAAAATGAAAATAAAAGTTGCGGAAACAAACTCTATAAAAAAAATGTGTAGAAAACGGATGTCCTTTTAGGGGCTCCGTACTACTCCATCCCATAAAATTTAGTTATTCTAATTGGTCAATATTTATACGCTGTACAACTTTAGAGTACTGGTAATGATAGAAAAAACACATCTGAATCCCACACTCACTTAACCTACTATCTAAATTAACCCTTCACCCTTGATCAGTGACAAGATACTTTGGTATCACTTAGTATTATATACTTGTACTACATGGATGAAAATATTACACACAATACATGACTGTGCTTAGATAACTATATCTACATGTAGTGAGGAGAGTATTGACTGAGTTGCTATGTTGTCTATATAATGGGTGTGGACCACTAAATTTGACATGGTGACATGGCAATTTCTTAAAATCGACATGTGACATGAGAGGTTCTTAGAGGTGACATGGGACATGGGGATTTAAGTGACATGTGACATAACCATTTCTTAAAATCGACATGTGACATGAGAGGTTCTTAGAGGTGACATGGGACATGAGGATTTAAGTGACATGTGACATAACCATTTCTTAAAATTGACATGTGACATGGGGGACCCCCCATCCACACCCCCTATATAAGGTGTAAAGCCACAATGATTATGACCAAACTATTTTGAAATCCTTTATAAGATGGCTACTTACATCAGTGATATACCCTGTTGGTAGATAAATTTCCATACCATTCATCCTTGGTACTGATTCAAGACGGGTGCCAATCTGAGATCAAGTCGACACCATTGTCAACATCATCTTCGCCTAGCACTGAAGAAAGGTGATTATTTGAGATCCGGGCACTTATACAGGCATATGATATTTTCTTGCAATAGCACAAGATGGCTGCCTACCAATCATGTCCCATTGCTTCAGTTTGATATAAGCAGGTGTTATCAATCCTCTACTCCGCAGGACTACACCCTGCACTGTATATAGCCACCCCTTCCCCCTATAGGTATGATTATACAGACAGGATTATGGTGCTCACACCCAGACCCCTTACTACATCAGTAGGGGCATGATTGCACCCTGTGTTTATTGATGGCATGGTGCAGCAGACTGCTGCTCTATAGGGTGTGGTAATGGAGACTGAAGTGTCTGATGCACTCTTCCTGACAGAGCCATATGACTTGTAAACACACACTCTGACCAAGCCTAGGAGTTTTCTCTGAATATAAAGAAAGAAGAACTTGTATACTTCCCATTTTCATGAATGCCATTTTCCTTAAAAAATAGAAAAGAAGGGAAAACACCACCAACAATAATAACAACAAAGATATGCCATTTCTCCAGTTTTCCATATAATTTCTGCTGATATATCTCTCAATGTCTTTATAGTGTTGGATACCAACATGATCTGATTGAAGACAACTTTTAGTCTATGGCAAAGAGAGAAAATGTCAGCATTAGCAATCAAAACTTGCTCTTGATGCAGGCCAGTGAATGCGGCTCTGGAGGGCACTTTGTTTTGTCATCAATAGCCAATAATTATAATGAACGGGTATAACAGGGTACACTTATGTAGGTATTTATTGTATGCTGTATTATGTGTGTATTTATTATATGCTATATGGGAGAGTGCTATGGGAGTCCTGTATAGGGTTTATGGTAGTATAGAGTTTATGGTAGACTGTGGAATGTTGCAGACGGGGGGGAGTCGACGAGATCTGGTCAGGTAGATTCTGTAGAGGGGGAGGGGGGAATACGGGTGAGCCAAACACCGGCGTCTAAAAGGTGTGAGGGGTTGGTAAGAGATAGGGAGGAGTCAGTATTGTGGGAGCAGCCGAGGAGGCAACACATACTCCTGGAGTAGACGAGGATGAAGCTGTTTAGTATTTAGTATTGCACTTAGCCAATGTAAGAACGGATTGAACAGGATCTCTATGGCACTCATACCTCTCCAGTAGCATCGGATTGTTAAAACATGAACTGCTTGTATGAATAGACTGATGTCGTTGAAGCTGTACAACCATGAGTGGACTCATCAACAACTGTAACTGTGAATAACTAATGAACAATAAATGGTGACTTGTATCGGCGTCTTGGTGTTGGTTAAAAGGATGGGCTAGGCCAACATCATACCACTAGAGTTAGTCTTCCCAAATACGTGAGAACAGCGGAACGAGCTGATAATAACTACACAACTTATACCACATTAATATACATATAAACACAACCCACACAGCCCAGATGGTGGAGAATTAGTGGTTGGGCTTATCATTGTACTGATGAGCGGCTCGCCGTACCCGATACCTAGCAGCTCAGACGCTGGATGTGACTCAGCGGCATCGCCACACACTGACAGTAGTGACGGTGTGGAAGTCTATACTATCATACCTGCAGCGCGCACATTGCCTGGGAATGCAGCAGTAGCACATAGTGGTGTAGCAGAGGGACAGGGTGGAAGATCCGGAGTGAGTGAAGCGGGACCTGATCAATCACGTGTCACTCTTAGATCGGATCACACACATGTGCATGTGCAATTAGGACCCAGGTCGCAAGTGGTGCTTTTGCCTGGAGAGGAGGTGTCTAGAGAGATTGGATTCCCCGTGGCTCGGTCAGAGGAGGAGCGGGCGTCGTCTCAAAGGGATCCCAAATCTGGGGGGACGTCTGGCCTACAATTGTCTACGACGGCTGATTCTGAACCAGCAGGGTCGGTGGTAGTGGACGATACCTCTGGACCATTCTCAGCATTGGGAGTGGAGAACGGGCATCAGTCATCTGCGGCAGAGTCGGAGACCAGGGCTGATATTTCTAGTGATGGGCAACAGGCGGCGGTTCAGGAGCACACAGTAAGTGCTGATGCAGGGGAACGGCCTGATAATCTCTGCAAGGGATGGACGACAGGAGACAGATTAGTGAATTATAAGTATTTTTCGACGCCCATTGCTAGGAGCTCCAGTATTAATTTCTGTAAGGCTACTCCTAGGTGCCTTGAGTTTGAGGGTACAGCGGACCAGGGACGAATCAGACGCGCATCTGAGGGGGATGTGGCGGATATTGGTGATGAGGATTTGAATTTTGAAGCAATTGCAACGTCATTGGGGTTAATTGAGCCAGTACATGAAGACGGACAGGTGGATGAGAGTGGAACAAAGGATGGTCATGGGAATGAGGGGGACGCACATGGGGAGAATGATCCAGTAGACGGGGCGTCTACGGTGGTGGCAGTGTCAGGACAGAGCGAGGACGTCGGTGAGGAGATACAGGAACAGGGGTCGGAGGCCTGTGGTGATTCACAAGGGGGGAGTGCAGGATTGCTACCGTCTGGTTTCTTGGTGGTTGTTGAGAATGGGAGAGAGTTAAGTGATAAAGACTTGGTGGGTCAGGATGAGAATGGTGGAGTTGGACAGGATTGGACAAGCTGTACTACACCGGTCATTACAGGTGATCAAAGTGGCAGTCGTCTGGGAGAGTCTGTGAGTAAAACAAGGGTGGATGAAGTTATTACAGGTCTGCAGAACACTAATATTAGGGTACGACAAAGCATAGAGAGGGGGAGAGCCATATTGGAACAGGAGCTGAGATATCGACAGGCCATTGATGGGGAGGAGCCGCCCGCGGGGCCGGGGATAGACCGGGAGCGTGTAGCACGAAGGGAGAGGTTTTTGAACGACACTGTAAATTGGAGAAAGGTAACTGCGAATATCCGCTCAGGCAATAGTACAGGTCGTACTACAGATGAGGGGCATTTAGATGATGTTCTAAATAGTCATCTTCAGACTGATGTTTCGGGTGACTGGGAGGATTGGTGGGTTCGGAGAGCGGATGAAGAGAGAAGACGACAGATAGAAAGGGAGGCCCGGGAGGAAGCCGCCGAGGGCTCTGTCGCTGGAGGTGTTGGAACTGGTGTACAGGGGAACGATAGTGAAGAGAGCTCAGTGGGTGATTTGGATGCGGAGAAACAGGTGGAGGAGGATATTGCACCTATTATTGGTTTTGAAGACGACGACATGGCGCCTAGTCCGAATGTTAAACTACCATCCTTCAATGGGGAGCCTGGGGAGGATTATCGGAGATATTTCAAGGAATTGAATGGAATGCAAAAGCTATTTGGATGGTCTCCGGATCAACATCTTGAGTATGCAAAATTGGGCTTGAAGAAGGGGGCATCGAAATGGATGGATGGTATTCCAGAGGGGGAAAAGGATACTTTGGACAAAGTAGTGGCTATAGTGAAGAGGGTTTTTGAAGACAAAAGGCCACTATGGCAGAAACATAGGGATTTGCACTGTCTGAAGCAGGAAAAGGGACAGTCGGTCTGGGACTTTGCATTGAAAATAAAGGAATATGACGAGTTGGACGTTCCTGATGTCATCAAACTGTCGGTCTTCGTAGGGGGTTTGCTTCCGCCCATTGATAAGGACCTGATGAAACACAATGCTGATTCTTTTGAAGAGGCTCTCAGGCTGGCGTCTTATTGGGAAAATGTGGAGAAAGGAAGGAACTCCAAAGGTGTGGCGCAGTTACACATGCTAGAGTCTGAGGGGACTCGGGATGGAGCATGTGGGAACGATCAGTTTGATCCTAAAGAGTATGCTAGGGAACAAACTAAAGCAGTGGTGGAGATGTGTACTATGGAATATAGACGGGGGCTCAGAGAAATGGAACATGGACGGGAGAATCAGCAGGGACAGTATGCTGGAAGGGGTGGCGCTTCACAAGGGCAGTATCAGGCGCAGGCGGGCAGAGGGACCGGCGCGGGAACATATGGTCAGAATAGGCAGTTTGGTACAGGTGGTGGAGGCCGAGGATGGAATTATCAAGGGGGCCGCGGTGGAAATCAATATAACGCGTCTCAGTATTTCAATAACAGGTTTCAGGGACAGAGATACACAGGAGGAAGCAGGCAGGGTCAACAGGGGGATGATAAAGGTCAGAGAAGAGCTCAGGAATATGCTAGGATGATGGGAGATGCAGGAGAGAGTCAGAAGGGAGGGGGAGCGATCTATTGTTTGATTCATGACTCTACTACACATTCTACAGAGGAGTGCACGTTTTTGAAGAAATACAGGGATCAGTTGTCATCCTCTCAGCAGAACAGAGACCAACGAGATCAGGGAAATGATGTTCGCAGGCCGGGAAACGGGCACAACGGCTCATTCCTACCCCAGAATTAAATTTGATATCAGGGGATGGGTCGGGAAACAGGGGATCAAAAGACAAAACGCCATGGTTGGTTCAGTGTACTATTGACGAGAATACATACAGATGTTTAGTGGACACGGGCGCGTCTGATTGTTTTATAGCACGGACAATTGTGAGTAGTATAAGTGAGAGAGCAATTTGGGACAGGCAGCCATCTCAATTGGGGAAGGTGCGTCTGGGGGACAAAACATCATTACAAGTTTATGAGACGGTGCGACTGCAGTGTTTTATGGATGGTGCTTGCATATACTATGATTTTAATGTGGTGGATTCACTGGCTTATGATATTGTGCTGGGACGTAATTTTCTGATTGACGCAAGGGCACAGATTATAGCTATAGATGGAAAGGTGCGTCTCTTTACTGAGGATCCGGTCTCAATTGAAGTAGCGGCGATTTTGGACCCATGGGAGGAAAGATTGGTGACGGTGAAAGGATGGGATGTTGCGGCTGAAAGGGTTGGAACAACGGTCTTGTTGAGACCATCTAATTTGGCGGTGGTAGCTGCGGATGGTGCGGTGAACTATGTGGGGAAGAAATGGTATATGAGAATTGCTAATCTCTCTGACAGGCAAGTGTATGTGGATACAACTGAGGTTATAGCATATACAGAAGACATAGATGAACCAGAACTTAATTTGCTGGAGGTAATTGATACAGCTAATGTTGGCAGGGATAGAAAGGATGAGGCTCGTGAGATTTTGGCACGATGTAATGAAGATCGGCGGGAGAATGGTCAAGATGCTAGGGGAGGGTCAAGGCACCGGCAGGATCCTCAGGGCGATGGTGGTGGATGTGGTGTTTCTACCTTAAGTGAGCAGGAGAGACTGGATAAAATTGAGAAGATCAGGGGCCTTGATTTGGGTGACACTATGATGACGCCGGAAGAGCAGAGGGTATTCAGAGAAATGCTGGTGGTCAACATGGACACTATAGCATTTTCTATGAAGGAGTTGGGTCATTGTTCATTGGCTCCAATGAAAATAAGGGTCGATGAGTCCAAGGGTCCGTGTATGGCACGACCATACAGGTATTCTCCTCAGAAGATGGATATTATTGATGAACAGGTGAGGGAATTGTTAAAGTTGGGAATTATAGAGCCCAGTGACAGCGTCTGGAGAAGTCCGTTGGTGGTGGTGCAGAAGAAAGATGGAAAGGCTAGACTATGTACAGACTATCGCATGTTGAATCTTATTACGGCGGATGATACATACCCTATGCCCACAGCCAGGAGCATGTTTTTGTATATGGCATACAGAAAACCTATAATCTTTACAGCCATGGATTTGCTCAGTGGGTATCATCAGTGCGATCTACATCATGACAGCAGGCAATATTCAGCATTTGAATCACCCTCGGGGGTTTGGCAATGGACGAGGATGCCGTTTGGTATGAAGCAGAGCCCATGGCAATTTACTAAGATTATGTCATTAGCACTAGGAGGCTTAATACCACGTACTTGTCTAGCATACCTAGACGATATTATTATCTTTGATCCGGATGTGGACAGCCATATTACTAATGTTGGCAGAGTATTGGCAGCTTTAGGTAAAGCAGGTTTAACAGTGAAGCCGGAAAAGTGTGAGTGGGGCAAAGCGGAAATCAAGTTTTTGGGGCACATTATTAATGCTGAAGGAGTGCAGACGCAATCTAAAGTGATCAGAAAGGTGCAGGAATTTGGCAGACCGTATAATGAACATACAACTAGATCCTTTCTGGGGCTTTGTAATTATTACAGGAGTTTTATTCCTAACTATGCTGTTTTGTCGATGCCTCTGAATAATTTGTTGAAAATCAAGGTGCCATTTAAGTGGACGGATGAGTGTGAGGTGTCATTCAAGAAAATACAAGCAGCATTAGCAAGCACACCGTTATTGGTTCACCCAGAGATTGGAGGCCACTTTTATGTTTTAACGGATGCTTCGGATGGCGCGTGTGGAGCGGCCATCTGTGTAAAGAGGGATGGATTGCTGAGACCGGTAACATATTATGGGTATACATTTACAAAGGCTGAAAGAAACTACACTATAACAGAGAAAGAAGGCCTAGCTGTTATAAGAGTATTGAAGAAATTTGAGGATATGCTGACGGGAGCTAAGATTACGATAATAACAGACCATCAACCATTAATACCTTTGCTTCAGCAAGCCAGTAAGGCTCCATCCAAAAGGTTGACTAGATGGGGTTTAGCAATGACTGACTTTGACTATGAGATCAGGTATGAGCCGGGAGCCACTCACTACCTGCCGGATTTTATATCCAGAGTGCCGTTGGCAGTGGGACAGGATACACCTGACGAGGAGTCGGGGGAGTTTGAGCCTGAGGTGGGATGTGAGTTACTCGTGATGGAACTTGTAGGGGAGGAATTGGATAGGGAAACCTTCATTCAGGAGCAGTGGAAGGATGGATTCTGCAGGGGGATGATGAGATATTTGGCGGGAGATGAATTGCCAGTGGATGAGGAAAAGGCGCGAGGGATTTTACATAATGCTGATTTTATGGGTATGAAAGATGGATTGTTATGCAAGTATATAAAACCAGCTAGAAAGAGGGGTGGGCCTATAGCTGACCTAAACCCAAGGATAGTGGTGCCTAAGGCTATGGTGAATAGAGTGCTCTATCTCATGCATGATGATATCATGTGCGGAGGACATGTGGGAACAGTGGCGCTAAATACAAAAGTACAGGCTAGGTTTTATTGAAAAAATATGATGGTGGACATAGCTAGATACGTGCGGCTATGTGAAAGGTGCGCGTTGAGAAAAAGAGCACCTCACTTTAGGGCCAAGGCAAGATCATGGGATACGCCGGATTATCCATGGCAAGTGATACAGACAGATTTTGTTGGGCCACTACGTAGGTCCAAAGAAGGTTATAAATATATCATGACTTTCATAGACCTTCTGACGGGATGGCCGGAGGCATTCTGTACTAAAGACACAACTGCGCACACGGCGGCTGGGGTGTTTCTACGGGAGATCGTGTGTAGGTACGGCAAGGTGGAAGTGCTGTGCAGTGACAGAGGGTCTACATATATGGGTCAGGTTTTTCGTGAGGTTACAGCTAGACTATCAACCAAACAGAGGTTTACGTCTTCTAGGAATCCGACCGGAAATGCCAGGGTTGAAAGATTGCATAAATCATTAGAGGACACGATAGGATGCTATGTGACCGAGGACCATGAACACTGGCCAGAGCTGTTACCCATTGCATTGTGGACAGTGCGCTCCAATATTAGTATGAGGACGGGGTTTTCACCATATGCACTGCAATTCGGGAGGGATCCAGTGGCTATGTCTTTTGCTGAGGAAAGGGCACTGCCTAAAGTGCCATCTGAGAGGGATTGGTTTATTAGAACAAATCATAGCATACAGTTATTACAAGAGGCGGCCAACGCTCATACTGCTAGGTATGAGGAGCAGCTCAGACGTAGACTGGATGGACGGGCGCGACCTGTATCTTTTATAGAGGGGGAGTGGGTATATTATTATGATCCGAAATGCGCGATGAATAATACATCGAAGTTTGCTGGTAGATACACAGGGCCACACAGGATAATAGAGGTGGTGGGGGATAACAGGGTGAGGTTGAGAGCAGTGAAGACGGGCAAAGAGATACCTCACTTGGTAAATGTGAATAAACTGAAGAGAGCATACAAAGGGGAGGGTGAAAATGACGAAGGAGTAGCCAAAGATGAGAGGACTGTGGAAGTGGATAGAACAGAAGTGGAATCAGAAGTGGAAATACAGGATATGAGACGTGAGGACCCTAAAGGGGTGACTGAGGTAGAACATCCTTCATCTGGTCTGGAGGATACAGCGCTAGCGGGCGCTGATAAGGAGGACAAATTGAAAATGTCAGACGACGATAGAAGTGCACATGAGAAAAAGAGAGAGGTGGCCGGAGCTGGACCGCGCGCACCTATACAGGAATCTGATAATGAGAAAGATGGAGTTGTACGGCGAGATAGCCGGGAGAAGCCCAGACAGGAAGCTGTGGTCGATAATTGGTGTAAAAAGAAAGGGTTACAGGATAGTGATATTGATAAGGTCGAGGGTGGCCGAAGACAGGATAATGAAGAGAAAAGGAAGGGTAGAGTGAGAAATGTCGAGGTGAAGAAGCAGATGGACGAAGAAAGAGAGAGAGAGGAAATGGAGAGAAGACAGAAAAGAAAAGAGAGAGAGGATAGGGCTGAGAGAAGACGGAGGCAAAGAGATAGGAGGGCGCAATTGGCTGCGGGGGCTATTATGAGTGAGGAATCTAGCAGTGAACATATCATTCCAAAGGGACCGATTTGTAAGCATCACAGAAGAGGCAGAGAGGAGCTCAGCTCATCCAGCGATGGAGAATAGGGTGAGCTTAGACGGGATACTACAGGATGGGCGATAATCCTGTAGTATGGACGTGTGTTGCTATGAGGGAAAAGGGGGGGGGGTGATGTAGGTGCCGAAGGGGGAGGGGCCGCCCGGAGGAGCAGGTCAAGCTGACTCATGCAGGTAGACGGAAAGGAGGGCGATACACAAAGAAAAGGGAAAAGTAGGGCAAGGTAGGAAAAGAGGGGAGGGGGGGGAGGCCAGCGCAACAGGTATATGCAGGAGGAGATGCATCAGGAGGTGGCAGTGCGCGCACAACGAGGGACGAGATAAGACCTCACAGTAAATAGCAGGTGCTGATGGACGGATGGCAGATAGCTGGTACGATAGTGTTGGAGAACAGCAATACCAACAATACTATAATACGTGGATGATTCAAGACAACTATTGCAATAGCACTTACAATGAAAGGAGCACAGTGTCTGCAGCAAGTTCAACAACAACAGAAACAAATGAAAAAGGATTTGGTGCGACTTCAACGTCAGGCCAACCAAGCTCAGCGCAAGAACCAATACAGGTGGTGGAAGCAGCTCAAGCCGAGGTCCTGGTAAATCATCAAGGAAACATATGGGATAGCATACGTGACATCACTGTGGGACAGACAGAATGGGAGTGGCTGTTGGATGCCACTCTACAAGGCACCGGTGGTATAATTAAGAGAGAGACTCAAACCACAGAAACAGCGACACAGACAGAACCATCAATATTTTATAGTAAAGACGATGAATTTGTGCTGGATACATCAATCAGATTGGATGACATATTGATAGAAGAGTATTATAGCAGAAGACAAGTGACATCAAGGCTCTGTCACATTTGTGGCAGAACAACAGCAACAGCGGCAGGAGCGGCCAAACACCTGGAACAGGTACATGGGATAAAACATCTCATATAATGTCCACTAGTGAGGATGCGGGAAAGAGAGCACCATCTATAGTAAAGGCAGGGAGATATAGGGGACAACAGGTAGAAGACGCGCTGGATGCTATATATGGATTTGGATATTCATTGCCGAAGGTATTCAGATACAATGGGGCGACGTTACAGGACATAGTAATGCAGAAAATATCAAAACTGAAATTGGACATCGCGAGATTGCCAAGATATTTGAGGGAACAAGTAAATAGACATCACTTTAAATATGGAGTAGGGAGTGTGACTAATGCATTCTTTTTCTCAAGAAAGTGTAGGAGGCATCGCAAGACTAGCAGAGGGAAACGATGCAGGCAGTGTAGACAAAGAGATGAAACTTGGGAAATGTTTAAATTGAAGCAAAAGGGAAAGCATATCACCCAAGGAGTATTAACATCCGGGGTTAAAGACAATGAGACGACCCTGGAGGAGGAGGATGTAACTGAAGACTTTGATAAATATAACTAGAAAGGATATGAGTTGATAGGAAAGAACAGAGGGACTGTACGGTTATAAAATACAATACCTGTTAGGGGAACGTTGTGAGAGGTTGAAGAAATGTACAAAATGGCAGGTATCAGTATAACGCCACCTACATTTAGAGGAGCACCAGGAGAAAAGATAGAAGAATATTTCTACGACATGGATCTGATTAAGAGAATATATGATCTAGGGGAAATGGAATATGTGGCATTATTATTGTGGGGAATGAAAGGTGAAGTGAAAACTTGGGTTAGGAAGTTACCTGAGGAAAGTAAGAATACTGCATGGAAGATACAGCAAATAACCATGGCAGTATTTGCAGCTCCAGATGCCTGGAAAGAATGGGGTACAGGAGGAAAGAGACAGAAAAGACAGCGCGAGAATGACGGCGCGGAAACAGAGCCAGCGGGGGAATGAACACGTGAGTGAGAAAAAAAAAAAAGGGGGGGGGAAGTGTAGGACACTGAGACAGACATATGTATATTAACAGCCTAGTAACAGAAAAAGGGGGGGGGGAAGAGAGCAGACATGCGCAGGTAAAGAAAGAGATAAGATGCAATGACAAGCAAGACAGTTGGCAGTGTAGGAGCGGAACTCCAGCTGTACAGACATCGGCAAGCAACAGATACAGACTACACTCAAAAGTTTAACAAGATAGAACAACTAGCATGCTACGCGGACATAACCAAGACAAGACAACATAATCAGCAGTTTAGATAAACTATAAACATGAGTTCTAGTGGAAAAGCCTGGATCATAGACAACGGAAGGTTCATAGCGGTTGAGATGAATTAATGGAGATCAGTAATAATTTACTGAAGGAAAGGAATCATCGCCCACTGTAGAGAGGGTAGAGATATTAAGGCTCAGATACACCCTACTCTATGGATAAGACTTAACTACTTAATACAGTTTGTGGAAAATTGTAAAAGGTCGGATCCATTTAGGATGCATTTAATATAAAACATATTAGAAATACATACCTGAAGTGAAGATTTAAGGACTAGTAGGAGTAGAGGCATCATCATCATCAGCAGATGAAGCGGGAGAAGAACTGAAGATAGTAAATAAAGCAGGTATATGAGACAAAGAGAAAGAAGTGCATCACATACAGGAGGCAACCACTATGGGGCACCTTATAAGTTGTCTAAGGGTGAATGGAAACACTAGTCGGAACCAGCAGGACCACAGTCGCGACACATATAGAATGACTCCAGTAACAAGGTCCATAATTAAGAGGCCTAAATTTAAAGGATATATTTGTCCAGAAGTAAGGCATTCTGTTAAAGAACCAGAGCCTATAATGGTTTAATTATTTAAGAAGCCCAGACTCTGAGAAATGAAAAACAGTGTCTATAGCTGTAGATATATATTCAAAAATAAGTGTGAGTGAAATTCTTTTCTAAGAAGGTATTAGGACGCATAAAATTCAGCCGTATGGGTGTATTAATGAGATCAATTATACACCTGAGACTGTGAATGTGATCGCCACTACTCACAAATCAGAGGAGCTCAGCGACTTTATAGAGTTAGCTTATGCATATATTTTAAAAGAAAATATGTGTATAGTATCTTATTACAAGAACGAAGTGAGCGTCTCTAGGAATCAAAGTATGAATCACTAGGGAAATATACTTACTTCTGCGAGAGGGTAGAAGCTGGGGAAGCCAATGTTGGAAGGATAGGACCTCCAAGATTAGAAGAACGGGAGGCTTGTGGTCTGGCAGAAAGCTGATAGGGATGATGTCGCGTAGTGGTAGCAGATGAAGATGTCAAGAGAGATATGATGGTAGAAGAACTGTGAGTCAGTCGTGAGGAAGAGGCCATGGTGCTGGACTGACAGGTCAATGGTGAGAAGGGTGGATGTCCAGGTGAGATAGCCAGAGTACTCCAGAACGAGGGCGACATTACTGGAAGGTGTGGAAGTGAAGCTGCAGTGGATGAAGATGAAGTAAACTGACCGGAAGTAGAAGAGGTCAGGGCCAGAGCGGGCGTATGTAGGCAGGAAGGCGGAGACCTAAGAGCCGAGGTGGCGCGGGCCTCTGTAGCTGGAGCAACTCGGGTGGTGATGTGAGGCATTCTTAATGAGGATACAGCAGGAAACTGACCAGAAGTAGTGGTGCTGGTGGAGAAGTGATGTGAAGCCGCGGTGGAATAAATGGAATTGGAAGATAGGGTTGTTTTGGACGTCAATGGTGCAGTAGTGGCTAGTAAAAGTGAGTGGTAGAAGGACGAAACACTGGAAGCAGCAGGTGTGTGAGAAAGTACACTGTAATCCACATATGAAGAGTGATGTTGAGGTGCTAATGGACGAGGAGTAGAAGGAACAGCGAAGGAAGCAGGAAGTGGATACTGGAAAGAGGTATCTACAACTAGCGGCAGGACTGTAGAGGAAGTAGTCAGTACATTGGAGGTGAAGGTGAGCGCCGCACTTGAGGTAGAGGTAGCAGGCACTATGGCGCTATAAGTGGGACGCGCACCCAGGGGAGACATCTGTGTAGGATTCCAGGGTGGCATGAAAGAGGTGGTCAAGTTGACAGACGGAGGTGTGATGTTGACATAAGCAGGCCGATAAGCAGGTGCAGGAACAGGAGGTACAGCAGCAGTTGATTGCAGGCGGTAACTGGGATCGGGCATCCCATCCACGTGGATGACGCGCAGTGTCATGTCCGTCATGTTACAAGCTAAGCGTAGATGATCGCGAATGGTGGTGTGTGAGGGCATGGTCGCGCCTTGCGGTCCGGTGCATACTAGCATGCACGGAGTGACGTTAGCATCTGTGGAGGACAGGTCTCTGCAGCCGACGATGTAGGTAAAACCGGGCTGGAGACAATCTATCGGGAGATAGACGAGTGCGCCATTGACAGAAACGCTGGAATAGCTAGCCATCTTCAGTGCGAACAAGGTGGAAGTCAAGCATCGACTGAGAATTTAATTCTAGGTATCTAACCAAGGGGATGGGAAGTTGAAATAAGAAAACAAAAATATAGTGAAAACTATAGTAAAAAAAATTGAGGGCACATTAGGAGGAGTCGCTGAGACAAAGACTCCAATCCAATAAATTGGTGTTATCAGATGGAAGAGACGTACAGCTAGATAGGAAAGGAAGGCACACGTGTTCAGATTGACGGGAAAATATATACAAAAAGGGGTAAAAGGGTCATGAACTGGTGAACTATCTGACACGATAGGGCTTATTAAGTGTTCAAGATCCATAAAAACTTCCAGGAGCGATCAGTTAGGAGTCGTAGTAACCCAACTTGAATTGTAACCGGAAGCCATAATAAGAAGAAAATGGCGTGGCTAACTATACTATGTGTCTTATGTTCCTTGTGGGGTGTGGTAGATGCTGGAAGGCACACTTTCGAGACTTTAGAGAGAGCCGAATTAGGTGTCATTTTGCAACCTGGTAGACGTATTTCTACAGCTGAGCACAATCATGTGTCACAAGTGTTTGTATTAGAGATACCAGATAGATTACCAGAGCCGGAAATGGAAAGTATTTATGAACAATGTGTGAAGAACATGCAGGTTATGTGTGACATTCAACATCATAACAGAACCTTATTATTTGAAGATACCTGTGACAACATCAAACAGAAAGAAGAATGGTTGAATCAAATTATTAGAAAATTAATACAGGCCAGAGAGGAGGAAGTGGAAAAGCTGATGGAAAACATACCTGAACAACAACAAGTCAAAAGGTCTAAGAGAGCAGGTATACCAGGTCTAAATATTATAGGAGAGTTGTCGTACTATATTTTTGGCACTGGAAGAGCTGATGATGTAGCCAGAAATGAAAAGGATATTCAATTACTGAAGACATCGTATTATAAGATGCGTGATGTTATTAAAACATTGGCCACAAGTACTAGCAATGGCTTGGAGGACGTCATGGCGGAAGTGGGAGAGTTGGCTGATAGACAGTTGCAATTGTATGAAATGGCTAAGATATCATTGAAGAGACGGAAATTGCTGGAAAGAACTCAAACTATGCACAGTGTGGCATTATATGAACTATCCATTGTATACAACCATGAAAGCCTGCTGACAAGGGTCAAATGGGGGTATATTATACATTTATTAAATGAACTCATTGAGATAAAGGATATGGCAGCTGAGGTAAGATTGGCATCACGAAGAAAACTATCATCAAAATTGGTCACTAGAGAAGATTTGAAAGAAGCTATAATCAACACTGAAGTATATCTAAAGGCTACGTACCCACGATTTAGAGTCGCTTTTACTGATCCTGAATATTACTATGATAATAGTGTGGTGCGAGTATATCAGCACCAAGGTCGTGTGAAGATGCAGATAAGGATTCCGGTGGTGTCAGAGGAGCACATATTTTGTGTATACTCTGTAAAGGTGTTTCCAGTACCAGTGCGGCTGGCCAATAAAGAAGCTGACGGGACGAGAATAGAGGGATTGCCATCAGAAGTAGCCATATCAAAGAATGGGCGGTATTATATATCAGAGCCGGTGGTGAATTGGGCGCGTTGCCATGGCAACTCAATAGCAGTATGCCCAGATATTCCACACATGAGAAAAATAGCCGAGCGAGGGTGCATGGCGGCACTAATAAGAAATGACAAGGTGGCCATAGCAGAAACATGTGAGATCAACTATATAGTGCAACCAAATTTTCCTTCATTTGCGATAGCACTGGGAAAGGGTCGTACTTTGGTATCGGGACCCGACATACAAGGTCAATTGATGTGTCAATCAAGCCCACCTGTTAAGGTGAACATGCATCATTACGCTATATTGAACATTGGGTGTGATTGCGCATTCATGACTGCCGGAGCGTGGATGCCTTACAGCTTGGCAGGATGTGGTCATGTGAACATGGAAACTAATGTGACTTTTGTAAATAACGATTTGCTACAAATGAACAGTGTTAAGAAATTGACATGGATAAAGGCCGTATTAAATGGTGAAACTGTGGAGGTATTGCAAGATGAAGTGTTGCCAAAATTAGTAAAGACCAAAATGAAGCACAAGGCTAGAATACAACAGTCGCCAGCAGCTGTCAATCTGAAGAATTTGGTGAGTGCAATGGAAGACGGATCAGCATTGCCTGATTTGGATGGCATGAGTGGTGGAGGCCATTTTCCCACTGAATCACTATGGGATTATTCACCAATAATGATTGCAGGGGTGATTGTCATGACTCTGATGGTGGTACAATATTTTTGTTTAAAAAGACTATTAATGGCATACATATTAGCAAGAATGCCTATGAGAATAAGGAGTCTAGAAACTTGGGACTATGAAAAATACGGTGAGGATGTCGGAGGTAATTATGAGGAAGAAGATCCAGAACACAAAACGACAATAGCTATGTTATCATTGATATTGATAGTACTGATAATAATAATAGCGCTACTGGTGAGGAAGGTGCGACAACTAAAGAGGCTTCAACCAGTGGATGGACTGTATCTACAGGTGGCAACTAAAGAGATCACAGAAATAATACCATTGGGGGAGAGTCTAATGCCTTTGGACCAGGTATTTCAAAGACCAGCAGAACAGGCTCTTATTAGAGATGTAGCAATAAGCTATTCGTGCCCGAAGTACATAGCTACAGTGCAGTGGGGTCGAGTGTTATATTCCACTGAGATGGCAACGGCGGAAAACGCAGTGCCATTGCCATTACCGGCCACTGTGAAGGTGTCAAAGAAGTTAGCAGGGATACTGAACGGTGATTATGGATTTACGGTGATGACAAGATTGATTAGGTATAGTGGGGGCCTGGCGACAGGTGTACCACTAGAGATACCTATGATATCAGCGGCGGGATGGACACCAATAAGGAACAGAGAGATAAATACACATCAGTTATCTGACACGGGCCATGCCAGAGCCATGGCTCAGTTAAGAAGATCAAGACAGTTACCAGAAGTACCTGGAGAATCATATGGGGCTACGGCTGTATCATATTCAGTAAACAAGGGTCATAAAGAGTCGGTGAACGTGGCTTTGCGAGGTCAAGAGCCCAGGACGGGATCGTCATCGGTGTACGTGGACCTGAATGAAAGAGACTGAAGGTGATGAATAAAACGCCATCATGATAGAGACTTGGCATAGACGGTGTCAGGACAAGAGAAAAGGGGGGGGGAGAAAGATATCGTGCAGCTGGCGTGAGACGAAAGGATGGAATAGACAATACAAAGACTATCTACAAATGAATTGATATAATGTCTGGGAATGGTGCCAGTGTATATTATTAAGTAAGATAATATAGCTAAAAGAAACTGTAATTTAAATGTACGACCAACTAATGAGACACTAACTACGACGTAATGTGGCAAGTGAAAAGATTTCTGATGTATATACTCGTTGACAAGCTGTGCACGCGTGAGTTAAGTAAGAGGTTGCCTGGTGTAACCCAAGACGCGTTAGAGTGTGTTTTAGAGTGATGCTTGGGGCAAAGGGTAGATAGAGGGGAACGTTTCGGAACAAGGAGTTGACAGATGTGAGGAGATTTATTGGCCCGATTGGGTGCAACTGGTGTCGACTCCCGGGTAAGGATAGTAAAAAGAATATATAAACATAGAATGGGACAAAGTGCTTAGTAAAGGCGAGTGAATGAGTAAAATAAATAACAAAGGAAAGAAAAACAAATTGAGAATCAAGAAATGAGAGAATTGTAATAATAAAACATATGTTAGAGGACAAGTTTGCGCTAAGAATAAGTCACCAATGCAGTGTGGAAAATATATATAGTAATAATGCATGGTATTATATAAGTGTGTTGTATATGTATGTACATAAATAACTATTGAAATGTATAATATAATAACGATGATTACCTCAGGTATTAGTGACAAAACAATACATAAGATGTATTCAAGCATAATTTATGCTTGACAATTGGTGTGACTCGCGTCACAAGAGGGGAGCGCCCGCACCTGTTTTGTCATCAATAGCCAATAATTATAATGAACGGGTATAACAGGGTACACTTATGTAGGTATTTATTGTATGCTGTATTATGTGTGTATTTATTATATGCTATATGGGAGAGTGCTATGGGAGTCCTGTATAGGGTTTATGGTAGTATAGAGTTTATGGTAGACTGTGGAATGTTGCAGACGGGGGGGAGTCGACGAGATCTGGTCAGGTAGATTCTGTAGAGGGGGAGGGGGGAATACGGGTGAGCCAAACACCGGCGTCTAAAAGGTGTGAGGGGTTGGTAAGAGATAGGGAGGAGTCAGTATTGTGGGAGCAGCCGAGGAGGCAACACATACTCCTGGAGTAGACGAGGATGAAGCTGTTTAGTATTTAGTATTGCACTTAGCCAATGTAAGAACGGATTGAACAGGATCTCTATGGCACTCATACCTCTCCAGTAGCATCGGATTGTTAAAACATGAACTGCTTGTATGAATAGACTGATGTCGTTGAAGCTGTACAACCATGAGTGGACTCATCAACAACTGTAACTGTGAATAACTAATGAACAATAAATGGTGACTTGTATCGGCGTCTTGGTGTTGGTTAAAAGGATGGGCTAGGCCAACATCATACCACTAGAGTTAGTCTTCCCAAATACGTGAGAACAGCGGAACGAGCTGATAATAACTACACAACTTATACCACATTAATATACATATAAACACAACCCACACAGCCCAACTTCTCAAGATGGTACAACTAGACACAACCAGTACGACTTGAAACCTTCAATATCAGAGTGGGTAGTAGTAGGTAACACACTACGACTACTCAGCACATAAGGCAGTAATAACATAGGGTTTGGTAGGGCAGTCGTACCATTGCAATTATTAGCAACCACTAGATGCAGGGCTGTAATGGCATTTAACTGGGGGATATCACAATACCTTGAAGGGGGTATAGTCGTACCATCTATATAAATGCCTTCCTGGTGGTAATAAGGCCTGATGGGTAGATCTCAGTCTCGGCCAACTACTAGTTACCATTTTTGATGGCCTTCTCCATCGCAGGAGGTTCGTGTAGCTCTCCACAAAAGAAAGCAGTAACCTTGAGTTTTACACTCTCATTTACATTGTACAGACAATTCTCTACACTGACTTAAGATCACTACAAAATGTTTATAAATACGAAGTGCATCTGCTGTTGGAACTGCGGCTAATATTCTAGAGCAAGGGCAGTTTAGGTAGGAACATTCTTCAAAAAGTAGTGGAAAGTATTCCCTCGCATGTAGTAAAAATGGATGTAGTTTCTTTGTAGCCTGGATATAAGTAAGCATATATGAAGGCTTACAGATGTGTGAAATGGGAAGTATATGAGCGCCTCGAACTAAGGTGAATTACATTGCACTGGTTTGGTTTGGCCAGTAGGGTTGAATACCTCCTGGTTGATAGTATGGGTCGGTCAAGAAAGAATAAATCATTTCGAATGACATCTTTTAATGACTGCTACTGCATGTGTGCAATGTACTCATAGTATGGCTATGATGATAAAAATAATGAAGCAAAATCATCAAAATGTTAAAAATTTAATCAGGCCAACGGACACTAACATAGGACTTTGATCTTAATCCTTAGGAGTCCACCAGCTCTTGAATTATAGACTATGGAAGGCCAAGCAATTCTCGATCTCTTTTAGTCCCATAGCAGAGACAAATTAGTTAGAGTGAGAAAAAGCAATGAAGAGATTTTCATGAATCCATCCTATCCCTTAACGCAAACTATACTTCCATATAAACATGATATTTCTTGCCATTATACTGCCACAATACTAACCCAGCCAGCACGACCACATGGGCTAGCCCATGTGGGCCCCAGCTGGCTTCCCTGACATTTCCCAGCATTAACCCATCTGGGTCATGCCCGGAGAAATCCCATCTGGGGCCCATGTGGTCGTGCTAGCTGGGAATACAATGGTTCTCGCATTCTGATTTGAAATTGGTTCTTTTAGAGACTCCCATAAGTTGGATGCTTATGCTCGGAAGATTTATAATGGGGCTAACTCCATCTATACCTTTCTACTCTAGGTTCATACAATGTGATATATTCTAGATGTACCCCTCTAAAGCAGCATGCAGGGTTCAACTTGGCGATCAATGATACTGGAGGGTGTGTCTGATCAGGGCCTGTCTATTATCCGTCTCTGATATATAGGGTCTTCTTGATAGGCTTCAGGACATGTGACAGTATGTCATACTGGTGGTAAATACCATTTATTTAATATTGAAAATGACAGTCTGTATAATAGGGACATTAAATAACTAAAAGCCATTCTACACGGTTCCATTCTCCACTGTATCGACATTATTCAAAATCAGCCTAAAACCCTAAGTTACAATGTAATTTCTCTAGAGATTATACTGTGACAATAAAATTAATGCTAACATGGAATTAGTAGGCCCTACAGAGATACTAGAAATGTTTAGATGTGTCAAAAAACATCACTCATCTCTCCCAGTGAGACCATCCAGTAGTGAAGCCCCCTTCCGGTCAAAGCCTTTCAAATCCCCATCCCCAGTTAAATTTCTCTCAGAAAGACATTGTAGTCAGCCTCTCTTTGAGCTCGTCCCCAGTCAAAATTATTTTAAAAAAGTTTTACCGCCTTTCACGGGAGGGCATTTCACAATAATGCCAAAGGACATTATTGTGAAATGCCTTGAAGTGGAACTTTCTTAGGTATCTTTGTGGGTTCCCAGGTGTGCCTCATGTAAATTTAGTCAGGGAAAGATATCAAGAAACCGTCAGGATGCATGTATATATGTGAAGGGTCTGTGAGTACCAATAAGAAAACCGACCAAGAAGGGGAAATAAATGTTGGGGAATGAGTCTAGACCGAATCCCTAGTAACCAGAGATATCCCAACTCACCTACACTCAGGGGGACAAAATGGCAGCCTACAGAGACAAATCAGACAGAGCTGTATACAAAACGCCTCTCCACCACCACACCCCACCTTGCACCTTTTTTCCTGTAGCCCACCTTCCCCATAGTTACCCACCTCTGGGTAGTCATAGAACCCTCCAGCACCCCTCAGAAGCACTCGCCACATAGGATGGGGGTGGTGTAGGTTACACATGTTGGTTATCATTTGTCAGATAGCACTGTGGTTACATTGTAGACAATGTACATGCATCCTTGTCCCTAAACCCTTTCACCCCTAGGTTTCTGTTAGTTGTTGGGGTTAGCGTTCTGAACTGTTAAATGCTGAGACCTCAGATGGGCACTGGTCATGAATTAGCACCTATAGTAGATAGTAAAACTGCGTTTGCACTAATATAAAAACAGGTCTTCAACAAGTGCCAGCATCAGTTGACCATGGGTGTTTAGTCGTACCTGTGATTGCCTTAATTTAGGCTCCTGTGGTAGGTACAGCTACCATCCAAAGGCAAATAATTTATTCAGACTGTAACAGAACACCTAGTCACCTTCTGATGGATGTGGAAGAGAATGGCTTCTACCAAACTATCCATACCTGTCATTGCTGAGTTAGATAGATCTGAAACCAGTTTTGCCATCCTCATGGACTCGGCACCGTTGAGACTACCAAAGGGATCCTTTAGAACTCACACAGGAACCTGGGTCTCAGAAGTTGTATCTGTGTCTAGAATGGCTTTTTTTTTATTTCTCATTGATGTCTCTCTATGCACGAGTTTCCTCAGAGATGGCAGTTCTATGAGAAACACCAATGGCTGTAGGTTCTCTGTTAAGATCCATCAGTGTCCCTGTTGCCCTAACATGTCCTACTTTTGTGCTTTAGACCATTTACGAATCATATCTTTCTATTTAGATTCTTCTTTCTCTGTACTGTTTTCCTTAACTGAACAGCCGTCTCTCATTATTGTGTTCATTCAATCCCTGGTTGGTATTTCTTTAAAATGTTGATTAGCATTATTGAGAAATGCCCTCCTGGTGTTGCGCCTACTAATCACTGTGCCCCATCTAACCTCTTCCTTCCCCTCTCTTCACATCCCCTTCCCCTTTTTCTACCCCCCCCTTCCCATTGCCCCTGTCCCACATTTCCTACATCCAAACTTCCCCTATATCCTGCCCATCTTCTCACCTACCCTCTCTACCACCTGTCCCTTTCCCCCTCTCTTCGCTCATTGTGATCCCTTCCCTGCCCTTTATAATCGCTCTACCCCCTTTCCCCTCTCCCTGTCCTTCATCCATCAGTCAACATTCCAATTTCCCCATCTCTTCTCCTACCCTCTCCCTGTCTTACTACTGGTTGTAAACCTATTACCCAGAGTCTACTAATTATTGCTGTGTATTCATACTTTTTACATAATCATAAAGTCAATTAGTTTCATTAAGGGGTGCATCCACTGCGATGGATGGACCATCCGTCTCCCTTCATCCGTCATTTTCTCCATAGAATTCAATGATAAATGATACGGATGAAACCCACGGATGGTCCATCCGTGGGCAGTGGACGCACCCCTATAAAGTCCTCCTTTTTGATCCTCTTACAACTATAGTCATATTCGGCCTGCCTCATCCAAAGAGATGGATCTTTGCTTTCCAGCAGGCGATCATTCATGATGTAGCTTTGTCACTTAAAGTTACATTTGTCAGATCATGGGTAATAAATGAGATTTATTCCTTTAAAGTCAGAACGGAATTAATGAATTATATTCATGTATTAAAGTAGGTTTTCATGATGAACTTGGCCAAGCTACATGGACTTTTGAAATAAAGCACATTTCTCCTTTTGGGGTTCATTTCAATTGTCTGCAAGACTGGAGGATCTCAAATAGTAGTGGGAGGTTCAGGAAATAACTCCATATCCGTAACTACATAGCAGGCTGACTACATTACAGACCTCCAGATAAGAGCCACTATTTTATTCAATCACTGACCCATTGCACAGCACTAATAAGTCATGCACTCTGGAGGTAATTACTTTATGTACTACGATCACACTCAGCCCTTGAAATTTAATAAGAGTTGAAGTATGAAGTCGTAACATGTTAGGAAATAACCTCCAGTATCAGAGACCACCTGGTAATGCTGCTCATAGAACTGCAAGGATTAGTAAACTCTAACAGTCTAAGGTGATCAACTTTTCAGCTATTGGTCAAGGCTGCAGTAGCTATACAGCCACCTATGGTGCAATCAGGTGGTAATGTAGCCAGGTATTTTGCCACTGGGCCTGTAGTCCTTACATCACCTTTTTACCATTTCCACATAGCAGAGGCCAGAATAGCATTTCGAAATAATAACAAGTGCTATAATTCTGAAATGCACTCTTGGTCATAGATACGATTGATATAAGGGGCAGATCCTGACAATTGAAATATGCTCCCGGTATTGATGTATGGAATTATGTGTTCTAAATCATTAACATAAGCATCTTTTTTTTATCCTGCATTAAAATATTATCATCCAACGATTCTCATTTTTGCTGGTCTACACAGTCTGAAGATAATCGTGTTTCTTTTCTGTTTAACAGGTGAGCAACATTTGATGGCATCTTCCACTTACCAAGTACAATGCCCCAAATAAGTCTGAACTTCTGCATAGTTGATTAACATTGAGATGCATCATATAAGGCGAGCTATATTGAAATAAGCCCCTGGTCTATCAAGTGATAATGACATGATTATATTCAGATCGTCAATTTAATTGGTCCATCAAAGCATGTTGGTAATAAACTATGACCACATGTTATGAATTTGAAAAAGATTTGAATTGTAGGCACTATGGGCTGTTGTTGCATGTTGTGAAGTAACCCTTGGACCTACATGCTCACTTTTTGCCATATAATTGTATTGAGCAATATATGGCAGTGGAACAGCTTTGCAGAGACTGAATAGTTCCAGCCCACGACTAGTTAAAAATGTAAGGTGATAGAGAATATCGGCCTAGCTCACATCACCAAGCACCATTTATCCCCTTACCATAATTCACTACCCATATCAATGAATTGAGCAATTCTAGCATGACATTCATAGCTGCTATATCATAGGAGCATTGCCCATATCCTTAGCAATAGTAATGGTTCCAGGCAGCCCCTTTAATAAGCTTTACTGCCCCATGTCTATGTCCATACATGAAGAGGGCACTTTCAGCTGGCAGCTGGCAGATATTATTTGTGGTGTACTAGAGGTTTGTGAGTAATAATCATTTATTGCTTACAATGACAGCCATATAAGGTGATTGTATAGGGTAGTTTCTGTTCATCCCCTGTATGGCTCCACTTTGTCCGCCACATTTCTTTCTTTTGTGTCAACTTTCCCACAAAACCAAGTTCCTATTTGGAAACAGAAACCCTTCATTTGTCTGAAGTTTACCCAAATGCTCAGGTTATTTGATTTGGCAATGAAGATTGAAATCAGGTTTATTGAAGAAACCACTTTGTCTGATCAAGAAATAACCAGAACAATTCCCATGATTCCAGCTAACATGCAAGTGCCCCTCTACAATATCACTATAAAGAACATGTAAAAGTGAGAGAAAAGGGGAATGAAATTGTTGATGTTACATGCTGCTGCATGGAGGGCATTTCTCAATAGTGTTAATCAATCTTTATTGAGTAATACTACCCACAAGTTATACATCTACCATTAATGCACATCTGGTATACCTCAAAAGTCCATAGCCAGATGCAACCATCTGTGGGAGGAGATTACTTTACATATTCAAATGTTAATATTCCCAAGACGCTAACCTGATGTACATGGGTAATGAAGCCATCTTTTATATTCTTTATTCATCCGTTAGAGGTACTTCTTGATTCTTACACTGACAAAGCTGGTTACCCCGAGTGGTTTGGCAATGTGAATCCCATTCCTGTCAGTAGATTGTTGCCTTATTTTCCTGCTGAAAATTCAGACTAGTTTGTTGTTCAGAATTATGTATCAAGGCACCTGAAAAGCTCTTTCTTGAAAATGTTGGAAGTGAAAAAAAAATGAAAAAAAGCAACAACATTGCTATCCCAAGATCCGTTCTTCAAGGACAATTTTGCGCAGTCTGTGTCGCTTGGACAGCATTAAATGGATTGCTAAGACTGCAAATATGAAACCAACTTCTAGAGAGTAGAGGTGATGGGAGAGTATAGGTAAGGGGTATGGGATGGGATTTGGAGGGAAGGGAGGGTGTAAAGGGGAAGAAAAGAGAGATGAATAGGTGGGAGGAGTGAAGTTAAAAGACACAAATAACCTACAATATTCACAGACAGCAAAATTGCTGACAATTAGGGTTCATTAAGCAATCCTCTTCATTCCTCGTCATTAGCATTCTGTAAAGGCCAGGCTCACAATCATATTCTGACGTAAAAAGCAACTCATGCAATTTTGATGCCTTCCTTACTTTTCATAACCCTCCTTGAATATCCACAACCAAACATACCCCTACTGAATGTACATATCAGCTTAATATATGCACAGCATGTACAAATAGGCTATGACAACAGAAGGTGGAGGTTATCAATAATACACAGGAGCAGCACGAGAACTGTCAGCATTGTTAATCAGGGTAGAAGGCATGAGAATGGTTGAGAGGAAAGAAATGTTGCAAGGGTGATATGTGTGAAGTCCAGCGACTATTAACTATTACTTATTATCATAACAGTGTGTACCAATGTGGAATGTATTGGTAGTAGACCATGATATTAGAGATAACAGTGTATATCAATGTGGAATGTACTGTTAGTTAACTATGATCTCTAAACTATGTACCATACACACCAGCCTATTATACCTGCCTCAAAATGATAAATGATATTTATAAGATATCCTTAGTTAGGGTCGCACTAATTAATCAATATACAGCCTGTCTGTCCACTCTATAATCATTATAATTGAATTCTATCTGTTCATCTACATTCATATGGATAAAGCCTGGAGAAATCCTGTCTTAAGTTGATGTACCTGCTCTGGTTAAATCCAGTCATGTTTAAGCTGCATTTTGGTACAGATAACAGATAATACTGATGTCAATAGATGAATGTGAAATTTTGAGACAATGTCGATGTACCTTTCTCTGTCTAGGACAGATTATATATACTGTTTTGCAAACGGAAACCACTGCATCCTATATGTGTTCATCGTCCATTAAATAAATGGGTACATTTAGTGCCCACTGAACCAGAAAATACACACCACTGTTGTTGGTAGCACTTTCTGCATTAAAAACACAGACTTTAAAATGTGCTAATCACTGTAGATATATTCCTGCGTGTAAATTGTAAAGGTTATTAGTGCAAAGTAAAATGTAATTACTATGTTGTGTGCTGCGAAAGACAGCACTTCATGTATACATAAAATGCTCCATGGCAGGCAGCTCACTTACACTACCATCGTCTTTGTTTAAAATATACTCTTACACTTAGCTGGTAATGATACCCTCATCACATGTATGTAGTCTGTATGATTATGATGAATAATTTAAAAACTTGATGACAGTGTTCCCTTATCAACATTCATAAAGGATATTTCATTTGATTAGACTGAGAGTCCAAAAGTGTAGTACAGGCAGGGTAATGAAAGATGATAAACAAGAAGTGTCTACAATACATTGATGAATATGAAAAGAAAAATGTGGAAAAAAGTCTGTAAAGTAGTGAAATGACAGCTTATCACCTTTCCCAAAGGCAATGCAGTGCTTGGTAAATATTTATAAACTACCTAATATGTTTTTGTAATAAGCAAAACTGTGTATACTGTCTAAGTTTAAAGGTTGTATTCATTAGTAGGCCATATCATACTAATAAGAGAGTTTTTGACAACTCATAAACATTTACCTCTCACAGACATGACAAATTAATGATGGTTCTTTTTTCGTTTTGAAATAGAAAAACATGTTTTCCCAGCCAATCAAAAAATCGATGAACACTTAAATGGCTTTAACTGCTTACTCGCCAATAGCTTTAGCTGAAATTAATAACTCACTCTACAACATCATTTCATCAGTGTACAAAATTATGCATGGCTTGTAACCAAACTTTGTCCAGACATTTGGTGAAGGAATAAGAGCTGCATAAGCCAAGGGCTGGTTATGTGGTAGATATACACAGAATTGGTCACTGTTTTCAATATCTACAACATGCTGTACAACATATTGGCTACACTGCCCAACGAGGCATATATATATCTCAATTATGACACACTTGATACACAATCAAACCATTCAAAACCTGTGTTCCCAGTGGACTACATCGCCTTATGACAGCTATAAATTATATGCGTTATATATCAGCCATGTTTTTTTCCATTGTCATTCCACCCAAGTGTGGTATGCACAATTTTTACTCTAGTGTTGTTTACATCGCAAAAAAACAACATGATGTATACTAAACACCCTTTCTACCGATGTGAAATCATAGCGCTCCTTATATTGATTTTAATACTTCCTCCATTTAACCTAGAATACATGCATACTGATTAGACATGGCTGGTTGCCGATGGTTTTCAACTTCACTTATATACAAAATCTATGCAAAAAATGTTTCCAACTTATGCATGAAGACACACAAAGTAACTGCCACGGAGTAGCTGTCTCATTCTAGCTGAATCCCTGCTTGTAAAATGCAAAGATAATTAGCACAAGTCAAATGTAATTAACATGTTGTTTATTGCAGGCAAAGTCAGGGAAGACATGCTCATAACAATGCGAACTATGATCTTTAAATATTAGAAACTGTTTCTTGATAGTTACTTGCTAAAATTATTTCAATCAATATCGATAAACCTCATTATATTCTATTAATCCAATCTGACATCTAAATACTGCAATCCCAGGGCACCATCCCTATACCCATTAATCTCCTCCTCCAAGCATCCCCCCTTCACTTTGCCACACCTGTGGAGGGACCTGTTGAATAAACTGCAACTTCAGCAGCTTTAAATATAGCCCTACCCAGGACAGCCCACAGCCGGATGTTACCTCCCCTGGTGATATATCACCACACAACCTATTGATTAATTTACGACGTGGGGAAACCAGCGTCGTCAACCAGAGCACCCAAGGCCATTACGTTTACCCCCTGGAACGCTGCCTGTTGTGGCTACGTGAGACATGATGGGTAGTGACGTATTAATGACGTCACAGCTGACACAGTGCTGTCAGCAGTATGAGTTGAATTATGGTAATGAGCAATTTTAGGTGGATAAACAGTGAATCGGCAGGGGTATTGCTCTGGACCTTGCTTCATGACAGGACACCCACAGATCGTAGTGGGAGGTGTATGAAATGGCTCCATAGCAATGACTACATAGTGAGCTACAGTACAGACCTCAAAATAGGCCCTGCTTTTGTATTCAACTGCTGGCTTCATACAGACCACTATGAAGTCATAGCACCCAGTTGTACAGGCCAGGCACCCATACTAAATGGCTAAATAGTGTCCAGTCGTACCTCCCCCATAGTATGGTTTGTACTCTACTGTTCAAATGAGCAAAGGGCTACAGTATCTATATAATTATAGGTGATCCCACCTTGTTACAAGGGCACACACATGTTCAATTATCATGAAAATGGATCATATTGTTAAAGTTAGTCAAATATACCTACAAATATCATAATTGTACAGAAAGCTTATATTTGGCAGCAGGTTCCTCTACCTTCAACGTGAGGTTGAAGATACACAGCCTCCTCAACACCTCATTTTGAAAAAGAATCCATTTGCAGGGGGGGGGGAGCAAAACCATATAAACCTTCACACTGGGGGGGGGGTGTCAAAACTAAGTACGGGCAATTCAAATACCCATAGCAACGCATCATTCCACATGTGTATCTGATTTTTTTTTTTGGGGGGGAGACATTTTGCAAAATCAGTTCTTGGTGAGGGGGGGGGAGGATTCAATCACTTTTGTCGGAAAAAAATCTACCCACCTGCTAAAATCCATCAAGTCCCCCCCAACCTGGCCATTAATGACTTGTTCCTACCTATATAAAGGTGATCCAACCTGGTTACATGGTCGCACACATGTTCGATTCTCATGAAAATGGATCATTATTTTAAATAAGGTCAATGGTTATGATTCTGCATACTGCTTATTTTTCTAGGAGCCCATATATAATGTTCAACACAATTAATTGGGATAATTTTGCAAAATCCATGCATAGGCTAGATAAAAGATGCATAGATGTTATGTTCCCACAATCTCTCAGAGGATGATTGAGGCCAGGGATGCTCCTTGACCTCTGTGAGTGGCCTGGGGTCAAGACATTTTGGATCATTAGTCTATGTACAAAGAATGCTTATATGGTTATACAGAAAAGAGCACAGATTGGGTACATATGAGCAAAGGAGTGCAGAGGGCGGCAGCTAAGACTACCCACTAATTATTCACATAGAGGGCTGTCATACCAGGGTCCCTTATTGAGTCACTGCTGTGGTGGGTATTTAGCCAGTAGGCAGTATGATCACCCAGTAATGTAGCCAGCTATTTGGTTACTATGGCCAAAATCCTAAGATCGCCTGGTAAGATTTGGCCCATCTCCAGTCGTAGCTAGCTGAACCTGTCGTAGAATCTATTGACCCTTTCAATAGTTTCCACAACAGGATGGCCTCAAATTGCACTGGGAGGTATAGGAAATGACTTTATACATAGTGAGCTACAGTAAGACCTCAAAATAGGAGCTGCTATTTAGTCAACTGCTGACTCAATACACACAACTATGAAGGCCAAGCACCCAAAATTTGAACACTCCTCAAAATATAAAATCAATACCAAATTACACACGGCAAAATAACTATATTACACCAACACGTTTCTTAAATGGGTTTTTGACAAATATGCATTGTGAACCCAATTTAAATCAAATGCCAATGAAAATAGACCAACGTATTGAACTGACCTCTGACTGTATTAGGACAAATAACGTACCTGTGTTCAGCAAAGGGTGGACTGGATTCCTAGCACAGTAGCAGTTAATTTTCCTCTGTTTGTCCAGGTCATTCAATAGGCATTCAACTGTCAGCATTGGTCCAACCACAATAGTCTTGACTGCTGTTTTGACTTTTACTCCATTACACAGCACTGAAATTAGTCATTGCAGTATGCGTTAAACTAAGAATGTGCCATCTGAGAATAATGGAGGTGTTAAGTTAGGCAGGAATGGCTTCAGGTTGTCAGGAGACTACACACCTGGTCTAAAAACTGCATTTTGCTCTGTCATCAAGGTAACACACCTCTCTCTGTGGAGCAGCTCATTGATGACATTTCACAAAGTACATTATCTGTAGGACCAGGAGTTTCATGCATCACTGATACCTGCATGAAGCAAATTATACATTATACACACCTTTTCAATCCTTCCTTCTTCAATAACATGACATCACATTACCAAATTAGCCAGTCTTTGAGTGAGGCTAGAACACAAGGAGTCTCTTCTGTATCCATTAGCACACAAAGCTTGGCAATGAGTGCGTTCTCTGAGCCAAAGGCAGAGTTCTATTTATACCGCATCCAGGATTCTCATCTAGTGAACCCTTTAATGGTCACAGAGTGCTGCTTTAAATCCAGCTTTGGTGTTGAGGCCTTCAAAAGCTGCATACCATGGCTACACAAACTCTTTGGGAGTGATTGGTCACAAATCATAGAAAGTGTGCATATAGGGCCTAACATGTCATGTGCCTAGAAAAAGAATTCTTATAAGTATGCTTCTTTTACAAAAGCAAGGACACATCTGACATAAACGATAATGTGATTTTCCTAATCTACAGTTCAATATAGTCTGGACCTGAGACTTTCCTGGAGGTATGAAGATGGTTTCTGTAGTAAATTAAGCCCTCAACATGGCTTGTAACTCAAATGTCATTCACCCAGACACAATTTCGCCCAGACACTTTTGGTCATTTTGGGCACATTTTACCTCCCTGGAGCCCAAAATATGCATATGGGACCATCAAAGCCCATATGTAACATGAAGATCTCATCCAGCTTGACACTTTGAGCCAAAGAAATAGAGGGGGAAACTAAAATTTGAAGAGTAGGGGCTGGAATACCTCCAAATTCGTCATATGCAAACCTTCGATGATTTACAACCGAACAGTGTTGAGATACTCCTACATTGTCGGAATGATACACGCACCAAACCCAGACTAGATGAACTGCATCAACAAAACTTAACTGCATTAACAGCAATCCATTGACACATTATTACCACAAAGAATCATGAATCTGCAGGTATCATACAGTCCTAAAACGATAAACCTGAGAAGTTCTAACTTCAGAGGACAAGCCATTTTTAGTGCCTTATTCTCCATGTTATAACAAAGTAATGGGGATCTTAGTTAAATATCCCCTGTATTATGATCAACTTGAATTGTATACAACCATGAATTCGTCTTTAGTGCAATACTACCTTCAAAGCCCAAAAAAAAAAAAAGAATCTCTTAAGAAGAAAAAAATCTTGCGTCACCTCTATAATTTGCCTGCCAGATGAGATTATCATCTTTTCCCTCTAATGATTTCATTTTCAAGTTTCCATCATTCAAAATGAAACTTTAAAATGAGCTATATTATAGCTGTTCATCCAACAATGGTTTGCATCTTAAGGACTGCTAACTACATTACACCTATGACATAGGTAAGCTCAATTCCTCAGAGTGTTGCAACCAGAAATGATGAAGCATGGTATTGAACCAATTTTACTTGACCCCAATGTCAGTGCCAGGGTGAAACGCAACATAACGTTCACTATATTACATTATTTGATACCAGCAGCAAAGCTGATTGTAATCGGCATATATATATATATATATATATATATATATATATATATATATATATATATATATATATATATATATAATGTGTCCACCACATCCCACATAATTACTCATCTTACATTGAATTGAAAATAATTATTGTCTATGCTGTTATTCATCCAACCCTACAGTGAATTCAATGAGTTCAATTTAACTGTGCATTACTGGGATAAAATGCTCCATGATTGGCATACATGCCATCCTGGCAGGAAACTTACCAGAACTGCATTAATGCATCATTCTATATGGGCTTAATACACTACTGAAGGGTTAGCATTACCTAGCATTGCAGTTCTGGTGACTACTACTCTCAAAGGATGTATTTCTGCATTATAAACCATTAGAAATACTGGTGAGTCTGGTCATATGGATAATTCCGATAATTGTGGCCCTTTAGGGGTTAACAGAGTGAGAGAGACTGATGTAGTGGGGATGCAGGATGGTGAATTGTTGATGTCACTACTGTCACCAGGATGTCATTCATGTTGGCCCGTATATCACTGTTTTACACATTTTGACATGACATCTATTGGTGTTAATGTACCATTATAACCCTTTGAGGAGGATGTATTACTTTATTTAAAAATGCATGTGCCTTTGTTGAAATGTAAGGTTTCAGGGATTTAGCTACAGCACTCACAAAGCCTGACAGATGAATGTGGCATTGATTGTTTATGCATGTGTGACCAGGCAAGCAAAAACACCCCTCTGCAGGGAAATTCATTATCAACATTCATCTAAAAATCTCTAAAATGAGATATCATTTGGTTGAATATTACTAGTAGTTATGTCAGAAGCCCTCCTTGAACATAGGTCGTTATTCATATCTGAAATCGATGATTAAGCTCTAAATACATTATAAACCATAATAATGTCTGAAAACACAATAAATCAGCCTTTTTGATAAAAAAATTATAATATGGTGATTTTTATCATAGATTTTGATCTAGAGGGAATTTTCCATTTCTGTTTTCACTTTTGGGTTTTTGGTGAGTGTCCCCAAATATTGGCATAAAAATCTGCAAATTTTGATTATTGGATTGGTTGCCATGGTAACAAGGAATAGGAATATAGGTTGGTTTCTCATGAAAAGTCTTCATTTTACCACCTAAATATGGGCCATTTCTATTGAAAATGGTGCATTTTTAAATGAAACCATTGAATTCTGCATCAAAAATTAGCTTAATGCAATTTTATAATGATTTTAGAGTCATTTAGCCCTCCAATGCCCCCTGGTGGCCAAATAGGGAATTAAAAATCTCCCGCAGAGGGGTGTTATCCTTTGATGGGTCACATGTGACCTACATTTGTGCTTTACAGTATGATTCACGCAATAGTATCCGTACTTGATATACTCAAATATCTGATAAATAAGACTCGAATGTATGATTCAGAACATGTGTCCGACTCGATGAGGATCTACCCCACACGTGTGAATAAACATAGGTGAAAGTAGTGGTTCACCTGATCAGTGTAAAAAAACATACACTGTAAAGAATGTTGTCAAAATAATAATGGATGGCAACGTCAGCAAAGGTTAGCTAAATATCACCAATAAGGAGAATTGAATTATGATGACTAAGCCATCTGAGACCCTGATCTTGAGACAGAAACTGCTGTCGCACTTCATTTAAAAATACTTTGGGTTTTCATTAACAAACAAAAAGAAAAACACTCTAGAACACCCCTCTACCTTCTCTACTCTGGCCTCAGCTTCTCTTACTTACCCGTTGGGGGGACTCAGCATCTGGGGCCAAATTCCTTATGGATTTTCAATATGACAGAATGGCAAATGGAACTGCACAACAACAACGTCTATGAAGCACTGCAACAAGAAGGGCATCTTTTTCAGGCGAGGCACTTTTGAAATGGCCTAATCCCATCATGAATATAATGGACCTTGAATTGTGCAAAATAGATTTTAGATAACATAATGTAAGTTATTTAAAGAGGAAATTATAACATACAAGTGGTTCTGTCTTGCTTCAGATATCAATGGTTCCCCCAAGGACCAGAAGGGGGCTAATGGCTGGTTCCCAGAGGGGTGGTGGGATGTAAACAGGGCCCTGACACAGGATGTGAGCAGCAGCTGCTGTATGGGAAGCCAATCAGGTTATAACAAAGGGAAATGGTGCTACATGGGTTTTATTTGATCAGCAATTAGTTTAACCTAGGGCTTGCAATCTGACTCAAAGAGAGCAAAATAGATGATGGGAATGAGAAAGAGAAAGAATGAGAAAGAACAGAGGGAGATACACAGACAGGCAGGAACACAGAAGGAATCATTGACTATTTTGCACTAAACAGTTTAAAAGGGCATAATTGTGATATGATGTAGCCGTTTTATCTATTGCTTACCCTATTTTTTATCTGATGATAACTCACCCTGATGATATAGATCAACCATAAAAGTACCACCCTCAGATTAGACCATGAATTTTAATGCTGTTAAGCTAAGGTAGCCATCTTCACGACATAGACTATCTCTACTATGAAAGTACAGAAATGGGTCATCATAGAAAAAGGCTGCCAGATAGAAGAGATTGGAGGCAATAGATACTGATGGTGATCCCATATATAATGGCTATCTACTATAGCACCCTGCACTGTGAAAAGCAAATTTTCTTCAAGATAATGGCAAAATCCTTGTCCCAAAGGTGCCAGAGATCCGTTGTTATTCTCATGGAGATTCTTTGTATCACCTTTCTGGGCCTTCATTGCTTCACTGCAATATAATTACAATTACAATTGGTTCCTTCAAACTCTCTTCACAGCAAGTGGCATTGCCTGATTGATTCCAGGGTAAAAGAAACGATACCAAGATGGAAGCCTATAGAGAGGGATTCATAGAGAGTGACCAGAAGTAGTTCTAGGCTACACAGAGGGGTATTAGAGGAGGATAGTTGACCACAGATAGGCCTTTTGTCTAACGGTCTGGAAGGAAGCAGCCACAAATCTCCCCATCCCCAAACCACTCAACCTTGTATATAGTGATAGATTCATCAAAATGCCAGTCTCTCTTCCTTAGGTTACAAGCTAGAAAGCAGTGATACCATCTTGTAGTTTTCTTTTAATGTGGGGTTGTTATGGAAGGGATGTGAAAATCATGGTTTCACCACAGCATCAGACTAATGTTATTGTATGGTAACATCTTCAGTGTTTGTCAGTCAGCCTCACCTGTCAACCTCTTACATTGTACTGTAAACAATACTAATGTGGTAATGCAATATACTCAACCTAAAATGGTTATGCCTGTCACAGGAAAATACCAAATATCTTTTCCTGTTTTTATTTAGTTTAAGAACTAATGCAGACTTTAGCTCTTTTCATCTGGATATCACAGGGACTCAAAAACCTCAAATCAAGCATTTACTCAACTACCTAAATTATTAGGCAACTTTGAGGACCCTTCCCTCTTTGTTGAAGCTGTCAGGCAAGGCTATGATATAGCCTTTTTATATCTTTATTATATCCCCTATGATACAGGATGGATGGGTACTTCAATGGCAGCTAAAGGCTGGAAGGGAGAGTTATATTTTGCAGCAAATTTCACGGTGCTAGAACCTGCTGGGATTGATGGTAAAAAAACCATATGCAGACATAACAGGCATGGTACTTGTCCCTATGGGGTAAGGGCAGCATGGCAAGTGTACATACTGACTCAGCTGAAATCTCTGTCATGGAATGGCAGCTTGCTACTCTATTACATCGATATCGGTTTCAATCCTAAACCCTGTAAACTTTTTTTCATAATTATAGTTAGCTGTATATATCTCCATCCTGTTTCTTTCAGTTTTCGTTTGAACTTTTATCCTGTAACCACAAACCATAATGGGGGTGTAATGCTTAATGCATTAATGCACCATGCCCCTTGGCCGTTATATGGGTGTGAATGCAGTCTTGACCATAAACATTCATGCATCAAAAGGGCATGACTGGTGCACAGATTCACAGTGCACATAACTGACATCACATCTGATGTAGTTTTCTTGCAGTGAATATGACCTTAGTTGTCGAAACGGCTTTTGAAAAAAAAAATGTTAAGTAAACAACCATTTCTCACTCACTCACTCACTCACTCACTCACTCACTCACTCACTCACTCACTCACTCACTCATTCACTCTTCATGTCTTTCGCCTTGTCCATAATAGTGCAAAAGCTTCCAGTTATAACTCCATAAACCTTTAGAGGCCAATTTTTATGGTACTACAATCACCCCAAGCAGTATGACTGCAAACTTCAGTGCAATTCCTATGTTTCCTTTTGGTATAACTTGAAGGTTCCAGTCATATTGTGTTAAGAAATAGCCCCAGCATACCTACCCTACCCATCCTGTGCCAGGTATTGTAGCGCTTGCCTTTAAAAACATAACCTCAAGGTCGCAAGTAGTGACTTTGATTCCATGAATCTGAGATAAAAAAGGTTTAGGGTCAGGGAAATGGAAGGGGAGAGAGAATACAGATAGGAATACACTAATGGAAATTCATATAGCGTGACAAGGTGAGGTCTAAGCCAAAGTAATCGAAAATTTCTACTTCTGAAACCTTCAAAAGTGGCAGAGGTTTCACTCATTGAGCTTAAGATGACCGCTGGCTTACAGAGATAGCATAGATCTAGTAGTGCCGTTTCTAGTCATAACATGGCAAATGGGTAAGGACGGGGAGGGGTACCTGGTACACAGTTAGCCTGCTAGAGTCCATAAAAAGGAACTAGCAAATGACATGTCCTGTTAGACACGATGCTAGTATCCTACAATCTGTACTGGCAGGACACATGCTGGACGGGTACCAGCACAGCCAATAATCTACAGGGAATTGATATCAATACGACTTTTTCCCTGTTTCTGTCACTTTAGATTCTTCTCTATACCTGTCTGTCTGTCCGTCTGTCCATCCATCTGTCGGGCTGTCAGGACTTTCTTCTGTGTGTCTATCTGTATGTCTGTCTCTGTCTCTTTGTCTCAACTTCCTTTTGTCTCTCTGTCTGTGTCTCAATCTGTGCCACTGTCTGTCTGGTTTTCTTTCTGCTTGTATGGTTGCCTTTGTCTCTGTGTCTCTGTGTATCTCTCTGTCTGTCTCTGTCAGAAAAAAAAATTCAGTACAAAAGCTAAGTATCAGAGCAAGCAGGTAAACACTGACAGATCTCCTCGACCCTATTCCCTCCTCATGCATGCCATCATCTCATATTTGGAAAGTGAGAAGACGTGAATGGCTTTTCAATGACATTCAATTCCTCCATTAAAAGCTTGTTTTATATTTTACATGAGGACCTTTCTTTCAATAAGACCTGCAAAAAATACTAATTGGCATGGCTTTCAACATGGAATTCCTTTAGTGCCCTAACATTTGGTATGCTTTTGTGGATGGCACGCTTTATTATGATACAACTGTCACACTTCAAATCATAGCGGGGGCCCTCACTCTAACTCCATTACAGTTCTACATAGAAATAATATTGATTACTAGTGGTAACACTGGTCTAACAGAGGCATTAGGCATTAGGCACGAGCTGCTGATACAGAATGAATAAAACCTTAATTCAAATAGTTTTGCAAACTAAATATATAAAACTCCTAAGACCTGCTAAATTCACATTCATTACACAACAGTGTACTATGCATTTGTGTATACCAACAACTGTGTAAGCAGTACGAAGCCATATGCTGTTTATTGATTTCTGCTTCTTATTCATCTCAGCAATAGCATGATGCCAACTTTTCATGACGACATTCAGGTAGACCCTGTAACACAGCTTGTCATGACTGATCAGGAAATTAAAATTGTGGACAAGGCAACAGCCACATGCAGACTCTGTATGATTAGAATTGCCTCCTATCCTCTCTCCCATCTTCAGATGCTTGCAATTTATCTGTTTACTTCAATGCCTAGTGCATTCTCCAAGTGATTGTTTTACTTACTACTGCTCACCCTTCTCTTCTTTTCATTTCCATTCCTCAATTATTCTACCATCCTATAAAATCCTTATTCCTTCCCTTCCTTCCTTTCCTTCTTGCCCCATTACCGCCAATCCATATGAGATCTCTTTTGAGTGGGATTCATGAAACTAAAACTGTGTATATATGTCTGCAGCCATTATGCTGCATTCAGGAACAAACATATATAATGAAGGGAGATTTCGAATTAATAATATTATGCATTTCCAGCACCATTACATCCTAACAGCCATTGGATGTAGAAATAACAGCCATCATCTGAATTAGAAAGGTCCATACGACTCTTTGGTCTTGACAAAATTATAATATGTTGTCATTTTTATGAATCACCCTTCTGGTCTCTTTATCCCCTAAACACTATATAATGGATTTGGAGTAAAGCAAACCATATTTATGAGAGTAATATATGTGATAGATATTGTCCTCAGGATCCTCACATATGTTCTTTATTGCAGTCTGGGCGGCTGTTGCACATACCCCTCCCCCTGGTAGAACATATTTTGCCAAAAACCTCTATATGACCTTAAGGTCACTTTGAGCCTGTATTCTATGATATGAGAGAATTATAGATTCCTCTACACACTACTCCCATCCTTCCTTCAATATATAGATATATCATCTTCCCCCCTCTGTAGGCTGCCATCTTGTCCCCTTATTACATTCCCCTCGATATGTATCTTTCCCAAAGAATGGCAGAAAATTCCATTTTGTCTATCTAGAAATGAAAACTAATAAGCTACATTTTATTTCCCTGCTCAGATGCTATCACTGATATTATGATCCAGCCATTGCCTATTACAGCCCTGTCACTGCTTGACATGGCATTTGGAGATCCTCTCTATGTGTTAAAGTCATCATAGAGAATGACACTGGGTGGACATGCAGGGACTGGACAGAGCTGTCATGTCAGAGACCCTGGAGTCCCAGGCTCCATCCCAATATAGACATCCACCAGCGCCTACGGCGCTGTGATCGTGGCGTCTAACACAGGCGCCTAACACAGCCACGGGAAAGTTTGCTTTACGGCGCTGTGATTATAATGGGACCAGCGGCAAAGTTTTCCGCCGCTCGGTCAACGTACCGATCGGGAAAACTTATTATTTCTTTCCCTTTTAAATAGATGACAAATTCAGATAGAAATACATGCAGGGTCGAGAGAAAAGAAGAATGGGTGGATTGAAAGTGAATAATTATAGAGATTTCTTGATAAAAGCAGTCACGTCAGTGCGTGAAAACAGCAGACGAACAGACAGACTCTAGGTCCACTGCCGTCGGAGGCGGGGGAGGTTTCATAGATAAGGGGGGTAATCACTCAGTACACTCCAGCTCTCTGTGTTCAGTTTTTTCTTGCCCTCTGCAGTGTATATCCCAACTATATGCATATATGACCTGGTTTCTCGAATTCGATGCATTTGAGGGGCAAGGTGGTCAATGAGAAATTTTGGAGTAGGGTGATTTCTCTTTTTATGGGTATACTATGGGTTTGGGTGGTTACTATTGCAGAGTTAATTTTTCTTAAATATGTAAACTGTTGCCATGGGTACCAATGCAATTTGGTACCATGTCAACAATTGCTCGGTTGTCGTAGCTACTTCCAGCACAGGTACAATTCTGTTATCTAACTATCTACTGTATGTCCCTTTTATGCACTCACATACACCCCTAATTTCATAGTACACCCATAGTATACCCATAAAAAGAAAAATCACCTTACTCTAATTTTCCTGGAGACCACCCTGCTGCTCAAATGCATCAAATTCGCGAAACCAGGTCATTCATGCATGCAAAGTGTGCATGATATATTTGGAACTTTCCAAGCTTTTTGTGCAATGTTTACTGCCACCTTGATTTCCGTATGGCAGTGGGGTGCCTTTAATATGTTGATACTCTCAGCTAGATGTGATTTGTCATTGATATTCATATAGTAAATACCTTTCTGATTGGTATTACTTATATTATCCTCTTGTCACTCCAAGCTAGCCTGATAATCTGATAGCCACCTTTCTTGCCCCTGTCTCTTCATATCCTAATTAGTATTGCTCACCCTGTCTGTTTCATTTGTTTTTTTTCCAAAGCTTGCAGCGGGATTCTCTAAAGACTGAAGCAAGATTATATACATTTTTCTCATCGGTCTTCATTGGTTGTCACCATTTTTTTTTATTCATTTTGTATTGGCTGTCAACCATTTGGCCTATACAGGCACCAACTGAGGTAAAGTAAATCAGTGTGTCAATGAAAAATATATAGAAGTCTAATCCCTTATAATCTATATTGCTTTGGGTCTTTAGACAATGTAACAGTTTAACATGAACACAATCACCATTCATCAATATTTGAACTCTACCTGGCATGCTAATTAAGTACTCACTTACCCCTCAGCTATAGGGGTCAGGGACCATGTGATGGTATGATAGATTACAGACAGCCTTACTAACTATATTGGATGTGGTCCACATGACAGCTTTTTTTTAAATCGATCTAAAGTGGGAGAGATCAGAGAGAGAGAGAGAGAGAGAGAGAGAGAGAGAGAGAGAGAGAGAGAGAGAGAGAGAGACAAAAAGACACTGAGAGAGTGAGACAGACAGACGTACAGACAGACAGACAGGGAGACAGAGACAAACTTATTCATGGGCTGATTTCCAACAGATGCTGATCAGACAAGTTCTACTATGTTCAAACGAATCATAGCAGTATCGCTTTATTGGAGCAGGCAGTTGAACTGCCTGCTTTATTACCTAATTGCAATCACCATTATCTCTGAAACAATGAATTCTAAAGTGGTATGGCCAAGGCTCTGGCTTTCATCATATTGACGGCAGCAGCAATAAGCCCTCCCAAGATAATGGTATGGGCCTTCATAGGAGTACACATCATACACTGAAAGGATATCATCGGCAATAGTACAGAAGGATGTTAAGATGGGCCTATTATCTAGGTGATTCCAACAAATTTATCATTTCGTTTCAGTGAGTGGTAGTCTTAAATTCTGTGGGTTCCAGCAATATAAAACTAAGAGCTTTCACAAAATGATTCAGTCATAGATTTAAGGGGTATTAGAGGTGGAAACTGAATGATTGCAGGGATGGTGTCATGCCACTAATGAAGGCCCTACCACTCTACATAGCTAGGAGGGTATCTTCCTAAGATGTGACAACTAGACACAGCCAGTACGATCCAGAGAAGGCCCCAGCAGAATGGAGCAGTCGTACCAAATGACTTGCAGAGTGAGGTTGGGGAAAATAGGTGAGGGAGGGCCTGTGGTGGTACCACTTGGCTCCAATAATGGTTTAAACAGGGCTATACATGATGCTTCTCACACTACCTGAACAGCTAAAGTCGTCCTATGGGGAAACAGACACCTGTTGGGTGGAGGGGCGTAAATACATTGCACTGTCGTGCACCTGTCTATGACTCTAATTGACCCTGCCATTTCCATCAAGTTCCATTCATGCACAGGAGGCCATTTCTTAATGTACTACGACTACACACATCTACTACGATTTAAAACTGCCAAGAATAAGCCAGGCTGTCGTAGGTAAGGCCCTACGACTGCTCAGTATGATCAGCACCTATGCAGTAATTACATAAGGTTTGGTAGAGCAGTCGTACTGGTGCAGGCATTAGTGGTTACTAATGCATAATACTGTAATGTCATTAACTCAAGGCTTCTCACTATGACCTGAAAGACAGCAGTCGTAGTGTGTTAAGAAATGGCCTCCAGGACAGCTTACTACTCACTCATTTGTCCCATCACCCTCAAGGACAGAACACGAGCATAGGCTTGGATTCAGAAATGGCATACAGAGTAGCTTGTGTATGTGTCTGGAAGGAACCTCTATAAAACCTTATCCCACTTCAGAGACTTTTTATTTCCGTATATATAGACAAGATATAATTATTATTATTGCCAAGTATTCACCAGAGCATCAAGTGCCTTAGGATTTAGTGCATAATAGCCATGGACCTAACGCAGTTGCACTGGGGGGCATGATATTATTCAAATAAGATAAAATTTTAGTCCTATACCATTTTTGGTTCTTCTTCTTAGTATTTCAATATGCATGTGCACCTGTTACATATGCGATATCACATGTCTAGTTGGTGTCAAACCTATAGACCAAATGACATAACTGCACTGTCTCCAGTGTCATGGAGTATGTCATGTATTGGTTGGTTCAATTAACGAACTATGTAATGGGCCTCTTCTATAATGTCAGGACAATGAATATTGCAACAGGAGAGCACTACAATGCAGTTTTCTCATATTATCTTTTTTTTTCTTAGTTCTTTTGCAGAATTGTTTCCTCTCAAATTTGGTTGTTGGATTTGGATCAGCAGTTCTTCCTGAATATAGACAGCTGGTTATCTTAATGGCCTCTCCTTATCTGTGGAAGCTGGCATTTCAGGATTACTTTGTAATACAGGATAGAGATGGGTACCCCGATAGAGGGTAATAGCATGGGTGATAGAGGAATGTTTTGTAGCAAATTGCAGTACATTGAAAGCTGCTGGGATTAGGGCTAAAGGCAGTGTGCAGACATACGGACATGACATGTGTCCTCAGGGAGGTGAGGGTAAAGTGGATAGGGTAGTATGTCCATGTCTCGACCATTCTAGTTTGTACTAACCACAACCAGCCAGCTTCAGACAGGCAATTTCCATAAACTATATGAATTAAGATTTAAGGTTTGTACTATATCTTCCTTGTTCAATTATTTTTCTATTAATCTATGCTCTTTCAATAAGGTTATTATGGATTGTGATTATGTTTGAGTTAGGGTATACCAGCAAGATAGAGTGACCGAATAATGGACAAACTACCCTAGTGGCATGCCTACAGCTTGTGCTGCTCTAATCTCAGTCATGGAATGGGAGCTTGTTGTTCCAGTTGTATTGGTTCCATTTCTGAGCCACTTAATCTGTTTTCACTTTGTTTGCTTTATATAATGACTTGCACTGCAATCTAGTAAAGGCACCTTTCAGCACTACTTAGAATGTCTTTTTACACTGCAGGGGGTTGGAGGCAAGTGAAGTTAATAGCTTCGACCAGGAGAAGTTGCATGGGGAATTTTCTTTGATGCACAGCTCCAGAACTCCCAGCAATTGGTACTAAAGCATTTGGTATGAAGACATTTAATGATAGAAAACCTCTGAAAAATGCTTGTATAAGCACAATGCCATATCTATAATAGAATAACTTTTTCATTCTATGATAAAAATACATTCACTGGCATAGGAAAAGGGGAACCGGGGGCAGGGTCCCTCCAATGATATGGAACCCCTCCACATAACCTTGTATACATAAAAGTATGGTGCCCCCAATCCTATACACCCTTCCCCTTCCCCCCAATAAAACAAATAGTTCCTTCTAGTCTGTTCTCATTTGACTTTGATTCCAGTCCCGTCTTTTGGGTGTCTGGGAGGATAGATGGTATTGATTTGTCAGCACTGGGACGAAAATAGCCTGATACAGATGTAGAATATCACCAATAACATGACACTCATTCTGCCTAGTTCATTGCTTATATTTTTGTTTAGTTCATGCCTAAATTTTGGCTTGATTTTGAAGATAGGAAAATCCCCTGATCCCCTAATCATTGATCATAACATCTATTGACAACTGCTGAACTATTTAGCACCTGTCTTGACCGTTTACTGGGCACAACCACTTTACAATTGGGCTCAGGAGGCCATTTCTTAACATACTATGATCGTACCCAGCACTATGACTTCAAATTCCAGTGCTATTCCTATGAAAATTTTGGTACGACCTGGAGGGAATAGTTGTAGAATGTTAAGAAATACCCTACTGACGTTGGGGCTAAATAACTGAAACTGCTCGCGTTGAGTGATAAGACTTCAATCAGGGCAGTGCCTATAGTCTAGTCAGCTAATATGGATGGGAGGCCAAGTAGGGAGCATTGTTGTTTGGGTCTCTACTGCTGTAACTGTCAGCTAGACAATGGATGTTCTATGCTGTAAGTAGTGGCCATTACTATAGTTCCCCCTCGTGTTTTGTCCTTTGGAGTGATGGAATAAATGGGTGAGTAGTAAGCTGTTCTGTTTGTTAATGGACCTCTTTGAATATGGCAGGTTCAATTGGAGTCATAGACAGGTGCACAACACTGCAATGTATGTACGCCCATCCACCCTACAGATTCCTGTTTCCCCTAAGAGCAAACTGCAAGGGGACACAGTTAACAGAGGACATATCAACGTCTTTTTCTGTGTGCATCACAGTGCAAAACCACTAATTCATTACTTGAAGAGAGCATAGGTTTTAAGAGAGATTAGAGTTTAGTATCCTTAGCAGTCATAATTCAAGTAATTCTTTCACCTATCGCCTACACCATCATGTATATTAGATTGAATGGGGGAGAGCCAGGGAGGCAAAATTATATATGTATAAGGCAACAGAGAGAGGCTAAGGCAAAAGGACTGCTATCAACAACTAATTGTGGCAGCAGGCAGCAGACAGGTGTTGATTATGAGAACAAGTTACATCCTGTATTTTCCTGGTACTGGTGACATGACATGTTCTTTAAATATGGGGCTGGTTTCCTTCAGTCAATTCTGGCAGACTACCAGCTGGACACATAGTAGCAAAGCCTGCAGTGTATGGTAGCCAATGTATCATTAGGTTGTTTCCTTGTGTTTCAAAATGCAGAGCACAATCATTCTTTATTGACTGACCAAGGGAGTTTAGACCTACCTGTGATTGCCTTGATTTAAGCTCCTATGGTAGGACCAACCAAAGGCAAATGGAAGTCGGGCGTGTGTCTAGAATGGGAGTTTTTCTTATTTCTCATTGATGTCTCTCTATGAATGAGTTTCCTTAGTAATGGCAGTTCTATGAGAGACATCAATGGATATAGGTTCTCTTTTTAGATCCTTGGGCGTCCCTTTCCTTTGCACGTACCCTACCAGGTCCTGCTATTCTACTTTAGTCCAATTAAGAAGCAGCTTTCAATTGTGTCCTCTGTTCTCTTCTCCTTAATTCAACACTCATCTCTTATTACTGTGCTTCAATCCCTGGGGTTGTGTCTTCTATTCACAATCAACTACACATGCTCATTCCACCATGTTTAGTCTCCTTCCTTCATGTCACATTCCAACTCTTCCCATCTCCTAACCCCAACCCTCCAATGTCCCTGTGCCACTTCCATTAACATCCATACTTTCCCTCCCCATCCACTCACCTACCTTCTCTGTCCCCTGTACCTTTCCCCCTCTCCTCACTCCTTCCGCATCCTTCCATTTATATCAATAGGCTCTTACCCCTCCCCTCTCCCTGTCCATAGTACTTCCTACCTTCTCCCTATCTCACTACTGTTTGTAAACACAAAACCTATTACCTAGAGCCTGGCCTACTAATCACTGCTGTGCATTCATACTTTTTACAACATCATGAACTCAATTAGTTTCATTAAAGTTCACCTTTTTCATCCTCTTCTAAAGTTAAATCACATTAAAGAAAGGCGCATTTTTACACTATCTGGGGTTTATTTCAGTTGTCTGTACGACTGTACCCTCTCAAAAATTATTAGTGGGAGGTGTAGGAAATCACATATCTGTGACTACATAGCTGGCTATATATAACCACAGACTCATTACACAATACTATGAAGTCTTGCATTCTGGAGATAATTTCTTTATGTACAATCGCACCTAGCCCTACGACTGCAAATAGCAGTGCTATTCCTGTGGACACTTTGGCACGACTTGAAGAATGCAGTCGGGGCATGTTAAGAAATATCCTCTGGCAGTAGAGACCATATATGTTGCTGCTCCTAGGACTGCAATGATTAGGGTAGGGTGATTGACTATTTAACTATTAGTCAGGTCTGTGGTAGCTATATGTAGTCATCATGTGGTATTATCAGCTAGGAATGTAGCCAGGTATTTAGCCACCGGGCCTGTATCACTTGGTAACATTTAACCATTTCCACATAACAGAGACAGGAATGGCATTTCAAAAAGATAACAAGTGCTATCATGGAGGTCATTTCTTAATTAACATACTATGATCGATCACAACCCTACAACTGCAAATTCCAATGTTATTCTCATGGGTGTTTTGGTACACCTTAAAGAGTGCAGTTGTAATCTGTTAAGAGATTATAACCTCCAGACCACAGAGACAATTAAAATAAGGAACAGATCCTGCCAATTGAAATAAGGGACATATCCTGCCCATTGAAATAAGGTCTTGGTATCGATTTATGGAATTATGCATGTTCTAACTCATTCTAGTATATCCTTTTTATCCTGCAATGAAACATTGGCATCAAAGGGTTCTCATTATTGCTGATCATGTTTCTTTTCTGTTTTACAGGTGAGCTACATTTGATGGCATCATCCAGTTACCCAGCGCACTGTCCCAGATAAGTTTGAACTACTGCATAACCGTGAGATGCATCATATATAGGGCCAGTGCTGGCGGGCCAGCTTTAATGAAATACACTCCTGGCGATTGATTCAAAAGGCTCTGCCATCACTACCTATGAGATGTTAGTGATTTCCCTCCCATATTCTATACTGCTATGGTAAGGTAGGCCTGCCTTCCTTTCTGATAGCCAGCTACTTTTGAGTGAGTGCTGTTAGCCTCAGCCCTCCAGAGAAAAAATAGCAGTGGAAGGTAAAAAGTAGCAGAGGAAAAACTCATTTTCTCAAGAATGGCTACACTGGGGTTCTGCTAATTATGTATACCCTGTCAGGTGTACTTGACCCTGAAATGTCTTCAAGTATGTCACCAACTAAAAGAGAGAAGGGAAGCATGATGTTACTATGCCCTTAACACATGAGTAGACTCAAGAGCCCTCAAAATAAGGGGTGGTGTTAGTACTGAAGTGGAATAGTGAAGAACTGCATAGTACTTCCTATTAGTTACTGGCCTAACACCATGAGCCTTTTTATTGTAGTAGACTGGACATCCTCAAATCACTGTGATGCTGCTAATGGTGCCCTTCCTTAAGCATTAGTTCCACTGCCGTCGGTTGGGCAAATTTTTGGTAATCTGACTATTTGTAATATTGCAAATATATGTGGCCCAAGGGGGGAAAACGTGCCTCCGGGGGGATTTTTAGTAATGGTTTTGGCCATCAGGGGTCAGTATATGGATAAAAGAATGACAAATATGCTAAAAAAAGCTTTAGACCAATTTTTGATAAGGAATCCAGTGTTATGCTTAAAATAATTCCATCTCCACTGAAAATGTTCCATTTTTGGAACGTTGGTTGCCATGGAAAGATAGAATATTGGTAGATAAGGACATTTCTGGTTGGCATGGAAACCACTACCCTATTCCAATTGGGAATTTTTGCCACAAACATTTTTAAAAATTCCTTCAGGAACCCAGAACCGAAAACAGAACTCAAAAATTCCCTCTAGAACCAATTTTATGACAAAAACATCAGATCTCTTTGGTTATTTTTCCACAAAACTGTATTTTTTGCATTATTATTGTTTATGATAGGATATAATGCATTTAGAGCTTATTTCCCATTTTCAGTTGTACACAGCAACCTAGGTTTGACAAGCAATTACAGCAAAACTACCGGGGATATTTTAGCTCAAGATATCTCATTTTAAAGGCCATGACGCAAACCTTAAAAAAACATTTCCCCCCAGGAGTCATGTTTTCCTTCACCTGGCCACATATATTTAAATAAACAGGGGTCGGATCAGCAAAAATTTGCCCAACCAATGCCAGTGGTACGAGCACACCTGTCACACTGGGTAGTACTCTATGACCACCTGATATGATTTTTTTTAAATCATAGTGACTATGAGCTGTGGTAGCATGTTGTGAAGTAAACCCGAACCTTTATGCTTACTTTTTGTCATATAACTGTATTGAGCAATATACAGCAGTGGAACAACTTTGCAGACTCTAAATAGTTTCAGCCAAGACCAGTTCAATAGGTTTTACAGAATATTGGCCTAGCTCACATCACCAACCACCATTCATCCTTTTATCATAATTCACTACCAACATCAATGAATTGAGCAATTCTAGCATGGCATGCATAGCTTCTATATCATAGAAGCATTGCCCATATCCTTGGCAATAATAATGGTTCCAGGCAGCCCCTTTAGTAAGTTTTACTGCCTCATGTCTATGTCCATAAATGAATAAAGCACTTTCAGCTGCCAGCTGGCAGATATTATTTGTGGTGTACTAGAGGTTTGTGAGTAATAAACATTTATTGCCTACAATGACAGACATATAATATGTCCTATTGGATACGATGATTGTATTGTTGTTTCTGTCCCCTCTATGCCTCCATCTTTCCCCCCAGGTTTCCTTTTTGGGGTTAACTTACCACAAAACCCAGTTCTGACAGCTTGGAAGCAATCTTAAACCATTTATCTTTCTGAAGTTTATCCAAAATTCTCAGGTCATATAATATTGCAAGCCTGATTAGTATTACATTTGATGAACAACAGAACGAACCACTTTGTCTGATCAAGAAGCTACCAGAACTATTTCCATGAGTCCATCCAACATACATGTGCCTCTCTACAATATTACTACAAAGAACCCTAAAATGGGGGGAGAGAAGAAAGGATGGCATCGTTAATGTTACACAGTGCTGCAAGAAGGGCATTTCTCAATAGTGTTAATCAACCACCCACAGGGTATAAATCTATCATTCAATGCATATCTGGTATACTTCAAAAGTCCTTTACCAGAGGTAAAAGTCTGTAGGGGAAGATTACTTTACATATTCAAATGTTCATATTCCCAAAGCGCTAACCTGATTTACATGGGTGAGTCAGCGTTCATTTATATTCTTCATTTAGAGGTACACTACACTAACAAATCTGGTTACCCCATGTGGTTTGCCATAATGAATCCTATTCCTGTAGATTGCTGCCTCATTTTCTGCCTGACAATGTAGACTAGTTTGTTGTTCAAAATTTTGTATCAAGGCACCTGCAAAGCTCTTCCTGGAAAATGTTGGAAGTGAAAAAAACAAAAAGACATTGTCATCCCGAGATCTGTTCTTCAAGGTCAATTTTGCACAGTCTATATATCACTGGGACAGCATTAAATGGATTGCTAAGACTGCCAATATGAAACTAACATCTAGAGAGTGGACTTGACAGGAGAGGATAGGTGAGGGGTACGAGATGAGATTTGGAGGGAAGGGAGGGTGTAAAGAAGAAGAAAAGAGAGATAAGTCGGTGGGAGGAGTAAAGTTAAAAGACACAAATAACCTACAGCATTCACAAACAGCAAAATTGCTGACAGCATTTCATGCCATTAGTTAGCATTCCATAAAGGCGAGTCTGACAATTATATTCTGATGTAAAAACAGATGCAATGTGGAAGCCTTCCCTACAATTCATTTTCTTTACTAAGGCCTACTTAACTTAGTGACAACCCATTATATCCCTACAGCATTGAATGTACATATGAGCTTAATGTATGAACAGCATGTACAGATAGGCTATGACAACATAAGGTGGAGGTTATCAATAATACACAGGAGCAGCATGAGAGCTGTCAGCATTGTTAATCAGGGTAGAAGGCATCATGAGAATGGTTGAGAGGAAAGCAATGTTGCAAGGGTGATATGTGTCAAATCCAGTTGTCTGATAATGCTAGAGATAACAGTGTCTTAGTAGACCATGATACTCGAGATAGCAGTATATCAATGTGGAATGCATTGGTAGTAGACCATAATACTAGAGATAACAGTGTATATCAATGTGGAATATATTGTTAGTTAACTATGATTTCTAAACTATGTACCATACACACCAGCCTATAATTGTACCTGCCTCAAAATGTTTAATGATATCCTTAGTTACGGTTGCACTAGTCAATACACAGCACTGTCATTATTAGTGCTTTCTGCATAAAAAAGCATACTTTAAAATGTGATGCTTTATCAGGAATAAACAAGCTTGTTGAAATTGCATGAAGGCACACAGAACATGCTGTGTTATAGTGCTAATCACTGAAGATGTATTCCTGTATGTAAAATGTAAAGTTTATTAGTGTCAAATGTAATTACCATGTATGCGTAATATGCTCCACAGTAGGCAGATCGCTTACACAACAATCTTCTTTGTTTAAAGTATATGCTAACACTCAGCCGATAATTATCCTCTCATTGCATATCTATATCAAGTCTGTATGATTATGATGATTGATCATAAAACTTAATGACAGTGCTCCCTAATCAACATTCATAAAGGATATTTCATTTGATTAGTCTGAGAGCCCAAGAATTTATTAAGTCAGGAAAATGAAGAAGGTAAACAAGAAGTGTCTACAAAGCATTGATGAATATGAAAGAAAATGAGAAAAAAGTATAAAAACTAGTATAATAACAGCTTATCACCTTTTCCAATGGGCATGCAGTGCTCTGTAAATATTTATATGCTACGTTTTGGGACAAGGCAGAGACAAATATGTTTTTGTGGTAAACCAAACTGTGAATGCTGTCTAAGTTTAAAGGTTGGATTCATTAGTAGGTCATATCATATTAATTAGAGAGTTTTTGATAACTCATAAACTTCCATCTCTCACAGACATAACAAATTAATTATGGCTCCTTCTTATTTTGAATAAGAAAAACATGTTTTCCCAGTCCATTTAGAAATCAATGAACACAATGAATGGCTTCTAACTGCTTGGTCCCCATTTGTTTTAGCCAAAATTAATTGCTTACTCTACCATATCATTTCATCAGTCTACGAAATCACTCATGGCTTCAAACCAAACTGTGATCAGACATTTAGTGAAGAACTGAGAGTTGGATAAGTCAAGGGCTGGTTATGTGGTAGATATACACCATGTTGGTCACTGTATTCAATATATGCTGTTTGACTAGCTACACTGCCCAATGAGGTGTATATCTCACTTATGCCACACTTGATACTCAGTCCAACCATTCACAACCTGGGGAATGTTGTTGTTGTTGTTGGAAATTTTATTGATTGCTTATGCGTATGATACAAGGGTACTATTTTTGTGTCAATCAATATTAATAATTCAAAGATCGATAATAATAATGACAAAAGTAATCAAACGTACATGCTAACATTCAGGGTCCAGTAGCGGATGAGAAATTAATTTTCAGGTCTCAGAGTCATGACGTTTCAGGTTGGAAACTATAAAACAGTTCATGTTACAGTGCTTCTAGGATTATATCTCGGCAGGCAATATTTACATTAATTTCTTAGTGTAGCCTTCGACAGATCCAGTGTTAGGGCATGTTGTTTTGATTCAGGTAAGTTATTCCACAAGGCCTGACCACGACATAGTGGGCTACACCTAAACTGTGTACAGTTTGGTTTATCAACCTTCAGTTTCAACTTTCTACTGCTACGAGTAGCACGTCTGGGCTCTATACAATTAGCTGGATCTCAAGATAATTTATACATGACCAATAATAAATGACATTTTCTTCTTTCAATCAGCTTAATGCAATTACATTCTCTATGTAGCGTATCACAAGTAATGCGCTGAGGATCACAGATCCTCATACAGAAGCGCAAACAATGGTTTTGCAAGGTCTCCAGAGGACCTGAGTGCATATCATAAGCACAGTCTATTACAAAGTCTCCGTAATCTAAGACTGGCAAGATCATCTGCTTATACAGAGACAGTGATAGATCCTTATTCATAGATTTTCTCAAGTTTCACAAGTGCTGTAGTTTTGTTCTAACAGAGGCTCCCACTTTGTCACACTTTTTATCAAAACGCAAGTGGCTGTCAATGAGAACTCCCAGATAATTAAAGGATTCCACAACTTCTAGATCGTTGTTGTTAACCCATTGAGGGCTAGCATTGACTATAGTCAACACCATGGTAGCCCTAGCATTGACTATAGTTGACACCATAGCAGGCCTAGCATTGACTATAGTCGATGCCAGTTATATAGGATTAGTATAGGAATTGAAAATAGGCTCGTCCTCTAGGAACTATACTTTTTTCAGAGGCCGTCCCCATGGCCAGGGCAACAATTTTTGCTCTGCCCTTAAAGGGTTAAGGGGAGAGTGCTTGTGTCCAAATATTCATTATCTGAGTATACCCACAATGCCTTAGTTTTTTCAGTGTTGAGTGTAAGCTTAAAAGTATAGCACCATTGGAATACACAGTTTAAATTAACTTGCATCTGACAAGTTATGTAGTTGATATTTCTACCTGTAATCACCAATGCAACATCATCTGCATACATATGATATTTTGCATATTGTAGAATTTAACTTATGCTGTTGCTATATATAATAAACAACAGTGGACCGCGCACAGAGCCCTGAGGGACGCCACAAGTGACGTCCCTGGGCCCTGAACTCAATCCATTAGCCACAGTTAGCTTTGTTCGATCTGATAGATAACTCTAAAACCAACAGATAACCGATTCTGCCCAACTAAGCTTACGTAGTACAGTTAGTAAGATCACGTCATCCACAGTATCAAAAGCCTTTCTGAGATCGAGGAATACCACCAGCGAATAGTTAGTGGCATTCCTCGACCCAAAAAGGCTCTGCACCAGTTTGTAAACGGCATCAGTAGTTGAACGACCTGGGACAAATCCGTACTGATGGTCATCTATCAAATTATTACCCAACATGTAATTCATTAACTGTGAATGCACTACTTTCTCAATCAATTTAGAGAGACAATTCAGTTGTCTGACTGGCCTCCAGTTTGTCACAAGCAGACTATTACCAGTTTTCGGTAATGGTATCACCTTTGCCTGTTTCCGAACTTGGGGGGAAGATACAGGTTTCAATTGAAGTATTGACAAGAGTTTTTAACAATTTAGGCTTACGCTGAAGGACATCACGTATTATTATGGGTCTTGGGTGCTCTATACCAGAAGATTTGTTTGTCTTGATACATTTGATCAGCTTGATACATTCATCATGGGTAATCAGTCTGAATTCAAACGTTAAATCCACCTCATACATGAGGTTATTTATACCAAGAGCATCCCAATAGCCATCAAATGCCGATGCTAAATTTTTACGGACATCAGCATAATAATCATTTATATTATCATTCACTAATTTAATGTATGTGTCTTTAGGAGGCCCTTTCCACAGCTGATTAACAGTGGCCCAAAAGCGCTTAAGATTGTGATGGAATTTATCAAGGTTATACAGCATAGTGTGCCTTCTATTTTTTATTAACATGATGCCAATTTCACGTTCATAGTGTCTAACTTGACCAAAATTTAAATTGGCAACACCAATCCTGCAGCGCGTTACTTTCCTTAGAGCCCTGCGCTTTAACCTAATCAGCTGCTCCACATCAGGTATGAATCCAGTTCGATCTTCTGTTCTAATACGAAACTCCCTTACTGGATGTTTTACATCATGGGGAGCGTGTGTGTGCCCAGTGAACTGCATCAACTTATAAAAGCTATCTATGCGATATATTAGCCATGCCTTTTCCATTGTCACTTCTGCCAAGCACACTTATTAGACAGAACTTTTGCGCTGAATAACTTGTTCAAAATGGACCATATATGTGTTATCATTTATTCTGATTGCCCCTCGTTAGAGTGACATTGGGAACCCCAGTTTTACCTATCTCTGAAGCATATTACAGCAGTGAGGGGCCTCCAACCATCCTAAAAGACTCTACATATGAAGAGGAATAGAAAAAAACAAAAACAGGTAAGAGAGCAGACAGATATTTCTAGGTATGTTGCATATTGTTTAAGGAAATTTTTAAGACCATTTGGACATGTGTAGACAGGTTTGTTATTATGCTGTAAGCAATAAACTGTTTGTGTAATTTTCGAGGAGATTCGTCTAACACCCAAAGATTATGTTCTAATTCTAATATAAATGCACTACATGAACTAGTGAAATATAGTATCTTCATCCTTAATATCTACCTATTTATGCATAAAAACATTGGAAGCCTTGGTCTTACATAGGGCAGCTGAGATGTATGATGGGGTAGTCTTAGTGGGAGATTTGTCTCACGCCCTATCTACACATAAATGTCCATGTAACTGTTAGCCTTTTTATATTTAACTATCTCTCATATCATCCTTAAGTACCTATATATGTGGATCAACACGGTAAAAGATACGCCTGCGAGGGGGTGCATGGGCATACCTTTTACCGTGTTGATCCACATAATGGAAAGATATAAGGCATGTGAATGGCATTTTCCTACTACTTCCTTGGTCGGATATATACCCATTATAATGGAATGGAGATTCGTCTCATGCCCGGTAGATTCATCTCACGTCCTGTTTTGAAGGCTTATAACTACCAGCTATTTCATATTTAACTATCCTCTTTATAATGCTTAAGTACATATATAAAAGGAATAATACCTGGGAATGGCGTTTTCCTACTATCACCCTGGCTATAGCTATAGCTTTCATAATGGAAGGGAGATTTGTCTAATGCCCTGGAGATCCGTATAACGCCTAGGAGTTTCGTCTAACGCCCTAGCAATACTGCATATCATTTTGTCTCAGACTAGAAAATGAAGGATATTAGAACCAATGTAGGTGTTCTGTAGCTCATAATAAAGGGTAAGGTGTCTATTCCATTTACCTTTCAAGAAATTGAAAGTTTGTCACACATATAGGAGGGACCTGTTGAATAAACTGCAGCCTCAGCATCTTTAAATATAGCCCTACCGAGGACAGCCCACAGCCAGATATCACCCCCACTGGTGATATATTGCCACACAACCTATTGATCAATCTATGATGTGGGGAAACCAGAGCCACCCAAGGCCATTATGTTTTACCCCGGGAACACTGCCTGTTGTGGCTGTGTGAGACATGACGGGTAGTGACGTATCAATGACGTCACAGCTGACACAGTGCTGTCAGCAGTATGAGTTGAATTATGGTAATAAGCAATATTAGGTGGATATACAGAGGATGGGTATTTCTTTGCTGTGTAAGCTGATGCTGATGAACAAAATTAATTTGTTTGACATAGAGTCAGCGGTTCAATGCCAATGGGAGCCCAACTTTGCACTTGTGAATCTGGCTCTGAAATCATCATTAGGCCAGATAATTTACCTGTATTCAGCTAAAGGTGGACTGGTTTCCTAGCAAAGTAGCAGTTCAATTTCCTCTGTTTGTCCGGGTCATTAATTGGGACACTCAGCTGTCAGCATTGGTATTTATAAGCACATAGTCTTGACTGCCATCTTGACTATTATTCCATTACACTGCACTGAAATTAGTCATTGCAGTATGTGTTAAACTGGGAATGTGCCATCTGAGAAGAATGGAGGTGTTAATCTAGGCAGGAAATGGCTACAGGTTGTCAGGGCTACACACCTGGTCTGAAAACTGCATTTTGCTTGGTCACCAAGGGAACGCACCTCTCTCTGTGGAGCAGCTCATTGATGACATTTCACAAAGTACATTATCTGTAGGACCAGGAGTTTCATGCGTCACTAATACCTGCATGAAGCAAATTATACAAATCTACACACCTTTTCCATCCTTCTTTCTTCAATAATATGAGCCAAAGGCAGAGTTCTATTTATATCACAACCAGGATTCTCATCTAGTTAATATTTTAATGGCCACAGAGTGCTGCTTTAAATCTAGCGTTGGTGTTGGGCCTCCTAAAGCTGCATTCCATGGCTACACAAACTCTATGGGATCGAACAGTGTTGAGATACTCCAACATTATCGTCTGATACATGCACCAAACCCAGAACAGGTGAATTGTATCAACTGCACCCCATTGACACATTACTACAACAAAGGATCATTTTGTGGCCCTCAAATGATAATCTAAGAAGTTCTTACTTCAGAGGACAAGCCATTTTAGTGCCTTATCATCCATGTTATAACAAACTAATTGTGGTCTTGGTTAAATATCCCTCATAATATGATCAACTTGAATGTTATACAATCATAAATTTGTCTTTAGTGGAATATTAACTTCACAGCCAAAAAGAAGAAAAGAGAATATACTCTGGCATGAGCTTCTATTTCTTACCTGTCGGGGCATATTTTCTTCAGCAGATACTAACACCAGGGTGTAATTCATGTTGGTTCCTATACCACATTTGGACATGACATCTATTGGTGTTTACCATTATAACCGATTGAGGAAGATGTAGTACTTCAACTCACTATGCATACATGTGCTTTGTTGTGAGGTTTCAGGAATGAAGACCTAATTATTGGGAATTTATGAGTTGCAGCTACTGAACTCCCAAAATCAGACAGTTGAATATGTCATTGTTAATTCATGTTATGATCTATATTTGTGCATTACAGTATGATTAAAGCAATAACATCCTTACTGGATATACAAAAATATCTAAAAAAAAAAGACTCAAATGGATGATTCAGGGCATGTGTCTGACTCAATGAGGATCTACCCCACACATGTGAATAAACATAGGTAGAAGTAGTTGTTCAGCTGACCAGCATCAAAAACCTACACTGTAAAGAATGTTGTCAAAATAATGATGGATCTCTGGCAATATTGTCGAGGATCAGCTGACAAGGAGAATTGATATAATGACTAACTGATCTGATACTCCCCATCTTGAGAAACTACTGTCACAAATCATTTAAAAAAGAAACTTTGGGTTTCCATTCACGAAAAAAAAACACACTCTAAAACTCCCTCTCTTCCTCGCCTCTTATACTCCTATCTTTCTAGGCACCTTTAAAAATGTTTTCAAACCATCATTAATATTCGTGAACCTTTTATTTTGCAACATCCAATGCAGTTTTTGAATGTAAGAGGTTTTCAAAAATAAGTTCTTGAATTTAAAAGAACACATTTTGACATAAATGTACATGCGTTTCGTCTTGCTTCAGAGGTCTATGGTTCCCCTAAGGGCCTAGAGGGGGCTGATGGTTGGTTCCCAGAGGGGTGGTAGGACGCAAACAGGGCCCTGACACAGGCTGTGAGGAGCACCTGCTGCATGGGAAGCCAATCAGGTTATAACAAAGGAAAATGCTGCTTCGTGGGTTTTATTTGATCAGCATTTGGTTTAACCTAGGGCTTGCAATTTAACTCAGACAGAGCTAAATAGATGTAATGTAGGGAATGAGAGAGAGAGAGAGAGAGAGAGGAGAGGAGAGAATAGAGGAGATAAAAGAGAGAGTGGACAAGAGTAGAAGCGATAGAGGGAGACAGAGGGGACAATTATTTTGTTCTAGGTAGTTAAAAAAGGCATGACTAGGATATCGTGGCTTACCTTCTTATTCGATGTTATTCCACGATTTCTGGGATTCTCAGTGCTTTTCCTGGATATTCCCATGCACATACCTGTCGATATTGCACAGCATGAATTCCCAGCATTCTGGGTTGTGACCCCCCCCCTAGCAAGCCTAGCCGGGCACCGAGGTGTGTGTACCGATCGTGTATACATAACCATGCGACGCGTTCAAATCAATCCAGGCCGAGACGGCCACTGAAGGAGGAGACGCAGTGGTCTAGTGGTTAGCGCATTGCGCTCAGCCGTTAGAGGTTGGCGGGTCGAGGCCCGGTCCTGGAGCGTCTTTTTTTTGCCGTGTGCGCTGTAGCTGTCCGCTGCCAGGCGACGAGGTGTATGTACTGACTACACAAACATAACCGCGAGAAGCATTCAAAGCAAGCCAAGCCAAGACAGGCGCTGTAGCTGTCCGCTGCCGGGCGATGAGGTGTGTGTACGAGGTGTATGTACCGATCTTGTACAAACACTATTTTTCGCCGTGTGCCGCTGCCATAACCGTGAGACGCCAAGCCGAGACGGGGGCTGTTGCTGTCCACTGCCGGGCGCCGAGGTGTATGTACCGATCGTGTACACACAATGGCTGGCTTCGAGTCCCGGGGAAGGGGAACAATTTTTGTTTTCAACTTGAATTTATTGGTATTCTATTGATTATCTATTGGTTTCGTGGAATAAAATAAGTAGTCAATGGATACTTCATGAGTTGTGTGTGTTAGCAAAGGCTAATTACACTCGGGCTATGCCCTCGTGTTATTATCCTTCACTAACACACACTCGTCATGAATTATCCATTGATTACTTGTTCAATAACTCAACCTAAAGGCCATTTTTTAAGGCACTATGGTCTGATGATCACACAAAGTCAATTCAATTCAATTCTATTTTATTCACACACAACCCTCTTTGGGGCAAAAGAGAAGAATGACCGTTGCTGGGTATAGCTGACAGTTATATTGGCATCACCAGACAGTGTACATGGGTTTACAAATACCATGTGCATGACCGAGAAAGCCGAAAAGGATGTCCTAGAGACCACAAACCTCAAGATAGCACCATCTGTCAAGGCTGCTGATATTCTCAAGAGAGCAGAGGATGAGTCAAAAAAGCAGTCTTCCGTGAAGATCAAGAAGATATATAACAACATGATGGAGAAAGGGCTTCTGACTGTCAAAGATGACCAGATCACAATAAAACCCTTCCGGCAAGCTGATGCCCCCCACCAAAAACGCCCTTTTCGGGACTGGGGGGAGTCCATGAAACAAGAGGTTAAAGCCTCCCAGACATACGGCCACCATCACAAGCAGGCACCGAAGCAACATGCAACCGGTGCCACAACAGAGGGTAAGGAGAATTCCGAGGTTCCATCCAAGAAGAAAAGGAAGGCGGACCATCCCCCACCAAAACCACAGCAGTCCCCACCGAAAAAGAAGCAGAAGAAGTCCAAGAAATAGACTTTTCCTCTCTTTCTCATTCTCAGCTAACAAACACTGCCGTGAATTTGTACGAATTAGTAAAAGTAAATGACTTTGAAAACTACACATTGAGTCCTTCTTTGTTTCCTAACATAGATATAAGCCACTCACAAGATATATTGCATTAATACCATACAATGAGATCGAATGACATACCTAGTAACACATCTAGTGACATATCTAGTGACATATGTTCTGTAAAAACTCAAACACAGGACTTTACTCGAGGGACCCTAACCATGGGCCCCCTCAGTCAAAAGCTTACCCCTCTTCCACATGGAGGGACTCTTAACATTCATGACAAAAAAAAAACTACACAGCTTGAAAACAATCTTGTAGTCAACCTCTCAAAACACATACTCAGTCAGGCAGAACTACGCCTTTTTCGAAAAATGCCTAAAAATTTGCCTGACCAGGTACAGGAGTGAACCAGGTGATTTGAAAAGGGAGTTGGATGCTTTCCACAAGAAATTGAGGACCATCCAATTTTTCTCAAAAATCCAAAACTCCACTGAGGTGGTGACAGAAGAAACTTCTGCCCGCACCACAGCCCCTTACTCCAATATGGAAGATTTGAAAAAAATTCAAACCTCCCTCAAAATGAGACCCCCCCAGTGGGCTCCCCTAATTTGGAGACTTTCATTAATATCAATGAAATCACTCTGGCTAAAAGTGAAACGGTCATCAACCAAGATCAAAATATCACAGTTGAAGAACGCAAGGCCTTAAAAAACCTAGTGCCTAACAAAGACCTCACCATAAAACCAGCAGATAAAGGGGGTTCCCTAAGAATTCTGAATACTTCGGATTACGTGCCAGAGGCCTTTAGGAAACTGAATGACAAAAATAATTATCAGCGCCTAAAAAGTCATCCAACAATGGCATCACAAAAAATCATGAATGAGAGAATACAGGAAATGTTCAGTCATCTTAAGTTATCAACCTTTTTCCTGTTTCTGCAACTATAGATTCTTCTCTATAATTGTCTGTCTGTCTGTCCGTCCATCTGTCTGTCTGTCCAAACTTCTGAAACATTCAAAAGTGGCAGAAGTTTCACTCTGTTTGTCCAGACCCAATTTCACTCTCTTGAACTAAGATACATTGGTCTCATTGAGCTTAAGATGACCGCTGGCTTACAGAGATGGCATAGATCTAGTAGTGCCTTTTCTAGTCATAACATGGCAAATGGGTAAGGAGGGGGGAGAGATACCTGGTACACAGTTAGCCTGCTAGAATCCATAAAAAGGAACTAGCAAATGACATGTCCTGTTAGACATGACGCTAATATCCTACAGTCTGTACTGGCAGGACACCAGCTTGAAGGGTACCAGCACAGCCAAAAACCTACAGGGCCTTGATATCAATACGATTTTTTTACTGTTGTTCTCACTTTAGGTTCTTCTCTATACCTGTCCATCTGTCCGTCCATCTGTCTGTCTGTCCGAACTTTCTTTTCTGTGTCTATTTGTATGTCTGTCTCTGTCTTTTTGTCTCAAAGACGTCAATGGCTTTTCAATGACATTCAATTCCTCCATTAAAAGCTTGTTTTATATTTTACATGAGGACCGTTCTCTCAATAAGCTCGAAAAAATACTAATTGGCATGGCTTTTAACACAAAATTCTTTTAGTGCCCTAACATTTGGTATGCTTTTGTGGATGGCACGCTTTACCATGATACAACTGTCACACTTCAAATCATAGCGGGGGCCCTCACTCTAATGCCATTACAGTTCTACATAGACATATATTGATTACTAGGGGTAACACTGGTTGGACAGAGGCATTAGGCACGAGCTGCTGATACACAGTGAATAAAACCTTAATCCAAATAGTTTTGCAAACTAAATATAAAACTCCTAATACCTGCTAAATTTACATCCATTATACAACAGTGTACTATGAATTTGTGTATACCAACAACTGTATACATATGCACTACTAATTGATACGCTGTTTATTGACTTCTGCTTCTTATTCAGCTCAGCAATAGCATGATGCCAATTTTTCATGAAGAAGTTCAGGTAGATCCTGTAAAACAGCTTGGCATGACTGCTCAGGAAATTAAAACTGTGGACAAGGCAGCAGCCACATGCAGACTCTGTACAATTAGAATTGCCTCCTATCCTCTCTCCCACCTTCGGATGCTTGCAATTTATCTCTTTACTTCAATGCCTAGTGCATTCTCCCAGTGATTGTTTGCTACTGCTCACCTTCTCCTCTTTTCATTTCCATTCCTCAATTATTCTACCTTCCTATAAAGTCCTTATTCGTTCCCTCCCTTCCTTTCCTTGTTTCCCCATTTCTGATGGCCACCCCATATGAGTGGGATTCATGAAACTAAAACTGTGTATATATGTCTGCAGCCATTATGCTGCATTTAGGAACGAACATCTAAGGAAGGGAGATTTCAAAATAATATGCATGTCCAGCATCATTACATGCTAACAGCCATTTGATGTAGAAATAACAGCCATCGTCTGAATTAGAAAGGTCTATACGACTCTTTGGTCCTGACAAAATTATGATATGTTGTCATTTTTATGAATCACCCTTCTGGTCTCTTTATACCCTAAATATTATATAATGGAGTTTGGAGTACAGCAAACCATATTTATGAGAGTAATTATGTGATAGATATTGTCCTCAGGATTCTCACATATGTTCTATATTGCAGTCTGGGCAGCTGTTGCACATACCTCTCCCCCTGGTAGAATGTATTTTGCCAAATACCTCTATATGACCCTAAGTTCACTGTGAGCCTGCATACTATAATATGGGAGAATTTTAGATTCCTCTACACACTACTCCCATCCTTCCTGCAATATATCAATATATCATCTCCCCCCCTCTGTAGGCTGCCATCTAGTCCCCTTGATAAACTCCCCTCGTAACCAACTCCATTGCATTTCCCTCCTCAGATGCTACCACTGATATCATGATCCTTCCAATGCCTATTACAGCCCTGTGGCTAATTGACATGGCATTTGGAGATTCTCTCTAGGTGCTAAAGTCATCATGGAGAATGACACTGGGTGGATGTGCAGGGACTGGACAGAGCTGTCATGTCAGAGACCCTGGCGTCCCGGACTCTATCCCAATATAGCCATCCGTCACTCAGTACACTCCAGCCCTCCCAGTGTAGTTTTTATGTTGTCCTCTGCAGTGTATACCCTAACTCTGTGCATATACATGCATTCAAAGTGTGCAAGCTTTTTCAGCAATGGGGAGCTCTAAAGTAAACATCTTTACTACCACCTTGATTTCCGTATGGCGGTAGGGTGCCTTTAATATGTGGGTACTCTCAGCTAGATGAGATTCGTCATTGATATTCATATAATAAATACCTTTCTGATTGGTATTACTTATTTTGTTCTCTTTTCACCTCCAAATAGCCTGATAATCTGATAGCTCCCTTTCCTTTCTTGCCTTCTTCTTCATATCCTAATTAGTATTGCTCGCCTGTCTGTTTTATTTGTATTTTGAAAAGCTTGCGGTAGAATTCACTCTAAAGGCAATCTCAGGATCGTGTTTCAATAGTTTCTAGAACAGGATGCCCTCAAATTGTAGTGGGAGGTACAAGAAATGACTCCATACCAGTGACTACATAGTGAGCAACAGAACAGGCCTCAAAACAAGAGCTTCTATTTATTCAACTGCTGGCTCAGTACACACTACTATGAAGTCATAGCACCCTGTCATAGGAGCCACTATTGGCCTCGTACCTCCCTTATGATCTAGTTTGCACTCCTGTGTTCAAACAAGCACAGGGCTGCAGTAAACTGTATATAGGTGATCCCACCTAAGCCCTATGAAGTACAGATACCTATATTTGTAATATCTTCTCATGTAGCTCAATATAGTGAACCGTTACCATCCCCTATCCTGAGTGGATGATAAACAAGTTGAAAATGAGGTCTATGCTTTTTATACTTAAGGGACATAAAAACTTACCTTTTACTCACAATGATACGACACTGTGGTTTGATAGGAGGTCCCTAAACTTGCACAATGCTATAAAAAAGTAAGACCCATCCACCTCTATGAGTGGTATGGGGTCAGGACCTTTTTGATCATTAGTCTATATATATATATATATATATATATATATATATATATATATATATATATATATATATAGAGAGAGAGAGAGAGAGAGAGAGAGAGAGAGAGAGTACTCATATGGTTACAAAGAAAAGAGCATAGATTAGGTAACAAGAAGTGCAGAGGGCAACAGCTAAGACAACCTACTAATTATTCACACAGAGGGCTGTCATACTACACTGGTCCCCTGCAGGTGTTTGAGGGCTTGATACCCGCAAGCCATGTCTGATGGCATTTTCCCCAGATCCTGAGGAGAAGTACTGTTGAACTCCACTAGATGGCAGTATTTCTATTTTCCAATCAAAGACTATATCCAAACATCTGTATAGTAGAGACAGATTGACCATTGGGGTGCTAGGGTACCCTCTTGTGAGTAAGGCTTAAAACAGGGGGTTGATGACTGGTAACCTCTTAGACATGGCCTGCCTATATTATGATGTCCCGAACATAGAGGCAGGTCGCCAGCCAACTGTCATACCAGGGTCCCATTGAATCACTGCTGTGGTGGCTATTTAGCCAGCAGGCAGTACCATCACCCAGTAATGTAGCTTGCTATTTGGTCACTACGGCCAAAATCATAAGATCACCTGGTAAGATTTGGCCCATCTCAAGTCATAGAAGGCTGAACCTGTCGTAGAAACTATTGAAACAAGGTCCTGACCGAAGCAATATCAAATGCATCTTTCTCATCGGTTTTCACTGGTTGTTGCCATTTTCTTCATTCATTTTGCATTGGCCGACAACCGTTTGGCCCATACATGCATCAACTAAGATAGAGTAAATCAGTGTGTCAATAAAAAAAAAAACACTTAAGACCAAGATTATATTAATCTTGGTCTTTAGACAATGTAGCAGTTCAACATGAACACAAATAACACGATCTGCGAAAAGGGGGCTTAGTGAAGAGAACTCTAAGACCCCTTCTCCCAGTCCGTGTCAATGTTGTACTCTACCTAGCATGCTAGTACTCACTTACCTCTCAGCTATAGGAACTATAGGGACCACTCAATGGTATAATAGAGTACAGGCAGCCGAACTAATTAAATTGGATGGGGTCCAAACGATATATTTGTTTCAAATCAATTTTAAGTAGGAGAGAGAAAGAGAGAGAGAAAGATAGAGAGATAGATAGATAGATAGATAGATAGATAGATAGATAGAGAGAGAGGCAGACAGACAGAGGCAGACAGACAGAGGCAGAGAGCTAGTGTGCGTGCTTGGTAAACGAAGAGAAAGAAGTAACAAAAGAGAACAGAATAACAGGACTAGAGGTAAAAGAATAGGGTAGGAGGTGGAGAAAGTGAAGGGAGATGGCTTGGTGGGGAGAGCGACATTACTAAAAGTAAATTAGCTTCAGAATAAACCAGGAACTCCTCCGAAGTCTCAATCATCTCCTGCTCTAAAATTTATAAGCTAATCCTGCAGTCTCTGTGTTGTACTGGGTGGGCATAGAGAGGAACACCCCCTCAAAACAACCGCCATATTATCTGATTTCTGTCCTTTTTTTTCTGATGTGCATGAGTTAATTTACCAAAAGTTTTCTTTATATATATAGTCATAACTATACTGCTAGCAGTGTCTCAGCCTGGTTATGGAAATATTTTGTAAGGGCGTATTTTCATTGCCAGCAGGTTTCACCATGATACTGATTGAACCAGATGGTCAACTACAGTTCAGACACTTAATGGTACATATCCTGACATTGGTCTGATCCCATATGATTGGGCCTCATAGGCTGGGTTCTACATAGGTTTCAGTGGCATCCAGACCTTTTATCAAAACTCTGCACCATAAAACGATGTCATCAAAATAACTAGAAAATCTTTGTCCCAAGGTTGCCAGGGATCTTTCGTTATGTTCACAAAGACTCCTTGTACTACTACCACCTTGGCCTTCTGGTAAAAACTACACTGGTTCACTATGATTGTGGTGGTTTAATTAATGTGGAATATCTCTTTATCCTTGAACTTATCTATCTTTTTGAGATAATGTGTTTACGTTCATAGATTGAGGAGCAGGTAGAACATGAAGCCGTGCTCCTTTCTACTGGCAAAACCACTGATCTGCGTGATAACTTCACTATCCTAATAATTCAGGTAAACCATCAGAGCCTGATGTTTGGGATGTAAGTTACTCAACTTTTGATATTAGTACAGTTACCTTGGCTGTCAACTATAATGGTCAATGTATTTACAGATCGCTATAGGTAGGCCTATATGGAGTGTTTTTTCCCTCACCCGCTAACCCAAACCATTAGCTCCCTCTCAAAAACGACCACCTTAGCCCCAAAATAATTAAAAAAAAAAAAAATGTCAGGGTGACTTGTTCCCTGTGACAATATGAAAGGTCTTTATGGGCTGATTTCCAACAGATGCTGATCAGACAAGTTCTACTAAATTCAAACCAATCGGACCAGTATTGCTTCATTGGAAAACACTCCAATAAAAGGATGCACGTTATAATCAGCATTGAGATAAGTAAGATGACAGAAAGTGGTATATGGCCTACATTTGAAATAAAGGGAAATAAAAAAAAAACATTTATTCAATCCACAAACCACAAGCTTGATGATAGATTGATCTTTTGCCCGATAGAATTTGATCGCTTGCCAAATAAAACTCAAACTCAAATGATAGATGAACTGCCTGCTCTTTTGCCTAATTGCAATCACCATTATCTCTGAAACAATGAATTCTAAAGTGCTATGGCCAAGGCCCTGGCTTTTATCAAATTGACGGCAGCAATAAGCCCTCTCAAGATAATGGTATGGGCCTCCATAGGAGTACACAACATACACTGCAGACAGAGCAAGGATATCATTGACAATAGCGTAGATGGATGTTAAGATGGGCCTAGGGCTTCAAAAAGAGGGCAAATTTGCGTATGTCAGACCAATATTTTTTGAGATATGGTGAGGATCCTATCTAACATTTCCATGTTTTCCAGAGGAGTTATGTCTCAAATTTCTTTTGCCCTAGCCATTCTTATAACTTGAAAATAGTGATGTAAGGGGCGTGATGAATCATTTATGACATAAGATCAGTTATAAATATATTATCCTCAAGCTTCTTATCTATCCCCATCAAGGGGGTCTGTATAGGGGATTTTTTGGTAAAAAATCATTTTGTGTACCTCGCACCGTTTGCGGGCAATATAATTGTTTTTCAAGTCGACGCCAAACTCCTTTAAAGAGTACTTGTGTATGTACAGCCTATAAAAATCATTTCTGACTTATCTAACCCATCATATGGTAGATATCTATTGATGAGATACTATTTAAAAAAGAAAAAATTAGTCTGTACATGCCTTGGTTTCCTCAAACCGGAGTTGCTTGCCTGATGTAAGGGGCATGATGAATCGTGTAAGGGGCATGATGAAATGATTCCTGATCCTATTACTACCCTGTTACACCCAAATGCATGGACATTTGTGGTGTATATGCGAGAATATACATTAATTTTAAGCACTTCTAGGTCACCCCCAGCCATTCTGCTACTCCCCAGCCCCTGGAAAGCACTCTTTTCGGTAGCCCCATCCTTGTTTTCAATGATTTGAAATCAATTTTAGGTCAATTATTCACCATTTACATGCTTTCCTGTTGTTATTTATATCCTCTATATGTATCTCATTGTTTTAGTGTGTTAGATCACGGCCGGGCCCTCCTCTAGCTTTGTCACTATATATGGGACAACTATGGAATTAGGGGTGAAAATGGGGTATATATATATATGTATATATATATATATATATATATATATATATATATATATATATATGTGCATATAATGCACATACAATAGATAGTTAAATACCAGCATTGCACATGTGGTACAAAAATAATAATAATGTCATGATGTTGGCATGATGTTTCCCCTTGTAGCTCTGTACCTATACATGGCACAAATTGTGAAATTAGGGGTGTACATAGGGGGTACTGAGCAATTGTTGACATGGTACCAAATTGCATCGTTAACCATGGCAACAGTTTACATATTTAAGAAAGTTACCTGCACAATAGTAACCACCCACACCCAGAGTATACCCATAAAAAGAGAAATCACCCTACTCCAAAATTTCCCCGAGACCACCCAGCCCCTCAAATGCATCAAATTTGCGAAACCAGGTATAAACTTAATAGTTCTATGCTCTTTGAATGGAGTTATTCTGGATTATGATAACCTGTAAAACCCTGCATCTAATCTGCACCAGCGTATAAGCCACCCCCTGAGTTCAGGAGAAAGCTAGGGCTGGGGTACTTATTATAATTTCAAAACCCCACACCCTTTCTCTAGGCCAATCCTATATGGGCTGTACCTATGATTTGAAATGGATTATAAGCCGCGGCTTATATGCAGTATGTTGGAGTTAGGGTACCAGCAATATAGAATGGCTGAAACTACCTTAGTGGCATGCCTAGAACGTATTCTGCTCTAATCTCAGTCATGGAATGGGGGTTTGTTGTTTTAGCTGTATTGGTTCCATTTCTGAGCCACTTAATCTGTTTTCACTTTGTTTGCTTTATATAATGCCTTGCATGGCAATCTAGTAAAGGCACCTCTTGGCACTGCTTGGAATGTTGTTTTTTTTACGCTACAGAGACTTGGAGGCAAGTGAAGTTAATTAAACCCTGTTAAAAGTATCCACGATGTAGATGAAGACATGAGGCATTTAAGATACAAATAGATTCAACCAGGAGAAGTTGGCATATTTCTTTGATGCACAGCGCCAGTAGGCCCCTACTCCAAACATAAAACACTTGGTATTGAAGCATATGGCACGAAGACATTTGATTATAGAAAACCTCTGAGAAAATGGGTGTACTGGCATAGGAAAAGGGAAGCCAGGGTACCTGAGTCCCCCCAATAATATGGAAAGCACCCCCACATAAGCTATAAATATAATAAGGCATGATCCCGCCCAACCTATACACCCTTCCCCCACCCCAATAGAAAAATAGCTCCTGCCCCTCCGGTATTTTGGAGGGGTAGTCAATAACTAGAAATATGAAGATTCTAGTCTGTTTTCATCTGACTTTGATGGCAGTTCCATCTCATGGGTGTCTGGGAGGATAGATGGTATTGATTTGACAACACTGTGACTAGAATAGCCTGATACAGATGCAGAATATCACCAATAACATGGCGCTCAATCAACATAGGAATATCCCCTGATTGGGTGGTATCGCACAATCATTGATAAATGATAACCTCAGTTGACAAATGCTTAACTTATTATCACCTCCCTTAACTGTGTACTGTGTACAACTATTCCATACATGGGCTAAAATAGGCTAGATAACTTAAACTGCTGTCAGTCTCCCTTGCAGTGATAAGCCTCCAGTCATGGCAGTGCCTATGGTCTAGTCAGCTAATATGGGTAGGAGGCCAGGTGGGGAGGCACCACAAAGGTTGTTGTTTGGGTCTCTACTGCTGTTGCTGTCAGCCTGACAATAGACCCAGCTAGCACAACTTGTGCAATTTACATCATTCCTACGTGAAAACTCATGTGATTTACGTAAAAAAGACTTCATTTAGATTAGTTGTGCTAGCAGGGGACGTTCTCTGCTGTAAGCAGGGGTCATTACTATAGTTCCCCCTCTGTTCACTAGATGGCAGATTCGTGTTTTGTCCTTTGGAGGGTGATGGGGCAAATGAGTGAGTAGTAAGCTGTCCTGTGCGTGAATGGACCTTGATGGATATGGCAGGTCAATTAGAAGCAAAGACAGGTGCATGGCAGTGCAATATTTACAGCAATCCGTCCAAAAGGTGCCAGTTTCCCCCAAGGATAAAGCCCAAGGGGAGGTGCAAAACAGAAGGCATATCAACATGTTGGTCTGTGTGTCAATCCCTAATTCAATGCTATAGAATAGAGCTTGGATTCACTGATTTTAGTATCATTAGGAGTCACCATTATGACCAAGAACTTCTTTTACATTATGATCTTCACCACCAAGTGAAATAGAAGGCGACAGGGATATGCTATAGGGCAATAGAGCTACCCTTATTGACTGAGATAGAACATTTTGTGCCAATAGACAGGTGTTGATTGTGAGAAGTTACATCCTTGGCCCTCTTGACATGGCAAGTTGTGGTGGCTATTGGTCTGATTTCCTGCAGTCAATTTTGGCAGGCTACCAGCTGGAAACATAGCAGCAAAGCCAGTAGTGCATATATGTAGCCTATATATATATATATATATATATATATATATATATATATATATATATCATTTGGTGTTTTTTCTGTCTCTCAAAATGCAGAATACAATCTTAGCCATAAATATAACATACCGGTATTTCAGGTAAAAAAGTAGGTACGTCTAGAGCAGATATATTTTAGTTTTGATTTCTATCTTTATTGGGTCTTGAAAGTATACGTAGCTTGGGATCATTCAATGCATGTACTTCGATACTACAGCCTTATTAGTTCAAATTTGAATAATAAGAATCAGTCATCAGTTATTTTATAAGCATTATTTTGTTTATGTTTAATAAATGAAAGCATCAAAGGTTAAGGTATCAAAATCAGTTAGGTCTCACATACCAATCGGTGCTTTAGTTAGCAATTTTGCACAGATATATTAGGAAATTTCATTAAGCTTTAGGAAAAGGTGCATATGCATAAATAGTATAGAATTAACTCTTAAAATTTCCACTGCATTACATAAGGTTTTCCACTCAATAGAAATAACAGCAGACATGATATCAACCATTTCTGAAACAATAAGCAATAATCCACCATTTTAATTTGGAATCCTACCCCTGTTCAGACAAGACACATGCCATGATGAAAGGCGAGTTGATATGGGCACAAAGGTCATGGCTGTATTCTATTTCAACCCCATTTGTTTTATGATACAATAAGCACTCTTCTCAGGATCCTGTTATTGATTCTTTCTCAAACGAGGAAATAGCGTGAGTCCAATCACATTAAGAAGTCCCACGAGACTTCAAACACACACCTTGTCGTGACTGCAAATGACATTGAAACTCTGGAGGATGCTGGATGCTAGATGTCCAACTCTGTACAACAAGAACCTCCCTGCAAAATAATCAGAACCTCGCTTATCAAACCCTTCTCCACCTCGTACTCCCCTTTTCCTTCCTATTAGATTTCCCTGTATACTCCCCCTTGATTGCTCCCTAGCTATTTCCATTCTTGCATACCTCTACACCCAATCTACCTTGCTCCCTTACTCCCTCGTTTGTTCCCTCGATTGCCCTGTTGCTCACTCGCTAACACAACCCTCCCATGTTATTTTATTATTTTATTGTCCACCCCCTCTTTCATGTCTCACTAATGATCTAGGCCTGTACCTGTCCTCCTATTTACTCTCTCTCTCTCTCTTTATCTCTCTCTCTCTCTCTCTCTCTCTCTCTCTAGCTTTCTGTACTCCCCCTCCCTCTCTGTCACTCTCTGCACACACCCATTTTTATGTATGGCCTTTCCTGTTCAACATTCCTCAGTCCAACTTCTCCGTTTCCCCTCTTATTAATCTTTTGGATCCTCTCACCACAATAGTCACGTACACTGCACAGCCCAGCCGCATGGTGGGTCCTAAAATAGATCCCTTCTGCGCATCCCTATCAGTCTCCAAATTCTGTCTGTTCTTCTTCCCAAACCACCAACCCACCAGATTTAGGACCCCTTTCAGTGGTGTGGATGTGGGTAAGGTAGTTCTTCAATTCCAGACCGTCTTAATCGAGAATCGATCACTCAGAAGTAGACGCAGGCTAAGGTGCGCATGTCTGTTGGGTGCAGCACGCATGTGCTGTGGGTTGAGTGTTGTGTGTTGTGACCACCAGGTGTCCCTGCAGGTTGTATGGGATGGTGACCTTGGTTTGTGGGTGTGGTTGTGCTCAGACATATTCAGCACGTTAAGATGGATGGAGAAGGAACTAAACATAAATGGGTCATTCCAAGATTAACTGGACATGTGGTTCTTTGGGCATATAAAAGCAAGGGAAACACTTCTACACCACCAATATTTTTATTCCTTAGTGGGGGATCATAGCTAAGATTTCCATATGGTTTGGGTGAGTCTTGGCGCATAATTTATGTTTTATATGCATTTAATCATGAATTTTCATGAGCGGAACGTTATTGATAGAGTCCATCTAATATGGTTAGGGAATATCACCAGTCTTCTAATTATATGCAATCAAGAGGTACCCTGGGGGGGTCTTCCATAAAAATATTTTGGATGTTCTCCAGGAATTACTCATGCCACTTACATATAAGTGATTTTCAATGCACACCGTGCTCAGTAACGTTCCAGGGAGGTTACTGATGATCAAAGTTATATTTTCATAGTATCAACATACCACATTGTATAGTGTTTGTAGCATTTCTTCTCAATTGTAGACATGTCTGGCTTATGTGAACAGAGTGCTTGGTGTATGTAAAGTTACATTTTAGCACCACATATGAATAGGGAACGTTACCGATGGCTACAAGCATTTTTGAGATGACTTTTATTGTGCAAACCTATTATCTTGTATGGTGTTTCTATCACTTGTATTCAATTGTAGACATGTTTGGCTTATGAGAAAGGACTATTTGGTGTATGTAAAGATACATTTTAGCACCATATGGCATGTGCTTGTAGCAACAAGTGTACAAAAAGTAGTATATGATGATGCATAGATGAGATGAGATCATTTTTTGAGAGGTTAATGAATGCTTATGGTTACTAATGGTTACTGATGGTACATATGATACGGCCTCTACGTAGGTACTGAATATGCAGTACAAGTATTATATATCAGGCTAATTGTAATTATTCTGTACAGTAGCTCTACTAGAAACAATGGACAATTAATATAGTCATTGTATGCAAGATTTTGAATGAGCTAAGCTAAAGTTAAGAAATGGGAGAATAAATTCCCAAATTTTCAGAGTTTCCAATTTTTCCGCCAATGCGTAACTTCAAGAGTTTTCAAGACTTACTTTAGCTTTTTGGTATACATAAAGTCATACATTCTACCATTCTGGCCACAATATTTAGTGTTTCTAGTAGTCTTATTAGTAGTATTTATGTTTGATTGATTACGATCAGTAATATTCCACTTTTTTGGAAGGTTTTACGGCATCTGTGATAAAAACTGACATCTTAGGAGTTGGATCCTTGAATGAACATTTTTATTAAGAAATACTGAATTTGTTATTTCCAGTCCCAAGCCCCCCATGTCCAGTAAATCTTGGAATGAGCTAAATATAAAAGTATATTATAATGGTTGCTTGAAAACTTCTGGCTAAAATTTAAACTGTTAGGCGAATTAAAAGCCCCAGTTTGCATTCCTGGCTGCTCTATAAACCCTTGGTGTTATTTTTCATTGTATTTTAAGTGCACCTTTCCAGGTGTAGTGAATATCTAATAGATGCAGAGAAAAGAGGCATTGTCCATTTAGGTGCCATCTATTTGCACCTGCAGGTAGCATGTCAGTCAACAAGGTATACATCATTACTTGGGGAAACATTGACTACACTATGATTCTTTAAAACCTTCCTGCCAGGTCAGTTTAGTTGAAATTGCATCTTTAAGTTGTAACCTAGAAGTAAAACTGAGCTAGAAGGTTTTAAAATGACACAGTTTGACAGTGTGCTAGCATTTAGTACAGTTGTTGTAAAGAACATGCAGACAATGAATTTCATTTTATTTTATTAACAATACATGTATTCCCCTATTCCACTGATCCTGCAACACACCCTTGATTTGGTTTTAACATTATTTCTCCGATTTTGCAGGGGTTTTTCCCTTTACTGCCTAAAGCAACTGCTGATGATATTATTGTTGAATTGCGTGTGGACATGCCATCTGAAAAGGGAAATGTGTAGCAGCAATGGCAATACAATGTTTTGGAGTTTTAGACAATATGGCTACCATTGGTTTATATCCATATCCATAGCTATTGTGTTAATGGTTAGTAAATTCTACTATCATTTTATAGCTCTATTGAAAGTGGCTAAGTGAGTGAGAGAGTTGCTTCTATTGAATGATACTGACAGTTGAAAAGCTCTAAATTTCAAACCACTATAGAAGACCCTTTTTTCATTTGAAATGCTATAGTTGTGTTAAAATTGTGCCATTTATGCGAATAATGGAAAAGGAGGGGGGGGTAGTCTTTCTTTTTCCCCCATAAATTCCACAGACAAAAGATGTGTACTATAAATATTCTCTTGAATGCGGCATAACAATAACGAAGCTGATTTCATTTCGGTAACATGGATATTAGTGCTATATGAAGACTCAGTTCGCCTTAGAGTCCCTTCAAAATTATATATATTTATTTATTACTAGAATAGTATATGGTGCCAACGTTATATTGTATAATTCTAGCACGACACCGACGAATATCATGAAGATGAATGTCCTTTTTGCTTACAAATAAAAAAAAAATCATTTCTATTTATCTGTTACAAAAAGACTGAGAGGTTAGTTTTGTTGAAATAAATCACTGCTGTTCTTTACTTTCTACTGAAGTGCCCAACCTTAAGGGCCTCATCGACTGCCTAAGGATGCTCCATCTGCATCCCTTCATCCATTGTCGGCCATAGAAATGAATGATAAATAAAAAGCATGAAGCCCATGGATGAACCATCTGTGGACAGTGGGTCCTTAAAACATTCATTCTAGGTTAGCCGTTTTGTGAAACGGCTAACAGCAGTAAACAGGTAAAGAAATACAACTTGCCAATATTTTAATTTGAAGGTACCGAGAATTCCTTTGACGTCATGCTGACATACGGAAGCACCATAAAAGAAGGCCATTTCTATGTCATAGTTATTGGCCTTCTTTATTTAGCTCTGAAGAAATAATGTTGTTCGTTTTAAGCCCCCGATCCTTTTAAAAGCTTTCCGGTCTTGAATCATCTATATTATAAACAGAGTTTACGCAAAGATATAGAATGATAAAAATATGGAAAATGGTAACTTACTGTGGCGAGGTTTCATTTGGGATGGCACGTGCCTGACATCGAAATGTACCTTTTCATTCAGCATAATATTATCTTTGTACCGAGACAATTATTGAGTCAAATAAGGGGTCAAGTAATATCCCAATAGGGTAGTCCACGATCAGTAGATGTCCATGGTGATAATGGTGGTGAAGGCTTGATAAATAAATGTCATGTTGATCATTTTACTCACATGATATACATACAATATAAATTCAGTTGTTATTCCCTTGTTCTTCTTATGAAAAAAAGATTAACTATCCTCGATGAGGCGTTGCGAAATTAAATAAAGATAAATTTAATTTTGTAAGAAATTCAAATAAATGTCAGATTTTGACATCCTTTGGGGGATTTTCTTTACTTGTAGCATATGGAGGTCCCTAGATGATAACAACAAAAGACAAAATGTGTTGTTTTCAATCACTGTAAATCGCTTTAGACAAGTAGGTTTAAAGAATTGCATCTCCACATTTTTAAAGCTGTTCATAGTTTTGGGGCCAATGTCACCTTCCTGTAATGACTTTTGACACCCAAAATAACCATGTCTGTTATTCACCAAAACCTATAGAAGTGTAATAGTACTAAGAGAAACCCTGCACAAGTTCTTTGTGCTTCCACAGGTAATATGGCATTCAACATCAGTGCATTATAAGTGGTTTTGAATGGCTGTCATTACGTTTTAATATGTATTCTTGGGGAGTAACTCAACCGACAGGCAAGACCTGCATATGGCATATTATTTGTAATTGCAGGCGAGATTCAGACAAAATGTTAGAGGCTGCACCTCCCTCTTTTCTTTCATAATTGTTTATACTATGTACTGAAGCGTTTATAGATATTATTATTTGGACCCTAAATATTGATAACAAAATTCGGGGTGCACCCCTTCTTTTTGGGACGCGCGCCAACCTTTCTCCAAATCCTGGAAACCCCCTCCCTACTCCCCCACATTGTAGGAAACTTGGGAAATAAGGCACAGGGGTATTTAACAGGGGCTAAGATGGTGAATTACACAGTATCAACACTTACATCACCATATGTGACCAGGCAAGCAAAAACACCCCTCTGCAGGGAAATTCTTTATCAAAGTTCATCTCAAGATCTTTAAAATGAGACATTATTGGCTTAAATATTCCCAGTAGTTATGTCAGAACCCCTTCCTTGAACATAGGTCATTTTTCATATTTGAAATCGAGGATTAAGCTCTAAAATACTAAGCTCTCTACATACCAATATGGTGAATTTTATCATAGATTTTGACCTAGAAGGAATTTTTCATTTCCGTTTTCAGTTTTGGGTTTTTGGTGAATATCCCTGAAAAAAAAAAAAGAAATCTGCAAATTTTGATAATTGGAATGGTTGCTATGGCAACCAGGAACAGGCATATAGGTTGATTTTTCATGAAAAATGTTCATTTTACCATCCAAATATGGGCCATTTCTACTGAAAATGCTGCATTTTAAATGAGACCATTGAATTCTGCATAAAAAGATTAGCTTAACTTATTGTTATAATGATTTTAGAGTAATTGTGCCCCTCCAATGCCCCCTGGTGGCCAAATGGGGAATTAAAAATCCCCTGCGGAGGGGTGTTTTACCTTGATGGGGTACATATATAATCCTTGAAGTCGCTCACCCTTTTGGCTCTATACTCATATGTATGATCTCTATAACCCCTACCCCGTGTCCCCCTCTCGGTTGACAGACTAGAGGATGAAGGGTGAGAGAGGAGTTTATATCCCCAGGACACTCTTGATTGATTCCACCCTCCCTTCCAGTCTGGTTGACTTATCGCTGTAAAAGAGGACAGGGTCCTTATTCTAACTTGGGTGGTGAAAGTATCGACCTGCTTTTGACTAGACAGCATGTCATATACCCCTATTCATCTACTCATGCACATATAGTAGTCATATCCTTCTCTTTTTCATCGTTGGCTTTCCTCTAATTTGTTGTGGTGAAATTGTGTCTGTATTCTACAAAACAGTGCTTGCGTCTTTCTTTCAAAAAATCTTAATCAATTTTGCTTGTCCAATTCCCTTCTCAAATCCATCTCTTAATATTGAACAAACTGATTCCAGGCTTTTCATTTTTAGAACTTTGGTACAAGATGAATACAGTATCAGACCATGTGTTAGTTTTATAGGTTCTGATGGACATTACTGGTTTAGAGTACTGGTGATAAATTATGGGTCTCAATCAAACAATCAATTTAATATTATTTCTTTAGCAGCAAAACAACACATCTGTAATAATGTCAACGATGGCTTAACTCCCATCTAGTGCTTTGGTAACCAAGTTACGGTCATTGTTCGGTGTTTTCAGCAAAGTACTCCGGTTCGACCCACCTCCACACAGCCAAGACCCACTAGGCGCGACACCCGATCGCTCGACGATTTTTCGCTCGGGCAGTCAAGAAAGGCAGAGCATCCAACCCCCCCTCCCTCAACTACCATCACCACCACCTCCTCCAGCCCTTAGCCTCTAGATGGGACAGAGGGTACTGGGATGGGGACATGGGAGGTATTGGACTATTATTGACAGGACACATTGATTCCCCTTTGAAGAGAGCTGGGACACAGGCCGTGGAATGCAGTAGGGGACTCTGCCAGACTGTATGTATGTATACGATGGTGACCGGTCCCTCCGGTGTAAGCCGCCATTTTGTCCCCTAGGATATAGCCCATTGTTTGGCATAGAAGAATGTCACAGGATTTTCAGGAAGAGTTCAAAGGAGCAGACTTTTAGGACCAGCATTGAATTTTATAGAAATTCATTTAATCATTTAACACTGCTACAGTCATAATGTTGCCACAATCGGCCTATTATAGCCATTATAGATAGGACATAAGGAAGGACAAAGTGCTGTGGTTCCTGACTTTAGGTGTTTACTGAGATGGACTGGTAGGTGACGGTTTTAGGTATTCCTTCCCCTGTGACGGTTGTTTACTTCAGCATGTGTGATTGTCATAACGTATCTGTATATTATACCAAGTCATCCCATATAACCATGTGCCTATATTGAATAGTACATGATATAACTACAGTGTTATATGTAGTTTTACAAACCAATTGAAGAGGTGAATAGGGCCTAAAGCTCACATTGAATTTTAACTTCAGAAACTTGCATTATCTTTTAACTAAAAGCCAGTTAAGGTTGATTATCTGTCTGTCGGGTTTAAAGTGAAATGTTAATGACAATGGGTTGTCTGCTTGAGCCAAGACTACCGATAGTCCAATTCTAGTTAACCTTTGCATTCAGTTCAGTTATTTTAGCCAGAAATGTTCAATTCCATTTCATTGACAAGGATATTTGATCTTAGTTATATAGCCGTTACATGAGTATTACTGCTAAGGTTGAGGGTATCTCACTAGGGGTGTGAGTGTTAGTGTGTACTTTTAAACCTATGACGCATGAATAATCAGATAATCACCATGGAATAAATAAATTGTCTCAGCTGGTGCATATAAGACAGCTCGAGTATTTTCTCTATATAAAGTATTGTTTCGTGTATTTGGGGAACCCCTTAAATGTAATTTATCATTCTGTATAAGTATATATGGTGAGATGCATGATTGTATACATATATCATGCTTAGAAGTGACATAGCCTGTTCTTCACTGAACATTATAACACTTTCAATATACTACTAGCATTAGCTAGATATGTATACAACTTGTACAGCCAAAAACATTTGGCAACTTTGACCGTATACCCCTTAAGGGCCGCATCCACTGCAGACAGATGGGCCATCTGTCGCCCTTCATCTGTTTCTTCCCCATAGAAATCAATGATAAATAATACAGATGAAAGTTGAAACCGACGGATGGTCCATCCATCGGCGGTGGATGTGGCCCTTTAGGTTTTTCTGTTATAAGCGTGTATGGACATAAAACCTGCTGATGCTGGAGTGCATCAATCAAACCAAACACCATTCATTCTTGATTAATTTCTTTTACAACATCGCAGCCCCTCTCCCATCTGTCTCCAGTGCCTACTCCAAAGTTGGATGTGGATACCAAATATTTATCCAGCTTCTCTTCCATCCCACATTCTCACTCCATGTCCCTCTACCACCAAAGTCAACAAAACCTTACTTTGTACATCACATTAGACAATTCCCACCAGTGAATGATTTAGGAATCTACTTTCCCAGCTCCTTATTCGGGTCACAGTGGTGAAGTTATAAGGTTTACAGATTTAGGATCCATGCTCCTATTTCATACCTCCAGTGGTAGTCCTATATTGGATGAAGAACAAGGGTCAGGTCTCTATACCAATGCTCACTCTAGACTATCCCATAGCCTCTAGACTATCCCATAGCGATAACTTGGTCCCAGCAACCGTGACGCATAGCGAGGTTTTCTTGTGTATGCAGCCATGCCAGTACTGGTCTCGGAATCTCTCCACAGATTAAGTTGATACCATATTTCCAAGTAGTGATACATGCAAGGAACAAGTCTGGTATGAGATCAGTACCAAATATCGCTGAGGTCAGCAGGTACATGGTGAGCTCAGGAACTGGTGCGCTCTTGATTCGGCGCTATAGGACGGGTATCAGCAGAAAAAAATGGCGATGGAATAACCTAGACCTTACGCAGACCTGTATACTCCCAACAATAACCTGATTGATGAATGGAGGCCTGCTAGGCTGCCCCAGAAGGGATGCCTGGCTCTCCCATCTGGGACTTGCCAGGTCTTAAATTTAGACACGTATCGGCAAACAACTGTCATATTTTCCTTCAGCAGCTGCTACTTCTTTCACTGCAGACTCTAAATCTGTCGATCGATCTCCAAAAGGGCCTGTTCCATATTTCTGTTTTTAACTTTTGTTTGCAAGTGATAGGAAAATAAAAGTTGTGACAATAAACACAGGACTCGATGTGAGTGATCTGTTTCATCTCATTTCACCAGAGCCTTTCCATATAACGATAAATAAACACTCAAATCAACTCTTGAAAAGAGGTGGCCGATGTTGATCAACCACTTGATAAGAATGAAAAGATTGCCATAGATGCCAGATCTGGCAATCCTGGTTTGAAATAAAGGGGTATTTCTAAAATTCATCTTCCATCTTAGCTCCTCCTAACCTTTACTGATTATTTTGTTCATCAAGAAGGGCAATGTGTATTGTCAGGCACTGGTCTTGTGGTACACATCCCTTGATGTTATCATGATTTACTACAGCTACTGAAGGGAAACAAGGCAACTCATTCCGGAAGACTGAACAAAAAATAGTATTAACGTTAAAAGCTGTCTTTCCCCCTCTTGGGAGGGGTGAATGGTGACAGTTTGCAGCCGTTATAGTAGCCAAAGCCTATTATTCTTCAGTAGGTGATGGAGGACACCAAATAATATTATATGACTGCAATACACAATATCAGCCAAAGACCTAAGCTAAAAGGTGACACACTGTAGGTAAACCGTTTCTCAATTGTGTTAGATATCAATTTTGAGAAATGCCACCAAGAGGTGCTATTGGGAAAACCTCTAAGAGAAGGGGAAGATACCTTAGACCACTACAGAGGAATGCAATAATGGTTGCTGGATATAATGTGCAATGGGATGAATATTAGATCAACCGAGATGATCCAAACGCCTGGCTTGCCGACCATTACATAGATGCCTATATGCAGCAGCCTGCGAATTACCATTAGAAATTTCATTTTGAAGAACCTTCTCATAAAGGTGATAAAGATGGAGGGGAGGGAGAGAGAGAGAATCAGAGACAGAGAGAGATAGAAAGAGCAGGAGACTGAGACAGACTAAAAGGCAGACACACACAAACAGGCAGACAGAGATTGGGGATACCCTTAATTATACAAGAGCGTACACATAGTTATAACCCTCTGCTTCATATAGATCTAGTGGTTTGGGATGAGGGTATGTGAGGTAACAGTGTGGTATATGTTACAGAGTCTCATGTAACACCCACTATACTGACAGGCTCTATGTATGATAACATCCTCCTGTCATACCCTGGGGACATAGTATACACCCCTGATGTCTGCACTAATTAGTATGGTCCTGATTAGTCCATTGTAATTATATAGATAAGAATGGGTTTGATGACAGCTAATGGCATAATATCAGTTATAGTGTGGTCTGCAATCTAAGCAAGAATTATAACAGGGAATAGTAGACTGGAGGAAAATTGTGAAAGATCAGGAAAGACCTAATCTAACCTTACGATTCTGGTATATACACCAATTTGTACATACAATATCAAATTCATCGCATGACTCAGACATTGAATAAATATAAGAAGCAGAAAAAAAATTACAACCATAATATGGATTCTAATCTAGATAAAAATCTTTCTATAGAATACAGTGACGCAAGTTTAGGAATCTTGAATAATCCTTGTACAGTTTATGACACTTTGTTAAATATATATATATATATATATATATATATATATATATATATATATATATATATATATATATATATATATATATATGGTAGATATTGGGTGGCCTTTCAAAGCCGAAGACCATATATTGTTAAGGAAATTATCTCTATGTATTGTAAGAATTCTTTTTGCTGGATTCACATAATTATTCGATAAAACATAGGGGAAGGGGCTATTGGACCAGCTCTGTATAACCAATGTTTTGGTCGATTGCTGGATAAACAACAGTGTCGCACCCTGATGTTTTCAGCCTCCGTACCTCAGACTAATTGGCAGTCAGTTTGGAGAGAGAGGATGTTTTGGATGGGAGTAGTTTAGGCGGGGAGCCTGATAAGGTGCCACACAGTGATCTTGGTGGATCATGTCTGGAATACCTGTACACAGTCTGGGCGGTGTCTGGCTGAATAGCACATTGATATTAATTGAAGAAGACAGGTATGGAGGGGAGGAAGATGGGTTATGAGTGGGGATGTAAGTGTATGAAGGAGGCTATGGAGGAGCGTTGGGGGGTCAATGAGAAAGAAGAATGCAGACTAGAGAGAGAGAGAGAGAGAGAGAGAGAGAGAGAGAGAGAGAGAGAGAAAGAGAGAGAGAGAGAGAGAGAGAGAGAGAGAGAGAGAGAGAATAGAACCTTGATGAAGGCAAGTGAGTTACATCCACAGATATGTTTCAATGAAGGAGGCTGAAGAAGAAGCTTGGAGAAATGCATCAGAGCTGGAGTGCTAGTGTCATACTAGTAATTGGCATGATCACTGATGTGTGGGAGATCTCACTGATGTGTGGGAGATCTCACTGATGTGTGGGAGATCTCACTGGTGACCTTGGTGGGTATGGTGTCAAGGTCAAGGTCACTGGGTGGGTGGAGTGGGTCTTACTGTGTGTATGCGGTACCAGCTTTAATTTACTGTGTGCATGATTGTTCTTAGTTGCGGTACCAGCTTTAACTTACTGTGTGTATGATTGTTCTTAGTTGTGTTACCAGCTTTAATTTTTATGAGCCTGTGAGAGATGGGATCTTAGTAGGGGGTTCTCCACCACTTTGTCATACTAGTAATTGGCATGATCAAGTTGTCATATGAGAAATATCATATGACTAGTGGTGTATGGAGTAAATACATCAGGCTCATAATAAATAGTGTTATTTCCAGTTGTCACTGGTTTATTCAGCTTTAGGCAACATGTAAGAAATATCAATCATACAGTAGTTAGTATGTAGGTAATTTGTACATACAGTAAATATACAGTAAGTTATAAAGTGTAATGTTCTGTTCCACTCCACCTGTGAGGTATTAATAATACAATGTCCAGCATAGTTCTAGGTGGGTTCCCACACCTAGCTCCTGACCTGCTGCTTAGAGGAATAATGTAATAATGAATAACTTTACCCTCTGGTGGAAGTCTTGAAGAAGATAGCCCCTGGCCACTAATGGTAGAAAACCAATGCCTGTCTAGCATAGTTTCACCATAGTGCAGTGGTATAGCAGGTAGCAGGAGATGACTGGAGATGTTACCTCTAGAGCGGTTCTTGGTGATCTGTCTTCCTGGAGGTGCAGACAGGCTATTTGTAGCAAATCTTGGAAAAGCACCTCCAGACTGACTGGAGCCAGCAGCATCTGCCTAACTCTACAATTGTTTGAGGGGACTCTTTCAAGTGTCACAGGGGGACAAAGGACCCCCATGGACGCCGCTATGCCCCCCATTGTCTTGGTCGGTTCTGCATCTTCAGACCCTCATATCTCGGTCGTTTATGCGTTTATAACCGCCATTTTGGGCATGCGCGGAGTTGAATATGCCAAGTTTATAATGCCCGCTGGATAGGCGCGTAATTTGTGCCGGTTTGTCTGTAGTGCACTCGGAGCTCCTTTCAGTCTCCATGGCATAACTTCCTTAATAATGGAAGTTCCGCCTTGATCTTGGGCTCATTTTGACCGTCTAATTATGGGCTTTCCATAAATGCTTTGATATTTGACCTAGCTTGCTCAGGAGCGACGCTAGAGCGACCGGACGGTTATGGCGTCGTGCTTATGTAACCCATTGTTCAGTTATTAGAGTGCTCAGACACTCATGACGGCGTCAGCGGTGCTCAGGCACCCGTGACGGCCGGTTGCATTCACTTACAAGTTATTAATTTGTGCATTGAACCATGAGGTCGCACACTGAGACCCTCATTTTTATTATATTGTGCAGTGAACCATTAGGTCGGAGCCTTTGATGTCATAAACTCTGTCTAACTGACTGTGGCTGGTGTGCAGTGGGGCATGAACGCTCTTATACAAAGTTTGAGCGCTCTTATAGCTCTTAGAACCAACCTATGTATTAATTTCATAGATATTCTTTGATTAATACAAAATATGTTAGAATTTATGGAATAATAAAATGGTATATCATAGAATACTCCCTCTCCCCCGAGAGAATGCGAAACTCCGTCATTTCGCCGAGGGAATGTACAATTTGCATATTTTTACCTAATTTTTGGAGTTTATATACTGTTTGTAAGAGGATTTGAAGTAATGGGGAGTGCTTCAAATGCAATTTTTGTGGTAGAGCTTTGTCAGTATAAACAATTTTCTCCTGGGTATAAGTACATTTCCGAGTTTCTATATCTTACCATACCTGAGCTTATTTGCTCATGTGACATCAATTTTGGGTACAATTTCCCATTTTTATGTACAACATTCAATTTGGCAAATAGTGTGCAATTTTGGCATTCAATGTTCAATTTAGCGTGCAAATTGAACATAAATGACAATTTTAGTGTGCAAATTTACAATTTCGCGTGTAATTGCGTTCAATTGATAGTTTCTGTATGTACATATATAATTTAGCGTACAGCTTGGATACACATAGAAATGTTGATTTTCTAAAAATCTGACTTCAGTGTATGAATTGGGTACAGACATACAGTATAATGTGCAACATATAATTCAAATGTAAATTGGATACAACTTACAATCTAGTGTGCAAACATGCAATCTTTGTGTGCAAAATTGGGTACAAGTGTACAATCTGGTGTGCAAACATACAATTTTAGTGTGCAAAATTGGGTACAAGCGTACAATCTGGTGTGCAAATATACAATTTTAGTGTGCAAATTGGGTACGAGCGTACAATCTGGTGTGCAAACATACAATTTTAGTGTGCAAATTGGGTACGAGCGTACAATCTGGTGTGCAAACATACAATTTTGTGTGCAAATTGGGTACAAGCGTACAATCTGGTGTGCAAACATACAATTTTGTGTGCAAATTGGGTACAAACGTACAATCTAGATTACATTATTCAATTTATGGGATTTGAGACAAATTTTTCCGAGGGCCGGAAAAACAAAGTACTTCATGTACAATAGGCTTGTTTGTCTCTGAGTTACTCATTGATTTTGCTATATGGGTGTATTAATTGGCAATTTCGGCAGTGGGCCGCTGCTTAATTGACTTTTCCCCTAGCCTTTTGAGTATGTGTCCCTGAAAGAGATTTATTTGGTGAGTATCTTAAGTAAACATGTTTTATGTCAACAATTTTCTCAACAAATTTTTTTTTTTTCATTCATTTTTTTTCCAACAATTTTCTTGGATACCTAAAGTGTGTTACTTTAAGTAAACCTTGGCATAGTATACAAGTGCTAGTGGGTACAAAAACTGTCTTAGTTATCTACCTGCATTCATGTATATTAATGTTAGATTTCTACAATTTTACAATTTGTAGTTTGCAATTTCACAATTTTGCGCGTATATGCGCGCATTAATCATCGATTTTGTGAGAATACCATAGATTTTCATATTATACATCAACAAGTGGCTGTGTATATAATTTTTTTTTTTCTAATACTTTGATAATTTCATTGACAGTGGAGGTGTGTCAGGAGTGAGATGTGAGTCTCCTCCCTGGTGTGCTCATGCAGTGGTGGCACTTGAGGTGTTAGGTGCCAGATTCTGGCATGTGTCTGTGGCAGTGCCTAGCTTGGTGTCAGTGGACAGTTCAGGGTGGGGGGGGGTGTGTGTGTGTCCATTTAAGGAGTGTGTGGCTGGTATTGGAGTATCAGTTCCTCTCTGGAAGTCACTGCTGTAGTACCATGGCCCATCTGCAAGCTCTCTTTGCTCTGCCTGTCCCCCAGGTGATGGAGGTGGGGAGTCCAGTTAGGGCCCTGGTTGAGTCTAACCAGACCATCCATTATGGGTACATAGTGAGTAATTTCAAGGAGATCATTGAGCATGGTGATGTGATGGTCTGTAATTACTCCTGCCACTATTTCTTGGGCTCAGCCTTGCGTCGGGGGGCCACTGTGGCCCTTCTGACTAGGGCCTTGGGTAATATGGGTTTCTGGCCCATGGACTATAGCTTAGGGCCGCGGGAGCGAGTGCTATGGGATTATCTGTTGGCGGCATCCCTCCTCGATCTTGCGGCATCCGGGAATCCATCCACGGCTGCCGAGTATGGACTGGGGATGCTGGAGGCCCGGCTCGCTGAGTGGGAGCAGGATCACGGCCATATGTATGGCTCGGACTCGGACTCGGACTCTCCCATTGATGTTGAACCCGAGGATCTGTGGTAGGATCCCGACTGACTGAAACCTAGGGTGTAAAAACCCGCCATCCCAAAGGCCCTTTTCAGGGCCGGCAAATTGTCCGAAAAGTTCTGAATACTGTCTCTGATGTGTTGTCTCCTGGTGGTGGACTGGGGGCAGCCTAGGCTGTGGGCAGTCTAGGCTGTTTCCACAGTCACCGGGGAGGGCTGGTGGTTTAGAAAATTAGCAATAGTCTGCATGTTTGACCTTGCGGTCTCCTCCTGTTGTTCGTCAATAATTATATCTGTTGTATTTTCCAGTGCTGTCATGGTCACCGGGCTGGTGCCACAATCATTCTGGAGAAGTATGGAGTAGTACAGTCCTTTGTTTTTAAGGGCTGGTATAGTACTGAACCTAGTGCGCCAAGGTAGGTGTATCACCTGCGGGAGGTGATAAGCAAATTCTCCTCTCTGTGTTGTTATAACTGCTGGTAAATATTCCAGGTAAATATAGCCTTAGGTAGTGGGAAGGTTTTAACCACTATATCCTTATAGGTAGGGGCAGCTGCTGATTTAATCTCATCAAATTCATGTGGTATTGGCCTCAAGGGTAGCGCGAAGTTCGAGTCTCCACAATATATTTTAAAATATATTGTGGGGTTTGTGCGCTTGGCCACATTTTTCTTGCCACAGTGTGTCTGTGCAAATTTCTTAAGGTACTTCATTATTCTGTAGGCTGAGTAGATGGTCAGGGTGAATAATATAGCAATTATCAGGGTGTGGGTTTCCTGAATTGTGAGGAAAGGGGTGTGGGTTTCCTCTGTAGGGGTTAATTTGGTAGGATTCTTATCTGGGAGCAATTTGTGTAGGGGCAGCTCGGTGACTAGTCTGAATGCTTTGGCTGTAGGCAGGTAGGCTACAGTCCCTCCTAGTCTGTATAATTTGAGTAGTATGTATACTATAAAAATGTGAGCTGATATCCCTAGGATGAGTCCTAAGCTTTGGAAGATTGGATGCTCTGTAACTCGACGTAGGTATGATTCCTTGTGGCGCGTTTCCATTTCCTTATTAAGGTTGGAGGCATCTTTTAATACTGTTTTGGCAAAGGGCTCTAAATTTAGTTGAGTAATATCATCCATGATTGGATTTTCCTGTAGTTTTTCTAAGGTTCTAGAAAGGTTTACTACTGGGAAATTTGGAAGATTCTCTCTTTCATCTGGTTTGGTTTCAGAAATTTTGTTAAGTGCTGCCATGAATGGTAAATTAATTGTCTTGAGAATGTAATGAAATGATAAGGTTGAGTTACAGGGCAACCTTGTGTTTGGAAGAGAAAATTCTCCTACACTGATTGTGCACCCACAGGGTACACCTATGATTGAGTAGGACTGGGCCTTCCAAGTTTCAGACGTTTTACCATGGCAGTTGATAAAGTAATGGGGTTCATTAGTAGTGACCAGATACTCATCTTCAGAAATGGAAATAGCATGGGTGGTAGGTGCTTGCAGTGGTGAAACTGTAAACTTGCAATGTTCCTTAATCTGTTGAGCCTGGTTAGTAATGGCTACAGGGCATGTAGGCCTGTGTTTATAGATTCTACCATTTACATCTCTGCATACCTTTACTGTAGTACCTTCACATGCCTGCATATCTGCTGAGTCCAATTCGATAAATAATGATTCATCGTAAGATACTGCTAGAAACTCAGTTGTGGTTTGTAATTTGGTGACTCCTCTGGTGGGGGTCTCCTGTGTGTCTATAGGCATGGGTGATGTAATCATTTGGTACAGTTTGAAGGTTGAGGTGGTAGATTGAATTATAATGTCCAGATGAATATATATATGGTGAGCTGAGTAAGTGTATGAGGTCAGCTTCTGTGAATAATAGAAATCTAAGTCATTAATTGCGACTTGTGCTCCAGGGTTTGTAATCCTAAGTTTGTTATTAATGTCAATTAGATATCTAGCAAGGTCTGAGGGTGGCACTATATCAGGGGTTAGGATCCCTGATGATAGCATCCTCAGGGCTGCATTTGTCCTTTGCAGTGATTGAACTGTATTCATTCTTGCTGCTATGATAATTAGTGCATCATTTAATACTTGCATTTTTTCCCTTTGAGTTTTCTCGTGCCTTGAATATGAGTCAAGTGACCTGGACATGTTAGAGGCCCACAGGTTGACGGTGTCACCTATGGTGTTGATTGTGCTGTCCAGTACCTTCTTATCTTGGATGTATGCTTTAACAAACTTATCTTGTCTGTCTGTGATCTTTTCAATGAGATTAGCTGCTTCCTGATCCTGTTTAGCAAATTTTCTTAGTATTTCATCTATGTTCTTGAGCTGTCCCATTACTTGGTTTACATCTTCTACTGTGGCTAGACCTAGCACACCGCAAAACAGGGGTGCTAGAAAACCCAGTATGGCCTCTCTTTTGGCCTTGTCCAATGTGTTTATGGGGTTGGATAAGAACAATTTGATGGAGGCTAGTGTTTCATTTATCTCCTTGTCTGCAATTTCCAGCAAGGTGTCTAGCTCCTTAGCTTGTTGGATAATTTGGCCAGAGGTATGATCTTGTAGAGTAGGAGTGGTCAACTGGAGTATTCTATCCCTTATGGATCCTTGGGTAACGGGTGCCTGAGGTATCTTGTAGGGGATAGCTAACAATAGTGTTGTGGTTGTATGTCCATTGACCAATGGTTGAGGGCTAGGTTTGAATACTACTCCTATGTTTTGTCTCACCACAGGTGTATAACCTGCAGTAAGTGGTTCAATAGTATATAATAACAGCATAGTTAGCAGTATGGGTGAAACTCTCAGTCTCCCCATGGCGCTTGTGTAAAGCAAGTTTGCTGTTTAAAGTCTTGTCAAATTTGTAGTGATTTGGTGCTGGTAAAGTCTAAGTGTATGGTGTAACACTTTAAATGAAGTGGTTCAAACTGTACCTTTGCAAGATTTAGCTGTCTTGGCAATATGTCCGGTGAGTCTATAGAGATTGACCAGTAAATGGTAAGGTCAGGTTGAAGGTGAAGTAGGTGTGTTCTTTATCCTAGTGCAGTCTCTCCTAATGGAGAAGTGGGCTGGCTAATTCCCAAGTGGGGTCCTGTAGACTTGTGTTCCAGACTGCAGCTGGATGAAGACTGATGGTGGGCTATGGTCCACAGTGCTTCTTATGTAGCCTACCCTACCCACATCCATTGTGGGCCTGGTATTGTTTCTCTGGAGTCAAGGCCTTGATCTCCAGTGTCTGCAACTGTGGGGGTCTATTGTGTACTCTGTGTACTGGTAATTAGCTCCTCCTGTCATCCAGGACAGCCATTCATGACCGTCTAGACAGTTGTCTGAGTGTAGCTTATAAGGTCAATTGATCTCTATAGACTGCTGTGTTGGCATAGCGCGCTCTTTCATGTGGGGATTAGGCTTTAGACACTCCATTGTGTTACCCTTACTCTTCTTAGACTTCATGTCTGCTTTACTTGGGGGGTCCCAGTCTTTGACCCTTTTCAGAGGCAATAACCTACTGATATATTTACAAATTTGATTGGCTTTATATACATATAAGTAATTCATTATCAGTCACACATGTCTTATGTGTGGATGAAGAGAATTTGTAATACATTTTGAAAATCTTATGTCTTTTGGTATCTCAATCTTGTTTCTAGTTTCTTGAAACTGCACCACACCTAGATGTCTTTCTTAGTATGTGGTGTGCAGGCCTAGGCTTGATAGGGCCTATGCCTGTGGTTTCTCTTGTAAGGGTGATATCATTTTTGTTCCTTACAATTTTGCTGTAGTATTTGGCCTCATGTGGAATAAGCCTGTGTGCAAATTCATTATTTCTGACAGCCACAACCTTTTTCAGTCTGTCTATGTGCACTGGTCTGGCCACCAATAGATTGGTGTCCAAGTTTTTGAGTTTGGCACTTGTCAAACTAGGTCTATTCACTACAACATATGGTCCCATAAAAAGGGGTTGAAGTTTCTTACACTCTGTATTGGTCAGGATTCTTGGTATGTTTAGGTACACCATGTCGGTGACCTTGATTTCCTGTGGTGTAAGTTTCTTATCATATCTATCCTTCCTTTCCTTTTGTAGCTTGGCGACCCTTTCTATAGCTTTCCTCCTAGAGGTGTCTTGATTTGTTATCATGTTAGCTACATGGTCTGCTACTGTGGATATGTCTTCCTGTATTCCCAGCCCTAAGTCCATTGGGGTGGCTGGGTTTCTTCCATGGAGTAGGAAGAAAGGGGTGAATCCTGTGGTTTGGGATTCAGTGTTGTTTAATGCAAAAGTTATGGGTTCAATAAATGAATCCCAATTGTTTTGGTGCTTTGAGCAGAATGCTCTGAGTGCTGTGCCTATGCTAGCATTGAATCTCTCTACAAGCCCATTTGATTGTGGCCTGTATGGTGAGGAGAATTTATGTTTGATCTTGAGGTGTTTAGTTAACTTTGTGAACTTTGCACCTGTATAACATGTCCCATTGTCTGTTTGAAGAGTGGCTGGTGTTCCATGATGACAAATTATATTCTTGTAGAACTCGCTGCTGTTGTCTCAGCTTTTAAGTCAGTAGTAGCCCAAGCTGTTGCATATCTGGTAGCATAATCTATGCAGACCTGTATATGTTTGTTTCCCCTGGCAGTTGTGGGAAGTGGTCCCACCGCGTCTAGGTTTAGGAACTTCATTGGTGAAGTCATGTACTCTCTCACTGTCATTGGTGTTTTGTGTGAGTGTACTTGTCTTTTTGCTGTGAGGCATGTGTGGCAGGTGGAAACATATTTTGTTGTGTCTGCTAGCATAGACTTCCAATATACCCTAGGTCGGAGTGCTGACAGCATCCTACTGGAACCAAGATGGCCGCCAGTAGGTGAGTCATGGAAATACTGTAGTGTACTTGTTATCCATTGCTGTGGTATAACAATTTGAAGTGGTACAGTATTGGTTTTTCTCCAATTTATGGGGCATATATGGACTAATGTACCATTTACCAAGGTGTATGTCTGGCCTTGGTTGATGATTCTATTTCCTTGTGCTTTTGGTGCAGGCAAGGTTCCATCCTCAAGATATTGTATGAGGGGCAATAGGTCCTTGTCCTTCCTTTGTTCCAAGCCAAGGTTTGTACCTGAGATGGATGTGTCGGGAATCTGATCCAGTAATTGATTTATATCTAGCACATGTTGTTTTATTCTGTCTCTTTCTTTTTCTTTTTCATCGACTATTGGCCTATCTTGTGCCTTTTGTTGGGGTGTGTCACTCTTGTTTTGGTGTGTAGGCTCCTTTGGAGGGCCTATTCTCGCCTTGGTGGGAGTGGAACCTTTTTCTTTAAAGGCACACTTTGCTTTTTGTCAATCTTCTTTGTCTCAGAGTTCTTTGATTTAGTAGATGCAGTGTCTTTTGTGACATTTTTCCTGGCAGGTGGGGTTTTGGTAGGTTTGTTTCCTGTGACCTTTTTCTCATTTAGAATAGTTTGTGATTGTGTGGGGGGTTTTGGTGTGCCCTCCTGAATCATTTCTCTAGTCTTTGAGCGTGTGGTCATAGGACACAAATGGTTTGATGCTTCCTCTCCCTGCATTGGTTCAAAGAATCTGACTGATTTGGAAGTTGCTTGAGTAATAGCATATATTGTGTCTTCTGAATCTTCATCATCTGAGTCAGGTGGGGTGAAGGGTGGCTCCTTAGGAGTTGCCTTCACTATCTGATTGAGTGATGAGAATTCAATAGGCTCGAAGTCATTATCTGGAAAGAGTTGTGAGTATTCTCTCTCACAGTGGCAAAACACATAGTGTGTAGATTGCTTCAAGATACCCCTAATGGGTGTCTCTGGCCTTTCAATGGTGTTGGGTGGATCATCCCTTTTGAATGGTACTTTCTTTGTTACTTTTGCAAACTTGGTTCTACTGGCTGCTCTAACTCTCCTTGGTGGGGGTGGAGGGTTAGTCATGGGTCCAGAATCTGGGTATTCTCTTCTAGACATAGCATCTGGTGGTGTGTTATCATCACCTTTCACGTGTTGGATGGTGAATGAAAATTGTTGTATGTCTAGAGCCCATCTGGCCCATCTATGTGTGAGTCCTGTATTGGTTAATAGTGGGATTAGGGCTGCATGGTCTGTGTATAATTGGAAGTGTCTAGTCTCTAGATAGTGTCTGAAGTGTAATACTCCATACACTACTCCCAGTAGTTCTCTCTCTGTGGTATTGTAATTTCTCTCATGTTTGGAGAGGGTTCTACCTGCAAAGGCTACTGGTCTGAGCACTCCTTCATTATCTCTCTGTGAGAGTACAGCTCCTAAACTCACATTGGAAGCATCAGTTGCCAAACTGAACTCCTTCTCATAGTTTGGATATCTGAGAAGAGCATTGGTACAGAGGGCATGCTTTAATGTTTTGAAAGCATTATCTGCCTCTTCTGTCCAGACAAATGCTTTGAGATGTGTCTGTAGATCATATAATGGTCTAGCAATTTGGGCATAACCTTTGATAAACTTTTTGAAGTATTGGCATAGGCCTGTGAAGGATCTGACATTTTTGACTGATTTTGGTGTTGGGAAGGTTTTGATTGACTCCACCTTTGTTGGAGATGGTTGCAGTCCCATGGGTGTGACTCTCATTCCCAAGAAGTCTATTCTGTCTATGAAGTATTCACATTTTGATTTCTTCAGTTTGAGTTTACCAACTCTTAGGCTGTTGAACACATCTTCCAGGTCATGGAAGTGTTGTTCGATTGATGGTGATAATACCAATATGTCATCTAGGTATGGTAGGGCACATTTGTACTTGAGTTTGTTCAGAATTAATGTGACTAGATAGCAGAATCCCGCCGGTGCCGTCGCTAAACCCATCGGCATCCTTTCATAGACATATTTTTTGTCATTTGCTATGAATGCGGTTTTATGCTGATCCTCCTGTCTTATAGGAATTTGAAAAAATCCCTGTTGGGCATCTAGCTTACTGAATACTCTTGGTCTGAGTGACCCTATCATGTCTAGAGTGTCATCGGCCCGGGGTGTAGATAAGGCTTGATTTATCGTGTTCTGGTTCAAATAACGAAAATCTGTGACGAGCCGATGGCCTCCCGATGATTTTTGTACTAAAAAGGATCTGGAGGCCCAGGGGCCTTCAGCACATTCTCTCAGAATGCCCTGTTGTACTAGCCTTTCACACTCTTCCCCTATTGCGGCCTGTTTTTCTGGTGTTTGTCTATATGGTAGGAAATGACATGGTACTGCCTCAGGTTTTACATGTATTGAGTGTGTATACAGGTGTGTGGCACCAATGTCTCCATCTTTTCCTACAAATACATCATCATACTTGGTCAGCAGTGATCCTAATCTATCATGCTGATCTTTGGATGTGAGCACAGATTTTGGTGGAACATTCTCTTCCAATTCTGGCTCGAGGTCATGTGCCTCACTATGTATAGCAGCTATTTCAGAGAGTCTGATTGAGTTGGGTTCAGGGTCAGCATATGTGGACTCACAGTCTGAGTCTGTGTCACTGAATTGAGTTACATCCTCAGGCCGTATGGCTGAGATGGATTGATCAGTGTGTGGGGTAGTGTCTGACACCTGTTAAGGTTTTTCTAAATCAGATTCCTTGACTTCCTGAAATAGAGCTATGATGGCACCCTTTTTGATTTTATGTGGGCGCCTGCTGGTGTTGAGTAACACTAGGGGATGTTTGTTATTTTCCCTGGGGGTTACTGCTGCCCTTTGAACTAGATATGGGGCATTGTTATTTCTTTGGAGGTTATCTACTACTCCAGTTTTGCCTTGCAATGATTGAGTAGATGTGATTTTACCCAATACTGCAAGTTCAGAGAATGGAGGGATGGTAAAATCCCTCACTGCCCTAATGGGTTTGAGAATTTGTTCAGGATCAACATTAAATTCAATTTGAGATTTTGTAGTGCTTAAGAAATCTGTGCCGAGTACAACGGGCTGTGTGAGGTTGGGTATTACAGCAAATTGGTATTGGAATCTGACACCTTGGATTCTAAAGTTCAGCATAGCTGAATGTCTAACATGACACACCGATCCATCTGCCAAGTGGATGTTGATTTTAGATTTCCTCAGTTGGATATGGAATCTCTTTTGGAGATCCATGAGGAATGATTGTCTGACACAGGTGATAGTAGCACCTGTATCAACCAAACATTGTACATCTGAAACATCATATAGATTTGCATTGATACAGCCATTTTGAAGAAGTACAATAGAAAGCTTGGTACTCTCACCTGTATCCTTTGATGATGAATCTGGTGGGGTGATGTGTATCACTGATGGACGTCTCTGTCTGTTAGATGGTAGATTGGCACTAGCAATTGTCTCTGGTTGGATCCTTGTTAATGCTGATTGATTGTTTGTTTTTGGGGCGTCACAGTGCACTGGCCCATCGGCACTGTGACATCCTAGTTTTCCTGGTTCTGTGGGGTGGTTGAGATGGTTGCCACCAGGAGCTTGGAGATTTGATCCATTACATGAGGTGGTATTTGGGGGTTACTGTGTTGGTTCCCCTGGTAACCTCTTGTGTCAGGTTTGTAATCCTCCCGGCGTGAGTTGGAACCCTGGTTATATTGACCAGAGTTGCTGTATTGACCGGAGTTATTGGATCTCTGGTTGTTGTAGGCGCCATTGTTGTTGTAGGATCCACTGTTGTAGTTCCTATGTGGACTCTGGCTCCTACTGTTGGATCCTTGATTATAGGATCCAGAGTTGTTTGAACCCTGGCTGTTGTTGTAGGATCCAGAGTTGTTGTAGGATCCAGAGTTGTAGTTCCTATGTGGACTCTGGCTCCTACTGTTGGATCCTTGATTATTATAGGATCTGCCATTGCTTGGGGTTCTGTCTCTCCTATCACTGTATGAAGAGTTACCATTGTTGGAGTTGGAAGAGCTGTTGTCTTTCCTACTGTTGTGACCCCCCCGGTTGTTGTTGTTGCCCCCTCTACCTCTACCTCTATTGGATTGGTAGTTGGGGTCATAGTTATTTCCTCTGTATCTACCGGTAGGGTCTCTTGATGCAACCTTAGCTTCCTGTTGCCTTACATGGGTACTAGACATTAGGTTAACATCTTCATCTGCACTAGTGCTGATTTCCTGGACCTTTTTCTTAGTAGGCTGTGGGTTGGATTCTGCATCCCTCACCTTCCTAGATCTCTCTTGGGTCTCAACCTCTAGGGCTAGGTCTAGGGCTTGGTCAAAAGAGTCTATTTTCTTGTTCTCAAGAGCCACAGAGATCCAGGGCCTCATACCCTGGGTGAATGCCTTGCTTAGGATTTCATCGCTTTGGCGTTGGGCATTACACACTTTCCTGAGATGGCATGCATAGTCTAGGACAGGTTCATCTATCTTTTGTGCACGGAGTGCAGTCCTTGAGATTATATTGTCTCGAGTAGCAAAATACTCTTTTAATTTATTCACTACATTGGTCCATGTCAACATGTCAGGTGTGGCACTCCTGAAGGATTCAAACCAAGCTAGTGCTTGTCCTTCGAGGTACTTGGGTAAATATGTTACCATGGTGTCACTGTCTGTCACTTTGTACTTATCCTTCAGATATTCTGGGAATTTGTGATCAATAAATAATGCTGTTGACATGAGTGGTGATGGGTGTGAAAAGGTTTTGGGTTTTGTTACCTCATGTATCCTGATCTTTCTGTCGTCCTGCTGTTTATTGTCTATGAGCTTGGTCATGTTGGACACCATGGAGATTATGATGTCATCTTTGGATCCAGAGGCAGATGGTGTGACAACAGGTGTGATGGCAGGTGTGGGAGGTTGTGGGGTCTGGGATGATACCATTTTCATGAGATCTGCTATCTGTTGTTGTTGTCTCTCTAGGGACTTCCGCTGATCTTCCATGGCCTTCTGTTGAGCATCTATTGCTGCATTCCTCTCTGCCAGTTGTTGGTTGAGGATCCTCTCCCTTTCCTCCTGCTGGGACTTGTTGGTCTCTAGGGCAGTAACTGCATCTTGGATGGCCTTCTCATAGGACCTTATCTTCTCAGCTGTCTGATTAGGTTGGGGGCCTTCATCGGTGTCCATGATGGAGGGTGTGGGGGAGGTGTCTCTGGAGGAGTGGCTGTCAAAGGCTGGAGCTGGGGTGGAGGATCTAGATGAGGGTGTGGATCCACCCCCTGAGGCAGATCCTTCTTCCCCTGAGGTAGATAGCGTGAGTTGAGCGTCCTGTAGAGATCCCTGGGAAATGTTGGATCCCTGAGAACTGGTTGTTCCCTGAGTAGACAGGGTGGGTGGTGTGGGGTCTACTGAGTGTGGGTCTGTTGTATTGGAGGCTGGTTTGCCTCCTGTGGGCCTCCTAGATCTTGGTGGGAGGGAGACCTCTTCAACAGGCCCCTGACTACGTAAGGTCTTTGTGTGTTGTTCTGCCAGCTTGACTGATAAGGCCTTGATGTGTGTGGTGGACCTCACTGACGTGTGGGAGACCTCACTGACGTGTGGGAGACCTCACTGACGTGTGGGAGACCTCTCTGACGTGTGGGAGACCTCTCTGACGTGTGGGAGACCTCACTGACGTGTGGGAGACCTCACTGACGTGTGGGAGACCTCACTGACGTGTGGGAGACCTCACTGACGTGTGGGAGACCTCACTGACGTGTGGGAGACCTCACTGACGTTTGGGAGACCTCTCACTGACGTTTGGGAGACCTCACTGACGTTCTGGGAGACCTCACTGATATATGGGAGATCTTACTGTTGTGTGAGGGATCTCATTGATGTGTGGGAGATCTCATTGATGTGTGGGAGATCTCACTGATGTGTGGGAGATCTCACTGATGTGTGGGAGATCTCATTGATGTGTGGGAGATCTCACTGATGTGTGGGAGATCTCATTGATGTGTGGGAGATCTCACTGATGTGTGGGAGATCTCACTGATGTGTGGGAGATCTCACTGATGTGTGGGAGATCTCACTGAAGTGTGGGAGATCTCACTGGTGTGTGGGAGATCTCACTGATGTGTGGGAGATCTCACTGATGTGTGGGAGATCTCACTGAAGTGTGGGAGATCTCACTGATGTGTGGGAGATCTCATTGATGTGTGGGAGATCTCACTGATGTGTGGGAGATCTCACTGATGTGTGGGAGATCTCATTGATGTGTGGGAGATCTCACTGATGTGTGGGAGATCTCATTGATGTGTGGGAGATCTCACTGATGTGTGGGAGATCTCACTGATGTGTGGGAGATCTCACTGATGTGTGGGAGATCTCACTGAAGTGTGGGAGATCTCACTGGTGTGTGGGAGATCTCACTGATGTGTGGGAGATCTCACTGATGTGTGGGAGATCTCACTGATGTGTGGGAGATCTCACTGATGTGTGGGAGATCTCACTGGTGACCTTGGTTCGTATGGTGTCAAGGTCAAGGTCACTGGGTGGGTGGAGTGGGTCTTACTGTGTGTATGCGGTACCAGCTTTAATTTACTGTGTGCATGATTGTTCTTAGTTGCGGTACCAGCTTTAACTTACTGTGTGTATGATTGTTCTTAGTTGTGTTACCAGCTTTAATTTTTATGAGCCTGTGAGAGATGGGATCTTAGTAGGGGGTTCTCCACCACTTTGTCATACTAGTAATTGGCATGATCAAGTTGTCATATGAGAAATATCATATGACTAGTGGTGTATGGAGTAAATACATCAGGCTCATAATAAATAGTGTTATTTCCAGTTGTCACTGGTTTATTCAGCTTTAGGCAACATGTAAGAAATATCAATCATACAGTAGTTAGTATGTAGGTAATTTGTACATACAGTAAGTATACAGTAAGTTATAAAGTGTAATGTTCTGTTCCACTCCACCTGTGAGGTATTAATAATACAATGTCCAGCATAGTTCTAGGTGGGTTCCCACACCTAGCTCCTGACCTGCTGCTTAGAGGAATAATGTAATAATGAATAACTTTACCCTCTGGTGGAAGTCTTGAAGAAGATAGCCCCTGGCCACTAATGGTAGAAAACCAATGCCTGTCTAGCATAGTTTCACCATAGTGCAGTGGTATAGCAGGTAGCAGGAGATGACTGGAGATGTTACCTCTAGAGCGGTTCTTGGTGATCTGTCTTCCTGGAGGTGCAGACAGGCTATTTGTAGCAAATCTTGGAAAAGCACCTCCAGACTGACTGGAGCCAGCAGCATCTGCCTAACTCTACAATTGTTTGAGGGGACTCTTTCAAGTGTCACAGGGGGACAAAGGACCCCCATGGACGCCGCTATGCCCCCCATTGTCTTGGTCGGTTCTGCATCTTCAGACCCTCATATCTCGGTCGTTTATGCGTTTATAACCGCCATTTTGGGCATGCGCGGAGCTGAATATGCCAAGTTTATAATGCCCGCTGGATAGGCGCGTAATTTGCGCCGGTTTGTCTGTAGTGCACTCGGAGCTCCTTTCAGTCTCCATGGCATAACTTCCTTAATAATGGGAGTTCCGCCTTGATCTTGGGCTCATTTTGACCGTCTAATTATGGGCTTTCCATAAATGCTTTGATATTTGACCTAGCTTGCTCAGGAGCGATGCTAGAGCGACCGGACGGTTATGGCATCGTGCTTATGTAACCCATTGTTCAGTTATTAGAGTGCTCAGACACTCATGACGGCGTCAGCGGTGCTCAGGCACCCGTGACGGCCGGTTGCATTCACTTACAAGTTATTAATTTGTGCATTGAACCATGAGGTCGCACACTGAGACCCTCATTTTTATTATATTGTGCAGTGAACCATTAGGTCGGAGCCTTTGATGTCATAAACTCTGTCTAACTGACTGTGGCTGGTGTGCAGTGGGGCATGAACGCTCTTATACAAAGTTTGAGCGCTCTTATAGCTCTTAGAACCAACCTATGTATTAATTTCATAGATATTCTTTGATTAATACAAAATATGTTAGAATTTATGGAATAATAAAATGGTATATCATACTAGGAAGTCCATCCCTTCTTATTTCCTACAGTTCTTTTTTTCTTCTTATTCTTTCATGGACATCCCCTCTGACAGATTTCCTTGCTGCTAGAATGGGGAGAATGAATAGAACCTGATGAGAAAGGGATATGACAAGTGAGAGAGGGCAGGCAAGGGAGTTACAAATGGACATCCAGTAATATGTTGTAGTGAAGGAGGCTGAAGAAGAAGGTCGGAGAAATACATCAGAGCTGAAGCGCAAGGAAGTCTATCCCTTATTTTTTCCTACAGTTCCTCTTTTCTTCTCATTGCTTCGTGGGCTTCCCCTCTGTCTGACTTTCTTGCTGCTAGAATGGGGAGAATGAATCTCTTACTTGAGGCCTCAACCCCTCATTACCTTGCCATATTTCTTCACCTACCATCTCATTCCCTTTTATGGTGTAGCCTGATATGACCTTGTGCACTCCTTACCACATCACCCCTACTACCAACCCCTCCCAAATACTACTTGCTGATTCCATACACGAAGCCCCTACTGGGGTGCCCCCCCCCCCTCAGAGACAAACACTCCTTTTTGATAGTCCTAGCTTAGGTAAATGGGCTCATTGAGGCCATGACCCTCCCCTGAAAGTCGGAAATAAGCCTGGCTTAGGCCAATATAGCCCAGGATTAGGCTAATGTGGCCACAGTTATAGGCCAATGTAGCCACAAACATGTCTGCGATGTTAAATTGTTAGCCTGTATAGACAAACTGCTACCAGGTTCTTTTCTTTTCCAACCTTCCATTGATATGGTGAAAGAGATTGAGTTCATAAGTTTTGTCTGATCTGAATGATGAAAATAGGCATGCTCTTCTTCTCAGTTCTTTTCCCTGCAGAAAGTTCTGCATGTAGTATTTATCAATTCCATTGAACATAATGGCATACAGATCCAGGTCGTTTTAACATAATAAGAAGGTATTCTACTTCAGGGCAGTAATTGTCTGTTCCCATATTATAGTTTAGAATCTGTTATACCTATATCTTGTATTTCAATTAGGGCAATGGCCGGAGGTACGATAACCAGTGTCTCTATAATCACATAGATCTACCTTAATAAATGTTTGAAATATCTGTCTTTTCTCTCTTTTTAGGTGAGTCAGGCATGCTGCCATTTTGCTTGATGCTATTTAATCTCCATAACGGGCTCTGACTCAAGGTAATGTAGAATGTTCTAACACCACCATCTGCCAAATTAATTCATTAGGCTTATGTTACCAGGTATGAGCCCAAGTCACCTTCGTCATATCATCTACTTTGGCTAAAGCAGATAAACCAAAAAGTTCTCCTCATTAAACGCGGGAAAGGAAGAAACCCTACTTTTTCTTTGTCTTTGAAAAAGGATTGTCTGCTGACCTTTTCCTAGATTGGGCCATTTAATTAAAATAACTTGGATTACAGGATTTTTGAGCCGATATTTTGGGCGGCCGAAGGTAAAAAAAGCAGTTAGATATTGGAACCAAATTTTCCCAGCGACCACAGGCAAAAAATATCCACCTAGAACACCCCAAAAAACACACTTTTCATGCATCCAAAACGATCTTTTGGTAATTAAGTGCAGTTTTTTGGGAAAGTAAATATTGAATTAATAGGTGTTTGGCTATGACCATGTACATTTTTTTTATTCAGGTCTTGAAAAATCCAATCGGCCACAGGTAAAAAAAAAAAGTCTTTTTCTTTTTCTTTTGCCAAATCCACTGGCCAAATCCAAGTTATTAGAATAAAACAGACTTGTCCGATAATAAGGGAGTGATCATTTTTAACAACATGGGGCCTGGAGGATTTGAGGGGGGGGGCGGGGTTAAAATAAGTCTAGCTGCTATCAGCGAAAAAAAGCCTGCATGATTCTACAGGTCAAAAGGATGCTAATGAGTGATTTAGGGAGTGGGGGCAGAAAATATCACCTATATGCCTACATGGTTAGGCCTACATGTGTAGGCTATTATTCATAAATGATCAATCTGTAAGCTAGATCTACTGGTCTGACAATCGACAATCCCAGGTTCTTTTTGGAGACAAAAGTTACACTGGCCACCTAGGACATAGGCCCTATAGAATGTGCACCCGGGTGTTTTCCGTTACTCTGATTAATCAGGCTTATTTAGTTTCATGCCTTTTTCTGCTTGTGAAATATTAAAAGCCTTCTTGCTCTTACGAGTGGTACGCATTCTATGGAATATTGCCAAACTATAATTTAATAAATAATGTAGACATATACATTATAGCGGGTTTTAACCATAATAAACGATAGAAACCTTTATAAGGCCCAGGGGTGTATAATGGACCATATCAAATAGGGTAGTAGGCTAGTTGTATGTAAAGGGGGATAGTTAATAAGAAGAAAAGGAAATTCGCAGTCGGCAGGATGGATTTCTAGTCCATCGCCTTAACCACTCGGCCACGACTGCAGATAAGAACCTTGCAAATACTCCACTGTCTTACGATAATATTGTCATGGATTTATAAGCCTGCGATCAAAGGAACCTTTAGACCTTAAAACCCATCTACCCCTGGATTTTCGTGACTCTACGGGTTTTGCGTGCAAATCCTGCTTTATGAATGGGGTGGAAGAGTTGACAACAAAGGGAGGAGATGTAGGGAGTGTCTGTAGGACCATTGCTAATCTTAAAATAGATTCTTCACTATTTACTTCTTTTCTCATCATCTTATGAAGGTAACTATGCCACAGAACCCAATTGTTGCAATCAGAAAAACTTCAGTTCATGCAGAGAATATAAGATCTGATAATTGTACATGTACTCTAGTAGTACTCTGGACATGGATATTTTCCATCCTATTCGGCCAATACACTGGGTTTATACAGTATGTATACTCTCTATGTCCTTGGTATTGTTGTGAGACAGAAGAAGATCGTTATCCAAGGATAAAGGATTCCTCCCAGTGCTATAAGCCAACACAAAGTGTATGTCTGATTGGTTTGTCACAGGCTTTCTCCTATTATTAAAGCACTGGGGAAGGTTTTGTGACTCCCAGCGGTATTATCAGATCTATATGTACACGACTGATGCATAGTTTATATATTGGGGGTGCCTACCATATAGAGCTGATTGCACTATTAACTGTGAAATCTTTATGATTATGAACATCTCTACTAGCACGGTATCTAAATTCATTGCAGAGCAAGTACAACCGCTAATAATTAGAGGAAAATTGTATATTGTATATCATAGGTCTCTGAAATGTAGACTATATCACAATATTGTGCAAGGGAAGGAATGTCACTGCCAAAAAGTCTTTCTTCTTCATCCCTTCTTCCTTACTCCTTCCAACTGACATGCCAATGTTAAACGAACAACCTTGAACATTTTTAAAGTTAGTTTTGTTAGCCTCTACCAAAGATATATATTGGAGCTTTGAACCGTGGACGTTTGTAATGTCACTGAGCCCTTTCAGAAATTGCCAAATAGGTAGCTGTGGACATCACAGAACCGAACCATCATTTTACCCGTGTGGGTGCTGTAATGCATTAATGGAAATGCTCGTTATAGTTGCAATTAGGGAAAATCCCAAAACATAATTTGAGTGGCTGCTAGTGGAAACCTGGGCGCAACAAAAAAAAGAAGTCAGAGAAAGGAAAAAATGATTAAGAGGGTTTTTTCTTTAATGATATCCATCTATAGTATTGTACATTGAAAAGAACCCTCTATGCAGCTGCTTTGAAGATATGCCACCTACAGCCATCACCAAAGACCAGGACACCAATTTGGCTGACTGTGGTCCTGTGGTAGGTAAATTAGAGGCCAGAGTCAAGTGTAGGGTCAGCCAGTACCAGCCATCACTCACAACCATAACCCATGACATCAATCACTCTTTAACCCTTTAAAGGCTGATAGAGCATGTATGCACCATGCTCACTGGTAGGCATGATGCATGAATGCAGCCCTTGCAGGTCAACCTGCCATAAGCACTGATTCCACTGACAACAGTCCCACAAATTCTTGCTAATCCAAATTATTTTTTCTATACCTTTGCAATATCATAAATCAGTGATTAGTGGAACCAGCACTTTACCCACATGCACACATTATGCCGACCATTTATTAGTATCCATATCAACCCTGACCTACTGGCATGATGTATAAAATGCATTCATGCATCATGAGCATGAGGCATTATTAAGGCATCAGTACCCCAAAGGGTTATCCACTGTCTCCAGCATCTCCCAATCCATCTCTCACCAGCAGGCCCTACAAACATCTTGATGTCCTCAGATGGCCCCTGGTCCCCAATATCACAATTCCTGCAGTGTATCAGATACCAACTCAGCTGAACTGAACCCATCAGGTAGCAGCCCAGGTAGCACACAAAAATTTGCCAACGTTGGCCCAACGCATCGGGCCAACGTTGGGCCAACGTTGGCTGCCCATCGGGCCTACATAGGCCCGACCAGTGGCATTTGCCAACCAAATGCCAACATTGGCCCAATGTTGGCAGGACATTGGCATTTGGTTGGCACCGTCGGGCCTACGTAGGCAGGATGGGCAGCCTATGTAAAGCCGATGGTTGGGCCAACGTTGGCCCAGCGTTATGCCAATGTCTCTGTGCTACCTGGGAGTGGTCAGGCTATCCTGTGTAGGGCACCATCTTGTCCTTGGTTACCCAAGTCAGGAGCTGAAACTCATTGGTATTGGGAACTAGCAGTACCTAGTGTCCAACGCAACTACTGAAGGTATCGTTTTACCATTGAGTTAGCCAGAGTGTTTCCACATTGGTGGCTTGGCAATTACAAATGTTATATATGCACTGTAGATAATAACTGTTGAATCTACCAGGAATCCTCATAAAACTGAACAATGAGCCACCATAACCATTTATATTGCAGTGAACCAGTGTGGTTTTTACAATAAGTCCCAAGTGGCGGTATGGTGATTGTCAGTAGAAGGGTTCCACCATTATTTGGACGACATTTTTCATGGTGTGTATACCACAGTGCCCAATGTGTGTCAACACCAGAAGTTTAGCAGTTACTAATGGTATCGTATATAACAAATGCCAATGTGATCCCATGCACCTTGGCAGTTGCAGATGGATATGCATAGTAATAGTAGTTTGCCATTTTCAACCATAGATCCTCACATTTTGGATACCTTTCGCATATTGGACGCCACTCACACATAGGATGCACCCTGAGGTATATTGAATCCTATAGGTTGCAGCTGGTGTCTAATTTCTGTCCCTTTAGCACTGTTCTATAGTGGAAAATGCTCTCATATAGGACACACCCAGAATTTGGCTAGGACACAGGTGATATAAATCTCCCCTATAAGCCGCATCTTATATGCAAGGATTTATGGTATAATGGCATTTAATGCCACAGTGCTCACTGTGTGTCCACACTAGAAGTTTGACAGTTACTATAGGCATTGGATACTAGATTGGTCTATGCACCTTTGGTAGTTGCTGGTGGAATTGTATACCACAGGGCTCAATGCGTGTCCACAGCAGCAGTCTGAAAGCTACTAATGGCATTGAATAACACAGAGTGAAAAAGGATGTGTATAATATGTGAGTTCAGGGTGGAGTTGAGTAGGTGGGGGGAGGGGGAGGCTGCCTTTGTTGGTCACCAGTAGCATGGGTGATCACTAACATTGACAAGGGAGGACATGCAGGGGACCAGTGTACTGACAGGCCGCCCGGTGCCTGCTGATTCCCACCCCACTAGGAGCACAGATCTAAAAATAGCCTCTCCAGGGCGTGGGTAGGGGTGGTAGTGAGTGATGGCTGTCTCCAGAGGGCACAACAATTACCTTGCAATGGTTTAGATAGGCTGTTTCTCTGCTGAAGAGTCATTTTTCTCTCATTGTAGGCTTTGGTTTTCAATTAGGCAAGGTAGCATCAAGGCGAAATTCTAGTTCAATTTCTATCGTTATGTCTATATAGCCAATTGTAGCACATCTGCACACAAATACATAAGGATAGAATCTGGAAACTGTGTGATAGTAATTCATAGTGCAATAATGCAGTCATGAATAACAGTTTCTAAAGATGTTGAGCAACGGATGGTGTGTTTGTCCAAATTTAGCTTAAAGGACACCTCAACTGCCAATGGATGACCTTCATCTGTCATTATCCGTCCTCTCTTTCTGGTCACATTTTTCTGACAGATGTTGTTGAATGAAGCCAGTGGTGGAGGCCCCTTAAGATTGATCATAATCTTCTAATCAATCTCTTGACACCAAGCACTGAATTTTGCAAGTTGATACTATTCAATTGCTAACATCTATCTATATGTTACTAAGATAAGATCGGGCAAAGACTTCTACGTCAGTAGTATGTGTTCAGAGAGTGTGTAAATGATAGAGTGGGGGTAAGTGTGACTGGTACTGAGTGGTATATCAGTAGTGTGTTATAGCTGTGGGCATGCACGGGACAGCAATGGGGATGTCAAACACTGCATTTAATATACCTCTATCTATTCTGTGTCCTACCTCTCTGTGTATAACACACATGGTAAGGTTCATTGTGGGTTGAGTAGGTTAATAGTGTGGGCTAAAAATCGTTATGCTAATAATAACATGTTTGGTAACTATGACCATTACTACCATACAAAACCTTATGATATATCATAGATGCTTTTAACGGTAGTAATCCCTCTACAAATTCACAGAACACACTTTTATACATCTCAGAACACAGAGGGATAATTTAAGGCACCCTAGGGTAGTTTTACATAGGTCACAGAACACATGGGACAGAGAAGACTCAGAGAAGACTCAGAGTGCACTAGGATGGTTTCAGAACACAACACAACAGTTTCAGGACACATAATTATGTGAACATATCAGAATGCAGTTGGAACACTTTTCTTACTTTGCCTGGATTTGCATTTACCATTATACCACTCTAAGCACACAGAAGGTAGTGATGGTGCTAGTGCACCTGTCAACCGTAGGGGGTTGGGTATGGGAGGTGGGAGGGAAGGGCCCAGTGGGCACTCAACACTGGATCAATATTGATAATTGCTTGTTGTCAATGTTGATGTAGCTGCTGGAAACAGTAGTTCAACAATGATGTGAATAGTCCATGGGCTACATTCTAAAGTTCATTTTATGTTGGCCTACGCTAAATCTGAATCCATTTTTGTCAAGGTGACTGTATTCCCAAAAGAATTGCAATGTTGATGGTTGGAAGCAAAAGAGCAACTTCAACAAAATTTGAAAGAGCTCATGAAAAATCAAATGCCAAATTATTTTTTAAAATAGACATAAGTTATCACAGACAGCTGCGTCTATCTAAGCTCTCTTAGAATCTGTAAGAGATATCAGATCCCATTGCATCATCTCTATTCTTGCCCACAGCAGTAAAATGTCCTATGCAGGCTTAGTAGCAAAGTTGGATGATACCCATCAAATATCAATAAAAATATATTATTGTGATACGCTTCAGCCGGTTATATATTGATATAACCCCTGCCTCAATCATTTGGATTTCTATAGATTGAAGGTGCATTGTCAATGTCCACCAGTAGAGCAGTGACATCTCCTAATGTGCCTATATCTATGTCAGGGCAGAGCCATTATGTTCCTCTGTGTTATATTGGTATTCAAGACCAAAACCATAAGTAATAGGTCTGTAGTTGTTCATTCTCTATGCCACTTCCTCATATCAGTATGTAGACTATCACCTAATGATATTAAGTTAGGGATGAGTCACCCTGCAGGTCTGCCTGCAAGCTAATGTCTCTTTACTATCCATTTAAATACTAATACTCCAGAAAGTGATTGATATTAAAACAAGAGAGGAACAATAGAAGAAGGGTATGGATATGATATTTACAGGGAATCGGGCATACCTCTGCTCATTCATCATTTTTATGTCTGCAGCTGACTGGAGATTTCAGATACCTTGTCATACGTCGATGATATAATACTATCTGTTTATATTTGTGCCCTGACAGGTGATTCATATTTTACAGATGTTTTATCTGTCTATTTCTCTTATATGTATAAATTTGGAACTAAAGTATACAGAAAAGAAAGCTGGTTATACAAGCCCTTATAATTGAGTGCCATTAGAATAGAATATTATGTGCCTTCCCTGGAGACTATAACTCTACATAGCTTCACCAAATATTCCCAAGTATGCAGCCTCTGGCTGCTACCCAGGGGCCTCCATGGTGCCATCATTCAGGAGGGTATTTTCTAACCATGGTTGCACCCTTCAAGTTGTACCGCACTGCCTATAGGAATAGCACTGATATTTGATCATTGAAATTGAAAATTTATTGCATGGAATCGTCCCGAAGGGATATTTTTCTGCGCACACATTTGTGACAGTAAGTTGCTCAGGGATGTGGCAGGTCCTTTGGTATGTGGTAGATTCAGTCATAAACAGTTATTCAACATAGAATAAGTTATATTATAATAAGATCAGCACTTTAGGGATCGTGATGCAAATTGATAATAAATCAGGTATGTCAAGTATTCATTAAGTTAGTGAATGAATTGGTCAGCAGGAGACTGGGCAGGGACCATTTATTGGTGCAGGTGTTTTTCCACAGCACATTTAAATCGACGCCTGGTGGGCAGATGTTGAGTTTCGTAATCTAGTTTATCCCATAGTGTGACTCCTCTATAATAAGGTGACTTTTGATAAAAGCTGGTTTTGGCTTGACGCTTTGCAAACTTAATTTTTCTGTTACCCCTGGTCCGTACATCACATTGAGCCATAGCATCACCTTTGATTGTCTTCTTCCACATTAAAATAAGTAATTGGACGTTCCTTCTATGCTATAGAATTTCTAATTGACATTACTTGTGCAATTCTACTATGCTAATTTGCCTTAGCCCCAGCCCTAAACAAGCTTGCAAAGCGTGATTCTGCATAAGCTGGAGTTTGATTAAATCATATCTATGTGCGCTACCTGTGTAGAAAGAACAGTATTCAATGCTGGGCAGTATCATGACCTTGTACACTCTTAGGCTTGTTTCTTTAGACACACACTTACATAATTTACTCAATTGATATGTTTTATTACCCATGGACTTTTTAACTTTTGTCATGTGTATATTCAGACTGAGGTTACTATCCAATTCCATGCCTAGGTACGAGTACCTTTGACAGCTGGGCAGTCTGGCTCCAATTAGCATTATATTGGGTTCACCTAAGTTTGATAACTGGGCATTTGTACTATAGTACATTGCCATGCTCTTATCTGTAATAATGGCCATATAGTTCTGAATGCACCACCTTCCCACTCTGCTCATGTCTTCCTGTAGGAGACATTCAGCTTCCACTGAGTCAGCGCGTGACACGTAAATTACTATATCATCGGCATACATAGTATAATAACAGTTTTGAATACAATCAGATAAATCATTGACGAATAGCACAAAAAGCAATGGGCCGATTATGGAGCTCTGGGGTACCATTAACCATTTTTTAAACTTTCAATGAATATTAAGCTGACAAATTTTGTGAACTAGAGTGGGAAAGTGGATAGAATCAAAAGCCTTGCAAAAATCCAGATAACAGGATACAGTGATAAGGCCATCATTGCGTGCATCATATAGATCCTTAACAACATTAAAAACTGCATCAGTAGTGCCCTTGCCTGGGCAGAAACCAAACAGTGTATTACAAAGTAGCCCGTTCTCTTCCAGGTGATCAGAGAGGACTCACCATTAATGAAGGAGGCAATATCTAGATCGTTCCCATTCACTATAGGATCCATGTCAGTATCAGGTATGTCGATGCCACTGGCCGATCATTTAGAAAAAATAAATCATTGCCTATGCCAGCAAAATAGTCATAAATATACTGTGCTGTCTTGTCCACAGGGACTACTTCCCCAGTTAGTTCATTGACTAGTTGGATTGTGAGATTTTTGGAAATAGGGTTTACTAGATTGTTTATATCTCTCCAGAATTTGATTGGGTCACCTTAGGCTTGTTCCAACATGTTCAGGACAAGGGTGCATTAACTATTTTCTAACTGGTGCTGGATCCTATTTCTAATCCTTCTTGCAGCATGAAGCAGGTCATTATTCTTAGTCACTAATAATAAATGCTTATCATTTATGAGCTCAATCGTTTCATCAGTAACCCAGGGCTTTCTTTTCTTTTTTATAGTGAAAGTTTTTACAGGACAGCAAACATCTAAATAATCTAACATGATGCTATACATAAAGTCCCATTGTACATTGGGGTCAGTGCTTTCATGAAAGTCAGTCCAATCAATGTCACATAAATATTAAAAAAGAAATCAACCTTGTCATATTTTTTGTAAGACCTGCCAGTAAAGGATCTTGGGTCCTTTGATTCCTTTGGCTTTTTTCCTACAAGCAAGCACAGGGTAATGAGCGGCAATTAAGCATCAAAGGGGTTTACAAATGCCAACAATATCACAGTTAGTAATGACATGATCTAAACAGGTTCCCCCTGAAACACTCTCATTAGGCCTTGTGATTTCGTCAGACTGACACTTCAGACTAAACTCTCTACATACATCAAGTAGTTCTTTGGATGTATGGCAATTCCCAGTCAACAAAAAACGTTGCAAAACGTTTCCCTATGGCTCCTTATCATGGTTTTTCAATTTGCAATGCTTGTACCTCAATACTTTCATGCATAATTTGAAAATCATACCTAACTTGACAATAAGGACTGAAGCATTCATTCACATAAGTCAATTAACCACCACCAATTTTGTCAGTCTGATCCAGCCTAAAAATAGAATTATCATCCCAGTAGAAGAAGGAATTATCTTTTTTATCATCACCCCACGACTCACTTATACATAATATATCACAATCTAGCCCAAGCGTGATATCTAAGAGCTTTTTCTTGCTGAGACTACGGGCATTACATGTTCTAAGCTTGACTCCCTTAAGACTATTAATATAATTCTGCGTGTTCTCCAACTTTAGTTTCCTAGCATCCTGGTTCGTTATAGGAGTTAGGGAAATATACCCTGAGTTGTAACACCAGTGGGGTGTTTCAGAAGCAGGTAATGTTTACAACCGGTCATAAGGAGATATAATAGCAGTTTTAATAGTGATTGTAGGCTTATAACTGCATGTGTTTCTAAAGCATTACCATTATCTTACTGTGTCTATAACTATATGACTGGTGAGAGATGATAATGGTTGCAGTTGTAAGTTTAAAATCTAACAGTTTTAGAAACAGATATTTAATGTTCATTATCATGTCCGGCTTCTGAAACACCCCACTGTGTGGTGTTTCACAAGCCAAAGATAATAATGGTCATAATATAGCCACTTCTAAAACCCTATTATGACTGTTGTAAAGTTACAACCACTCCTATCTGTGTCAGGTCATATAGAGAAATATATAAAAATATACTCATGGTCTTTGTAGAAACACCTGCAATTGTAACTCTACAACTAATCTTACAACTGCTATCACATCTCGTTATAACCAGTTGTAAATATTGCCACCTTGTGAAACACCACACAGGGGTATAATAGGCACTAGCTGAGGGAGATTACTCAACCTTGACCAATGCCCAGGACCAAGGGGGGTTAAGTGTCTCCAAAGCGGTGCAGGGACTCTGCAACCTCGCAGCATTATGGTTATTGAAACATATTAGTGTATGATATAGATAACCCATTTAGCGTTCATGACATAGTGAGGGGAAAACAGATCAGTGACACGGATGAATAGTACAATTGATTGCGCAGGGTTAGACAGCTACAAGTTCAGAGTCTGTCAGTGTTAGCTCATACATTGCACTGTTGTATTATTCTTAATAGTTTTGGAGGGGGATTTATTATGTTGATAGATCGGGTGTGTAGATTATGAGCTATATGCAGATTTTAGTGTCTTAAGAAATGACCTCCTGAGCCAGGCACCAGGGGTTTGCTGGCCTGTCATGCTTATATGTACCATAGTGTGAGAGGGAGGAGTGATAGAGGAGAGTATATAATAAGGTGCGCTATGGTGAATGGATTACAATTGGAACAGGGATAGGGTTACTGTATATGTTGTATGTGGATTTAGTGTATGGTTGTGGGCAGCTAATAGGCTAGATGCATTGGCTATTCTCCGGGCCTGTTTTGTCCAGAACAATAGGAAACCAGTATGTAAAATGCTGGTGGTCTAAATAATTGTATTATTTGATGTATTATAACTAATGTAATGGATTCCTCTTTCAATGAAATATATAGTGTAAACTTTAATATGTTCGGGGGATTCATAGAAACCAAGGATACAAAATTAGCATTTTTGTCAGGATCCAGAGGTAATTAAAGGATAGTTCAACCTTAGTTATATAATCTGTTATTTCTGCATAATTTCTTATATCTGCCATATACATAGGAATGGAAATGCATACTTTCTCAATTTACAATTCCCTTCAATGCTGAAATGCTCATTCCCGAATGCATCAATTGGCAATCATCAGATTTTATGAAGCAGCATCCTGAGTCTTTTTACCAAAGTGTTCCATTTGAGCATCCTAATACCTTCAATGCCACATCATCCTTAATACTTTTAAAAGACCCGTGTTTAATTGAGAAACATGTCTTTTATATCTCTTCCACTGTACCATATGGATATCTCCCCATACTGGGGCCTCACAGAAGTAATTGACCCACAGACTCCCTATCTCCCTATACCATTGAGTAAGTGCCTAGTCCTGAGGGGTATCTCCCTCTACTACTACTACCATTGATTAGGTGGCTGGTCCTTAGGGGTATCTCCCTCTACTACTACTACCATTGAGTAAGTGCCTGGTCTTTAGGGATATCTCCCTCTACTACTACTACCATTGAGTAAGTGCCTAGTCCTTAGGGGTATCTCCCTCTACTACTACTACCATTGAGTAAGTGCCTAGTCCTGAGGGGTATCTCCCTCTACTACTACTACCATTGATTAAGTGCCTGGTCCTTAGGGATATCTCCCTCTACTACTACTACCATTGAGTAAGTGCCTAGTCCTTAGGGATATCTCCCTCTACTACTACTACTACCATTGATTAAGTGCCTGGTCTTTAGGGATATCTCCTTATATTTCTACCATTGAGTAAGTGCCTGGTCCTTCGAGGTATGTCCCTGTACTACCAACACTGAGACAGTGCCTGGTCCTATGTACCTTGGGGTTGAACACAAAATATACTCCTCTTCAGCAACCAACAAGAAGGAAATTTATTATATGAGACTGCAGAGATTGTAGACATAAAAGTCCTTCTGATATAACTCAACATCTCTTGGAAACAGCCATTAGTTGTCTGTCTAATTAATCGTGTCGTACATGTGAAGGGCCGTGCTGTGATCACATCATACTGCTTCCTGGGCCTGTCTCGCTGAGTCTCATGGTGAACGTTAAGAGACGAGACAAGTGGTGTTTACTTCAAACATGAACAGCTGCAAGGTTACCAGTATATGGAGGTGGGGTAGTAGGGGGCCACTGCTCTTTCACAGGACTCTTTCCTTTTCACTAGGAATAGTACAGTCACTACAAAGCAATCTTCTCTACTTCTCTCAGCCATAAAGAAATAGTTTGGGAGAAGCAAGTGAGGATACTTAAACCGTGTTATGCGAATACCCTAGGCCTTTGTGTCTTTTTCCAGAGAGTGATAGCCATACCTGCTATAAATATATTCTCAGTTTTGATCAGGTTTGCTTCATCAAGAGGACAAATATACATGTTAAAGAATGGAAGTTATAGATAAATAAATCATTGGTTTCCATTAAAAAGAGCGCACTCTGAGCAATAATGGATTCACAACCTTCCAAGAGAAGTGTTACTGAAAACCCTAGGCCTATGTATCTTTTTCTTCACAGAGTTATAGCCATAGCTGGTATATATTCTCAGATAGTATATTCTCATGGACGTTCTAGACAGCTAAGTCATTGGTTTCCATCAATAGAGCGCACTCTGAGCAATAATCGATTCACAACCTTCCAAGAGAAGTGTATTTTATTGTGATATAAGCTTCCACATCCCCTTACCTATATGTTCCCTCACACTCTCAGTTACATGCTGTACCTACTTTCTTAGTGAACCTACATTGGAATCTAATGGTAAATACAAACTAAGGACAATGCTTTTTACGCTGATACAATAACTTATTGCAGAGCCCCGACCATTTTTGTACCTACACCCACACTTGAGCAGAAAATAGCGGTATGGATGTTATCTGCCTACACCTAGGCAGCTATGACATTTTTTTGAAAATCTACCTGTCTCCTTGTACATACAGCTGTGCAAGGAGGGGGGCATTTCTTAAAGTACTACGATCACACACATTGGAAATGCCAATACTAGTCTTATGAGAATTCTGGTATGATTGGCAGGGCGCAGCCACAGTGTGTCGAGAAATAAACTACTTAAAAGTTATATCGGTAGCAAGGAAGATTTGCAACAGCCCTGGTGCAACTAGGTTTTATGTGAGAGATTTCTGTTCTCTAGTGTAATTCCATGCAGAACACGCCCACGTTTTGAAGGATGTTAAGAAAACACCATGTGAATGCATATACACAAACACCCACAGAGTAGGTTGTGTGTATAAGGATACTATGAACACACCAATGTCTTATCTTGATATGCTGAAATTCTGTCAAGTATGCATGAGGAAATAGGCAAGACCTTGTGCCAGTTTATAATGCAGATGTATTTATTCCAGCATATTGTACAGAGTGTTAGTAATGGTTGCTCATGGCTAGGCGGCTCATGCTGGTCTGAGATTGCAGGTAGGACACAGTGTGCAACTGGGGTGACCCCTATCATTGGTATGTGTAACTAAGGGGAATGTGAGTGTACAGGTGGTAGCCATGTACATATAAAACGATGATATTCAGTATATAGCGATAGAAATATATGTAGGGTTATCAAGTACATAAAGATAACAGATTTAAATACATAATGCCGTAATCAAAAACCCTACAGGGTATGCTGGCTGTATAGGGATGATATGAAAACACTATAATTAAATGCAGTGGGCTGCCTGTATAAGGCTAGTGTGAAGGATGCCTGTATAAGGATAATATGAACACAACATAAAGAAACACCCTATGAAGTAGGCTGCCTTTCTCATGAGGGTCTTCTGGTGCTGCCAGTCTCTTTGAAATGAGTGGGAACTGTTTTGAATCTATTGTGAAAGATGAGTGCTTCGGCATGGGATAGATGATACAACAGAGGTGGCCTCGGTGGGGTAATCTGGTGGGTAGAATATAGAAGTGCATAGATCTCACAGCCGTATTGCTGTTAATTAATCTTGGTTCCCTGAATCAGGCCATCTATGGCTTGAAGGTCCTTCTGCCTGCCTTTGGAGGGGTAGTGTAGTTTCAAAATGCTATCATCATCAATCGATCTTGGGATGGGAGGGGGGTCCGTGAGTATGCCATAGAAGATTTCCAACCACAAATTTCAGGTCATTTCATAATGTACTATGATCGACCACAATGCAATGACTGCAAATTGCAGTGCTATTCTTGTGGTAATTTTGGTAGACGTTAGGTAGTTTGATAAATGGGTGACCTTCTCGACTGGGAGTCAAATGGCAGCTATAGCAATAAGGCTGTAAATGCCTTTATGGGCATGATTAATTTTACGCAGCAATCAAGGTTTTCAAATGAACTATTCTCCTCACTATGCTATAAGTGCCATGTAAAGGGCTTACTCGGCAGTTTATGCAGCTGATAACAGCCAGACATAGGCATGGATTAAAAAGTTAGTATTGAACTAAATATATAGTGTTGCATGTATTCATATTGAATATTAATTTTCTTGTTTACCATTCCCCTCAAAATTGATAGTAATTAGAAAATTGACATCTACCATTGCATTGTCCTAGGCAAAGGCATGCTGGGACAAGTCTTGAAAACAGAAACTTCTAATGTCTCGATTGGCATCTTATACCATTCACTGAAAATAATTCTATGAATTGATGGAATATTAGGGACCCTTATGCACTCTCCAAATGCAGATGGGATCACTAGTTTTATAGAAACACCTTTTTGATTTTTTTATTTATCTTAGTATCCATGAGGCTAAAGCCTGGGCAATAAGATATCAGCCATTGAGAACTGAAAATTCCTTAAAAGCGCAGAGTCTAATAGATGAGCTTTTTTTAAGATGCACTGTAAGGGGTTTTGATGAGTGAGTAAAGGAGCTTCTAAAAGCCTTCATAGTCAAGGACAAAGACTGCTCTTAGACTAGATCCCCTTTTCATGCCTGCACTGAATGACCTTGTTGTGTTCCTCCAACCATAACATCGGCTCACACAGCTGCCTTCCTTATTAGATAAAAAGAAAACGCTCCCCATCAATTTATGAGGCAAGAGGCCTGGCATTAATTAAACTTTAATTGTACTTCCCCTACAAAGGCAGTGACCCATAGGATCACCCAGAGCTGGAAATGGAAGCCAGTTGACAGCAACCCTTTGATAGTATTGATAAGAGGATATGAAGCCCGATCTCCAACCAAACCAATTTGCTCCCTTTTCTTTAATCGGGGAGCAAACCAGGAGCCGTTCTGATGCATCTCAATGAAATTAATCTTTAATCCATTCGTGACAATGTCCAGGGAAACACCCTAAAAACCCATCAAGTTCAGCTGTGTTCTAATCATTTTTTCACCCGCTAGGGCTACATTATGCCTCAATCTATGACCTGCTTTCATGATCTTGGAGAGTTAGTCATCTGGAGATGAGTTTTTGGGAAACGAAATGATTATGCAAAATACGAAACAGTTCGGTTTAGATATTCTAGATGATCCCTCCATGCCAAATGTCTCCAATTTATTCAAAATAAAGAAGAATCATTTTCCATAGCGATACGATTCGCTACCCACCTCCACCATGCCAGGTGTCATGTTGACACTGCTGGAAGGTCCCATATGTATGTCACACACTCGGCTTTGAGTTGGGGCCAGCTTGCATGAAGCCGTGTATGGCAGAGGCAGGTGCGGAAACGTATCGCTATGGAAAATGATTGAATTCTTTTTTGTTTTGAATAATATTGGGAAATTAGGCATGGCATGTTCATATAGGGTGTTTACCTGTTAATAACTCCATCTGCCACCATTGGATTCTAGGTTAAATCAGTGTGCATCTAATAGCTGGTAAGTCAGATCTTGTCAAATATCTGGTTTGCATTGTTTTCTAGTACCGTTCTGCGTGGAGTAGTGGACAGCGAGTCCTTCTTATGCCACAGCAGCCAGGGTACGATTCCCCATAGAACCCTGAATGGTTTTAACTGAATGGTTTTAACTGGAAATGTTTAACTTTGTATACTTCTCCAATTTATTAACATGTACAGATTCTAACCAAAGGCTTCTTGAAGAAGAACAAAATGTCTCAGAATGTGGTTATGGCTTGATAACAAACTGTGAGTTACAAGAAAAAAGCACTGTCCAAGCCAAAATCGTAAGTTAATGAGCATTTAATCCATGTTTAACCCTGAACGAGTTGGGGTTGTTCCCCAAAAACCCTGAGCGCATTAGCGCGAGGGGTTATTTGGGAACAACCCCAACAAGTAGAAATAGAGCCCTCAGAATGCGGTTATGGATTGATAACGAACCATGAGTTATAAGAAAAAAGCACTGTCCTAGCAAAAATTGTGAGATAAACAAAAAAAATGAATTGTTAATTTTCTTTTTCTATTCTAAAATTACATGTCTATCTATATGGTATTGTAGGTTGCAAAGAACCCTCTATGCATCTGTTTCGACATTACTCTCCAGCTCCATTACAGACATCACCAATGACCAAGGACACCAATTTGGCCGACTGTGGTCCAGTGGTATGTAAATTAGCGGCCACAGTCCAGGCTGGTAGTGCAATGATTTATTATGACCATTGGTCCCAGTGATGCATGAATGCAGCTCTTGCAGGTCCACCTACCATGGCTTCATCCACAGAGTATGCCTACGATTTAGGAGTACCTATATCAACCCTTTTCTGTTGGTATGATGTATAAGGTGCATTTATGCATCATGAACATAATGTAATTAAGGCACCAGCATCCCCCAAAGAGTTTTCGACAGTCCTCAGCATCTTCCACTCCATCAGCAGCCCTACAGACATCTTGATGTCCTCAGATGGTCCCTGACCATCTGAGGACATCTAATGTGTATACATATAATCAGTGATAATTGCATTTACTGCCACAGTGCCCAATGTGTGTTCACACTAGAACTTTGATGGTTACCAATGGCATTGAATAGTGGCCAATGCACCTTTGATAGTTGCTGGTGGAATTGTATACCACTGGGTTCAGTATGTGTCAACAGAAGCAGCCTGAAAGTTAATGATGGCATTAAATACCACAAAGCGAAAAAGGATGTGTATAATATGTGAGTACAGGGTGGAGCTAACAAGGTAGGAGCTGAGGGGGGGGCTTCCTTTGCTGGTGACCAGCAACATTGGTGATCACTTACGTTGACAAGGGAGGACATGCAGGGGACCAGTGTACTGACAGGCCGCTTGGGCCTGCTGATTCCCACCCCACTAGGAGCACAGAGCTAAAAATAGCCTCTCAAGGCATGGGCAGGGATGATGGGGAGGGATAGGTGGCTCCAGAGGGCACAACAATTACCTAGCAATATTTTGAATAGGCTGTATCTCTGCTTAAGAGCCTCTCGTTGCCAGGCTTTGGTTGTCACTGGGTTATAATTAGCTACTGTTGAGGTGAAATTCTGGTTAAATTATTTTTCAAACTACCTGTATGTCTTTCTAGCCCATTGTAATGTATCTTCACACAAATACATAGGAATGCAAAAGATTAATCGCAACTGTGTGATAGCAGTTATTAATGCAACAAGGAAAGTAATAAATAATTTCTCCTGTAGGTGAGCAACAGCTCGTGTGTGGCTTTAAAAATGATACCTCCAATACTGATGGATGGCCTTCATCCATCGTTATCTGTCCTGTTTTTCTAGTCATATTTTCCGGACAGATGTTGATTGATGAAGGCAGTGCAGATGGCCCCTTAAAGGACCGATTCACAAAGATTAGGCATGATATATCCTGACACTGACCTCTAAAAGTTGCCATAGGCTGGGGCAAAGACTTGCATATGTTCAGAGAGTGTGCAGATGATAGAGTAGGGGGTATGTGTGACTGGTACTGACTGGTATATTAGTAGTGTGTTATAGCTGTGGGCATGCACAGGACATCAATGGGGATGTTAAACACTGAACTAGATATACCTCTATCTATTCTGTTCTCTCCCTCTCCATGTATGACACACATGATAAGGTTCATTGTGGGTTGAGTAGGTTAATAGTGTGGGCTATAATGATTGTTACTCTAATAATTACCTGGCTGTTTTGTTTGGTTACTAAGACCATTATCTACCATACTTTATACAAAACCTTATGATATATCATAGATGCTTCTAATGGTAGTGCTCCCTCTACAAATTCACAGAACACACTTTTATAGGTCTCAGAACACAGAGGAATAACTTAAGGCACACTAGGATAGTTTTATTAAGGTCTCAGAACACATGGGATGGGTCTCATTGCAAGCACCAGGACAGAGAAGCATAAGAATGCACTGGGAAGGCCTTAGAACACAAGACAATAGTTTAAGGACATATAATTATGTTAACATATCAGAATACAGTAGAACACTTTTCTTACTTTGCCTGGATTACATTTACTGTTACTGTAAACATAGATATTGTCACGTGTATAAATTTTTGCAAATTTTACAGAAAAGACAATTTCGTGTGTATTTAAATTCGCGAATTTTTTAATTCAAGGTCCATGATAAAATATAGAACTAAATAAAAGAAGTGATAGCTAATATTAATTTCTTTGCCTTTGACCAGTGCCCCAAGCTGACACAAGGTGCTTCACATAATTATAGCTGGTAGCATTTAGCACCTTGATGTGTTGTTCTAGTATGGCACTAGGTGTGAAAACTTTAGCAAAACACAATGCCCTTGTTACCTTGTAAAGGTATTACTTACAAATAGTCATTAAGATATTGCCATTATATGGTTAAAGCCCCACCGCTCCCCCCCCTCCCACTGTAATCAATAGGAAACCATTATCATGGGACAAATTATGTACAATTTATGTCCAGCGCGAAATAAAATACGATTACAGTATACCACTGTAAGCACACAGAAGGTAGTGATGGTACTAGTGCACCTGTCAACCATAGGGGGTAGGGAAAGGGAGGCGGGAGGGACAAGGGCCCAGTAGGCACTCAGCACTGGATCAATATTGATAATTGCTTGTTGTCAATGTTGATGTAGCTGCTGAAAATGTGGTTCAACAATGATGGACTACATTCTCAAGTCCATTTTGTGTTGGCCAACATTAAACCACATCCAGTTGTTGTCAAGGTGACTGTATTCCTAAATCATACAACTCCTCAAAACAGTTGCAATGTTAATGGTTGGGACCAAAATAGCAAGATCAAAAAAATTTGCAAAGAGCTCATGAAAATTCAAATGCCCAATTAATTTTCAAAAGACACCATAGTTACCACATACAACTGTGTCTATCTCAGCTCTTTTAGAATCTGTTGATAAGATCAGATCCCATTGCATGATCTCTACATTGGACAACAGCAGTACAACATACTGTACAGCCCCGCCAGAATGGGGTTTTATCCATCAGATGAATGAGACATATCAAATATCAATAAAAATGTATCACTATAATATGATTCAGCCTCAATGTACACTCCATTGTCATGCATTAATATAACCCATGCCTTAATCATTTGGATTTCTAGATAGAAGATGCATTGTCCATGGCCAGTGGTAGAGCAGTGACATCTGCTAATGCGACTCGATTTGTGTCAGGACAGGGGACCGCCTGCACTATATTGGTATACGAAAGCCAGAACTCTAAGTAATAGGTCTTGTTAATCCCGTAAGCCATTTCCTCATACTCGAGTGTAGAATAATACTACTGTATTAAGTTAGGGATAGGTCATACTGCTGTCTGCCTTCAAGCTAATGTCTCTCTATTATACATTTAAATTCTTACTATAGAAAGTGAGTGCTATCAATACAAGAGAGGAACAACAGCAGAAGGATATGATTATGATATTTACAGGGAGTCGGGCATACCTCTGCTGATTCATCATTTATGCCTGGGGAATTTTCAAATATCTTTTCAAGTAATATATTATGTCAATGATATGATACTATCTGTTTACATATGTGACCTGCATTGGGAAAAAGGACGCTATTCCCCCTGAAATAAGGTCCCTTTTTGCGGATCCTGTCACATATATATGTCTTACAGTTGATTAACATTCTACAGATGTTTTATCTTCCTGTTTCTCCTATATAAGTATACAATTGGAAGTAAAATATACAGCATAGAAAGTTGTTTATGCGAGACCTTACAATTGGGTGATATTAGAACATATCATTTTCATATCTCTTGGACCATTGTGTGGTTACCTTTAAGTAAATCTTAGTTGACTTCAGGTGAAAATAGCTGATAGTAGAAGTTTGATGTTTTCAGTTAAAATCCACAACAGATGTCAATATGACACATGCACACACCATTGTATATTCAGATAATGGCCTGTACTCTTTTGCTGTGTTTATGTTTATCTTTCAAAATGTTATTGGAAAAGTAGAGATTGAAAAATTCAGTTTTAAACTTCAGTCACAAATGCTGGACAGCAAAGCTTGGCTCATGGTGAATCTACCCTATATGGTAACAATGGAAAGAGTACAGATGGGGTACTTTTGGGCAGAGGAGTGTACACACAAGCAGCTATGACTACCAACTATTTATTCACATAGAGGGTTGTCATACCATGGTTGCTTATTGAGTCACTGCTGTGGTGGTTATTTAGCCAGCAGGCAGTACAATCACCCAGTAATGTAGCCAGCTATTTAGTCACTATGGCCAAAGTCTTAAGATCACCTTGTAAGATTTGGCTCTTCTCAAGTCGTAGGGGCCTGCACCTGTCTTAGGATCTATTGAAACATGGTCCAGAGCCCCCACCATTTTTGTACCTACACCCACAATAGAGCAGAAAATAACTTAAACAGTATGGATGTTATCTGCTTACAACTAGGCAGCTAGGACATTTTTCAAAAATCAACCTGTCTCATTGTGTAAACAGGAGGCCATTTTTAGAGGTACTACAATCACACACATTAGTAAATGCCAATACTAGTTTTACGTTCCAGATCTGACTTCGCACTGAAGCATTGCAATTCATTTCAAAAGACGTCCCTAGCAGCATAGGATTTAGAGAGGGGTGAGGGCAATGCATCCACTCTTTTTTTCACTACGTACTAAATTAACTGATGCATGTAAACCCTTGTGGTGCTCTGATATGCCACTGAGGTAGGTTCTCTGGGTTGCTCCAAAAGAACCCTAAGGCATCACTTACATTAACACTGCCTTTTTCATCTATAACAAAGCTCGATTGTCAACTTTCAGAGAGGAGCATTATTGATACCTCCGAAGTCAGCATCGCACAATTACCAGCCCTGCCAATAAGACATGAAGACTGAAGTGCAATTACTTAAACATCACTCACCTTTAGAAGTGAGCTGGTTAGTGGTGGTCAACAAAAGCTTTTTTCTGTTGCCAGTTTTGTTCCGGGAGGAATTTTGCTGAAGACTTCTTAATGACATAATCATTATGAAGCTTCCCAGGTTAACATCTTGATAATAACCACTGGCTTTTTGGTAGGATAAAGGAATAGTTTCCCACAGTGGCAGAATTCCTGAATAATCCCATTCCATTATCTAAATTTCTTTCCCAAACTCTTTTACCCCTTCCTTATTGCCACTCAACCGAAATACATTTCCTTTGAATTTGTCTCGTGGAATATTACCATATTAGCAGTGCTGAACTCATTTCCATTTCTATTGTAGTCACCTGCTTGATACAAAAACCGGCAATACCAGAGAAATTTCTGCCGGGCCAGCAGAAATTGTCAAAATGCCAGACCAAATGTAGTTTTTACGGCTTGCAAATCAGACAGTTTTCAAGATTTTTACATATTACAGCAAAAGGCATTGTTATTTTGTAAGGGTTTACTCAGAATCCTAAATGCCTATATTAGTTAAATGAATAATGTCTGCTCTCCCTTCCCTTCTTTTTCCTTCTCCGTTCCTGCTCTCCCTTCCCTCCCTTTGCCTTCTGCCCTTCTGTTCTCCCTGCTCTGGCCCCCTTTCCTTCCTTTCCTAGAGGCTGTGTAGGTTGTACCTCCTGATCCAGATCTTCATTTTTTCTAGCTTTGTATTAAAACAATGTATTTACTCTCTAGATTAACACTTCATTTACATCATGTACTGCCCTGCGGGGTCTGAACAATCGTTCAGCTCCTACATAATACTCCATTAGTGAACAATGCTAATGACAATCTGGCTCTCAGAGTCAGGAGATAAGCTCCTGTTATCAGTCTAATCATAGTTTACCCTCCTACATAAAGGGGGTAGGGTAATGTAAAGGTCAAAGCTCAGCTGCAGAAAGCTGACTTGTATCTACTGCCATTAATTACGTTAAGAGATAAAGAGAGCTCATGATGGCATCCATGGCATTAATGCTGCTCTATAGGGACATAAGAATGTAAAAGATTAATGTGAGCACCACAGACATGGAGGTAGAGGGTGAGGAGGACTTTGTAGGGATGGGAATCCTTGGAAAGGTATGGATCAAATTTGGTAAAGGTTTAAGAGAATATGTTAGTAAGCCTACCTTAAAGATTTAGGGGAGATGTTAGTCAATATACATTATCGCTTTCAGTGCATGGTGCACAGTGTTTATCACAAAGAACAAAAACCTATAAATACCAGGTAAGATCCATGCAAGTTAACAACATGAATTATTGGTTTTCAGTCTATAATATCTGTCTATGAGAAAAGAAACCAATTATTAGTTAAAATGACGTTCTTTACAAGGGATATGCTATAAGAAAAGAAACAGGGTCTACCTTTTGTCCATCCCTGCAGAAGCATCTCTGATGTAGTAATCAGCCGCAATGATCACATAGGACCAAAATGGCAGCTTATACAGGCTAACACACCAAAGTCCTGTAAGCCCAGCCTCCAGGATGGATCTAACACTTTGGAATAGAGTAGGTTTTTGAACATAAGGATGATGGGGGACAGGAGATAAAAGGCCTGTCCTGAAAGCTGCTGTGGATGTTAACGAGAGCTGAAGGCTGCCAACAGGATGTGTCGAAGTCATTAGGAATGACTGACATTGAAGCAGAATCATGGGAAAATGACAAGGAAAGGAAGATTGAGTCTTCCCACTTTCCAAACAAGAAATGATGGGAAGCTTATGTAAAAATGAGGGGCTGAGGGGATCAGAAAGGCCGGAGTGCATTATGAGACAGCGACAGACAGACAAACAGACAAACATATGGGCAGTGGGAAGCGACAGAGAAAAAGAGAGACAGAGACAGCCAACGGAGAATGAGGCAGCCAGACAGTTAGATATATCCCATGTACACAGAAAGTTGAGTTTATGTTGATGACTGGTCTTCCAGTGCTCATTAACTTCTAGTTTTTATTCATGTGAATATTTCATGTGAATGAGCCCTGCTCAGGGTGGATTTATGAGAATGTACTCAATAGTCATTTAGGGTTGTCTATGTATTTGAATAGCGTGGAAAGGGTTGTGGGGTGTCATACTTATAGAAAAAGTGCTGAGAGAGGGGGACTACACTATTTCTATGAAATGATTATATGAAGTAGTTGAAACCAAGATTATTGTAATCCTCTCCGAACTTACCTATCTTATATCAAATTACACAAGTACATTACACTGCAAAAAAGAATTTTATAATTAACAATGTTTCTTTGGCAACAACACCTTCACCCTCCCTTTTACAGAGGTTCACCTATTGAATAGGCCTACATAACTCCTTCCTTGGGCTGCCTTGTAGACAGTATACTACATCACAAATAAATGATGCACTGTACAGTTTACAGGGATGCATGGAGGGCATTTCAAAAAGGTGACAATTGCTATCACTCAGAAGTGCCGTCCAGGTAGATTCAACAGTAACTCATCAGAAGACACTTGTTTCAACTTCTTGTCTATCACTGGGCTGCTCCTGAATCACTCAATGTTGTAAACAAAACAGACATTTAAGTTTTTAACGTTTTACCACTTTCCCAATTTGACCTTTGACAGAGGAGAGGATGTCTTTGCAAGCCTTTTCTTTTATTTTGATTTCACCTGAAACTAGCAAAATAAATGTGTGGCTAAAGGATATAAAAAAAGCTCTGATTGCTATCACTTGCCTACAATAATGATTTTCACCTTTTAGAAGGAAGATAAACAATGGTAGCATTCAAGTATCCATAACTGCACATGCCTGATACCTGATACTGACTCATCAGGAGGTCATTTCCTAAATTTGAACGATCGCACACAGCCCTATGACATGGGGGCTTTTGTCACGCTATGAAGGGTATGGTCGTAGTAATTTAGGAAATAGAAATAACCTGCAGGACGTCAAAAAGAAACGGTGGGAGTGGAGAACGTCAACACAGTCTTGTTTGATACCAGTAGAAACCTGTTAGTATTTGAGAAGTATAACATATGGCATACAGATGTTTTAGTCACAGCCATCACCGTTCCATTTTCACTTAGCCATGGCTTACCACATTTGTGTTGTATGTCTCAACCATGATCTGTAGGTAACTGCACAAGGTGCTATGACTAATAAGGTTTTTATATTTTAGTGGGTGCTGTACAATAATCAAATACCGATCAAAGGTGCCAAACATTAATATAGGCAAACATCCCTTATGGTCAGGCACTGACTTAGTGGGAGTAGTACCTTATTGCCATGCGTCAATATACCATATTGGACTGTATACAGGCGCTGGGTCTTGAATAAGCGCTGGCTGAGAATAAGCACATGGGATACAGGGGCTTTCAAATTTTGAAATACACTATAATCTAGCACTTGAATAAGTGCTGGTCTTGAATGAGCCCAGGGGCCTGTACAGGCCAATATAGTAGGCATGCACTGCTAAGAACCAGAGACTACTGATTTGGCAGAAGCAGCAGTAGTAGAATAGACAGACACTCCTGATTCAATGATAGTAGTATAGACAGTTACCCCTGTGAACCAGGCACTGACTCAGTGGTAGAAGTATAGGCAGGTGCCGAACAATAAAAGTCACTTACCTTATCCATATCACAATGATACCATAATCACTAATCCCAGGGAGATCATATAAATCATTACCTACAATCACCAACCATGATATGGGGGATTTCAGCTTGAATGGCCCTTGGGCTGTATCAATGTATTATGAAATAACATCCTGCCCAAACTGATGTACCTCCAACAAAATTAAAGTTATGAATACCTCAATAATATTTTAAAACATCCTGTTTAGGTGACCTCTGAATACACTGTGCCCCCAGTAAGAAAGTTAAATGCAGGAAGACATGTAAATTATTCATGGGATCATCTTTCAGACCTGAACTTAAAGCATTAAATGCATGGCCATGTCCCCTGGGTCAGATGAACCAAATAATCTGATGCTGGTACAGATGTCATTTCAGATTTACTTTTGAGATCGAGTATCAGGATAATTCAATAACAAACTGATAAGGTCATAAATAACATTAGACATGAATAAAATCCCAGCAGGTATTGAAATGAAAAATTAATCATACCTCCTTGATTATGGAGTTGACAGTTGGGGGACCGGTAGAATTAAAACTTTTTGCCATAATATTGCAGGTGAAATTAGGATCATTTTACCATGGCCTTTTTCATGGCATTTCGTTTCGGGGGGGGGGTGTTATTCATTGACACCCCCTGCTTCCCTGCTTAGTTACCTTGGGCCTAATTAGGGGGAAAGCACCTTCTGAATCCATGCATAAAGCTAAGATAAATACCCATTGCAGAAAGATGAATCCCTTACCTGTACTAACTCTGTATATGAAGCTAAAGTATTTGAACTCACCAGGGGCGTAGGAAAAGGGGGGGGCAGGGGGGCCTGGGCCCCCCCAATCATGAAGGAGGTGGGGCCTGAATATGTCTGGGCCCCCCAATATTTTCCAAGAACTCATAAACACAATGGAAAAGAAGCTAAAACTTTACATCTCAAATTAGATTATTATGGTGATGTCATAGGGAGAATGGGAAAGTCAGATCCAAAATTTACCAAAAATCACTTTTCTATATGAATTCTAAATATGCATATAATTATATAGACGCCATCACGCATCAGCCGACAATTCAAGGTGGTCGCGATGGTGCCCTTGCCAGGCCCCCCCAATGAAGATTTGCTTCCTACGCCTCCGCTCACTGACCATTTTCCTTAACTGTATAGGACACAATAGTGATCTCTTGTTGCCTGACACAAATATAGATGCATTAGCTGATGTCACTGCTCTATTGGTAGACATTAACAATGTGCATTCTATGGAAATGAAGCTGAATGAGGCAGGAGTTATATTTTTATTTTATGTGAATAACTTCTTCCCGCAGAGATAGCATTGCGCGGCCGATCCGCACACCCCCAGTGGCGTAACGTGTGCCGATCCACCATTGCAGCCTCGTTCTGGGACCATGTAAACATTCAAAATGGCAGACCGCCGCTCCTACGGGGCACTATGGTAATGGATTTTTTTAATTTTCAGTTAATTAAATACTCTAAAAAGATAAAATAAATATAGAACTAAACTCCCCTTGGTGTCCTCGGTGGCCGATCCACCCCTCGGGGGAGTCTCCTCGGGAGACCCCCCCTCGTGGTGGATCGGCCACCTCGTACACCACAGTCGTTTAGTTCTATCTATGTACTTCGCAGTAGAGTGGATGGTATAGGGGACAATAGTGAAAGGTGGTTGTGGTCTGGGGGAGGGGGGAGGGGATCCTACCTGATGCTCTAAATGCAGCCTATCCATTATGAGCTGTTCTTTTGGTTCTCACACGGCTTGGTAATTGGGATCTGATACTGCTCCTGTCACTTGTAGATATGATTGGATTGTCACTGATGTTAGTGACATAAATAATATTATGGAGGACCGAGCTGTTTTCTTACTATATTCAAGTATTCATGTATTGTAAGGTGAGTGACTGCTTTACTGTTGTACAAATATCATTAACAGGACAACCAGGGACTTACTTGGTGAAGGTAGTATAGGCAGACATCCATAGTTGCCATGCAATAATGTACCATATTGGACTGTATTTATATAAGCGCTCGGTCTTGAATAAGCACCAGGGGCACAGGGGGTTTCAAATTGAAATACACAATAATCTAACTCTTGAATAGGCACTGGTTTGAATGTAGAGGCCAATAGGGTAGGCATGCACTGCTAAGGAACAGAGACTAAGGACTTGGCTAAAGCAGTAGCAGCAGAATAGACAAACACTCCTGATTTAATTATAGTAGTATGGACAGTTACCCTTATGTACCAGGCACTAGACTCTGTAGTAGTGGTGGTGGTAGTAGTAGTAGTAGTGATCACGACTTAGCGGGATACAGTCATTATTGGCCAATGAGATGATTCCCTTTATTTAGTGCAGGCCCTATGTGCTGGGCACTGCCTCAGTGGTAGTAGTATTGGCAGACACCCCTATGTACCAGGCACTGACTCATATCAGTGGTAGCAGTATAGGAAGACACATATGCACATAGGGACACTTGTCACATGACTGCCTGTTCTATGTTGACTAATGCGTTGGTTATACATTGCTGCGAACTGTCATGATGGATGGGTTGGACCATGCCAGATTGTGCAGGTCTTCATTTTGGGGATGTTGGAACCTGGTGTTTGGATGCCATCAAGCAGACTTGAGATTGATGTAGTATAGATGGGATGGATGTGATATGATGGTTTAGGGTGAGGCTGGGGGTTTAGTTAAAGGAGAGTAAGAGAGACAGACAGACAGAGTATTACAATAAGCTCATGGGTGCTTCTATGGGGAAAAAGTAATTTTACCCGTGAGTTAAGGCTTTTAAAGGCACTAGTCTGAGTTAGTCTCCTCACTATGCTATATGTGCCATGGAAAGGGCTCACTCGGCAGTTTGTGCAGCTGATAACAGCCAGACATAGGGATTGATTATTTCCAATTAGAACTATGAGATAATCTCCTCACTGTGCCATGTGTTTTATTGAAATAGGTGGCACAAAAAGAGCTTACTGCGCAGTTCATGCAGCTGAGAACCAGAAATAGAGATGGATTAAAAAGATGTTAGTTATGGACTGAATATAGTGCTGCTTGTATACACTGCAGGTTAGGTATTACAAGGGAGTCTTTATGGTCTGGACAATGCTCATTAAGTGTCACTACTATTCATGTCATGTGCATTTCAAACTACATAGTATCTTATTAGACTCTGGTTAAATTAGATATTGAGATTAGGTGATTAGTAGAGATAATTATCATTTCCTTGACTAAACCTTAATTAAATATTGCAGAAGTAAGTCCATTAATATTGTATTTACATGCAGTTATATGGGAAGGCTATCCATGAAAACGTCTGGAATGAGTAGGGGACAATTGTCTGGTAAAGATGCTGCACTCTAATCATTGTCCATACCATTGATTAAAAACACAGGAGTATGTCACATTCAGAGTGAAATGCTCGATTATGATATAATATTATTTTTTAGGACTAAGTCTGAATTATATATTAGAAATTGTTTTATAATATCCTCACATAAACTGCTGAATTTGAAAGGAACTAAAAGTAATTTTGCCATCATATTGAATATATTTCCTATTATATTTTACTATCCCCTCAAAAGTGATACCAATTAGAAATTAATATCTAACATTGGACCTAATCAAAGTCATGCTAAGAATGTCAGGTAAACCGAGAATAAGTTGTGGCATAAATCAACAACTGAACGTAGCACTAGGAACCCTAGTGGTTACTGTAGTAAGGTCCCTCATTGTAGATGATAGATCACTCACAGAATGACATTGAGAAATTATCATTCTGGACAGGCAAAATTTCTTAAAAGCAGGCAGACCCTAATAGATAAGTCTTTTCAAGACACACTTTGAGATATTTTGTTGAGTGAGTAAAGGAGCTGCTGAAAGGCCTTCATAGTCAAGGACAGAGACTGCTCTTGGACTAGATCTCCTTTTCATGCCTGCACTAAGGGACCTTGTCCTGTTCATCCAACTGTGACACCTGCTCACACAGCTGCCTTCCTTATCAGATCAAAAGAATACAATTCCCAGAACCTTGTGAGGTAAGAGGCCTACTGTTAATTAAACTTTAATTGTAATTCCCCTACAAAGGCAGTGACCCATGGGATCATCCGGGGCTTGAATTTAAAGTTGGATGACAGCATCCTATTGATAGTATCAATAAGAGGATGTAAAGCTTAAACTACATCAGGACCCATTTGCTCCCTTTTTTCAGGGAGCAAATCAGGAGCAAGTCTGGAGCTGTCCTAATGCATCTTGATTAAATGAATCTTTACTCCAGTCGGAATGCAGGTGACAACTGCCAGGAAAACACTGATATGTCAAGGTAGGTTGCCTTGCTTGTAGACATGAAGACTGAACACTCTTTCAGCTCCTACATAATCCTCCATTAGTGAACAATGCTAATGACAGTATGGCTGCCAGGGTCAGGAGATAAGCTCCTGTTATCAGTCTAATCATAGTTTACCCTGCTACATAACGGGGGTGGGGTAATATAAAGGACAAAGCTTAGCTGCAGGAAGCTGATAACTCCCCTATCCACTCCCCACCCATGAAACTTGTATCTACTGCCATTAATTACAATAAGAGATACAGAGACCTCATGATGGCATTCATGGCATTAATGTTGCTCCATGGGAACATACGAGTGTAAAAGATTAATGTGAGCACCACAGCTATGGAGGCAGAGGGTGGGGAGGACATTGCAGGGATGAGAATCCAAACGTTTGAATCAAGTTTGGTTTAAGAGAAGATGTTAGTAAGCATACCTTAATGGATTGAGTAGTGCAGGGTGGCCATCAGTAAGGACCTTCATACCAAGTAAGAATCAAGTGAGTTAGGAATATTAAAGATTTTTTTATTTTCACTCTCTGATATCCACCTATGAGAAAAAAGCAAGTAACAATTTTAAAGGCATTCTTACATTCAATTTTATATGATATCTAGCGTAAACATGTTTAGAAATAAAGCATTGGTAGCATATCTCAAGACAGCTCTAAACGTAATTACTCATTGTCCAGGGTCCTCATTTTCCTAAGCTCCTTATAAGTAAAAGAAAATTGGTCTACCCTTTAACCATCCCTGCAGAAGCATCTCTGCTGTAGTAATCAGCCATTATGGTCACATAGTTCAGATAGCAGCTTACACAGGCTAACACACCAAAGCTGTATAAACCCAGCTTCTTGGATAAAATTAGCACTTTGAAGCAGAGTAGGCTTTTAACATAAGGCCAAGAAAAAAAAGGTGTGTTTCCAGTAACATGTTCTGAAATGCTAGGGTCGGTAGGTCGAATTTTTTTTTTCAAATCTCGCATTTCCCTTACCTCGGGGGAATCTTCCTCCTGTTCAATACAGGCATGCTATATTTCAACAGAAGGGTAATTTCAAGGAGAATTTCATATTTAGTTTTGACACCCCCCCTCTCACTGTCAAGTTGTTGTTTTTTTTTGTTTTAACCGCCCCCAACCAAGGCATTCTTTTTCAAGATGCCCCCCCAATATATCTAAATATAGGATAGCAATGTGCATTGCAGGTAACTCGAAAAGCCAATTTTTCTTCTGCTTGAGAGAAAGACCTTGAATTAAAACTTTATGGGGGGTGCAAAAATATCATGAAAATTGAAACTGTATATATATATATATATATATATATATATATATATATATATATATATATTATTGTATTATCTCCCTTAGATAATCTGGTATCAGTGAAAAATCTAAGGCATGCCTACCATAATTGCAAGGTGACGCTTCTTTGCTATAATGTTAAAGTATATGCATTCCATGTGGAAACCTTTGGGAACCTTTGTCCTGCCCTTTTGTGGTACTGTTAACCACCATGGACATTTACTGGCTCTCCAAGCAGATGTGTTGTGGTATTAGAATTACATTATAACCAGGTTACTCTAATTGAAATCTGCTTGGAGCTAGTTCCTGCCTGTATGCTGCTGTCATCCCCACCACCATCCCTCCTCTTCCACCTGTTCATACCACCTGCCTCAATATGGGCCCTCATTTGCATGTATTTGCACCACCTAAGCCTATTTGCACCACCTCAGTCAAAAAGGGCGGGAATGTTGATCCATGGATCAACATCCCATAGGCTTAGCATTGGGTCTAAAAGTGTCTTAACTCTACTCCTCTGAAAATGTGACTGACTACTTTGGTTGTTTCAATCAATATCTCCAAAACCATAAAACAGAAAAAAACTTAATATTTCAATACCTCAAGAAAACATTATACTCAAACACCATGTACAATTTTTGCAATTTTTGACCTATTTTCGTGCTTTATTTCAGACATTTATTTCCACTTCCTGTACCCTATCTGCCTCCAACCAGAGGCACTGAAAATCAGTTTTTTTACCTGGCTCTTATAACTCACTTTTTCGAGTTAACAAGCCCCCCGCCCACCTGTCAATAAATGACTTGTTTCTTTAATTAGTGATTATGTCTCTATCCATAGGACCATCCAAAAATCTTTTTACCTGTTTTAGATAAATTGTATTGAAGTACAGTCAATACAAATACTTGCCAGACAAAATGCCTGGATGCAACCTTGGGAACCTGACCTGGGGTAGATTTTGGTATTTACAGCTTAGAAATCGGACTTTTTTAAAAGAATTTACAGCCTTAAACATAAGGCGTAGTTCATTTCAGTCAGTCACGTAACAGTTTTGGCAACCAAAAAAACAAACCTTTTTTTCTTGGCCCAAGGATAATGGGGGATAAGAAAGAAAAGGCCTGTCCACATTTTAAGCTGCTGTGGATGTGGATAGAGTTAACAAGAGCTGAAGGCTGCCGACAGGATATGTTGCCATCAGTAGAAATGACAGACACTGATGCAGAATGATGAGGAAATTGACAAGGAGAGGAAGATTGAGTCTTTTCTCTTTCCAAATATAAAATGGTGGCATGCTCATGTAATAGATGAGGAGGGAATAAGACTGAGGGGATCAGAAAGATAGGAATACATTGTGAGTTTCTACTCGCTTGCTCAGATACTTTGCATTAGTACTAAATGTTTAACTAGTTCCTCTAAGATCTAAAGTGAGAGAGGCAGACCAACAGAGAGAGACAGACACAGACAGACAAGCAGAGACACACAGACAATGACAGACAGACAATGACAGCCAGATGGACTGAGACGGACATAAATAGAGAAGAGAGACACAGAAAAAACAAAAGGACACATAGACACACATAGACAAAGAGACAGTAGGAAAAATAGACCGACTGACTGCATGGCTGAAATAGAGAAGGAGCCAGAGAACGAGGCAGGCAGACAGTCAGATATGCATGTGCACAGGACCTGGAGTTATGTTGATGACTGGTGTTCCAGCGTTCATTATCAAATTAAACTACTACCTAGTTAATATTTGAATGACATAAAAAGGCTTGAGGTCTGACATAGACAAAGTGTTAAGAGAGGGGGACTACACAATTTCTATGAAATGATTATAGAAAGCAGTTGAAAGCAAGGTTATCGTAACCTGAACCTACCTCTCTTATATCTAATCATGCAAATACAATGCACTGCAAAAGAAACTCTTATCATAATAACGATGTTTCTTTGGCAACAAAGCCTTCATCCTCATCTTATCAGAGGTTCCTACTATTAAATTCCCATAGTGGCCCATATATAAGAGCACAGGCGCTCATTGATTTCAATCCAACTGAACCCCTGGCACTTATACAAGACAACTGCTTATTTGAATATTGCTTTTAGTGCTTAAGATTAATTTTAGTACCCTTATACCCCAGTGTTTATTTGAGACTGGTGCTTATTTGAGACCACAGTTCCTCATTTGACCTTTGAGAGTTGCATTTGTTAGCTGTTTATTATCTTAATTTTGCCTTAAAAACTAGCAAAAAAATGTATGCTTGGCTAAAAGAATATTAGAAAAGCTTTGATTGTTATCACATTCCTATGATGATGGCTTTCACCGTTTAGATCAAAGATAAACAATGGTAGCATCCAAGCATCCACGACTGCACATGTCCAATACCTGATATTGACTCAACAGGAGGTCATTTCTTAACTATATGAGTTTGGCTGGCTACCTGCCTGTATATTGGGGACAAGTATACAGGCAGGCCATGCCTTAGAAGCTACCAGTCAATAATCGCCTGTTTTCACATTTACTTACAGGGGGGCACCCTTTCACAACAAAGGTACACAGGTTTCTCCTATCTAGATGTTTGGATATATAGACTGTGATTGGAGATATAAAACTGCCACCTGGTGGAGGTCAAGTGAACCTCTCAGTTTTATGCCCACAATGCTTGCAGGGCACCAGCATATATATATATATATATATATATATATATATATATATATATATATATATATATATATATATATATGAGTATACATAAAGTGTGCAGTTGTGGTATTTCACGAAACCCCATGACCTATAAAGAAAATAATGATAATATAGTGTCCTGTATGATACTAGCAAATGCAAAAGGTGGTATGACTACCAGATTTTTAAATTCCATGCAATAGTGAGCATCATTAGTGGTCACTTATGTATAATATTGCCATACCAAAACTATCACGATGATGACATAATCACTAAATCTAGGGAGAAGTTGCAAATCGATTACCTAACATGATATGAGGGATTTCATCTTGAAGGGCCCATGGGTTGTATGAATGTGTTGGGAAATAACACCCTGCTCATATTGATGTACCTTCAGCAAAAGTTAGGCAAACAACCTAATGCCGGTTATTCAATCACAAACACAACCTGATGAGGTCATGAATAACATTAGACATAAATAAAATGCCAGCTGCAATTGACATGAAAAATCAATTAAATCTCTTTGCATATGGAGTTTCCTGACAGTTGGTGGAAAGGTAGTATCAAAACTTTTTGCTTTTATATTGGAGGTGAAATGAAGAAATATCATTTTACTCTGGCTTCTGTCATGACACTCAATGGGAAGAGGGGCATTCATGAATGTTTTATTCATTGACACCCCCTCCATACTCACCTTGGGCCTACTTGGTGAGAAAAAACGTTTTTTGCTTCAGTGCATGATATGTCTGCTAAGATAAAATGGCCATTCTTGAAAGGAGAATCCCTTACCTGTGTTAACTCTGTTTATGAAGCTGAAGTACACAAACTCAATGACCATTTCTATTGACTGCAATGGACACAATAGCCATCTCTTGTTGCAACACAAATATAGATGCATTAGCTGATGTTGCTGCTCTATTGGCAGACATGAACAATGCATATTCTATAGAAATGAAGCTGAATGGGGCAGGAGTTATATTTGCTTTTGGCAATAGAGTGGATTGTATAGGGGACAAAGGTGAAGTGTGGTTGTGGTGTGGGGGGAAGGGATCCTACCTGTTGATCTAAATGCAGCCCATCCATTATGAGCTATACTTTTTGTTATCACATAGCTTGATAATTGGTAGCTAATACTACCGCTGTCACATGTAGATATGATTGGATTGATATCACCTATTTTAGTTCAATAAATAACATTATATGGAGGAGTTAGTTGTTTGCTAACTCTGTTTATGTGTTTATGTATTGCAAGGTGAGTGACTGCCTTACTGTTGGAATAATACCATTAACAGGACGACCAGTCACTGATTCAATGGAAGTAGTAAAGAGAGACATCCATTATAACCAGGCACTGACTCCGTGGTAGTAGTATAGGAAGACACCCCATATGTACCAGGCACTGTCACAGTGGTAGTACTATAGGAATACACCCTATGTACCTGGCACTGACACAGTGGTAGTAGTATAGTTACAGGTTGGAGACTGCACTCCTCACGGCCCCAGTCATAGATGTAGGGCTGTGGCCATTTCTAGCCCTGAATACAGTATGGTAATGGGGCTGCGGGCAGATCTAAGGATGGTTTTAAAATGACATAAAAAGTGTATTTTCACCATTTTTTATTACTTTTATCATTTTGGTAATGGCACTACAGGAAAGAGGAACATTATTTTAATCCAGGAACAGACTCAACATGACAAATTACAGTATAAGTCTTTAGTAAATAATAGACTTTGGCACCAACTGACCATAAAATGTACCTGTATGAACCACTGAAACAAATTTCCGATTTTTGTGTTAAATTTCCTAAAGAAAATCTCAAGCCCATATAAAAGTTCAGGGCCTTTTCTACAAGAAGATATTAGAATATTTCATATATGAACCCCCATAGCCAGGAAATTAACAATTTTCTTACATAAAACATAATTGAATGTGGCTTCCCTAAGATGGTAGGTGGGTACCAAGACCACACTGATACCCACTCATGTTCTGCTTGAATGCACTCCACTGAAGGGTGGTTATGGTTTAGTGATCACATGGAAGCAGGTACAGAAATGGTCATGGGTGTACTTCTAAGGCTGTAGACAGATATGTACATGTAGATATTTTTGAGTACAGGGTATGTTTGAAGTCTGGGATTTCTTCCCAGCCTCGTCTCAGACACCCATATGTACCAGGCACTGACACAGTGGTACATGTAGTAGTATAGGAAGACACCCATATATACCAGACACTGACTCAGTGGTAGTAGTATACGAATACACCCTATGTACCAGGCACTGACACAGTGGTAGTATTATACAAATACACCCGTATGTACCAGGCACTGATACAGTGGTACATGTAGTAGGATTCCGGCTTAGCGGATTCCTTAGTGGGCTGACCCCTGCTGAAGCTGATACCTTGCGAGATAAGGACTGCATGATAACAGCGAGCTGTTGGGTACCAGGTATTACCTAATACACCCCCTAAAAGTCGGCACTGAATGAAAGGAATTTTCTCATTGGTCAATATTATATTCCGCTAGGTTCCTATAGGAAGACACCCATATATACCAGACACTGACTCAGTGGTAGTAGTATAGGAATACACCCTATATACCAGGCACTTACACAGTGGTAGTAGTATAGGAATACACCCTATATATAAGGCACTTACACAGTGGTAGTAGTATAGGAATACACCCTATATATAAGGCACTTACACAGTGGTAGTAGTATAGGAATACACCCTATATACCCGGCACTGACACAGTGGTAGTAGTATAGGAATACACCCTAAATATAAGGCACTTACACAGTGGTAGTAGTATAGGAATACACCCTATATATAAGGCACTTACACAGTGGTAGTAGTATAGGAATACACCCTATATATAAGGCACTTACACAGTGGTAGTAGTATAGGAATACACCCTATATCTTTATAAGGCACTTACACAGTGGTAGTAGTATAGGAATACACCCTATATATAAAGCACTTACACAATGGTAGTACTATAGGAATACACCCTATATATAAGGCACTTACACAGTGGTAGTAGTATAGGAATACACCCTATATCTTTATAAGGCACTTACACAGTGGTAGTAGTATAGGAATACACCCTATATCTTTATAAGGCACTTACACAGTGGTAGTAGTATAGGAATACACCCTATATCTTTATAAGGCACTTACACAGTGGTAGTAGTATAGGAATACACCCTATATAACAGGCACTTACTCAGTGGTAGTACTATAGGAATACACCCTAAATATAAGGCACTTACACAGTGGTAGTAGTATAGGAATACACCCTATATAACAGGCACTTACACAGTGGTAGTACTATAGGAATACACCCTATATATAAGGCACTTACACAGTGGTAGTAGTATAGAAATACACCCTATATATAAGGCACTTACACAGTGGTAGTAGTATAGGAATACACCCTATATAACAGGCACTTACACAGTGGTAGTACTATAGGAATACACCCTATAGCGGGTATTCCACTGAAGCCGATAGTTGTCCGATTTTGTCATCGGGTTGCATCGGGGACGCATCGGGCAGCATCGGGAACTATCGGGCAGCTATCGGGCACTGTCGGGCTTCTGTCGGGCAAGAATTGGGCTTAAATCGTCTTCGGTGGAAGACCTATTTTTTTTTCATCGGGAACCATCGGAGATGTATCTCCGATGGTCCCCGACAGTGCCCGACAGTACCCGATTTTTTCTAACTGATTAGAAAAAATCGGGTACCTGTCGGGTTACTTCGCTGTCGGGCCGACAGAAATAGTTCACTTTTCTCTCACTTGGGGTACCGCTGTCGGGCTGCTTGTCACGTGCAAGTCATGTGACCTTCGCTTTGGCCGTAAACAAACAAGATGTCGGGTAGAGCAGGTTCGAGGCGTCGGGGAAGGGGAGGAAACAAGGGTTTCAAACCCCCTAGAAGTAAAAAAGACAGTTCAGACGTAGTCATAGAGACGCAGGAAGAACCCAAGGCTCCTGCCAAACGTTTCTCTGCAAGAGGTAAGGCCCGATTGCCCGAGTTGACACCAGATGAGTTAGGAGAAGCTCGCACGGCCATGTCTAAAAAAAATACCGGTACACATACTACTACCAAAAACCTGCCTGTCGTGGACGAAGATTCAGATGAAATTGACATTACAGAGGACACTGCACTAGACCTAAGTGTACAGGAACCATTTTTATCTTCCACTCCTGTGTCTCGTGACAAGTTGGAGGAGTCCACCTGTGCCCGTACTTCAGGTCCTCTGCCTCGTCTCCTTAACAAGAAGGGTACCAAGCGTAACCTACTGCCCGACATGGAAAAGGGGGAGGGGTCAGTCAGCCCTCCACCTTCTCCTCATTCTCCGACGCCACCTCCTCCAAAGAAGCAGAAAAAGGTCGTACAAGAAAAAACCCAAGACAGTTCCTGTTCATCAGGACCTCCTGCAAAGAAGGCCTGTATTAAATCCCCTCCATACACCCTTTCTGGTAGGAGCGAGCAGGTCCAAGACGACAGTGAAGAAGAAGGTCAAGGTCAGGGAGACGATGGTATGGAGGGTGAAGAAGCAGACATCCATGACAGTCAGGCTGTAGTCACCCCAAAAAAAACTATAGGAGAAATTAAGAAGAAACCTTCCGGAGCAGCTGGCAGCGGGAGGCAGTTCTTCAAGGATCCAGAAGTTCTGGAGCGATTGTGTGAGCTGTGGCAGCAGTGCACCTACCTTTATGACAAGAGCCACTCCTTGTATAAGGACCCCACTGCAAAATGGACAGCTCTAGCTAAGATCTCGGATGAACTCAAAATTCCAGGTAAAAATAATTTCAGTATTTTCTTCTGTTGTCTTTGCTACCTGAGTATAATATAGTAGTTAAAATATTTATTCTATCTTTTAATGTTTCTAGTAACAGACTCTTATATGAATGTATTTTTTTTAATACAGTCTTTTTATCTTTTGTTACTGATATTAAAAAAAACCCTTTTCTTTCAGCTTACTTCATTAACATCCGTATGACGTCTTTGAGATCGGACTACCAGAAAATCGTGTCTGGAAAAATTAAATCGGGGTCATCTGCTGAAGAAGGGAAGCTCCCCTACATGAAAGCCCTCATAAAACGGCTGTGTGGGTTCTTAGATCCATGGTGTAAGAAATTGGAGAGTGACACCAATTATCCACAGAAAAAGGTAATCATTGAATATTTCTGTCTGTCTAAAAAGTTGACCCAGATTCCATCCCGATTTGTATGTAATTACTATAATCTTAAGTTGACCGATTCTGCTCCTAATTTTACCTGATATTTAACAACACACCTGGCTGAAAATTTCTTTCTGTTTTATTTGATACTCAACCATTTATTTCACTGCAGGAGGTCGTACGGCCCAAACACCTGGAGGAACCATCCGAGGAGGCCGATGAGATGGTGATTGAGGTGAACGACGACGAGGAAGACGACACTGTCAAGGACGTGGACTACAATCCTGAAGCAGAGTCTGGAGATGAGATCGTCGACGATTCCATCGCCAGTAGGACAAGATTTTCTCCCCACAGAAAGAACACTTCTGCAGGTGGGTCTGCAAAATCAGATGCAGCTCCTCCGACTTCTCTTGATAAGGGCAAGGGGTCTGGTAAAACTTCTAAGAAAGGTGCTGTTCCTTCTACCAGTGGAGAAAAACTATTAACTACAATATTCCAAAGAAAAATGTGGTTACTGAAGCTGCCAAGGCAGAATACCTGGAGAAGAGAGAGCCACAACACCTTAAAGCTGGAGAAAAGAAACAGAAGACAGTCTCAGAGATACTCCAGTCTAGAGAAAAGTTTTATGAGTCATACGGGTAATCTTTGAACGATCTTGTGACCTTAGTGGGCAACAGAACCCAGGCTCAGGCCCATCCTCCCCCCCCCTGAGAAGGAGGTTTCTCCTGACACACAGTGGTGCAAGATGTTAGAGGTGGAGATGGCACGCATGACCCAAAAGGTCAAGGACAAATTTAAGGTCCATGTTTATCTGACAGCCGTGCAGGCTGTGAACGGGGAATGGGACGGACAGTAAGGGCACCTAGTGCTAGAGATAATTGTTCTGATCATAAAACTGTCGGAGACGCGGCTGATTATTATTTATTTGTGTTTTCTAGTCTGTCTTTTCATATGATAAAAAATTTTCTGGTTGGATTAAAGAATAAATAAATTTATTTTTTTAAACGAGAATGTTAAGATATTTTATTTGCATGACATCGTGCATATGTCGTGTTGCCGTAGCAGCAGACACAATTGTAGTAACATGATTTCATATATCAACATGGACATGTAAAGATCTCATGATATATCAAAATGGACCTGTAAAGATCTCAATACTGTCAAGTACTCCAGGATATATCTAAATGCTGACATAACACATATCAGGTGTTTTTATATTTCATATAGATTTATGTATGTATACTCAAGGTAAAAAACTTCCCTCATCCGATGCATCACTTCTCAGGTAAAATCGTGCCTTTATCAGATACAATATATCACATGATAGTTCATGTATGATAATGTTGCGCCCGATTCACACAGGTGATATTTCTATGTACAATCAGACTTCATGCATGTAACAGCATGACACCTCAGACAGTGCCATATACATATTGTATCAGACAAAAGGGATGTGAATATAACAGTTCTAGTTCAGATTTGTCAATAAAAAAAAATAATTTGTTATAACATCTTGTGGTTGTGGTACATAAAAATATTCAATTATATGTTCTCTTGGTCATAGTACGTCCGACATTTCCTTTCAGAAGACACATGCTTTACAGGCTTCACTCACTGTCCTCGTCCAGGACATTATCTGGACCAGCCTCCCTGGCAGCTTCTCTCTCAAACAGATACCCATATCTTTTCCGCAGGTATCGGTCCTGCCATGGGACCCGGCCAGCTCTGGACGAAAACCATTCACACAGGCTATGGCGCATGGTCTTGGCGTCCTGAGGCATGTTCCTAGGTGCCGCCGCCCTGTCTAGACCTTCCAGGCCCCCTTCCTCTCTCCACTCTCCTGGGTGAAGGTCGTGTTCCCTGTCTTCATAATCTACAGCCCCATGAGGTATATACTCAGACGGGGATCGGGTGCGTAGAAAATTGTGACGGGCAAGGGAGGCCATGACTAGGATCTTGACTCCTTTGGGTTCCATGTCCTGTTGCCTCAGGAAGAGGCGAAATCTGGTCACCCAGATGCCAAAGGAATTCTCAACACACCTACGACCCCTGGACATCCTGTAGTTGTATGCCACCTGTTTCATACCTTGGTCCTTGACGGCGTAAGGCTTCATCAGATAGGTAGAAAGCCCGAAAGCATCGTCGCCGATCATGAAATAGGGCAAAAGGTCCCTCATTCCTTTGATCCCAGAGGCTGGAGGAATCTGAAGGGGGTTAGTGGGGTCACTCATATCTCTGTGCATGGGACCTTCCTTCCAGATCCTGGAATCTCCAGCCTTCCCCTCAGAGCCCACATCCACGTAAAAGAACCTGTACTGAGCGTCCACGACGGCCATCAGCACGATGCTGTAAAACTTCTTATAGTTGAAGTAAGTGGCCCCGCTCTTCTTTGGCTTCTTGATCCGTATGTGCTTACCATCTACAGATCCTATGCAGTGGGGCACCTGCCAGGAACTGGCGTAGCCGTTGGCTATCTCAAGCCATTCCTCCGTCCTGCTAGGTACCTGCATGAAAAATATTAAAAAAAAATCTGAGATCTTTTCATCTTGTATGGGCAAGACAATATGTTTTGTTTTTTTTATTGTAAAATGATAAGAACTTTATATAGACAAGCAGGAGCATAACCAAAAAGTTTCCTCGAGCTCTTTATTTTATAAAAAAGAAATAATTATTTTTTTTATTTACCTTCATGTACTCTTCTCTCAACACAGCCGTCAAAGCTATGCACGTGTCGCGAATAATAGGGTACACCGTAGACCCGCCCACCAGATGGCCATGGTGGAGAGTCTGGCTGCTGTCGCCTGCCAAAAAAAAGAAACATTAGTGTTTTTGAAGCACATATTAGATTATATAAACATGACTTTAATTTTTTTTCCGGCTTTAATAAAATTAAAAGGGAGAGGTTCATTTGAACCTTACCAACCTTGAATAAAACATGCTCTGTCTCAGATAATACACATATATATCAAGTTACCTAAGGCAAGGTATCGGAGGGTAATGTCCAACCTCTCATCTGGCTTCACAGAGGGCCTGAAGTTGGTATCGCTCCGATAAATCAGTGGGGTGACCTTGGCGAGCAGCTCGTGGTACAAGTCGGGCCCCATCCGCAAAGTATGCTTGAATTCAGCGTCCTCTCCCATCTGAAAAAAAGAGAAAAGCTAAATTAACAGAACAAGAGCCATTGTCCCCCCCCCCCTGCCATGCAGGGGCTGTCCATAAAAAAAAGGATAATAACCCGTCTACTGGACAGTTTATCACCGATTTGTGCTCAAGATGAATACCATCTGGACCCCCCCCCTCCTTCCCACTGTCTGCCTCCGACATTACCTTGTATGGATGGGCCCTTATTATACAAGATACTTACAGCTATCAGATCACGATGGAGCTTGGTGAAGGTGTTCCTTTGCCTCTCATCTGTCCTGTCCTTCAGGTAGGGTGCAGCATGGTACCTGTGCTTCCTTTTCACCCCTTGGATAACATCGATGTCTCCCTCCTCTAGAGCTAAAATACTGATAGTGGCGTTCGCGAGCAGCACGATCTCCTAGACCTCCATCTTTTTCTTGAAAGTAGGTCATCGCCGATCACGTGATCAGTGGAAGAGCTGGCCTAGATATCGGCGACGACTGTCGGACACCTGTCGGAGACTGTATCCGACAGTATGCCAGTTTGGTGGAAGAGCAGAAATCGGGTAGGGGTGGGGTAACCGATTGTGGAACTTTGGACTGTCGGCCAGTTATCGGGCCGACTTTTTTGTCGGACTGACAACAGGCCGACGAACTAAAAAGAGCCAATCGGGCCTCTGTCGGCCCGACAAAAACAAGGAAAATCATCGGCTTCAGTGAAATCCTGGTTTATATATAAGGCACTTACACAGTGGTAGTAGTATAGAAATACACCCTATATATAAGGCACTTACACAGTGGTAGTAGTATAGGAATAAACCCTATATAACAGGCACTTACACAGTGGTAGTACTATAGGAATACACCCTATATATAAAGCACTTGAAGGATGTGGTAGTATTTGCAGCCTTGGATGGGGAGCTCATATGTTTCTGGTCCAATACTTCGTGATGTATAAAGGATGTCAATGTTTTCAGGATGTATTTTCTTTAAATTGGAATGGCAATCTTATTCTATAGAAGTTTAGGGAAGTTAGGCAAAAATCAGTTAACAGCATCAGTCCATCGGTTGTAGATATTAGGATTCACTCTGAGGTGTCATATCAGTGTGCAATGAACTCCTCTCCTTCAAAAGAAATATACAAGATTGGGACAGATACAACCAGAATGTACACCACTGTACAAGCTTGACCCTGACCTCGACCCACAATTAGTTTAACGCCTTTGACCCATACCACCCAGGAAACAAAATCAGCTGAGACAGGGACAGCAAATATGTTCCATCCTCCATAAATGGGACGTCCTGCCTCTTATCCTGCTTTCTTGTATTCATATAAGTCATTAAATGGAAGGAGTCCCTGCAAGCTTGCAAATTCTGTAGAGGGGTGTATTCCGTACGTTATAGGATACTGCAATCTGCTTTTCTTTTTCTGATTTAAGTTGCATAGAGTTGATTCAAGGGCACAGTGACGGAACCTATCACCGTAATTCGAGGTGTTTCAAGATGGCTTCAGGTCACTTTGTAAACAAAATGAAAGTGTGTAAAATAGCACATATAGAAGCAGTGCAAGGGGTAGTCCCCACAGCCACAGTGGACTGGAGGAAAGGTCTAACTATGGGTCAGTTATTTGACCAGCCATATGCTCTAGTTTTTGTGTAGCAGGCTGTGCATGTGTTTGCTTGTATCAGTTGGCAGTTAAAATGTAGTATCACTGTAATTCATGACAAGTATCACTGTAATTCTAGAGTATCCTGTCAGATCAACTTAGATTTCTGGCCTTACCATGCCATGTACATTGTCCAAAATAAATAGGACATGTACCTATGAGAAATTAGATGTCATCTGGCTCCAACCACCCATCCCCAGGTAACAAAAGCTCAACCATGTGGTTATGTATCACTGTAATTCCAACTCATAAATAGTGTATCACTGTAATTATGTATATTTTGGTGTAGTTCCTCATGTCAGTGAACTACCATTCTTGTACTTGCCTTTAGAATGGTGGGCTGTCACCTTGTAGCTACATGAGATAGTAGAGCAAGTTAAAATGAAATCAGTCATTCTGTAATGACAGGATAATTTACAGTGATAAATATGACCAGAATTACAGTGATACATTTAAGCAGAATTACAGTGATATCTAAAGATTTCAGTAACAGAATTACAGTGATGCCACTTTCTGAATTACGGTGATACTGTCAATTTTTTAAAAGGCCATTCTTGGATAAACTAGTACATATCAAGTAGATCCAAGTGTTGGGTCTTCAACATTAAAGTCAGTTCTACAATCTGTCCAAAATCTATGCTTCAAATAGCCATATATTTTATACAACTCAATAGAGAAAAAATGAGTTGGACTCAACTGCTACCATCTTGAAACACTGTAATTCATATTACAAACAAACAAACATAAAGCCCGGAGGCATCGTGCCATTAGTCAGCGGTAAGCCAGTGAAAATTCTCTGAATCTCACATCAGTGCCATCACATCAGTCCTCAGAAATTTGCATCCCAAGGAGACAGAAGTTCTGTCCCAATATTGCAGAGTTTGTAATTGTCAGAGAAATGCTGAATTGCACATTGTTTTTCTCTGAATTCTATTTGTGCCTCAGGCTGCTCTGCTGAACAGTGCTCAGCCAAGCCATATTCTATGTGTATCTGTGATTATGTGTAAGTTCTGTGGAGTTGCAAACAATGCAGTACACCAGGCAATCAGTGTAAAATGAACCACTAGTATGTGCCATTAGCAAGGTGAACATGAATATCAAAATCCTTAGACAATTTTGTTGAAATGCACTATATTGTAAACCACTATATATGTGGAGCAAGACAATAATGCATTTCATATTTCCAAATGCAGTGCTTTACCAGCGCCTTCTAATGTCACTTGACCAAGAAATGACATCAGTCAGTAAGGCAGGATCATCAAGAGGCCACTTCTCGGCCAATGGTCCAATTGGCACTATTGGTCAAGGCACACTGTTGCATAGCAGCTTGTTTAATGATTTTAGTGTCCCTGTTTCTGCCCCAGTCGTGTTGCAGGCTGTTTGACATGTACATTGTTAGTTGCCAAATTGAAATGTTTCAGTGTGTTAATCTTGTGTTCTCTTTCTGTGGGCTTTACAGTCAGGATGTTCAATGGCTATTTGCAGTTTTCATCAGGTTGGCGTCAGGGATAACCTCATTAAAGTACAGTTCGTATCAATTCTCAATTCATTATGAGTATGTGCTACCGGAAATCAGCGCAATACTTTAATTAACATTGGAAGCCATACAAACAGAAGTGGAAATATCGGTCACCCTTTAGGACTGATTATTTACCATCAATACCAATTAAATTAACTGCTCACAACTAGTGCATACGGTTGTAAGCTTACCACAATAAGGAGAAATTTAGATTGATAAAATTAACTTTCTGCGAAATCTAAGAAAGGATAGTATGTCCCATGAGAACCTTATCTTATATTACCCACTGTTACAAGTTGCGCATAATAATCAAAAGGCATTAAACTCTCAGACAGTGTACTCTAAGAAAAGCTAGGTAGATTCAGGTATAAAAAGATATGATTCCCTTCAGATAACCACACGCTCTGCTTCAAATCATTGAATGGCATTAATGTGAATACTCAAATTATGTCTCTAGATATGGGTGCCACAACTATGTCTTATAGAGACATTTGAATATTTGGCTCACAAAGACAAAAGGAATCAATATATTGCATTCTATGAAACTGACACAATGTTTCATGTGGAACTTTTTGTAAAATTGCTTATTTTCTACCAGAGAAATCTCAGTATGATGATTAACGATGTCATGCCCATGTAAGATATATGCATCTGTGCACAGTTCATGGCAACTGAATAGATATTCTTAGCGACCTGTTACTGAAGTTACAAGCACAGATTTGAGGCCAGAGAGATGATCATACGCATATAATTTTGACTGGAATTCCATCTCCTGTTTTAAAATTATATTTATTGAAGTTAAAATAGTGCATGCCCCTGGAACTGGCGCATGATCTGCCTTTGCCATCGGCAGCTGTAATACTGCATGTGGTCACACACCTCTATTCCTCCTCCTCCACTGCCACCCCCCCCCCCAACTACTCGCGCCTCCTCCTGCGCCTCCTCCCGCACCTCCAGAGGGGACATGGGAAGGAAAACAAGCTTTTTAGTTGTGTCATTCTTTAAAAATCACAGCTCCTATAGATTTAATTATAACAGTGCCCTGGACACATCCTACTGCATAATATCTAAAGGGATTTGGTTGGCTGTGTCCTATCAGTGCATGATTCAGGACCGAATTTCAACTTTTGGCAAGTATGTGTCCATTATATTATGAATAACTTAAAAGCGGATACCTGTTTATATATTGCACAGATGTAGACAGAAAATGATTATAATGACATCATCAAGTGCTCTTTAATCGTTTATTTTTATCTTAAGAAGAAACCAAGTGTCTGATTGGCATTCATAATGCTACGTCTAGCGTATACATTTTGCATTATTTAATGTGAATGTGCTCACCCTGCAATGCTAGCATCCCTTATAGTAAGGAATCTGTATTTCTTCGAGAAATTACAACTTTGATTTCCTAAGGTAAGTAATACAATGTACTTCGTTGTTAATTTCAAATACATATTCATGACTTCTCTTTTTTTGGGCGGTGTTGTGTTTATGGTAAGTAATGTTCTTGGAAACGGAAATCTATCTACAGTCCTCTCAAAGAAAACAAAGACAGAACCTCAAGCTCGGCACAAAGCTGCTACTTTCATTAGGATTTGCCTGCGGCAGTCCTTAAGGTCATTGAGCTCTCACCAAAACTCGGACAATGGTCGAACTGGAAGTGTAAAAGGAATTTGGCAACACTACTTCCTGTTTGGAGGCACTGTGGGTAAATGGCTAGGGAGAGTGCTGAAGGTGTTCTCAGAGACCGATAAAATAATAATGCTGTACTTAGTGTCATAAAGCAGATGTGAGCCTTTAGTCACATATATTCTTGTCATTTCATTCACAAACTGCATTGGGTGTAGTTCATTTATGGTATGATAATCATAGGAAATCTGTACACATGTTTATATTGGAATGCTATCCAAGTAGCGATGGTCGCTCTATCCCTTTAAATGGCTGGATCGGATGTTTTCCTTCTTTTCTTTTTTTCTGCAGGTGTCTCTCTCTATCTTTTGTCTAGTCATCTCCACCTGCCTCTCTGTCCGTCTGCTTCTCTCTCTCTCTCTCTCTCTCTCTCTCTCTCTCTCTCTCTCTCTCTCTCTCTCTCTCTCTCTCACACACACTCTCTCTTTCTCATCCTTATAGCTAATCATAATTATATACGTGAGTACACAATTTAATCATTATTGTTTAACACCTTTGTTTAGACGTATCCAATGTGTTATACACTAAGCACCCCATAGTGTCAAACTGTCCCTAAGAGTGGCAGGCTGAGATGTGAGTCTGAGGCACCGGGGGCTGCCATCGGCACGTAACCAACTCCCATTGGTCCATAAATATCACGTGACTTAAAGCTATCGGCCATGTTTTATCCCATTCTACATATCACCGGAGAAACAGCTGTCACAGAAAAAAAGAAATGAAGAGAGATAAAAAGTGGAGCTAAATGAAGAGGAATAAACCTAAGGAAAGGTCTGATTTGCTGTTAGCAGTTTGCTATCAATATAGGGAGTTTAATAAATTGTCTCCTGAATAGTTCAATGTATAATAGGTCCAGCATAGAATGTCACCATTCAAGTGTGATGAAATTACGCCTCTCTGTAATCTCATCTCTGTTTCTCCCGTTATTCACAGAAGGGCAGCCCCCACTTATTCTGCTATATATTTAAAAAAAAAGACCTTTTGTCATTCTGCTATACCATCTAGCTGATCCCTTTCCCCTTTCTGCTTTTAGACAGTTCTGGTACTGCCGAGCACATGCATGCTATTGTTTTCTAGTAGTAGGTTATCAATCAGTGCCGCATGAGTTGACCTGAGGGAGAACATCACAGTGAATTGTCCTGATTATACAAAATTGAAAAAGAGGAAATTTGAGTTGCATGAAAAGGGCTGCCAAACATATATCATATAGCAGGTGGACAGTGAGGAAAGATAAAATTTTACAGTATGATTGCACTTTAAGCAACTATTTGAAACCGATCAATAAAGATTAATACCACGGTAATTCTAGTATGTAGTATATATTTTTTTTTTTTGTAAAAACTAAACATGTTTGAATTTAGATTACCCGTTGAAACAAAAAGGTGAATAAAATGAAGTTTGATGTCATCTGTCTGGCGTACAAAGCTATTATGTTTTGTTGTCAATAAGAGGAAAACCTCGTACAGACTTGAAGATATTATTTCCCGTCAGTCTGCAGTCCCTCTGATTAGGTGATCTTTAGTTCCTCACATTCGAGAACGCTGAGAAGTGAGCTTTGGAATTAGTCATTTAAATGCCGACACTTTTGAAGGTTAGGGAGGTGGGTGGATGTGGTTATCTATCAGATGTTTTAAACCTGGGCCAGGGGACCAGGAACCGATCGTTGAGTATGTCCATACTAATGAAGTGGAGGAATTGACCGAGGAACAGACTAGATCTATGGCATTAATGTTTCAAATGGACCGATGAACCACTTTGAATGTATGTAAATGGCTGTCCGAACATTGCGATCATCAACAATAACAAGTCAGCCAAATTAGTGGTAGCCGTGCACTGACTTTTACACCCGGGCTTTTACATTCTTGTAAAGGGCTTCGTTACTATAGACTCTGAGAAGAAGAAATACCATGCCGCCAATGATATTTCACTCCCACACACAACCTACAATTCTTTATACTAATCACTATGGGAATTTTAAATGTTTTGATAATTCTGTTATGGATTAATGTTAAAGGGTTGAATGCATTTCGTACCTTGAAGTGTTGTTTCTGTATTTATCTTGTCTCTTTAGGTGTATGTGGACACGATTTGAAACCGAGAACTACAAAACATGATAGTTTCATTTGTTTTACCAGTGAATGCAAACAGTTTTTATGTATACCGTAATTCCTCTTGTAGGTTGAAGGTAAAGCCATAAGGCGTAACTAAGGCCTGATTTTGAGTAGTTCACCACTGCTTTATACGTAGTACAATATCTTCGCCTGTAAGGCGCAGACTGACTTCAGACAAATTACAAGGTGCAACTATATGGCTTATCCCCCGTACTACTCAGTTCTTATAGTATATGATGATAGGAAACAATCAATAAATGCTAATTTACATTGTCCTTTTCCTTTTCAGGTGAGCTTTTCAACAAGATGTACAGCTGTCTGTGAACCGTGGTATACCAGTGTAGGAGGTAGGAGGAGATTGAAATAAACCAATTATTGAACTTAGTAAAGATAATTCATGGGCACTGATCTTCAAATTTAGATTGTTGAGGTGGGAGAGAAAACTGTTCTAGAGGCATGTTTTCAGTAATGCCTATGTCAGACCGACCACGAGTTATGCTGTGCCATTTGGCAATGCAATTATGATTTTCTCCCTGTCTATGTTATGCTAGGGGGCAATATACTATACCGATTCTGTTACTGTATTTTACTTACTGTCCATTTATCAGCGTCAATGACTTTGTCTTATAACATAGGGAAAGCTTGTGGGGGTGATATCTGTATTTAAATGCCAGTTTTTATTAGCAGCGTATAACATACTTCTACCCCAAAAACTTACTTCTATTCAAACATTTTGATTAATGACAAATGACATACCCATTATTGTTAGGTCGATAAACGATTGCATAAGACTTGCACTACACAGTGGGCACAGAAATAAACCCAATAAGGATTAAATATTGATAACTTGGCGATCAACGTTGATAAGCTAGGACTCTTTGACTGAGAACTATGGACTTAGCAGTAAGACATCTCTGATTTCTCCAGCTTTGGACATTGCCTTATGTGAATGGTCTACCCAAAAGTACATCACTTTATTAGGTGAGGCTCCACTACGCGATTTTTTGGTACATTCTCACCTAATTCTATCCCTATAGTGCCTAAGGTATAGGGTGTTGACATTCCTATATTGTAAACATGAGATTCACAATTGTAAACATGAGATTTGAGGGTTATTTTATGGGTGATCTCTCTCCTTGTGTGCCATATTTACCAACTAACCTGTACCTGCGTAGACTCTGTGATTGGGTGGGAGCTCAATATATAAACATCAACACAGCAAAATATAAATAACAACACAGCAGTCACACAGATCGCAGGGTCTTGTACTGTAAAAATCAAACCTGTCTGATATTGAGTTGCAGAGAGCCATCAGTGTGAAAGTCTGCAATATTTATATTAGGTCAACTTGATTTAGTAAACAAAAACATCTTTTGGCAACAAAACTGTGCCTGAGATTGTACACAAAGCCTTCCCCACATAAACAAAAAGCTCTCTCAATCTTCTATTTACACCTTGAAATCATAATAAATACCACTCTATAATCTGTGTTTGTGTCTGCTTTTGTGAGAACAGCTCCGATTTTCAGCAAAAATCGCGTAGTGGAGCCTCACCTATAGACACATGACACCCCAAAGTCGCACTCAGAATGCACTGGATCCACAGTAAGGAGAAACTCCGCCAACCACATTTTAATTAACATTTCTTATAAAGGTCCTTTGGCAATGCTGCATGCCTCGACCAACCACAGTCTACCTTTAATAGACGAATCACCAGGCCCAATATAGAATACATGCGTCACTGAAGGCAATGGACCCTGGATGTGTCTTTTTTTCTATGATTATAATCTTTCTAATTAATTTTATTTATGATTATGCCTTTTGGTGCCTGAGTGAACTCAGAGTTTCTTCAAGACACATGACTTGCCAACTATGGTATATCCCCATTGTTACAACCGTTCTGATTGGCTGTTTAGACGTACTCTTCTGTATGAAAGCTCCTAATTGGTTACATACTGTCATTTAGGTAGGTCTCATGACTGAATGACTGAATGACTGAAGTTGATCAATTAGGATATTGCACACAAGAAGACTATCTATAAGGAATTAGTGTAAAGTACAGAACAAGGCATTGTTTGGCAAGGATTATAATGAATTATATCCCAAGAGGATCTAAGCTGATGGACCAAATGCATTTGTACATGATTCTGGCCCATAAACTAAAAAGGATAGGAGTCACGATAAAGCCAACAATCCCAGCAAATTGTCGTGAGTCCTCGTCAACCTGTGTGAAGTGGCTCACACATGTCGCTAGATGGAACACGACGTCGTTATAGCACAAGATCACCAGGAATAGCAATTACTATGCCACGTGAGTCTAACACACATTGGCGAAAGATGACGGAATGAGTTATCACTCAAAAAGGAGTCACCATTGATGACCAGTCATGACGACAGATGACGACAATTTGCTGGGATGCTTATACTGGAAGGCTTACTACTTATAGGTGGACACTACCTCAAAACGTGAGCCTCCATAGAAGGCAGAAGGTGTGTGCTTTGACTTTAGATCTTAAGTTGTGTGGCCTATAATATGCAACTCATAGCTGGTTACATATTAGCCCTGTACTGCATATCTAACTAGGAATGCCGTGTAAGGGTCATACTAGACGGAAAATCGTGATACTCTGCAAAAAAAAATCGATATCTATCCAAGGCTCTAGAGGGCAGGCTACTTAAGACACAGATATGGCAGACCCCTGGCCAGAAAGCTACACACTTTCTCTAACCAACCAATGGCATTATATTATGGTGGATTTTCACTATATGACCACAAATGGAGGGTAGTTCCAGTTTTTGTAGTTCCAGTTTTTGTCCCATGCTGTCTTAAGCGGGTATTACACTGCCGTCGGTCGGCTGTATTTTTACTAATCCAATCGATTTCTTCTATACTTTTGTATAATCAAAAAAAAATCGGATTAGCAAAATCTTGGCCGACCGACGGCAGTGGAATACCCACTTTAATAGATATTTCATTATTCATCCTTTATGGTCGCCTTGCAAAAAGGCCATGGCAAATACATTAGTAGCATTACCATATCTGATTAGCATATTGTTCAAGCTTTATTATGATATGTGGCACTTTTTAAAGCATTAAAGATTTCCTGCTTTAATGGCATTGACAATACTAAGACAGCTCCGAGAAGACAGTATCTGTGAAAATGATAAAAAGTGCCACACCTTACAATGAACTCATAAAGGTCTAGAAATGATATTTTAAAACAGCTAAGCATTCCAATGGATGGCAAAAATTTGAGAGCCCACCAAAGTAGGGGTGTCACACAGTCCTTTCATAGAGTCTAGGCTATTCACCTGTTTCACTCAGTGTATGTATCTCGGAGGAGAGAAAAAGAGCCTCACAAGGCCCTGGAAGCCAAATGGATGAAGATAGAGAAATGGCAGACCCCATGTGAGAAAGGTCTGAGTCTCCTTGTCCAAACACATAGAACTATTTTATGGTTTTGTGGTCTTATGAGACCATAAATAGGTGTGCTTCATAGGGTGAATTTCAGAAACTTCTGCAATTTGTCCCCTATTTGCCACAAGGTGGCCCCTCAGTCTGTATCATTTCATAAATTTGATGATTGTACAAAAAGATTATTGTACAGAATATTTAGATTTGAAAGAAATCAGACTTCTAGTTAAAATTTTAAAGCCCATCATATTGCACCGTCTAACATGCTTCCAAGACAAAGCTATCAATCAGTGTATTTGAGTAATTTTGTCGATTTCACACAGCTCGTATTGGATAGCTGCTGTGTAAATGGGTGTCAAAAAAAGTTTAGCATTCCTCCATATGTTAGAGATATCTTGTATGAAATGGTTTACACCTGACCTAAATATTTATCAAGTTGTATAGGCCTTAAAATGGCAGAATGGCTGTCAACACAAGTTGTTAGTTTGGAATTATTGAATGATTTTGCAGGTTTAGAGGTTTCCTGGTCAAATATGTATGCATGTGAATGTAATTCAAAATCGATTTCCTTCTAGTACCCATATCATAGAGTATGAGTACAATGTTTCCTGACATTATATCTATAATGTTTTTGCTGAAGGAGCATTGTGAAAATGCACCAGTGGCTATGAGCAAAAGGTGTCAATTTGGAGTCATACCTTCACTCATGAAAACTTTCATCCCATAGTAAGTTCCCAATAGATTTTAACGGGACTTTTACTGGTTTTTTTTTCAAACTTGTCTGGCTTTCTGATGAATATAGTTTCATATAGCTCTGTTAGGTTTCTAAAGAATCTGTGGTATACCTAATATAACTACTGTAGTACCTCGTGTGTAAGGCACACACTGACCTGAAGAAAATGCATTAAGGAGCAGATTGGGCTTGATTTTGTACAATTTGCCACTGGTCTATACCAACATTCTCACCTACCCTGACCTCAGGCAAAGGCTTTCCATGAGCAAGGAGCAATGGTTTGAGTCTTTTTTTCTGTCAGAGTTTCCAGGTTCAGTTTGCATACTCGTTGACGGAGCCCTGTGGTCAACTACACTTCTATGTGCGTGGGTTAGGTTCATGACAGCCCCGCATTTAGGTTTTGTATCATTAGAATTTCTAGTGCTGCATTCATGTATATCTAGACCCCTTGATTTGAAACATTTGATGATAATACAACTCTATGGACCTGAAGGTAACATGAAGCAGCTTTAGCATTTACACTGTTAAATATTTGCTAGCTTGTGGGTCAGGAAGGCATTTCTCAGGATGGTACGAATAGACCTCCTTCAAGTCGTAGTGAGATCCCTCAGTGAAATGCCATTGCAGCCCTGCATCTAGTGGTTGCTAATACTTGTGCTGGTACAACTGCCCTACCAAACCCTATGTTATTACTGCCTTACGTGCTGATGGTACAGAGTAGTCGTATTGTGTTACCTGCAATCACCCATTCTGATATTGATGGTTTCAAGTCATAATGGTTGTGTCTTGTCGTACCATCTTGAGAAATGCCCTCCTGGGCTTCTGTCTCTTATCTCTGATTCCTTTCACTAAAATACTTTTGCTTCCTTCTTTGAAGAGAGTTCTATACCCCAATAAAGACCTACTAAAAAAAGTAGGTTGGACGTGCAGGTTCCGCCCAATAACACTGAAGGGTAACCTTCTATTCCTAATTAAAAGTCTTTGTTTTATTGGGTGGATACAGACCCGATTGATCACTTTGCTGAACGAATCAATTGGGAATTGGGTTGATTGAGAACTGTGTGGAAAGGGAAAATAAGGAAGCAGAAATTTGGGTTCCATCTGTACTGCGCTGACTGGCATTTCTTTATTAAATTTAAGATCTTTGTTCACTGTTGGTTATTTTATCCTTCACCCTCTCCTGATTAATCTGTAATGTTTAATTATGTGGATATGAACCTGGCCACGAGACAAGTGTTTGGGATGCAATTATATTGCTTTATAGCCTCAATGTCTTTGTTAATTGGATATAGCTTTTGAAATGTGTTAAGGGATATTCCTGCTGTTGCTTTCTCATCTTAGGTGTGCATGAATCCATATCTGATTAATGATCTACTGTAGACATCTTTCGCCTTTCTATTGAAACGACTTGATAACATGCTTCAGTTGTAATTTCTGGCAAAAATTGGATACCTCTTTGCTGCTATTTTTGAGCATGTCAGAAAAGGGGAGGTCTCGCCCCTCTTTAAGACAAAAGGAGGGGCACACACCCCTTTTTTGGGGGATATGTTTTAGATAGCAGCAAATTTACTCTTCATTACGGGCAAAAAGAGGGGCGCGTACCACCATACCATCTGTTTAAATCTGCCACTTCATGACTCCATCCAAAAAACTAATCATCGCCCAAGTACATTTTGGTAAAATTGAGTTTTCTTCTGTTTTAGCATCTACAGACCCTTTTGTTTTGGAACACCACAACATTAGAAGACCCTTTCTAGGTGGTGCTCATTATAAGATGAAACTGAAATAAACACTAAAGGTCTAACTGCAAGCGATTAATACCACTCTCTCTGAAAGGATCTCCATCATCATTCTAATCAAAACAAATGTTCCTTTCCTCTCCTATCTTTATTACAATGAGACACACAAATAATCAAGTGGGGTCATCTGTAGTACATACATGCAACCTGATAGTGGATGATATATGTAGAGGAAGACATAATAACAAGGATATCTATGGGTATCATGAGACATAGGTATATTTCAAACTGCAGTTTCAGTAGTTTCTTTGCTCACCAGGGTAATTCTACATTTGGGGAAATAGGAACTACATGAAGCCCCTCGCAGGAGTCCTGTTTTCCTTGATCCACATAAAATAGAGAGAAAAGAAGTTGCTCACATATACTTCAACCATCCCAAGGCTGAGTCTTTAGGTTAGTATTCAGGCATTTTTTTCTCCTCGGTAGCGCAGTTGAAACAAAAGAATAGGATATCAATGTAAGGATGTGCTGATAAAAAGAGCAAGAAAAAGATTCCCTGAGTAACCTTTTTTGCAAAACAGTTAGATGAAAAGATGACGTGGTTATAAAGTTGGGAATCCAACATTGCATCCATCAATGAAATCATAATCAATCATCCTTTATCTGAGCGGCCTGGAGAGATTATGTTAAATTGACACGAAGGAGTTCTTAACATTGACTGAAAACTAATGAACAGTTCTACCATCTGGACACAGGTCCATTTAGCTGACATTTTTCTTCCTAATTAAAGGCTCTGTCAGTGATTGATATCCCGTTGCATACTCCAGTAGCTTCTACATCACTATTCCCTTAAATGATAGGGGGTGTTAGGCCAAGCGTTAGAGACTGACCAGTACCAGTACCTACTTAATCTGGTAGGACTCCCACGGGAGGCGACTTGGATGGTTGTGTATTGCTTGCAATTGCCGTGGCTATACATGCACATATCAGCCCTAAAGACCAGACATTTCTCAAAATCACATATTTAGACTTATCTTCCAGATTATGTGTTTTTATGTTTCGCCGAAACGTCATAAAACGTATACGCCAGATTGGTGCATGAGTGCATGACGGTTATACCAATGTCTTGATTGAAGTAACAAACATAGGCTTGGAGACCCCGGTTTGAGAGTGAGCTGCAGGCAGACGACATTTGGCTCTACACTTGTTGCCAGCTTATTGGTGATAAATACCATGTTAGATGGCAGCTCGCTTGGTGCCAGCAGCTGCCAGTAGGCGATAATAGGTGAATTATGTGCCGTGGGGTGTTTTCCACACCTGCCGTTAGAGGGCAGGGCCAAGGTCTGGAAAATAGGTCAAGGTGAAAAGGCCAACTCCCTGAGGCTCATGGGAATTCTCCTTAAGGCAAGGTTGTGTTCCCATCCCTACCTCAAACAGGTTATAGCCAAGGATGTTGGGTTATGGCTGGACTGCAACATATTTCATGTTAAAGAAGGGGCTACCTCTTTGAAACATGATAGTTGCCATAAATATTGTGCTTGTATTCATAAACATATAAATTGCAACTAATATGCTTGAAGTTTTTACACTCAACATACCCCAAAAAAGGCTATAACATTGTGTAAATCCATCTGGGATTGAGAAGCTCTTAGAAGAAATAGGGGACTTTAAGGAGGTTCCCCACGATTGCTCTGAGCAGTATTCGCAATTCTTTCACACACATTTACAGGTACATTACCAGCATGAATTAATGAAAAATAGAAGTGACCTTGGTTTAGCTCCTGTCCCATCTTTAAGAATGACAGCCGCTCTACTAGGGAGGGCCATTCTCCACAGGGGATTAGGGAAATTGACCCTGATCTCAATGGCCACCTCCTAAATTATGATACCATCAACACAACCTCAGACCCCATATCAAGAAGTGATTCATGTTGGGTTTTTTTTCTCATGATAACATGAAAAGAATACAGACACTCTGTCTTTATACCTAGAGATTTCCATAATCATACTCAGTATTGTGCTCCAGCTTATTGAACACTATACCACCCTCCCAAACTCAAGTTATTTTAGATGTGATCTGGTAATGCCTTACCCTTCCAAAGAGAGGTAAGGCTGTGCTTCTCCCTGCAACATTCACTAAATGGAAGCATCACCTGGAGCTTGCCACATGTTATAAGTCACAAGTGGGCTTTTCTTGGCTTCCTTCTGTACAACTCCTTAACTCAAGGTCTTTATTTCTTTAAGTCTTTATACCTGTCTTTTTGTCCCTTCAGCAGATTTAGCAAGATAACACTTCATAAGAAGTAGTATACAATAATACGTCTCGTATAAGGAGCACCATGAGTTAACAAAAAGGCAAGAAGACACGTCTGAGACATGATTGATGTTAAATAACCTAACATTAGGCAAACCCCTGAATTTGGCTGATTGTGTAAGGTGTTCTAAGGGTCTATACTTGTATATCCTGTGTCTTAACTACGTGGGATATTAGTCCAATATACAGGCTACATTATGTAAGCCCCATGTCTAATCTAAGTACAATGTGACGGACATAGGGCACAACGTGACAGACATGTGATGGACATTAGATACAATGTGACAGACATGATGTGCCCTGGGTTAGGGTTACATTTAGGGTTAGGGTTAGGGATAGGGTTAGGGATAGGGATAGGAATAGGGTTAGGGTTAGGAATAGGGTTAGGGTTAGAATTAGGGTTAGGGTTAGGGTCAAAGATAAGGTTAGAGATAAGGTTAGGGTTAGGGATATGGATATGGATACGGACATTGGACAAATGTGACGGCCACAGATACAATATGTGATGGCCACAGATACAATATTTGACGGCCACAGTTACAATGTGGCGGCCACAGTTACAATGTGGCGGCCACAGTTACAATGTGGCGGCCACAGTTACAATGTGACGGCCAGTTACAATGTGACGGCCACAGTTACAATGTGACGGCCACAGTTACAATGTGACGGCCACAGATACAATGTGACGGCCACAGGTACAATGTGACGGCCACAGTTACAATGTGACGGCCACAGTTACAATGTGACGGCCACAGTTACAATGTGACGGCCACAGTTACAATGTGACGGCCACAGGTACAATGTGACGGCCACAGGTATAATGTGACGGCCACAGTTACAAAGTGACGGCCACAGGTACAATGTGACGGCCACAGTTACAATGTGACGGCCACAGGTACAATGTGACGGCCACAGTTACAATGTGACGGCCACAGGTACAATGTGACGGCCCCAGGCATAATGTGACGGCCTCAGGTACAATGTGACGGCCACAGGCACAATGTGATGGCTGCAGGTGATATATGTGGCGGACATGGAAGTGTGTGTGGAGGATATGTGGCGCATATGTGGCGGAAATGCAAATATGTGGCGGATATGTGGCGGACAAAAGGTCTGGCATAAAAAGAAATCAAAATAGCCTAAAGTCAATACAATAGGGATGGTTTGGTGTAGGGGGCCTGTGTGGGTGGGGGGCCGAATGACAGGGGGCTCTACATCAGAGGGCTTCGGTCAGGGGGCCTAGGGTCACCCAATCGAAGAGAAGCCACTAAGCGTCATCTTGTCCAGATATGTAATTGGACCAGAAATTAGCGGAATGACCTAGTTAATGCAGCGCAGGGAGCAGAGATTATTTATGTTTAGTTATAGCGTTTTCCCGCTCAATGTCTGCTAGGCCCATACTAATGAAAGATGACAATACAACAGGTTTCAAAACTCGACAAATTTATTTAAATATAGAAAAAAAATGTAGAAAAATATAGGGGAAATCTGGAAAAATCACAGAAGTAAGGACACTGTCCCAGGTTTGTACTATTGCAGTTTTACAATTTTAAGTGAAGTGTGTCTTCATACAAAAATGACACAAAATCAACATCTTAGGACTCAACATCTTGAGATCTTCATTTCATATTAATGTTTATAGTACAATGGTCGAATTTGACATTGCTGAATAGGCTTTTCACATCTTTGATCTCGTGAACATTCATTTCTCTGGTGTTCTGAGTGTTTTGAGTGAGAGTAGCAGTTGCTACAGTGGCAGCAGATGAGGGAGATGAAGTTCCTGCTTGGGCTGGAACAGAAGACACTGTGCCGTGTGGCACCAGCCAATGTCATAGACATCTGGTGCCTTACGGCATCAGGTGTGGTCGGGTAATAATCAATTGACTGCTCCGCCTTATGACCTGTTACGGATTTTATGTCTTGGGCAGGAACTCCCTCATTCCTCAGTCTAGTAATACATGTAGCGCGCACACAATGATTTGTGTATATCTTCGACAATGAGGCTTGAATAGAGATTCTCTGCATCAACTTCCCTATCGTGTTGACACCCATCGGCTGCTTTGTGTACCATGTGGTACTTAGACGGAAGTTCCTTACTAGTTTGAAAAAAAGCATCTGAGTCAGGGTGTAACTTCGATAGGTAGAGTCAAATAGACTGTACAGGGCATGAGTCAGTCCCCGTAGCATACATGCGTTGTTCATGTTCACGGGAATCCTGGCTCATGCCCTGATGGGTTTTCTCTGCAGGTTTGAATCTAAGAGTAGCATACTCATGTCCTTCATCGTCTTTCTTAAAGATGAAATCGTGCTTAGTTAACTGGTGTAAGCCTTCCCTTGCACGTCTACCACAGTGTAAACTCATATAGTAATAAACCTTATTTTTCAAGGCCATGGGGGTTTGATGCCAGAGTGTATTAGTCGATTCATTTTTTTTTATCGGATTCCGTAATAGCCTCACAATGAGTGCTAGTGTCAAGCCCTTCTTTTTTGTTCAGCTTAATTTTACCTTTAATGGTATTGTTGTCCTGAAGGAATAATGGGTCGGTAATGATATTGAAAGTAGCATTGATCGGAGTAGAACCTAAAAGTCTCTGTATCCCAGCATGAATGCCCATAAGCGATCTCTTATTGTACTCTTGTCTTTCCTTTGTATGTACCTCTACGTAAAACCTCCACAGGAGAGGGGCTAAGGCCTCCTTAGAAAAGTTCTCAAAATCAATCTGCTCGCCATTCTTGTGTAGCCAAGCTGAAAAATATATAAGAAATCTATATTATATTAATTAATATTAAAAATATCCATGTGATAACATTCATATAAACATAGCTTTGTCTATGTACAATACAGTGTTAAACTTCCATAGTGAAATCACGAGAAAAATAATAACTGCTCCCGTGCATCGTCTGCTTTCATATACATGTTTCTGGCTGTGGACTCAATGCAAGCTCCGGAATGAGCATAATGTTTTTGTACGAGATGTCAAATTGAAAAATTATTGCAAAACTTACCTTTAAATATATCCACGCCCCATTTAGTATATCGATGAGTATTATGGGCCTTGCTGTCATCCAGATTAACAGTGGGGAATCGTTTTTTCGCCATTGTTTTCTTTGTTTACTGCTGCCGGCAGTGGGGGAGGGTCGAATACCGGTTCGTCTCCGTCCGCCCAGTTCTCCTGTGATTTTCTCATATCTTTAGATCTTAATGTATCGTAAGACCCGTCGCTGAGTAGTCTTACCTCATATTCATAGGATCCTTAAACGGTGACCTTAGTTACAATGGAGTAAAACCATTCATTTCCCCTTCTAACACCCACAAATTGACCCAGATGGTAAATTGCAGACCATGTATTAGTCCCCATGTTGATAGAAAGATCTTCAGAGAAGGAGGTAAGAATAAACTCACAGGTCTTTGACAGGACGCTCGCGTGGGCATGGTGAGCAATGATATAGATCCAACCAAATCAGTTAAATTTCTGTATTTGTTACCAAAATATGGTTATAAAATGGATGGCATGTTCATCTAGATATCTTATACGCCCTACAACAGGAAGGAATTCAATAATTATGGAGTGTATATTTCTACAAGAAGAACATGTGCATCTAATATAAAGGTTATTGGCTTCAAGTTCTAAATAGAGTTTCATGTCTAGCTTGGTGTAGTGGACAGCGCGTCAGACTATTGCCAAGGCGGCCCGGGTTCAATTCCCTATGGTGCATTGACGGTTTTAACATTGAAAATATAGCGAGATTAACTTGATATCCACCCCAAATTTCCCAAAAATGTCTTAGTTCAACTTAACCATGAAAAGGTAGATCCAAAAATTGCACCCAAAATGTTAAAACAGTGCTTATATGCTCTGATAATGCACGGTAAAATCATAACATAACAGTAAGGAAGGTACCAGAATCGTGGTATAAACTTCCATATCTTCATGCAATTATTTATTGTATCATATACTCTATTGTATATCATGATGATACATTTTATTGCTTATGAAAGATTGGCCAATGCAGTGCTAACAATTATGCAGTATCTCTGACTTAGTGCAATATGATGCCCCAAAAAAAGGAACAAATCCCTGGGACTTCAGGCTAATCGCAAAATGTTGCTTTTAGCCAGAGATCTCACAGAATGATGAGGAGTTGCAGGTTTGGTTGAGCTATTTTTAAACCAAGGAAATTTGTCACTTTGAAGCTTTGGTATACAGCTTTACGGCATGGCACTTTGTCCATTTTACCCATTTGTCCCATTTGCATCCTTGACATTGAGACCAGGGTACGGTGCCGGCCGGAAGCGGCTAACTCTCTGTATGTGTCTCATGCATCACTCAGTCTGACTAAGGACATTAGGGACCTTAATCACCTTAAGCTATACTACATATAGGTCGGTAACCATCCAGGCCATTTTAGAACCCTTTTGGAATGAGCCAGATGTAGGTTGGTCTAAGAGACTTTGGAATGTAGGTCAGTTTGACACACCCACAAAACCAATTTCATAGCCATTTTACTGGAGCCCAAAGCCTATACACACAGATTTTGTTTAAAATTTTATTTCATTCCATCGCCATCCAGTGGAATACATCAAATGGAGCATTCTAACTACTAAAGCCATGGTAACAACAAAGCGATTAACTGAGCAAAGTGAGTCAGTGCCATTTCTAGACCTATTGACATTTCCAATGTAGTAATGCAAGGTATTCTGACTCATAAATGCAGTCACCCTTTACAAGTAATTCAATGTGACCTCCACATAATAAGTTTACATCAGAAAAAGGGATTTGGCCAGCTGGAAATGAAAGCACATAAATTTGTTATGTTATTAGTGATTGAAAGCGAGGTTTTTGACTACAATAGCGTGTCTGGATAGTGTCACTCTATTCATATATCAAAACATGCTATGGACCACACACCTGTGACACCGGCAGGACATTACTCAAGATGCTACGATTCCATCAACTAACTACAGGTTCTAATAGTCCTGAAATCCCATAACCTTAGCATTAGTCTTACATCGATAGACCACCAGGCCGCTGTCGCAGAAATGTAAAGGAAATGCCATCCTGGTAAGGCAGTGAGAATGAGGCATGTGCGTTTGTTGTTAACTGAATAGAAGCTGATTAGAAGCTGAATAGAAGCTGTTAATCAGTTATAATCAGGGCAATGACTATATAATTCTATAGGTGAACTATGGGCGGACATTCCGCGCAATCTGCTGTACAGGTGAACTACAGGGGCTGGTTGTATGAAGGAGTTATCATCACATTACAGTATTTATAGGCCTATCAAGGCTCTGTTCTAACACCCAGAGTTTAGGCTAGACCAACGCTCATTCAAGATTAGTATTTATGTATATTTTTTCATCTATTAGACTGAGTGTTTCAATACCAATGTGCCCGACTACTGTATTATATCCGAATCTGTTGTATCATTTTGAATGGCATTTAGCCCCCCTCTGCTGGACTTCAAAAATGAAACGTTCAAGCCTCAGTGGCTTTTGAATGTGGTACCTAGTTGAAGAGGAAATTCACTGACCCTTAGGCTTGGTCGTTGGGCTGCTTCTCCATCAGGTAGGACTGCCCTACAGGGAAATGCCTCTTAGTCCTAATGAAGCGTAACGATGAGTATTTTTTTTCGGCATCTTATCTATTCAGTGCCTATAAGGCCCCTCGATGTCTCAATTCAGTCTAGAGCACTCCCACGGCCATGCAACATGCCAATACAGAAAAACACATATCAGCCACCTAATAGCATAGGGACATCAATTGAGAAGTCTAGAGGTGAGATGAAGCTAACCTCCTGTACATGGAGTGCATTATCCATCTAGATAATGCACGGTCAATCAGCCAATCAGAATGCCACACTGTGGATAATGCTCTATAAATTTACCCAGCTGTGTTATAACACAGTCCATTTGTTGCCAAAATTAATGATAAATGTCCCTTGTTTGATGACCACGGGTTCCCAAGACACTACTAATGATATAATAGGCAACCCTACTCTGCACGGCATCCCCTGATAGTAAGTGGCATGTCTTGCGGCCCCCACTGATATGACCTCTGTCTGCTTATCTCTGATAACCCACACTGTCCACTGCGCATGCACTCAATGGAGTCCCACGTGGTCACTGAAACAAGGCCCTCCATATCTAGCCATTGCCTAACCCTATCTCACAGGGCTTTGAAGGGAGGAAGTAGGGGTTGGATTGTTTACTGTTATGTCCTTCTCCATTGTGAATGACCATTCTGCCAGTCCCTATGTATAGGGATTGGCAGAATGGGCATTCACAGTAGTGGGTTTTTTTCAGTGGCATCAGTTGGTCCTTAACAACATTAAAGGTTATTCTCCAGTCAGTGGCGGATTTAGAGGGGAGGCGCGGGGGCGCGCACCCTCCCCCCTTTTCCCTGTACTTAAGAGTTTACCTAACTCTTTTTTTACCTAGAATTTAGCCAAAATTAGGGGCTGAATGAGGGGCACCCACCTCCTTTTCAAAATCCTGGATCCGACCCTGGGACTCCTGCATTGTATCACCCTCTCCTTAAAGCACAGGAATGATGTGTCCCACCCTGTACATCTAAGGGAGTGATCATTTTTTAACAACAGGGGGAGGGGGCTGGTGGGTTTGCGCATGGACATGCGAAAAAAATTTCAACCCCCCCTCTCGAGGGGGTCAAATTTTTTTCGACCCCCATAAGGGACAAAAATCCTGTGCGAATGTCCCCTTTTAGCCTATAGTAACATGCGGGGTTTTCCACTGAAAACAGGTGAAATTATTTTGACCCCCCATCAGAGGTGTTGAAAAAATTCTGACCCCACCCCCCAGTCAAGGGGTTGAACAAATTCTGACCCCCGCTCAAACCCACCAGCCCCCCCCCCCTGTTGTTAAAAAATGATCACTCCCTAACACCCTCCCGATTTGTCCATGTTTACCTGGTACCAACCATGCAAGCTGTCACTTTCACGCACAGCCCTATTGACAGTGAATTAAGATCGGTGCTGTCAGTAATCCAGACACGTGTCAACTCATGCAGTATGCAGCTTGATTCACCCGCTTATGTGCCACATAATGCATTAATGCATCATCCCTTGTGGTCATCTTTTATGCTTAGAAGAAGCCATGGTGAGTGGCTCATCGGGCCCACAGTTTTGCAATGTGTCAACCCGCTTGCGGTTAAGGAGTCAAAGACTACATATGTCCATGGTGAAGACCAAGGACCATGGACTTGCGGGCCATTTCTCAAGTTACTATGACTGCACACAGGCACTACAATTTAAAAAAAGACAACATCAAAATTAGAGTGGGAAATCGCAAGTAAATCTCACCCGCAAGCAATGACTGAAACAATCGTATGTCAATGCATATATTTACGATAGGTTTGTAGAATTGCTGTAGAACTATACCGCTTCAAACAGACACCTTTTTTCTGTATGCCTCTTTAATTTGTATATACACTAGACCTATAGAAAACAGAGGTGACTATCTTATCAAGACAATTCACTGCACACCGAAGACCACGACTGATCAATTTAAATGCCTAGCAATTGCCCTAAACTAAAGAACAGAAGGGTTTAATTCAGTAGCTCTTTACTTGGGTTTCCATTTCTTAAAATTCTAAGATTAGCATTAATGCCTCAACTATAGAAATATGGAAACCAGCAACAAGAAAGGGATAAAGAAGCTTCTGGGAAATAGTAATTAGCACAGAACACGGCCTTTCTCCTGGGAAGACATTTTTTGGCTCTGCTGTCATGGATGATACTTTCATGAAACCACCATTCCTGCTTAACATAACAAACAGACAATCGTCATTGACAATTGAAATAATGGCATTGAGTGCAATGTACAGTTGTTATCAATGCGGGTGGCGATACATGGATGGACTCCTAGTGTGGTATCAAACAGTAGGGAACATGACCATAACAGCCATATTGTGTGACATTTTGCATCAACAGAGGGATTAAAAAGAGGGCAAAGGTAAATGAGTCTCAAACTTTTTGAAATATTATGAGATAGTAAAGGTAGACATAATTATTATGTGAACCTAGTGACAAAGGATTCCCATGGGGGATGGCATGATTTACATCAGTTACACTACCCATCACGAAACTATAAATACATTCAGGAGTGATGTCATTAATCCATCATAACCTAATAATGTTAAATGCCGATTTGACCGACAGCAGCAACAGACGTTGGCTAATGTAGAAAAATGAGTGGGAAAAGCATAAAGAATAAGAAATAGGGGACACAGTAGATGATCACCAAACAAGAGAAAACAAAAGCTCCAAATGCCGTTGTCTGTCAGATACGGTTACCCATAATGCCATTGACAAATATGGATGCCACAAGTGGTGCCCCCTGTCTGAGGTTGGGGAAGTTATCTCTGATGAACCGAGTCACGCATCGCTCCCTAATCCCTACGGATCCATCCTCCAAGGGAAAATAGTATCCGCCCACTAACGTAGTTATTTCCGGTCACGTGGGCCATGATGGCAGCAAGATGTGCCTGGATGGAATAACAGAGTTGTATCAGGTACAGGTCTGCCACTTGAACTGCCCTGGTCGGTTTGGAGAGCTGGCATCCAATAGTCTCTCATATCTAGCCATTCGAACTTGTTACTGTTTGTGACGTCAATCTTGCAATCTTCATTTTCGTTCTGCACATAAGCGAGCTGAGGCCAGCTCAGCCCTGCAATGCCAGTTAGAGCCATACAGCCTCTTGTGTCTGAAAACATGACTAGTGGCGTCCGAGTTGACCTTCATTTTAGAGAGCTTTTCATGTTTTCAAAGCAGGTCCGCACTCATCCCTAAGGTCAAAGCTGATAGGCCCATTGAGAAAAGGGGCTGTTTTTGTCGAAGGGCCAATGACGTCACCAATAGAGTGTCAATTGAATGTTGTCCCTGTTGCCAACACAGAAGCTAAATGCTGAATGGAAGGTGAAAAACTATTGGGTTGGGGATACAAAAAAAATATTTATACAAAGTAACTCTCCTGCAATGAGTTTCAATGCTAGTGTGCTGATAATTTCCCGCAATTATCTGGTTTTATTCCACGACTTTTGGGATTTTGGGTGCTTTTTCTGGATATTCCCATGCACATCCCTGTCGATATTGCACACCCTGAAGGCTGTAACATCACTTTTGAGAGGCGTGCGGTTATCCATGGATAACCTGCATGCTGTGCGGTTGTCCATGGATAACCCAAACGCCTCTCATGTCCTTCCATGTCATATGTTACATGTTAAAACCTACAATATTTTTCATTGCCATGGTAGGCGTCGAACCTGCAGTCTCAGGTCCTTAGTCCAACTCCCTATGCACTGTGCCACAGGGACTGACAAGAAATGCTTGGTTCGAACCACGTCTGGATATGATACAAAGCCCGGGGAGGCGACAACTGCGGGCTGTCAGCTACCATAACCGCGGGACGCATTCAAACATAGCCAAGCCGAGACGGCCGCTGACGGAGGAGACGCGGTTGTCTAGTGGGTAGCGCATTGCGCTCAGCCGTTAGAGGTACGCGGGTCGAGTCCCGGTCCAGGCGCATCTTTTTCGCTGTGTGCCCGGTGCCAGCTGGGCGTCGAGCCTGAGGTATGTGTACCAGTCGTGTACAAACACTATTTTTCGCCGTGTGCTGCTGCCATAACCGCGAGACGCATTCAAACAAAGCCAGCCCTAGCCGGGCGCCAAGGTGTGTGTACTCATCGTGTACATATATTTATAACCACGAGACGCATTCAAAGCAAGCCATGATGGGCGCTGTCGCTGTCCGCTGCACATACACCGAGGTGTATGTACCTGTGTACACACACTATGGCTGGCTTCGAGTCCCGGGGAGGGGGAATAATTTTTGTTTTCAACTTGAATTTATTGGTATTCTATTGATTATTTATTGGTTTCGTGGAATAAAATAAGTAGTCAATGGATAATTCATGACTTGTGTGTTTTAGCAAAGGCTAATTACACTCGGGCTATGCCCTCATGTAATTATCCTTCACTAACACACATGCATCATGAATTATCCATTGATTACTTGTTCATTATACTGAATGTCCTTTTTCCAAGAAACTCTGTGGGTTTGGAAGAGGTCACTGTCGGTTCACACAAAACCCATTGCATGCTATGGAGTCAAGAATGTGCTTCATTTTGCAGGGAGGCAGTTATATTGAGACTCTTCAAAATGGACAAAAATAATGTTATTTTGTACAAACTGTACATGTGCATGCCACTTAGTCACACTAGTCAATAAAGGGGTATAAAAACCTGATCAGACATTACAGTCATAATAGAGGGGCATCACAAGACCGCCATAAAGTCCTTAGGATTATTGTCTGGTGATTACTTATCTATGTAATATCTAGCAGCAATATTATATAGCAGTTCTAAGAGGCTTTGTTTAAGATTATAGATGATTACTAACTTTATAAGACCCCTGGTTGTTACCCCCAGGCCAGCTCTGATGGAGTAAGCAGCTTAGAATTTTGGTCTGGCCCTTATAACTATTGGTTCAATTTAATCAGCGATGAAGGGCATTTTGATTTAATGAATTGAATACTGTATATTGACTGAAGATATAAGCAGTGGGGTTCGTGACATAAATTTACTCTTTTCAATATCACTCACTACTAAACTGACCTTATACCAAATGGGAGTCATGATATAAAGGCTTTCAATTGAGCATGTAAGGTTTCCTAGGTAAGGCGCAAGAAACCAGAATTGTCATTCCTTTGCTAACACACACAAGTCATGAGTTATCCATTGACCACTTATTTTATTCCACGATACCAATATATAATCAATAGAATATCAATAAATTCAAGTTGAAAACAAAAATTGTTCCCCCTCCCCGGGACTCGAAGCCAGCCATAGTGTGTACACGATCGGTACATACACATCGTCGCCTGGCAGTGGACAGCTACAGCGCACACGGCGAAAAAATGATGCGCCCGGACCAGGACTCGACCCGCCTACCTTTGACCGCTGAGCGCAATGCGCTAACCACTAGACCACCGCATTTTCCACTTTGGCACCCAGCAGCCATTTGGTTAGGTACTGTGCGCGACTGGCCTGGTTATGGGTCAAGGTGCTGGACACGTTCACACTACACTAGGGCAGGGTGGCTTTATATCATAGCTTCTCTCGTCAGTCCCTGTGGCGCAATGCATAGGGAGTTGGGCTAGGGATCTGAGACTGCAGGTTCCAGCCCTGCCCTGGTCATGACATTTTGTGGGGTTTAACATGTAACATATGATATGTAGGGACATGTAAGGTGTGCAGGTTATCCATGGATAATGGCATCGGGTGCCTGTTATCCTTGGAAATCGTGGAATAACTTGACTGTCACTGGTAACTGCTAAACTACAAGTAACATATAATCTATTGGATGGTCACTGGTAACTGCTAAACTACCAGTAACTTACAATACACTTGACGGTCACTGGTAACTGCTAATTAACTACCAGTAACTTATAATCTACATGACAGTCACTGGTAACTGATAAGCTACCAGTAACTTATAATACACTTGACGGTCACTGGTAACTTCTAAACTACCAGTAACTTATAATCTACTTGACAGTCACTGGTAACTGCTAAAGTACCAGTAACTTATAATCTACTTGACGGTCACTGGTAACTGCTAAAGTACCAGTAATTTATAATCTACTTGACGGTCACTGGTAACTGCTAATTTATAAATTGCATATAATTTGTAATCTACTGGGTGGTTACTTCTAAACTATAGTATGCTGGTTTGCATGGTTACTAGTAATTGTAAAACTAATAGCATGGGCATTGTTGTGTGTACATGTGCCGATAAATGCTACACTACTGGAGTGGGCATGTTCCTACTACTGTAGAACTGCTTAAGTAGATATGTGCCACTTTTAACTGCTAGACTAGTACTCTGGCCAATACCAGTCATATACTGTGGTTACCACTGCGTGAGAAAGGGGTATAATAATGGTGGAAATCATTGCCCACTCAGCCTTGTGTTTCTGGTTACCCAAATTACCCGGTTCTTCTATGTGTAATGACTAGTTGCCTGGGGGCTACAGCAGCACCCACTTGGACAACAGCCAAGGTAACCTTCATCTTTTCCACACAGCAGACGACTTTGACCTCCAGCCTTTTGGCGCCCTTTTCTTCTTTACCTTTCTGCTCCATTACACAAAGACCACTCAGCACCTTGGGCCTTGGTGTAGAAGGAGTGACTGACAAGCCACTAGACTGCTTTGTCTATTCGACCCCTGGCAAGGTATCAAGGCGACTAGGATGAATAGAAGGGCTATTTGACTGAAGGCGTTCAAACAATATGATTTGCCAATTTAGAGATCATGTATATATTAATGGCTAAAAGAATTTCAAAGTGGTACATACGATATTGGAAGCCCTGGTGGGAACTAAATTTTCAGGTTCAGCGGATGCCTGGGAGTTTGAGTCGCCTAAAGTCTCAGTTTGAAAGCTATTCTGACCATTTCAAAACCTCATCATTCAATAATGCATTTCTGCTGTTACAGTTTCAAATGCAGCCCTAACAATAATCATTCAATAGTGCCAGGGAGAGTGCATTTTACAGATTTCTTTGTTCATTTTGGGTTGGCCTTTTGGGTTAGACTTTTTTTTTTTTTTTTGGGGGGGGGGGGTTGATGAAATTGGGGTTATATTGCCCAGATTTCACTACGTGTTTCTTCTATAATTATTTCTTTCCTTTAGAAAACCCCAGCTACAGCTTAAGTCTCAAACAGTTAAGCCCCTGTGCCACCATCGCTCATATTGGCCTCTGGCTGGCAGATTACACTAACCACTCTAAGATGCTGATATTATAGGTTCCTTAAGGGAATCCTGACAGACTACAAGCATCCAATATCTCCCGGTAGGTGGCAGGCTAAGGCTCTGACGTCATGAAGCAGTGATAGCAACGGCGCGGAGCGGGGGGAGGTGTAGTAATCGTGATTGATCATGAATAGAGAGGGAAATTGATCCGGAAGAACTGATTGGGACCTGACGATGTAAGGCACCCACTTCCTGTACTATACATCTATAATAGCTTCACCTTTTGGCACTGTACCATGTTGGAAGATATATGGTATTTTCCCCTTCCTTCCCATCCCAGCCTCCCACTTTCATTTTTTGGTTTCACTACAGGCATTATTGTTTTTCTATATTGCACATATCATATTTTCTTCAATCCCTCTAAAACCTCTGTTTAATCGCCGTTTGCTGGATAGATTAAGGTCACTTAGATTTCTCATTTAATTATAATTAGGTTATATTTTCTTCCCTGCCTGTCTCTCTGTCTATCTACCTATCTATTTACCTACTTGTCTATTTACCTACTTTGATCATTCACAAAATAAAACACCATTTTAACCCCCCTCCCGCCCTTAATTTGACAACAGGCAGTTAATTGTTAAGGTGTACATATATATTTAGTATATGTTGCATGAATAGTAGCAGATATACTATTAGCATATGGTCAATTGCACTGAGTTGGGGTCACACAGGGCTCACTAAGCGGTAAAAATTAAACTGCTTGGATTGTTTTGAAATTGTGTGTCCAAAATACTGGTGCACTTAGGCACCTACCCTGAAAATTGGGAACACTAATAAACAAAAATTGTCATTTTTAGAGTCAGTTCCATTATTTATCATTAGTTCCTATGGGATTCTGGTCCAAATAGGCTCATTTTTGGGGAGTTAATTTTTCCACCATCAAGTGAACACATTCATATGATATCATTTTTGCATGATGCTGGGCATTGTCCTTTTATAATAGTAATCTGTCATAACAACAAAACTTCGTAATTCATGATATTTCAGGCTTAATACATATTGTGGCATGTATGGTTCCTGACATGGAAAAACGGCATTGAGTTATATAATGGGACTGTAATATTTACATGTAGATAGGGGCATAAGCGGTTAATCTTTATGACAATGCATCTTTAGGAAATCCCATAACTATGCACTGGAGGAATCACTTTATGTGGCATGTATGGTTCCTCTAAAACTACACCAAATCACATTGCAATTTCAAATATGGCAATACTGAGGTATAATGTTAATGAATCTAAGATTTTTTACTTAATGACTGATAGTTGACACCTAAGGCTTTCTAATTATATTTTTGCATTTGATAAATATGATTTATTTCTCCCCACTATCATTAAAGAATGAGGCACGTATGGTTCCACTTTACCTACACCACAAGGTTTTTAGCAATAACTCCATGCAGATAAGGGGAATAGTTCTTGAATTGATTATATATAATGCTAAATATTGGGGGCTAGTGGAAATACAAAAAAAAATAATATACATTTCCAATGCATTTTCTCTAACTTTGCCCCATACCAGTGGGAGCACTATGACAAAACGTTTGAAATACCCCATAAAGAGCTTATATTGTGTAGTCTGCTGCTTTAAATATTAATGAAACATGGGCAAAGCCATAGTTTCCAATCAAGATCCTGACCTTACCCACCTAATAGAAATGAAAAATATCCAAAACATTCAATCTTTAGTCACATTTACCCCCTTCCCATGGTGAAAAATGGGCTTGTCCCCATCTCAGTGCAATTGACCATATATGTATGTGTATATGTGTGGGATGTGTGTGATAGAGGGTAATATATTGTATATTGATGCTGACAGGGACGAAGTGTTAATTGTGTGAGTGTGGCTGTGGGTAGCTGCTGGATCCAGGCCAGTCCAAGTTATGGGGCACCAACTGCCAACAATAAGGTATTCTACAGATCCCTGGACAGCTTCCAATACAGAGACACTGATAACTAGAACACAATCGCTCACAGGCATTTGGAGCTATCATTAATAATTCATCATTAATAATTCTATATTGATTTTGGTTAAGATGATCAATATATGCTATGTAAAATCAGAGATATGTAGTCAACAGCATGGCCAAATAAATCCAGTACAATTGATTAAAATTCTGATATGGACTTTGCCATGGGCATTTTTGTTCCGAAATGGTGGCCTGACCTACACTTGACACCCCGTATTGGAGTTGCTCCCAGTTGTTGAGCATAGTTGGGTGTGCAGTGTGAACAACTCCCTTCAGACTCAGTGTGCCAGTAGCCGCCGCCAGGACAGTACCATGGTGACGTAGTAACGGGTCCACAACAGCAGGTGGAACCGCTGTCATATTTCACCCATGGATACCATTGCCTGTTCTGCTGCTTCCACACTTCATATTGTACCACATGGAGAATGTTAATATGGGCGCTTTGGGAAAAGACACAATAGGACAGGTGAGTGTAGATGAGAGTGTGAAATGACTACCTGAAGTTGAAATAGCCATAATGGATCCACAGGACATATTCACAGGTGGGTAAAGAGTTCTATATGGGGGTATATCTGGTCACCTGTTGTGAGCCACCACCTTGTCTCCCATGAGACTGCAAACCATAAGGAAGATTTGTTGATAATTGGACAAGAGTTAGTGATGGGCAAATTTGTGATTCCTTTTAGTCTGGAAATCCCCAGATCGATATGAAAACCATGGTCATCGCCCACCGACTGTTAATCCAGTGAGTACAAAGCGTGAAATGTTTCTCGCCAATCCAACTGCAATTGCTCAATTGAGGCACTGGAAGGAAAACAAAGATAACTAGAGAAGGTGCTTAGATTGACGTGTAATTGGGTTTGACAGGTGGGGGACGAGGTGCTGATAGGCGGGAATGAGCTAGGAAACACATTTAAGCTTGCCTCCTGATTGTTGCAGCTGACCCATTAAACTGCTATATAATAGGACCCCTATAGAGGCCTGTGCTCTATAGTCCTATCATTTATTCAGTAGAGTTGGAGGTAGCAAGCCCCTATATCATGATATTAACCTAACATAGGTGTGATTAGAACACTACGAATTATTTCTCATCTAGTGTAATCTGGGGTGTCCATATTAGTCTCAGTAAGATATGGAGCAGATATATGTGATGCAGGAGCCAGGAAGATTAGGAATAAAATGATATTTAAAATCTATAAATGTGCAAAATTGCCTAATTCACATTGACAGTATGGTTATAAAAATCTACTTACTCAACTGTACTTGTAGAATTGGAGTACCGGCTTCTTTGAGAGCTCATACAACACAGGCGCTTATGCGACATCATTTTAGTCCCTCTACCAATTACGCTTATAAAAAGACAGACACTTAGTAAAAGATACTCATGCAGTGAGCAATGGGATACAGGAGGAACTTTTCCTGGAAGATGGGGGTGGGCTGGTATACATACATGTACTATATCAGCTTTGGGCAATATTGAATGTGTTATAACGTGTTACCCCTTACACCATAACCCCTATAGGAGTAATAAATGTACTACATGAGCATACTACCTGTCACCAGACGCCATATAAGGGAGTAGTGGGTGGTATATACACAGAGGAAAGAACACTGATCGCTTTGACACATACTGCACAGGTCACAATTTGTCTCCCAGATGACATGTATGAAGGCATGTCAAATGAGGTTGACCCTCTCATATTTGGTTTGTCAACTCCATTTGACATGCGTAATAAAGACACGTCACATATTTCTGATCCATTCACCTGAGTGCTAGGTAATACTGTGAGACAATTATGTAAGGGTCAAGAGCAGTCAATAACTATGTACCAATGGTTCAATCAAGGGAGGCCTATAATAGAAGGCAGGGGATATCATAGTCCCACAGGCCTGCAACACTAAGGCACTTTTTCCTATCTTCAGAACTCCTACTTGACTGAGGACCTCTATGCAGTCCATAAGACAAGGGCATGGAGGTGCATGGCAATGCCATATGTCTCCCTGTACTGTAGATACTGAGATTATAGATTGTGGGTTAGAATACAGTCCTTTGGTATTTTCACTGACCCACACATAAGGTGTCTAACCACTCCAGTTGGAGTATTCAGGATGGTGGGTGTCTATTTTGATATTCAATAACAAATGCAGATTTAACAACGAAATAGAATTCACTACCATTTATTGATAGTATTTACAGACCTTAGTGATCTATTCTTCATGAAAACAAAATGACACAGATACATCAAATGTCTCAAGTGTTGGTAGTACTTCTTGGTAGTGATTAGTCCTGGTACCAAAATGGTTGTTTGCTCCATCTAGTGGAATATCCTAGAACAATTATGTATGTCAAACCATCACATGTCAAGTGCCTTCGACATGGCCGTGACCCTGGTCAACTCACAGATGACATGGCATTTTAAGGCATGTCAAATCATATGAGGATTACTGTGTGCTACAGTTGTCATGGTGACATATGTGCACATGTCCCAATGACCTGTGCTCTCTGTGTCAAATCAAGTTGACATGGGTATACATGTCACTTTGTCAGGAAGAATTTTCTCAGTGTAGCATCAATGTAACACAGAAAGATCATAGCTAAATCCTGTACTTGATATGCTAAATATTGTACATCTATCGAGTTAATTGATTTGGGACCACTGCTGACATAATATTTCCCATCATGCTCCCTTTATATCTTAACATCTTCATGCATAGCCAGCATTACATAAGGTCCTTTAGCATCACTTCTAGCATTTAACACATGGGCAGGTGGCAGGTGGCAGGTTGGGTCCAGCCTAACCACAGATAGTGTCCACTAACATTACATTTGATGTAATTCACCTTATAACATTGGGTGGCTGGTGGAAGGTAGCTTCAGTATCACTTAACCCTTTTAGGGCAGAGCAAAAATTGTTGCCCTGGCCATGGGGCCAGCCTCTGAAAACTTCTTCATGAACATGTTATGGCAAATAAGCAATGTTAATAACATAAGGATAACTCTAATGTGTTGATGCAGATAGTATTTCCGATCTACTTAATTTGATACAGATAGTATCAACCTCTAGCTGATAGTAGCTCTCTTTGCACAGATAGTGGTTGTACAACTGGTAGGCTGCGAGTAATGAACCCTGTGGGACAGGTGGGGTGTAATTAATGAATCTGTGGGTCGTGGCTATTTCTCAATAAACCACCATCTTGTAGACCAGCTGGAGTGTATTGGTGCAGAGAGGTAAATAGAGGCCAGGGAATGTAGTCCTCGATGTACTTATAGGGGAGGGATGTTGAAAAGAGAGAGGGTTATAGAGGGTGATGAAAAAGGCATGGTGAATGCCAAGGGGCTGAAGTGGGAGAAAGGGGGCAAGGAGGGAGAGGGGGCACAGAGAGAGGGAGAGAGAGCGACAGCATGAACGAAAGAGGGAAAAGAGAGAGAGAGAGAGAGAGAGAGAAACAGATAAGAGTGATTCGTGGGGGTAATTGAAGAGGGCATTATTTAATTTTGAGAATTAAATTGCTTCAGAGAGGGATGTTCATTAAAGTGCATTCAAGCTGACAGGGAATTGGCAAAAATGGAATGAGAATCTCCGCGATATCTACTGATACGACGTGAGTAGGCCCCAAATGCTGCATAGGATATGCTTGTTATTCCACATGATCATTTTCAATTGAACTGACAATTTGTTTTCATTCACCATCACAAAAAAAAAAAATCTGTATTGTAGTTGTTCAAAACATGGGCACTGTTTTACCAAATTAATAGAAACTATAAACTAAGGGGGTTCTAAAGCCCCACTCGTTGACCTCAACATCTTGCCACTGCCTTTCTGAGGAATGCTTTAGGTGTGCTGCACCTGAGACTTGTCTAAATGTCAGTATTACCCACCACACCTCGAGCAGCTCTCTTTAGGCATATACAAGACATATACAAGAAATCCTGTTCTACCTACCTTCGAGTGGAGGAAACTCACACAAATTTTGAAGATGGCCGCCCCCACAGAAATCCGATGTACAAGCGGTTTGTAAACAAAACGAACATTGTATGACTTGGAAAATACGAGCCGTTTGAAACATAGAAGCACCATTATTCATTTATTTGAAGAAATTTATGAATTTACTGACTGTTTCATACAAATTATAGTGAAACCACTTATCTCTGAAACTACATGTCGAAGCCCACGACTTGTAGTACAAAACAAAGTCTAAAATATACGCTACCTCCTTCCTGTCCAACCAAAACAATGGCGACTTCTGTTTTAGACGATTTAAAACAAATACAAGTGGAATTATCGGACTCAGACGAAAAGGATTCATCTTTTTTATCTACCCTTACACACAAAGCTACTACTAAGATGATTATAGACAAGGTAAATGAGATCAAGTCAAGATTGAAAGCGCAAGAAACGATAACTCGTCGTACTGTCAGGTTACTTAGGGGCATGGAGTTAAGAATGTTTGGGCAGGAGGGGATCCCGAAAACAAGAAGACAGTCTCAATACCAGAAATTGAGAAGAAACTCAATGAACTAGACTCCACTATGACAGTCCACAGTTATAAAATTGACATGAACTTAAGAGACACTGAAAAAATAATGTCAACTACTAAGAAACATGTGGATCAATTTGCCAAACTTGAATACGGGAGAAAAAAAAATCCTGGTAATTGATGGCCTTTACAAGGATCGACAATCCAGTCTACGAGACACGCTTGACCAACTTCTCAATGACCTAAACTTAGACTCTCTACTACCCCTACCATGTAAACTTATAGAAAAAAATCGTTCATAATAGACTATATGGTTTCCTGGTTAAAGAGAATATCTTAACCCCTCACCAGGGAGGTTTCAGATCTAGTTTCAGTACAGTCGATACTTTAGCTAAGTTTATAGATGATATTAAAAGAAACCTTAACATAGGCAATTATACTGTGGCTGCATTTATTGACCTGAGGAAAGCTTTTGACACAGTAGATAACTCAGTCTTACTTATAAAAATCAATCACTATGGTATCAGATCTGATAATTATCACAGGTTCGAGAATCACCTATCTGACAAATATCAAACTACTTATGCTAACAATAATTCTCTCTACTAGTGAGAAGGTGGTCTGTGGTGTTCCTCAGGGCTCAATATTGGGTCCTTTTCTTTTCTTAATTTATGTCAATGATGTAATAAATTGTATAAAAGGATGTAAAGTGAAATTATATGCTGATGATACCGTAATTTATTCATCTCACACAGACTTTGGAGTAGCCAAGATACTACTGCAACATGAACTTGAAAATTATGAAACCTGGTGTGTTCAAAATAAGCTTTCCATAAATGTTGCAAAAACTAGTCATGATTTTTTCATCTAGTTCAAAGAAACTTAATACTTCATCTGCTGCTATATGTATGAACAATGAATTGTTACAAGTAGTTCGAAGCTATAAGTATCTTGGTGTAACACTCGATCCTTTATTGAATTACAATATACATCTTTCCAACCAGGTTAAAACCATAGCATATAAAACATACAAACTTTATTTACTTCGAAAATTTCTTGATGTAAAACTATCGTTACAAATATACAAAACCACCTTTTTACTATATATGGATTATGCGGATATCTGCTTTTGTACCACCTTTGATAAATACTTAGATCCTTTACAATATGCACAAAACCACTGTATCAAGATCTGTCTGAAGGTTCCTCACTTAACTAATACTAAGGACAAACACAATTATTACCAAAATGAATTTATTGTCTGAGAGAAGATATATTCACCTTGTAAACTACATGTACAATAGATCGAGATGTAATGACTACAGTGATACTTGAAACCTAAGAACTAGGCTACACAATGCACCTACTGTTAGGGTAATAACTCCCAATGGAGGAGCCTATGCAAGAAGTATAGAATATTATGGTGCCACTTGCTGGAATGCCCTACCTATGGTTAGGAGAAATGCCTCTAGCCTGGAGCAGTTGCATCCAGGACCTACATGGCATCTCTTATCCCTTATGGTAGGCCATAGCGAGACACATTTATTTACCTAACTTAATAGTACTATGTCAAAATTAAGTAAATGGTACTCATATCTTTGTAAATCATTATTTGAATAGGATTATGGTTGTGTTATTGTTTTCCTCAGACTCCATTGTGTTATTGTTTTCCTCAGACTCCAAATCCCTCTTCTTATATCTTAAGTGACCATGTGTCCTATATTTTAATAATTTCTTTTGCGAAGAAAGGTAGAACCAGAAGTATCAACCCATACACTATCAATAGTGGGGGATGAGGTTCTCTTCCTTCTTATAGCTCCATGTTAAACTTATGATAAATTGACACTAAGAAACTTTATTCTACGTAACAATATATACTTATAGACCATTGATTATGTATTCTCATGGTATGAATGTACAACTTATCACTAATCACTAATGTGACACTGTATCTATAAGATTTCTTGGTTGATATAATAACTTTTGACGTCATCTTCCTGTAAAATTGAACTCGGAGCTAATAAAGAAAATTCAAACCAAAAAAAAAAAAACATTTAACATGTAAGGCGTGCCTGTAATCCATGGATAACAGCACACCTTACAAAGGTCATGATGCATGCATCATGGCATGCAATATTGACAGGTATCAGAATGGGAATATCCAGGACACGCACTCAGAATCACAGAAATCGTGTAATAATAACCAGTTAGTCATGTGCTCGTGTTGTACCTTTGTATCATGCCTTTTACTACACTTGGTTGAAAAGGACAGATAATATATCGTGTATAGCTTAGCTGTTGTAAGCTGATGTGGTCGACTGGGCACAGACACCCCCCCTCCATTCCCCAGCTTGTGAAAGGTTTGAGTGGGTGTCAAGTGTGGCACAAGTGAGATATACACCTCGCTTGGTCAGTGTTATCAGTATGACAGCCTGTTGTTAATATTTTGAATACAATGACCACTTAAAGAATCGTCAAGCAATCAATCCCACGGCTGTGACAATAAAATGTTGTTTAAATATTATGTGTAACACGAAAGTAATTCTTAATTCTCAGTGATAATCATTATAAAGGGTGTAGGTCAACACTCCTCCTTGTCTTAGTGCAAGATAAGTGCAGACCTTATCTCAATAGTGGGTTCAGTGGAGTCTTCACGGTTTTAGAAAGATTTCATGTCTGTAAACTTTAGCATAAAATAATTCAGAACAAAAGCATACATGGATTAGTTTGAACATAAGTTCTCAACAAGCATCTAGGTCAGTATAGACCACAGACTCAGCCTAGGCTACTACAGTCACTGCTGTCTATGACTATAGAGACATTCATTGCTATCTGTCATACTTTCACGACCGCACAGGAGGGTCTTGCCAAAAGACAAACGTGAACCCAAAGGGAAAACGTGCACATTTTTGTGTTACTAAAGATTGTTTGGATAAACGTTTAGATTAAACGCGCACGTTTTCTTACATCTCAAAAATAGTTTTCCATTGATTCTGCTGTACTTTCTTTGTCAATACAATGAAAACAAGTTGGAATTGGCTAGTTTGCTTAAAGGTATCATCTGAATGTCTATAAATGTATCTTTATCTTTAGCATCACTTACCTCAACAAGCAGCACGCTCTTTGAATAATGTCGTAATTACTGATAGCAGATATTGAATAAGGGTTTCTCTTGTACAAGCACCATGGACTATCATGCTGCAAATTTTCTGAGCACCACAGCAGGTATTCACGATGGGAAGCCACACTGCCATAAATCTCTGGACGTTATTTTTTTTTCTGGCTTACTCAATCCACCCACTTATATCTGCACCCCAAGCCCAAACATCAAACTGCCTTTGCCACTGTGATTACAAGTAATTTTAACCCTTTTGGGGGCTACTAACCACATAATATGCATTAAACCGACCCTGCTGGTTAACATAATTCCCAACTGATGGTGTGATGCACTCTACTGCATTGCTGAACAAGTAGATACACTGGCACTGCAGAGAGTGAAGCATCACGGCCCATGGCGAGCAAGGAACATGAACTTTGAGGCAGCATCTGATCATGCCAGCTATTAAAGCGTCAATACACGTCCCGAAAGGGTAAACTCTACATCCTTTTTCCACCTGGTACAATAAACAGCCGTAGATCAATTCCTCTTAATGAGACACATCACGCATGCCCTCCCCATTGTGTGTGAACCTGGTGACTATCTTTCCCATGAGAACTAGACAGTGCACAGATTTATACCTTTCTCATAATGTAGAATGCAGTGCCAAGGCTAAGGTATCAGTGGGTAGAAAATCAATGACTACAGAAGATGAAAAGTGAAATTGAATTATAAAAAAAAATGACAATTTTTACCCTTTTCTCCAAGCTCAATTCCGGCAATTCCTACCTACCTGTATCCTTACTTCTTGTTAAACATACATACACTCTGTTTTCTCTTGACTTTTACCATGGACCGAAATATACAGATTAATAACTACAATGTGAAGTGTGGCATAGTATGTTAAGAAAAACACTCCTGTTCGGTTACCTGGATGTAAATCAGGGTCGGATCCAGGATTTTGAAAAGGGGGGTGGGCTTCATTTAGCCCCTAATTTTGGCTAAATTCTAGGGTAAAAAGAGTGAGGTAAACTCTTAAAGGGGGGCTGGCATGGAAAATTAACACCATGGGTACTGACTCAAACAGCGATCATAAAATCGTGGGAACCAGCAGAAAATCGCGATGCCCTGATTAGTCAAGGGGTGATCACGTGACCTTTTAGTGCGGGCATGCATAACCATGCCAGGGCCCCTTTGAGTACAGGGAAAAAAGGGGGGGGGGGGCGACCCCGCGCCCCCCCCTAAATCCGCCACTGATAAAAAAAGATTAGACAAGGACATAGCAGAGGGATGTTCAAAGGGACTTGAAAGTGGACCTTTGTAGCCATCTCCACAAAACCAAGTAGGATCTATACAGGCCTTGGATTGGAATTTGAAAGGGTATCTGATCAAACAGAGCGCACCCCTAACCAAGAGGCTAAGGATACAATACCCAAAAAGAAGGACTGGCTGAGTCTACAATGGGTTATAACTTCGATGTGTGTGGGCATAGAACATTGAATCGCAGAGTGCCAAGTTCAGGGTTCTGCTGACCACTGGCTGCTGGTGCAATTATATGGTGATATGCCTGTAACCCAAGCTGGCCCCACCTCAACCTCTGCTGCGAGTCGTTGCTGGCTTATAGGAATTTTGGAAAAGTTACCATGCATAGTAAGATTCCCCACTAAATAGGGACCAATAATGCCTAAACAAGAGAGTCCCCTAGGGTATTCCCTAGATAGCGTCTCGCAGCGCGAATGGGCCGGTGTAACATCTAACCTCTGGATTGCCAGCAGGGAAACTGTACTTGGTGTGTAAACAACCTGAGTCCAGTAGACCTGTGACCTGTCAGCACATCACATCTTATCCTTATCGACTCACCCCCTACTTCCCACTCCCGTTGGACGCACTTAGTACTTAATGCTCCTGCCGTTGGTGGTCAACTATCGGAAGTGGGTCATTAAAGCTCACCGGACATCCGGTTGGTTCGGCAGCTGTGCAGTAAATTGATTGGTAGAGGGAATGGTATGCAGCCTCCATGGCTAACTTTGCAAGGGGATGGAACTGCCAGAGTTTTCCCGCCAAAAAGGACTAAAAGCAGACAACATATGGTGAAATCTATAAGTGGTCACGTGACATGCAGAGGGCACCAATGGACACAACTTAGGCCCTCTAGCGGACAGTATGGGTATGAGATGAGCATTTGTACTCAGTAAACATGGATCGACAGAAAGAGGCAGGCAGAGAGAAATAGGGGGAGGAGGTCAGAAAAGAGAAAGATATAGATAAAGAGAGACAGAGAGGCAGGGGATACAGATAAAAATAGAGGGATGGGACAGGTAGAGGTATGCAAGGATCAGCGACAGAGTGGTTATGCCAATGTCAAAAATGTCCAATCAGGTTTGATGTAGACGTTTTATTCTGAAATGTGTAGGATAGAGGGAGGGACAGACAGGCGGAGAGACAGACGAATGGAGAGATAATTAGAGGATGTCCTGAGAGAGGGGAAGCATAGAGATCGAAGTAGAAGGAAGAATGAAGGGAGGCAGGGATATATCAACAGCAGAATATATATATATATATATATATATATATATATATATATATATAAATGAATGGAGGAGAAAGAACATACATCACATAGAGATGCAGCTGTTGGATGTAGACTAGGAGCTACTGGATGGTATTGATTTTGACTGTCCTGAATTTAGTGCCTGTTAAAGTCGAAGTGGTCTGGCCACCTGACAGGTCGATGTCCTCCTCTGGGATTGACTAGCTCTGGAAATGAGCAATGTCTGTTTACAGTCCACACCCCACCCTTGGGTCAGCCTATATCTAGTCATAGAAAGTTTCAATGAAAAAATGTTATTAGGAGAATAAGCTATATTTGAGCCATAGTAGAGATAAAGCCAATATCCTTTTATTTTTTACATAACCCCTACGGTGAGAGGAGAGAACAATATCATGTGTTTAATTTAGAATTATTGGAAAAAAAAAGATTTATATCAGGTCACCGCGACAAGCTGTGATGTGCAGACCTACTCTAAATTCCACCAGTTGAAATCACTTTTGTAAAATGGCATTGCACAGATTAGTGCTACCGATCAGTATTACATATCACTAATCCTTCCTTAATTTATCACTTTCAGGCTGCCTGAGCTACTGACCAGGTCCAGGATGGACGTTATATGGAGGATACTTCATATCTACAGAGGTACAGTATATTACACATAGATATACTATTTTGATAACTGCGATATCCTGTCCAGCCATTATATGAACACTATTATCATGCCCAAGGCATAGAACCACTAGGATGTCGCATTGCTTAAGCCAATTAAATGGGGAAATAGTTTGTACAACCGCCTGATATCACCTATTATAAAGCAAGTTGGGTCTTCCGTGATCAGTGAGTCTTCCCATGGACAATTGGGGTCATGCGATCATGACATGATGCCGCAATCAAATGTCAATCGCCAGTAGCCTCTGATGATGATGGGATTTAATAGATTTCAGGGGAAAAGGGGAACCAAGTTAACATATATACATTGGGGATTGGAGACTATGACATGAGTTGTGTGTTACTGTGAAGACCAAAGCTAGTCAGGGCGAATATGACAGATGGCACTACTGTAATTTATACCTGGCCCTATTGGCCACTAGCTGGTCTGGAGCTGGTTCCAGCGACACCCACTGATAAGAACTGATAAGATGGGACCAGCATGTCCCTGGAAGTGGTTGTTAACCAGGAACAAGGTACCCATCATGGTATGTGTTATCAGTGGGTTTTACCTCAACCAGCAAAATTCAAAATGGCGGCTCCACTAAGCCTCCATACTGAGTCCTATATAGTGAATTCTATTGGATTCTATGGTACTGGCCACCATCCCAAACATATAGGTTTGTAAGTGATCAGCATCAAGACAGAGTCTAAAAAGGTGAAGTATGATACACTGGTTCCGAAGCAGTGCTATCCCTTCCTTCTTCTTCTTTAACACTGCATTGGTGTATCATTCTTACAAAACGTTAATGTTGCCTTAGGGCCAGGAGGTCAGACAGGAATAGGTGCATTGAAGCTTAAAGACATAGAAAGATCACTGAACAAGTACATTGTATAAATTAGAATTTGAAATGAATCTTCTTAATTTCTTACCATTAAGTTGTTCACTGGCAGTCTAAGCCTTGAAACCCAAATACTGTCACAAGGACAATGGGTGGTTTGGCAGCTTGTAAGAAATTGCAGCAAATCAGTCCATTAATTTGCCTTTTTAATCATAAAAAGTTATTATGAATCCCATGAAATATCAATTCACCTTTAAATGCAGTGGTCGGAAACCTTTTTAGAAAATGGCTGACCACTGAAAATTCCCCTTTTATTTTCTTTTAAACCGAATTATTTGGTGAACAGACATTAATTATCACCTGTCAATTTGACAAGTACAGTGTCATCGTTTTCATTCTATTTGCAAACAGAAGTTTTGGTCTGGTATTCTAAATAAGCCATGGAAATAACATGCACCAAAATTATAAAATGCCACATACATAGATCCACCAATGTCTTTGTAAAGACTAACCAAATGCAACATACTATAATACATACATTTTTTCCTCTCTACTAGGGACATGGTGCCATCTAACGGGGTTGGCGCTTGCACGGACAAGTATCACCCTCTACCTGATGATGTCACTGCTGACACGCACCGTGGCAGAGACAGCAGAAATTACATCCACAACGCCATCCCTCTTCCAGCGTCTGTGCGCATCTAATGACTGTCGCAATGGAGAATGTTATCTAGTAAACACCCAGATCAAATGTGTCTGTGACTCCATTTACAAAGGAGACCGGTGTCAATTTGTGAACCTAGAACAAGTACATTATGCCCTAATTGGCAGTGTGGTAATCTTCCAGTGGCCCCGGCCGCCACGGTTAAAGGGTTACAGTTTTGTGTATTACGAACCCTCTGACCCTAATCTTATTTTGTACAAACGCAGCATCATCATCCATGATAATGAAAACTCTGTGCTGGTGGGCAATCTCAAGGGAAGAAACACCCACTATAGGATTTGTATTGAGGATGAGTATATTGCTGAAAAGGCACTCGCGACAAATGCAGTTGAGCTGCTCTCAAACTGTATAGACTTGTCCACACAGCTGGATTACCATACTATGGTGGGCTGGGTGTTATTGTTCCTTATTGCTGGCTTAATTGTCTTGCTCATGTACTCTCAAAGACAGAAGATAGAAATTTTATACTTCAGCCGCCCTTACGTTCCACAAATGGAACCCATCATGATCGAACCAAGTTCACAGACACAGTCACGATCACAATCACAAAGTTCACTCTCCAAGCAGAATATCCCAAACAGCATTGAGAAGGAGGCATAGCAGTTACACGGTGGGGCTGTGGGACTCTTCAGCCTCGGGGCGGTCAAAACAGTCACCATCGACTACTGACCACCCAAGAACTGGCCATATATTGCTTCTTAAACTGAATTGCATACTTGATAGCCATACCAGCCTTTGTGACTCTGCTACTGAATCTTTACACTAACTTCTGGTGGTTCTCCTGGCTCTAGTTCTGACCTCAAGAAGTGTCAATGGTCTGATAAATAGAGTGGTGAAAGTCAGTGGCCTATTATTAGCAAAGTCACAGGGGCTGGCCTGCTTTGATAGTATTCATCAAATAAATTTCCGAACAAACTCAAACTAAAAATCAATACCATAATGAAAGATTCTGTAGATGAGTATTGCATAGATATAAAAGGTACAATGCTATTGGATTTTTAAGCACAAGTCATGGTGGTATAAGATGTAGACGGGTAAATGAATGGCTGTAATGGCCCAACAACTGACTGGTAGACATTTTAACACTCATATTAATTTCATTTCCCCTGTCTTCTAGTCATTTGTAAAGAGCACTCAATGCCATTCATTTCTATGATTCTTTAGCTGATATCACATTGGTTCACACAAACCCTACTTAATGTCACATTTTTAAAAACGTGTTAGAAGTGTCCATGTAAAAATGGTATACCGTATAGGTCTGTATGAGCGCCGGGTCTTTGAATGAGCAGCAGTCTCAAATAAGCACCTGGGATATAGTGGTATTAACTTTAAAAATTTACTATAATCTAAGTCTTAAATAAGCGCCAGTCTTGAATAAGGGCCGGGGGTAAGGTCTGTTTGAAGTCAATAAGCACACTGGCGCTTATAAAGCCCAATACGGTAATGCTGTTTTCACACTGGAATTTCCAATATATTCAAACACACCCTAGTTTGTGATGTAATTAACATCATGTTAACACAAAGTCTTAATTACTTGAGGTCTCAAATACATGTCAACACCAGATGGCAGACGTCCATGGCAAGTAGACCAATGGTCACCCACCTATGTTTCTGTTACAATAAACACCATCCTGTACTGATATTCAACTGAATTTTAAGTACCTGAGTCCATATTGGCAGTATAATGTGAATGCTCAAATCCAAGGGCCACTTCTGTTACATTAATGTCTATACATTTACTTTCGTAAACTCTAGCACATAAGCCACACCCATGTACTAGCTGAACCCCCAATATTACAAGGGACTATTAGCAATATCAGGGGCTTGGAAAAACAAAAAAGTTTTAGCACTCTTCTATAGTGCTGCATTCCTTATTTGAGCTGATACTATAAGCCGCTCCTGGGCTCTGGTTTGCGTATATGCCCGGCTTATATGTGGGAGTTTACGATATATCAAAAGTTATTGGTACTGAATTGGTCGGTCAGGATCAAGCCTCGCAGACTACCCCTTATTCATCTAGAACCCTATTTCAGGAGGCCATTTCTTAAGGCACTATGATCGCTCACAGAACTACGACTGCAAAATGTCAATGCTATTCCTATGGGAATGATGGTGCGATTAGGAGGGTGCAGTCATAGCCTGTTAAGAAATAGCCTCCAGTGAAAATGTTACTGCAGTATAAGGCTCAGTTCACTTTTACATTGATTCCAAAAACTGATCTCCACCGAACATGTTATGAGTCCATCTCAAACTTGAGATTTCTACTTAGAGAGTGATATTGAAATACCATGTATATAGATCCCATATAACTTCACAAACCAAAATAAAACTTCTAAAATAGACTGTTCATCAAGGAAGGAGAAGGATATCCAGAGAGGCGCAATGTAAATACTAATTACCTCTAAACTGGAACCCAGAAATGTGATATTTATTGGAAGCTGGTGGGGAGAAACTGTATCATATTGAATACATTGCCAGACACTTTGAAATGCCATTGGAATATATAATAATTATAGCATGTGTAGTTAGTAGTTTCATATCATGATAAAAGGAACATTTATGGTCTGATACCTAAGTCTTGCCGTGATGCCAATGCAATATTCCCTCTATAAAAACAATATGCATAACCCTTATGAATGGACTATGTATGCATTATGCTGTATTTTCTATGGCATCTCCATATAGATCTTGGAAGATTTCTCAAAAATGATATTGTGAAGTGATTCAAATAATTATGCTTTTGATTCAATTAATTATGATACCTCCCAATCCACCTTTTTCTACTGAAAAAGCCCATTATCCTAAGGAACCGAAGTGAGAAATAGAATACCTGGCAACATTGCATTCCTATTGAAACACATTAACTTCAATGACTGATAATACCTACTTTAAGGGGGAGGTATTCATGAATGACTGTAGAGCTGATAATCCCAGTACCTCTGAAGTTAGGTTGTTAATGGCTGTCTTACTTTATAGCAACTGTCTCTTTGTCTTGCTGGCTATAAGTATTGCCTATGATGGGTCATATCACCATCAAACAACGTGAATATGGTAAGTTCAAGCATCTGCAGTCGTCAGTGCCAGATAGTACCAGGCTCAGTGGCGCCCTCTGAATGTGGCTCTTGACACTACTACAATTGTAACTTTGGGCTGTGGCTAAGGAAAAGGCCTAGTGTCGATCTTCAGGACTACAACGATGGCAAAACAACCCAGCAAATTGTCATCATCTGTTGCCATGGTGACTCCTTTTTAAGTGATAACTCATTCCGTCATCTTTCGACACTGTGTTTTAGACTCATATGGCATAGCAATTGCTATTCCTGGTGATCTTATACTATAATGACGTCGTGTTCCATCTAGCGACATGTGTGAGCCACTTCACACAGGTTGACGAGGACTCACGACAATTTGCCGGGAACTGATGCTTAGGTGCATTCACACTAGCTCTGCCAAGGTTTTGAATTTCACATAGGTGATACGAATGACATCTACTCAGAAGGTTAAAGCAAAGGAGTGATAAGTCAATGTCAATTTGAAAAAGCCCTCTGATGTGGGATATGTTAAATAGTCTCAAAATATACATCTTTTTGCAATAACTTCCTGTGCGTTTAAAGGAATGAAAATGTAGATCCCATGCAAGCTTCACTATAATTGTAAGCCACATGCCACAAATTCATAGACATAGTATCTGGTTTGTGGGTAGGAGTTCACAATGTTAATTAGCATTAAAGAGGAAAGCCTTGCTGCTATGCAAAAAGAGATAAAGCAGTTTACCTTTGAAGGTCAGTTCTCACATTTTTGGTCATAATACCTTATGATAAAAGTCTTGTGTATGCCATTCTGCCATGGGCAGTGTAAATTGGATATCATAAGCGGCCTCTGTGCAATATTGGAAATAGTTGTATATATCTACATTTCCCGGAGGCTAATGATAATGGCATGTTTGGACTCTGTATATAGGTTGATGCAGTAGCATGGTGGAATGCACTTGGTTGTGAAATGATTCATGAAATACACTTTGAGCATGCCGCAGTATTCCAACAACATGGCGGAACAAGGTAAAAGCTGATTTGAAGCTTATTACAATATACTCTACTCTTGCTGATGCCTTTACATTGTATGCCTAAGGTTTGGTGTTTGTTACTAAGGGGTCACTGCTGCTGATCAGAGACTTAAGGATCTAAGATAATCTAGCATCGAGGGTTTTTCAATCATTTGGTTGACCCTATACCCATGTCTTCTGGCCACTGATAATATGTTGAAGTGACTGTATCAGTAAAAACAAATAATAGTTTGGGATGAATATTAAGTACCCTGATCAGTTCCAATGGCCCTAAATGTAATACTGAAAGTGCCAATACTAATCCTTCACAAGATTATGAATATTATAACTTTGATACTGCCTCTTCACTTCAGATACTTCAAGTACATGTATATCAAGTTCAAGCTGACGTATACTCTATTATCCAGGGTCACTGTATCAGGTTTAGAATAGGCCTTTAATTACTTTAAATAACATAACTTCATATCAACTATAAAGGTGTATTCCAAAATGAAATTATTCTGTACCCCCTATAATCCTTTAGTTTAACATTTGTATACGTACACAATAATTATAATAAAATTTACATATATAGAATTTTAGTTTAATTCAGAACCATATTCTATTACCTGCATGTGTTGGGTATGTAAAATTCGGTTTGGTGGATTTATGGATCTGTAGTTAATTTCTGAACGTACTACGACTGCACACTTCAAGTCGTACCAAAGATCCAAAAGGAATAGTAATGGTAAAGTCCCGGTACACTCATAAAGCTAGGTGCAGTCGTAATACCTTAGGAAATGGCATCTAAGGTATTTGTGTATATGGGAGCAGAATGACTTAATCAAATTATACCGGTAGGTAAACTGTATAAAATAGTATATTACATATACTGTATAAAGAGCATTTTGTAGAAATTGCACCCAGTGGCATGCCTACTCTGTACAGTATATGAACAGTGCAGAACTGAATGAACAAATAAAACACTATCAAACAAAACTTTTCCTGTGTTTACTCATCTTCTTTCTCAAATGTCCTTAGAAATAATAATGAATTCATGGTGATTATTAGAGATTAAGTTATCTCGCTACCAGGGAATAATATACCGGTAATATATGGATGATAATAATATATCATAGATGATAGAATATACCGGTAATAAATGGACATAATATAATATTATAAGTGAACTATATATATGAAGAGTGTAATAGTAAATATAGTAATAAATGATCTATCAAAGAACACATGAGTTTGGTGGGTTACTGACCTTGGGGCTATCAGCACCATACATGCCTTAATTAATAAACAGCCATAAAAATTAGTTAACAATATGCATAAGTCAGTACAAATTGAACACTAGAACAATAGTAAAAATCAAAAATCAAGGAAACACCTGGCATGGTGTTACCTGTACAGGTGAGATCTGCCAACTGACGGTTACTTCAAAACTGCTCCTTATTTACTCGAGGATTATTTACCATGAAGTTATACTATGACATCATAGATACCGACATAGGAAAGGTGACCAAAAGGATGGAAGCGTATTTCAATTTATATATATTGTAGCGTTTTCCGACTCTATGGTTAATAAAGAATTACACAACTCCGACAGCTTGACTTCAGTGTCTTTTATTTCCTGGCAGTCTTCGCCACACCATCTAAGTCTTGTATCGTATATAGATTAACCCGGAGGTAAGCCTTTTAAGTTCTGCTCCTTTCTGTCTGCAACCCGGAACTAACTGATCGGAGTAACAACTCCCTTATTTATACATAGGCAGATACTCCGACCCCGGCCTGCTCCACGGCAGGCCAGCGTCGGAGGATCTCCTCCGCCGACTACTATTGCCGACGTAACCGCGTTACTTCAGGACCGCTGGCCTCGCCGCCCCCACACCAGGATGGTTTCGGCTCCGCCAACGGCCCCTCCGTCTCCGCCACACTCTCCCCAACTAATCTATAGCCTTACCGGGAGAAAGAGTGTGATATTACCCTCCTGCAGATGGGTTTCCAATTTTGAATAATCCTGTCACGCCATGGCCCCTGGGCGTTTAAGTAAATAGCTACACATATCATACACATAGTAAATCCTACTTAAACCTCCTCTATAGGCGGCATTAACTACTAAGTAAACCGAATCCGCCGTCCCCTATGCGGAGTATAACCATAACAACAACTTTTATACAATAATACGGCGTCAGTTCGTCTGGATCCGGCAGACATCCTCCGCCTCCCCCTTCTCCGCCGCCCTCCGGATCGCCTTAGGATGTCTTGTCGCCGCCTTCGTTGGTTCCAGCCTTGGTCGTCCGCGCCGCCAACGTCCTAGGCCACCGCTGTCCGCAGCGGCTGCAGCATCCCTTCTTATCACGGCCATAACAGGTCCGGGTAACATGGACCAGTTCAATATCTCCATTGGGGAGGGTGTGAATGGAGGAAGATTGCAGTCCCCCAGGTATAACCCTCATCTCAGGTCCTAGGGTCCGAGGCTGCCCCAGTCGTCTAGAGTGTTCCTTGAGGGCCTCCGGCCCGGTAAAATCCGAATGCCATGGCATAGCCCCATCCTCCTCCGCCTCCTCGTCCCTATTGTCACCCGCTTTATCTCCTTGTTGATCTAGCGGTAGGCGGTGCACCTCCTCTACCCCCACCAACCCCTCGGTGCTGGCGATTCCCCCTTCTCCCATATCTCCTATAGGTAATCCGGTTACTACCATCACTCGGTCTGTCTCAGTGTTGGGTAGGGGCGCCGGGTCCCCAAGCCCTCCGACCACCGTCTCAACCCCCTCCGGCACCATCACCATGGTCTCCGCCCGTCCACTCTCACCCCCCACTTCTACTTGCAGCAAGAATTCTCCCTTGGGCGAGCAAAGGACTAGCCCGTCCAACCCCACAGTCACGGTTCGGGGGTACTTGTCCAACCTGGGTAGAGCCACTAAGGTCCCCGGCTCTACGGGGGGGTTTTTGGTACCTTCTCCACCTGTCCTTTCTCCTTCACCGGTGTCCCTACGGAACCCGATTGAAATTTGCTCATTAATTGGGCGGTACCCTCCTCCATGGATCGGTTTTGTATGGCCTCTTCCTCCGCCTCTTTTAACACTCCCTCCAGGCTCAACTTCCTCGTAGACTTTCCCGCTCCTTTTCCTTTAGGGCTTTTACTTTTAGTCTCCATCTCTTTCCTCAGTCTTTCTTTCTCCGCCTCTTTGGCCTTCCTCTCCTCCTCCTCCTTTCTCCGCTGTTCCTCCTCCGCCCTCCGGCGCTCCTCAGCCTCTCTGGCCTTCCTCTCCGCCTCCTCTCTCTCTTTCCGTTTAATTTCTCTTTTCCTCTTCCGCTCCTCCTCCTTGGCATCGCTGAGTACAGCTAAGAACTGGGCTTTCAGTTTAGGGCAGGATTGGACGTACGCCGGGATGGCCACCTCCTCCGACTCCTCGCTGGTTTCATCCTCCCCTTCCACCTCCTCCGCCTCGTCACCCCCCCCACCCCCTCCACCTCATCCTTCTCCGGCAACTCAGGCGTCACGATTGTAACTGTCTTCAGGATGGGTTTCGGTTTGTTAGGGGACGGTTTACTCATATCCTCATAGGAGGGCAACGTCTCGGGGCTGGCCCCGGAGAGAGTGGGTTTGGGCTTGTTGACTAGTTCATAAGGGGGCTGCTTCTCGGGGCTAGAGTCCAGCCCATTTCCCCCTAGTCCCAAGCTCTCTCCGTCCTCCCCACTCGTGGCGGAGATGTCCTCGTAGGCAGCCGACTTGATGGAGGTTCGGGAGGTCAGAGTGTCCTTCCTGGTTTCCTCGTATTCCGCCTCCAGGGCCCTCACATTGACCTCCCCTAGAGGCACCTCCCGTTGCATTCGTAACAGAGTCTTGGTGGGGGTCTCCCCCGACTGTCCATATCTCTCTACCAGCAATCCTATGACGAACTTCAGCTTCCCCGCCATTTCTTCGTCTATTTCCACCTCCCCCCCGCTCAGTAGAGGTGTCAGGTCGGGTATCCCCGTGGTCAGTGGCGGGGTGGAGGGTCCTCCGCCTGCCGCTCCTTACCCCGTGGGGATTGTCATTTCCTCTTTTCCACCGATTCCTCCCCCTCCTCCGGCTCGAAGGCCCTTTTGACCCCCTTTCCTGACGTACTCCGGGTGGACCTGACGGAGAGACAGCTCTGGGGGGTGCTGGTCCCCTCCACGCGGAATCCCAGCAATTGTTCCAAGTATTTGGAGGCGACAGCAGCCTCCGTCTCCTCCTCCAACGTTATCCCCGGCGACGCCATGCCGCTGAAGGTAGATCCACTGGGGCTGTCCCCCGCACCCCTTCCACCCGCCGAGGTGCCCTGCTGCGGCGGGGGGACCACGGGCTTGGAGGCGGCTTTTACTGGTTTCTTTTTCTTGGCCACCGCACTCCCCCTCTTCCTCTTTGTGGTGGTGGACTTGACAGTTTCCTCCGGGCTAGTTGGGGCGGCCACGAGGCTACTGTCCGCCGAGGATCCTCCCGCCTCCATTGCCCGGCCCACCGGTAGCATCCTGCACTCCTCCGGCGGCTGCCAGTCCTCCAGCTCGGGGTGAATACGCGTAATGTGTCGCCGGAGATCATCTACCCGGATCTTGGCGACCATGTACTCACACTTAGGGCACTGGTAGCCCTCTTGCATCTCGTCGTGAGTGCGGAGATGGCGGTTTACCCCATCGGATCTCATGAAGTACCACTGCTTGGAGTCCCCCCTTTTCCGGCAGATCTCGCACCGATACTTCGGCAGCTCCACCCCGTCCACCCACTCCGTGGGGACAGGCTTCTGGTCTCTGTTTTTGAAGACAGGCATTACTAGTTGTGGCGTTGTCCATAGGCTAACAGGAATTGAAGGATGAGGCGGATAACGCTCCCTTATATTCCCCCCGGTGGTCACGCCCCCTCCTCCTCCTCCTCCAATCACCGTCCCCTGGGTCAGGCCACCCTCCGTCACCACGCCGTGGGAAACCCCCGGTTGCATCATAGCCCTACTCCGCACACTGTTGTCGCCAGTGGCACCTCCGCTCTCACGTGGCCGCTGTGAACCGTGGGAATGCGATCCGCGGTCAGCCGAGGACCTCCGCCTACGATAGCTCCCACTCCGACTCCGGCTCTCCGAGTCCCTTCTCCCATATCTGGCTGCCTCCGTCTGGGCAGACACTCCGTCCCTTCTGTGGCCACTAGTGGAGCGGCTAGAGGAGGAGAATCTTTCTTTCTCCCTCCTCCTCCGCCGACTCTCCCTGTGTTTTGAGCGTGTGGGGCCCTCCCGGGAGTGGCTGGACACTGTAGAAGACACTTTCTTTGACCCTCCACCAGCATCTTTGCCTCGACTCGATTCACCCTCAGGCCCTGTCCCTCTTAGAACCACCAACCGTGTGTCATCTCCAGCCCGCATTGTAGATTGACCGTTAACGGCCCTTCCCCCGCCTTTTATTGGGGAGACCTTGTTATGAGGGTTGCTTAGCGACTCCCGCCTCTCCGGCCCTACTCCACTAGGCGGCGCTCCGGCCGCCGGCCGGCCGGCCTCACCGCCCGCCGTCGAGGAATTTGGAGCCTAGCCTCCCGACCTCCCCTTCGTCATGGCTGCTCTGCAGCGTCCGACCCTCCTGACTTCCCTCTCTTCGTTTTCATGGTTGTTGTAGATGGCTTCCTCGATCATTTCGTAAATAAACCATCTTTCCCTATGCTTCTCTCTGATTCTCCTCCGGCCAGGATCCGCCGCCCTCCTTAATCTTTCTGCCCTGATTTCCTCGTTTTGGCCATGGTTCCCCCTTCTGCGGGCCAACTCACTCTCATCACTCACCCCCTCTTCATCCGACTCGCCCATCTCGGGGAGGGACCATTCCTCGTAGGGAGGGTCCTCCTCTGGTTCTACCCCCCTCCAATGTGACATTTCAGCTTCTTTCTTCGACCTTCTTTCCTTTTCCAGCCATACATCGCACCAGTCACGGCTTTCTTGACTCATCTTGCTTTTGCAGCTCCTCCACTCCGCCCCAAGGTAAGTATCCAGTTGAGGCGCCAGTCTGACGGCCCGGGCTACGCTGGTTCCGGCAGGCTTCGGTGTACTCCTCCGCAGACCTTCTTTCCGATTTCCTTTATCCCCTGCCCCTCCCTTACTGTTTTCCATTATTTGATGTCTCTGTTTCTCTTTGCAGGTCAGCAGTTTCGCCTCCAGGTCAGCTCTAGTCTCCGAGGTCACCTGAACCAGCCGGATGGTGCCCCCTCCGGATCCTTCTCCCTCCTCGTCTGAATTGTCAGAAGATAGGGGCTCGGCCTCCCTTGTTTCATCCTCCACGGGAACATCCTCCGCCGTGGCCCGCGCCGGGGCCAATTTTAGGGCATCGTAATGGACTACCCTGGTAGTTTTACCCTTTTTGATTTTATACACCGCCTCCCCTACGCGCCCCACTATCTCCCATGGGCCTGTCCAATAGCTCTGGAGTTTAGGTGTCAGGCCCCTTTTCCGGAGAGGGTGGTAGTAGAAGACCCTGCCCCCGACAGGGAATTCGCCTGCCGAGGCTCTCGCGTCATAGTTCCTCTGTTGCCTGCAGAGGGACCTTCCGAGGGCCTCCCTAGCGACGGAGTATGCTTTTGCCATGGTAGTTTGTAATTCGGCCACATAACCGACCCCTCCCCCTACATTGGGCTCCAGTGGGTAAACCAAATCCAGGGGAATGACTGTTTCCCGCCCCAACATCAGAAGATTGGGGGACAACCCCGTGGAGGCGTATGCGGAGGAGCGATACGCCGCCATTACAAATGGCAGTCGCCGGTCCCAGTCCCGTTGGTCCTCCGCCACCACGGTCGCCAGCAGCATTTCAATCGTTCTGTTGGCCCGCTCCACCATCCCATCGCTTTGGGGCCTAAAGGAACAGGTCCTGGTCTGCCTGACTTCCAGTAAGGCCACCATTTCCCTGAACAGTCCCGACTGGAAGTTCTTGCCCTGATCTGTGTGCACCTCCACCGGAGCTCCAAATCTACAGATGAACTCCTCCACCACAGCCCTGGCCACCGTGGGTGCCTCCTGGTTGGGTAAAGCGTACGCTTCCGTCCATTTAGTGAAGTAGTCCGCCGCCACCAAAATATATTGGTTCCCGGCGGAGGACAAGGGCAATGGACCCATCACGTCTAGAGCCATCATCTGTAGGGGTAGTCCAGCACCCACGTGTCCCATTGGTGCCCGATGCGGAGGTGGAGCCGCCTTCCTCCGGACGCAGGGTTCACAGCTGGCGCACCACAGGGTCACATCCCTCCTGAAGTCAGGCCAGTAGTAACCTGTCTGGAGGCGCCGGATGGTTTTATTGCGGCCCAGATGCCCCGCCAAGGGTTCTCCGTGGACCTCCCGGAGCAAATCATTCCTGCTCCGGGCGGGTACAGCAATTTGGAAACATCTTTCCCCCGCCGCGCCTTCCCACCACGGGCCCAGTATCCCTTTTTCAATACTCATGCGCCCCAATTGGGCATGCCAGGCCCTCAGCTCATAGCCCCAGGTCCGTCTTTCCTCCTCTGTGGTGGTCGCCTCCCCGTTCACCCATGCTCTGACCCGAGTCAGCACAGTGTCCTCCGCTTGGAGCGTGCCCCACTCTCTCCCTGCCGGCGGAGTGGAGTCCTCCGCCGCCGGAGGCGCCCCCCGAACCATCTCCTGGCATTGAGACCTTGTGAAAACCCGGCAATGCAGCAGCTCCTCCTCATCCTCTCGTCCACATTGCTTGCAGGGCTTCCTGGACAGCCCATCCGCATTTCCATGTAGTTTCCCCGGCCTATGCTGCACCACTATGTCGTAAGTACTTATAATCTGCAGCCATCGAGCCAGCTGGCCCTCCGGCTCCTTGAACTCCAACAGCCACCGCAGGGAGGCATGATCTGTCCGGACTACCACCCTCCTCCCTATTAGGTAATGCTTGAATTTCCTGAGGCCAAAGACTATAGCCAGCAGCTCCCTCCTTGTAACGCAATAGTTACGCTCCGGCCTGCTGAGAGTGTGGCTGCCATAGGCTAGGACCCTCTCTACCCCCGTCTGCTCCTGGGACAGTACCACTCCGAGGCCTGTGTCACTGGCATCGGTGTCTAAGGTAAGCTGTCCCTCCGCCTGGGGAAAAGCTAGGATAGGGGCCTCGGTTAATCTTCTTTTTAGGTCTTGGAATGATGCCTCGCATTCCTCCGACCACCGGAACGTCCTCCCTTTCTCGGCCAGCGCACTCAGTGGTTTAGCCCTCGTAGAGAACTCGGGGAAGAAGGTCCTGTAGTAGCCGGCTAGCCCCAGAAAACTCCGGACCTCCGTCACCGTGGTCGGAGTGGGCCACGACTGCACCGCCGCTATCTTTTCCGGATCTGTCTCTACTCCCGCCTCACTCACTTGGTGGCCCAGGAATAACACTCTGCGGCGAGCCAACTGGCATTTGGAGGGCTTGATTTTAAGTCCAGCATCCTCCAGCCTTTGAAGTACCTCCCCAAGCCGCTCCATATGTTCCTCGAAGGTGGCGGAGAATACGACTATGTCGTCTAGATAGACCAAACAAGTTTTCCACTGTAGTCCCCTCATGGCCACTTCCATCACCCTCTCGAAGGTGCCTGGCGCATTGCACAAACCGAAGGGCATTCTCCGGAATTGGAACAGCCCCCGGTGTGTCGTGAATGCTGTCTTCTCTTTATCCCCCTCCTCTATATCCAACTGCCAGTAGCCGCTGGCCAGATCCACTGACGAAAACCAAGCGGCCCCCGCCATGGTATCGAGACAATCTTCCACTCTAGGTAGGGGATAAGCATCCTTCACGGTGGCGGCGTTGAGCCTCCGGTAGTCCACACAGAAGCGAGTGGTACCATCTTTTTTTCTTACTAGGACCACCGGAGAAGCCCACGGGCTAGTGGATGGCTCGATCACTCCGGCTTCCAACATCTTCTCCACCTCCTCTTCTACAGCCTCTCGTCTATGGGGTGCCAATCGCCTCGGCGGTTGTTTGATAGGTGGATGTACCCCCGTATCAATCCTATGCTTGGCCAATTGAGTGTGCCCTTTGTCACCCTTATGCCTCTGAAATGCCCCCAGGTGTTTCCTTATAAGCCGTGCAAGCTCCTTCCTACGGTGAGCCTCCATCCCGCTCACTAGCCCGTCCACCAAGCTCTTTAGCTCCTCCGGCTCACCTCTCTCCACCACCCGGCACCATCCCTCTCCGGCCGTTGCCTCGCCTCCGCCTCTGCACTCCACTTGTTGAATGGCCCCGAGAGTCATGTCTTTATATATCACCACTGGCTCAGGACCGGGATTGAGCACCCTGACCCAAGTTGCCCTCCCCTCGGGGCACACTTGCCCCCGCACCACCAGGAAACTCGGTTCACCCTTGTGTCCGGCCATCCCTTCAATCATCCCGTCGTCCCCTTGTTGCCAGGGTCCGGCTAGAGTTCCCTCTAGCATGGCCTCCTGTCTGGATCCCAGCACCGCCGCCCGGGTGCTGACGATTCGGCATACAGAATCCTCCTCTGTCCACACTAGGCGCCCTTTTGCTACGTCGACCATTAGTTTGTTGGTGCGGAGGAACTCCGCCCCCAGGATTCCCTCCGTCCCGGTGTCGCTGACTATGAAACGCACATTGATAGTACGCCTCCCGATTTCCAGCTCTGTGTACACTTCCCCTTTTATGTCCATAGGCCGCCCATCGACGGAGTAGATCTTCTCCACCGTTTCCCCCAGGCGTTCCCGTCCGCCCCACCCTGCTCCACCATCCTTCGGAGACCAGATTAAGCGACGCACCAGTGTCCACCAGCAATTGGATGGGGGCCCCTGCCAGCCGACCCTCTACTATCAATCCTCCTCCGCCCCTCTCTCGGCGGCCCTGTATCACATTGATAGGCCCACTTCCCTCGACCTGTACTTGGCCTTTAGTATAGGTCGATTCTAGTTTCCCGCCGCCAGAGTAGCCTGTTCGCTCACCGGCTTGGATGCCTCCTTGACCTTGATATTTGGGCATTCTCGCTTGAAATGGCCTTCCTGTCCGCATCCAAAGCAAGCACCATTGCTTGGCATTTTCTTCCTCCCCACTGCCGCCGGATCATCCAGCCTTTGAACTAACCGCTCCATCAACTCCGCCATTTTGCTCATTTCCTCCTTATTGGACTTTAGGTGTTCATTTACTGACGCATCCGCCGCCCGCACTTTGTGGATATTCTCCTGCTCCACTTTTAGGTACGCCTCCGCTCTCACCGCCGTCATTACTGCGGATTGTAAATCTTTCGGTGTTGACTGATACACCCACTGCCTGAGTGGATTGTCGAGGCACAATAGGAATCTGTCGAGAGCTAAGGTGTCTGTCGTCCGGGCGTCCGCCTCCGGATATGCTAACTTAGTGTACTTTTTCAGTTCTTCTTGTAACTCTTGCAGTCCCTCTCCCTTTCGCCGGACCCTAGTGCGGAGGAACGCTTTGTAGATCTCTTCCTGATTAGTAGGCTCAAACCTTTCCACGAGTGCCCTTCTCAACTCCTCATACCCCTCCGGCGTGGCTGGTTTCCTTCCCGTCAACAATCTCCGGGCTGCCCCCGACAGACTCAGGCCTAGGAACATACCCGCCTCCTCCGGCTTCCATCCATTCACTTTGACGCACAGGTCGAAGTGGTTGAGGTAGTCAGATAGGTCTGTGGTGCCATCATATTTAGAGGGTTTCACCACTGGCTTACCCTTTGCCTCCTTCTCCCCATCGGCACCTCCTCTCCAGCCGCTCTCCGGACGACCCACAACTCCTCTACCCTGCCGGGGATCTCCACCTTCCCCCCTTTCGTCCTTATCCGCCTCCTCCGCACATCTCCCGGTTTCGGGGCGAACCTCGGACGGTGCCCGCTTGCTCCCCTTCCCTGGGTTATTCACCTCCGCCTGCTCCTCCGGCCACCAAAGCACCTTTCCGCCATCGTCCCTTCCCGGGTTGAACCCCAGCCAGGCATCTGCATCACCCATTTTTCCTTTAGGGTGCCTCAGCCTTCGGGCCGCCGGTTTCTCCTCCCTCTCCCATGGCCACAGGTAGGGCTCCCTTTCTTTAACGCGTGGTTCCTCATACCCCGCGTCCGGCACCTCCTCCCGGGGTGCTCTATCGGCGGGTTCTGCTTGTCTCTCTGGGTTCATCTCTTCCGGCCTCACCACCCCTCTCTGCCGTAGCATCACTTCCTCGTCCACCACTTCCAGCAAAACCCCTTTTTCCCGCTTAATCTCCTCCGCATCCCTCTTCTCCACAGGTAAGTTTATCATTCCTGAAGCCTCCGCCATCTTTCTTCTCTCGTGAGTCTTCAAACACCGCTGTCACCAATGTAGCGTTTTCCGACTCTATGGTTAATAAAGAATTACACAACTCCAACAGCTTGACTTCAGTGTCTTTTATTTCCTGGCAGTCTTCGCCACACCATCTAAGTCTTGTATCGTATATAGATTAACCCGGAGGTAAGCCTTTTAAGTTCTGCTCCTTTCTGTCTGCAACCCAGAACTAACTGATCGGAGTAACAACTCCCTTATTTATACATAGGCAGATGCTCCGACCCCATGTAACAATGAATATGGGTCAGGTCGCCAGGAAGCAGTAGATTTTGTGTTTCTGGGGTCATTTTGGACTCTTATGGCTCTGGAGAAAGAAGTTGTGAACCAATGTTGTCTTACCTATACTCATTTGATAGATGACACTTAGGGCTATCAAAAAAAAATGTTAATTTGTGGTCATGCATCGAAAACTCGTAGAGTTGTAGCCTGCCAAAGTGAAAAAACTGGCCAAATTTGTTCTTTTTTGACTTTTTGTATTTTTTACAAGTGTCCTGTATTGAATAAAGAACATCTAGAGTATACCAAAGTTATTTCTTATATTGTATATGATCATAGGTATCATTTCCATGAGGTTTGGACATGTTACTGAATGAGAATCTTTCATCATGTGTCTTTGAAAATGGAAATCTGTAACTTGTAACATCCAGTACCTAAATCTAAATCAGTTATATTATATGGAACAAATAAAGCTTCAACATTTTTGTTATTTCCTATATAAAGGGACCTATTATCCCCTACTTTGGTAAAAAAAAATTGTGTGTCTATCAGCACTTGTCTCCATGTGAGTGCAGCTTATGTGAAATAATTCTGATAAAAGTACTGGACTTTACGTAACGTCAGGTACTTTTATCATCATGTAAGAGGCAGTCTACTGTGCATGCATAACTCAAATTTTGTTCCATTTCGTAATTGAAGTCAATAATAGACATATTGGCCTTGCTATTGCATGTGTTTGCTATGCATAATGGGACATTCTATATTACTGACAGCAACTTTAACCACCTCCATATTTCATCATTTTGGTACCGGACGTTACATGACACAAAACAAGCAATAAAAATGGAACTGGATGTCCTAAGTCGGTATTTTTTGGTTTTCTGAGCTGAGGGGATTTCCCTTCACAAATTTGTTAGGGTTATGTAAAGTAATTAGAAAATTAATTTTTAAGGGCCCTCAAGGGCAAAATCTTACACTTTCTGACGACCTGACCCACATAGTAATAAATGATCTATCACAGAACACATGAGTTTGGTGGGTTACTAACCTTGGGGCTATCAACATCATACATGCCTTTATTAATAAACAACCATAATAATTAGTTAACAATATGCATAAGTCAGTACAAATTGAACACTAGAACAATAGTAAAAATTAAAAATCAAGGAAACACCTGGTGTGGTGTTGCCTGTACAGGTGAGATCTGCCAACTGACGGTTACTTCAAAACTGCTCCTTATATACTGGAGGATTATTTACCATGACGTCATACTATGACATCATAGATACCACTACGCGCTGCAAGTAGTTCCTAACCATCTGCGGCTAATTATATATATATATATATATATATATATATACACGAGTGTATATAGTTTTATATATATATATATATATATATATATATATATATATCCTAGGGGATATACCATTTGTAGGGTTACCTATCTTTAAGAATGTTGTCCTAGCATAGCCTTCCCTAATATTGCAGGCCATTTCTTAAGGCGCTAAAATCGCACACAACACTGAAAAAAGTCTTCCTGACAAAGTGACATGTATATCCATGTCAACTTGATTTGACACAGAGAGCACACGTTATTGGGACATGTGCACATATGTGGCCTTGACAACTGTGGCACAAAGTAATCCTCATATGATTTGACCTGCCTTAAAATGCCACATCATCTGTGAGTTGACTAGGGTCACAGCCATGTCAAAGGCACTTGACATGTGATGGTGCGACATACATAATTGTTCTAGGATATTCTACTAGATGGGGCAAACAACCATTTTGGTACCAGGATTAATCACTACAAAGAAGTACTACCAACACTTGAGACATTTGATGTATCTGTGTCATTTTGTTTTCATGAAGAATAGATCACTAAGTTCTGTAAATACCATCAATGAATGGTAGTGAATTCTTTTTCATTGTTAAATTTGCATTTGTCATTGAATATCAAAATAGACGCCCACAATCCTGAATTCTTCAACTGGAGAGGTTAGACGACTTGTTTGTGAGTCACTGAAAATACCAAATATTTTAAGCTAACCCCCAATCTATAAGCTCAGTATCTACAATACATGGGGACTTATGGCATTGCCATGCACCTCCATGCCCTTGTCTTATGGACTGCATAGAGGTCCTTAGTCAAGTAGAAGTTCTGTAGATAGGTAAAAGTGCCCTAATATTGCAGGCCTGTGGGACTATGCTATCCCCTGCCTTCTATTATAGGCCTGCCTTGATTGAACCATTGCTACATAGCTATTGACTGCTCTTGACCCTTACATAATTTTCTCACAATATTACCTAGCACTCAGATGAATGGATCAGAAATATGTGATGTGTCTTCATTATACATGTCAAGTGGAGTTGACGAACCAAATAGGAGAGCGTCAACCTGATTCGAAATGCCTTCATACATGTCATGTGGGAGACAAATTGTGACCTGGGCAGTATGTGTCAAAGCGATCAGTGTTCTTCTCTCTGTGAAGCTAACGACTGTCAATGCTATTCCTATGAGAAAATGGAACCACTTGGAGGGTAGAGTAACGGGCCTTATGAGCGGGTAGCACCTGATAGCGGACGCTTGGATATAAAGGAGTAATTAGACTAACTACAATCTGACAAATTGAGCAAGATATGACTTGAGATGATTAATACATATCTGTATTACTGTTCTGGTCTGAAATGACACAACATATAGAAGAAGAATATAAATAGAATTGCAAATTGCAAAGGGAAGGTGTTTATAGAATGTTTTGCGTCATTGCTGTTAGCAGCACAACTACGCATTTTACTAAGAATTGACTGACAATAGGGGCCTCTCCAGGTGATTCATTGAAGCTGAATCAGTGGATATGTGTTCATCCCAACAATATGATACATAGTTGATCATGTTTTCTTAGGATCCCACAGTTGTTATATGCATCATTGATATGTATGTTACAGTGGGCAGATGAGGGGAAAGGACCCTTCCTGCGTGATTTTTAGTACTTGGTATGCCCACTAGAGGAGCTACAATGACCAGAAATGTAAAAAATAGGCCAACAAATTTTCTTAGGTACTTTTTTACATAGAAAAACATGGTTCCCTCAAAAAAATTCTATTTTCTTACATTTCTTTTATAGGGGAGCCTATTTGGAATGTAAATGGAATGTTTTAAATCCAAAATGAGGCTTCAATAAGGGTTTCCATAAAAGTGTGTTGCCATGGCAACAAGAATTACATTCCAGTTAGAAAAAATATATATCAATTGATAACATGAATCATAAGGATTTATATGCTGAAAAAAGCGTGTTGATACTATTTATATATCTAAAGTTATGAACAAATGTATGAAATTGGTGATTTATCTATTGATGATTTGCATCATTATACAAATTATGCGAATTAGATGCATGATAATATTATGGGACTATATACTCCTCGGTATATATATATATATATATATATATATATATATATATATATATATATATAATTAATGAGTGATACGAAGGTACTACTTTTCACCAGGGCGCATGGATATCTATGACGTCACACATAACATTTCTTCCAGTATATAAGCCCCAACAGTTGAACTAACGGTCAATTGGCTTCATATGCTCGAGCTGCACAGACTACGCTGAGTGGTGCTGGAAATTCATATTGACAATTCTCACCAAACCCACTGTCTTCTTATTTATCCACATTATTGTAATATTATTGTCAATTTAATATTATTAATTATTACCGGTACATTCGTTCAACGCATTAACTTATACTTAAATCAATGGGAGTTAGAGCTTACTGGTGATAGCGATATAATTGCATCATCCCATGTTCATAAAGCAATATCTCCAAGACTAGAGATGCTATCTGCAAGTTTTATACCTCGTTTTAAAGCTGATGACTTTAATTTTGAATGTTATATTTTACGTTGGAGGGCCCTTTCTCCTCATCTGCTCACGATCATGTACAACTACTTTTTATTAAGGGGCGCCTAATGGCGGACCCCATGTAAATATTAAGTATGTTTTGTATTGATTCTAGCTATGGCACTTGAGTTCAGCTTCTAACTTGTTTCCGTATCCTGTGAATGCAATTTTGTATCTTTGTTATCTATATTTCCATGTCAACTGAAAGAAACTGTATGGATATCGTAATCCCCATGGAAAATCACAGACATTTGAGTTTGTATCTCTTACCTGATATATATAATGAAGAGATTATGGGCAATGATTTACCAAGGGTAATTTCATGGTGTAATAATACCATGCATGAAAGAATTAGTGCATAATAATGCATTTCATGCATGTTGTCCACTAGGTAGGTTCCCTGTCTGCTATTAGGGGCCTGTGTCCGCTATTATGGGCTAGATTAACTATTTTGTTATCTTATATTGCACATGGTAAAATAGATGTCTTTGTAAAACGGTCTCAGCATCTATTAGAGGATATATAAGTTTTATTGATGCACAAGTTGATTTTAGCCACTGGTACAATCAACGATGGCGTTATATATGTTATTTATACCATGGTTTCAACCTCTATATTAAGTTTTTACCTTTAAAATCAATAAATTCTGATGCGCGTCAGGCCGGACGACGAGGAAGACATTCCGCCACACTGGATTTCTTGTTTGTCAATAAGTCGTCCGGTCCACCGACAAAATAACAATTTCCACCATTTATAGAGCATTTGAGTCCTCCACAGATTAATACAGCAAAGAATAGACCTTCTTTTTAGTCTTAGCAAGGTAGGATAGATTATTTGAAGCCTATATTTCCTCAAAATGGCCATATTCCAATCGCTCCATGTTCGCTGTCCGACAAAAACGGTAGTACTTCGTCTATACACCAGATGGCAGGACTGCACTGCGGCCAACCTGACAAGGGATGTTGACACTATGGCGTAGACACGCAGCGGGTCATTCACTTGGAAAGATTACAAGTGCTTTTTTTATTATATTTTGCCTTAATATCATGGAATCTACAAGAGTACTACTTGAATTAGCCTCCATACATTCTTCACTTCGAGTCATATCGTCAGATTTGGTATGTAAAAGCTAGAAATGGCTGATATATTTTGTCGTCAGCTCACTGTCAAACTTCTGATTTGTTCCAGTGTCAACTACTGTTCATTCTAGCCGTGGTTAATCGAACGTCTTTTTTCATTAAACTTGAACGCAAATATATGCAAGTCAGCCATAACCATGGTATAAACACATATGGGCGTGAACGGCCCTCTACTTACTGAGAGATAACCATTAACTGTCCGCCTATTGGGTCTTTTACTCTACAGTGATAGTCTAATAAAAAGTATCCTTCAGAGTTAGTATGATAGATTATGGTGCTCAAGAGGTAATTTCCGAACACCACATCCTCCCATTCCATCGTCTTCAACACTATATCTGACTCGGACAATTCTTTGGAGCAATGTTACTGCAATCATTAGGTAATGATTTCAGAACCCTAAAATACCCACCTATGTTATCTACCTATAGTGCTCAATCGGACTGGTTCTCGGGAGCACCACGTGGATGCTGATATCAGCGGCTTCTGGCTCCTATCTTGCACCAGACCTGTTCCTGGCATGTAATCCAGTGTGGAAGTAGGAGACCCATATGCATGGAAATCCGAGATCGGAACTGTCATGGCCACACACCACACCTTGCTATACTATATAGCACAGGTGCAGCACAGCGGTCAGTACCAGGTTGATTGACGGTAACAGGCCAGGAGTATTTCAACAGCTTAACAGTTCACCCTTTGGCGGTTCTTTCAAAACAGGCTAAAGCCGAACCCTGTATAATGTTAGTAGAGGGTCACCTGGTGTTCTTAGCATAATATGGCTGTATCTATAAGATTAGTCTACAATTTTAGTGAGCTGTTGTAAGAAAGAGCTACAGTTCTCCTACCACTGCTCCTCGGGGGCCAGACACTCTGTTTATTAGGAGCCAATGGTACTCAATGGTTTATTTCATGGTAGGAACGTTGTCTACTATAGATTAGTACAGTAATTCCATTCCAGAGGTGGGCGTGGAGAAACACTCTCCAATTCTCCATTGTGGTCCACTCTCCACACCCTTGAAAGAGTAGTGCCTAAAAAGACTAGTTAAGCTGAGTTTCTTTTTATGTAATTAACACAGTAAAACCATGAAACTCAGATTTGTCATTTAAGATTATTTCTTTACTTGTGGGAGACAACTTTCCACCCATCCGTGAAGAAACAATCTGAAATGACAAATCAACGTTGAACTATAGCATAAACCCCTGTTCTAACTGAACACTCACACCGCCGACTACCACTGAAGAATGCATTCACCTCACTCCTTATGGTTATGTGGATGTAAATGCTGCCCTCTCGTGAGTCATATGGTATTCAGGACTGCACTGAAGGGTGTTCTGACTGCTGGTTGGTTTAGAATTAGATGGAATAGTAGGTGTGTTTTTATATTATACCAGGCCTTGGGGATTTTATGAGGCATGCAAAAGGTAATCTGGGCAATGGAGATTTTATGGCACAAAATAGGGTAGAATGGCACTCACTGCACATATTTTCCCTAATTTAAGATTTTCAGGGTTAAGCCTATCCAACATCCTGTCACATTGTGTATGAGGGATGAGTTAATTGTGCTATGGTTAAAATTTTTACCAACATACATTTTAGGCGGCTGTTTTTCTGTGTTACGCTATACAGAAACATAGAGGAAATGGATTTAGTTCCCATTGACCTATAGGAGGAGTGGGCATTTTGCCTTCATATTTCAGATCAAATTTAAAATCATTGTTCTGTTATAGCAGGGCTAGTTTTGTAGGAATATGACCAAAGTAGACACATAAATGAGAAAACCTTAGAAAATGTTGCTTGCAGAGATGGGGTAATTTCTAAAATATTGCAGTTTCTACCGATTGCCCCGAACACTACTTTTTCTGGACATAACCAACAAACAGAATTAAATTTTCAGCTGAAAATTAACTTTTACTGTTATTTCAATCTTTCTAGAGCTTTTTATGCACAGATGTCCATTTAGGGCCTACCATAGGGACCACTAGCAATTTGGTTGGGTTTGCAGTGTTCAGTCAAAATTTCAATGACTGAGCAACTATCCAAATAACAAGTAGTAATTTGTCCCTGAGTGCAGATATTGGTACAATGTTGATAATAGATATTTATAAATGCATACAGCAGAAAAGGCACAGCTAAAGAAATGATCTCCTGATAACATATCATCTCATTAAAGTTGGATCAATCATAGGCCTAATATTAATCATTTTTCAGCAATTATATGATATTTTCCATGATTTTGTGATTTTCTCCGGGGAATGCCACACCATATCTTGCAAAAGCAATGCCCTCTTCATCACCATGTCACTGTATTCAATACAGTTTGGCAGCTCTAGAGCTTTCACTTGTCTAGTGCATGAGTCTTTGATGATAAAAGTCGCTGCTCGGAAACAGCACTAAAAACCAGTAGGAATTTCACCGTGATCTACACATATGGACCCACTCATATCTTGACATTGAGAAAGGCTGTTACCACCTCACTTCAGGATATGATAGGACAGAGTTTGAGGTTTCATGAAAAAAAGTTTTAGTTTAATCTGAAGACCCCCTGCCTAATTGAGGGTACGTGGACGTAAATGCTACCCTCTCATGAGTCATATGGTATTCAGGACTGCACTGAAGGGTGTTCTGACTGCTGGTTGGTTTAGAATTAGATGGAATAGTAGGTGTGTTTTTATATTATACCAGGCCTTGGGGATTTTATGAGGCATGCAAAAGGTAATCTGGGCAATGGAGATTTTATGGCACAAAATAGGGTAGAATGGCACTCACTGCACATATTTTCCCTAATTTAAGATTTTCAGGGTTAAGCCTATCCAACATCCTGTCACATTGTGTATGAGGGATGAGTTAATTGTGCTATGGTTAAAATTTTTACCAACATACATTTTAGGCGGCTGTTTTTCTGTGTTACGCTATACAGAAACATAGAGGAAATGGATTTAGTTCCCATTGACCTATAGGAGGAGTGGGCATTTTGCCTTCATATTTCAGATCAAATTTAAAATCATTGTTCTGTTATAGCAGGGCTAGTTTTGTAGGAATATGACCAAAGTAGACGCATAAATGAGAAAACCTTAGAAAATGTTGCTTGCAGAGATGGGGTAATTTCTAAAATATTGCAGTTTCTACCGATTGCCCCGAACACTACTTTTTCTGGACATAACCAACAAACAGAATTAAATTTTCAGCTGAAAATTAACTTTTACTGTTATTTCAATCTTTCTAGAGCTTTTTATGCACAGATGTCCATTTAGGGCCTACCATAGGGACCACTAGCAATTTGGTTGGGTTTGCCGTGTTCAGTCAAAATTTCAATGACTGAGCAACTATCCAAATAACAAGTAGTAATTTGTCCCTGAGTGCAGATATTGGTACAATGTTGATAATAGATATTTATAAATGCATACAGCAGAAAAGGCACAGCTAAAGAAATGATCTCCTGATAACATATCATCTCATTAAAGTTGGATCAATCATAGGCCTAATATTAATCATTTTTCAGCAATTATATGATATTTTCCATGATTTTGTGATTTTCTCCGGGGAATGCCACACCATATCTTGCAAAAGCAATGCCCTCTTCATCACCATGTCACTGTTTTCAATACAGTTTGGCAGCTCTAGAGCTTTCACTTGTCTAGTGCATGAGTCTTTGATGATAAAAGTCGCTGCTCGGAAACAGCACTAAAAACCAGTAGGAATTTCACCGTGATCTACACATATAGACCCACTCATATCTTGACATTGATAAAGGCTGTTACCACCTCACTTCAGGATATGATAGGACAGAGTCTGAGGTTTCATGGAAAAAAAGTTTTAGTTTAATCTGAAGACCCCCTGCCTAATTGAGGGTACGTGGACGTAAATGCTACCCTCTCATGAGTCATATGGTATTCAGGACTGCACTGAAGGGTGTTCTGACTGCTGATTGGTTTAGAATTAGACAGAAGACATATTGGTAAAATTATGAAAAAAAAATCACAGGTGTTTCAAAATAGTTAATTAATGGAATAGTAGGTGTGTTTTTATATTATGCTAGGCCTTGATGATTTTATGAGGCATGCAAAAATTAATCTTGGCAATGGAGAGTTTTAGGCGCAAAATAGGGTAGAATGGCACTCACTGCACATATCATTCCCTTATTTAAAATTTTGAGGGTTAAGCCTTTCCAACATTCTGTCACATTGTGTATGAGGGATGAGTTAATTGTGCTATGGTTGAAATTGTTACCAACGAACATTTTAGGCGGCTGTTTTTGTGTGTTACGCTATAAAGAAACATAGAGGAAATGGATTTAGTTCCCGTGACATTATGTAGTCTAGAATGAGGCCAACACTAACATTGCAGAGGGTACTTTGTTAGGTCAAATGAAGATAACCTCTGGAGGGAGCCATGTTAGGCCAAATTAAAATAAACTACAGCAATGCTAGTGGAAAGTCCCCCGAGCATAGCATTCCGTGATTGTGTATTGACTGTACCAACAGATTGATCTGCAATGTCAGGGAGCTTCGGTAACAGAGAGCCCCAAACACAAGTCCAATGAGAGAATATACAGTTAGTCCACTGGTGCAGACTCTTTTTAATAGTGTTAAATGGTTCTCTATGCTACCAAAGCCTCAAGTGCTAACCATGTTCATTAAAGTCACGCCAGATGGCCACACCTCACACAAAGGCTATGCTTAAAGGGAAACCCTACGCTATTTTTCTGACAGCGTGTTTTGATGGTCTTTATGTCAAATAAAAAGATTCTGGTATGGTTTTTTGCAATATCTGTAAGTACAGAGCAGATCAGCAGGTATATAATCTGATGTAACTGATAACGTCATGATTGCCAAAATGCAATAGGTGCTGTATTGTTTATATATGGAATGATTTGCAAAATGTGATGTATTCAAAATAGTGATTGGCAAAGAGTTATGATACTACACAAGTACCTTTTGGTGGGTCATTTATTTATATTTCTCCAGGAAAAAGCAAATAATGCCAGGGAAATAGCTATAAACACCATCTGATTGCACCCTAACAGTGCTGTGCCAGCACATCTGGGATGCATTTTGTCAATCTTGAAATCATCAGATGCATCAGATAAACCTGCTGTTTTACTTTATAGGGACTCATATTTCAATAACCATGCCAGAATTTTTTTATTTGACATACAGGTAATCAAAATATGGTCTCATGAAAATAGGGTAGTGTTTCCGGTTAACAGCCACCCAATGGTAGGATCAGTTTGACCACTAAGATTGCTATAACTGTAATACCTCGCATGTGAGGCGCATTCCCAAACTTGAGCAACTCCCCTACGGTGCACCTGGAACTCTATTAGGACCAGTTTAGTCATATATAATGTCAAATATTGCCTATAAGTGGCACCCTTAAGGCGGTCAAACCTTGCTTAACCCACAGTTACACCATTTTCAACAAAAGAAAAGAATATGCAGACGTGGGTTAAATCAATTAACTCATTTGTGTATAGGTTATAGCCTCACATCAGGTGGGAAACACCTTGTGGAACACCTTTGATTGGCCAATGGCCATTGGTTATAGGCCATGACCCAACACATTTGATTGAGTATAATTGGATTCAAAGGCTACACACTAATGCCCCCTAGGCATGAATGTAAGAGAGCCTTTAATCCATTGATGACACACCTGGGTGAGTGAGTGAGTAATAGATGTTTAACGCCATTTCGATAGCTAAGGTCATATTCATGGCAAGAACTACATTACATGATTTCAGAGAAATGTGTCAGTGCCCACGCATATGTGCACCACACACATCCTGAGGGGATAGGAAAGAGGAGAAACAGACACTTTTAAGTGGGCTAGGGAAGCCCACATACCTTGGTAGAGAAGGTGTTGATTGATTGGTTACCATGTACACCTAACCGTTTTTCCCTGATTGAGATATAAATAATATTGTGCTATATCATCTGTGCCATAGAATAACTTGACATGAGGGAAAACAAATTTTTGGCTTTCCCATGACCAACTGAACTTTTTTGTGAACACTGTTTACAAAAATTGTTCTAGAAAATTATCCACAATAATTTTCCAGACACATAAAAATTAATCTATGATCCTCACACAACATGTTTAATTTTAATGACCCTTAAGGATTTTTTTGACCCCCAAAAAACTATTTTTGAAGTCATCCTTTATCCATCCATGTGCCCCAGTGGCAGTGGTACCGCCAAATTCTTTTTAGATTTTTAGGCCTGGCCTGGAGATTTCAAAATAATCTTATTTCAATGCAGTCTGAGGATCACCACAGGTGAAACCGCCAGTTACTCATACTAACACTCTTTTGTCGAGTAAACAATGGCCTGGTTACCTCCACTCATGGAAACCAATCATTGTGCCCCTTAAATCAGGAGCAACTCTGAGCTGCTCCTGATTGGTCAATCTAGGTCACATGTCAAGCACTATATATAAGGGCACTTTTTCAAAATTGGTGCCATTCCAAAGTGAGCTCAGTGGTTGGAGAGCATTACTTTGGCTAACATCTATATCTCTTGGGCTTTAGGTGAAGCCCCGCTGCCTAACTACTTGAATGACCAATTCACCCTGGCCCTAAATCAGGAGGTAGGATCGATCATGAGACAAGCTGCCAGCAACATCCAATTTGCAATGGTGGAGAAACTTCGTCGCCGGGCCGAAACAGATGGCGATACCTGCAATACCTTATTGGATACAGTTGACAAGCTACTTCTACAAGAGGCTCATCTAATGGGCCCCGTGCTAGAAGGAAACTACTTTGTTGAAAAAGAGAGGGTTAAATTGGAGCAACAGCTACAATGCCAACACACCTTCATGGTTGCCCGTCAACCAACCTCTTATCAACTAGCCAACGGTACGTTTCAACATGGCCTAGATGTTGCTCCTCCCTTGTGGCAACAATCAACCAGCCCCAGCAGCCCCCACTCCTGCTGCCCCAACGTCCACCAATAACGTTTGGAGCCCTTAAACTTGCTGAAGAGCTTGTAGTCCTCTACCAGCTCCTTAACAACCTCTTTGCTCAACCGGTAACGAGCAACAAACTCATCATCAGTGAAAAGAGTAAAGGGAGTGTCCCTTTTCTTACATTTCCTCCTCTTTCTTCCTAGTCTATCCCTGTCTGCCATTTTGCCGAGTTCAAATTTCCCTCCTAGTACTCTGGTTCCAGTCCGAAATGTCACAGCTAGACTCCCCATAGGGACCAATGTTAAACAACCAAAAGGCAGTACGTCGAGAGTAACTGCCTTTTTTTTCTAGCTGTTGACATAAATAAGTCGACACAACGAGTTTATGAGAACGAGAAAATGATTGTGCAATGGTTTTATTCTCGTTGTGCAAAAAGCGGAGGACAAAAACAGCGAGAAAATGTTTGTGCAACGGTAGAGGCGAAAAACAGCGGGAAGAGAGCTAATATCGTGGATTGTGCAATGGCCTCCAGGAGGTTTTTCTCACTCTTTCTTTTGTTTTGAGTGCGTTTGAGGTACTCTTCTAGGCACCTGACAATGCACACCCTAGGGTTCTGGTCGAACTTCCTCAGGACTATCGTGTTGAGGGTGTCCCCCAACCTGTTAGACTTTAGGAGCCATCTTGAATACCACCTTTTCAGACCTTGGATGGAAAGGTTGATGATGGTCTGGCCTCTTTGTGATGTGACTAGGAGGAGCAAAGTGGCCAGTTTCATGGAGAGCTCCCTAAGTGCGATGTTGCCATTGTCCCAGGTCTGTAGGAGGTCTAGAACCCTCCTCACATCCCAGAACGCCTGGTATCTAGGGGCTGGTGGATTCATCTCATAACCCCCCTTCAGAAGCAGCTTTACGTAGGGGTGCTGGCCCACTGATTGGCCTTGGAAGTCACCCAGAATGGCCAAGAGCGCACAACGAGCGGCGTTTAGCGCAGTGTAGCCATTCTTGTCTTTGGCCAGTTTCGCCAGGAACTTGCACACTCGTTGGATCGACGGTTGGAGAATGTGTGTGTCAGTGTCTGCACAGAAGGCATACCACTTACGAAGGTATGTGTTGTATGTCTTCTGTGTGGCGGGCCTACGGGCTTGTGTTATAAGTTGGATGGCGTGGCCGTCAAATCCCTGGCGAGATAGCTCTGCTTTTAGAATGTTCGAAATGCCAACAGCGGGGTCGCAGACAGTCACTCTTTGTTAGCCGGCTTCCCCGGATGACAGAGGTTGCCCTTGGCCTTCCTGAACCTGAGCATTCGCCACCCGGACCGCTGTAGTCCACCGTACCAGGGCTGTCCCGGCCAGTCTGGTGTTATCAGGATGGCTCTCACCCGCTCCAGCTGGATCCGCTGTATCAAGGGCCCCAAGAGGCTGAAAAGAGGAAAAATGTACATATAGTTATTCCTCCAAGTTATTGACATAGCGTCAATTTCCCAGGCACCTCGTTGAGGCCCCCAGGAGACAAAAGTTTCTAATTTTTTGTTTGCTTGAGAAGCGAAGAGATCTATTTCAGGCTTGCTAAAGATATTACACACCTTTTTGAAAATCTTTTCACTAAGTTCCCACTCTAGGTCATGCGAGAAGTGTCTAGATAGGTAGTCAGCCAGGACGTTGTCCTTCCCCGGGATGTGGTTTATTGTTAGCCAAATGTCCCGTTCTTCACACCATTCCCAAATTTCTTTGGCTATCTTATTGCATGCTTCAAACTTAACCCCGCCCATTTTTCTGACATAAGCCAGTGATGTAGTGTTGTCAGTTCTGATTTTCACATTGACCCCGTTCTCTGTGACCAGTGCGTCGAGGCCCAGTTTTATGGCTGTTAGCTCATGAATGTTACTGCCTCGCATGCGCGACTCTACCTCTCGTAGGTTCCGGAAACGCTAAGGTTTTCGAGGGATAAAGATAAGATAAAATTGAAGGTAAATAGACCTAGGCTTGAATTATATAGACAGAGTCCTTTATATAGAGAAAATTATATTTGGGATATGTTACCCGTGGATGTACAGATAAATGAAAATATACAAGTGTTTAAGAAACACCTACAAAGTATATTACAGTAACCTGGGCATCACAAGATATGATATATATGTGAAATATAAAAGTAATTTGGAACTCAACAGTTTGAATATAATCTGTTCATGGAAACCATCTGTCACACACCAAATGTTAGCCATAGATTGTATGCCTTTATTGTGTCGGAACCACTTATTTATCACCTGATGATTATAAAAGCTTCAACATGTTATGATATTATTGGCCAATAAACTTGTTTAAAACTCAAACTCTAAAGGACTTACTTAGGAAAGCAAAATTGGACCCAGAGGAGTCTTTAACTCCCAAACCCAATAAGAACAGGTGCCTGTCCTGGCCTAAATGCAACTATTGTCCCCAATTGAACAAAAGTGGCAAACTAAAGTGCACTGTCACTGGCCGAACGTATACCAGTAAACACAATGTGTGCTGCTCCAGTACTAATTTAATTTACTGTATCACCTGTAAAATTTGTAGCATGCAATATGTCGGCCAGACAGAAATTGCCATAAAAACTAGATTTTCCAACCACTATGGAAAAGTTAGACAATTAGAGTTCTGCCGTAGTGAGGTTTCTCGCCACATGAATTTCTGCTTCACAACAGGTAAAGACACAAAACACAGGGACATGACCATCACTGTAGTGTACTGTAGGGTACGGTTTTTGGCTTTCCCATTACCAACTTTTTTGTGAATACAGTTTACAAGAATTGTGCCAGAAAATTATCAACAATAATTTTCCAGATGCATACAAATTAATCAATGGTCCCCACCCCACATATTTAATTTTTATGAGCCTAAAGGATTTTTTTGTTTTTGAAGTCATCCTTTTTCCATCTATGTGCCCCAGTGGCAGTGGTACCGCCAAATTATTTTTAGATTTTTAGGCCTAGCCTGGAGATTTCAAAATAATGTTATTTCAAAGCAGTCTGCAATTTGGATCAAATCCCTTAATAATATAGTGCTATGAGTAGTATATACATGCAAAGTCAGCGCAATGCTTCAGCTACTAACTAGGTCATGACCTACTGGTAGACCCGAAGTGACCTAGTTTCAGCCAATCAGAGGGCTGGATTTGACAGGAAGTGACGTCATAAGGTTATGACCTAGTTTTTTCGACCAATCAGAGACCTGGATTCCATTTGACCTAGTGACCTGACCTAGTTGCATAAATTAAAAGAATTGCGCAATACCTAGGGTTGACCTACTTGCAAACCGGAAGTGACCTACTAACCTACTTGCAAAAACGTATGACCTACGTATAAGGGTGCATTGCGCAATGCTTGTAAGAATTTACACAATGTTCTGATGCAATATTTCTATGGATTTACGCAATACTTATGACTCATTTTGTTATGTCTCTTCATTTCATGCATTAAAATAAAACACAACTCATCCATTTCACATAACAGATTATATTTTTATTAGACACAATATTTACAGATGAAGACAGATTTTCCATTTCCGGGGCGTGCACATATACTACAGAAACATTTGTTGTGTGTGAATTTACTTGCTTGATACCAGCTTTGACCAGTGAGACTAGTTTTCCATGTGTTGTGGAAACAATAACTGTTAAGTTTGGCTATGTTAGATATAGCATGCTCGAACAAAGCCTGGGCCAGGAAGTAAGTTTGACTGTTTTTGGGTCCAGGTAAAAGACCAGATAAAAAACCTACCTTAAAGTTTACCTCGAAGGAGAAATGATTTCTCACTCCAGGTATACTTAAGGCGTGAAGTTCCAGTGAGACCTGCAGACATGTGAAACAAATAGTTTTAGCAATAGCAGATACTTCCAGTTTACAGTTACACCAACAAAACACTCCTACTATGGGATTACATTCTAACTCTTGGAGAGTAAGAGCAAACTTTCTTACACTTCCTAAAGTGTACCTTGTGTAGTGTCTTGGGCAGCCAGGTTCAGTGTGCAATTGATATACTCCTATACACCAATCATGCAATATCAAGTTAACTTTTTTCACTCGACAATAATACATGCAGTTTCTGTAGGCGTCCCAAAAAGCTGAAGAGAAATATTTGTACATTTTAACACTAGTTATACAGTGGTCAACAGTGTCTGGTTCAGCTCCTCTAAAATAACCAATGTTTTGTGCAGGTATTATTTCCCAAAAGAAATTCTCTGAACATCCACATGCTACAGAACTTATATCATTGTCAGGTGTTATAGAAGAAGCTCTATTATATGAAGCAACACTTTGTAAAACTGGACGCATGTAATAGTCATAAGGTGGAGTTTCTGTGGTTTGCTCCACAAGCATAGCTTCTAAACTTTCCATGTTAAATGGATGCTTAAATCTAACCAGATACTGATAATCTGGTAAACGTGACGCTATGAGTGAAGAAATCTGGTACCACTTTTTTCTCTTCCAACTTAATTTCTTTAGCGCCGGATTTTTTTTTATTTTTGTGGTGAACATGTACAGCGTTCACTTTTGTGAAAAGTTTTTTTATTTTTTGGGTGATACAGTTCACTTTTTTTACCTTTGTTGTTTATTTGAAAAATGTTCATTTGAACAAAAAATATTTTCCAGTTTAACACTGTTTTCTATGGGAAAAAATGTTCATTTGAACAAATGTTCGTTTGAACAATTGTTCAAATGAACATTTTCCATTTTAACACTGTTTTCTATGGGGAAAAATGTTCATTTGAACAAATGTTCGTTTGAACAATTGTTCAAATGAACATTTTCCAGTTCAACACTGTTTTCTATGGGGAAAAATGTTCATTTGAACAATTGTTCGTTTGAACAATTGTTCAAATGAACATTTTTCATTTTAACACTGTTTTCTATGGGGAAAAATGTTCATTTGAACAAATGTTCGTTTGAACAATTGTTTAAATGAACATTTTTCATTTTAACACTGTTTTCTATGAAGAAAAATGTTCATTTGAACAATTTGTTTAAAATTTTTTTCTTTCAACAAAATGTACAACTGGAAGTGAAACTAGAAAAAGAAACCATTTTTTTTATATAGAAAGGGGTAGGGGGCTTACACCGTCTTCACATACTTGTCTCTTTATGTACTGATAGGTTAGACCTTGTTTCCTTTAAGAGTAAGTCGTAACGCTGTGGTTAACTACTCTAAATCCTTTGTTGACTACCGTGACAACATTTTCACTGTCCAGTACTTCTTTGTACTTGTCAGTGGTCAGGGGGTTTTGTTTTTGAATTACACCTTTGCAACTCATTTTAACGGGCACATTCACTCCTGTGCCTATGTAACATTTGGAGTTCAAGGCAGTCATTTCATCACCTTCCCACTCCACTTTGAATAACCCGGGGGTTCTCTTGTCAAACGCCAGACGGCTCTTACAGCATGGTTGAGGCAGCCACAGCTCACCCAAAACTTTGGTCTGAACATAGGTCTCTCTGTGGTGACTGTTGTCACATGATTCAGAGGGCAACCATTTGTGACGTTCTCTGAAGAAAGCTTCACGTTTCTCAGGAATAATTACGTCTTCTATGTTCTCTGCACTTAAAGCAAAGTAAAAACTGTCAGTGTCCATTTCACACATTTCAAAATCTTTCTCGTCTATGTATTCAAGGAGAAAGTCGTAATAGAAAGCCAACATTTTAAGTTTGGCATATTGGTATACCATGAAACCTATTTGAACTGGGAGGTCGTAGGTGATGGAGGTGGGCAAACAGGACAGTTCTACCGTGTTGTCACTTATGTCTTGCACATCTTGCACTGACCAGTGCATGGCCAAACGTCTTGCCTTAGAGGGGTGAAGATACTTTGTTTGAACAAAGTTTTGTTTGTTGCATATGGTTTTTCCGTATGAACCATTTCCCAAAAGTTTGTACAGATCTGACAGAATCTTACAGTCTATGTTTTCATCTCCCTTCCTCCTAGCTTTGGTCACTTCGTCCATGAAGGGTAAAAAAGTCTGTTCTGGTGTGTATTCTATCAGAAGGTGTACTGTCGTAACTACCAAACCTTTCTCCAGGTACCACTTCAAGAGAGGAGTTCCCAACAAAATTCCCTCTGCGTGGTAGCTGCCTATAAGTTGGCGTTGCGGTTGTTTCAGCTTACCTGCTGCTTCCAGGTAACGTTTCATATGTTCACCTACGTCATTTTTTCCTACTAAACAGTTTTTGAAAATAGGTGTCATTTCACTGAATTTTTCTTTCAAAGATTCAGGTGTTTCTATGTCTACCTGGATAAGTCCAAAAGTTGTTCCTCTAGAAACCCCTCTCAGTATTTCATCCTGACTTTTTCTGCCTTGGCACGATGGTCTTTTAATTTCCCATTCACTTCTTGTTTTTCTGCACGAGTTTTCAGTTTTTTCTTTCATCCACATACACTCATACTTTTCCTCTACTTGGTAACCTAACGACTGAAGATATAGGGTAGTCAAAATGGTATTTTGGTTTTTTTCTTCTAACCATGCCTTTCCATTGGGGTCTCTCAAAACTGATTTAGTGAGGTGACATATGTGACCATGCCAGTAGCACCCGTGAAACTGGTATACTTTTTTTGAAGCTGGATCATAGCCGTCCACTTTTATTTTCCTTGAACCTAATACTACTTCCCCGTAGTTGTATTGGTGTAATATCTTCACTTTGTCTGTCACAGTTTTGTATCGCAACCATTCTGTGGCTGAGTAGCTTATCTGTTGACTGCAGACAGCTTGAAAATCGTTTTCTTTCCTGCGCACCACATAATAACCTGTGCAGTGTTCTTCACCCATGCACTTGAGGTACAAGCTGTTAGCATCTACCCCTACTATGTGTCTGCATACTTTGCTTTGTGGCCCGTATTTTTTTTGTCTTATTCTTGTTTCTCCACTTTTGTGATGTCTGTGAAAAATAATAGAGGGACCCCCTACTAAGTTGTGTCTGAGCAAGGAGTGAAGATCCTTTTCTTTCTCACCAAAAAGAATGTAAGGTGTGGCATTAGGTGCAGTGTTGTTGAAAAGAAACTTCAAGGTTAGACCTGGCAAAGTTAAACCGTCTTTGAACACCCCACGATCTATAAAAAATTTTGTGTGCTCGTTTATGGCTAAAACAAAGGGTTTAACGTCCAGGTTGTTGTAATATATCAAGTAGTCCTTCATAGTTTTCATTTTGTTTTCTGTCCAAACCTTTTTACATTCAAGATAATCTTCTTTGCTTATTCCACCACCTGACAAAGAACTGTAGAAGCAGTGGCGTGGAGGAAGAGCTTTGTTGTTCAGTTTTCTTACGTTGTCCATCCACTTGTAGGGAAAAAAACCTTTTTCAGCTTTCCCTTTAAGAAAGGCTTTCAGGTAGTTTGCGTAGGAATAACCTGGTGCCAAATAGTTGAACATGTCAAGGAAAAGAAGATGGTCTGTGTACACTGCTATGTACTTGTTGCATTTTTTTATGGTTTTCATTTCTGTCTTGTCTGTGTCTATAAAAAAAGAATGAAATTCCTTTTTTATCAAATTAGTGTCATACTTTCCAGAGTTGAAACCTAGGACAGGGACTCTTTCTATGTAGGTAAGAAGTTTTTCCTTCACTTCAAGAACATGGGAGATTTTTTTTTTTGGATTTTTTTTGTTCTTTGCTGGAAAAACTTTGCTAGCTTTATGTTCTAGTTCCTTTTGTTTTTCTTCTAAAGAGTCTAGTTCGGCTAAAACATCTCTAAAATTCTCTTTCACCTGTTCTCCTATCTACTGCCCCAAGTTGTTTATGTGTTCCAACACATTTTTCACCAAAGGATCGTCGTCCCTGTTGGAATTTCTGACAAAACACACTGGTTCTGTATGCCCAGGAAAATTAGAAGCTACACTGGCAGAAAGGGGTATGTGAGTTTTTTCTATCACAGTGTTAGCATTTTCTGGGGACGAATTTTCAGGTTGGACGAAATAGCTTTCAAAGTCAAAAACAATTTTATAGGGGTATATTTTTTTTCTCAGGTGAACAAACTATTCCCAGTTCCTCTAAAACTTGAAAAACTGTTTTGGATGGATTGTAAGCTCCACCTTTGTACCTGAAGCTGACTTTTGTGCAATCTTTTTTCACCCCATTGTGTTGTTTCAAAAGGAAACTACGAGTGAAAACTTTATGACACTTTTCACAGGGGTACATTTTACCATACAGTCCCATGTTAGTTATTAAACTTACATGGTTCCTGTGTAAGTTCAAGTTCATGATTTTTTTGGATGAACACATGTTTGACCTTATAATTTTAGGTCGCCCCTTTTTTTTACCAAAAGAGGGAAGGTAAAAAATTCTTATGTTAACTTCAAACATCTTTTCTAACCTGTCTAAATCTTTTATGTCAACGCCCTCAAAAGTCTCCTTGTTCACCCCTGGATAGGCTTCAAGGAAAAGCTCTTGAGTTTTTTCTAAAGATCCATACAGGAAGAAAGACAGACATCTAAAGAAACACAAGTTGTCCTTGTATGCCCTTTTGGTTTTAGGGTCTCTGTGAAAGTGTTGCATTCCTCTTTGTCTTAAACCTGGTGGAACAGTTTTCATTTTACCTAAGAGATATTCTCCTCCCGTAGCCCTTATGAGGGTAATGTTGGTGTTCACGTTGCCTATTACACTCCATTTAGTAGAGGGTCTTTGAGTGTCTTCTTTAATGTTGTTTTCAATTAAATCTAAACACTCTGCAAAGTCTTTGTCGTCCCTTATGAAAATGTAAGGGTCTCTATGACTTTCACTGTCATAGAACAAAGACGAATTGTTGGCAGAAGCATGGAAGTACATGACTTTCTCTTCTTCTTCCTCCTTAGAGGAAGACAACAACCTTCCAAAAGTAACAGCCACTTTGTAAGCCATAACTTGATTTCTATGAATAAAGGTAAGAGCCTCTGTTACCTGTTTGGCTCCCAAGTCTTTGTTAAAACTTGTCATTCTGACGTTGAAAATGGACTGAAGCTTACCAAGCACAGCCAAACCTGAAGCTATGGACTTGAAGTTGTCACGGTAACTGCTTTTATGCAAAGAATTTATTTCTATTTCTTTTGGAAGTTCTAAGCTGTCGGAAAAAGTTTCTCTTCTACAAGAATCTGAGTTACATAGAGTTTTTCCACTGTTTTCTACAGTAACCAAACGTGGAGGTCTAGGGGTGTTACACATTGGACAGTTGACGGTGTAAAGTTGTTTTACCTTTTTGGGAGGCTTTTTTTTTTTTGAGGTTTCTTTTTCTAGTTTCACTTTATATTCAATATACAAACTTATAACTAAAACCTAACCTAACTATACATGGAGTACATTTAGAACTTAAACCTACGCTGGGCTATGTAGACTGAAGATGGAGTACATTTAAATCTAACTACGAATTAGCTGATATACATGATAATGTGAAAGCACTGAACAAGGAGCTGTTGACCAGACACTATACAAAGTTGACCACTTACCCAGAGTAGAAATCGGTCGTTTCGTCTAGGAAGGGACCAACTCGTGATTTTATGTCCTCCAGAATGAAGGGGGACACAGTGTGTCCGCAGTGTGTGGCTGAGGGGGGCATCCTGTAGCTGGAAGACACCGAGGCATTCATCTCCTCCACGTAGCTGGTTGTTCCTATGTGAACTTTAGGAGTTCCCTTGTACAAGTTTACCAGGATCATAGCCCGGCCTCCACTGGGGTCGGTGCAGTCTTGGTTCAAGGAAAACAAAAGATTATCCACCTTCCTCTCTCCAAGGGCAGCTAGGCGGTGTAACTCCTTGTACTTTCCAAGGATGCACTCTATCTGGTCCACTAAGTTCCTGAACTCACGCGCCTCTAGGTTTAAGCACCGCTCGTAAGGTTTGTCCAGGTAGGTCCTCAAGCATACTCCCCTGATGCTAGGTTCCCTGTATATTTCTATGCAGGCGTTATTATCTCCTTCCGGATAAAAAACTTGGTCGGGGGCAGGTGACTTTTCTTGGAAACCAAATCGAGCAGGCCATTTCTTTGCCACCAAAGGCACTGACCTGAAGCCCACGAGCTTGCTGGAAGAACTGGGGGCAGTGCCCTCCCCAAACTTTTGCCTGTGTGACTTGTCTTTAGAAGAAGGAACACCTGGGGCAGAACCAATCGGCTCGGCACCATAGGATGAAGTCGCTGAGGAAACTGAAGCAGGGGTAGAGACAGGGGTTTTCTTGTTGTAGGCGCGCTTCTGTCTTTTCTTCATAGGCTACCCTTCTTTCTCACCGGGACAGTTTCTTTTTTCCGGCGGGCTTTTAAGGAGCTCCTCTACCGGAACCGGGAGAGAGTATAGGGGAGAAGGGCCAGTCAAATCTATAACCTCTACCTGTGAATACCCCCCTCGGTGAGCAGGTGAAGGTGTCCCTTGTGTTAAATCCACCACTTCTATGGGGTTGACTGCCGGTGATGAGGTTGTGAGGTCTATGACCTCTATTGGACTGACCTGGGGAGAAGGTTCCTCCGGAGTCACTGGCGAGTAAGAGGCGGCCGTAGGTGCTTCAGTGGGGGGTTGGTAGTTTAAAGGTGCCGGGGGATTAATGTATTCCCTGATGTCAAAATCGCCGTCGCCAGCTTCCTGAGGAGTGCGATCCCGGACGCGATCCAGGAAATCAGTGATTTCGCCATGAAGAGCTGCAAGAGCGGCTTCCTGTTCTCCTGCATCAGGCACTTCAGTTGGAAGCCGAGCAGAAGTTGCAGGTGGTTTATCAGCTGAGGCTGGAGAGGTAGGAGGAGGGGCGATGCCCGACGTCTTTTCCACTGTCTGTTTAGAAGTAGTAAAAGTCAGTGGAGCCAGTTTTTTAGCTCCTCCTCTCCTGACACTAAGTCCCGTCTTCATGCGACCAGGCATTGTTCTCCTTGAAGATAAAAGGGTGGCAGGGCTGGAAGGTGCAGGAGCAGGACGGCAAACAGCAGACAAACGTCAGAAAAGGTTTGATGAAGATCGAGCAGCTCAAGCCTTCTTTATAGTAACTATCCTGATACGATCCTGGGACGTTCCCTTGTCGTTCAGATAACGTACAACCACATCCATGAGTCGTAAATAACCGTGCTTTTCCATTCATAGTATGTTTTACGCTTAGACAGCGTTGTTTTGTAAAAAAGTAAAAAGCTTAACTCAAATAAAAAAAAACGTGATAACGCTCAGTCAACGTTCAGGGTGAGGCGTGTAAGACGAATCTTGTTGTTACCATTCTGTGATTAACGCAGACCATTCGTCATTTATCAGAACTAGCTTCTCTCAAGCAGACATGGCTAACTTTTGTCCTTTGCCTTTGTCTTTGACCGTAGGTCACAAAAGGCGTCAGGAGGTGTTTATTTCAGACATCAGGAGGGGCGTAGAAGAAGGTAAGGTGTGGGCTGTGTGGAAATTCTGTCCTGAAAATTTGAACAGGGATCTTTACATCCCTCCTAACTGTAACTTCAAACAATGCTTCTTGCACAACCAAACCACTGCATTGGTTCCTAGTGGGCCCTCTGTGAAAAAACTTATCTCAGAAAAAGGGGAAACTTTTTTTTTCAGGTGTTCTTTTGGGACATGGTGCCATGGTACACTTAATGTCGAGGCATTCCATTTCCTCTGGAAGTTCAAAAAAATTCATCTCAGACAGACAAAAACCCTTTTTTCTAAGGGATCAACCTTTGGGGGGAGGGCCTGGTAATTCAGTTTTCATCGATTCTACTATGGTGAAGGCTTTAATTAAAGCCACTTTACTTCACCCAGACAAAATTACACACTCTCTAGGTTCAAAAATTTTCTATGAAAGAGGATTCAGGACAGAGATTGGACACAATTACCATGGGTGCTGTCATGTTGTGAGAGTTATAACTGAAATAACTGCCTCCCATGACAAAGGTCAGCTCAAGGTGGTAACAGCCTACCCCGTATCTCATTTTTGGTCCTCCTAATAAAACTGAACAGAAATAAACGATGATCCTCCGGGTAAGGTCCCTGGGCTGAACCCACCCTTCCACATGTTTTCCCCTCTTTTCAAAACGCTCAGGCACTAACCCTGACGTTTGTTTCGTCCTTGAGCAATAAATCATTTCAGGAAAGTGCGATAAGGAAAGACTGACAGGTTTAACGGGGACTAAACCATCATTATTTGACACAACAACCTTCGCCCTACCATGTCGCGTTACTCCCTGCAGCGTGTATTAGAACAACGTCACCCCGACGACACTCAAGTTCTAACGTACGTGAGGGAAAGAAAGGAAATTATATGTTGCTCTTCAATTTGTTTCAGGTACATGTGCAAATACTTGAAAGAATCTATTCTTCACCGGAAAAAATTATACTTAGTTTTTTCTTCAGTTGAATCAAGTTTTACATCCAAAGACAGAAAAACCTTGAGGAAAATGGTTTTGAGTCATAACTTGTCAAAATTTTCAGCGGTGGAAACCTTGGGTTATGCCCTGAAGCATGGAAGAAAGGGAAAGGGCCCACTGAAAAACCCCTTCCTTTTGGAAGCATTGAAAGCGGCAGAAGAGCATCACGCCAAAGAAAATCCCCGCCAACTTAACCAGCGTCATCATTTCTTCATGTCTATTTTGGAACTTCTAGCTGAGTGCTTAGAAACCAAAACTTTGTTTTCCTCCTGCCCCATATTTCACATCCCATCATCGTCCCTGGATCGTTTCAGTGTAGAGGAGAAAGAAAAAGTTTGGTTTTATCTGGCTATGTGGTCCACCCAGCTTATCTCCCTTACTCACTGTTTTCACCACAATCAGCTCGCTTTACACTCAACATCATAACAAATTTAAACGAACGAAGAACGATGTAACAGGCTGACCTAAAGAGGAGGAAGGAAATGGAAGAGATATATAGGATAGGGTAGAATAGGGTAGGATAATATAGGGTAGGGTAGGGTAGGGTAAAAATGGGTTGGGGTGGGTTTAAAAACTATGGGGTGGGGGGGTGGGGGCACCCCTCAAGTATGGGGGGTTTGGGGCTTGTTGGCCCGGGCTGGCCGCCCAAATAACCCACCTAACCCACCCACCCACCTAAACTACCCACCCACCTACCCTACCCTACCCTACCCTACCCTACCCTACCCTACCCTATATAAGTTTACTGTATGCTTTCTAGCCTGTCATAACCTACCTGCCTACCTACTTACCTACCTGCCTACCTTACTTGCTGAACACCTTTTTTTTTTGGTTGCTATGGAGTTTCACCTTTCGGACGAGTTGTTATTCAAGATCAGTGAAAAAATATCGGAAAAAGACTACCCTCGATTAGGGGTTTACTTAGGACTTAGACTAAGTTTAATGGATTACATGGAAAAAACACCATCTCTTCGTTCTATGGGGAGAGAAATGCTTATTTCATGGAGCAGAAAGAATGTGCGTTGCAAGTGGATGGTATTAAGACATGCATTAAGTGACATAGGTCGTTACGATCTCACTGATTATTGTAGATGGTACATGGGATATTACAACGTAGTGGACCATTGTGAAATACCTCCAGAACAGTGGAAAGTTGATACTTTGTTCGTCAACCTGACAGACAAGTTAAGAATGCTTGACTGGAGGAAACTGGGAACTCAACTTGGATTGACCGACCACGAACTTGACGTCATATCCACCCCTGTTCCAGGGAAAAAAGGTGTCACAAATCCTGTTTTCGAAGTGCTAATGGTTTGGAAACATAGAGAAATATCTCATCCAAGCTGTCTTATAGCCAGTCTAAACAACATGGGACTTTTTGATGTAGCTCTTTACGTGGAAGGTTTGAACGAGGGTTCTACTGACTTAAAAGAGGACGGGGTCGCTCCTTTGGTCATTTTGGTTTAAGATTTTGTCCAACATGGATCACAAGGAAAAGGAGATCATTTTTGACCCACGTCTACAAAGCCCCTTCACAATGATCATAGCTGGACCTACTTCTTGTGGAAAAAGTCAACTTGTTTTCAAGTTGATTAAAGGTGTAGACGAGCTTGTTACTCCAAAAATACACGACATATACTACTGCTACAGTCAATGGCAAGATGGATTCGACGAAATGGTAAAGTTGGGGGTTAAGTTCAACAAAGGTCTTCTTTCAGAAGACTTTTTGTTTGAGATTAAAAGAGACGTGACTAAACATGGACTGGTCGTAATAGACGATCTCATGGATCCCGAGTACGTTCCCACCATAATGAAACTTTTCACTGTGGGCTCTCACCATCGCAGTTTAAGTGTAATTTTTATTACTCAAAACTTGTTTTTTAACAATCCTGCCTTCAGAACCTTGAGTTTAAATGCACACTACCTAGTTGTTTTTAAAAACCCTAGAGACATGAGTCAAATAGGACACATCAGCAAACAGGCCTTTCCAGGACAGAAATCCTTTTTGACAGAGGTATATAACTCAGAAACCAAAGAGAAACATTCATACATCCTATTGGACTTTAAGCAGAGCACACCTAACGAGCTTAGGGTAAGGAACAGCATAACAACTCCTTGGAATACCTTGGTTTTCATTCCTCAAGCTTCAGCTTCGAAAAGAAAAAGATAGAATGGTGACCAAGAGATCTGCTTCTGGAGGAAAATTTAAAATAATAAGGAAACATTACCACTTGTTAAAACACATATCAAAGTGTTCCTCGGAAGAGTGTTCCCACATTATTAAAGGCCTCAGCGATGAGGTCATTAGGTTGATGAGTCAAATTTGTGTCAACGTGATGAACAAAAACCTGTTGCGTAACGAGTCAGACGCAGTCAAACGTTTATCACCCTACAAGAAAGAACTCAAGTCAGTTACAAGGCACAAGGCTACCATTAAGCAGAAGAGGAAAACCTTTGAGCAAAAGGGTGGATTTTTGGGAACCATTTTGGGTCTAGCCTTACCCCTGATAACAGGTCTCATAGGAGCATGTCGATAAAAAAAAGCATGTCTTATTCAAGGATGGCCCTCGTAAGGGCGGATCTTGTTCCCCGAGAAAAAAGCCCTTCTTTTGTTACTCCTTCCTCTCCTCCCCAGCCTGGACCTAGTGTTCAAGACCAGTACTACAGCACTCAACTTTTAAGAGAAGGTTTAACTCCTGATTCCAGCCTGGTTCAAGTCCTGAACCACCTTCAAAGTAAAGCACACGAGGTGCTTAACTCTCCTAACCTCAAACTGAAGGAAAAGTTAAGACAGTACAATCAACTTATGATAAAGTCGGGAATTTTAACTAAAAAAGCCAAGGCCTTAGGACAACATAGGGAAGGTCCCTATCCTGGTCGCACAGTAGGACAAGGACCTGCAGCAGCAGCAGCAGCTAGGGGTGTGAACAATTCTTTAGAAGACACCGACGACGGCGACGACGATGACGACACTTTCACAGAGACTAGAGATGATCCACCACTTCCTGACGATTCAGACGGAGAGAGTGTAGACGAATTCAAAGGGGAGGAAGGGTTTAAACCTCGTGCAAGAGACAACACAGTGGGTATGGACGCCGACATAAAAGAAAGAATACCCGCAACTTACAGAACGACTGCTAAAAATCTCTACAGAGAATTATCTCGTCACGGAAGTCAAATATTGAATTGGAACAGAGACGGAGAAATATATGTCAACGGGGAACGTGTGCCTGGAACTGACATAACAGATTTGTTAGCTTTTGCTGCCAGACCAAAGTCTTTGAAAAAGGACCAACCTAAAGGAAGCCAGGTCTTCATGAGAGCAGTTAAAAGGCTGAACCCCACCTTAAAATTTGTCAAAAACAAGTCGGCTTTTGCAGGGCACAGTCCTTCCTTTGCTGCCAGTCCCTTAAAAAAAGCTTCCCCTATTAAGAAAAGGAAAGTAAGTCAAAAAGGAACTGGACGTAAGTTTATATGGCGCACAAGGCTTTGAAAAAAGATGTCCTCAGGTTTTACACAGATCCTAAACAACCTGGAAGTTTTACCAGTGTATCTAAACTTCAACGTCATCACTTCAAGAAAACAAAGAAAAAAAACATAGAACAAGCTTTGGAAGATGTAGACGCTTACACCAGACACAAACCTTACAAGAGAAGATTTCCTAGAAGAAAAACACAAACATGGGGCATAGACAAACAGTGGCAACTTGATCTCATAGACATGCGAGAATTTTCAAAGGAAAACAAAGGATACCAGTACATTCTAGCGGGAATAGACGTTTTTTCAAGGTATGGTTTTGGACAACCTGTGAAAAGTAAGAGAGCTGATGCCGTGACAGAGGCTTTCAAAAAAATGAGCAAAGAAAGAAAACCTCAACAAATTCAAACTGACAAGGGCAAAGAGTTCGTCAACAAAATTTTCAAAAAACACTGTGAAGATCAAAACATCAATTTTTTCACAGGAGAGAACGACGACGTGAAGTGTGCCTTAGCCGAAAGGTTCAACTCTACTTTACAAGGAAAAATGTGGAGATGTTTCTCTCATTTCAATAACTACAAATGGGTTGACTTGCTGCCCGACTTGGTTAAGTCCTACAATCTGACTTACCACAAAACCTTAGGAGCTGCCCCTTCAGACATAAATAAAGACAACTCTGAAGTCTTGTTCTACAGGTTGTACGATCAACCTCAAAAGAAAAAGGTTCCTGGCCTTCAGTTGAAGAGAAAAAATCAAGTGCGAATGTTGAAAACAAAGAAAACATTTAACAGAGGGTACGAACCTAACTGGACTGAGGAAATATACACAGTCGACAATATTTCGCCCAAAGGGTACCACCTGAAAGATCTCCTTGGAGAAGAGATCACGGAAGACGCTACAACATAGAAAAAATAGTAAAATACAGAGGAAAAGGCAAGAAAAGAGAAGCCTTGATCAAGTGGAAGGGTTATGGAGACAAGTTTAACTCTTGGGAACCTGTCAAGAACATAGACAAATGGCGTTTACCTTAACTTTACCTAGTAACTCGTCTATGAACGTGTTTCCTGACAACACTTTAACTAGTTACAATACAATTTTGGCAGAATACATTAACTCTCCTACTCAGTTAGAGTGTGCTCTTCAAGAAATAACCTGTCCTACCACGTGGTACAACGTCAAAGAAGAACCCATACTCTTGGCAGAGGGAGAAAACGACCTGACAAACAACCTCCGCACTGTAGTAGCTTTATTAAACAAACGCAGAAGAGAATTTTTTCCTCTGGGAAAACCAGGAGCCCATAGTGTCTTCAGTAGAGCTTCAAGCTCTACATCAAATCTATCAGCCCAATCTGCTTTGAAGAGAGGAGTAAAAATAACAAAAAACCTACGTCATGTCAACCCTGTGGGATCGACTGAAACCATTCCTCCTGCTGGTCCTGAAAGTGAAAGTCCACCAACTCCTGCTGCTGCGACTGAGACGCCATCTGGAGGATTCACTTCTAACCAACCCACGCCAGAGAAGGAGGAGAAGGAAGAGGAGGAGGATAAGGGGGAGCGTGACACGGCAGGCAGAGAGAAGAGGGAAATATCGTCGGCTGTGGCTGAAGTGATGTCTATGGATGACAGGGGAAAAAGGTCTGTTTCTTTTTTTGAAGAAAACGCCGTCTTCACAGACTCTGCTCATGTTTCTCCTCTCTCTCCCAGTCAGTTACAGGCTGTGAAAATATGTACACGCTTCAAAGAAATTAGCAGATACCTCTCTAAGTATTACTTCAAGGAAGGTAGTACCTACAATATGTTTGCCTTAGAAGGTGTAAACCTGGAAAGCAACTCAGAGTTGATAGGATACTTGAACAGGACCATAAATAAACTACAGAGCATGTTGGTGAGAAAACTAAGAAACTACAGGAAAAACAACAAAGCCACCGTGTTTCACTACAACAAATACACAATGAAAAGTGTAGTTTCCTTGCCTCCTGGTGTGGTCATGCAACTCCCAGAAAACTTAGGGAAACAATTAGGTTTCGACGGAAGTGTTTTCCTAAGTGGAAAAACACAAAGCCCTTACGTGGTAGACCTTCAGTACAAAAGTCGATGTGCTTTCGTGTACTCTGACATAGTCAAGCACAGTCTTGTGGGTGACTCTAATGCACCCCTTCTGAGGCAAATCAACATAAATCGCTACATGCAAACCATAAGTTTCCAGAACTTGATATATCTGCCAGTCACTAAAACCACCTTCAGACAGATAGGGATATACATAAGAGACAAGACTGGGGAACCGATACCATTTGAAAGCGGATCAGTGTCGGTGGTACTTGCCTTCAGACCTCTTCAAGGATAGGAGTATATCACCATGCTTCACTACTATGGAACACCTCCATACCTGGCCTCTAGGGGTCAGTACGCTGAATACTACAGAAAATCACAGTTTGGGAACGGTGCTTTACCAGCGTACGGCAGCAGGGGCAGACAAAGAGGGCACGGACTTGGCTCGTTAATAGGTGGTTTACTGAGAGGAGCTGTTCCCCTCTTAAGTAAAATAGGACGCTCAGCTGCCAAATCTGCAGGCAAAGCCTTGCTTACTACAGGAGCTGGAGTCTTGTCCGACGTGGTATCAGGAAAAGACTTCAAGAAAAGTGTAGTAAGGAGAAGTAAAGCAACAGGCAAGAACTTACTCAAAAGGGCTGCTTCTTCTGCTCAAGGATACATAAGAGGTACATCTGGACCTCCTCCAGTCAAACGACGAGCAACCGGCAAGCGCGGAGGACGTAAGGGGCAACGCGGCAGAGGAAGAGGACAAGCTAGAGGAAGGACCTTGTTCTAGTCATGAGTCTCCTTCATCCCAAGGGTCAGGTATGTGCAGTAGGTGAACTAGACCTACACGCCTTGCCTGTCACTCAAAAGGACATATTAAAGTGTCAAAAAATAACCAAAACTACCAACAATGCCCTCACTCCACACACTGAATCATTTGACTTCACCTTCGAACCAAGCAACCTGTACACAGACCTCTCAGAAACTGAGTTTTACATGGAACTGGAAGCCGTGGCGGCAGACGGAACAACTCACCTTGCCATCGGCATAGAAGCTGCTCCAGTCAACAACTTGGCACACGCTCTCTTTGCTTCCTGTCAGTTGCTGATAAATGGGGAGAAAGTCACCGGCAACAATGAAGACTATGGTCTCAAGGCCTACATTTTGGACACAATTTGTTGCAACAAAGAAGACAAAGAGACTCGACTGAAAGGGTGTCAAAAGTACATGAAAGACACCTGTGGTCACATGGAAGCCAGAGCGGGCGACAATGCAGGATGGACGGTATGGAGAGCAGAGTTCAGTGCCCGCAACAAACATGCCTTAGTAATGAAGCCGCACCTGGATTTAATTAAACAGTGCAAGGTGCTGCCTCCGAACTGTGAAAACAAGTTCATATTCGAAAAAAATCAGCCCAATTACTACATGATGCAAGCAGCCGATCAAAACTACTGGGTCAAAATCACCAAAGCTGAAATGACACTTCTCCAAAAATGTGTCGACGACGAGGTGGTAAAAACTCACGTCAGCAGTGTCAGGAATCCACATTGGGGCCCTTTCAACTATCACATAGCCAGGTGTAAAGTAACTAAACACACTTTGGGCGGCGGCTCACAAGACAGAAAATCCTTTCAACTGCAGACATTTCAACATGAAGGAAATATGCGTGAGATATGACGATCAAAAGTTTGAGTTGAAGACCGACTTCGAAACAGGCAACTGCATCAGAGCCTACAGTCAAATGTTCATAGACAGTGGGCTGTCGGCTTTGGGGCAAGACTGTGGCATAACTTTGGAAGATTTCAAAGATGGGTATTCCTTCTTTGTTTTCGACCTCACCCCAGACAGAGCACCTGAAGACAGTCGTATAGATCTCATCAAGCAAGGAAAGCTGGGCATTTCCCTTAGGTTTGCCGCCCCGACTACTCATGCCATATCTGCCGTCTTGTGTTCCTTCTACGACAACAACATCCAACTGACGGCTGACTGTCTTCCTGTCACATGAACTGAGAAAAAAAAATGAGAACTTCAGACATAACAGTTGCACTGGGAAACCATCCACACACAAGGCGTTTCTACCTGGGAACTTTTGCCAGTAATCAATGTCCTAAAAAACCAATTCCCTCTACATGTTTCGTCAGTAACACAGATCCAAGCTCTAAACCTGGTCAGCACTGGGTGGCATTTTACGTTTCTCATGACGGGAATGTGTTCTACTTTGATCCCTATGGCTTACCTCCATTAACTATATATCACCAGAGGTTCATGCAGAAGTCGTCAGATGGTCACGGGTCGTTCAGCAGAAAACAAGTGCAAAACTTTTACGCTAAAACGTGTGGAGCCCACTGCATTAACTTCCTCATACAGACATGTCGGACCAAGGACCCACACCACACTGTGAAAAGATTTTCTCAGGTCCCCTTCAACTTAATGGACAAAATAGTCAGGCCCTTGCTGAGGAAAAGAGAGAAGAAGAGGCAATGAATTTCGAGATGAGTCCAGAAGAAGTAGCAGTCAAAGCAGACGTGAGCAATCTTTTGGTGAAAGGGAAAGTTAAACGTGAATTGGACGTGATAGACGGGCTTCAGAGCACGGCGGAAGTGATAGACAAGATTCTCATGATTATGGCCGAGTTAATGGACAAAGTGGTAGCCCTGGAGGAGAACGACATAGGAAGAAAGGCCTTGAAGGATTTAATGGAGAGAATGCGGGCCTTAGAGGACCGTAGTCAAAGTCCTACTCCAGCTAAGACCGGGTGCAGTTGGTACTGCAACAAAAATTCATTTTCCATATAATATCCATGTACTCTGCTTGCAAGCATATCTGATTATAATGATTCATACCTAGCATGTACTCTGATAGGAAGAAATAATAAAAAGATTGAACTAAAAACAACCGAGTTGTGTCTTTGTTGCATTTAATCTCATATCAAAATAACGAGTCATAAGTATTGCGTAAATCCATAGGAACATTGCATCAGAACATGAGTCATGGTTATTGTGTAATTTCTTTCAAGGATTGCACAATACACCTTCATACGTAGGTCATACGTTTTTGCAAGTAGGTTAGTAGGTCACTTCCGGTTTGCAAGTAGGTCAACCCTAGGTATTGCGCAATTCTTTTAATTTATGCAACTAGGTCAGGTTACTAGGTCAAATGAAATCCAGCTCTCTGATTGGTCGAAAAAACTAGGTCATGACCTTATGACGTCACTTCCTGTCAAATCCAGCCCTCTGATTGGTTAAAACTAGGTCACTTCCGGTCTACCAGTAGGTCATGACCTAGTTAGTAGCTAATCCATTGCGCTGACTTTGCATGTATATACTACTGCTATGGCATCTGTGCCATAGAATAAATTGACATAAGGGAAAACCAATTTTTGGCTTTCCTATTACCAACTGAACTTTTTTGTGGACACTGTTTACAAAAATTGTTCCAGAAAATTATCCACAATAATTTTCCAGATGCATAAAAATTAATCTATGATCCCCACACCACATATTTAATTTTTATGAGCCTAAAGGATGTTTTGACCCCCTTTATCCATCCATGTGCCCCAGTGGCAGTGGTACCGCCAAATTATTTTTAGATTTTTAGGCCTAGCCTGGAGATTACAAAATAATGTTATTTCAATGCAGTCTGCAATTTAGATCAGATCTGGTATTTTTCCTCTCCCTCCTTTGTATGAGGAGTGTCAGTTCTATCCCCTCTATCCAAGGGTAATGGCCCTTACATTTATATGTGTCTTTCTATCTGTCCAAGTTGTTTCGGATGGGCGTGATGGGTATGAATTTTTATGACCAATCCATTCTCTTGTTATTATATATGATACTTTCTCACTAGCCCAAATGCATCAGGGTGTCACAGCCTGAGAATTAGGACCTCAGCACTGCTTTGCTAGCAAGTATTCTTGAATATCGCCTTATCTCTGTCAACTTACTGATTACAATAGCACTGCTAGTACGGGATATTTTAACCTTTGAGCCCAGACGTACCCTCCCATGATAGATTTCTAAAACAGAAGCCAGTAACATCATGTTAGCTGACCTCAGCCCCCACATATTCCTCATTAAATGACCTTCCCCTATGATTGAACACCTAGGTTATGGGTGATTGGTTTGACTACCACAAGTAGGGTAGGAGGTACTCTGCTGCCCTGAGGTATAAACACTCAGGCTACCACCATAGAGTAAGCAACAAGGCACAGTGGGAGTAGACTATTTATAACTACCACCATGTCTTGCTTCCAGCCACAGGACATTGAATGGAACCAGAAATACTACTCACTCGTCAAGCATAGGTTGTATTTTAACAGTCTGAAATATCTTCTCGCAGAGTGTCAAGTTCAGGGTTATGCTGGTGTTTACCAGTTTCATTTTATATGATGCTAAGTACTAGTGTAATTAGGATTGAAGTTAGTGTGACTAGCACAGGGAGGGAAGGTAAGTCTATATGCCCTGGTACTCTGGTGCCCTGAGGTATAAACCCTATGTGTGCAGGAAGCAGGAAGGCATAGCAGCCCTAGACTATAGTTAACTCCTGCCATGCCCCTAGCTCAGTCACAAGAACAGGAAATGGAACTGCAAATGCTGCTCACTCTTCAAGCATAGGTTGCAGCTATGTAGGCTGAAACATATACTTGCAGAGTGACAAGCTGAAAGTCATGTTTGTGCTCACTAGTGCTATAATATGGCACTTGGTACAAGTGTAATGCCACTGGGTCACTGACCAGGGACCTTTCTCTCTCCTGAGTAGTGCTGCCATCTGGTGGCAATAACATGCAAACTCCAACTTTGGTCAAGGAATGTCCTTTTTCCCACCATAAACCCTCTTTTGTGGTATTTGGAGCTATCAAGTTGAATACTCTAGACCAGCTGTTGGTAGATGTAGTGCACACAATGGATGTATAAAAGTGTTTTAGCCATGTTTCCATTGAATTTCAAATTGGTCATTTTAGCAAACGTGCCCACTTTAACCTTTGTATTCTTGAAAATTGTTACATGACACTTGGGGTGGACCACCTTTCCCTCTGAAATACTTTGACACAAATTTCATGACCCTGATACCCCAATGGTATATGATGTACATACTCGAATGATCCCTAATTACAAATACTATTTGGAACTAGTTATGGTTTTATATTGTATTTCAAAAGTGTGATAAAAAGAGTAATGATTTCTATGGTATAAGATGATTTACAGGATGCACGCCATGAATATTGGATATAACATTTTTGAGTCTTCATTTCTTTTCCAACTCAGGTGAGATTCAAAATTAGACCGTTTGACCTCTGAATAAGTGAAGTCTTATAAGTGCATGTCTAGACAATAGAATCCAATGAAACACAAGACAGTCTCATTTTTTATCCAAGGTGGTTATTTGGCAGCAGGTCTTGCAGAATCCCTAACCATCTACATCCAACAAACAGCCAAATGATCAACAAATATTTAACTTTTACACAGTTATGTGCTGTATGGAAAGGTGCTGGGTGTTAACTTCATTGGAGCATAATGCCGACCATCTGGGAGTTCATGTATCGAGCCGTAGGGTCAGCATGATGCTCCAATGAAGTGTTGGCGAGCAGTCTCACCAGCACTTCATTGGAGCATCATGACAACTGCTGGGCATGATGTGTTCACCATATACACCAACACATTCCCACACCTGTCCCTTCTGCCTGTCCACCATATTCCCTTTCTCAACTCACCTGTTCACAACGCCTTCATTTTACAGAGACTCTTAATCTGCACGTAGTCCACCTGTGAAGCCGCCTACACCACATAGGATAAGTACAACTGCCATATTTCCTGGGCATAAACTTTTCGACAGTGGATGGTGTGCAATTACTGTGATATTCACAGATTTAAATATACACAGGTAGAATTCTTTGCATACCCACACCATGCCGCCTAAGGCCCAGGCTGCTAAGCCTACCACAGGGGCTGACAATAGGAAAGGTAAGGCAAAGGAGAGTGTACAGAAAAATGAGGAAGGGAGTATTTCCCCAGCTAAAAAACATAAAAAGTCTTGTAAAAAGGGAGATAAAGCAGCTCAAGTACCTAAGCTTATGGGTGCCGGCTCCCGCCGCCTTGAATCTCTAGAGGGCGATATGAGGGCAGTTCAGACTAATGCACAGGGCATGAATGATAAACTGGATAATATTGCAGCATTTATACTCAAACACACCCCTTCTAACGGCCTACTCATCTGAAGATGTATTCACCCCACACCGTACTCCACAGTCTAAGACTCATCGTAAGAAATTTGCGAAGTCTATAAAATCCTCCAAGCCTCCCAAGTCTAAAAAGGAAAAGGCATCTAAATCTAACCTTAAGATTTACAGTGAGTCCAGTGGTTCCACCCTCGAGTCAGATGGTTCATGCTTCCCGTAGAGGATGCAAATCCGATAGGTCTCCAAAGGTCTCACCGACCCACTGTTGTCGTAGGAGGTCTTGTGATCGTTCCCCTCCCACTCATACCAGCAGGAGATTCACATCTAAGGACTGTTCTACGTCCCATCGCCACAGTAATACCCACCAGGAGGCATTCATGGAGGAATACCTGAGCCGAGAGCAATTTCAAGAAAGGTTCAACGAGGGTATGAGAATTATATTTGGTAACCTTAACTCTAAGAAACCAATATGTAAACCCTACAGGTACCTCGTCAGGGATGGCCCATATACATTCAAACATAAGCTAGACTATATCAATAAAATGTCAGAGCTAGAATACATCAAGGCCAATCTTAAGCTCATCCAGGATAAAGAGGCTATATATCCTAAGGATAAAGACGGTATTATAGCACACCTTATTGATGTAGTGGGAGATGCACAGTCCCCCCCCCCCAATGGCAAGAGGTTAGAGCATGGTCCCAGAGGGTGTGGAATCATATTGAACAGGAGGATAATATTTATTGGGATAATACACAGGCCATACAGAACCAATGCTTCTCATTGGCACTGATTGGTAGAAAAATCAGAAATGACCAAGCCGGCCTGAATGACCCAGCTACAGACCCCTACTCACAACAGGGTACTGTTTGCCGTGATTACAATTCCGACCGTGGGTGTAGGTTTAGGCAGCACCACACACACAACAACACACACTTCCTACACTTCTGTGGCTATTGTTGGAAGAACAGTTAACGTAGATTCCACCCATACACTATATGTAATGCACGTTCTAGGGAGGCAGGAGGCTCTCAACGGGCCTGCTAACAACGCCGGCCAGGCGGGCTGGACTTCCAACCCCAATGTGACACACTTCGCACCAGCAAAAAACGGACAGTAGGCCCCCCGCACCACCATAATGTGGAGGGCCTGCAGATTGGTCAAACTGAAGGGGAGGACAGACATAGCGGTCCCACAAGTTTCTCCAATGCTTCATGTGCTGGGACCTCTTGTCCTGCGGGACCGCCAGCACACGAGGCGCCGGGCCCAAGTGATATAAACAAACATGCCGGCCACCTTCTCGACGCACTCAGGGCCATACCTAAGACATATACACGGGTCACTAGTGATATGAGAAAGGACATGGCTTGGTTCTTGGAGTTTGCAACCCAGTGGAATGGAATTTCCCTAATAACCACCACTGTGTTTGCCACTGAACCGTATGTTGACCCCAGCGGAACTGTCATTGGGGCACATAATGGAGCCCAGGCATACCACCGCCGTGTTGCCCCTGACAATCACCCCATTAGAAATATTGCCTACTTAGAGGCAGTCGACATCGCCATTGCTCTCCATACATTTGTCAAAGCCCCATATGAGGGAAAAACAATCCACATCCATTGTGACAATGAGGCCACTGTATCTGTCCTCACTAGTGGCAAGGGTAATGACAAGACTCTCTTGGATGTAGCCAGGGTGGCCTGGATGGTCGAGGCCATATTCTCAGTAAAGTTAGTGTATGTACACATCCCTGGAGTCCTTAACACATTAGCTGACAGACTAAGTAGGGCACACAACTAGGCCTCAGCCAGGAAGGAGGCTGACCAAATGTTGATTGACAATGGTATTGTTCTCGTTGACCCATGTCTTCATGCTATTGACAATGTGAATCCCTCCATCCTTTGCAGCTCCGTTTATGCATCACTACAGGCGAGTGCATTAGAGAATGGAAGGCCAGGGCCCCTGCAATAGAAAAGGGCAGAAAATCAAAACTACGACAATATCTCAAGTTCTGCTACCAAATGGCAGTCGACCCCCTCGCCCCGGACTACCAGGACCTGTGCGCATGGATAGAGCACAGAGTTCACACCCGGGAGAAGCCCCTGACCATAAAAAAACAAACTGTCACATGTGAGAGTATACGCCAGTCTGGTGGGCGTATCAATGACGCCTTTTTACCATCCCCGTGTGACCCGGGCAGTGAACGCACTAATAAAGGGCAAAACAAGGGCAGTGTCAATTCTCCATCTCAGAGCCCTTGTAAAGGAACTCCAGGTCACAAATACCGAGACTGCCGTGCAGTGGCGGTGTTGCTAATGTACCATGCAGCACTGCGACAGTCAGAAACTCTAGCCCCTTCCATATACAAGATGGACTCTACAAAGCACCCCACACGCGCAGATGTCACATTCAACTCTCAGGGTATATGACATTCAGGATAAAGTGGACAAAGAATCTACAGAGGTACACACAGGAAAAGACTGTTACACTGGGTTGCTTATCAGACCCTCGCTTCTGTGTGGTGGCAGACATGGAACACCACATCCAGGAATGCCTGACGATCACACCCACACAGGCACTGTTTAAGCTCCACCGCTCAGCTCGACCAGTGCCTATCTCTTATGTGAGGCGGAGGTGGCACAAAGCAATGGATGCATGCAACTTCAAGCATCACGAGTACACTCTCCACTCGTTGCGCTGCTCAGCGGCAACACAGGCCCACCTCCTGGGCTGCTCAGAACTGGACATACAAGTATATGGCGGGTGGCTCAGCAATGCACACCGCCAATACATAAAGAAATCCCGAGCCAACCTACTGAATGCCGCAATCAGGAACGCCCTCATGATCTGACCAGAATAAGAACTCTATGAACATTCCATTTTATCATTATTATCATCTCTTCCCACCCCCAACCCCTACACCTACCTCATACTTCTCTACTCTATTTAATTGGCAGGTGTGCCCTTTTAATAACTCTGTAATTCAAATTAAATAATTCATATAATGTTAATTCATCAGTTTATCATACATACAATTTTATTAACATATAGGTTTTCATAATAATAAACCTTATTCTACCCAAGCCTGCCTCTTTATTTGGTCTCCGGGGATCGCATTAGTGGTGTGGGTGGGCAGTGCGCTGCCCGCCCAGTCACTAAGGCCCCCTGGAGGCCTCTTACAACACTAACTCTCACTTTTTGTCCCCACCTGGTGTTCACCATATACACCAACACAAATCCACACCTGTACGTTCTGCCTGTCCGCCATATTCCCTTTCTCCACTCACCTGTTCACAACTCCTCCATTTTCCCACCCACCCACACCTTACTAACTATCTCTAATCTTTTTATTACATATTCAATATTATTACATCTTTTACAATTTCATTACTCCTCGTACATCCATTTAATTACTCGGTAATTCCAATTAAATAATTCATATAATGTTAATTCATCATTTTATCATACATACAATTTTATTAACGTATAGGGTTTCATAATAATAAACCTTATTCTACCCAAGCCTAAATCTTTATTTGGTCTCCGAGGAACGTATTAGTGGCGCTTCTGCATCAGCGGCCTTTAAAGGGTTAAGGAAGCATGTGTTAAAGGGAAAGACCAGCCTATTTTCATGATGCCCTCTTTTGGTAGACTTTATATTGGATAAAAAGATTCAGGCATACTTATGAGCATATTTTCTTTTATAAGGGAGAGCAGGGAGCTTCTTTGATGTTTTCTATGACGTCACAATTGCACCTAAATTGATGCATTTGGTCCATTGTGACGTCGTAGAAGACATTGACAGGTTAGTAGGGGCCTGCCACCTAGGTATACCGTTAGACCCCATTCTAAGGAGGTGTTTTTATGGGTGGTGTTTTCCTTAAATTTCATTGAAAAAAAAAGAGATCTTTCGTCTGATGTGTTACACTCCTTGCTAAACCCTACATCAGGATAGAGAAACATTTAGATCTAAAATAGAGGTTATTTCTTTGAAAATTGATTAGTGACTCAAAATCAAGGTGTAGCTTAATGCAGTATAATTGATACCTTATCATATTGATGCTACCTGTAGGAGGGGAACTACTTCAGCCAATTGAAGGGAAGATAAGCACACTTTAGTGGTGACCCCTAGTGTTACAATAGGGAACCCTAGTTGGTATTGAAGCAATATTGCAATGGTCAGTATAAGGTACACATATAGGGGTGCATTTATTAACACATCCTCCATGGAGCAGTAGTAAAGTGCCAGACTCTCAACGTGTTAGTAGGGAGTTCCACTCAAGAAGAATAGTACTTGTCGTGGGATACTTGATTTCACAGAAAAGAAAAGAAGTCTTTCATCTAATATGTTACACTCCCGGCTAAACCCTACATCGTTGTGTCAATGGACTATTCCGGGTATTATCATTATTTTACACCTTTATTAATTTCTTTGCCATACAGACCCCAGCTCTGTCCACAGGCCTTTACTCTATAGTAGGCGGGGTCACTAAAACACTGAACCCCGCCTCCTCAAGTGGGATCCAGTAAGCTGATTGCACGTCATTCCAACACGGATGTCATGACAGCCGAACCGGTTTATTCCAGCCACGACCCCACTAGAGGTACTGCGACATACCAGTGGATGCTATTTTGGGACCAGGGCATACCTGAATGACACGCTCTTGTCCCTCATTGGTCCAAGTGGTGAGCTGCTCTCTGACTGGTATTGCACCACCAAGGTCACACCTGGCGGAGAGCAGACGCCATCCTTACCAGGAGCTGCTCAGCTGAGTATATAACACCCTGCACAAGCAGCTCCCAGTATCTCTACCTTACATCTGTCTACACCATACCTATACCTCATATTAGGACCTAGGACAGGTTGAGCTATAGGCTCAGGGACAGAGCTTGGACACTAGCGAGTGTATCATTGTTACCACCTGTATGAACACTCATGTTAGCTGTGCAATAAAGAGGATCAAATGAACTTCTCTGGATTCAGTGTTTATCACTTCACCCACTTGTAACGGTTCGTTGACACAATGCTGAACTCCTCTGAATATCCCACTACAATTACCTCTCATAGCCATGAGCAACAGTGAGACAACACCCAAGGAGCCAGCTTCTGAATGTGCCTTGACATCACCTGGGCTAGATGTGCCCAACCCACCAGCATCTGCATCATACCATTTTCAGAGAGAAAATTCCTCACCCGACGCACTGAAATTGGACCCAGTTATACCCACAGCCCTTCAACCACGTGTAAACCATTCTGTGAGTACCGATACTGAACAATTTTCCTCAACAATTGTAGACAACAATACTGGAACACACACCAGTACACCAGTATCCATTTCTGCACCAGGAATAGATTCAACATTACCCAGCTACTCACAAACAGCCACATCACCACTAAGGCTATCTGGTATAATGAGCCCCAACTCTGACACACCCATCATAAATACACCAGATGCCTGTACCTAGATCCACATCTAGAGGATAGACCACAAGACCTGCAAACAACCCTGGAGGACATTGCACCATCACAGCCACCTGTTTCACCCAATACCCCACCTACCAATTGCAACCCAACACAGGTCGGTATTGATACAGTGACTACAGGTACAAGGTCTGCAAACCATCCACCCTTAATTTGGGAAAGCCACGTGGTCATAGACTCAGATTCTGACACCTCCCTAGACGTTGATTATTGGAGAGACAGCATTGGATTAGCCATATCATGGTGGAGATCAGCTTATGAGAACGGTGTAAGGAGAGCAAACCACCTTTCTCCTAGCACCGACCCTGAAAACCAAGTGGTAGGAAACACTTCAAATTTTTCAGCCCACATCAATAGACTCTTAGAGCACGATTGGCCTGACCCCATTAGTGACCAACCCAGACCCTACCACCACCCATTCACATCCAAGGAGGAGGACTTATACTACCCCCCACCTGTGTACACACCCACAACCCAGTGCAGGACAAGGTCTGTAGACTCAGCAAGCAGACCCCATCCTAGACGCAGGAGGAGAACACAATCTAGCTCGCCTCTCAGGAGAAGGACACCCACTGGCTATAGACTTTTAAGAAGTGTGGACGGCACCACCAGCAGATCTCACCTACTGACAACCAACCCCCTTTTAATAGAGGAGCCAGAGCACCTTACAATTCACCTCAAGTCATCAGCTCTTCCGGGGAGGATACAGAAGTCACCTTCCCCCACAGAGCTGGCCCCACAATGCCAGCCCCCCTGTTACGATCAGGATGACCTGAGGAAAAGTCTGGTCAGAGAATGCACCCAGGCAATCAGCAACTCTTTCTCTGACCTGCTCACCAAGCAAGTGAGCGCCTTGTCTACCGAAATTAAAAGAAGTGGACAAGAAAACTCTCACCAATTGACCAGGGTTCACCAGAGACTAGATGACATAAACTGTTGGAGGGAGCACGTGGAGAATAAGGCTGCCCACAACCTCAGAAGGACAGCAGAGGCCAATTTGGATGTCCTAAAAAGGCCTGAAGATTTTACATACCAAATGACTGAACAGTTCAGCAAGAACATGGATTTCTCAAAGCCTTGCATGGTCAGTCAGTCAACGCCAGTAGATCCATTACTAATCAAACCCCACCCAGCATCCATCAGTGCTCAGGCCCACTCCATCAAGGCCCGCCATATCCAACAGCACTTAATTACAGCTCATCCCATCCAAATATGGCTTGAAACAAGGCTGAGCCCACCAAGTGCTTTCCAAGGCAGCACCAATAACAACACAGCAACTGCCACGCCCACCCCACAGAGAGCGCTGTACCAAACAAACAGCGCCAGCTCAGTAAGCTCACACCAGGTGGCAGCAGCAACAAACACATCAGCGCTGAAACCAAACAGTCCCAACTCGGGTCAGATAGTTAACAATGTCTACACCCTCCAGGTTATGTAGCCAACCAGACCACCCAAGTGCGATTGCCCTACCCACCAGGGTACCCCCAATTAGCACACTCCACACCAGAGATACCAAACCTGGGGCACTCTGCCCTCAACCTAAACACAGGATCACCAGGTGTGAAGGATGGTGAAAAGCTCACATCTGCTCAATTAGGTTCATTCAACAAGCCAGAACCTTTTGACAAGTCCTCACCCTATAGGTCTGCAGGGAGGTTCCTGACTGAATTCAAATTTTTCATCAGAAACGTCCACCCCAATAGACCTGACCTACACGCTCCCTGCATGTACACTTTCCTCAAAGGGAGAGCAGCACAATGGTTTTTTACCAATATAATGGACAAACCAATCATGCAGGACAAGGTTGCTGTATATGAGGCCTTCCTAACAAGATTTGGAACACCTGACCCAACTACCCTACTCAAGGGTTACAAGAGCAGGAAACAGCAGCCAAATGAGTCTACAGAAGACTACTTGGCCAACATGACCCTGCTGCTGTCAAACAACAACCTGGATGAGGCCTCATAAATCAAAACCTAATCAACGGCCTCAGACCTGAGCTGAAAAATGTTGTCCTGGCCAAATCACAAAAAAAAACTCTACTAAAAGCAGTTAGTTCGCTCTTGACCAAGAATTAAACATTGAAGCAATAGAAATTGCCCAGGCCCAGAGCAACCCCACTGAATTGTGCGCAGTTGGATATAACAGCAACTCCAAGGACAACAGGTCCAGAAAGGACAAATACCAAAAAGACCACAAAAAGGAGTACAGGCTACCCTGTAGCAATTATAACAAGCAGTATGAAAACAAATTCAAAAATGGTTTCAACAAAAAAAGCAAGGTCAACTGACAGATCTGCCTCCAGAGATCTGGCTACCAATCTCCGGACAGAAACAGATCAGAAACCGATCTGATCAGAGATCCAGATCATCTGAAAGCAGCAAGAGCTTCGTTTTCATCCCTGTCAATAGACAATCAAACAACAGCCTTAATGTCTCCTTCATGGTACCCGCAGACTTCACCATCCCAGACAATTGGGTGCAACAGTCAATGAACAGGTCTATAGACCCAACTCCTGGCAGAAAGGATAACAGAAGCCACACAGGGCCTCAATCTGATCATGATCATGACAATGCTAACAACCATCATGATGACTATGATTCAGGGGAAGGCGCTCTAGCACCGACTGACCCCGCCCCCACCAGGATGAATCCGACCAATGGACCGTCCCCCACTACTTTTCAACCAAATTCTGAAGCAGAAATAAACCCTCACAACTCCAGCACCCACTACTCCCAATATATGGACCAGGATGAGGACCAAGACTCCTCCTCTGACGATGAAACCGACTATGAAGACCAGAACCTGAGGACATCAATCCTGAAGCTGAGAATCAAGTCTGATTAATATGGGCAGCAAGGTAAGGCCATTCAAGTTAATACAGATTTGACTAAAGGTGCGGTGTCTGTTGACATAGATAACCACTTGTACAGAGCTCTTATTGATTCTGGCGCCTTCCTGTCTTTTATTAGCCAAAAAATGGCCAATAGGGTATCGATCACACCCAATTTTAGACATGGTAGACGCGCGCAACTCACAGTTTTATTGGCTGATTAAACCCCGTTACAGGTAAATCACTCAATGACCCTGGATTTCCTCATTAATGGGCATGAATTTAGAACCAGATTTCATGTGGTCCTTGAACTAAACCACCCACTGATCTTACCGTAATCTCCCGCGTAGAAGACGCGTCCTCTACGCCAAACAAAATGCTGGGGGGTCTTATAGGATATCTTCAAGTTGAGGGTGCGTCTTATACGGGGGGTATTTTTTCTATAGAAATCTACTAATCTAACGAATTTCAGCAGTAAAATGTGCGTCTTATACGCGAAAATGCATGTGCTAAGTTTGGGGTGCGTCTTATACGCGCAGCACATCTTCTACGCGGGAGATTACGGTAGGTGTAAATTTCATGACAAAGTACAAGGCAAAAATCTCCTTTGGTTCCAAATCCCGAACACCCAACTACATCAGGGCAGTAAAAAGTATTTCCATACCATCCAACACAGAAGCCACCTTGAATGCAATGGTGATGGGAAATAGCAACATAGTGGGACAAACTGGGATAACTGAGAATGCAGGAACCACCCTACTGGTACTAATAAAGCTCGCCATCGTCAGACCAAGATCAACGCTGAGATTTTACCAGTAACTGTAGCAAACCCAAATGATTTCCCCGTCAAAATTAAAAAGCACATGAACAGTGTCAGCTGTGAAAAAGATCTATTCCCAATCAATTGTGGAGAATATCCCATGGATCATCTCCCAAAGGGAAATGAGCCTCTGAAATACAAAATATGTGAAGATCTGAGTGACACTCAGAAACAGAAAGTCAAAGACATCGTTGAGGCAAACAGACAAGCTTTTGTCTTAGATGAAAGTGCTATAGGTATGAATGTGGAAAATGAAGTTAAACTGGAACTAATCCCAGACTTCAAACCATGTAATAGACCATCTTACAGAATGTCCCCCCACAAAGAAATTTTCCAAAAAGAACTTTTGAAGAAGCATCTTGAACAGGGGATAATTCAAGAGTGCACCAAACCCTGTGAATGGAATTCACCAGCCTTTCTGGTACCCAAACCACAGGGAGACAGATCAGTTGCCTCTGGCTGGAGAATTGTGGTAGACTACAGATGGGTTAATGAAAACCTGAAGTCTTTCCATACTCCTTCCCCAGAGCAGATGACCTAATGCAACAATTAGGCAGAACAGGTGCCAAATTTTTTTCAAAATTGGACGTCTACAGCGCCTACCACCAGATCCCCCTGGTGGAAGAATCTAGGCCCCTCACAACCTTCTCAGCCAACGACACAAGATACATGGCCAAAGTACTCCCGATGGGTCTTAAAACTTCAGGCCTATCCTTCATGAATGTGATGGAAGAGTTGCTCATGAAATGCAAATACAGGAACGCTGTAGCATAAGTGGACGACGTAGCCATCTACAGCCCAACATGGGAAAGGCACCTGCAAGATCTAGACAAACTTTTAAAGCTTTTTCTCAAGGGAAACATCAAGTTGAAATCAGAAAAATACGAATTTGGTACTACCAAAATGGAATTCTTAGGCTTTAACGTCGACCAGCATGGTTTATCACCATCCCCAAAAAAAGTAGGACCAGTTAAAACTTTCCCCCCACCAAAAAACATCTGAGATGCTTCAATGGAATGGTGCAGTTCTACAAAAGGTTCATTAGATGTTTTGCCCTCATCATGAGGCCACTTTACGAGGCCACAAAGGGAACCTTCAAACAGACCACTGAGTGTCAGAGAGCTTTTGAAAAAATTAAATCAGCAATCCCCCAAAGACAGTAAAATTCTCAGATATCACCATGACAAAGGTCTTCAAAGCCAATGACCCAGTTCCTAAAAACCCTGTCCTCATGGGACCACCAAAGTCCATACTAAAAGGTGGACAGATCTGGGATAGCACCAATAAAAAGCCCAGGGGTACAATTGCCAAGAAGGGCAGCTCTGAAAAAGAAAGCATCAATTCAATTTTCTGCAACATAGAGCTGTGCATCCTAAATCGCTCAAAAGTTCACATAACCAAATCTGACATGCCCCCTGTTTCCAGCGAATCACAGAAGAGTAGACAGACACGCCCCCAAAAGGTCAATGCCACCAAGCCCAAGCCTAAGGGTCGACCACCCAAATCTAGGTCACCTAAAGTATCCGTGAAAGTAGCCAATGCCAAAAGAGCCAAGCTATCTCACAGGGTACAACCCATGGCCAAGAGGGCAATCTCTCAGCTGTGTAAACACCACTCCCTCACACCATTGACGGAATCACTGATACAGGCGCAGCATGAAGACTTGTTTACACTCTCCATGCTGCAATACATTAAAAAGGGTGAACTACCAGCTGACTCAAGCCTTAGTAAACAAATACTGCTAAATCAAGACCAATTCATAATTTTGGATAAAGTACTTTTCAGAATCACAAAAGCCACCTTTGATGACAGCCTGGAACCCACACTCCAAACAGTCATTCCAGAAAAGTGGGTAGATTCATTAATTGAATCCACACACTGCTCACCCATAGGAGGACAACTTGGCCCAACCAAAATCTATGCAGCCATCAGAGACAGATATTACTGGCAATCAATGTTCAAACAAGTATTTGACTATTGTGGTACCTGCCATACCTGCCTCAACACCAAAAAGAGACCAAAGCATCTCAAAACACCAATGACCCTGAGAGATCCTGTGCTAACAGCATATTCTCAGTTTAACCATGCATACAATCGGCCCCTTCACTCCAGCAGTGGACGGATCACTGTACATCCACACGACACATCACAGTTTGGTCATCCAAAGAAAATACCAGCGCTGAAGTGGCACTAGGTTTTTTTCCAAAGAGAAATCTGCATCCATGGCACTCCATCAGTCCTAAATACACAAATCACAGGATCTGATCACTGGAGTAAGTCACAGGGTCTCTGTGAATGCCAAGACCAAACCATAGAGTCTTCTCTATGAGCCTTTGTTTCCAAATCACAAAAACACTGGTCAACCTTTCTGCAAGCAGTGGCTTTCAGCATCAACAACACCATCTGCAGTGTGTTAGGGTACTCACCCAACCTTTTAGTATTTGGAAAACAAACACACCTTCCCACAGAATCATCCTTATCTCTGGTAACATCAACCAAAGAAATCAAGGATAAAGAGGGCCTAATAACTACCCTACTCAACCTAAGGGACGGTATACAACTGAAGGCCGCAGAAAGAATGGTAAATACCACAAAAAAATGAAATCCAGGCAAGATGCAACAGCCTTTCAGAGTACCAAAAAACTTCCTGGCAACATACCTGACCTCCTGGCAATGTTTCTTCATGTGAATGATGTTGTAACTCATCTCATTATTCCATTTTGATGAACAACCACCTTTTTTATTAGCCCTCAAAAATGGTTTTCATCTTCTTATCAGGTTACCTTTTCCTTCCCTTTTATGTTTACTATTCCCCCCCCCTTCTTTTTTTTTCTTTGTATGTACCTTTTAATATACCTAAAAAAACACAACCACTCATCACCTACCCAAAAGCACTTTCTGCTAGAAACTGAAAAGGGAAATTGTCAAAAATTCTGATTATTTTCTAGTAATCTCAGGCAGATTGATTTGGTTGGCACGCCATATAAATTACCCACAGTCACAGCATACTCTCTGTTTGTGGATCCCACCGCTTTGGGAACACACATGCGCCGGTTTATTACAAGCTCAGGACTCCTTTATACCCTGAGGTATTACCAAATGACAGCCTATTGTAGGAGAGCAGCTCTTTGACATCCTGATCCGTGTTTATACCTCTGTTTACCATTGGTACTGGAATGTTTGGTGAAACATCTAATTAAGTTCACAAGACGAATCCTGTGCGTCATCATGCCAGAATAGCATCCCCAAATCAGCTGATTGCAACATCAGCTCCAACTAAACCACCTCCTACAACAACCCAAACAATATTGTGACCACCCAATCCTGTTAGCTACAGGATCTAAATTTGCATAGGAGCCGCGGAGCCCCCTTACATACCTTGTGATTGAGAAATAGCCAACCTCATGATCAGCTTATAAGTCTCATCCCACCCCCACCTTATCCACTACCCATCAATATACAAAATTCCCCCCACCCTTTACCAATGGAGCAAGTATCCCGAGACCACAGGGCCCAAATTTCAAGACTGCCATGCAACCATCCCAGGTAGAACTTTGTCTTATGTGTCCATTAGTAGCATCATCAATCGTTCTAGCATGAACATGGTGGATAATACCATCATGATGCCCAGATACCTATTACATGCCAATGGTAGTGTGCACCCAGAGTGCTTTGTAAAATGCAATAGTTGAATTTGCAGTCCACTTCAAACCATTTCAAGAAAGCCTGACTATTTCTTAGTTATAATTATTAACCTTTTGGCAACACCCCCCTCTTCCCCCCCACACACACAACCTATCTTGCCTAAGACTAACCTCACTTCAATATTATTTGACAGCCTTGATGCTCCTGAGATTAAACATGGACTCAACTCAGGGTGGACCATCCATAGTCTTTTAGGCCCAAATGGCATTAGAAGCAAGGCCATGGATCTGTTCGAAATCAGACTGACCATCATGGAGCATAGATACATGTTCACTAACATTAGCAGAACCGACCTGAAACTCTACTTGTCAAATAAAACCTCTAAAGCCCCTACATGAATTACCATGTTACTACTCAGGTGTCTCTAGACACAGTGCTATAAGACACACCATCAATCTTCAGGTACAGCTGGCAGTTTTTGAACTGTTTACACACGCCCCACCACCAGTCAGGCACTACACCACTTAATTGACCCGTCTCTTTCATTACATATCGATCAAATTGAAGTCAGGGTAAGATGCATCAGTCACATGTTACTAGACTAGCCTAGCAACCTACCCTGTTTTAAGCAACATTCCCACAACATCTTACTAACAAATCCATTCCCCACCACCCCACCACCCAAATGTATAGGACTCAACCCCTTCCACCAATCATCACACACACATCACCTCACACAAGCCAAGCACAACCCAACCGACCACCACCCCCAATTACTAAATTACCACCCCCCCCCAATTACTAAATTTTACCAATTCAAAACTCACATATATCCTTAAATCTTTTAAGGGTAGCAGTCCCTTTGGCGACAGTCATCTTCATCTCCATAGTGCTAAGCCATCATTCAAGCACTCAAGATATCATTTAAAGTCCAGGAACCATTTTTAGACCTAACTACGGTGTCCTGTTCACAGAATTGCTACAAACATTACTTGCTGGATACATGGATTACCCCTTAGTGTTCATACTAAATTCATCACTCAACCACTACCTGCAGCATCCTGAAAGATTGACACCCTTAATCAAAGATGACACCCCATCCTTTATCACAGAAACAGCCCAGTCTTTAGACCTAATCCTGGAAAATCTTTTCTCTAAATCCCAAAAATCTTTCCTGTTATCAATCAACCTTTTATCGCCCCCAAAAACCTGCAACCCCAGGGGAGCCCCAGGACAAATAATTGGAGATATTTTAAGAGCTTCAATAGGCCTTGGCACCCAACCAGAAATAGACATTCTCAACTCTGCGATGACTAAACTAGTGCAAAAAATGGCCACCAAAATGCATGTAGTAGAACTAGCCATGCATTTCTTATTAAACATCTCTGAATTTAACTACAAATCACTGAGCATCTTCTCTAGCGTCCAAAATGACACTGACGATGCACTGTCCTTAATTAGTCATAAACTCCAGCATTTAAACAGCAATATCTCAAACATACTGCTCAACATGGAATTACAAACCAAACAGGACACTTTCTACTTTTTGCTCTTTCCGGCAGCGAACTCACAAATTGAATCCCTCATAAATTTACAATCAGATTTAGACACCCTACTGGACTCACTTAACTCCTTAATGGATGATGATCTCCCCCCAAACTTAATTCCCCATGAGACAATGGAAATGGGTCTTAATAACCTGTCAGTAGCACTCAATAATGCCCACAAGGGAGCAATGATTCTGAACGTGCCAATAGGTTTCTATCACAGGAGGAGAGTGCACTGGCAGAATTACAACACACTCCACATCACTGTACCAATACCCATAGGACTGGGGGGAAACACCTACTCTATTTATAGAACAGAGGCCTTCCCAGTTCTGTTTGATACAACCAATGTCAACTCCACAGGGTATATATTGGTACAAGCCCTACCAACCTAGCCATGTCTAAATCCCACTCAAATAATATTGAGATGGACCACACAGACTTGGATATGTGTGAAATTGGTGTTTTTATAAGTTGCGACCTGCCCCTGCCGATGTTATCACCTCGCCACCCTACCTGCGCATTGTCTCTATTTTTAGACCTACCTGATGCAGTTTATAACACCTGTAGTTTCCAGGCCCACATGACTGCTCAAGTCCCCAACATCATCAAACCTATTTCCCACAACTCCTACATGTTAGTCACCAACAGGTCACCCTCCATCCTCCATTGCTCTAACTCAGGTCAATTAGAAATAAAAAAATGCAGCCTATTCTATAGTCTCTGTGCCATGCCTGTGCTCTCTAAAAAATCACGGCATGATTGTGGTTAACTCAAACCTATCATGCATTCACAAACTCACTCTAGTCCCCATCGCTCAGGTACCCATTAACTTGCCTCTATGACAGCATTTTGGAAGCCCGCCAGCCAATGTTTCTAGTGTAACCATAGCAACCACCCCACCCGCCTTAAGACTGCCCAACATAGAACATCTCAAAGCCCTACACAATCAAAAACTCCTACCCCTATTCAGGGACGTACTCACCCTAAAGGAAGCTGCAGCAGGTATACATGATAAATCTTCAATACTGTCTATAGAGTCCATAACACACCTTGGGTACCATCTTGAGTTTTCACCTTGGTTACACCTGCTGTCACCAGCCATAGCTATCCTCTGCTGCGTCCTCACGTGCCGTGTGCATATGCGCATGACACACCTGCTGCAGCTCATCACCTGCTGCAGCTCATCACAGCACTGCGACCATGGCAGACCCAGCATCCTGGACCAAGCTGAAGAAACTTATTAAAGAGGCCAACTATGACTGGCCATTGAGTCCTACCACTACCACGACGGTAGAACCTGACTTATGGATCCAATTACCGGGACGATATGACACCATCATATCCATGGCAGTCGTCTTAACAGCTCTATTTCTCATCAGAGCCACCTGCAGGAGATGCCTCCGACACTGGCTGTATGGCCGCCAAAATCCATCAGATGGCACGGCTGAATTTGTCCTCAGAATTCACTCAGGAGGAAGGACCCACTGGCCAAGATGGCTTATGGTAGAAACCTTTGGCCAACTTCCATTGTGGCACCAAAACTATCACCACCGAGGCTGACCAAGCCCTTAGGCCGCCATCTTGACGCCTCTTGGACAAATGAGGTGACCATGATCATCGCCGGCAGGTTGATAACAGTCCACCTGGAAAGGTACCCTCGATACCCACTACTCTGGAGGTTCCCGCTGGCATTAATACTGAGCTCAAGACCACACACCTTGGCTCTAGTAATAGAACAGAAAGGCCAGCCCGATTTCCAACTAACCCAGTGCGATAGTGAGGTCTCAGCCAGTTTCACCCTAGTGTCACCATTACGACCCAGGAGAGCGCCCCCAAAGAGGGCTGGAGATGCACAACCGTCGACAAGCCGGATTGACCCGAGGGAGATAGCATTAATAAGACCAAAAGAAGCCCAGCCTCCAACCGATAAGTTCTTGTTCGACCCCACACTGGCTGAGAGGGCCACTGATTCCTTTGATGGTAGGTTTTTCCACGCGAAATTTGCTAAAATTTTTAGTTTCGACTCATGTGGAGATCGTCCTAGGTCCCCTAGCATCATACCCGAAAGACACTACCGGCCACCCCTAACCCATCCCAAAATGAACTGGCCGGAAAGGTTTAGACCTCGGTTTAGACCGTACCATCTGCCTTATGTGGGGATGACAGCTAGTCGTACACAGCGGTGCCGGATAGAGCACCGGATAGCTCGGTGAGACCCTGATGTCGGGATCCCCCTCCAGTCTACCGTCCCCCCTCACAGTGCCCCCCGGCCCCCCACTGTGAACCCCACCACCCCACCACCTGCCTACGTATCAGTCATCGACCCCCACCTAACCAATCACTCACAATCACTAGATTAGATTATCAGCTAACCACAACTAATGTCTTACATCGAGTTAAATCAATGTTTGCTCAATAGGCGGCGGCTGCAGCATCTGGCTGATGCCGTGCCTCGTCGTCATCTTAAGTAGACACCCCCAATGTCAAAATGACGGCCGTCACGGCCGTCACCATGACAACCATCAGTCACAGACACCCACCAAAATGTAAGCATCAAAACAACATTGACACGTGCTATCAAATAAACTTGCACAAAAATCCTCCTCCTACCTTATCTAAAAGCCGTTCTGGGCACCCGGCGGAATACATATATATGGAGTATGGTCCCGTTAGGAAAGTGGAGCTCGAACACCTCCATGATAAGGATTACATAACCTATGACATATAAAAAATGCCAGCCGACCACTTTTATAGTGCTCCGACCAGGCATCGCGCCCAAAATTCCCAACCAATTTTTCGATTTTTTTTTTTTTTACTATTCAAAAAAATTCCAACGGCCCCTGCCATCAGTAGCACTACATTAATACAGAAACAGAAAAGGTTGCCCTAGCTGACCGAGACCACCAGTGGGAGCAGACCCTGAGCAAGTCTAGCACAAATAGACCCATAATTTGATACACAAATCTCGCCATTGTGGCACAGCGCCAGCTAGGTGCAGCCACCTAGTGCACTACCTGCGAACTAATCTATGCATCCTTGGTTACCTAGGCCCGCGCCTTGTAACCTGATTGTCATACCTGTGTTGGTTTAGGCCGCCTTGTGGCACATGTCAGCTGTCTCATTGCTAATGGTCTGGTCCCGGTTCTCTGTTTTCTGTTACCTACAGGCCAATCATCAGACATAGAGGCAGTCTTGATGACCGAAGCACCAGCCCAACCAGAGAAACAACTCATGTTAGGCCAGTAGTTCCGCCTCGCGGCAGGCCACAACACTGCAGGCCAATCCATAGCACCACCATTTCAGCAGCCTGAAGGCCAGGTACACCAATGCCAATAACCTCCCAGCATTACAACAATAACTTCTGCACTGCAGTGAGGGGACAAACCTCAGCTGCAGCGCTCTGTATCCCCTGCTACCACAGACCCAAGGGCTTTCTATGCCCTTGTGCTTACGACAAAATGGTGCACCCTACAACAAACCACAACCACCAGAGGTCACCACTGAGATCGGCATGGAGGCCCATGCCAATACGCCGACCACCTCCTACAAGATCACCAAGTGACTCAGATAGCAGAGACTGTGACATCAGAGGCCGGAGACCGTCAACTTAGATTTCAGTGACTTGACATTATCCAGTTTCTGCCCAATCAGGCACAAGCCCAAAAGAAGAACTGAGGGCCGTTTTATGCATAAAGGCCCTAGACAGCACCCTGACCTGCCCCAAACAGTTTCCATCCTGGCCCGCAATTCAGAAACTGCCTTTGCAACTTAAACTTTTTGTACCTTTTTAACTCAAGATTGTAGGAACACAATTCTTGTACCCCCCCCATACACCGATACATCTGCTTTTTACTTTTCAATGAAAGTCACATTCTTTTACAAACACCTCTTACCGTTAAGCCTGTACATATTTTGGCCAATCTTTGATTCAAGAAGGATCTTATGAGTGACAATTCAACATGACCTTGTCTCTCTTGGTGCTATAAGATCCCACCCACTCTGTATTCTTTCAAACTCAACTATGTATTTTATTTATGAGTTTTAGTCAGTAGTTATTCTGTTTTGTCAGTAGAAACATCCTTTATATTGATTCTTGACCCTCAAAAGTGTATAAATCTTTTCTTTTTTTCTCTCACTTGACCAAAGTTCAGAAAGTCACAGTCCCGGATTTACTACCCTCAATTTCTTACCCCCTTTTTTTCTCTTTAAAATGAGACTGGCCAGTATTTCTTGATCTTTACAACCGAAATGCATATGATATTTTTGATGCCAAAATTATAAACTCGTGTTTTAATGTCACACCCTTTATATTATGCCTGTACCCTTATCCTGACAATAAGTTCAAATAACCACGCTTGCATCATGCAATTAATATATATCTCACCAAATACTCAGGAATTACCGGCACCCAAGTGCATCAGTAGCTTAGCAATTTTTGTAAAAATAGCAATTTATATTTTTCTTTGATCCTGCAAAAATGTGAAGGTTTCCTGTTTTTATCCAAAGTCTCCTTTAAAAGCGAGCATTTTCCTTTTTGTACATGTCATTACAATGTATCCAATTGAACCATATCATAACAGTTATCAATGGACGCCGCCTATTGAGCAGAGCCCTATATTTTTACATTATTTCTCCTCCCTTTAACCTCGTGCAGAGACGAGTAAGAATGTGATGATTTGTCAATGGACTATTCCGGGTATTATCATTATTTTACACCTTTATTAATTTCTTCGCCATACAGGCCCCAGCTCTGTCCACAGGCCTACCACCTGCCCCTATCTATTTACTATATAATAGGCGAGGTCACTAAAACACCGAACCCCACCTGCTCCAGTGGGATCCAGTGAGCTGCTCGCATGTCATTCCAACACGGATGTCATGACAGCCAAACCGGTTTATTCCGGCCACGACCCCACTGGAGGTACTGCGACATACCAGTGGATGCTATTTTGGGACCAGGGCATACCTGAATGACAAGCCCTTGTCCCTCATTGGTCCATGTGGCGAGCTGCTTTCCAACTGGTATTGCACCACCAAGGTCACACCTGGCAGAGAACAGACGTAATCCTTACCAGGAGCTGCTCAGCTGAGTATATAACACCCTGCACGAGCAGCTCCCAGTATCTCTACCTTACATCTCTCTACACCATACCTCATATCAGGACCTAGGAGAGGTTGAGCTATAGGCTCAGGGACAGAGCTTGGACACTGGACATCATTGTTACCACCTGTATGAACACCCATGTCAGCTGTGCAATAAAGAGGATCAAATGAACTTCTCTGGATTCAGTGTTTATCATTTCACCCACTTGTAATGGTTCATTGACATTGGTATGGAGAAACCCGAGGGAAAACCAGTGCATTTAGATCTTAAATAGAGGTTGTATTGATTGCTGAATGCTTGAGACAAATCCTCAAAATCAAGGTGTAGCTTAATGCAGTATGACTGATACGATATACGGTATAATTAATAACTTATGATATCCATGCTACCTGTGGGGTGTTTCAGAAGCCGGACATGATAATGAACATTAAATGTGGCCCAACGGGGGAGAACGTGCCTCCGGGGGGGATTTTTAGTACTAGTTTTGGCCACCAGGGGGCAGCATATGGCTAAAACACTGACAAATATGCTAAAAAAAGCTTTAGACCAACTTTTGATAAGAAATCCAGTGGTATGCTTAAAATTATTCCATCTCCGCTGAAAATGTTCCATTTTTGGAATATTGGTTGCCATGGAAACATAGAAAATTGGTAGGTAAGGCAATTTCTGGTTGCCATGGAAACCACTCCCCTATTCCAATTGGGAATTTTTGCCACAAACATTTTTAGAAATTCCTTCAGGAACCCAGAACCGAAAACAGAGCTCAAAAATTCCCTCTAGAACCAATTTTATGACAGAAACATCACATTTTCTTGGTTATTTTTCTATAAAAATGTTTTTTTTGCCTTATTAGTGTTTATAATAGGATTATAATGCATTTAGAGCTTATTTCCCATTTTAAGTTGTACACACCAACCTAGGTTTGACAAGCAATTACAGCAAAACTACCGGGAATATTTTAGCTCAAGATATCTCATTTTAAAGCTCATGACTTAAACCTTAAATAGCGATTTCCCCCCAGTGGGGTGTTTCAGAAGCCGGACATGATAATGAACATTAAATATCTGTTTCTAAAACTGTTAGATTCTAAACTTACAACTGCAACCATTATCATCTCTCACCAGTCATATAGTTATAGACACAGTAAGGTAATGGTAATGCTTTAGAAACACATGCAGTTATAAGCCTACAATCACTATTAAAACTGCTATCATATCTCCTTATGACCGGTTGTAAACATTGCCTGCTTCTGAAACACCCCACTGTAATGGGACACTTTCTATTTTTCACTTAAATCATTAAACATTTTATCTCATTTTTTAGGTCAGTGCCATATCTCAAAATGGAAGATAGATGCTTGTATTGACCCTGTATTGATCACACAAAATATAGGCCATAATTAGCCATGGGCTTCGTAATTTTGGCACCTAAAATCGTAATGGTCATAATAGGGGTGAAAAATCATAACAATTATGAAAGAAATCGTAATACTTGGCACATCTGCTGTATATTTATGAACACCTAGTGGAATATTTAGACACAGTGTGTCCCCATGAGGACCTTTAAAACTAAAAAGGAACCAAAGCTAAGGATAACTAGAGAAATAATACAGCCGGTCAATGGAAGGTTGGAATTACTAGCCAAGTTAAAGGTAAATTCATAGCAGGGATATATTGAAGGTAATATGGCGGATGAGAAATCACAACCATTGCAAATTAAAACATGCCCAAGGTGATTTTGTACTAAGGACACTGGAGGAATCAACGAGCGGTCCTCATAGGTTCTGGCAGGAGGTCAGTGCTCTAGTGAATCCTACAACTAAGAAACTAACTATACAGTTAATTAATGATTTAACAGTTGAAACAATACCAGCTGAGAAAACTGCTGAATATATTAATGATTATTTGATGTCATGCATAGCACCACCTGAGCCCTTGGAAAGCATGCTAAGCCAACCAGCTGGTTTAAATTGAGATGCTATGCCATAGATGTGAGCAGGGCTCCATAAAGGGAGATAGTCAGCATATGTAGAAAGCAAATGCTGGATGCTATCACCACAAATTAAATCCTGGCTTGAAGCCAGCCTGTAGTTGTCTACATCACATTGCACATCCAACTTTAAGACTCTGGGAGGTCGCCCCCCCTGTTGTGGAACACAATATTGGGTATAAGCCTGTTGCTGATACTGATAATTGAGGTGGCTCTATTTCTAAGGATCATTCTGATAAAATCTGTTGCCATGGTAACCCCCGGTAGCTTGGTTATTGCACCCCCCCTCTTGTTTTGTGGTTACCTTGGCAAACGCAGCATACATGTGGTCAAAACTCATAGAAAGTGTGCAAATAGGCCTTGGTGGAGTTTTGACAGGTCTGAGAAAAAATTATGTAGTATCTCAAAAAAAATTTTTGTGGATAGTGTATAGGTCTTGGGGTAACTGCTAATGAAATATTATGAGTTAAATATGAAAACCGTTGCTATGGCAATACCCAGAACCTATCTACCTGGAAACGATGTCCTCCCGAGTGACCATTTGGGGTATTTTCCCTTTATTGATTCAAAATGACCTATGATATGCTTCTGGTCCACTGTTATTAAGTTTTTGCTTGTAGTACTGGGTGTAATGGTTGGGTTTTGAGTATTGTAGTCAGATGTAATGGGCTTTTTGTGTTGCCCTCAGATCATTTTCCTATTATGCCTAGCCTGGAATTCAAGTAAATCTCAGATTCTAAGATAATTATTTCTTTCTGTTCTATATAAAAGCTGAACAGACTATGGTAGGAACTATTGGTTATATGGAATACAATGCCCACGGCATGTACTTTCAGGTGGTATATAGTTTTGATGGGGAAAAAAATCTGTAATTTCTGTTCAAAATACCTTGTAGTTCATCACTCACCTGGACATTATGTTCAGAATTGTGATCAAAATCCATTAAAAGTAGGCTCATTTTATGATAGCAAGGAATCAGCTGACATAGATAACAATGTGGGTTCCATCATCTACTGCTCAAGATGGTCCAGATCTGTGATTTTCAATGAGATAAAATGTTTATTTCTGTAGGAAACCAAACCCTCAACATGGCATGTTACTCAATAGTCACTCACACTTTCCATCCCTGATACTGCAAAGGTTTAGCAGCAATCGATTATACCATACATTGAGTAATGATATTTGAATAACCCTATTGTGCAGAGGAGGGGCGGGAATATTGAATTTTGTGTGAGGACAAGAAATGTAGGCAGAATCATGGTCATTTTACAATAATAAGGTCACATCTGACATAAAGAAACATGTTATTTTCATGATATACAGGTCAAAATGGTCTAGATCTGATATTGTCATGGTAATGTGACAATTGTTTCCGTAGAAAATCAAGCCCTCAACATGACATATTACTCAAATGTCATTCGCCCGGAACTTATGCCAAGAAACACAAACATTTATTATAAGTACACTCATTTTATGATATAAAAGACACATCTGACATACATAACAATGTGATTTCTGTAATCTACAGGTCTAAATGGTCTAAAGCTGTTATTTACATTAAGATAAAATTTTAATTTCTGTAGGAAATCAACCCCTCATCATGACATGTTATTCAATGGTCACTCGCCTGGGCACGATTTCCCCCGGACAAAATAGCACTTCCCATCTCTGCTACTAAAAAGTATGAAGAGTAATCCATTGTCCTATACATTGGGAACTTAGGTATATGTAGGGGGTAAATAACTGACTTAGTTAGGATAGTTAAATGTGTTAACCCTACACAGGAGGGGAAGGAACATGATTTTTCACCTGGACAAGGAAAAAAAGGGGATTTTCAAGGAAAATCACTTATTGCCCCCTCACAGTGAAGTTTATGGAGGAAATCAAATTTTATTTTCAACATACTTTACCCCCAACATGTAGCAAATCTTTTAAGGCATAATTCAACCCATTTCACTTTTAGGTATTTAATGGGGGGAGGCCAAATGACCAAATTATCGCCCGGACAGACCACTTCACAAAAAGTAAAATGCTCTAGAAGAATAGAAAAAAATCTGACCAGGAATATAATTTTTACTCCTATTTCACCAAAATACTCTATAATTTACATAATAAAAGTGCACAGAAACATACCTAGTCCTCATTCTACAAAAAAAAATGATGAAATATGTCAATTTTATTGATTTTCCAAGCTGAAAGGGGTCAATTTAAGGTATGTTTAACCCCCTGGAGGTCAGAATATTGATATTGGACCACTAAAACCCATATATAACATCAAGAACTCATTGAGCCCGAAAATATCACCCAAAAAAATTGGGGAAAAATCTAAATCCTAAGTGTAGGGGGCTGACTTTCAACAAAAATCCCATTTGCACACCTTCTGTGATTTTAGACCAAGTGCTTTGTTGCATGGATTCCAGTTACAAGTAGTAAAGTAGTTCCAGGTTGTACAAGTGGCATCGGGACACCAGATTCTGGTAGTGCTCCCTGACTTGTTGTTACCCTGGCAACCACCTGTGTTTTGTGAATGATTTTGAATGTTCTGCAGAACTTTCATAGCATCGTTGTAGGCCTTGGTATTGTCAATACCAAAATGTCCTGCATTAGCAGTATGCTCAGCCGCAACAAAACTAGTCTCTCCTCTGATCACCTTTGTAATGACGTCATAATCATATTTGGCAACTTAGGCCTTAAGTAGGCTTAATCTCCTTATATGTAACATATTTCATGTGCTCAAGGTAGTCATCGATATTAAAGCTGTCATTATTGGACTTTCTGATACTTTGAGCCACACATACCATGCAATACACCAACTTGCGGTATGACATCTCGTCATAACTTTTGTCATAAGGTAAATGATAATCACCTCTTATCCAATGCATAGATCGTTTCTTCCTAACAGAGCCAGTGCCAAACAAACTTAACAAACCACCCTCACCTGCCGTATTCAATTCTGAAGTGTCACCCCCAAACCCTAGAGCCTGCAGGCCTAAGCCCACTGACTGAAGGCCTGCTTGTAGAGTGGTTGCTGCATCAGGCTGAAGTCCTGAGTAAGGTGTACCGTCTTCATAGTAGAGCAGTTTACCTGGGATGGGGTAAATGGACCCAGAAGGACCTCCTCCAATGCCGATAAAAGGTGATTACTGCTGCTTAACCAGCTGTGAAGACTTTCTGTTGTGGGCACCGGAAGGTGCTCTACCGCCATTTTGCACTGAAGCTGGTTGCCGGCCAGCGAGTGAAGCAATGTCTGACCTAGATTTCCCATTGTCTTTCTCCAACTCAATGTTTTGAGAATTGATGGCTTTTTAGTGGTGTTCCAAATCCATTGGAAAGAGAATTTAACAGACTATATATTTTAAGTCAAAACCATGATCATTTTGTACACGATTCTCAAATGGTTTATGAACAAAAGAAATACAAGTTACAATGATAAACTGTGCCATTTCAATTACCATTGCATTATTCTAAATTTAGTGTACTAATTTGGATTATTCATGCACAGCTTCTTTGTGAAGTAATGCCACATGGAACAGTAGAATATTGAATTATATCCCAGCATATATATATTCACTCAAATATATAAGCGCCTGTCTCAAATAACGACCTGTCTTGAATCTGCACCTGGCTTGATGACCTCTACAAATCTATAAGCGCAGGGGCACTTAAACACAATGGTACAGTATACATGTACGCAGAAGGTGGGGGGAGTAGACAAAAACTGTATATGGTGCAACAGGGTGACTGAGGGGGGGGGGACAGCACGACCCTCCAGTCACCCTAACAATAGCTGCAACATTAGCTACTGATTGCCCCCAATAACCTACTATAATGAACAACTATAGTGACTGCACTATAGCAGTGACCTGTTGTAAACTGTAAAAGTTATGACTGATTTAAGAGTGACCTCAACCAAACCATAGCACAAATTAGTTTCTTTGATTTGACGGTCTCAAAGAAAATATTAATCAGTAAAGAAAGAGGTATGATGTATAATCAACATGCAGAAGACACAGGAGATTTTCTCTCCCCTGAAACCAGAATATTTCTTGTTTGATGTGGACAAAGTAGGTCCACATAGATAGGCCTCTAGAAACACCAGCCAGTGGTTACAACTGAGATATGAATGGTCAGAGATAATAATGATTGTAAGTTTAGAGGCCAACAGTTTTAGAAACAAATATTAAATGTTCATTATCAAGTCCGGATTCTGAAACACCCCACTGGAGAGTCTTGCCTAAAGAAGGTGAGGAAGACCTTCCCTAAGTTTTTTCAGGGAATACTGCGGAAAACTAGTATGGCCTAACATGTTTCATAGTGTTGACAAAAAAATTACAGTAGAATGCATGGAAACTCTTTTTGAGAAGTAAAGAAACATGCATGTTTCATTTAAATGATTATCCAATCAATCTTTAACAATACAAAAACATGCACATTTTATTTTTGGGTTCACGTTTCCTTTTTGGCAAGACCCTCCTGACTCTGATTGCATACATTACAACCCTTGTTTCCTGTATCGCCCTTCCATGGCAAGTTAACTGTAGTTCAAAATAAACCTAGAAAATGAATGCCTTACAAAAATATCTTTTTCCTTCTTTTATTCCATGTCAATAAGAAGGGCATTCTTGATAATATTATTCCCACCACCTTAATAAGAAAAAATAGAACATAAACGGCCACATGTAGACAAGAAGGTGAATGTCATGTGACTTAGATGGGTTTCCCTCAGAACTATGACATGAGAGGGGGGGGGGGTTACGACGAAATACATTGGTTTCCTGCTGTCTGCAATTAAAATTATAACTTACAACCAGAGTTATAGTAGAGGTTACAGTCTACAACTGGTTCAGTCATAAGTGGGGACTTACAACCGCTGTCTGTTTCACAACATTAGCTATAGTACTGATTTTAAGTTATAAACTAGGTAACATAATAATAATTGTTCAGAAACACCTGCGATTTTAAGCCTACGATCCCTATTAAAACTGAAATAGTATCTCCCTATAACTGGTTGCAGACATTATTTCCTTCTGAAACACCCTACAGACCAGCAGTGTTTGATCCCCAATCAGGCAGGGTAATTATAACCACTCACCCAGAAATAGAACTTCGCACTACCCTTGATGCCACAATGCTATGTGAAACAATTATAACTGTTGGTTAGAGTTCGCTCAGTAAATGTGGAGTTCTACCCGGCAACTTTGTTGTGTGTGAGAAACTGCAGGAGGGTATTTCTCAACAATGGTAACCATTAGCACTATTAAGAATGCCTTCCTGATCTAGAAGCATCTGTTGGGTCGGGGTCCAGGAGGTATATTCTGTCAGTTCAGGAACTAATAATGTAAAAGTCATTATTTTTTGCAATCACCAAAGTTTGCTTTCAGTTATTGTGCCAGTGGCAATAATTCATTTTCAGTTTTGGTGCCGATAATAAAGGTTATGGGAAATGGGAAACATGCTAATTGATCCAACATTTCCAGTGTGGGTTAATTATGTAATTTTGAAAGTGACTTCTTTCTATACAATCATGTGCTGATCGGTAAATGTATCGCACATTTTCAGAATGTCAACACCATCCCAAAATGTATTATGTAAAACATTGCACTGGTGATGAAATTGAAAGGTAAAAAGGTACTATAAGAAGGATTGTCGGAACTGGGGCTCAGTCACAACAACAACAACGATCTAAAAAAAAGTGTACAATTATGTAGGGAACGGAACCACTTACATGTAAACGAATTTCCATGAAAACACAACAAATAAGACCAATTAATCATGTATCTTTAGGTACATCCCCCCCCCAAAAAAAAAAAAAAAAATCTATATTCAATATGATGATCTTTAGAGAGAAAAAAAAAAAGAAAAATACCATTATCCCTTTATATAATAACTGAGTTCCGTACTTAAAAGAAAAGAGTCTTAAATTGGTCTGTAATTTGAATCCATACAGGACAATGACATAACATCCAATATTGTATATTCCGAAAGAATGACGGTGAATACAATCATCTAGATTGATGCTTACCTATACTTTATGTCATGGCTGATATGACCGTCACTATAGATTAGTACTAGAACCGCCGTATTCAATGGGGGGCATTGAATACAATGTGTCTGTATTCAATGGGTGTCTGCCATATTGGATTTTAAACAGATCTGAGCTGTTTTTTCTTTATTTAAAGGCAAAATAAATCCCATAGGCCATGACATAAATGCAAATGTCCATTCCAGGGAATAAATTTGCATCGTATTCACCTTGGTGAGGACTGTCCGCATTCAACTCTGCCTATAAGGCATCGTTGAATATGGACAGCCTCACCTCGGTGAATACGATGCAAATTTATTCCCTGGTCATGGACATTTGCTTATGTATTACAAAGTTTTACTTGTATATCCTTTAAATATTGCCTGCCACCTTAATTTGAAAGAAATGGAACGATACAATTAGAGATTTGATGCGACTACATGAAATGCTACCACCTGAGATGACAGTTAGATTGAATGGCATTTTATGTATCCCTCGAACATCCGACTATCAGTTAAAGAATTATGAGGTATTTTGCCAGACACAAAATAACAAAGTTTTATGTTAATATCCGGCCAACATGTCAGACTGAAACAACATAGCTAATTCATCCCACCCATTCTTTCTAAACTGCTGTCCATGCTGACAAGGTACTATAAATGGGTATGTTCTTATGGTCGTTAAGAAGCACTATCTATTCTTCTCAAGTAAACAGGCTTAGTTCTGGAGGTCATTTGTCAGTGGCTGTACGTCAATCAGACAAAGTCCTATTAGTTGAAATCTCAGTGCTATTCCCAGTTTGGAATTTGGTGCGACTTGGAGGGTGCAGTTGTATTAATTGAAGACGTACCCTCCTGGAGCATGTTGCCCCTTTGGTAAAAAGAGCTGTCAATAGGTACCCTCTTTTCAAAAGAAGTCACGCTCTGCTTCACCATTCAACTTGCACTCACTACATTAGTCTGAAAAGTAACCTGCCTTGTTTAAAACAGAGAAAGCTGCACTATCAGGTACCTACTCATGTGACACACTCTATAGTATATTATACTGATTGACTTCTCCCAACTAGGTACCTACTCAAATCCCCCTTTTTTAGCACCATACTTGAATGAACACTTGTGAGCAACAAAAAGCACAAGTTATAGCTACATTAAAAGAAAGGACTGGAAACAAGGGCATTTTTAGCCAGCTCTTTCTTTTACTATAGGAGCAACACCCTCCAGACATAATTTTCAACTTTGTACTTAGGATCCCACCATTCAGCTGCACTCACCATGTATTAGATCACCCAAGCTTTGATAGAAATGTTGATTTAATTTCCACTGTTGTTTTTTGGAAGAAGTTGTGTATCTTTTCGACATTCATTTTCAGGCCAAACCGTGAGCTTTGACCTTGATTTCAACACTTTGCCAACCTACATTTGGCACACCAGACCCAGAAGCAGCACTATCAAAATATTTGGATTCATCATTTACATAATGAGCTGGTCTCAACAGTAGCGTATTTTTTAGTTGTCAACAGTTTAGCTGTCTCTCGGATACCACATTACATCAAAAAGTCTTTTTAGTGGTCATAATTGATGCAATTAGGTAAAATCGCCCAGAAATCGATGTATTTAAGGGGTAAACAGCCGTATGTGATGAATTGAACAAAAGTTGATATTGTAGTTATATGAGTATAGAGGATGTAAAAAGAGATGTCGGTACATGTCATTAGATATAGTTTTATGTCATTTTGACATCTACCATACTTGCCTCAATTGGTTTATCTTTAATGTAACGAATTTAATGTCAGTATGATATTAAATGTCAGTAGACTGATGTTTATTGTTGATGAGGTGTAAATTATCAGAACTGGGAGTAGGCCACTTGTAAGGTATGAGAAATGACTTGCAGGGGAAGGTACACAAAGGCCAATTCTTAACATCCTACGACTGCACCCTTCTAATCGTACCAAAGTCCCCATAGGAATAGCATTGGCATTTGTAGTCATAGGGCTGTGAGTGTTCGTAGTACCTTACCTTAAGAAATGGCCTCCCAAGCTTCATGGAAGTACAACTGCTAGGGGACACACCTGTTCTGGACATGAACTCCCGTTAAGCAAAAGGCAGTAGGCACACTTGAGTTAAATCAATGTTGACATAGTGTATGTATAAGGTTTGGATATCAGTGGGCGAGGCAGGTTAAAGTATGGTTGAATTTGAAAAATCACACAACATAATCAAATAATCCATAGTATAACATCTATGTATACATAACTGCCTATTTAACATAATGTTTGTGTTGTAATGTCATTTCATTATTGATATGATTTTGTTTCAACATTGATAGCTTAATATTTACAAATCAACGTTGAATCGACAGCAAAAAATGCGAGTGACAATTCACTGGAAACAAAATCATTTTTGAATGAATAGGGTGTTGGTTGACTATACATTTAAAAGACAATAGCAGGAGCATTGACAAAGATGTTCATCCAAATAGTCAGCACATGATTATCAAGTTGTCAAGATTGAATCAATACTCAGTGCTGACATGATCATTGGCGGGGTTATTAATTCCTCAGAAATTGATAAACCTTTTTTCTCAATGCAATCACACAAGTGCAACGGCGGATAATGACTTGGGCCAATCACAAGCACTCTAGTTCCTGCCTACACTCTAGTTCCTATCTACAAAACATACATATTACTGGAACTGACGTCCACTGAGAAAACATGGAACAAAAACAGTGGCAGTTGTTATAATTATTTCAGTATGCAAGTTTTTAGCTACTTACTATAGCCCGAGCTCCACTAGCGGCACAGCCACAGCAGTGTTACATTATACATCAGTTTCAGGTGAACGCTGCAGCAATTTCACACCAATATTGTGCCATTGACCTCGCCATGTTACCAAGAACAATGAATTTTGGCATATCAACTGCCCGTGTTTTGCTATAGTTGAGCCCTGGCCTATTTCTTTTTCTGTTCCCATTCTATTTTTGTCTCCCTCCAATATATGGGTGTATCTCATGAAATCCGTGCGATGTCAGATTTCTTATCTTTTTTTATTTTAAATAACATATGACTTTCCTTCTCCAGGTCCTTATGTGTAATGTTCTTTACTTTTTAAAAAAAATAAAATATGTACCTTTCCTTGTTTTCTTGTCCATTTAATAGAATTCCCTCTCTGCGTACCATTTCATATCGGCCTTCACCTTCAGGGGCAATAAATCTTGAAAATTATAATCTCTCTTTATTCTTTTCCAGTTAATTACAAGGGTTTACCAGGGGTGTAGGAAAGGGGGGGCCAGGGGGGCCTGGGCCCCCCCCCAATCATGAAGGAGGTGGGGCCTGAGTATGTCTGGGCCCCCCCCCCCAATATTTTCCAAGAACTCATAAACACAATGGAAAAGAAGCTAAAACTTTACATCTCAAATTAGATTATTATGGTGATGTCATAGGGAAAATGGGGGTCTGAGCCTAAGTCAGATCCAAAATTTACCAAAAGTTACTTTTCTATATGAATTCTAAATACGCGTTATATAGACGCCATCACGCATCAGCCGACAATTCAAGGTGGTCGCGACGGTGCCCTTGCCGGGCCCCCCCAATGAAGATTTGCTTCCTACACCTATGCATACATATCAAATTCACTCTAATATAAGCCTTTTCTCTTATCTCTCTCTCTCTCTTGTCTCACCAGATGCTCAAAATATTTTCACTTCTTCCCCCTTTTCCCTCCTCTTTTCATTATGCTTTATTAAAGTTCCGTTTTCCCTTTCCCTTTTCATATTTAACTTCTCTTTCTCATGGTTTAATGTAGATAAATTTCTCCCCTCCATCCTCAGCCTTTTTTTCATTCAAGTTCTTTTCTCTTTTGTTCAGGTTTCCTACATGCTATACCAGCCAATAAGAAAGGTGACATACCAATAAGAAAGGTGACATTGTCACATTGAATTAATCTTTATTATTGTTTTTCTTTTATATTTCCATGATCAGAAATAAGCACAAATAAAATGTCCCCTCTGGCCTTTCTGGTTGTCTTAATCTTTTTTCTCATGTCCTTCTGAGTACTCTTATTTCCTCTGAAAAACATACCGATTAGAAAGGTGACACACCCATAAGAAACATTTCAAACAGTCTTTTCAATTTTTATTCTTAAAGCACACATATTTAACTGTTCCTTTCATTCTCAGCTCATCCTTGACTTCCTCATAACCATTTTATGTTATGTAACAGATATTATTCCACTTTAAACAACAATGTTTGGGGACAAAAGGACTGCCCATAAGACAGGTGACATACTGATAAGAAAGGTGACAAAGGAGATAAGAAGCTCAAAATCTCTTATTGTTTCTTATTGGCAGGATGATTTTTTACTCTACTTTAGGGAAAAGAAGGATAACATGAGATGTAACAAGAACATAAGAAGGGATGGGGGTGGTGGCTATGAGACCACTGAAAGGGACAAGTTAAACACTAGAGGCTACTTTTCTAGGTAGCCAGTAAGAAACAATAAGAAAGCTGACATTGCACAGATTTTATGAGACAGACCCATATGTACCTGTAAACCCCTCCCCTCCCTCTTTTTCTTTTCTTTTACTGTCTCCCTTCCTTCCTTTCTTTCTTTTTTTCCTCCCTCCCTCCATCCCTACCTACCTACCTTTCTTTCTTTCTTTCTTTCTTTCTTTCTTTCTGACAGGGTGGATTTTTATCTTCTTGCTTTCTAACTGTATGCCTGTCTGTCTGCTTGCCTTTCTGTCTCCTACTACCTTTACTTTCTCTACTGTATTCACTCTTGACCTTTGTTAAACAATTGACCAGTACAGTAGGCAATCTTCCATATATACCTGGCCATGGCATGTTTAATTATGATGCTTTCTACATGTACTAAAAGCAGGCATAAGGAGTACACCTGTGTTACACAGTGATGCCAAGGTAACAGTGACGCTGCTGAGAGTGGGAGCTTCACATATCCCACTGCCTATCTGAGTCTGGAAGCAGCTGGGTGATTGGTCAGTGTGTATCGGGAGCCGGCCGTTACCACTCCTTGCTGGCTTAGCTGGAAAAGACACAGGTAGGTTCTTTTTACCCATTTCCTGGGGAGGTGGGACTGGTTTTATCCATTCAGAGATAAAATAAGAAGGAAAATATGGGGGTTCATATTTCAAAGATAGGGGAAAATTTACTTATGAGACTGAGTAACTGATAATTCAACATTTAGTATAGCCTGATTTTTATTTTTAAATCTAATTTACATGTGTTCAAGAAATGTTGATTCAAAAATGATAGCTATAGATATCATTAGGAAACGCACTGATTTATGTGTTGACAGGCAATAATTAAGATGTTATCTGTGATTCATATAAGATTGGAAAGATGATGCCATGGACACAAATCACAGAGAAATTGCTCTGTATTCTTGATGGAGATGATTACAGCATGCACTCTGAGAGTTGCTAATTAGATATAGATTATAGAAAATTAGAATAAATGCAATTGTCAGCAAAGGAAGTAGGATAAATATGCATATACGAACATTCTGGTTAAACTTCGAGAACTAACCACTAGACTATGCCACTTTGAGGCCACTTGTAAACCTAAAAACATACTCTTAAACATGTGTACCTATAAGCATTTTAAGAAAATGCTGAGGTTTAAACACCTTTAAAGTGTAAAATATGCTGACAGGGTGGATTTTTATCAACCATATTCTCAACACCTAAGCTTTTATCTTAAATATGTTTGGATGTTCAAACAGATTGAAGGGTAGGGCATCAGATGGTAAAACCGTTGTGATGTACCTGTGCAGTGCCAGTGGGTTTCCTCACCAGCGTTGCATTGGTGCGTCATGCATGTTTTGGGTTTATATTGACACTCTAGGGTCGTCATGATGCACTTTGCAGTCCTTAAAGGTCACCATGCACGAAAAGCTCAATCTTGGGATAAACAAATATTTACATGCTTTTAACTTGTTATATCTATGTAAAGAAAATTGTTATGACAAAGTTTTTATTTTTCATAAATATTCCCACTTTTGTTCTGTGGTCTGACAGATGCAGTTCTTGTCTTATCTCTCAGTGAGTGTTTTCACACTCTGCCTCAACGGGCACCCCAGTAACCCTAAGTGTCCATGGTTGCCTACACTGATAAGGGTACTGATGACGTCATCAGTACCCTTATGCACACACTACCCATAAGGGGGCACCACTCCTGTTTTTATTTTAGGCATTTGAAGAGATTCTCATTTCACCAACAGAATAAGCTCACATGGACAGTTAATGTTGACATATCAACCTATTTCAAATTCCATTTTGTTATATCATGTATATAGAAGGTTATTATAATGGAATTTTCCCTTGAAAAGAAACGTGCATGTTGTCCTTTAAAGGGTTGATAAAGTGTTCTTAGTGGGGTATAAGTAAGATCTGATCCTCGGATGTTCCTTATCTGAACTTTGTGTCCTTGGGTTATAAAAGGCATACAATAGACTCCCTGGACTATATCTATCACTTACGACACATGTGGGTCATTTCAAATCCACACAGTACAAAATCTTCCCTAAAAGAACGGTGAATCACTTTTCTCAATGCAATCACACAAGTGCTACGGCGGATAATGACTTGGGCCAATCACAAGCACTCTAGTTCCTGCCTACACTCTAGTTCCTATCTACAAAACATACATATTACTGGAACTGACGTCCACTGAGAAAACATGGAACAAAAACAGCGGCAGTTGTTATAATTATTTCAGTATGCAAGTTTTTAGCTACTTACTATAGCCCGAGCTCCACTAGCGGCACAGCCACAGCAGTGTTACATTATACATCAGTTTCAGGTGAACGCTGCAGCAATTTCACACCAATATTGTGCCATTGACCTCGCCATGTTACCAAGAACAATGAATTTTGGCATATCAACTGCCCGTGTTTTGCTATAGTTGAGCCCTGGCCTATTTCTTTTTCTGTTCCCATTCTATTTTTGTCTCCCTCCAATATATGGGTGTATCTCATGAAATCCGTGCGATGTCAGATTTCTTATCTTTTTTTATTTTAAATAACATATGACTTTCCTTCTCCAGGTCCTTATGTGTAATGTTGTCCTTTAAAGGGTTGATAAAGTGTTCTTAGTGGGGTATAAGTAAGATCTGATCCTCGGATGTTCCTTATCTGAACTTTGTGTCCTTGGGTTATAAAAGGCATACAATAGACTCCCTGGACTATATCTATCACTTACGACACATGTGGGTCATTTCAAATCCACACAGTACAAAATCTTCCCTAAAAGAACGGTGAATCACTGGCAATGGCTGGGTTTCGCTATCAGTTTAGTGTCCATTGTTGCTCACAGATTCCCTTAGTTTTTTCATTGAGAACTCCCCATATTTTTGCAGTGATTCACTGTTTTTTTAGCATGGTGTTAGGAGTGTTTAGGAAACTTCTCATATAATTATTGTATCACTCGACAGTATAGATCTGATCCATTCGGAGCCCCTAATAGGACACACCAAAAATAATTATTTTTCTAAAAAAATATTCTTGCGGGTACTGGGACATTCTTGCGGGTACTGGGATATTCTTGCTGGTACTGAACAATTCTTGCGGGTACAGGAAGGTTCCTGGGGATACAGGAAGATACAGGAGGATTCCTGCAGGCAGAGGAGGATTCCTGCGGTTACAGGAAGATAAAGGGGGATTTCTGCGAGTACAGGAGGATTCCTTGCCTTTACTCATTTTGAATGGGGGTGGGGGAATGGCCATATCCCCCAATATACAAACATTTTCTTTTACTGGTTTACTGTTATGTGTGCACCCGCAAGAATTATTGTGCATGCTCATGAATTATTTTCTGTATCCACAAGGATTATGTGTGCATCCATTACATTGTATCCCCAAGAATGTTTCTCTACCTGCAAAATCGTTTCTGTATCCCCAGGAATAGTATCTTTACCCACAGAAATAGTATCTGTAGGCCTACCCACAAGAAAGTTCCTGTGCCCACAAGAATTGATCAGTTCCCGCAAGAATTGTTCAGTGCCCGCAAGAATTGTTCAGTATCTGCAAGAATTGTTCAGTATCAGCAACAATTGTTCAGTATTTGCAAGAAGTGTTCAGTATCTGCAACAATTGTTCAGTATCCACAAGAATACTCCAGTATCCGCAAGAATTGTTCAGTATCCGCAAGAATTGTTCAGTATCCACAAGAATTTCTTTTTTGTGAAAAAGATTATTTTTGGTATGTCCTATCAGGGGCTCCGTAGATCCATGATTCAAGTGAGATGTTTAGATTTTAGAATGACTCTCTACATTGAGATATTGCTGTACAGATAAAGCATTTAAGCACCATTGTGTTTATGTCAGTGCCTTATACATTGGAGTGTCTTGTACTGGACACTATCATTAGGTGATTGTACTGCACAAATCCTTGGTCTCCTGATTATGGCACACTATGACCACATGGAGAAAAGTATCATATAATATGTCAATTCTCTGATCGTATTTACTTTTATTTGAAAATGGGTGGGATCAATCTTCATGATATCATTATCAAGCTACAACTGAGACGGATTCTCTGTGACTCCAACTCATATTACATGTATAAAGTTGCACCATTTATATAAAGAGATGTCAGTGGACCATCTTAGGGTGAAGCATTGTTACATATATAGGGGATATTATTACCATTCTCTCAGTTAGCGTGAATCACTCTAAATTTTTACGGAGTTTCCATACAGAATTTAGGGATTTATGTAACATAAAATAAGACCAGCACTCATTTAGTAACACCGCCCATCTTCCTGAGTTAGGGACCAGTCATTTATTGCCAGGTGGGGGGACTTGTTAGATATAGAGGGGTCATTTTGAAAAAGATCAGAAATCCGCCCAAATGCACCAAGCCCCCCCAGCTGGCAATAAATGACTCGTCCTTTATATCTATAGTTATAAATCCAGTTACATAGTGCAGGAAAACTACCTGTCTACTTACCAGGTATCGAACCTTAGCTGATGTCTGCAATGCTCTGCCCAGAAAAGACGCTGCCAAACTCTAAGCCCAGAGACTTGTTTACAATGAAAGGTGAAATACGACCAGTCATTTCAATGTACGAGTGAGGAAACCCACAAGACCAGTCTTATAAAGGGTTTTTACAGAAATCTGTCATACAATATGAGTGTCAGGTATAAAGAAATGATCAGTTGTTTACAAACACTTTTCTGCTACCCGGTGACATAGATCTATTCGTAATTTTTGTGTGAGGTTTGTATGTTTTGTCGAACATGTGTGGGCAGATGAGGGGAAAGGGCCCTACCTGCGGGATTTTTAGTACTGGATTTGGCCACTAGGGGAGCTACAAAGGCAAGAAATGTTAAAAATAGACCAAAAATAGCTTTTATGTACTTTTTTACACAGAAAAACATGGTTTTCTCAAAAACGTTCTATTTCCTGGAACTTCCGGTCTATTTGGAATGCTAATGGAACGTTTTGAATTCAAAAGAAGGCCTAAATAAGGGTTTTCAGGGAAATGTGTTGCCATGGCAACCAAAATTATATTCTAAATAGAAAAAAATAATAATTTCAACCAATAGAATGATTCATGGGGATTCATACACTGAAAAAAGCATAAAGATACCACTTCTAGCTCCAAATCTATGCCCAAATGTATGGAAAGGGATGGTCATTTATTGATCGATTATTTAAATCATTATGCTAATTAGATGCCTGATTTCATTAAAACAATGAATGATAGAGCTTATTGGCTGTATTGATAGAGTCATGTCATTCCATTTTCGTGAAGCAATAACTCCAAGACTATAAGGGCTATCTACAAGTGTTGTACCTCATTTTAAAGCTGATAACATCAATTTTAAATTTCATGTTTAACCTCGGAGGACCCTTTCCCCTCATCTGTCCACATGTATACTGAAATTTTGAGGGGATAGTGAAACAAATTATTTCATAATCATTTTACAATAAAATTGAAATAAAAGTAACGGATTTATGCTTTGATATTTCCTTTACATTATCAACCAAAATAATCTGCAATATCAACCTTAGTTTAGCGGTTTAGAAAATGTCCTTATGCCCTAGACCTTCCTCATACATCTACCTTTTGAAACACTTTCTCTTGGTCAAATGCCATTGGTAATTGGAGCCATTACTCGTATATTGCTTTAGAAACAGGAATTGGCAAATACAAGTAAAATGCCAAACCACGATCAATAACAGCAATGGTCAATATTATAGGATATATAGAAGTAATGGGAAGGATTTTCCACAATTGATCGTATATAGACCTTGTGAAACACGGCCGCTGCTGTGTCCGAAATGTACTTGTAAGTAATTCCACAATCAGAGACCTGTTTCACAAGGGGCATATACGATTGACATAGACTTACGAGCAAGATGCTAGTAAGGTGGTGTTAAGATCAATCATTGGGTTCATTGGTCATATCTCCATAGGTCACTCTTAGTAGGAGGTGTTTCAAAAGGAAATGGGGAGTGAAGCTTATGAGTAAAGAGTCATTGTAAGAGAGACATATGACCAACATAAAGTAGCTGATTTATGTGGAAGGTTAAGGGTACACATAAATGGGAAAAATCATATCAATTAGTGGAATTCCACATATTTCTTTAATCCATGATGTCAGGAATATATTAAAATGAAATACTCTTTTATAATACCTTTTTCTATTGCGAAATAACAAAGTAGAGGCATGTTCTACACCTGGGTGATTGATCTTACTAGCTGAATGATTGGTCTATGAGTGACCTAAGGACTGTGTGGTGTTTCACAAGCCAAAGATAATAATGGTCATAGAATAGCTATTTCTATAACCATATTATGACTATTGTAAAGTTACAACCACTCCTATCTTGGTCAGGTCATATTAAGAAATATATTAGAATATACTAGTGGCCTTTGTAGAAACACCTGCTAGTGTTAGCCTAAAACCAATCTTAAAACTGCTGTCACATCTAGTTATAACCAGTTGTAAATATTGCCAACTTGTGAAACACCAGACAGATCTTGATTTCTGCCCCTATGTCCAATTGACAGCTGTTTCTAAAGGACCAGTCTTAAGTTCCAATATGAGTGACAGCTTGATCTGAAACACTAGTAGTCATTCCCAAATGACTGGTCTTATGTGGTCACTCATAGAGTGGAAAGATTGATCTTGAATAAAGAATGCTTATGAAACAGGTCTCTGCTTAGTCACTTTTGCAAGAGAAAATATGAGATGGAATGTGTCAGGTCTGCATGCACACAGACCTGTTTCACAAGCATTCTTTATTTAAGATCAATCGTTCCACTCTATGAGCGACCACTTAAGATCAGTCATTTGGGAATGACTACAAGTGTTTCAGAACAAGCTCTATTTGTGTTTGAACATAAGACTGGTCCTTTAGAAACAGCTGCCAATTAGACATAGGGGCAGTAATCAGTAGGGTGTTTCAGAAGCCGGACATGATAATGAACATTAAATATCTGTTTCTAAAACTGTAAGATTCTAAACTTACAACTGCAACCATTATCATCTCTTGCCAGTCATATAGTTATAGACACAGTAAGATAATGGTAATGCCTTAGAAACACATGCAGTTATAAGCCTACAATCACTATTAAAACTGCTATCATATCTCCTTATGACCGGTTGTAAACATAACCTGCTTCTGAAACACACCACAGGTCACTTACACATGACTCATACAACTAGTAAGATCAATGACCCAGGTGGGAAATATGTTGTTACTTTGCAAATTCAGGATAGAAAAAGTATTACAAGTGCACATTTCGTTTTCATATATGCCTGACTATGTGCATTGTAAAAGGTTGTGGAATTCGACTTATTGATGTGATTTTTTTCCACTTATGTGTACCCTTAACCTTCCCCATAAATCTGCCACTATTATATGGTCGTATGTCACTCTTACATTGACCCTTTACTCATAAGCTTCACTCCCTGTTTACTCTTGAAACACTTCTCCTAAGCCTAAGATTAATCTTAGTATGACCCTATGAGTAATGTTGCTCGTATACCACTCTTACTCTTATATGGTCCTTGTGAAACAGGTCTCACATCATCCAGATTTGTCACATTTTAATCTTGTGTGAGGTGTATATGCATGAGTGGTGGCGCGTGCTGAAATAATTAATGGGTAAAGGAACATCTCCTCATGCAATGAATTAGTAATAATATATGGTATTAAAAGATGGAAATTTTATCGCTTTATCTACTAGAGATATCAAGTTCACGGTCAGGGGAGCTAGAATAAAACCAGCTTCGTATTTTCCAGAGCTTTTTAAGACACATAGTATTTCTCCACAACACAATATCCATGGGTATTGCAGGCAACACTTACCCATAGGCCTATCATTACTATGGAAACACTTTTAAATAAGTAAGTGAATGGTTCAAATGACACGGCAACTGACCAGTAGAACAGGTGTGGGAGGAGGATTTTTCTATGATTGCTGATGAACATAAGCCTTGTGAAACTTACCTACACTCTCAGTATGAATTGTACTAACATCAACTCCCCCTGTAGTGCCCAACAATAGGCTTTCCACTGTAAAACCGGGTCGCTGGGTTGAGAGTGTATAGTATACAAGAGCACTTTGAACAACGTGGTCCACAAAAATAACAACCCACCTCTGTGCTCATTATATAATATCACATGATACAAATAATATCCAGATTCCCCTAATCAAGTGTTTCTGACACCTCACTGTATGGGACATGAATCATAAGCTTTGGGCTCTTGATTAATTGGGGATCATCTAATGCCCAAGGACTACTAGCTTTAGGTTCTTCATTAACTCTTCCTTTACCAACTACGCATTAATGCGTAGTTTTGGCCGATTTTTGGCCCATATTGAGTACACTATAGCTTCCACGAAATCCATTGGAACTCTTTGAATTTTTTGTTAGACCTACCTTAAGTTGGGTTCTCCAGAGAGTCCAAAGTGTCTATCTCTTACCCAGTTAACACACATAGGTTTATTAACGTTCAGGGAACGTAATTTTAGGGGTCAAATAACGTAATTTCTGTACGTTCTCTGAACGTAAAAATGTTTTTTGTAGGTAACTGAACATAATGTAACGTAGATTTACGTCCACAGAATGTTCTCTAAACGATATTTACGTTATATATATATTTAATATTTTTACATTATCTTAATATAAAAGATAATGTAAAAATATCTTTACACATGATATCATCCTAGGAATTTGATGTTTATTTGCATCATGTTCTGATGAGATTTCAATCTTGGCATTACATCTACTCATAATGAATTCTGCTGGAAATTGGAAATTATGGTAATAGCTATCATTTACCAAAATTTATCCCCATTGTACTTAAAAGAACATGCTATGTATATATCTGAACAGAATCATCCCTTTTCATTTGAGATAGCCCATTTCTATGAATAAGAAGGACAAAGCAACACATGATTAACAGTACAAATTATTTTATTAGCAGTATTTATTGTATGTATATTTAAGCCTAACTTTCTACTTTATGGGTCAACCCACCGAAAGTGGGCACCTGGGTCTTTTTTGGTCTTATGGATACAGGGGGATGTAAAATAAAAAGTAAGTAACCATTCTTCTTATTTCTGGTTTCATTTGAAAGAAAACACCTTGGGCTTCAAAAGAAGGGTAAGTTTAAATATGTCGGCCTGCTATTTTTTTAGATATGGTGGCCCAAAGTTCAAAAATGGCCAAAAATTGCCTTTTTATTTAATTTCCACCTCATCCCAGGGTCTATACCATCAAGCAAAACAGCAACAGACCAATATAATTTTATCTATTCCTTAGTGGGGGGTCCTATCTAACATTTTCATGTTGTTTGGAGGTGCTCTGGTTGGCATTCCTTTTCCCCTGTTCATTTCTATAACCAAATACAGGTGCTGTAATGGGCGTGAGCAAAATGAAAGTACACTGGTAGGCCTACTAAAACACTACTCTCAATCTTCTTATTTCCCACCAAGATTAGGGTCATCATAGGGGATTTTCTGGTACAGAAACTTAGGGTCTACTTGCAGGCATGACTGTGCAGTACATATTCAAGTATTTTCAAGTCCATTTTGCTCACGCCCATTACATTCAAATTTCTGCATCCAGGACAAATACTATCAAAGTTTTCTTTCTTTCAACCAGCCTAACTTGAAGATCTATTGTTAATAAGTCATTTTAAAGAAAGACTGGAGTCTCTACATGCCTTGGTTATGCCAAAAAGAGGGGTTAACTGACAGATGTAATGGGCGTGAGCGTAATGGGCATGAGCATAATGGGCATGAGTAAAATGCACTGCAAGCATGTTGGCAGGCTTGATGCATTCCAAATGCATCCTATAAGTATTCTTAGATTATTTTTATTGCCTAGATTAATTCTGGGTGAGGTTATATTGTTGAGTTGCTGTCTGAAGCCTGGGAAAGTTGTTTCGCTCACGCCCATTACGCTCACGCCCATTACATTCATATTATTTCCTTATGTAATGTAAATATCCATCTTTTTTCCTATTTTCTTCATATTGTGGGTTTGGGACCTTTTGTCAAATATCCTAACTGAAAATCATGTAGTTCTGACAAATATTTCTGTGATGTAGAGAAGAATTCATTTTGCTCACGCCCATTAGTTAGTGACTTGAATAAACCTTTCCTAAGAGCCAAGATATAGGGATATCAATAAAATTAAGTTTCATGATCTAATTCTTAGTTTTTAAAAATGACCCTCTACCATGGACAAGTGCCCACTTTCAGTGGATTGACCCTTATGCAGAGGATAAGAAAAATCCTGCTATTTCTGCTGTTCCTAAAAACACAAAGTAAAGTGCCTACAATGAAGTATAAAGGGATAATCATTATCAAAATATAAATGATATCAGCTTTAAAAAGAAGATTATCTTAGGGACCATCCCCTTAATTATGTAGGAGTATTTTCAGCTGAAATTCCAGGTATTTTGAGGTTATCAACCATCAGTAGTCATAAATACTATCTCTCTAATTCATGTATGGATATGATTAATATAAAAATACTATACAAAATAGCTTCTGAAATGGGTCCAAATATAATTTATGTAAGAGGGGGGAAGCCCCAATGCATACATGGTGAAACAGATGGGTGGGGGTAAAATCTTCAGCAAAATGTGCATATGCACTTAATGGATGGTCCCTTAGTTGGCACTGCAGATTAGGTACTTGCATAATTGGCCATGTCTGGAAGAAGCCTTTTGGTAAAAGGAGTCCTTCATGGTGCATGCTTTGGACAGCGGCACCAGGATTTGCCTTCCTATGGTATGAACATTATTAAACCTATTGCCAAAATAAACCTATTTACATGGATGGTTTATTCAATGTTTGAGGCGGCAAATAGAGAATTACATGTCTTTCTGTGCATCTGTGTACTGATTTAGATGTTTAGCAGTATACATGACTCTACTTCAATTACTTGTTTAAGTGCAGGGGTTCTACAATTAGGAAAGATACTGTGAGGGTTAGGACCCTTCTGAAACCTAAATTGCCTCTTCAAAATGATTTCAGGTCCTGTATAATCACACAAGGGAGCAGGTATTTGTGAGCAGATAGGGTAAAGTGACCATGAGTCATCCACTTGGACCCACATTTCAGTTATGAATACATACACTTGTAGACAGAGAATCATTTGGAAAGTAAGGGAACTATTGCAAGCCTATATCAGAGGTCTGTTGCCACCTTGTAGCTTTTCTAATCTTCTTTATCATTATTTGAGAAGGGAGTAGGGACAAGCTAAGTATTAATTGCTCCAGTATTTCTGTATTGCAGTAGTGGCTTGGTATGCATAGCTGTTGGACTTCCTCTATGAACACTATCTGTTTGGTAGCTTTTGTTTGAGCTTCTGATCAATGTTCATTGCAGCCTTTAAATACAGCTTCAATATAACCATCTATGACAGGCTTGCAATTAGGCAGGAGGAACTCTGCAAAAGAAGAACAATATATTACCAAATCCCAGTCAGTAGTTATTGACATTTGTCTCACTGCTTTTCTATTAAAATGATGCCTAGGCACAACACTATCCATCTATTATATTCACCTACATTCATCTGAGAGATAGGTGATTCATAGGGTACTGTTATACATTTATATCATCGAGCCAATACTAGAAAAGGTACTATTAGCAGTATGGAAAAGTGGTCTAGTCTTCACAGGCAGGGTTTGGCCAGTGGTGGCAGTAGAAATATATATCAGAAGGTGGCAGGTGTTTAGCAGCCTGCAATGCATTTATCAAAGTGTATATACATTTTGATTACTCTGAGGACAATACTGTAGTTATATTCAGCCAATTCATATGGCCATGGGTAAGATATTGACCCGAAAATCTGGCTGGCCATCATCTGCCAATAAATATGGATGATTTCTAGAGTCTTTAATTTAATAACTGTAGCCCGATAGGGCTTAATTCAAATACACATAATCAATTTTACTGCACCTTTTAGCGTTAGTTAATTCATGTGTGATCCTTTGGGTATTCCTCACCACCTGGATAACCTTGGATTTGCATTTTGAGCAGTTACTAGATTAAATATAAAAGAGAATAGAATGAATGTACTGTCATGAATAATACAAAATAGGCAAGTGCTTATTCCATTTACCAACATGAAAAGTTGAGAAAGGAAACTAAATGTAGTTTAAGTGGCTGCAGAAAAAAAGGCCAGAGATTAGGCTAAATTGGGTTAATGTGGGACAATCAGTTCAAAACATCCCAAGACATGTGGACAAAGTTGGCCAAAGATGGGAAAACCTAGGGCCAAATAGTCAGATTAACTTAAGTTGGGTAAATTTTGTCAAATCAGTTCAATATCAGACACAATAGGTTGCATTGGGTCAAGTAGAGCTGTTTAGACCCAATCTATCTATTTTAGACCTACCTGGCATCTCTCTGGCCAATTTGACCCATCTTTGGCCAATTCAACCATTTTACAGAGGATTGGACCCAATATGCCCATTTTGGTTAATACCACTCAATTTGGGCCTTCCTGGGTTGATTTACATACACTGGGTAAATTATACCACTTTTGACCCAATTTATCCAAATTGGGTCTACCAGGCTCATTTTGCCCTATCTCTTGCCATTTGACCCATCTTGGCTAAATTTGTTGACCAAGAATCACTAGTTTTGACCCAATTTGTATTCCTTTTGATAAAGATAGTTTTCTTTTTACAAGCTATATATGTGACACGATCTGCAAAAATGGGGCTTAGTGCAGGGGGTTCTAAGACCCCTTCTCCCAGTACATGTCACATATAGTGTTTGGATGGTTTAACATTATCTGCAGTACTACAGTTAGTGGCCATTGATACAGATAGTGGTTGTACAAGGGTTAATACACCTACAGAGTTCACCTAAACTGGACACACAACATGACATGGGCTCACCCTGGTAGAAGTATACAACTACAGTGGGAGGGCTATTTTTAAACACAGTGACCACACAAGTATAGGGTTCTAATCATATCTTCAGGTGTATATACCATGATACTCAATGGAAAGGAATGGAGAATTAAGATAATGTACAGTGGAAATAATGATCCAGTGAATGGCATTATTCCTCGTGGATAAATGTAATAGGGCTTGTACTAGAAGTACTATTAAAAAAGATTGTTCAATATTGCAGCCAACAGGGCATACTGGTAGCAGAGATACCAACCTGAGATATAACCACACAAGTCATGAAACACTAGCTAAATACCTTATATATGTTTGTGACAGCTTTTGTTAATAATGCACCATTAAAATGAAGAACTTGACATACAATGATGAGGGAATGGTGAAAAAGAGCAGATATATACTTACACTGTATTGGTCAGTATAGTAGTCTGGTATATGCAGGAGACTGTTAGGTGTGGGCAGTGTTGTCCAGACTGGTTGTATTGGTGCTGGTAGTGATCATTATATATGGGGCTGGTGGGGGCGTGTTTCCATTTGTTTGACATCTATCTTGTACTAGGACAGTAAGCTACATTTACCAACATTGTATATCTACATCAGCTAGGACTAGCACAGTTTGTCAACTATACAGGTTTTGTCAGGTAAACAATGATGGAGTTTCAAAACTGCTGGTTGCATATATAGGCACAGCACAGGGTCCTTTCTCATTTAGGGGTTGCCACATTTGAGGAAGTTAGATGCAGAACCTGCCATATTTATCAAGGAGGGTGAAAAAAACCAACTATCAAGTCACAGCTTTGAAGAGGTGTCATGATGTACTAGGGGTGACTCCCTTTCTCTTTTATATAGTTTTCCAAAACACTGTTCCAAAAGTTGCACCCTTATCAGTGAGCAGAATTCAGCAAAACCACTACCCTTACCACAGGCAAACTTGTGCACAATCCTGATACACTCATTGCAATATGTATCTCTTTGTTATGATTGATTTTTTATACTCCTTTACAGATAGATCTAATAGCCACAGCCAAATTGCTGCAGCCTCCCCATGTCACAAAATGGCTTGTCCTGTAAGTCTATACCAGAGGTTATTTGCCTGCACCCAATGTACTAAATTTAGCTGAGCAACTTTGCACCTCAATCACCTCTGTCACTAGAGGGAGGCCAAGGGCCAAGTCAGAATGATTGAGCTCTTGGGTACCCCCTTAGCAATAAACAACTATCATGTACAATGCTTATCCTTATGTTATAGGTGTGGCTTTAGTAACACACAGGTACCTTTCATGGGTGGGGGAGATTTTCATGTCATCTGCAGAATCCAAAGTGCTCAGTACATTTTTATCATGTCCACAAGAGTCCTCAAATTCCTCAAATAATTACATGGCTTTGCATATATACATGATTCTACTGTAATAAGTGGCAGTGTGCAAGTGACTTAGGGGTTCTTGCAGCAGTGTGCCAGTGAACTAGAAGAGCCAGCAACAGTGTGCAAATGACCTAGAGGGTATGATCACAATGTGTTAGTGACCTAGGGGATCTAGCAGCAGTGTGCCAATGACCTATGGGGTACAGCAATGGTATGCGAGTGAACTAGGTGGGCCGGCAACAGTGGGGTGTGACCTAGGGGGTATGGTGACAGTGTGCCTGTGACATAGGGGATCTGGCAGTAGTGTGTGAGTGACATAGGGGTATGATGGCAGTCTTCCAGACATTATAGGGGTTACGGCGGTGGTCTGCTAGACATATACTAGTTATGACGGCAGACTGTGAGTCCTGTATTGGGTATCGCTGACTGGCGCCTTAACTCATATATCCCACAGACTGTTGCAGTATCCCTAGAGGATTTGTACACTGTAGCCATGACCCTACCATTGTGTCCCCTATATGTCTTACAGACTGCCGCCTTAACCCCTAAATGTCTTGCAAACTGCTGCTTTAACCACTATATGGCTTATAAAGCCAATTGTGTTTTACAGTGGGCTTATGGGTATGCGTATGCCCATGCCGTGGTGTTTCTGGTTAATATGTCTCCCAGACTGCCACCGTACCCGCCCTATGTCTCAGACTGCCACCGTTCCCCCTATATGGAAACCGAAGGCATAAATTTGCCACCACAACCCCATCTTCTATTATAAAATGATGACTACCAATGTATTCAATACATACCTGATAAAAAATGTGTACGGCAAATTCTTGCGTTGTTGACCTTAGCCTCTGACAATGGAGACTGCGTGTTCTCTTATGGCTGCCTGTGGATTGCAGTGACCCATAGGCCCCTTCGATTCAGTTGAGATGGATGTCTTGCCATTGAAATTGTGTAGAATTGGCACTTTTTCATCATTTTTCGGCAGCCATGGCAGGGGCGTGAGAAGCAGTTTTAGAGTGGGTGGGTCCAGGGGGGTTTTCTGAAATTTTTGACCTCCCTTTGCTTGACCTTTTAGTTTTGACCTTTTGAGGAGTTGGCCAAAAGTAGGGGGGATATGTCTCCCCTGTCCCCCCTGCTTTCCATGCCCATGCAATGGCAGTACAAGGAGGCATATTTACTGTGGGATGGTATGCTGATACATACTTTACTACTCAGCAGCATACACAGTGGTGGCCACCTGAGAAGTACCAAGGACAGAAGCACTTATATTCTCATAAAGCTGTGTCGACCTGCTGAATAACAGCAGAGGTATGGGAGTCTTTTTGATGTCTGTGCCCTAGCCCTAACACCAAGGGTTATTATAAATTGCCTTTGGTGGTGCACAATGACACCCCCTTTGGTTTGGCTATTGGAGTATTGTGCACTCAGCTGTGATCAGGCCCTTTACTACATGGCACAGGTAGTAAGCAGGGTGGGATCAGTTGGGCATGGTGATCAAAAGTAAAGTGCTGCCCCAGCAGGTATATTCCAATACCACATGGAGGTCAGAGGCTGTAAAAACTATGATCATCTAAAATGATATTCTCACTTTATGTAAAGATACTAGGTCAACAGATTCTCCTTGTTTTGGGAAATGAATATCACTCTCAGCCTCCCTCTATCTGTCTCTGTCTCTCCTTGTCCCTCTGTCTGTCTCTCTATCCCATGTTGCTGATTTTAAGGGAAGCATATCAGTCTTTTTAACAGGGGGGAAATTGATTCATAGATAGACAAATTTCGTAATTTTACCTTTAAATGACCTTTAATCAAGGCCCTCAAGGGCCCATGATTTGGGCAAAAACCCTTTCCTTCAAATCATGTTCCTCGTAGTACTGAAATTACATAAATTTACATTTAGGCACGGAAATAATTTACGTAGATGAAGGTTCAAATGATGCTTACTGAATCCCCAACCAAAAAGGCAAATGACATGATTTTATGTTAAATGATGTAAATACTTTACGTAAATAATACGTACAAAAAACGTTCAGAGAACGTTCTGTGACCGTAAATTTGCGTTGTATTATGTCCAGTAACATGAAAAAACCCTTACATTTTTACGTTCTCAAATTACGTACAAATTACGTATGTGCGTTTACTGGGTATACTTTTAGCAGGGCAGTTTTACAAACTTGAGACAAAATCTTAAATTACCCTAAAAGTTTTCAATAGATTTAATCAATGCACTATTGGCCATTTTGGCTGGTTACCATAGCAACAGGTATGAAAAAATGCCAATTTTACATGGTTTTGGTTGCCATGGTAACCGAAAAAGAATGTCTTCCAAAATTCATTATCTGCCAAAATTTCAACAAAACAAAATATTTAGGCCTACTACAATATGCACTTTACATCATTGCAATTGATACAGGGAGTGCTGAGATATTGCAGTTTGAAGTTAACTCATGAGATCAACTTTGCTCATTATATCACCACATTTATGATGATATATCTCATTAATCAAACTAGATAGAGGAAACTCAGGTGTTGTTCTATCTAACTGATTAGCCTAGCTTAACCGGTTGCCATTTCCCTTCTAATTTGAATATTCACATAATTCCAACGGTTTTTGATAGTTTATTTCATAACTAAAACCAAAAGAATTGCTCTGAAATACTCTCATAAAGGAAGAGTTAAGAAGGGCTAATCAATGCCCAAGGAATACTATCTGGGAGTTTGTTTCTTCCCAAGCCCAGGTAATAGAAGGACGAGATTAGCTGAAACTGGGCTTGGACCAGAGACCTGTTTCATAAGCATTCTTTATTTAAGATCAATCTTTTCACTCTATGAGTGACCACTTAAGATCAGTCATTAGGGAATTACTACTAGTGTTTCAAAACAAGCTGTCACTCGTATTGGAAACTTTTAAAAGACTGGCCCTTTAGAAACAGCTGTCAATTAGACATAGGCGCAGTAATCAAGATCAGTTGTAAGGTCACTTACAGGCCAATCAGCCAGCTTGTAAGATCAATGACCCAGGTGCAGAACATGCCTTTACTTTGTTATTTCACAAATGAAAAAGGTATTATAAAAAGGCTTTTCATTTTGATATATTCCTGATATCATGGATTAAAGAAATATGTGGAATTCCACTAATTGATATGATTTTCCCCATTTATGTGTACCCTTAACCTTCCACATAAATCAGCTACTTTCTGTTGGTCATATGTCACTCTAAAGGCCAATTCCCACTACGTGAAAAATGGGTTTGAAATGTCTGTGATTCTGGATATGGGCAACATTGGACTCTTGCCAATTTCCCATATCACAAGGGTACTCACTGCACTTCTTACCACTCCAAATCCGATTATAGCTGATAGTAGCAGGGGAATCTCTGTGATTTTCAATACTGCACAGATGAGTTGCTAGAATGATTCACAGAGATAGAGTATTTGATATTAAAATCACAGTTGTCTCTGACTATTTCCTGTGGTTTGCAATGGTCTCCTGCATAGCATAAACAAATGTACCTTGCATAAATCACAAGCAGAACCCCATTATGACTGTAGTATGTGGAACTTGGCTCCAGATTTATCAAAGAAACACCTCTTCTGATTTCCTATAAACTGTTGTTTTCCTCTAAATCACAGGGATTTTGAGTCTATCACAGAGATTTCAAGCCCTTTGTGAAGAAAATATAAAAAAACTTTTGATGTACTATACTCCCTAAATACCAGCACTTTGACAGGGATTCTTATCCTTTATAGGTCTTCCCTAGACAATATTACCACCCCAATATCGGCTAAGCACCCACATATCCTTTTTCACAACGATTTTTCGACCATTTTCACGTTGTGGACTTTGGCCTTAATATTTACTCTTTACTCGTAAGCTTCACTCCCCATTTCCTGAAACACCTCCTACTAAGAGTGACCTATGGAGATATGACCAATGATCAAGATCATTGTTAGGTCACATGCAGGTCTATCGTCCAGCCAGTAAGATTGATGGCACTGATGAATATGTCTTTACTTCGTAATTTTATGATAGAAAACGGTATTATAAAAGGGCATTTCCATTTGACATATATGTCTGACACTATGCAGGGTTAGTGGAATTGATATGATTTTTCAGATTAATGTGTACCCTTAATCTATCACATAAATCAGCCTGACATGTCACTAATTTAGATTAGTCATATGTCACTCATATATTGGCCCTTTACTTGTCAGCGTCACTCATCATTTGCTGGTACTTATGAAACACTTCCACTGAAAGCAATGCAGTTAATGATCGATCTTAGGATGACCTTATGAGTAATGTTGATTGTATACAATACCACTCTTACATAGTCCTTGTGAAGCAGCCCATAGGGCACAGGGAAATTACTGGTAGTAAAACACTTTTTGCCAGGGCCGAACACACTGTCATATCTACACTCATACCTAGCGCCATAACTATGAAATTTATATTCCCGGTTAGCGGGTTCCTTAGTGGGCTGGCCCCTGCTTGAGCTGGTGCGTTGTGAGATAAGGACTGATAAACAGCCAGCAGGAAGGGTACTAGGTGTTATGTAATGCACCCTAAAAAGTCTGCACTGAATGAATAGAATTTTCTCATTGGTCAATAATGTATTCCACTAGGTCGGAATAGAAAATGCATAGAGCAATCGCGCGGCAGTGGCCAAGTGGACTATGGGTTTTAGGCACACATGCCAACTTGAGTCATTTTCCATGCAGAGGTTGTGGAGAGAATGGTAGGAGAGTGTCAGTCACTATAGTCCCTTGTCTGCTTTGAGCCCATAGGGTTGCACTGTGTCAGCAATGTTCCATGTCTGCTTTGAGCCTACTGTCAAGCAGTCTGTACCAATATGGTGGCCCAAAGAGTGACCTACACTTTACTATATATAGCTTCATTCTACCCTGGCTCTATATGTAGATCCAGTTCTGGCCCTTGGCTTTAGGAGAGGTATCACTTGGCATTTGCTGCCTCAAAGGTTGGTGGGCTGTGGTTCTACCACAGTAGTGTGGAGCTAAGCAGAGTGATCCCATAGAACCCCATAATAACCAGAACGAGGGAAATAGCAAGGTGGGCCATTGAATACTCTTGCCCTCACTGTTCTTAATTTTAAAATCTGACTGCTGAAAATACAATATTATCATATCAGGATTAAGATAAGGTTTATATGAATCTAGCAAATATAATAATAGTTATTTTGGGTTCAACCTGTACAAGATACTAATAATAATATGTAATTCAAACCTTAAGTTGGAATGAAAGTTACCTTATATATTATATTATATATATATATATATATATATATATATAAATATATATATATATATATATATATATGATATATATTATGAACAACAGTTTATATAACCATAGCACCGGAAAAATAAATAAATAAATCACAATGACAAACACAGAATGGTGATGTCGATCTGGGCTTAACAATCTGCCAGATATATGTATTTAAACTATCAGTAACCTACCAGGGTAGCAGGAATACTTTTTATATCACCCGGAGAGTGTCCTGTTGTTTATTAAATCGTCTCACCATCTCGATGTAGTTTCCTGATGTAGTGGTTCGTCTTGATACTAGCTCAGGGCCTCTCAGGCCTTTTCAGAGTCTGAGTACAGCTGTGACAGATCATCTCTCAGTGTCCGGAATGTCCATTCGGGTCATAGCGAACTGCTCCATCGTAAAAATCCGCGTAAAGAATTCATCATCTCCTAGTCCTTGTCCACGTTTTAGGTGTCAGTCCTCATCATACCAATCCAGATTCATAAAAAAATCAGTCTGATCCTATATTCATCTTATTTATTTTCAGAATCTTTCAGTTTCTCTGGTTCTAATCCGTACGCAGCAATCTGTTCATCCAGAATTTCCTTAGCCTCACAGCGAGTACCATTCCAATCGGACAATCTCCTTCCGAACGCTTCAAAGAATTTCTGATTGAGGAAGTCTACCTCACTCCTAGCCTTAGCAACCTCAACCGTCCAGAATTCTGCTGGGCTTCCAACTGCTTCATTTTCTCCTTATGCTCTACTTCTCTTTCTGATTCAATCCGGGTAATTTCCAATGACTGGATCTTTTGTGTCAGATAGACTACGGAACCCACAACTTCCTGAAGGTATTCTACCAAAAGTGCATGATGGCGTTTCTGCCAGTCGATCATGCAACTCTGTTGGATCTGAAAACTTTCCGGAGGGATGTTACTAATATCGTAAGTGGCCAGATCCGTCACATATGGAGCGCGGGTGGACAATGGCTCACGTTCAGAATAATCTGAGGATCCAGAGTGTTTCCGTCTCGGATTCATAGTCGGGCTTTCTGAGGCTACAGAGGAGTTCATCACATCTCCCTGGGAGGTAGATATGGTGACTCCGCTACCATTTCCGACAGGTGGAGGGGGCTATTTTGGCCCAACTACCGACAGTCCTACTTTCAGATGATCCCAACTTAGGCGTTCCCTGCCCGATTCCGGAAGCCCAATCCCTACCCCGTTGGTTTAGGGTCTGGCTCTCTGGTCCAGATGGTCCCATCTCTGGGAAGTCCTTATCCTTGTCCTTATTCACATCAAACACAGGGGGAGGAGCACCTCTCAGTCCAGACAGAGGAGACGCTTTCTTCAAGCTCCGATCCCGAGTGCTCCGGTCCGGCGCCGGGCGTTGGATTCCATGGAATGAGATCTTACCCGGCTGTGCCTTCATACGTTTGGCAGTGGTGGCCTTACTGGAGTCTCGGTATGCACTATCACCCCGGTACTCACTCATCTCTAAATTGTTTGTTAGTAATTCTTAACCTTCCTGGAGTGTAGTTTAGTTGAAACGCCGCCTCCAGTTTGGAGTTGACATGCGTCTCAACTTCACACAACCTACTTACTTACGAATTCAGACTCCGGAAGTTGGTCTTCTTCCAGGAATCCCACTTATCGATCAGAAGCTTGTGCAGATTCAGGGCTGCCTTCAGAGCTGACTTTACACCAACCTGGTGTTCCTCCTTCAGATGTCGTACCAGCTCGCTTTTCCGGAACGTAGTGAGTCCCGAACAGATAGAGCTGTTCCTACCCTTGTTCATATAACACATGTACACCAGATGATGGTGCATATGCTCCTCAACTAAGTGTCGGATAAATCTCATATGAGAGCTGAACTTTTCAGGTTCGTCACTCCTACGAGCACAGATAATAAAGGGACAGGTGGTGTTTTTGTCCTTGTCCCAACTGTCGATAGCCCTTTTTTTTTTTGCAGTAGGCATCGAAATCGTAATACTCCCTATTCCAGTTGTCGATGGTCTGTTCGACCCAATTTACATAGAAGTAATTCGGATTCCTGTCCTGACCCGTGTACCTCATCCACTCTTCATCATCCTGCTCTCCATCCATGTTTATGAACGGAGGGCAACTTTAATACCTAGTATTACGCTTACACTCCTCCAGACATTTGTGAATCATTTGCATGAATCTGCTTCTGACATTATTCCAAATCTTTTTCTCATCGGGAGTGGGTGCTCCTTCATCATCATATAATTCGGGATGGTCTATATCTGTAGACCAATCCCAAGTCATGGATTTTGCCGTCTCTTGTGTGCCAGAAGCCACAGGTTTCGGATCGTTACTCGGCTTCGGAACGATGGCAGCCGCGGCCTGAGTTGCCCTGCTTTCGGCTTGCTCATCTTTCTTCTTATCCATCTTTTCCTTCTTTTTCAATTTCTCCTTCTCCTCTTTTTCCTTCTTCTTAACCAAGGCTTTCGCCTTTTTACTTAAGCTTTGCTTCCATCCCTCCTTTTCCTTAACAGTACCCTTAGTTGTGACCCTAGCCTGCATCCGCGCTTTGGTGTCTTCTACTGACGCACTCAGCCCGGCACTTATCTGGGTCAACTGTTCTCGTTGGCTTCTCAACACTTCCTCTTGCTGCTCGAGTTTCTCCTCGGCTTCTGAATGCCTCCTTACGGCCTCTTTCTCAATCTGACTGTCTTCGGCCTGTAGTTCGGTTTCAGATAGTGTGTCAGATGAGGTAGAGGCTATCTGAGGGACAGACTTGACGGTAGCCTCTCCCCCAGTGTCACCATCCTCATCGACTTCCATCTGGTCTGACCCGGAATCGATCTTCCCATACCAATACAGGGACGCGTGCTCCTCAATTGTGGCTTCCGGGTGTTCCCGGTCCCACTTGTCCTTAACGTATGCTACCGTTCGGTAGAACTCCTGGTTCACACTCATCCCAGGTGCGAAGTCCATATAGTTTAATAACCATATGTCCGGAATTGACAAATCTTCTGGGATAGCTTTCTTAATCAGGTCTCTCCATAGTTTTGGAACCTTCTCTGGTTTAGATGTTTTCAGATTCCAGATATTATCCTTCTCGAGGAAGATCGTATCTCCATTCGGCCATACTATGCTGCCTATGGAGTAATCAATTTTACCATGAGTCTCCAGAGGATCCATCATGGTTGCAGTTAGTTAAGACTTTCCAGATTTTGCAGGTGAAGGCGGTGGAGGCATTTCCAATGCGTCCGCTCCACTGGTGTTCCGATCCAAACATACTAGCGTGCTTGCTGCTTCCCTATCCTCCAAAGCCGCGTCTTTGTCCGGATGCACCAGGCTCAGTCCAGAATGGTCGTCGATGTCAACCTTTATACTCCCTTCAGATAACATCTTTTCCGCCATTATGCTGTAACTTCCAAGCTATGGGTAAAGTCGAACCATGCCCAAACGTACTCTGATTCTTTCTTAGAGCAATAGGTGTTCGTATTTATCAGAATTCTATGCTATACAGCAGGAAAAACCACCGGGACAAATCAAGCACGTCGAGTCACCCCGGCGTAAACGCTTGATTAAACAAGATGGCGGCAAGTCACACGAGAAATCCCAAACCCGGTTCAAAGGTCAATGACCCTCGTTTTGGGTAATTTGACCACGCGGTGCCACGTGCTTTTCATGCATCCGTAAACAAAACGACCTATTAGGGTACTTATTGTCTTCTGGACTTGATATCATCAGGAGCTGATACGTCGGATAAATCCGTCCACTACCCACGGGAACCTCGAGGAGCCAACAACAGAGCAGGTTAGAGCGGTTTCATTTCAAACTGACGGGTCTCCTGAAGCTGCTGTCAATGTGCTTGACACCACCTACTGTCATAACGAGTAACATCACGAACATCTAAAAGTGCAAACATACAAAAAAACAGGTCTATACATCGTTGTGTTCAGGATTCAGTACTTATTATCTATGGGCGGGCTTATTTAGGTGACACCACTTCTCTGAGCAATACTAGCACTATGGCGAACGCCCTCCTCATGAGATCTATTCTTAGTACTTGGGGAATCCGCTCTGTTTCCGAGATCCAATCTAGTCCTTGGGTTGCTGGTATGCTTCGTCTTCCCTACTCCTGCCGAGAACACCATTCTCAGTTGATTCAATTATATTCTTTTTCCGTCTTTTTTGTTTTTCCGAGTGACCAGCATAGGCATCTTCCTCGATTTCTTCTTTTTTCTTTCAGGTACCCCGTCAAGAGGTGTTTCCGAATCCCCATCCCAATCATCCATTTCAGGTGGGTGACTCAATTCTGGCAAGTCTATAATTTCCGGCAATTCCATAACATTCGGACCTAATCCATACATCTCTTCAGCTAACTCCCTACCCCTGTATGGTCTCAACACTTCTACGTGGCATCTTATTACATTGCCATACAGGTCCTTTATGAAGCAGGTAGTTTCCGAAATAATCCCTGGGCCGTCCCGACTGGATACAACCTTTAGTCTGTCTAGGGGTTTATAGAATCTAAGGACCCTATCTCCCACCCTGAAGAATCTAGGTTTTAATCCAGTGTCATAACCCACCTTCTGCCATCTCGCTGACTTTTCTAATTGATTCCTGACTAAATCATAAGCTTTCTTTAAATTATCTCTTAAAGATTCCAGGAACATAATGGAACATGGGGTTTCAGGACTGATTCCTATTACCCCCAATACCAAATCTGCCGGCATTATGATGTCTTCACCATAGACCAGCATGTTCGGAGTGCAATTGGTGGAAGCATGCACCGTACTATTGTACGCATGCACCACAAAATCACACTGAATATCCCAATCATCCTGGTACTTATTTACTAATGGTTTCAGAACTTGTAGTAGGGTTCTGTTGAACCGTTCTACTAAACCATCTGACTGAGGACGGTACGGATTCGTACGTGTCTTACAGATCGCTAAATACTTACACATTTCCTGAAACAACTCTGACTCGAATTCCCTTCCTTGATCGCTGTGAAGCGCTAGGGGAACCCCATATTGCAACACCCAGCCTCTCACGTATGCTTCAGCACATGTGTTAGCTTGATGATCCTTCAAAGGGAATACTTTCGTATCTTTCGTATAGTAGTCGCAGACAACCATCATACAAGTGTTATCTCTATGGGTTGTATTAAATCCGCTAATGATATCAATTGCAATTCTGGCGAAGCGCACTCCGAATAGTTCTTGAACCAATGGGTTCTTCCCCAACCCATCTCCAGGTTTATTCTTACAGCATTCGGAACAAGTGACGATCCACCTTAGCAAATCCCCACTCATTCCCGGCCAATAGTATCTCCGGGAAAGTCTTTCCAGAGACCTACTTTTTCCGAAATAACCACTTGTCACATGGCCATGACAGTAATAAATAATGTCCCGGCGCATAGCGTTCGGGATGACAATCTGAAAAATCTTATTAGTTGGACTAATTTTTTCACCTACATAAGATTCCTCCTCTGACCTCCAGCTCAGCCCATTGTGCCAGAAGTCTTTTCATTTCCCTATTCTCCATACTGATAGCAGGGCGAACAGGTTTAATTCTGGATGGAACTGTTTCCAGGAGTCTCTTAGTGATAGGGTTCCTACCCTGGAACTCGCGAATGATCTTGGGTGACCATTCTATCAAAGTTCCCGGATAGTCCCTATATGGCATATGCGTGCCAGCAATCACCGCGTTATGCTGCCCGCAATCGCCACAGTTCTCCAGGCCACATTTCCTGATTGGTTTCCTAGACAGGGCGTCTGCTCCAACCCAAATTCCGAAAGGTGCGCCAACCATCTGCCTATCATCCCTTTAGGCATCCTTAAAGTTAAGGAGCCAATGGAGGGATGAATGTTTGGTTCTTAGTGTGAAATCAGATCCCAACAAAACATGTTTAAATTTCTTAGTGTACACCAACACAGCCAGGAGTTCCCTCTTAGTGGTGCAATAATTCCGTTGAGCCTTATTCAGAGTGTTGCTAGCAAAAGCAATCGGGACTTCCACACCATCCTGGACCTGGGATAGTGCGGTGCCAATGCTGTCATTACTAGCATCCGTATCCAATATAAAGTGATCTGAAGGTGTTGGGTATTTCAACACCGGTGTATCCGTAAACAGAGCTTTTAATTTCTTAAAAGACTCCTCCTGATCTCTCCCCCATGGAAATGGTTCCCTAACTCTCCCAGGTGTTCAGTGTGCGATACTCTGCAGAGGAAAACTCACTCGAGAGTATCCCGGAATGAAGTCTCTGTAGTAACTACAGAAAACAAGGAAAGATCGCACCGGATCAGCTTTAATCCCATCCGTGGATATAATCCTACCTAGGTACGTAATTGATTTCTTAAACAATTCACATTTCTTAGGTTTCAGGCGTAATCCATTGGATACTATCCTTTTGATCACCTCCTCCAAATTATTTCAAACATTCTCGGAATGTCTTTCTGAAGACAATCACATCGTCCAAGTATACTAGACATTTCTTCTACAACAGATCACTCAGCAGAGTCTCCATCATGGCTTCAAATGTTGCAGGCGCATTACATAGCCCAAAGGGCATAACTGTACATTCGAATAGGCCTAAATGACTGGAAAACGCAGTCTTCTCTATATCATTAGGCTCCATTCTGATCTGGAATACCTGGACTGGAGGTCCAGGGTACAGAACCATTTATTCCCCCATAGGGCATCTAAAGTTTCATCGACCCTCGGTAGAGGGTACAAGTTTTTCTTAGTTAATCCATTCAGTTTCCTGTAATCCACACAAAAACAGATGCTTCCATCCTTCTTAGTGGTCATGACAACAGGACTAGACCAGGAACTGGTACTAGGCACTATCACTATCCAATATTTCGTTTTCACATATAATCTTCTTCTTAAGTGGTAATCGGCGATACAGAATCTTAAAGGGCTCCGCCTCCCTGGTATTGATGTGGTGTAGTACCTTATCATTCCGACCCAAAGGGCCACCAGTGTAGCCAAAGGCATCCTCATATTTCCGTATCAGGTTCCGAACTTCCATCTTCTGATAGCTCTTTTCCAGAGAGGAACCCTCCACCAGTCTGTCCAACTCCATATTCATCTTTTCTTTCCCTAGCAATTTAGGCTCGGGTTTCCGTATGTCTTCCAGTACCTCATTTACCAAAGTCATGGACCCAAGCCTGGATCCCTTCTGTAGATAGATGGTCTTATCGCCTCGATTCATTACTGGCAGTACATTCCAGAACGGATTTCCTACCAGAGTGTCTACTGATTCTAACCCAATGCTAGATAATTGAACCATGTCGGGTTCAAATACCCCCTCTTGGTCTTTCAATTTCCCATCTGAAGTACACAGTACATCACAGGAGACACTCAGGGGTATCTTTACTGTATCCACTACACTGGCAACTGCACTTATCTGTCTTAGTACAGACTTCACTTGGATGTCATAGGGCTTCCGGATCCTTAGCATTCCACTACATGGATTCAGCTCAGCCTCAAACAGACTTGCAATCCAAGTATCCCGTCATCATTCATATTGTCTATGGTGGGTGAGAGTACAAACTCTTTTCCACTAACTGACGCTTTCATAAATGTTCTACCAAGAACCTGTATACGGGTCCCATCAGCCGTACAAGCGTTTACCCCCTTTATGAGGTTCTCACTCTTGTCCGGCAAGAGGCTGTAAAGTTTATTCGAGATCATGGAGTGACTAGCCCCTGTATCAACCAAATACTCCCCAGTCCTACCTTTGGTCGTAACAGATAAATACCATCTTCTGCCTCCCAGAGGAGAGGGGTTTCCGGTAAACCTATCAAAATCTTCCAAAATACCGAGATCCAATCCATGGTCTTTCAGATGCTCCAGACATGGATGGTTCGGGGAAGGTGTGCCGCACATACATGTGTGAATACCTCTATCCACCCTTCCTCCTCTCCAATGCGAGTACTCTCATTTTCAAATGACTCAATGTTCTTCCTTATGTTGGAGTCCCCGGCCATAGGAGGGGCAAGGAGATCAATCTCGGATCCCTCCTCCCCGGGTGTAATCATTTCGGATTCATCAGACGGTTTATCAGGGACAGTACTCTGGCATACATTAGGTCTCCGGGTTGAGCAGTCTGCCACATCCTCAATCGTCCTTAATTTTATGAATTAGGCTCAATTTCTTCAACTGCCGACATATTCCGGGGAACAGGCTCAGCAGCCCGGCACTCATAGGCTACATGCCCCATCTTCTGACAACGGTAACATCTGATTTGGGACTTATCATATCTAGGCCTACTATATCGGTGACTCTCGATGTCTTACCCGTAAGGACTTCAGCATACTTTTCATCATAGTTTTCATGTCTAAGTTTCCAGATGGCCTACTCTCGTCTTTCTTAACTACGGTTTCTTTAGATTTGGAAATACATTTATCTCTACTTTCGGAGCTCCCCCACCTTGGTGGAGTAGTCAAACTCCTTCTGGGAATGAATTTCTTAGCGTTCTTAGGAAATCTCAGCGCAGAGATTGATCCATCTTCCTCCTCATATTCCACCACCTCGTATTCAGTTTCACCCTCCGAGACAGCGGCTGCTGCAGTACGGATCACTTGTTTCAGATCAGATAGCACCATGCTAGCTGTCTCCTGAGGGACAAATCCAGAAAGGAAAGTCTTCTTTTTATTCAAATTAGCTATGGCATCGCACATCGTCTTCATAGTTGCACCCGGACCCCATGCCCTATAGGCACAGTCCTGGTGATCTTTCTCCCGCAATCCTCGTACAAAATGTGAGATTAGCTCATCACTTACATAGTCATAGATTCTTTTTCTATATTGTGTCATTGGATCTTCAAACACTATACTTCCGAGGTAGGAACTACAAATCTCAACTAGCTGAGTGTACGTTCCCCTATTCCTATACTGCTCCCTCCAGTGGTCCACAGCGATACTACCCGGACCCTTTTTCAAACATCTCACCAGTATAGGTAAGGATTCATCTTCATCATAGCCATCTACTTCACGGTCATCCTTGAAATCGGAAAACCAATCCCTCCATGGTTCTGAACTATCGAAAGGCTTAGTCTCAATTTGATTCGTTTTACCTGAACTTTCCCTACTCTTGAACCTGGTACATTGTTCCAGACTCCAATCTAACATCTTCTGATCCTTACTCTTCTTACCACCCCACCATATCCATTCGATCCCAGACCACCGGATCCCGAATGGTTGTTATTCGAACTATTCCAGAAAGTAAATCCATACCCTTGGAATCCTGTACCCCCAGGGGCCTAAGCACTGCTAGGGTGGGTCCCACTATCACAAGGCGTATCGTTATTGTTCTGATCGATATTAGGTGGGTCACACTTCTGATTGTCTACCCTATAGGTCTGATCGTTCCGAATGGACTGATTGTTGTCTCCCAGTTGGTCAGATATATCCTCCAACCCCCCAGCGCCCCCTGGAGAGGTGGGGTCCAAGTGATTAGAGGACGGGGCCTGCCCCCTGGTATTGATATACTGATATTCGCCATCAGTGGTGAAGGTGGTGTCCTTCTGGCCCACACTTAACCGAACATTCTTATCATTGCCGGGAACATATCTGTCCCCTACGACATTCTGGGTGGCCTGACTATTCACAAAAGGATCATACCCTTTCTTCAGAATGGGTTTCGGAGTAGAGGTGACCGGTATACCTCCTTCCCCCTCATCTCGTGGGATACAACTGAGGTCGGGCTCCTCCAATTCTTCTTCACTCTCATCCGCCTCGTCGCGGTCAGGTTCTTCCTCATAAGAATCCTCGGACCCTTCCTGTAGGATTCTTAGTTTTGTAATCTTGTATATAAAATCATCTATTTCCTGATACAACTCTCGACTGTTATCCTGTATGTCAGTGATTAATTTGTGGAAGAGGATTTGTATATTCTGTAATTAGTCATTTATTTGTTGTTCTTTTGTTGAGGCTTTTTCATATGTGTATATATCATGATACGGGTATTGGACATTGCTTTCTTTTCTGTTGTTGTTAATGTATCTCACCTTGTATATTACCTAATGAGATGGCATCATTATTATCCCATTATTATTTGAAATGGTACTTTGTATTGAGGAATTTAACAACAGTAAGGGGCTGGTGATTTCTTCAATTAATTGTCGTAGTTTTGAAGACAAACATGAAGAGATATACAAGTTATTGAAACGTAGTGATATAATTTGTTTATGTGAAACCTGGCTTAAGCCTGCTTCACCAGAGGAAATTATAAATATACCTGATCGTATTTTGTATAGAAATGATCGAATTGGTAAGAATTGTGGTGGAGTAGGCCTTAGTTGTAGATCTGGTTTATGTCGATATATTAGAATTGTAAATGATTTGACTATTCAATCGATTGATTTTGAAAGTATTGCTATTATGCTATGTCTACCGGGTGAGAAAGAACAGCTCATAGTATCTATTTATAGAATACCAAATACCAATGTACCAGATTTTCTTACTTTTCTAAAGAAGGTAGCTGGATTTGAATATAATGATAATCAAGGGAGACATGAGACTTGGGTATTAGGTGATATTAATCTAAATATGTTTGATGATACTGATGCAAGCTGTGAGAGTTTTAGGTCATTATGTAAAGATTTAGGATGGAAAATTCTGGTACATGAGGTTACTCGTCCCTTTAGTGGTACTTGTATTGACAATGTATTGTCAAATTGTGTTAACATTACTGATGCAGGTACGGTAGAAGCATTCATTTCTGATCACATTCCTGTATTTGGCTGTAAGGGCCGTGAGAATTACAAGTATACTAAAACAACTTATTCGGGCCGTGATTATAGGAATTTTAAAGAAAGTAATTTCAAAGATTTCCTGCAATCTTGTGATTGGACATTGTATTATGATAAAAATTTGAGTAGTGATGTGCTGTGGGACATGTTCCTAACACCTATTAATCAGTATCTGGATAAATATCATCCCTTTGTTGAAAGATTAGTTAAAAAAACAAGAAAAAGTTGGATAGATGATGAAGTAATGGATCTTGTTTTTGAGAGGGAAGGGTGGTTAAGGTTGTATAAGGTGAATAAAAGTGATGAAGAGAAGCAAGCTATTAAAGAATGCAGGAGAAAAATTAGGAAAAAAATAAAAGCTAATCAAATTGGTGGTATTATGCAAGAATTACATGAATGTAGAGGAAATCCTAAGAGTTTTTGGAAATATATTAATAACATGTTTAAGGGTAATGGGTCTGAGATATATCCAGATATGAAGCACCATGAAGATGGTGTTAAGGTCCCATCCGAAACTGCTTGTGAATATATTAATCAATACTTTTGCAATATTGGAAATGATTTACATGTGGCCTCTGTTGGTAAAGTACAGTGTGATATGGATAATAATGTGAGTATAGAGGAAATCATTCAGGGTGGAACTTTCTCTGAATCGAATATAAAGATTAATTCCTGGGATATCTATTATACAGTAAAAGAGATTGATAAAAATAAATCATCCGGAATAGAGGGGATCAGAGGTGATATACTACAATGTGCAATAATATGCCTGCTAGATCAATTTACTTTTCTTGTTCAGAGAAGTTTTGATAGTGGTGGTTTTCCTGTCAAATGGGCTTCTGCATTGGTCAAGCCATTACCCAAAGACGGAGATTTATCTCAAGTTAAGAATTGGAGGCCTATTTCACTATTGCCAATGCCCTCAAAAATTATTGAAAAAATAATGTATTATCATTTAAGTTGTGCCATGAAAGATCACGATAATTTTTCAGATGAGCAATATGGTTACAAGAAAGGTAGTGGTACAGGTGATGCCACCTTTGACTTTGTTAATGATCTATATGAGTATCATAATGATGGTTTAATAACAGGGGCCCTATTTATTGACTTTACTAAAGCGTTTGACAGTGTAATTCATGTTAGACTTCTGGAAAAAATTAGCAAATTAGGTTTCAGCAAAAATAACTTTCTCTGGTTTAATAGTTATCTAAAAAATCGCAAACAAAGTACTAGTTATGGCAATAATGTCTCTCAAGAATCTGAAATCAAATATGGTGTCCCACAAGGGTCTGTTTTAGGCCCCCTGTTGTTTGTTTTATACATAGATGATGTGATTAAAGAGTTGAACGAGTGCAAAATTAAAATGTATGCAGATGACATTGTTTTATATTATGCAGCGAAAACACCCCAAGATGTAATGAGAGTGTTAAATGAGGATCTTGAACGCTTTAAGACATGGGTATCTCACAACAGGTTGACTGTTAATCCAAAGAAAACAAAATTTATGTGGTTTTGTAGTGCTCACAAATTGAAAAATTGTCCAGATACAGATATTGTAATAAATGGTACCAGAGTAGAAACTGTAAGTTTTTTCCCCTACCTAGGAGTTACAGTGGACAGTAAGTTAAGTTTTGACAAACAAATTAAGCTTATTAAAAGAAACATTTGTAATAAATTATTTAGATTTGCTAAATTAAGGAAATATCTCACACAAGAAGAAAGCATAAAAATATATTGTTGTACCATCCGGCCGATTATTGAATATTGCTCTTTTATAAGTACTAGTTGTAATGAGGAAGGTTTAAAGGCATTACAACGTTTACAGAATAGAGCTTTGAGAATTTGCCTTAGATGTAATATTGTTAAATATAGTGTTAATGAGTTACATGTCATCTGTAAAGTGGAAAAATTAGAACAAAGATTTGATATGTTACTTTTAAGTTTGATGTATAAAAAAATCCAAAGATCAGATAAATCATGGTCATGCATATAATACAAGATCGCAAAATAAGATATGTTTTAAATTGCCAAGAAGTATATCTCGCCATTACAAAAGATCGCCATGGTACAGGGGTGTAGTCCTCTGGGACCTACTATCTGAGGAGGTTCAGAGGGCTACCACAAAAGTTAAATTTAAGAATGAGGTTAAAAAGTTAAAAAATCTCAGATCAAGGCTAAAGGTTGGATATAACTAAGGAACAAAGGTTGATGGAGACGGTGTAGTCACCGCGCCGCTCCAAATATTATTTATGTGATCAGCATATTTTCATCATCATATAATATTATATCATTGATGATCATTTGATTGTATTTTGTGTTTCTTGTGTCATATCGATATATATCTCAACAAATATTATGTGATTGATTTGATACACTTGCCTGCTTCCTTACTGTTATTGTACATAATGACATATGTTTGATTATGTGGAGTCTATATTTACTTCAACTGTTTGGTATCTGTTTGAAATATAAATAAAAATGGTCGGCTCTATAGCGTTACATAAATGAACCTGACAGTTCATTAACGCAATGAGCTAGTCCAAAAAAAAAAATTGATCATTCTCCTGAATGTGCTGCTCTCGGAGGGCCACATGTTCTTTCTGTTGTTTCTCTATAGTCTTCTCATTTTTTCATAAATCTCATGTTGGGCTTCGACTTGATTTTCCAAGTCAGCAAGGCGCGTGCTAGCTATGTCCAGCCTCATTCGGTAGTGTCCTAAGGTCTCGTCTTGCTCGGAAGTCTTAGTTTCCAGGGTGGAGGTAACCAGACTCAACTGCACCCTGATCTCCTCAACATTGTTCTCATACATTGCATACTCTGCTTTCTTACCCTGAATCCTAGCCTCGATCTCTCGGAATCGAGTATGGTGGGCTTCCGCCTCTTGTGCTAAGGTTTCAGTGGTGCGTTCCAGCAATCCCTTATTCTTATTCAGATCTCCGATCTCATCCAGGAGCTCCTCGATCTCTCTTTCTAGCTCCTTTATCTTATTTTGTTTCCACTCACCCTCTTTTCTCTGATATTCCAGTAGTTTTTCACCTCTGGATTTCTCCTGATCACTCATCCACCTCTATTCTGCATGGGCCAGCCTTTCTGTTTCATAATTATTCCTTTCTTCCTGCTATCTATCCCCACTAACCCCACTCATAGGAGCCGATTGGCTGGATCCACCGGGATTGAAAATGGATTCAGAAAGGAGGGCCGTACTTAGTTGGTTCAGAAAAACTCCTTGACCAGCTAAGGGCACAAGGTAAATCGGGTCTTGCCCCCGTCCTCGTGGTTCACTAACAGGTACTTGAGCCAAAAGGATGGGACTACTGAAATTTCCATCTCTCAATAAATCTGATGATCTTATGTTAGGCACGGTCTGGTTAGCCGGCGCTATCGGATGGTCGTCAACAGTGACATCAAACCCTACCGTAGAGACCTCACTTTCGGAATCCAATGCTTCGGCTTCATTCCGAGATGGATCCCTATACTCCTGATAGGCTATGCCCGGGGCTTCATGGTTTCCCGGGAACTCGCCTTCCGGATACTGATTCTCTTCTTGTTCAGACAGGGCTGCGCGCTTCTTAAAACCGAATCCTGGTCACGGCTCCAGTGTAATATATAACCATCGATTGGTTCGGAAAGGATCACGAATACAAGGATATCCGGTTCAGAAGGCAACAAGTTTTATTCAATATCCTAGAGTACAGGAAGGTAACGGTATTCCAGATAGGTAAGAGGTCGTTCGGATAGCTCTGATTTACGACTACCAGGTAAGGCTTCAGAGTCAGTAAGTTTTAATGTTATTCCTACAGAATCCGGGAGGAGTCTGTCCCTAGGTTTCGACCCGGCTATTACCCGAGCAGCCTTGGGGCGGTGCTGCCACCACCCGTCAGGCTTACCAGGTCTCCAACCCGAAAGGCCACTCCACTCGGAACCTAGTCAACCTGTAAGCAATGGGCGCTACTACTAAACCGTGCACCTACAATAATAAGCTAATAGATCATGGATATTGCAGCCCACGGGCCATACACGCTGTATATACCCTCGCCGCTACGCGGCTCGGGTATATACAGCGTGTACGGCCCGTGGGCTGCAATATCCATGACCTAATAGGTTTATACCAAGATTTCCTCCATTTTTGTATCAATTTCTTACCTGATATCCACAGAATATAGCCACGAGAAGACATTTCGTAAAAGCAAGCGATACGGCCCGTGGCCGCTCTGCGCGAAGCCATTGTTTTTGTTCCTTGCTGAGAGATGAACAGCAACATATTTGGGTTCAGGGGGACATTCCTCTAGAATTACAGCATTTCATATTGTAGTTAAGATTAGGTTACTGCAAGTCCACCATGCTTAGTTCCTTTATGTCAAACCAATTCACTTTATTTATCTCTAGCATACTGGTCTCTGGCTTAAAGTTTGATCATATACCATCCATATTTTTTGTCATTTCCTATGTTTTTTTTATCCAGATGCATAGTTTGAGCTGGTATCTAATACATTGGTATCCCAGGGAGTAGTCATTTTCAGCTTTCGATCAGATCTGGTATTGTTCCTATCTCCTCCTTTGTATGAAGAGTGTCAGTTCTATCCCCTCTAACCAAGGGTAATGGCCTATCTCCTGGCCCTCACATGTATAATGTGTCTTTCTATCCGTCCCTCTTAAGTTGTTTGGGATGGGTGTGATAGGTGTGAATTTCTATGATCAATCCATCCTCTGGTTATCATATATGATACCTTCTCACTAGCCCCAATGCATCGGGTGTCACAGCCTGATAATTAGGACCTCAGCACTGCTTTCCTAGCAAGTATTCTTGGATATCACCTTTTCTCTGACAACTCATTTATTACAATAGCACTGCTAGTAAGGGGTATTTTTAACCTTTGAACTTAGATGTACCCTCCCGTGATAGATTTTTAAAACAGAAGGCAGTAACATCATGTTGCTAAGTGTTAATCTCTTGACCTCCCCCCACCCACCCATCCCTCATTAAATGACTTTCCCCATGAATGTACACCTAGGTTATGGATGATTGGTTTGACTACCACAAGGTGGGTAGGAGGTACTCTGGTGCCCTGAGGTATAAACACTCAGGCTACCACCATAGAGGAAGCAGCAAGGCACAGTGGGAGTAGACTATATATAACTACCACCATGCCTTGCATCCAGCCACAGGAACATTCAATGGAACCAGAAATACTACTCACTCTTCAGGAATAGGTTGTATTTTAACAGTCTAAAATACCTGTTTGGAGAATGTCAAGTTCAGGATTATGCTGGTGTTTACCAGTGTCATTTTATATGATGCTAAGTACTAGTGTAGTTAGGATTGAATTTAATGTGACTAGCACAGGGAGAGAAGGTAGGTCCAAATGCCATGACCTAATAGGTTTATACCAAGATTTCCTCCATTTTTGTATCAATTTCTTACCTGATATCCACAGAATATAGCCACGAGAAGACATTTCGTAAAAGCAAGCGATACGGCCCATGGCCGCTCTGCGCGAAGCCATTGTTTTTGTTCCTTGCCGAGAGATGAACCGCCGTGTTTACACACACATTTCGTATCGAATCCAACCATGACAAGTCTTCAAATTAAAACATACATATCCTTAGACATTCTAGATGATTCCTCCATGCGTATTGTGTCCAATATATTCAAAATAAATAAGAATCCATTGATTTTCAAAAACGGTCCGAAATTTTCAGCGTCTTTCTTGTACAACGAGAACTTGACCTATATCCACATCCAGGCCACTGACACACTTTCGTCGGACAAGGAGGAGGGTAGGAATGGCCGGACCGCGACTCACATACGATAGAAAAATCAATGGGTTCTTATTTATATCGAAGAAAATGGAGAAAATTGGCACGCATTCCTCTTCTATGGATCGAAAACTTCTTGGGATTTCGATATTATAACATGACAAGCTTGAAATCAAGACGAAAACTGAGTGTAAAAGTCCAACTTGACCCCGAAAAAGTATATACCAAAAATTTCAAAAATGCACATGTGTGGTATATGCAGGCTAAACTGGATATAAACCCACCGGAAGTGCCAGAATTGTGGTATAACATACAGTATTTCAGCAAGAGTTATTATCAAGCATGTGAGGCCTCAATGGCTATGGTGTAGTAGTTGGACCAACACGGTAAAGGGCTGAAAAAATCATTTATAAATTTACTTCCCCAATTGACCTATAGCCATGCATCTGGTGTATCAATTCAGAAGTATCGTTGGTTGGTTCTAGGAGATTTTCCCCCTGGAAATCCCCCCCTGAATTCTCCCACCTGGAAACTCCCCCCCTGGAAATCTCCCACCCTGGAAACCCCCCCCCCCCCAATGAAAATCCCCCCATAACTTCTATGTGATACAGATACAGCCAGGAGTGGCTGTATTTCAATTTTATTGATGAATAAAGACTCTCACCCTAAACCTATCCCTAACAATATCACTAAACCTAACCCCATCCCTATCCCTAACCCTTACCCATACCCTATCACTAACCCTAACCCTACCACTAACCCTATCCCTATCCCTAACCCTAAACCTATCCCTAACCCTATAAGCCTAAACCTATCCCTAACCCTATCACTTACTATAACTCTATCCTAAACCCCATCCCTCACCCTATCCCTCACTCTAGTTAAACCCTATTCCTTTACAAACTAAGGGGGGGGGGGGTTGCGGGGCAGATTTCCTAGGGGGTAATTTTCCAGGGGGGGAATTTCGGGGGGGGGCGGATTTTCCAGGGGGTAATCTGGCACCTCGCTGGTTACCTCATGGCTGTGACTATGGGCTAACCCCAAGGGCCGCTATACAACGTTACTTCCACCTTTCATAACACACTCTGAGCATACCTCTCATCTTAACCTAAAAGGAAACCTCAGAAGAAAGAGATTTCCTCAACAGTACAGAAGATGATGCCATCTTAGATTTCCCTGTTTTGTAGCTATAGATAGGATAGGCCAAGGCTTCTCCTTTCTATGGCACAAGGTTAAATGTCCATTGAAGCAGCAACGTGAGAGTGATCTCTGCACCGCGCACGTAGGCTGGACACAAAGAGGTCTGGATATATACAGAGAGGGGGACCTTGACAAGAGAGCCTCACATAAATGGCTATGTGAAAAAAAAACACTTGAAGTACTGCATAACATTTTCTTCACTTTTATGTCCAAGTAATTTAACATTTATTCGCCGGATCAAAATTCCATTGTGACGACCCTGGTGAACCCATGACAGGGTCCCTATACAAAGGACCAGCTTCCCAATCAGATTGGGCCCACTATGCGGTGGCGTTTTGGAACATTCTGACAAAAAAGTAGTCCAGGAGGTTAATTCGAAAGGCTCTGCCATCGCTACCTATGCGATGTTAAAGTAGGCACATCTAATATAACATATAATAAGACCTAGTCTTCCTACACTAAATTTTCTAGTGGTGTTAGACCAGTAAGGAATAGTGAACAAGTAAGCAATGGATAATTCATGACGAGTGTGTGTTAGTGAAGGATAATGACACGATGTTTTCTTTGCTGATGGCTGTGATGTATCTAGTGCCCAGAACAATCTGTTAAAATATCAACGCTTACACACAGATTAAGCTATAATTATCAGGTCAGGCACTAGAGCCTGCAAAACTGTAAAAGTATAGAGGGCGTTTGTATGAAATGAGGTTTACTTTTTGGACTGTAAGATAACAGACTGAGGGAGGTTGTGAACTCTTGATGGGTAACTTCACAGAGGACAATTTGATACAGCAACATATTTGGGTTCAGGGGGACATTCCTCTAGAATTACAGCATTTCATATTGTAGTTAAGATTAGGTTTGTTCCTTTATGTCAAACCAATTCACTTTATTTATCTCTAGCATACTGATCTCTGGCTTAAAGTTTGATCATATACCATCCATATTTTTTGTCATTTCCTATGTTTTTTTTATCCAGATGCATAGTTTGAGCTGGTATCTAATACATTGGTATCCCAGGGAGTAGTCATTTTCAGCTTTCGATCAGATCTGGTATTGTTCCTATCTCCTCCTTTGTATGAAGAGTGTCAGTTCTATCCCCTCTAACCAAGGGTAATGGCCTATCTCCTGGCCCTCACATGTATAATGTGTCTTTCTATCTGTCCCTCTTAAGTTGTTTGGGATGGGTGTGATAGGTGTGAATTTCTATGATCAATCCATCCTCTTGTTATCATATATGATACCTTCTCACTAGCCCCAATGCATCGGGTGTCACAGCCTGATAATTAGCGCGGCGACTAGTGAGTACTACTCGTGAGATGAGTAGACTAGTGTATGGTTCACAGTTGCCACGGTGTAAGGGATAGGGAGGCCTTGCAATCTATTTTTGTTTGTGGCTCCTCTGCTATGGACTATTCCTGCTCACTATTCTAATGTAATAACAACAGTGTGTGTACTTTACTTATCAGTGAAGGAATTTTCAGAATATATCTCATACTTTTGATTTTATTCGCAGATAAGACATTTCATCATTTGGAGCCCTATGGCAGATTAGCATTAGAGCATTTTAAGATTCAGAAATGCATCCCTGTAGCCTTTGTTTTAGAATTGTTCGTTTTGAAACTACTATATATATGTAGTACAGGTTTTATCTCAGTGGGTTATGGTACAATTGGATCATATTTTCTGTATTTGAACAAAATATTCACTGTCAAAGATCTCTATGGAGAAATCAGTGCTAATGTGTGTGTTGCCATATGTGCATTTTTGTAAATCAGAGGAGGTTGAAATGTAAGGCCACCTTGTGGAACTGCTACATTCTTTTCTGTGTAAAATTTTTAGTTTACATTGAAATAATGCTTTCTTAGAATATGTATCTACTATTGGTGATGAAAGATTAATTTGATTACTTCTTTCATTATATAAATGATTTTGTGGAACACTGAAAAGATGTATGTACTTACACTGTGCTCCCCCTCTACAGAGAGGTGGAGTGATCTGGCCGGTTTGCTGACCACTGGCCTGTGACCAGGTACAGACTATTACAAGTGATTGGCAGTTGGGTGTGTGTGTGTGGGGGGGGGGGAGACAGAGCAGGCTTCTGGCACTCTGAGACAGTGTACACTCATAATGACACACCTGTTGACTATGGCATAGAACATTGAATAAGACAGGTCCCTGTGGCAGCTGAGTGAGGTGCATGCAGAATGGACAGTCTACAGACTATTAGTACTTAGCTGCAGTGGGTAGTTCAGGTTGAATTTGTGCTATATACTACCAAAAGCCCAGATGATAGTATGCCCTATCTGTCTCACCAACTGAAACTAGACACAAGATTACAAGTCGCCGCGCCATGTCTCACAGAACTATTCTCTACTATTGTATTAAAATCTACAACACTATGGTTTTATTAGGACCTCAGCACTGCTTTCCTAGCAAGTATTCTCGGATATCACCTTTTCTCTGACAACTCATTTATTACAATAGCACTGCTAGTAAGGGGTATTTTTAACCTTTGAACTTAGATGTACCCTCCCGTGATAGATTTTTAAAACAGAAGGCAGTAACATCATGTTGCTAAGTGTTAATCTCTTGACCTCCCCCCACCCACCCATCCCTCATTAAATGACTTTCCCCATGAATGTACACCTAGGTTATGGATGATTGGTTTGACTACCACAAGGTGGGTAGGAGGTACTCTGGTGCCCTGAGGTATAAACACTCAGGCTACCACCATAGAGGAAGCAGCAAGGCACAGTGGGAGTAGACTATATATAACTACCACCATGCCTTGCATCCAGCCACAGGAACATTCAATGGAACCAGAAATACTACTCACTCTTCAGGAATAGGTTGTATTTTAACAGTCTAAAATATCTGTTTGGAGAATGTCAAGTTCAGGATTATGCTGGTGTTTACCAGTGTCATTTTATATGATGCTAAGTACTAGTGTAGTTAGGATTGAATTTAATGTGACTAGCACAGGGAGAGAAGGTAGGTCCAAATGCCTCTGTACTCTGGTGCCCTGAGGTATAAACCCTCAGCATACCACTGTGCAGAAAGCAGGAAGGCATAGTGGTCCAAGACTATAGTTAATTTCCACCATGCCCCTAGCTCAGTCACAAGAACAGGAAATGGAACTGCAAAATGCTGCTCACTCTTCAAGCATAGGTTGCAGTTATGTAGGCTGAAACATATGCCTGCAGAGTGACAAGCTCAAAGTCATGTTGTGGCTCACTAGTGCTATAATATGGCACTTGGTACAAGTGTACTGCCACTGGGTCACTGACCAGAGACCTTTCCTGGTCTCCCTCCTGAGCAGTGCTGCCATCTAGTGGAAATAACATGCAAACTCCAACTTTGGTCAAGCAATGTCCTTTTTCCCACCATAAACCCTCTTTTGTGGTATTTTGAGCTATCAAGTTGAATACTAGAGACTAGCTGTTGGTAGATGTAGGGCACACAATGGACAATAGATTCATGTATAAAAGTGTTTTAGCGATGTTTCCATTGAATTTCAAATTGGTCATTTTAGGGAACATGCCCCCTTTAAGATATGAAGGTCAAACTAGGTGGCACCTCTGTGTTCAAATGCTCTATATTCTTCATCTAAAATTTGCTAAACACTGTAAATCAACATTGAATTTGAGGAATCTCATAGTGAAATGCATTACTGGTAATATAAAAATATTTAAATGTTGGATTGGTCATTTTGATTTCTTCTCTCAGCCTTTATTTTACTGACTCTAAATGAGGTTATTCCCTATAGTTGTAAGTACATCTGTTGATATCATTTGGGAATATAAAGTGCTCTCTACCTACCATAGATAAAGTACACTATTTAAGATGATTCACGTAATTTCAATATTCAATTTTACCATCTTCAAGCATGGCAACATAATGTTAAAAGCTAGAAACTTGAACCATATGATAAAACCTTTATGACCAAAAATACAATGACACTAAAAAGGAAAAAGATAGACTCCAGCTAGGAAACTGGAGGCCGATCAGCCTGTTGAATACAGACTATAAGATCTACACCAAGGCCCTGGCAGAAAGGATAAAACCCCACCTCCCTAGTATTATAAGCTCAGATCAATCTGGATTTGTTAGGTCAAGGTATATAGGAACAAGTATTCGCACAGTTGAAGATACATTAGCATACACCACAAAGTTAAGTCGCCCTGGTATTCTGATGGCGGTTGATTTTGAAAAAGCATTTGATAAGATAAGGTGGGAGTTTATCTTTAAGGCACTTGAAAGGTTTGGATTTGGGGAAAAATACATCTCATGGGTCAGGATATTATATAAAGACATTGTTGCCTGTGTCATAAATAATGGGTACACAAGTGACTGGTTTGAACTTGCATGCGGAACCAGACAGGGATGCTGTCTATCACCTTTTTTGTTTGTTATTGCTGTAGAACTGTTAGCTCATAATGTACGCATGAATGTAGATATTAAAGGTATAAGACTTGGTACTAAAGAAGTAAAGATATGTCAATATGCTGATGATACAACTTGTTTTATCAAGTCAGCAGCAGCTCTACATCACCTGCTGGACTGTTTGAGAAGGTTTAGGAGGTACTCTGGTCTGAAGGTGAATAGATATAAGACACAATATCTTGCACTTGATGGTATTGACACTAGTCAGACCGGATTGGAGGGTCTTGCATGGAGCGAAATATTGATTGTCCTGGGCATCTCTGTAGCACCGAATAGGACAGAAGCCCAAAATTACTCGTGGAACTTTGAACCCCAGATACAGAAAATCACCAACATAAGTGATGATTGGAGGCACCGCAACATCTCACTCAAAGGTAAAACTATCATCATAAACAGCCTAATGCTACCATGTGTGATGTTCCCGGCCTCAGTCACCACTACACCATCTAGAGCAATAGATGAAGTCAATAGAATTGTTGACAGATTCCTATGGGGCTCCAACAGGAACAAGGTAGCCAGGGCACGTGTTCAGGCACAAACTAAGCATGGTGGACTTGCAGTAGGTAATTTTAAAACGAAAATCATTGTATCTAACATAAACTGGATCAAAAGGTTCTATTGGGATACCACCATGGTTCCATGTGATTTTATTAAGTTATTTCTCCATGAAGTGTCTGACTTGAAACTGTTCATTCATACAAAATCAGATATTAACATACCACGAGAAGCAAGCCCATTCTATTATCAGGTTCTCAAGGACTGGCATGAATTCCAAAATGTCTCACTAGTAAGAGAAACGGAGGTCCGTAATGAAGTATTGTGGAAAAATAAGTTTATTACTATCAATAATACACCAATATTTTGGAAGTCGTGGAGGGAGGCTGGTATTGTCAGGGTTGAAGATTTACTGGATAATGGAAGTTTTATGTCAGACACTCAAATTTCTCAAAGGTATGGTGTTTAGTGTAACTTTCTTCAGGCTCTACAAATCCGACAAAGTATACCAGGTAGCTGGCGAGCTAGCATATCCAGTGACGAAATTCAAAGGCCAAATGACTGTATTTGGGTCATTGATAATAACCCAGATGTAGTTAATCTCTTTTCAACATCAAGCAAGGAATTGTATTGGATAGTTCTATACCGTCACTCACAACAAATGCCAAGGAATGAAATGAAATGGGCAAAAGTCTTTCCTGAGGTCCAATTTACAAAGGTTCCATGGTATGACATATATATGTGTCCATACCAAGTGAGTAGGGAAACAAAGTTACAATCATTTCAATATAAGGTACTCCATAAAATACTAGCTTGTAACAAATACTTGTTTGATATACATGCAAAGGAAAGCCCAGAATGTGTATATTGTGATGGTAAGACTGACACTCTTTATCACTTCCTTGTGAAATGCCCCCCAGTAGCCTACTTCTGGAAGTCAGTCATACGATGGATAAACACAGTTGCTAAGATTGATACAGGGAATTTAGATGAGCATGAATTGATACTTGGATTATGTAGAAAAATTCCAAATGGTGATATCATCAACAATGTAATGCTTAGAACCAGGTTTTACATTTATAGGCAGCGTTTGTATCACAAGTGCCATCTTGATCTGTTGCAATGGATAGGAGAGTTTAAACACTCTCTTCTCTCAGAACAATTTATATGCAGTCTGGAGAACAAGCAAAAGAGGTTTAGGAAATGGGAGGCTATTTTGGACTCAATGTAACCGCTATGCATACACTGAAAGAACCCTAGTATCTCACTCATAGCATACTTCCTAGATAGGGGAACGGGGCTGCGAAAACTGTATCGATGTAGAGGTATATCAGTATCTAGTCTCTATCAATAGTCATATAGAACACATCTATTGTCATACTCACTATAATAATGCGCTATGTATTGTCCTGTGGTGTCCTGTGGTGTTTATATAACAAAATATCAAAAAATGTAGCGAAGACCTGTATAGCTATAGACATTTTTTTTTTCTTTTTTAAATAAAAAGTGAGCGCTGCTCTATATAAAAAAAAAATACAGGGACACCTGAACGAAAAGGTTAACCACAATATCGAGCTAAACATGTTCAAGTTATAAAGTGTGTAAAAAAGCGGAACACCTTAAATTCAGTCTATGTCAGAATCATAAGATTGCTAGTTGAGCCATCGAAATGCCCTATAAGGAGAATGGGAAGCCGTTTTTTGTTTTGTTTTTCAGTGGCACTTATGCGTGGGTGTACTACCACTAGGCTGCTTTTAACAGTACATGCCGATGTTAAGTTGAAAGTCCACTGTGGTACTTAGAATGGGAAAGTGCCACTGGGTTCTAAAATCGCTGAGCCTTTTCCTAAAACCGCCAAGCTGCCTAAATACATGAAGTTCAGCTTAGGTATTGAGCCCCTATATGGTGCTCTACACTGTTTTTCTTTTAAGAATGGAATTTAATAGATAGTCTAGGGCAAAAGAAGCAGGTAGCGTTTGGCACTAATTAGACATTGAGATCATTTATTAACAAATGAAGCAAAGAAAATTGGCAAATTAGGTTAACTTTTCTTCAAACAAAGAGCTACACCTGTGTGTCACCAGGTGTGGCAAATCCTTTGAATGCTTATTGAAACAAAATACAAGAAGTATTAGGTATCCTCATTAGTGAAGAGCTGTGATATTTACAGAATGCGTCAACTGATAGCATGACAGCATAACAGGTGATGGTGGACAAAGCTTCATGAAAGGACCAATAATCAGATAGTAGAGGACATGACAGTTCGCTGTGAGGGAATGCAGTGGTGGAACTGGAGGACATTTCAAAACCATAGCTATATATATATATATATATATATATATATATATATATATATATATATATATATATATATCGTTTTGAAATGCCCTGCAGGGGGGACGGGCCTCTTTCCCCTTCCCTCCAAGAAAATAGAGAGAGAGAGAGAGAGAGAGAGAGAAAGAGAGAGAGAGAGAGAGAGAGAGAGAGAGAGAGAAAGAGAGAGAGAGAAGGACGAACATAGGGGGAACGGAAGCTTTGAACAATGCATTGTGTTCTAGATGGTAGACACAGCCCTGAGACCTAATATCTAGTATGGTAATTCGCTCTAGAATACACAATTTCTAGTCTAAAACATCAAAATCTTGATCCCTCCCACACACACACTCAATCCTAAATCCACCATTAGAATGACAAGGTTCCATGATCTCCTTAAAGCATGCAGAGCACGATTATCTATCCTAATCTCCTGACTGAACAGAAAACAAGCCAAAAGGTGATAAGTGATCTTGCTAATTGCAGGTGATGTAAACTGCACATTTTTAATCTCCATCAAAGTTCTGATTTCAAGGGGAGGAAAATCTAAAGTTGGAATCACTTTACACAATTGTATTGCATTCACTATAAAAAAAAGTCCCCGAAATAACAGCGCATTCCTTGTCCCAAAGTTGCCAGTGATCCATCATTATTTTCACAGAGATTCCTTATACTAGTGTACCACCGTTCTACCACTGCGGTATTCTTGTAAATTCTACACTGGTTCAGTGTTTTTTTTTCAAATACGGTGGTCCACTGTTCAGTTTTACAAGGATCCCTGGTAGATCCAACAGTTATTCTTTACAGCGTTTGTAAAGAAACATCTCTGCTCACTTAAAATAGTATTATCTGCCAAGTTTAGATGCTCTACTTTGCTATACAAATGAAACATGACATGGAAAAGTATCGACCTTTCCTTGCCAGTATTTCAGCTTCCATGATCTAAAGGTCTGACTTATCCTAAGGGACACCCGGGCCTTTACTATAAGTGAAAATCACAAGACAATTTCACATAGGAACCAATGATTTTAAAGCCTCTCTTTTTCCATTTCATGGACCTGACCCTCAAGGATATCACAAGTCAACAAAAGTAATCTTCTCACCTGTCGCGATTGACAAATATCATGGTTGATAAAGACCCATGATCAAAATCTTCTCCAGTGAAAATAAGATTGAATTCAAATTAACAATAGCTTCCTCAACTTGGAGCGATGCCTTTCAATGGACAAATCAGTCCTCTTCAAGAAGCAATTGCATCACCCAATCAAGCCAAGCTGCGCACGTGTCGGCTTCAGACAGTACGGGTGCTGGTCCTTCTTGGTGCCCCTGCAGTCCTTCTGATCGCCCTCACTGCACAGGGATGGGACCAAATTCTAGATACAGAGAGCACGATTATGCGGGTACATGGTGCTGTGCAGCGGTCACTCCGGGTAGCCGCCCTCATCATAGACCTACAGGTATGTATAATAGGAGTCAAGCCTATTTTCCATCATTATTAAAAGCTGGAATCCCAGCTCATCCCAGAATAATTCTTATCCAGATAATGTACATTATGTAAAGGCAATAAGCACTCACTAAGTACAATGTCTAAAACTGTCAGCATAGGTTTCTATTGCCTAGGGAACAAAATGGACCGGGGAGAGTTCGAAATTGTTGCAATTCCCTGAAAATATAGGCCTCTTAAAAGGTGGCCCTAGTATACAATAATAGAATATGTATACAATAAACACTATGACGGATACATTGATTTTTATCTTCAACCCTCTTGATCATGAGTGTTCATAAGATGGAAGATGTGATGGATATTATCAAGGTGGGATTTCAATATCATCACACTGGAATCTCACATCATCAATGGTATTTAAGCATGTTTAAACAAAGACACCTCTTTTAGGGAGTAGCTGCCATTTGTTATGCAAACATCTAACGATCTGCGAAAATGGGGCTTACTGCAGGTGGTTCTAAAACCCCTTCTCCCAGTACATGTAAATATTACTCATCATGACATAAGCTAGCTGCAAATGCCCGCAATAAAGGCTTAGTTGTGGGAAGGGAAGGGAGTAATTATGCAATTGCATCATGCAATTGCAGGTGCAAATGAATTGAAATTGATTATAAAAAAAATAGTGACAGAATTATCATTTACAAGTGCCTTCCTGATCTGGTCAGACAGGTAATCACATGTGATCACCAAGGCTGGTCACATGTGATCAAAGATTATGGGGTACTTTCTCCAGTACCCAATAAGATATCCAAAGTCATCACTACAGAGTACCCTTTCAAAATTTATGTTTTCGGTGTTGTTATCATTTTGAAAGGGCCTTTGGTGAAGATGGGAGAGTTACTTGTCTGGTTACATTCATGCATCATTGAGACAGAACGGCATTATGCACTTCCATTAAGGGGTAGGGACTATAAGTGGCCGAAAATAGAAGTCAATATGATCAAGTTTCCAAGAAGAGAAAAGATACACCATTAATGCACTATTACTTCCAATGGTCCTACCCTCACAAACTTATTTTACAAACCTCCATCGCAACCAAAATATTATGCTCAGAAACAAAAGTTGAATAAGACTACTTAGTGTATGAATAGTGTCAGTCCCAATTGTCATACCAGGCTCTATAAATCTGGAGGACATTTCCCAGTAGTGTTAATCAGCATCATTGAGAAATGTCCTCCAGTCTGTTCTATCTAGAAATGCCTCAGTCACAATGAGAATCCGAGCCATTAGAGACACCAGGAAGGTATTACCCAAGATGGTATGACTCAGCAGAGCCACTACGATTTGAAGTCCTCAAAGTTGGAGTGGTTGATCGTATATTATGCATTACGACTACTCTGTACAATAAGCATCTAATGTAGTAATTGCGTAGGGTTTAGTAGGGCCGTTGTATGAGAGAAATTGTTAGGCACCACTAGATGCAGGGCTGTAATGGAATCACAGTGAGGGATCCCACTACGATTTGAAGGTGTCTAGTCATACCATCTTAAGAAATGCCTTCCAGCAGGGCATTTCCAAATGGTATCTATAGTTATGGTTTTGAAATGCCCTCCAGAGTGTATCTACAGGTAAAAAGCAAGATGATTAAATGTACATGTGTCAACGGCATACAGTCTTAGTCATCATATATCATATTATTCTTTTTTTAACATTCGGACAGTTAAGCAATAATATTTACCATAGTGTCCTGTATAAGCACCGTACCTTTGAATGAGCACCAATCTCGGGTTTCGGGTGTACAGGAACATTGAGATTGAAATATACACTATGAACTAAGACTTGAATAAGCGCCGGTCGTGAATAAGGGCCAGGGGTACAACCAGGTTAAAATCTATAAGCGCCAGGTTGCTTTATAAAGAGGCCACTACGGTACCTGTCTAAGGTGTCTTTCATATAGTATTTTATTTGCCATTACAGCCCTACATCTAACTAGTGGTCACTAATTACTTCACCAGTGTAGGGGCCGTCATCGTTGTATATATATTAGTGCCGTTCATCCGAGAGACATGTTCGTGTGGTGCTCGTTCCTTCTATGCCAGCTAGGTGTCGCTTTGCGATACCCCGTTGGTACAAGAGGGGGCAGCACCATGCCTCGCGTCCAGCTTCTACTAAGAAGCCGGACGAGCGGCAGAAGGGGACTGGACATGATCCAGTCAAGACGCTTAGTTGTTACCTACTGAGAGGTAGGGGTATCCGGGGCTTTGCCCAACCCGAACTACTCGTGTTGTGTTGGTATCTCTAGTGATAAGCGAGCCAACGAGCCACCCAACATATAAGTCGATACGAACCATTACACTGGTGCCGTGACCAGTTGGTTCGGGGGTGGAGTGCGGCCACATTGGCCGAAAGCCTCGGGAAACCTGATGCGGATCCCTCCAGCCCTGGGCTAGAGGGATTCGAAGAGGATGGCTTTACATCCCAGCATCTGTTGTTAGACTGGAAGCCCGGTCAACAACAAATGTTCAACCCAGAGGGTGTCCAGACTGTTTTCTCGACACCCGGTCTAATAGACGGGGCCACCAGTAATGGAGGTGGCATCGTTACATTGTATCCGGGTACACCTCAAACGGTGGCACCGGACACAGGACTGTTTAGGGGGGTATTAAGACCCCCAACTTTGGACTTGAGCGATTGGTCCCGAGTTATAACTAGCAGGCGCCAGCTGGGTCCTATTATACCAGCAGGCTCGGCTAGCAACTTGGGTACCCCAATAGCACAAAGCCCTATGCAGCGTACCGCGACCCCCCCCCCCCCCGGGAGCGGTACCAGAGGGGGCAAACGGAGTAGCCCCACTAATGACATCGTCAGATCATGATAGCGACAATAGTAAAGCTATAAAGGACCCAATGGTCCCTAAAGCAACCCCGAAGACTAAGCCTCGGGATGCCAAACCGAGGAGCTCGGAAAAGCATTACCTAGGCCTATCTTTGGATGAAGGCTTGTCTGACTCCATGTTCAACCCTGGAGGCAGCCGCAAGTCAATATACGGATGTCGGATGGGCCCCTGGTATAAAACTACTTCGGCCTATTTGAAAGCCAAGGAACAGGTAGAGCTACAGGCTAAGAGGCAGCATGAAGAATTCATGGCAGCCCAATTGAAAATAGAAGAGGAGACTAAATCTCGGATTGGCAAGCTACGATCCGTTGAACAGGAGGCGATTCTAAAAGAATCAGACCTAAAATATCGCCTAACTTCTGTAGCCCATCGATTGGAGCGAAAGGAGAAAGACGAAAGGGAAAAAGAGAAAAGATTGGCCGAGCTGGAGCTCAAAGAAGCCAATAAACTTAGAGCAATCGAAAAGGCTAGAGCCGAGGAGGTTGCTAAGGCCCAGGATGTAAACAGACTACAATCCGAGTTGCATGCCATGGAGGAGAAGTTAAAGAAACTTCAACTCCGAAAGGCAGAGACGGAAGCCAAGTTGGTCTCGGAACAATCCGAGATCTGGAGAGAGACCAACGAATATCAGCGGTCTCAGAAGGAGAAAGGTGAAAAGTACCGTCTGTTGAAGGATACTTTTAAGCGGGAGGCATTATCCGCCCAGGAGGAGCGTAACCGAGCAGTTGCAGAAAACGAGAAGATTCGATCCGAGATCTTATCGGAAAATGCACAGCTAAGGGAGGAGCAGCGAAATCTCACTACAGATGTAGCTACCCTCACAATAAATAAGTCTGCTATGGAGAGTTATTTACAGGAGCAAGAGCAGGCGAATGCTCCTCCTGCGAGTAAGGACTTAAACCCGAACTCGACGTTTGTTAAACAAGGGGACCCAGTTTCCTGTTCTACACCTAAGCATCCGCAATACAATCCTTTTGTCAATGACAATGCAACGCGGAATGTAGATCAAGGGGGAGTTTATATCAGAACCCAAGATAAGCACGGCCGAACCAGTAGAGTCCGGATAAGTGAGGTCCCTACAGTCCACAACTTAGACCCGGACTATGCACCTCGGGATGCCTCCGACAGTAGCGCGGAAACTAGTGGCTTCCACATACATGTGGATCAGACAGAAAATGTTGGATTGGGAGCTGGTAATGACAGCGGCCAACAAGCTCCATCAAACGATGGTAGTCAACCGACAGGGAACCAGCCATCCGATGGCGGCCACCAAAGTACACAAGGGGGGGCGGTGCTACAGGTACTACAGGTAGCAATAGTACCTCGGGTACCGGCCCTAACCAAGGTGGTGGAGGCTATACGAATCACAGTAGTTCACAGTGGACGTATAGCCAACCGCCACCACCGCCTCCACCGGGCAACACAAGCTTTGGTGGAATGGGAGGCAATCGAACCTTGAACGAAACCAAGGCGATTGAGTGGAGCAAACAACAATGCACTAGATTGATGTATGCCCATATTTCCGCCCGAAGGGTAGCCGTGATTCCTAAGGAATACGACGGTACTCGGCCATGGAAAGAGTGGTTCGAAGATTTCATCGATGTGATGAATTGTAATGGTTGGACCCCATATGAGGCCAAGCCGCATCTGGTGAGATGCTTGAAAGGCGGGCCGGGTCACATGGCTGTAGAGCAATGGCGGACCTGGTACGGTCTCGTAGGAAGTTTCGAGCAGTTAGTAGAATCTGCTAGTGGACTGTTATCTAACATGGTCAAGGAGGATCCGATGGTCCGCTTTAAGAAACGCACGCAGAAGCCTAACGAAGCTTTCAGAGCATACGGTATGGAGCTCCATGCCCTGCTAAGCAAGGCCAGGCCCAGTACTGAAAACCAGGACTGGTACATGGACGATTTAATTACACAATTCGTTAAGGGTCTGAGAGACCGAGACGAGCAAATTGCTGCCAGAGATGCCTGGAAGGAAGGCATAACATTGCACGGCATATTTAATGGTATAGATATGGCCGTGAAGAAGCGAACCATGTTAGCCGGGGACATACCGAATGCCACTGGCTCGGCTCCCCTAGCATCGGTAGTTCAGCGGTCTGAGGTAGATAGTACCTCGGATGACTTTGAACTAATTGAAATCGAGCAGGAGGACGGCACCTTCTGTTCGATGCAGCTAAGGAAAAATACTTCAGGTAGGAAGTATATTCCGAGGAAGGCGTTTAATAAACCAAGGGATTCTAGACCGTCATCAGAGGTCAGGAGTGACCCGAAAGTGGATCGCCGGACGGTTAAGTGTTTCAGGTGCCAGCGCATGGGACACTACTCATCTGAATGTACCGCTGCTAAGCCGGTAATGGCTGCCTTCTATGAAGCCGAAGGGTTCCGCTGATGTGGAAAACTAGTGGGGGTTGTATCCACGGCATTGGGTATAACCCCTGAGAGGAACCAATGCCAAAAGGCTACTGGGGGTGACCCGGTGGAAGATTTCGAATCAAATTCACCTGGAGGTCGGGTGGCTGTGGGTGCGCACCCCTGCACCTTGGCCGGGGCCAGGGACCCTAGTGCTTATGTGTACGGTGGTGAACATATAGAGGCGAGTGGCCGCACTGGGGGAGAGGAAGGATGGATCAAGGAGTTGATTCGAGTGTGTGGGACACGCCTTCCCCCAAGTCATCCGTGTCTGGAATTTTTGAGAGGACTCGGATTGAATCTTGGTGATTCGGGAGACTTTCACCAGTTTACCAGTAACCCCTCTCCTTTAGGGGGGAGACGGTGGTATGTACCCATATCTGTGGAAGGCCGGGTAGGTGAATTCTTGGTGGATACTGGAGCCAGCCACTCCTGTGTGTCCAAAAGATTCTTCGACTCGGTGGCCAGCAGCCATGAGAACCTCAAAACGGGGGTAAATGCTTGCACAGCCGACGGAAGCAGTATGCGTACTTTTGGTAGGACGTTTATGCCTATCCGTATAGGAGGCAAAGAATTTGTTCTTTCGCCGACTATAGCAGAGGTTAGTGATGACGGAATCCTCGGTTTGGATTTTGCAAGCTTATATGGGGCCGTCTTGGACCCCAGGGATGGTATGATGAGTATACGGAACCCGTATGGCTTGCATATCCAATGTGTATTGAGACAGGTGTCTTCGGTTGCATCAGTGATACATACGGTGAAGATCCCACCGGGTACCACTTGCGATGTCCTTTGTGGCGGATCGATGGCCCAGAGGAATGAAACTGGAGTCTATGAACCCGACACGGTATATTTATCAAGTATCGGGTTGGACTCAGTGGATACATTAGTGGCTAATGCAGCTTGGACTGTATTACCAATGACTAACCGAAGTGGTTCAGTAGTTTACTTGAAGCGAGGCGACAGTGTGGGTGTGATGAGTTCGGTTGAACACGTCGCCGAGGCTAGGTTCAATAAACCACGAAACCCTGTTAGTAAGCATCCATTGGATGAAGAATTTCAAAAGCTGATTGACCAATCAGATTTACAGAATACAGAGGATAAGGAGTGCCTAGCGAAACTCCTACAAAAGTACGAGAGTGCTTTTGGTAGGGAAGGGGGACCAGTGGGCAGATCCGACAAGGTGTTGCACACCATAGACGTGGGCAACGAGAAACCTTTTAAAATCCCGTATCGCAGACTTCCTCTTAAGAAGAAGTTAATTTGTGAACAGGAAATACAAAAACAGTTGGACCTAGGGGTCATCTTGCCAAGCTCGAGTCCCTGGTCCAGTCCTGTTTGTATGACCACTAAGAAAGACGGTACAATCCGCTTTTGTGTCGACTACCGAAAACTGAACGGTATGACAAAGAAGAACTCGTATGCTTTACCAAGGATAGACGAGACATTAGATAGCTTGGGTGGGAACCAATGGTTCTGTACCTTGGATTTACAATCCGGGTATTGGCAGATACCGATGCACCCCGATGACATGGAGAAAACAGCATTCTCTAGTCATATGGGGCTATTCGAGTATAATGTCTTACCCTTCGGATTGTGTAACGCCCCCGCTACATTCGAGGCTATGATGGAATCCTTGATGAGTGACCTTTTGTGGAAGAAATGTTTGGTCTACTTGGACGACGTTGTCATGTTCGGCCAGTCGTTTAAGGAATGCCATGCAAATCTGCAATTGGTACTCGACCAGATACTATCCAACGGTCTAAAACTCAAACCCAAGAAATGTAACCTGTTTAAGAAAACAATTACATACCTGGGAAGGATCATCACCCCCAGTGGAGTGAGCGCAGATCCGGAGAAATTAGAAGCTGTAGAGAATTGGGAAAGACCCATTCCCATGGACCAGCGAGCAAGAAGAATCTTTTAATAAAATAAAAGATTTGTTTAGAAACACACCCGTATTGAAATATCCCACTCCCGAGGGACATTTCATATTAGACACGGATGCGAGCAATGATGCAATAGTGGCGGCTCTCTCTCAGGTCCAGGACGGAGTTGAAGTCCCAATAGCATTCGCTAGCAACACGCTAAGCAAGACCCAGCGTAATTATTGTACCACCAAACGGTAACACCTTGCGGTAGTGGTGTATACGAAGAAGTTTCAGCATTTTCTCTGGGGAAGTGACTTTACTTTACGAACCAACCATTCGTCTCTTAGGTGGCTCCTTAACTTTAAGGATGCCGAGGGGATGATCGGACGATGGTTAGCTCATCTATCCGAGTTTGGATTAGAGCACAAACAAATAGAGCACCGACCCAGTGCTAAACATATCAATGCGGATGCCTTGTCGAGGCGACCTATCCGAAAGTGCCAGAATGCCACTTGTGAAGACTGCGGGGCCCACAATGCTGTGGTAGCTGGGTTGGTATTTAATTATACCACCCCCCGTATCCCCTGGGAGGAGGCTGTATGTAGCTACCTCGATTGGTCCCCGGAGACCATCAAGAAGTTCCAACAGTCGGATCCCACCACTACACGCATAATGGAATACCTCCGGACAGGTATTAAACCGGCAAGGCCGCTAGTATCCCTAGAAGATAGGGAAGCGAGGCGATTGCTAGCTCAATGGACCGAGCTAGAAATCTGCGACAGCATACTGTGTAGGTGGAAGACTACTCCCACCAACGGTAGGCTGTTACAAATAGTGATCCCCACCCCGATGAGGAGGGATATCATGTATTATTGCCATGGCCACCAAACTAGCGGCCATTTCGGCAAGAAGAGGTCAATAGAGCACCTACAAAGGCGTTACTACTGGCCTGGAATGAGAGGCGACCTACTCCGGTGGATCGCCACTTGCCCGGATTGTTGTAAAAACAAGCCAGGACCCGGCCTGGGAAAGCAACCCTTATCCCAGGAATTGTTTGGTGTCAGGTTCGCTCGAGTGGCGATAGACATCATCAGCGGGATCAAAACGACGCCCCGGGACAATACTTGCATGATGGTCGTAACCGACTATTACACCAAGTACACCCGGGTGTTCCCTCTTCCTAATCACAAAGCCGCCACATGCGCGGAAGCGTTTGTAAAAGGCTGGGTGCTTCATTTGGGTGTTCCCCTTATGATGCACAGCGACCAAGGGAGAGAGTTCGAGTCAGAGCTGTGGCAGGAAATGTGTCATTACCTAGCTATTTGCAAGACCCGAACAAACCCATACCGACCACAGTCGGATGGACAGGTAGAGCGGTTCAACAGATCCCTGATACAAGTGCTAAAGCCCCTGGTTAATACCCACCAGGACGACTGGGATGAACAGTGTGAGTTTGTAGTACATGCTTACAACAACACTGTCCATTCATCTACTAATTGCATTCCAAACATGTTAGTGTTCGGCGAGGACATCATAATGCCCGCCGACTTAGTGTATGGAGTGGTAGGGATAGACCCGGAGGCGCCCTGCACCGTGTTGTTTGTGGAGTCGTTAAGGGATAGGTTCAAACAGGCATACGAGGCCGTTCGGAAAGAGCTGCTGAAGAGTGCGAAGTGGCAAAAGGTGGGTTATGACACCAATGCCAAAAGAATTCGTTTTAATGTTGGGGACAAAGTACTAAGGTACTACGAGCCGCTAGAACGGCTAAAGCTCGTAACGCCCTGGGAAGGTCCATTTAAAATCATTCGCATCATCTCCGTGTCCACGGTGATGATGGAGGACTGCCTAACTGGTAGGAAATGGAAGACAAATGTCGGAAAACTTCAGCCCTGGAAGGGACACGAAGAGGCGGAGAGGGAGTTCGGTTACCAACCACCTGAGTCTGTCCCTAGCGGACCTAGCGTGGTAGTACCGGTGAAACGCCCTAGAGGCCAGCCGAGGAAAATGCCGGAAGATGAGGTAATAGTCAAAAAGAAGATGAAGGCCAGGAAACGACCTAATTGTAGGAAAAGGAAGAATGTCTCGCTGAGTGAAGGCATTACGTATGGGAAAGGTCTCGCCATGGCTAAGCGGAACCCAGAGAAGGCCGTACGTAAAGCCGGGAAGAATAAGAAGCTAACCGAAGGCGTTAGACGCAGTCCCCGGTTGAGGTCTGCTGTAACCTAACTCAGTACACAACGAGCTGCTGCATGTTGTCCGCCGTAGGTACATTCGCTTAACCGGTACATTCGCTTGGAAGCGTTGTATACACCGCCAAGCTCCAGACGATAGCACTCGGGTAGGAGGCCGCGTCCCGCATGTCGAGTCGAATGTTAGTTCGGATCTAGTCCCCTAGGTGGCGCCGCGGGTGCGGCGGGAAAGCGCAGAACTAGGTCACCGGATAGCCCTTGCGGGATCTCGCGAGACGAGAGGTTTGACGCCATATTGTTCATAACTAGGGCGGACTCGTGGCGGTAAGACGCCACCCGTTTCGCTCTGGTTAGTGTTGGCGGTTGGCAGCCTGTAGCTGTTCAGTTAGCTTGCCTAACTACTCCCCTTTTGTTGGACGAATCCTTCGGGAGGAGTCCAACACATTTGCCAATTTATAAATTGGAAGTCGCCCTCAGTGCCATGGCACAGGGGACGATTGACGCTGCACGTCAAAGAGCCAACGTCCTGTTGGAGGAAGGCGAGGACCCGACGGTCCCGTCTCGGGTTGAGGAGTCTATGGACTCTTCAACAGAGGTCCCCGTGAGGGGATCCGAAGCAGAGGAGGCAGCCCGTACGCTCTCTGCGATGGCCGAGGCCACCGACAGGGAGAGGATGCCACCTCCACCACCACCGCGCCCGGAGCCCACGTCTACAGCGACGGCTTCGGGTGGTAGCATTGATGTCCTGGACATTCCGATGTATCCCCCGGGATACAGAACTCGCATCAAGCGTATGGCTCATGTGGATGACGAGGCCGGTGTCGTGTACACCTCTTGGGGGACCTACATCCCCATGCACCCCTCCATGTTCGGGTACGGACCGCTTGCGGTGAAACCAGGCGTGCCCGAGGCCATACCAGACGACTTCAAGACTCTGGTCATGGACTCGTGCAGCGACGAGTTGGCTGACAGCATGCCAGTCTCTTGGCTCAGGAACTACCAAAAGTTGGCGGAGAAGATGGCGGTCAACGAAAGCTTGGCCCGAGCTGTATTGATCTCCGAAGGCATTACCCGGAAGGCCGCGGAGCTAAGAGAGTCTGAATCCGATATGGATACAGACTCCACCGTCACCCAGTCGTCGGTGGAAACCGAACGGGTCAAGCGGTTGACCGGTAAGCCTGCACCAAAGGGTCCTCTCACCGAGAGTGACCTGGAGGTTGAAGACCTCAGGATCGCCATCGAGAGGTCCACGTCCGAGAAGGAACCGGGTGCAGACATACCGGAGGCGCCTGGCGAGATCTCGGAAGAGGACATCTCGCATCAGCAGGCTGCTGTTGAAGCCAAGCGAGCCAAGCTCGCCAAACAGCAGAAGGATCTTACTGCTGCTCGTCGGGCCAACGGAAACAGCAGGCCCAAAGTAAGGCGAAGGCTTCCTCCGACTCTGACTCCCCGGTCAGTGGTAGGAGGAGCCCTCGTTCAAAGTACAAGGATCCACGTCAGTCGGATTCTAGTCCCGAGGTGCCGGCGCAGCCACCCAAGGCCGTGCGTCGGAAAAAGAAGAACAGAGCGAAAGCGTCTCCGGCGGAGCCCACGCCCCCCACCAAGCCGAGGGGTAAGGGCGACCCGAAGACGCCCGCCTCCAAAGCACCAACAACCACAGTAGGCACCTCGGTTACTGCAGCGTCCTCTGCCAGCACCAGCAGGGCGAGCGACAAGTCCTCTACCAAGGCTTTGTCTGGTACTACTACCACCAGCCGAGCTAGCTGTAGAGGGGAGGGCGTTTACACGGACAGCGAGGGAAGCGAGAGCGACCCAGAGCTGCCCGAGTCAGCCAAATCTGATTTGGAGTCTGTGACAACGTGGGAAGAGATGACCACAGATGTCCCTAAAGACGAAAATCAGAAATGGATGTGGAAGAATGCAGCCTAGGGGTTCAAAGAACGGACTCCCCGCTGCTTCGCGGACTGTGCTTACGACACAGTCCACTACATGTGCCCGGGCGCCGTCAATAAGGATGGTGATAGCGATGACGAGGAGTGGATGAAGTCCGGCCCCTCGGATACACCAGTGGGTAAATTCTACCTCATTTGGATTGACCAGCTCAAATCCAAATTGGGGTCGATTTACAGCTACGAGGCCCGGACGAAAGTTCAATGGGCTATGACCCAATGGGGACCATCCGGCAACCGCCGGAGGTGCCCATTCGAATCTTGCCAGCTGGCTCTCACTGGAGAGAAGGTGTTTGAGACAAAGCCCCGCTTCGCTCGACACATAGTGGAGCACCACATGCACCACAAGCCCCTCATCCAGTGTGTGCTCGGAGACCGTCCGAGTAAACTGTGTGACGGCACGTTTTCTACCAACCGGCGTCGGGACATGGCTCTGCATCTGCAGAAGGCCCATGGCACCGGCCTGGAGAAGACAAGAAAACGGGCCGTAAAGTGCTTCAACGAGCTCCTGGCTAACTGGGCCTCGTTGAGTGTCAAAGATATCAAGGAGCAGGCATTCGAGACCGGATTCTGTTCGTGGAGGAGTGGCAACCTCTTAGCCTTCTTCCAGATCAACTTCTCCTCTACCAAGTTTGGGATGCCCAGCGAGGTACACCTGAAGGTGAAGAAGTGGAGGGGAGACGACAAGTGGGAGAAAATCAAAGCCCGCTCGAAGGGTCCTAACGGAGGCACAGCCACGGCTACCAGTGCTTCCAAAAGGACCCGCGCAGACTGGTCCGTAAGCCCTTCGGGTAATAAGGACCAGCCTAGACCAGCCAACCCAGCTGATCGTCGCAAGTCGGGACAACAGGTCTCGGCTCTAGATATGCCTAGCAACCAGGTCCGTAGGGCGGTTAGCCAGGCGGCCACTCCGGCCACAACCACACCACCTGCACCCGCGGAGCAACCCCCGAGTGAAGCCACTGGCAGCCCGGATGACTGGAGCAACTACTTTGCTCCCCCATCCGGATACGCATCTTGGTGGGCCGGTGAGGGATCGTCCGGCAAGCGCCCCACGTACAGTGAGTACGCGGCGAAGTTCCCTTCCATGGGACCAGCGGGACCCGAATCTCAGGTCCTAACCCCCTTGGGCCGGTCAAAACCCCGGGGTAGGGGCCGTGGTGGCATGGAGTCCACCCGAGCTCCCCCGGGCGGTGGCCGAGGCCGAGGAGGTGCTACAGTTGAGGGTCCCTCTGTCCCTCCAGCAGGCGCTCCGCCTGCCACTGTGGAGGCTGCCGCGCCTCCACCGGCTATAGTTCCACCAACGGCCCCTTGGGTGCCCGTTATGGAACTCATATCAGGTACTCTGTCAGGTCTTCAGGATCCGAACACGTTTGTCGACCATCGCGACGTTCAAACGGCAAAGATCCAGAATGACCTGATGGCGGAATGGCAGGCATTACTGGCATGTAATGACTGAAGCCACCTTCAACCTGGTCTACGAGATCCAGAAGAGGGAGGAAGAGAAGATTCAGGTGCAGGAGAGGAAGAATGTCGAGGAGGCAATCCAATCCTGCCGGCGCCAGCAGTTGGAAGCTGAAAAGCTTAAGGAGTTCCACCGCGCTGAGAATGCCGCGTACATTCGTAAGTACAAGGAGGCCGACCTCAAGTTCTTCCTCACATTCGGGAAGCACCTGGACGAGTGGGACGGCTCTGCGTCGTCCCTGTCCTTCGCTCCGGCTGCTCCACCCGCTCCGGCTGCTCCACCCGCACCGGAGGCAGTGGACAGTCCGTCCGCGGGGATGGGCCCGCTGAGCTTGGGGAGCGACACGCCCAGCGAAACCTCAACGCTGCTCTCTGTGAGCAGTTGCAGCAGCTCGGCTCCGGCCGCCTCAGCTGAGTCGGCTGAGAAGATGGACACTGATCAGGAGGATCTTTAAGTGTCCATCTGATGGTGTTTTGTGGTACCCGAGGGTAAAGGCATTTATCATGCCAGAGGTACTTATCCTTACACTGGACTCGCCGATCTGGGACCGAACCTGCAGCGAAGGTGGACACTAACCCGAAACACAAAGAGGATTACCACACCTAACCGGGGATCCATCTTCCACCACACCTAACCGGGGATCCATCTTCCCACCTTCATCAGGGCACATCATAACAGCAACGTGTCTTGCCACCACATATATGTCGCCGGGTGGAGCTGCAGAAACCAGTCGTTCCAGATTCGCCGGAAGTTCGGTATCTTGTAAGGGCGATCCTACTACCCTGGTAGGACGTCTGTTATTACCAGTATTAAAATTTTGTGTAAAGCTATTTTTATATAATATTTATTTTCTTGTAATCAAACCAAACAAAATTTTTCTCGGGTTATTTACCCCACCTCGGGTCGGTTATTTACTACTGTAAAACATTGTTAATACCATTTTCACGACATATCTACCACTTTTTATCGCGTCTTTAACACTATAATAACACTGTAACATTGTTACCATCTACTACCTTAGGTCGATGGTGCATAAGGCACCACTTCCTAATTGTTATTATTAGTTACTTCGGGTTATATGCGACGATGCCTCATCATGTACATATTATTTATAATGCCCCTCAATGTTCTATAATCTATACGAACACTTGTGTATAGACTTACCTATGTATGTATAACTTATTATTGTATAAAGTCAACAATAGGTATTTATTGTATACACCCAACCCTAGTATAGTCTAGTGGGGGTGGTGTAGGGGCCGGCATCGTTGTATATATATTAGTGCCGTTCATCCGAGAGACGTGTTCGTGTGGTGCTCGTTCCTTCTATGCCAGCTAGGTGTCGCTTTGCGATACCCCGTTGGTACAAGAGGGGGCAGCACCATGCCTCACGTCCAGCTTCTACTAAGAAGCCGGACAAGCGGCAGAAGGGGACTGGACATGGTCCAGTCAAGACGCTTAGTTGTTACCTACTGAATATTAAATAAAGTCCTACCCGAGAGGTAGGGGTATCCGGGGCTTTGCCCAACCCCAACTACTCGTGTTGTGTTGGTATCTCTAGTGATAAGCGAGCCAACGAGTCACCCAACATATAAGTCGATACGAACCATTACACCAGTAAGACTGCCCTATACAAAACGCTATGTTATTACGACACTAATTGCTGATTGTACATAGCAGTTGCAGGGGATTACCTATGGTCCCCCAAACTAAGGGTTTCAAATGGTAACCTATTTTCATGATGCCTTCTTTTGGTAGACTTCATATTGATTAGAAAGATTCAGGCTTACTTATAATCATATCTGCTATCATAAAGGGAGAACAGGGAGCATCTTTAGTGTCTTCTATGATGTCACAATAGACCAACTGCATCAATTGCTGGTAGAATTGGTCTATTGTGACATCATAGAAGACACCTAAGAAGCTCCCCATTCTCCCTTACACAAGTAGATGTGTTCAAAAGTAAGCCCAATTCTTTTTATTCAATATAAAGTCTACCAAAAGAAGGCATCATGAAAATAGGCTGGTCTTTTCCTTTAAATTGCACTAACGCTCAGTCTATTTCCTGATTAGTAATAAATTCATAAATCTTTGTTATCTGATAAAGCATTATAACATTCTTGAATGGTCCGGTGTATGCTTTGTCTTCTAATATTTTAGGTGGAGCGTGGCCGTACCACCATGTTACTAAACCTCAACCAGAGCCTTAACACCAGCCCACGTAAGCAACTCCTGCTAGACCGAAGAAAAGCAGACCAGAAAGCAGAGCGAATCGAAGATTGGTCTTATATTAACATCACAGCACATGTAAAACCAGCAAATATCAAGCAGCGTCCTCAGTACTTCTCCGCATACTTAACTGGGGTGAGAGCACTCATTGATGGGGGAGCAGCCAACATGACCTTCACTCTGAGCGCTTACACCTCACTGATCAGGGATTTGACTAGTTCCTTAATGGGTGGCTTACAGGTATGTCACACTTTCTTACGTCTGAAGCACTAAGGATAGAATTTGAGTCCCACAATGAGTGTCATAATATCTGGTGATTATCTCAAAAGGACCCCCTTCTATGTTAGGGAAATCTATGCATATCAATCACAGCAGACTCCATTAGTGTGTGGCTGCACCTATTCATATTATATAACCAGCACTGTCCATGGGGTGCCTTTACTGAGAGTACAGGATTATAAATACTAACAACACCCCTTGTGTAAGCAGGGTGCCTGCTGTAATGTGGGTGAGTCAATGACCCTACCATGACCCTTGAGTGACAGGTTTTTAAGATTAGTTGTCAACCTAGGCATATAAGTTGTCAACATGAAGAGTATGTGCCAGACATGACAAGTTAAATCTGACAGGTTTTGCCTCATTATTTTATGCTGCTCAATTTGAAGACCCCCTTTTTCAGTATAATAAAATAAAATTATGCTTTCCCTTTCACCCCTTGTAGGATGAGGAGCAGCAAATCTACCTGCCAGCCTTCCACAGCTTCATGCTGGCTGGGGACAAGGTTGGCCTCATCAGGGCCCAAGGCAGTGCAATCTGGGTATCCTGTGAGGATAGCCTAACTGCTCGAATCAACCTAAGTCGTGAGCTTGCCCAATATGTGGCACTAGTAGATGTGGGGACCCAGCAATCTGCACCATTAAGGGCTGCCTTTGCTAAGGTTGGCTTGGAAACCAAAGCAATGGTCCGCGAGCTGGAATATGCGGTGAGTGTTGATTGGGGTTAATTTGTCCGGCCTGGTGAATAGATACGTAGTGCCTCAAGTTGCTGAGCACTAATAAAGGGTTCACTTGATCACAGCTCTGCCCATATATATGGACAAATGAGGTCATGACTCTGCCACATGACGTCATGACATTATGTGTGTGATGGCCGTATATATGCTGTGATAATTGGATTAAAATAGATATAGACCTATGGGGGAACCAAGATAACACACTCCAAACTATAATACCCCTAAGCCATCCATTCATATGACGTGGCTAGTTCGTTATGCTTTGTATTGATTGTTTTGCTGCCTATTTTGTTAGTCCTCACTTAAGAAACTAATGTCACCTAACAATGCCGATAGTCTCCAGCCAGTGCCTGATGGGTCATTTGTTATTAAATTTGTAAACCAACAAATCCATGCTTTCTTACATGAGTCTTCACCATTATGAAGGCATTTATTGAGTATAGTTAGCAACACCAAGGGCATTCTGTCAAAAATGTCAGTTTTTTCAAAGTTGATATTTTAGCATTTTTTCTATCATATGGGTAGATGGGTTAGGTCGTTAGAAAGTGTAAGATTTTGCCCTTGAAGGCCCTGAAAAACTAATTTTCTAATTATTTTATATAACCTTAACAAAATTGTCAAGGTACATCTCCTCAGCTCAGAAGACCAAAAAATACCGATCTAGGCCATCCGGTTCCATTTTTATTGCTTGTTTTGTGTCATGTAACGTCCGGTACCAAAATAATGAAATATGGAGGTAATTGAAGTTGCTCTCAGTAATATAACAATGTCCCATTATGCATAACAAAGACATGAAATAACAAGGCCAATATGTCTATTATTGACTTCAATTACAGAATGGAACAAAATTCGAGTTATGCATGCACAGTAGACTGCCTCCTAAATGATGATAAAAGTACCGGACGTTACGTTACGTCCGGTACTTATATCAGAATAATTTCACATAAGCTGCTCTCATATGGACACAAATGCTGGTAGACACACAATTTCTTCACCAAAGTAGGGGATGAAAGGGCCCTTCATATGGGTAATAACAAAGATATTGAAGCTTAATTTTTTCCATGTTTTATAACTGATTTAGATTTAGGTACCGGACATTACAAATTACAGATTTCCATTTTGAAAGACACATCATGAAAACTTCTCACTTAGTAACATGTCCAAACCTCATGGAAATGATACCTATGATCATATACAATACAAAAAAATAACTTTGGGGTACTCTAAAGTGTTCTTTATTCAATACAGGACACTTGTGTAAAATACAAAAAGTATAAAAAAGAACAACTTTGGCCGTTTTTTCACTTCGGCAGGCTATAATAAGTCCTAAAGTTTTTGATGGATGACCACAAATTGACATTTTTCTGATAGCCCTAAGTGTTCCCTATCAAATGAGTCTATGTAAGACAATATTGGTTCACAACGTCTTTCTCCAGAGCCATAAAAGTCCAAAATGACCTAAAAACACAAAATCTACTGCTTTCCGGCGACCTGACCCAGATATCTTTCAGAATCCTTGTTTATTAAACTGAATGTGACCTCGGAATGCCTACAAGACATAGCTATAGTTCTTGTGTTTATACAAAATTACACAGAAATTGCATAGGATTCATAAATTATTATATGTTTAATATTGCATCTCAGTTTAATCAATTTTAGATTGATGAGACTACATTTACTGACAGAAGATCTGTAGAGGACCAACTGGTTCAAATATGCAAGTGTCATATACCAAATGAAAGCTCTTGATGAGCTGAAAAAAGGAATATGCCAATAACTAAACATATTCTATGTGTGACTTCCGAACTATTTTGTAAAGATGGGTCACCCCTTGCAAAGCACAGTTACTGGAATAACATTCTGGTCTTGCTCAGTGTATGCAGTACTGCAACAATGCATTCAGCGTCACTCTTCCTTTGCCATAATGAGTTGTGAACCATTTGATTTTTACACTGCAACATCCTATTCCTCATAGGGTTCTCTCTGCTTTCCTGTCCATACAGGTCACTGATCTCATCTCCGACTCCTTCATGCACAGATGTGAAACGGCTTCAGTTGAGAGTCGACTGCAGGGCGGTCAAGAATGGTTTAATAACATGACAGAGTACCTTCAAAGGTTGGGTATCCATGATTTTATTGATTGTAGTTAGTCTCAGATTCTGGCTCTTTATTATGGGCTTTCATAATGAACATGTTTACCTAACCCCTAAGTGTGATACAGTACACGTACCATAGCACACAGTGGAATTTAGCCCTAGATTACTCAGTAGTGATGGCATAGTAAAAATAAGCACATTATTTTTACATTTGATTCAATTATGATACTACTGATCATGCTTCTGGCAGCGTATATAAAACCAAGAGGTATTTCCACAGACCATTATATTTATAATTATGTTGACATCAGTGATTGAAACGCTTTACTTGTTGAGACTCTTATACAAATAAAACTGTACTAAAGCACATACCTACTACTGAATCCAGCAAGTAATTTGGATTTATTTCCTCTAATCCTTTTCTAGGATTTCCTATGTGCGTGAAGCCCTTATTATAGCTCTCCAAAGGACCATTGACGACCTGATGTATGGCATTAAAACCATGGTAAGGCAATTGTTCTTTTCACAAGCAGATCAAATTTGAAGTGTCGAATTTAAGTTTATTTATTTTCAAACGCTTTAGACACCTTTGGTATAGTATATTGCAGAACCTTCGCTGACTGTTTTAGAAGTGAGGTCAGATCCTATCTAAAAGCCATAAGTTTCTTCCTTTGGGGCTCTTGAAAGTGAGCCACACAGTAAGTTTCTCAAATTACATATTCAACTAGTGGGATAAGAGCAACACAGCTGGAATGAGCCAATCCATGGTTTACAGCCTGATCACATACCATGCAGTAAAACAACAAGGTCACAGTTGCTAAGCATGACCAGGTTTGAATAGAGAGGTTAAGATTCTTGAACTTGTACCTGAACGGGAACGGCAAGGGCTAGAAGTAGAGGTTCCAGTACAGTTACAGGTAATGTGGTTAAGAACAAAAATTCTCTATAACCATAGCACCACCTTATGTGCCAGGTCCTCGCTGAACAGGGTGTATGGTATAAACAACCTGTAATTACATACAGATTTCAAACAAGTAATCAATGGATAATTCATGACGCATGTGTGTTAGTGAAGGGTAATTACACGAGGGTGTAGCCCGAGTGTAATTAGCCTTTGCTAACACACACAAGTCATGAATTATCCATTGACTACTTATTTTATTCCATGAAACCAATAGATAATCAATAAAATACCAATAAATTCAAGTTGAAAACAAAAATTGTTCCCCTTCCCTGGGACTCGAAGCCAGTGGAAAGCTACAGCGCACACCGCGAAAAAAAGATGCGCCCGGACCAGGACTTGTACCGCCTACCTCTAACGGCTGAGCGCAATGCGCTAACCACTAGACCAAGGTGTCTCACACCTTAGCGGCCGTCTCGGCTTGGCTATCTTTGAACGCATCCCATGGTTATGAATACACGATCGGTACACACACCTCGGCGCCCAGCTAGGCTTGCTAGGGGGGTCACAACCCAGAATGCTGGGGATTTTCACACTTTGAATGTATAGTAGTTATATGTGAGTGACCTCCCTGGGCTTTGTATCATATCCAGACCTGGTTCTAGCCAGCCACTACCTGTCAGTCCCTGTGGGGCAATGCATAGGGAGTTGGACAAGGGATCTGAGACTGCCAGTTCGAGCCCTGCCCTGGCCTTGAAAATTTCATGGGTTTTAACATGTAACATATGACATGTAAGGACATGAGAGGTGTGCAGGTTATCCATGGATAACTGCATGGCATGCAGGTTATCCATGGATAACCGCATGGCGTGCAGGTTATCCATGGATAACCGCATGGCGTGCAGGTTATCCATGGATAACCGCATGCCTTACAAAATTGACGCTACAGCCATCATGGTGTGTAATATCGACAGGTATGTGCATGGGAATATCCAGGAAAAGCACTGAGAATCCCAGAAATCGTGGAATAATGACCCATATACAATCCATGGCTGCAGTAGTTACTCACATACCTTATAGCCCATTTGCAAAGTCAATTATTTTTGTTTACATTTGTTATCTTTATTATATCTAATTCCCCCATTATGTATGTGTAGAACACCCTCTACTAAGCTAATAGATCATGGATATCGGGGCCCTAGGGCTGTTTATACAGCATATACAGCCCGTGGGACCCCGATATCCATGACCTAATAGGTTTATACCACCATTTCCTCCATTTTGTATCAATTTCTTACCTGATTTCCACAGAATATAGCCAGGAGAAGATATTTTGTAAGTGCAAGCGATCAGGCCCGGGTCACCGCTCTGCGCGAAGCCATTGTTTTTGTTCCTTGTCGGGAGAGGTACCGCTGTATATACAGTCACTTTTCGTATCGAATCCAACCATGACAAATCGAGAAATTAACAGGTTCATATCCTTAGATAGTCTAGATGATTCCTCCATACATATTATGTCCAATATATTCAAAATAAAGGAGAATCCATTGATTTTCCCAACGTATGCGAGTCGCAGTCCAGCCATTCCCACCCGCCTCCTTGTCCGGCGAAAGTGTGTCAGTGGCCCGGATGTAGATATAGGTCAACTGCTTGTCGTACAAGAAAGACGCCGAAAATTTCGGACCGTTTTGGAAAATCAATGGATTCTTATTTATTTTGAAGATATCGGACATATCAAGCATGGAGTACTCATCTAGAATGTCTAAGGATATGTATGTTTTAATCTGAAGATGTGTCATGGTTGGATTCCATACGAAAAGTGAGTGTGAACACGGCGGTACCTCTCCCGGCAAGGAACAAAAACAATGGCTTCGCACAGAGCGAACCAGGCCGTGACTCGCGTACGATGGCAAAATCAATGGATTTATATATATCGAAGAAAATGGAGAAAATTAGCACGCATTCCTCGTCTATGGATCGAAAACTTCTTGGGATTTCGATATTATAACATGTCAAGGTTGGAATCAAGATGAAAACTGACTGGAAACATAGCAGGTTAGAACTCATTTACTTTCGCATTGGATTTCATCACCGTTCAGTGTGGCGCTATGGCTAAGGCCTTCGCCTACCACCACTGCGGCCGGGGTTCAATCCTAATACGAGTTGGGACGATTTTTCACATTGAAACAATGGCGAGACTAAATTTCTATGTCCGCCAGCATCTCCCAAAATATTCCAACTTGACCCCGAAAAAGTATATACCAAAAATTTCAAAAATGCACATGTGTGGTATATGCAGAATAATGCACGGCTAAACTGCATATAAACCCACCGGAAGTTCCGAAATCGTGGTATAAACGTCTAAAAACCTCTAGCCTACAAGTTGTATACTGTTAGATTGGGATTTCCCCCACGTGACCTATGACGTTACACGTACAGGTAGCCGTACATGTTCAGATCTTAACCTCCCTAATAGGTCATTCATCTCTCTGTATACCTCTGTCGGGGATATTTTATTCAGCAACATATAGTACCATATGTTTTCGGGATGCTGCATTTTGTGCCCTTGTTAGATAGGATGGATGATCAGTGAAAAGGATCACAGAGTATAGTTCATAAACATATAAAGAAAGCTACACAGGAAGCAATACAGACGAGTGGAGGGTCAATGGTTCATGACAATCTGAACTCATCATACATTTGAGCTGTCATGATGATTAGGTATTATTAGTCTGAGGACCTAAAGTCGTCAGCACTGATGATCTCTGCAGGTTTCAGTGAAGCCATTCCTCACTCTCATAAAAATGAGGGGTTGCTGCCTTCTTGCTGGGCACTCAACTGTAGCAAATGTGTCAACCAGGCAAAGTCATGTACTATTTTCTACCTAAGACTAATGTATCTCCAAGTTGACTGAACTTGCCAAACCACAGATTATCTTTACACTTTGTTATACTTTCTCACAGGCCTTGGTGTACTCCCTTATCATCGTCCTGACCATCTTCTGTACCATTGGGAGTGCCTTCACAGCCTTCAGTAGTGTCAAAACCTCATGGAAACTTCATGAGCTGTCTCAAAGCCTTACAGACAAAAGAACGGAGGTAACGTCTCACTACGTTTATCAGTGTTCATAGGTCCGCTGCTATGAATATGCTGTAAATGTTGACTGATGAGAGGTTCTAAGGAGTACAGTAAAAAGATTCAGAATTGTTTGATACCTTTGTTGTGATACTGAGAAAATCTGAAGATATTTAAGAATCTATAAGACAAAAAAAACAAAGCAAAAAAAAGCCATCTTTATTATTTTTTGTTTCACTGGCACAACTGCCAATATGAGAAAATAGTCTTTTGGCTGCACAGTTTATTTCAGATGTTGCAATTATTTTTCTCTGTGAATTTCCTTTCTTACTTTCTAAGATTGCAGTACTGTATGGATCCAATTAGCATAGATTGCTGATTTTGTTATTGATGAAGATAAGACCATATGGAAAATTGACGCTTATCTATTTTTGGCATTTGTGCAGATAAGCTATTTGGAAAATGGAAAATTGATGCTTGTCAATTTGCATACAGCAGTGTTATTTTACAAATTTTGTCTGTAGGTTGAGAGTGAGAGGGCACGGTGTCATGAGATGTTGTGCCAGATGCTGCCACCGTATATTGCCGAGCAGCTGAGAAACAAGGGTAAAATCCAACCAGAGAATTTTGAAGATGTCACCATCTTCTTCTCAAGTATCTATGAGATTGAAAGTTTCTCCAGCAACTATACACCGGATCAGGCAATCGTGGTCCTGAACTCACTTCAAGAGTGAGTATCTTCTGATGTCTTAAAATGTCACATACTAAAATAATTATGCAGAGTGGGGGCCATGCAATAACTTAAAAGTGATAAGTGAGAAAAAACAAATTTACATTTCAAGTTTCTAATGAGAAATGGTGGTCTAGGGAAATTTACTCACTATATTACAGATGCCCTTCTTTACATCATTTATTCTTATGCAAAGTGTCTTTTGATAAGCAACAATTAAGAATGAAAAAACAAGTAGTTGGCTCAATTGGATATAGGGGCTAGGTAGGGATATAATTTGTTGAAAGAAGAGGGGGGTGTTGATGAAACTGTAGTTTTCATTAAATGTAAAATCTGGACATAGCTGTATAAGTTATTTAAATTATTGTCATTATGTTCTGTGGCATTCCTATGAGCCTGGTACTGTCAAAAAGGGTGGGTGCTTGGGCCATTTGTGTGAAGCTCTCAATCCTGGTGTGAAATAAATCGTCACTTAAGACTAACGCATGATTCCTAAAATGTTTAGACTTGGTGGTTGCTTAAGGTAAGTTTTATTAACCTTTGTTTAATATTTTTCAGGATCTTTGACCAGGCAATTAAGAGGTATGATGTGTGCAGAATCGATACCATTGGCCATACCTGTATGCTGGTGGCTGGCCTTCCCATCCGGACCGGTGACAACCATGCCAGCAACATCGCGCACATGTCTATCGCTATTCAACAGAGAACTAAGGAATGGAGCACCCAGCTTCGGATTGGCATTCACTCAGGTTAGCATTAACAATTGAAGGCAAATTTAGATTTTCTAAATCCCCGTCTTATATCCATAGTCCACTAAAGCCCTCTATCAGGCCTCTATCACAAGACAAGGATCCCCCATACTCCATCATAGGGCGACCCACGAGTGCAGAAATATTCTGCTATAAAGCACACTGAAGTTTGTTGCACTTAAAGCAAATGCTTTTTATAAGCCACACCCTGACTTTGATTCCTAAAGGGCTCATCCCAAACAAATTTCTAAATACAAATAGTCTAGTTTAGTACTAATTTAATGTATTTTTTCCCTACCTAGAAATTTATTAGTAGGATAATTATCTTTTCATCACACAGGGTTTGTAAACCTGACATAGCCATGCGGGAATTAGTACCCAATAATATCAGCTGAATTGGCCAGTTGGCATGATAGTCTTTAGTTTTACAGGCTAGAACTTGTTGAGTCATAGCATTTTGTGTAGTATCCTTCTAGTAATTTGTTTTCTTATCCGATTGCAGTCATTATCCTCAAAAGATGGGATATCAAATTCATAACCAACATTATTGGACCTGAAAAACCATTTCGATATTTTTGTTTAAGGTCCCTGTATGGCCGGTATAATTGGCGATGTGACACCTCGGTATTGTGTGTTAGGGGAGACAGTGATAATAGCTTCCAAAATGGAGGCTTCAGGTGAAGGTGAGACTTTACTCATTATTACTGTTTCGTTGTTGTTGTTACTGTAAATGTAGGTTAGATTGAAATGGCGGAAACATGCCCAACTACATTTAGTGTTACTGCTCTTATAAATTGAAGGTATATGATTGCATATAATAGAGACCAATCTTAGGGTGGGAGGGACCTCACGGTGTGACTCTCCACTAAGATCAGTGACTCATGAGCAATGCCCATTTCTTGTCATTGATATTGCTATTGGTCTGGTTAAGCTAGTGTTACATTTATTGGTACTGTGGTTGCAATTAGGCCCATGCAATTCCCTTGATTTGTTTGATGCTTGATGAGTCATATAAAATACCCGTTGACTTGTATAAGCAATGGGTCTTGGATAAGCACCAGGGGGGAGGGGGGTTATGATGGGTCAGGCTCATTGTGATATCAAAATGCATGTACATTATAATCCTAGTCTTGAACAAGGGCCAGGGTACATAGACTACTTGAACTCAATGCATGTAGCGGTGCTTACACAGATGAATACTTTGCCTCTTTATACTACAAAATAACACAGAAAACTTAATTGATCCTTAGTTATGCAATTTCAGGAACAAAGATTCACCTCACAGAGAGTACACATGACAGACTGAATAGAGCCGGTGGCTTTGTGGTAACGCCAAACACAAGCACCAACGTACAGGTAATTAATCCCATTTTGTTATTGAACTGCCAAGCTCCAAGCTGTACCTGGCTTGGTGCACAACTGATAGGAGATACAATATTCGTCCCTTACCTATTCATATTCTATTAGATATTGAAGGATTTCATCAAGGTTTCTATTTTATAGTACAAAAAGGTGGTCATGTACAGTCCCTTCTGTCATTGGCTGGTCACTGTATTCGCTCCCATGAAATGTGGTTGTTTTTCTTGTTTCATTAGAGCTTAGTGTATGTAGTCTTGGTTACTACTTCACCTGAATCTATGAAATGCCATTGCCTTCACCACATACTGATGGCCACCAGTCGGCCACCCGGCGGCTGCCATGATGTCATGACTTCATGAATTATTTACCTATATTATGAAGAGAGGTGATGTCAAGGTGCAGTCGGTGACCCCCCCCCCCATGCAGGTTCAAACCCTGGAGCTAGACTGGTGGCTGGCGGCTGTCTCTGAGCTCTCTCTCTCTCTCTCTCTCTCTCTCTGAGCTCGCTCTCTCTCTCTCTCTCTCTCTCTCTGTCTCTCTTACTCTCTGTTGTCATTTACTGGAGGTCGTTACACAATCCACGAGAATGCAGTCTTTCTCGTAGAGCTGCGGTCCAACCGTTACACAAAAGAAATCTCATTCTGTTTTGCCGGGTGTGACCTCAGAACGAGGAAAAAAGCGTTACACAAATAAAGTCTCGTTGTGAAAGTCTCGTTTTGTGTCCTCTTTGAGTCTGTCACGAGATAAAAAAAGGCAGTTACTCCAGAGGTACTGCCTTTTCCATCTTTAGCATTGGTTCCTATGGGGACCTTTGTTGTAGCTATTTCTGACATCCTATGTTAATTCTAAGGCCTACCTTGAATATTTCTGACCTCATTTTGTTCTGGTTATTTACTATTCATTCCACGATCTGTTCTGAACTCTCCTATTAATTTCACGATCTGCTCTGGTCATTTCTGATCTCTCCTATTAATTTCACGACCTGTTCTGGTCATTTCTCATCTCCTATCAATTTCACGACCTGTTCTGGTCATTTCTGATCTCTCCTATTAATTTCATGACCTGTTCTGGTCATTTCTGATCTCTCCTATTAATTTCATGACCTGTTCTGGTCATTTCTGATCTCTCCTATTAATTTCCTGACTTCATCTGATTATTCCCCACTTCTTCAAGCTATTTCAAACCTATTACATCCGTGAGATACTATTAGGTTAATGTAGTTGCACAAAGAGGTCTCTGTAGGTTCAAATAACAATATGGAGCCATCTAGCGGAAATCGTGGGAACTACCGTTTCCTGATTTCAGTATTGATTTTCAATCTGTCACTGTTTTCTCATTGTAATTAGGTAGATAAGATGTTAAAGCATCCATGTGAAACTTTACAGCATGTAAATCGGACTAGAAATAAGGATTTTCAACAGGAATCATCAGAGATATCATGGAACCGAAAATGGGCAAAAATCTCGTTGTTGCCTAAGTAGGTCAAGTTACACTGGTTCCCAGTGCAACAACGAGAAAGCAACAACGATTCTCGTTGTGAAAAGGCAGAACCTATTGTGTAACAGGTACAAAATAATCACTTAGTGAATATCGTTGATTTAAGAGGATTTTCAACAACGAGAGTTCAATCTTTGTGTAACAACCTCCTGGAATTAGATTTACTAGAAATATTTTTTTTATTTTCGTTTTCTCCGATATTATCAAATCTAAATCTATAGCGCAAGTCTATCCTTGAGACTGTCATCAGTGTCACCATTACTGTCTTCATAGGCCGTGAAATGCAAAATGTTTATGATTTAAGAGATAAATGGTAATGTATCCTGACCTTGATTTCACTGATATCTTCAGGTGAAGCTGAGAGAGAAAACTTACTGGTTGGAGGCCTACATGTCATCTTCAACCGGAAACAGAAGCCCAGTGACGATGGACCCACAAAACCAGAAAACAGGCTGGAAAAAAACACTGACTCCATAAGTGTCTAGCTCAGGAGTTTAACTCTTTCAGGGTAACATACATAGACAGCCCACTCACCAAAGAAACCTTTTTGATATAAAAAAAAATATCTTTCTTAGGGGTTACTAACATATGTTTTTAAAGTGAATAACTTCAACTGACAACTATTATCTTTTCTTCTTGTTTTATGATGTTCTCAAAAAGCTTCCATCTTTAGGTTAAAACCTAATTTTGACATAAAACGTTTCCTTTTCTATTTTTTTTTTTCAATGTTCAAAATGTGAGTAAAACATCATTTTCTTTTTTATCCTTATAAACGTTTCAAAGTGTTAGAAAATTATATTTTTTCCTAAGTGGGAGAGGTTCACTGTGAGTTCCCAACTGTAGGGTTCATTTTATGAGGCCGGGCTGAGTACAGTCACATCAGTCGGAAGGTATCCATGTGTATCTATTCATTTAATTCTGGTAGCAAATGGTCAAAACTCAAGCTCAAGCTAATCGGCATAAAACGTGATTGTAGCAGGGTTTTATGGGTAACTGGTCCTTCTGGGGTGCGTTTACTGGCCACAGAAAACAAGATATGTGACATGTACTGGGAATAGGGACCTTATTGCACCCTGCACTAATGGCCCTTTTCGCAGATCCTGTCACATATAGTTATTTTACAGGTGTCATGAAATACAGAGATCCTATAGTATTTTTAACTTATCAGAATACCGTACCGCTAGGCAACCAAGTCTTTATTTCAGATGGAATACGATCTGACCATTTAGGCTCACATATTGGGTTTACATGCTTCGGTTAATTTGCAGTTACCAGTCTCTACCACTGTTGGTTTAGTCTTACGGACATACCAATGACGTGTGTAATTATAAATATGATACACCATCCTATAGTTTTAGTGCATTGGGCATTAAGGTATCTTCCCCTCAACCAAGAACAGGTAAATGAGGTGGGCGGAGGAAAATGTATAATGTTTATAGCCTGGCTGTCAATTTCATGGCACCCAAGGGATGCGTTGAACACTGTTTAAAGTTGCAATGTCCGTTAAAGAGACTCATATCAACTTTATGAATACATGAGTTAACTGTTTCTATAAGTGCTTCTTTTGCAATCTAAATACATCATTACCATTACTAGCTGACCAAAATTCCCCATTCAGAGCTTTATGATTAAAACTGCACCCCCTTCGCCCACAGGCCCTATGCATCAGTGATAACTTATATGAAACACTACCTAGTTCAGGGTTGGGTGCAAATTGTACAGCAAATAGGTTCCCTCTATTGACAATCTGGAACTTAATTCAAAACATCCTGGGATCGCAACCCCATCGATCTTAGTGTAGGCACATATCATAAGACCTGGAGCTTAATTCGAAACATCCTGGGATCAAGACCCCAGCGATCTTAGGAATAAATCACCCTTATCCTATTAAGCGATCTTAAGAGTTGACTGGGTTCACAAATCCTAGCCAGCACTAAGATCGCATCGATCTTAGCCTCAGCCCTCCTACACTATTCCAAGAAGAACTGACTAGGCACAGGGGTAAGAGTCCCAAAATAAAGGAATAGCTGTGGAGTCACTCTTCTTCACAAGAGTGCTTATACCATCGTTCCCCGTCCCCATATGGGCTAACAAAAGAGCACAGGGTGCAGTTGACCCCCGTACAGTATTTCAAGAGTTGTTCCCATGAATGATTTATGCTTGCCTATTAGAAGCATTGTGCCCTCCCCCCAGGACAAAGAGAGAGAAGGGAAGAATTAACTTACAGTGCACTTAACGCATGAGTAGCCCTAAGAGCCCTCAAGGACACTCAGCAAACGTCCTGCTGTATGCAGCAGGCTATTAACTCTTTTGATCTGGAGTGTTCCCTGTAAGTGCTCTTGTACTCAGGTGAAACCACTATGCATTTCTTTCACTAAGATCACAGTGATCTTAGTGGTGGAAATGGAATAGTGAAGTGATCCCAGGTCTAGCTATTCTGGACAGGCCTGCAACCACTGCATTACATAGGGTAGACCAGCCAGGTCTTATGATATGTGCCTACACTAAGATCGCTGGGGTTGGGATCCCAGGATGTTTTGAATTAAGCTCCTGGCCGGTCTTCCCTATCTAATGCAATGCTGGCAGGCCTGTCAGGAATAGCAAGTCCTGGGATTACTTCACTATTCTTTTTCCAGCACTAAGATCACTGCGATCTTAGGGAAAGAATTTCATAGTGGTTTTACCTGAGTACAAGAGCACTTACAGGGAACACTCCTGATCGAAAGAGTGAATAGTGTGCTGCATACATATAGAGGGGAGGGAAGATGTTTGCTGAGTGTCCTTGAGGACTCTTAGGGCTTCTCATGCATTAAGTGCACTGTAAGGTAATTCTTTCCATCTCTCTCTTTGTCCTGGGGGGAGGGCACAATGCTTCTAATAGGCAAGCATAAATCATACATTCATGGGAACAACTCTTGAATACTGTACGGGGGTCAACTGCACCCTGTGCTCTTTTGTTAGCCCATATGGGGACGGGGAACGATGGTATAAACACTGTGAAGAAGAGTGACTCCACAGCTATTCCTTTATTTTGGGACTCTTACCCCTGTGCCCAGTCAGTACTTCTTGGAATAGTGTAGGAGGGCTGAGGCTAAGATCGATGCGATCTTAGTGCTGGCTAGGAAATGTGAATGCAGTCTAATCTGAAGATCGCTTAATAGGATAAGGTAGAATAATTCCTAAGATCGCTGAGGTTGCGATCCCAGGATGTTTTAAATTAACCTCCAGAAGTGATTCATCAATTCTTAGTTATATCTTGATTGTGTAATACAGACCACATGATTCGGCTGTTTTAGGGCAGACGTTCTTGACCTATTCAATTAAGATTTTCATGGTGTAGAGTATGTGGCTCAATTTTTTTTTCTGTTAGATTGTCATCATGGTGCAAGAAAGCAGCTATGTCAAGTGACTCGCCAACGTTTCATCCAAGCATTATGTCAACCGTCTTTAAACTGTCCCAAATGGTCAACATAATACTGTGGTATTGGGTGTCAATTGCTACAAGTAATTAGGACTGGCTCTCGCATTAACATCATTCAAACGGTGACAAATGAAAATGACCCATGTGAAGCTGGTCTTTGTATATCTTTCAATGATAATTGTTTCTGATTTTAAATCTTATCACAATCTTGACGATTGATTACATAATTGATGTGCAGCTACTTACTTAAGTAGGTGGAAAAGAGTCTAAGGTCTGAGTGTTTTAGGGCAGTGAATTCATTGCCTATACACGGGAATGACCAGCAGATTCGCAGTGACCTCATTGCCATCTGCCATAAACGATGAAACACAGTACAAATCAGATGATAGACATTCACCATTTCACATACACCTGGACCCTATAACATATTACACAAAAATCTACATCTGTAGGCCCGTATATATATATATATATATATATATATATATATATATATATATATATATATATATATATATATATATATATAATAGCTAAACTCAAAAAAAAAGATCGTGGAAAAAAAAATCTCCCGGAAATCGAGGGAAAAAACTGAGAAAAAAAAATCTTCAAAAAGATTCTGAGGTTAGCCCTATTTAGCTGAGGTCAGTAGGGTGACTTCTTCGTCTAATGTTGTGAATATAGAAATGAATAGATACCCAAACTAAATAGGGGTGCGGTATTGACATAACCTATAGTAAGGTTTCTTGTCCATCTGTGTGCGCAGCACAAAGCCATAACAGTTCCAATATCGGAAATTGTCACATTATTCTGATAGGTACCCATGATCCAAACTGCAGTGCATGCGAGTAACAAGTGTGGCTGTGAGACCAGAGCCGGAAGTTGCTGTTGTCAGCATGCATATGGTGCTCTTGGGACTTTGTCTGGTCCCGTAAGGTCACAATTGTCTATAACATCCTGACTAAAAAAGTATTTCCAAGCAGACTTAATGGAATAGTTCGAATTTCTTCATTGTTTTATAACTCTGGTATGTGTCCATGTACCAGAAACAAGATGTTATTCATTGAAGTATTTCAGAATTTTTCGCCATACAGCAACTGTTCATCATACAGTGATTATTTGCGTACAGTTATTGTTCGCTGTACATTATAAAATGGCAGCCCATGCACTGCTGCACAATAGAAATGACCTTGAGTGCATTATAGGAGTACAGTGCACACCTGAGCAAGGTCAGAGCTTGCCTATCATTCCTTTGGGATATCAGAGGCTTTAGACTTTTGATCAATATGGTGAAAATGGTAACATGTTTTATAAAGACAATAGACAACTTATTCTTCATATCTTGACTCTCTGTTGGACTTTAACGCATGGTGGTCGAGGGCCTTCATAAGGCCTGAGGCAAGAGTCTCGACATAAGGAGTATCGTTGTCTATTCTCTAAGTGATTGTCCGCCCTACAGTGATTGTTCGTCATAGAGTGATTGTTTGCTACACAGTGATTGTTTGCTACACAGTGATTGTTTGCTACACAGTGATTGTTTGCTACACAGTGATTGTTTGCTACACAGTGATTGTTCATCATACAGTGATTATTCACCATACACTGACTGTTCGCCATGTATACAGTGATTGTTTGCCATACAGTGATTGTTCGTCATAGAGTGATTGTTTGCTACACAGTGATTGTTTGCTACACAGTGATTGTTAACCATACAGTGATAATTCACCATACACTGACTGTTCGCCATGTATACAGTGTTTGTTTGCCAAAAAGTGATTGTTCGTCAAAGAGTGATTGTTTGCTACACAGTGATTGTTTGCTACACAGTGATTGTTCACCATACAGTGATTATTCACCATACACTGACTGTTCCCCATGTATACAGTGATTTTTTGCCATACAGTGATTGTTCACCATAAAGTTATTGTTCGCCGTACAGTGATTGTTCACCATACACTGACTGTTTGCCCTACAGTCATTGTACGCCATACAATGTTTGTTCACCATACAATGATTGTTCACCATACAGTGACTGTTCACCATACACTGACTGTTTGCCATACAGTGATTGAGTGAGTTGTCATGTAACATTTTGCCTGTGACTTTATGTTATATAATCAAGACTTACCTCATGGAGAATGAACCAAAGATGCTACATTGCCGTGGTACCTCATCAATATTTGTGTATGTATGGGGACTCAACTTAATCAAAGTGAACTTTCAAATTTCAATACACCTGTACCCCCAGCGCTTACTTAAAACCTGCAATTATTCAAACACAAGGCACTTATAGATGCCAATACGGTATGCAGTAATGTGGTGACGGCTGGTCAAAGGGGGCACATGATTAAAACGTCTGGGTACTGGAATGACTGATATCTAAAGCAACACAACGGATGTTAAAGGGACAGTATCATCATGGTTGATGATTTGTTCTAGTTCCATTAAGACTTGGAGTATGCTATCTTGGTTCATCCTTTTCCCGAATTCTACTTCATACTCTATAACGTGACACCTGTATTTCATAACAGGGTGCCCGCATTTACGACAAAACGCATCACATGTATTGGCGTTTTTGGTGACGAGATTCTCACAACATAAACCAATAATTTTTGTCACTGATTTGAAGCAGTGGCCTTGTGACGGCTGTTTAGAGGGGTCAACCTTTGGACCTACAGATATGCTCATCTGTCAACCAAAAACGATTCTGATATGTATTTTGCCCATTAGACAATGTAGACATCTGGGTATGTGTATTTTTGATGTGTCAATGTCACTTGCGTTTATTAGGGTATGTGTGCTCATAACATAAAATATGATAGCCCCATGACCAGGAAGGTATTATCATGTTAATGAAATGGAAATATGGTTGCTGTTGTGTATCAATTGCCTGTTCCACTAGGAATATAGCATTTGGATATGTGGTTGTCAATAAAGTCATTTTAGTTATAAGAAATGCATCATTTAGTTTTGATTTCCTTGCCAATGGGTTCCAGGTCCCACTACCCCCGTCCATGTTCCCTTTGAAAGTCATAATTGCAGCAAAACTTATCTAAAATATGTAATACATTCATAAATAAAACCATTTCTTATGCAATGGGGATAAAAAGAAATTGAAGTTATGAAAGAATGCTTTTCCTTTTCCATATTGAAATATCCAAAGATAGTAGTATAGTATGTATCGGAACGGGACTATAGCTAATCTAAGGATATTACTCACTGGGCATGCAGCCAATCAGAGGCCTCCATTTGGTCATGTGACCTGTTACCATGGCAACGTGACCTACTTAGGGGATTAGCAACCACCTCTCAGCCAATCAGAGGCCAGCATTCTGGTAACCATGGTAACATGACCTAATTAGAGATTAGTGCAGTCACATGACCCCTTGTTTGTAAACAACAACACTTGGTGTAGCCACGTGGTCCCTTGTTTTGTAAACAAAGGGTTTTCTGTTTTCAAAATAAAGTTATGTATGAAAAAAAACCAAAATAAATCATTTTCATTTTTTTTTATTTTCATGAATCATCATTTTTAATCAATCATTTTTTTTTTTCGTCCGAACAGACCGCAAAGTCTCACTTTGCTAGTTTCACAGTCACTGACTCTCTCCATCATACATTGCACTAGTTTGGATAAATCTAACACTATTTTGGCCAGATATAAGACCTTTGTCTGCATGAATTGTAGACGCTTGCAGCATCCCATTTCCTTTTTTTCCAAATTCTTCACATCATCATCATCGCGAGCCTCTGACTCACCGACCAGTCACTAAGTTTTGGGTTTTTCCCCATTGTCATGACGCATTTCTTGGGGTTTCTTGTTCGACGTGCTTCAATCAGGAAATGGACGCAATGAGGACCACAGGTGTCAGCAGTAGTGTCTTGGAGTTGAATGCGGTTTCTTTGCCACTTGAACAGAGCAGAAAGTTTCAGGAAAGCTAAGAACTCTGCGCTCAGCAGAGGTAAGCCGAATAAATCAAAGTAGTACACCTCTCCTGTCCTCGACACGTAAAACGCCACCCAATGTTGACCTGGTAAATGCTGAGGATCCGCGTTACTCACGAAACAAGTGTTACTGATAGGGTGCTCGGGGATAGTGTCACAAGAGAAAACACCTAGGAAATGGTGTTTTTTGTGAATGTTATCCTTCAACACTTTGTCTATTTCAAGTGTGTTCATGCACTTTTTTTCCTTCTCTTCAGTTCATGTGGTAGTCTGTGATGGGATGTCAATCTCTGGTCAGCTCGACGACGTTGTCGTACACCAAGTAGAGCAGTACAGTTGTGGTCTCCGTCAGCACCAAGCCAAAACTGAGCTCCACTCTCAGCTGACCCGCCTTTATAAGGTTCACTCTACACCCGTCGTGCAATCTGTCCGGAGTTAAATCCAGTGGTAACAGAGTGTAACCACTCAAGAAATTATCGTACATCCCCGTTTCCGTGTGTAGTGCTAGGTACTCCCTCACCCTTTTGGCAAAGTCGGGGACGTAGGCGTCGTTCGGTACCTTCTGGTCGTTCACTATCACTTGAAGTGAGTTGACGTTGCAATGTTTCAGTTTGAACAGGTTCTTGGCGTAATTTCCGTTGAAGGCGTCATGGTCTAGAAAATAAATCATCATGGACTCGGGTAGTTGGCCTGTGTTGGAGTGCGTGTAGGTGTGATCTCTGTTGCCCGCAGTGATGGCGTAGGTCGTCACCTTCACTCTGTTCACTGGGTAGTTGAAGGGACCCCATTCTATCACTGCCTTTTGGTGCGTTTCCATCACAGAATCAGCTATGACCACTCAATGCACATAGAGCTTAGCTTTGTGGATCTTGAGTTAGTATGCAGTGGTGCCCATGCTCATCAGATAGAAACCGGGGGCAGCTTGTTTCAGAGTGAGGTTAATTTCTATCTCTCCAGCTATGAACTTTGGTTGATGAGCTAGGTCAAAGTGGAGTCTCAACATCAGTGAAAAGCGCCCTTTGTTTCTGGCGAGCCTTGAACGCTGCGTTGTAGTTGGTCAAGGCATTGAAGTGACCACCCCTGTCTTGGTGCCAACCTTGGACGCTCATGATGTTCTTCTTGACGCCTTTGTCATAGTTGAGTTACCAGACACTTTGAAGCCTCCGATGGAGACTTGGACATCCTTGAAGAGCGAGTGAGCCAAGTTGTTCACAGAAGCCACCACGTCAGTGTCGTCCAGTGCGTTGCTGTTCGGTTTCACCACCTCGCATTCCAGATAACGGTAATTTTCATTCAGGTCTGTGTACTATTGTGACTTACTGATGGTGAAATTGATGTTGCTCCCATCTCCCAAAGAGTTTTTCGTTTCTAGCCCGACAAAGGTCCACTTTAGGATAGTAGTGTGGGTTGGCGCTATGGTGTGCAGGTCGAGCTCAGAGAGCGTGCACTCGTTGCTGTTTTCGTGTACGTAAGCCATTGTGCTCCCTCTTCATGTAGGTGGTAGACTGACACCAGTGACCTTTAGTCCTTTTATTTATAGGTCGCCTCCCTAGCGATTGAAAAAGTCCCCCTGCCGTCTCTTGCAAGACCCGTTTCCCGTTTGAGGAGCTCGCCTCCGACGTTTGCCCCTGCCTTCTTGGGCGTTGTTTTTTTTCCCGGTAAGATCACTTTACCCGCCAGACTCTTTAGAGCACCTACTCCTCTGTTTTTCATGCTGTTCTTGAAAGTTTCTCCCTCCATCATATCCTTGGCCGTACCCACGCCAGCACGGAACTGTGTTTTCCCCACCTTCTTCAAAAGGGGGAGAGTGTCACAAGAGAAAACACCTAGGAAATGGTGTTTTGTGTGAATGTTATCCTTCAACACTTTGTCTATTTCAAGTGTGTTCATGCACTCTTTTTCCTTCTCTTCAGTTCATGTGGTAGTCTGTGATGGGATGTCGATCTCTGGTCAGCTCGACGACGTTGTCGTACACCAAGTAGAGCAGTACAGTTGTGGTCTCCGTCAGCACCAAGCCAAAACTGAGCTCCACTCTCAGCTGACCCGCCTTTATAAGGTTCACTCTACACCCGTCGTGCAATCTGTCCGGAGTTAAATCCAGGGGTAACAGAGTGTAACCACTCAAGAAATTATCGTACATCCCCGTTTCCGTGTGTAGTGCTAGGTACTCCCTCACCCTTTTGGCAAAGTCGGGGACGTAGGCGTCGTTCGGTACCTTCTGGTCGTTCACTATCACTTGAAGTGAGTTGACGTTGCAATGTTTCAGTTTGAACAGGTTCTTGGCGTAATTTCCGTTGAAGGCGTCATGGTCTAGAAAATAAATCATCATGGACTCGGGTAGTTGGCCTGTGTTGGAGTGCGTGTAGGTGTGATCTCTGTTGCCCGCAGTGATGGCGTAGGTCGTCACCTTCACTCTGTTCACTGGGTAGTTGAAGGGACCCCATTCTATCACTGCCTTTTGGTGCGTTTCCATCACAGAATCAGCTATGACCACTCAATGCACATAGAGCTTAGCTTTGTGGATCTTGAGTTAGTATGCAGTGGTGCCCATGCTCATCAGATAGAAACCGGGGGCAGCTTGTTTCAGAGTGAGGTTAATTTCTATCTCTCCAGCTATGAACTTTGGTTGATGAGCTAGGTCAAAGTGGAGTCTCAACATCAGTGAAAAGCGCCCTTTGTTTCTGGCGAGCCTTGAACGCTGCGTTGTAGTTGGTCAAGGCATTGAAGTGACCACCCCTGTCTTGGTGCCAACCTTGGACGCTCATGATGTTCTTCTTGACGCCTTTGTCATAGTTGAGTTACCAGACACTTTGAAGCCTCCGATGGAGACTTGGACATCCTTGAAGAGCGAGTGAGCCAAGTTGTTCACCGAAGCCACCACGTCAGTGTCGTCCAGTGCGTTGCTGTTCGGTTTCACCACCTCGCATTCCAGATAACGGTAATTTTCATTCAGGTCTGTGTACTATTGTGACTTACTGATGGTGAAATTGATGTTGCTCCCATCTCCCAAAGAGTTTTTCGTTTCTAGCCCGACAAAGGTCCACTTTAGGATAGTAGTGTGGGTTGGCGCTATGGTGTGCAGGTCGAGCTCAGAGAGCGTGCACTCGTTGCTGTTTTCGTGTACGTAAGCCATTGTGCTCCCTCTTCATGTAGGTGGTAGACTGACACCAGTGACCTTTAGTCCTTTTATTTGTAGGTCGCCTCCCTAGCGATTGAAAAAGTCCCCCTGCCGTCTCTTGCAAGACCCGTTTCCCGTTTGAGGAGCTCGCCTCCGACGTTTGCCCCTGCCTTCTTGGGCGTTGTTTTTTTTCCCGGTAAGATCACTTTACCCGCCAGACTCTTTAGAGCACCTACTCCTCTGTTTTTCATGCTGTTCTTGAAAGTTTCTCCCTCCATCATATCCTTGGCCGTACCCACGCCAGCACGGAACTGTGTTTTCCCCACCTTCTTCAAAAGGGGGAGAGTGTCACAAGAGAAAACACCTAGGAAATGGTGTTTTGTGTGAATGTTATCCTTCAACACTTTGTCTATTTCAAGTGTGTTCATGCACTCTTTTTCCTTCTCTTCAGTTCATGTGGTAGTCTGTGATGGGATGTCGATCTCTGGTCAGCTCGACGACGTTGTCGTACACCAAGTAGAGCAGTACAGTTGTGGTCTCCGTCAGCGCCGAGCCAAAACAGAGCTCCACTCTCAGCTGACCCGCCTTTATAAGGTTCACTCTACACCCGTCGTGCAATCTGCCGGAGTTAAATCCAGGGGGAACAGAGTGTAACCACTCAAGAAATTATCGTACATCCCCGTTTCCGTGTGTAGTGCTAGGTACTCCCTCACCCTTTTGGCAAAGTCGGGGACGTAGGCGTCGTTCGGTACCTTCTGGTCGTTCACTATCACTTGAAGTGAGTTGACGTTGCAATGTTTCAGTTTGAACAGGTTCTTGGCGTAATTTCCGTTGAAGGCGTCATGGTCTAGGAAATAAATCATCATGGACTTGGGTAGTTGACCTGTGTTGGAGTGCATGTAGGTGTGATCTCTGTTGCCCGCAGGGATGACGTAGGTCGTCACCTCCACTCTGTTCACTGGGTAGTTGAAGGGACCCCGTTCTATCACTGCCTTTTGGTGCGTTTCCATCACAAAATCAGCTATGAGCACTCGATGCACGTAGAGCTTAGCTTTGTGGATCTTGAGTTAGTATGCAGTGGTGCCCATGCTCATCAGATAGAAACCGGGGGCAGCTTGTTTCAGAGTGAGGTTGATTTCCATCTCTCCAGCTATGAACTTTGGTTGATGAGCTAGGTCAAAGTGGAGTCTCGACATCAGCGAAAAGCGCCCTTTGGTTCTGGCGAGCCTTGAACGCTGGGTTGTAGTTGGTCAAGGCATTGAAGTGACCACCCCTGACTTGGTGCCAACCTTGGACGCTCATGATGCTCTTCTTGACACCTTTGTCATAGTTGAGTTACCAGACACTTTGAAGCCTCCAATGGATCACTTTACCCACCAGACTCTTTAGAGAACCTACTCCTCTTTTTTTCTTGCTGTTCTTGAAAGTTTCTCCCTCCATCATATCCTTGGCCATACCCACGCCAGCACGGAACAGTGTTTTCCCCACCTTCTTCAAAAGGGGTGTGGCCAAGCGCATGAGACTTAAGAGGGCGCCACCGAAACCGAGTAGTTCTGGAAGGGTCGTCCGCTGTACATGTTGATTCCGTTACCGAACTGAGCGTTGTAGTAATCGCTGTATCCTTGTCCGGTGGCACCCTTCAATGAAAAGTACGGCACTCGTTTACGTATCATGTTTGCACCTTTAACGTTCGATGAGCATCAGATGAAGTGTCACTGTCACCTGTCCTCTCATGAATGGTATGGATCGGCCGGATCTGTCTCTTAAGTAGATGCCGACCTCGTCCAACCTTTTGGACTTCAAGGGAAAATAATCCAAATGTGGAAAACTGATAGCTTGCATTCCTCCTTTCCGCCGTCCTCTTCTGTCGACTGTGACGCAGCGTAACAGAGGGACATGCATGTCGCCCACTCGTCTGTCTTGAATGGCGTCACTGTATACATACACAGAGTACACGTCTCGGAAGGGGTCCATGATGTAGACGCCGGTGGTTGTCGTCATGAAATGATTCTTCACCCCGAATCCTAGAATGTACACCAGATGTTCGGTGACGATCAAGGCAATTTGCCGGGGCACGTTGATGTCGACGCGTCTCGTCAGCGAGTAGTACGAGAAGACGGGCTTCGAATTTTTCAGAAAGTTCTGACCTTCTAAATTATCTGTCCGGAGGAGGTTCAAGTGCTTGATGAACTGAACGTTGTTTCCCGTGAAGATGGGTGGCACGGGGAATATGTTCGGCAGCAACGTTCGCACGCACATTCTCCTCTCCATGTCTTGAACCATGGTGTGTGCCATACCCCCCTTTTTTTAGCTCTTGTTGGATGTCGTCAGGTATTGCTTGTACAGGGCTGATTTTTCGTGTGTCAACGTGACGTGCTTTGACTTCCTTCCAGGTTTTAATATCTGCGCCTCCAACTCTTTTTCTAGCAGCTCCGGTGTCATTTCATTGACAAAGTCCTAGTCAGAGGATTAGCACTTTTGATGATCTTCTGCAGGTTGATCACTCTGACCACTGTCTTCCAGTCCACCTCAGGGTTTTTCTTGAAGGTTTTTTTCTCGTTGAAAACTCTTTTCGCCTCAGCCAGCGAGTTCTTTGTGCACAGAGGAACGATCATGATCAAGTCGTCGTCTCACACGTTGGTCCATTCTGTCGGGAGGATGATTTTGCTGAGAGCTGCTTCGTGGTCCTCAGATAGGAGGAGGGGTGAGTCGAAGTGGGTTCGAAAAGAGGTCAGGGTGTTCAGAGGGAAATAGTCCATAGAACTGTTGCTAGGCAGGGTGATGTTCATGGTTGTCCTAAGAGATTTTCTAGACAGGTATCCACTCGTTGAACTTGTCGCTGTAACCTAGCCAACGCACGAAAGCTAAGCATTTGCCCTTGACGGTCTTGTAGCGCAGCACCTATCAGGTAAGTCTTGCCTCAACAACTCTTGGAGACCTTCTGAACCTCCTCAGGATAAAACACCCCCTTTATCTTCTCCCCGGCATTGTCTTTCAGCTCTAACCCTCTGCTACCCAACATTATAGCGTCGTTGAACACTTTCTCTTTCCAGTTTCCCTCGTAACCTTTGTCGAAGGGACCTTTAGCCCTCAACATTCTCACTCTGTCGCCTAGAACGATGATGTCGGTGTCGGAACGTCCAGGGTGCGTCTTTTTCCATATTTCCTCGATTTGTTTCTCAGTAGGGAGATCGTGTCTGTAGAAAATAGTCTTGCTGTTTTCCGCGCTGACGTCAGCAGGCGACATTTTCAACGTCTTGTGGTAAGTGCGATTGTAAGAAGACACCACCTTGTTCAGTACGTCTAGGTAGCTATATGTGTGCTTGTGTGTGAAATAGCGCCACAGCTTCTCCTTCAGACTTTGATTCAAATGCTCCACTAGACTAACTTTGATGTCGTCATTTTCGCTGGTGATTTCTTTCCTATTGAGGTGATCTTGGAAGGTCTTGTTGAGAAATTCTTTCCCCTTGTCTGTTTGAATGGAGCGCGGATGTCTCTCAGCAGTCATTTCCTCAAACGCCTCAGTGATAGCTGCGCTGCCTTTGGATTTGACAGGAGTCGCCCACGCGTACCTGAAGAAAACGTCGACGGCCATGACCACGTACCGGAGGTGGTCATTGTGAGATGCTAAAGCTTGCATGTTGATCGATTCCCCTGGTTATCGTCTTGTTCCTTGCGAAGTTTCTCCGGATGGGTTTATGTTTAGTGTAGGCGTCCGGGGATCCCAAGGCGTCTCGGATGAAAGCCGAGTTTCGGCCGTGGAAATGGTGTTCCTGGAGTTTGGTGACACTGGTGAAACTAGAGGGTGCTTTGACGTCGGTGTACTTAGCCACCACTCGTCTCTTTTCTTTTTCCTTCTTGGTCAGTTTCTTAGTCCTTGCCATCTCGGTGAGTCGGAGTCGGAGTACACTTGGCGACTGCATTCTTTCTTTTTCTTGCTTTGATGAATCGTCCTGACGAAGGAAGGGCGAGGTGTAGCAGGCGATCTCCTGCTGGAAGTCAGAGTTTTGTAAACGTCGTCGTCGTAGTCAAGGTCCTTACGACAGGAGGTGGCAGTGCAAACTAGGGGAGTGGCGTCGTCGTAGTAGTAGTAGTCCTCGTCATCGCCGTCTTCCTCTTCCTCTCCTTCGGAGTCTGATAAAAATTATTTATTAAAAAAAATTAAAAATTTAAAAAAAATAAAAATAAATGGGGGCAATCTTTTTTTCTCTTTGGGCAAAGCTTGTCGCTTTGCCCTTTTCTTTAAGTATTTGGGCAAAGCTTGTTGCTTTGCCTTTTTCCTCTCCTCTTTAACATAACTGTATCCAAAAAGGTATCAGGGGTAACAGCACAAACTGGAATGTAATCTTGAAAGTAGTACATCCCCTTCTTCTTCAATTCGGCCTCATTGTAATAGGCCGGATAACAGGTGACAACTTCGAAACGATTCCAGATTGTGTTCATGTCGGCCACCATGCGCACCCACTGAGTGGGAGCGGCGGTTACCCCCAAATAACCAATGTCCTCGTAGAATCTTTTCATAGCGCTTACTCTCACCATATTTGAACACCCTTTATTTTCATCAAATGCCCAACGAGTGGGTGCACTGAGGGTGGTTATCAAGCAGTAATGGAGTAAATTACTTTCTTTGAAGACAGCTTCGACCATACCTCTATTTTTTTTTACTACTTCTTCTACTGCTTTTGCTGTTACAACTGCTGCTGCTGCTTCTACTGCTTCTACTGCAGCTGCTACTGCTGCTACTGCTGCCTAAGAAGAGTTGCTACTTCTTCTACTACTACTACTACTACTCCTCCTTTCCCTGGTGGTGTTTCTTCTTCTTCTACTCCTACTGCTTTTGCTATTTCTATCACTACTATTACTTTTCACATTACTGCTGCTGATACTGGCGCTGCTACTAAATCCCTCACCTTTGCTTTTCATTAAATTATTCATCGCCTTAAAAGAGACATGAGACTGAAATATGTGCCAATCTCTACGTTTAGATAAGAAAATAGATGGGGTTTCCCTAATCGTTTTTTTTAAATCTCGCTCCATCTAGAGTGGAATATTTCAACAACAAAAAAAAGAGTGAAAATAAAATAAAAGCTCAAAAATAAAATAATAAAGAGAGTGATGGACTTAGCTCGAATTTCCTCCTAGAGTGTAGGTCATAAAAACAGGCGGCAAGGTATCTACAGCGACGGTGGTGGTGGCAGCAAGCAGCAGTGGTAGAAGCAGTGGTGGTGGTGGTGGTGGTGTCAAAAGTGACAGTGGACGTATTCTGCCCTTTAAGAAAAATTAGGGCTCCTTATATAGTTGAGAGAATCATCTAATCCCGTTTTCACCTGGGTCCTTTTACCCCGCATCAAGGGGACAAAAATGCTTTTGGAACAAGGGTATCAGGTGGGATAAACAGGTGTAACAACTATGATAATTACCTTAATGCGACTTACATGTATAAGGGGATTATGGCTTGTTAGGAGATTAAGACGTTTAAAGTCTGTATACAAAAACTACAGGGGGTGGTTAACAGTAGGGGGAAAATATAATCTTGTAACAGAGAAGTCAAAGGGATTTATTTGGATCACTCACTAGCCAAAGTGTGGGGTGTGCAGCAGCAGCAGCGTGCGTGGTGCCAAAAAAATGGTGCACACCTCCCCACCTACCTACCTACCATAGAACCTCGCGTATAAGGTACGCCCTCAACTTGAGGGAATGCTATAAAGTGTATCTGCAAGCTTTATTTTTTATTTATTTATTTTTTTTTGACATTTCAGTAGTGATTTATAGTAACCCCTACCTATAAGGTACACCCTCAAACTTCAGGGGTTCGCACCTAGCCTAATATCCGAGGTACTACGGCGCTAACCTACCTACCTGTCTATGCATCACAGGAAAATACCCCAGGGTGCGTGTCTGCCACTCTGTCTGTGAATACAAAGGTGCACGTGCGGTAAGTAGATTAAGTCTAACAAAATCAACAAGTTAATCCCCCTTCCTCCTGCTCCTCTTGTCACCATGACACAATACTTCGATGATCTAAGTTAAACCATTCTGCATTGAACGGTGGGTGACAAACAGATACCCTACCTAGAAAGAATCTCTGTGACTATGTAAATCACACCCTTTAAGACATTTATCTTTTCCCTCTGGGACCGACCACACTTAATGATCTAAGGGATCCGTCCCTACGGCAAACGGCAGGTGAAAATCAAAACAGACAGATACCCTAAGTCTTTGATTGATTTAAAACCACGGTTGTGCGGCTTATCTCGGACGGGTACATAAGGGAGAGTGAAATTTTGTCCCCTCACACTTTCTCTGCCACCTTCATCATGGAAACACTGACCTCTCTACAGACTACTACACCATCACCATATTCCCCCACGGATATCAAGATCCTTGCTGATCTGTTCACAGGTGACGCTATGAACGAATTTTATTTCGATCCGTACAGATGGTTGGATGCTGCTGCTGCTGCTGCTGCCATAGACAATGCAGCTCTGGCTAAAGAAGCTGAGCCGGGTAAAAATTATCTAAAATATGTAATACATTCATAAATAAAACCATTTCTTATGCAATGGGGATAAAAAGAAATTGAAGTTATGAAAGAATGCTTTTCCTTTTCCATATTGAAATATCCAAAGATAGTAGTATAGTATGTATCGGAACGGGACTATAGCTAATCTAAGGATATTACTCACTGGGCATGCAGCCAATCAGAGGCCTCCATTTGGTCATGTGACCCGTTACCATGGCAACGTGACCTACTTAGGGGATTAGCAACCACCTCTCAGCCAATCAGAGGCCAGCATTCTGGTAACCATGGTAACATGACCTAATTAGAGATTAGTGCAGTCACATGACCCCTTGTTTGTAAACAACAACACTTGGTGTAGCCACGTGGTCCCTTGTTTTGTAAACAAAGGGTTTTCTTTTTCAAAATAAAGTTATGTATGAAAAAAAAACAAAATAAATCATTTTCATTTTTTTTTTATTTTCATGAATCATCATTTTTAATCAATCATTTTTTTTTTTCGTCCGAACAGACCGCAAAGTCTCACTTTGCTAGTTTCACAGTCACTGACTCTCTCCATCATACATTGCACTAGTTTGGATAAATCTAACACTATTTTGGCCAGATATAAGACCTTTGTCTGCATGAATTGTAGACGCTTGCAGCATCCCATTTCCTTTTTTTCCAAATTCTTCACATCATCATCATCGCGAGCCTCTGACTCACCGACCAGTCACTAAGTTTTGGGTTTTTCCCCATTGTCATGACGCATTTCTTGGGGTTTCTTGTTCGACGTGCTTCAATCAGGAAATGGACGCAATGAGGACCACAGGTGTCAGCAGTAGTGTCTTGGAGTTGAATGCGGTTTCTTTGCCACTTGAACAGAGCAGAAAGTTTCAGGAAAGCTAAGAACTCTGCGCTCAGCAGAGGTAAGCCGAATAAATCAAAGTAGTACACCTCTCCTGTCCTCGACACGTAAAACGCCACCCAATGTTGACCTGGTAAATGCTGAGGATCCGCGTTACTCACGAAACAAGTGTTACTGATAGGGTGCTCGGGGATAGTGTCACAAGAGAAAACACCTAGGAAATGGTGTTTTTTGTGAATGTTATCCTTCAACACTTTGTCTATTTCAAGTGTGTTCATGCACTTTTTTTCCTTCTCTTCAGTTCATGTGGTAGTCTGTGATGGGATGTCAATCTCTGGTCAGCTCGACGACGTTGTCGTACACCAAGTAGAGCAGTACAGTTGTGGTCTCCATCAGCACGGAGCCAAAACTGAGCTCCACTCTCAGCTGACCCGCCTTTATAAGGTTCACTCTACACCCGTCGTGCAATCTGTCCGGAGTTAAATCCAGGGGTAACAGAGTGTAACCACTCAAGAAATTATCGTACATCCCCGTTTCCATGTGTAGTGCTAGGTACTCCCTCACCCTTTTGGCAAAGTCGGGGACGTAGGCGTCGTTCGGTACCTTCTGGTCGTTCACTATCACTTGAAGTGAGTTGACGTTGCAATGTTTCAGTTTGAACAGGTTCTTGGCGTAATTTCCGTTGAAGGCGTCATGGTCTAGAAAATAAATCATCATGGACTCGGGTAGTTGGCCTGTGTTGGAGTGCGTGTAGGTGTGATCTCTGTTGCCCGCAGTGATGGCGTAGGTCGTCACCTTCACTCTGTTCACTGGGTAGTTGAAGGGACCCCATTCTATCACTGCCTTTTGGTGCGTTTCCATCACAGAATCAGCTATGACCACTCGATGCACATAGAGCTTAGCTTTGTGGATCTTGAGTTAGTATGCAGTGGTGCCCATGCTCATCAGATAGAAACCGGGGGCAGCTTGTTTCAGAGTGAGGTTAATTTCTATCTCTCCAGCTATGAACTTTGGTTGATGAGCTAGGTCAAAGTGGAGTCTCAACATCAGTGAAAAGCGCCCTTTGTTTCTGGCGAGCCTTGAACGCTGCGTTGTAGTTGGTCAAGGCATTGAAGTGACCACCCCTGTCTTGGTGCCAACCTTGGACGCTCATGATGTTCTTCTTGACGCCTTTGTCATAGTTGAGTTACCAGACACTTTGAAGCCTCCGATGGAGACTTGGACATCCTTGAAGAGCGAGTGAGCCAAGTTGTTGACCGAAGCCACCACGTCAGTGTCGTCCAGTGCGTTGCTGTTCGGTTTCACCACCTCGCATTCCAGATAACGGTAATTTTCATTCAGGTCTGTGTACTATTGTGACTTACTGATGGTGAAATTGATGTTGCTCCCATCTCCCAAAGAGTTTTTCGTTTCTAGCCCGACAAAGGTCCACTTTAGGATAGTAGTGTGGGTTGGCGCTATGGTGTGCAGGTCGAGCTCAGAGAGCGTGCACTCGTTGCTGTTTTCGTGTACGTAAGCCATTGTGCTCCCTCTTCATGTAGGTGGTAGACTGACACCAGTGACCTTTAGTCCTTTTATTTATAGGTCGCCTCCCTAGCGATTGAAAAAGTCCCCCTGCCGTCTCTTGCAAGACCCGTTTCCCGTTTGAGGAGCTCGCCTCCGACGTTTGCCCCTGCCTTCTTGGGCGTTGTTTTTTTTCCCGGTAAGATCACTTTACCCGCCAGACTCTTTAGAGCACCTACTCCTCTGTTTTTCATGCTGTTCTTGAAAGTTTCTCCCTCCATCATATCCTTGGCCGTACCCACGCCAGCACGGAACTGTGTTTTCCCCACCTTCTTCAAAAGGGGGAGAGTGTCACAAGAGAAAACACCTAGGAAATGGTGTTTTGTGTGAATGTTATCCTTCAACACTTTGTCTATTTCAAGTGTGTTCATGCACTTTTTTTCCTTCTCTTCAGTTCATGTGGTAGTCTGTGATGGGATGTCTATCTCTGGTCAGCTCGACGACGTTGTCGTACACCAAGTAGAGCAGTACAGTTGTGGTCTCCGTCAGCGCCGAGCCAAAACAGAGCTCCACTCTCAGCTGACCCGCCTTTATAAGGTTCACTCTACACCCGTCGTGCAATCTGCCGGAGTTAAATCCAGGGGGAACAGAGTGTAACCACTCAAGAAATCATCGTACATCCCCGTTTCCGTGTGTAGTGCTAGGTACTCCCTCACCCTTTTGGCAAAGTCGGGGACGTAGGCGTCGTTCGGTACCTTCTGGTCGTTCACTATCACTTGAAGTGAGTTGACGTTGCAATGTTTCAGTTTGAACAGGTTCTTGGCGTAATTTCCGTTGAAGGCGTCATGGTCTAGGAAATAAATCATCATGGACTTGGGTAGTTGACCTGTGTTGGAGTGCGTGTAGGTGTGATCTCTGTTGCCCGCAGGGATGACGTAGGTCGTCACCTCCACTCTGTTCACTGGGTAGTTGAAGGGACCCCGTCCTATCACTGCCTTCTGGTGCGTTTCCATCACAAAATCAGCTATGAGCACTCGATGCACGTAGAGCTTAGCTTTGTGGATCTTGAGTTAGTATGCAGTGGTGCCCATGCTCATCAGATAGAAACCGGGGGCAGCTTGTTTCAGAGTGAGGTTGATTTCCATCTCTCCAGCTATGAACTTTGGTTGATGAGCTAGGTCAAAGTGGAGTCTCGACATCAGCGAAAAGCGCCCTTTGGTTCTGGCGAGCCTTGAACGCTGGGTTGTAGTTGGTCAAGGCATTGAAGTGACCACCCCTGACTTGGTGCCAACCTTGGACGCTCATGATGCTCTTCTTGACACCTTTGTCATAGTTGAGTTACCAGACACTTTGAAGCCTCCGATGGATCACTTTACCCACCAGACTCTTTAGAGAACCTACTCCTCTTTTTTTCTTGCTGTTCTTGAAAGTTTCTCCCTCCATCATATCCTTGGCCATACCCACGCCAGCATGGAACAGTGTTTTCCCCACCTTCTTCAAAAGGGGTGTGGCCAAGCGCATGAGACTTAAGAGGGCGCCACCGAAACCGTGACCGTTCTGGAAGGGTCGTCCGCTGTACATGTTGATTCCGTTACCGAACTGAGCGTTGTAGTAATCGCTGTATCCTTGTCCGGTGGCACCCTTCAATGAAAAGTACGGCACTCGTTTACGTATCATGTTTGCACCTTTAACGTTCGATGAGCATCAGATGAAGTGTCACTGTCACCTGTCCTCTCATGAATGGTATGGATCGGCCGGATCTGTCTCTTAAGTAGATGCCGACCTCGTCCAACCTTTTGGACTTCAAGGGAAAATAATCCAAATGTGGAAAACTGATAGCTTGCATTCCCCCTTTCCGCCGTCCTCTTCTGTCGACTGTGACGCAGCGTAACAGAGGGACATGCATGTCGCCCACTCGTCTGTCTTGAATGGCGTCACTGTATACATACACAGAGTACACGTCTCGGAAGGGGTCCATGATGTAGACGCCGGTGGTTGTCGTCATGAAATGATTCTTCACCCCGAATCCTAGAATGTACACCAGATGTTCGGTGACGATCAAGGCAATTTGCCGGGGCACGTTGATGTTGACGCGTCTCGTCAGCGAGTAGTACGAGAAGACGGGCTTCGAATTTTTCAGAAAGTTCTGACCTTCTAAATTATCTGTCCAGAGGAGGTTCAAGTGCTTGATGAACTGAACGTTGTTTCCCGTGAAGATGGGTGGCACGGGGAATATGTTCGGCAGCAACGTTCGCACGCACATTCTCCTCTCCATGTCTTGAACCATGGTGTGTGCCATACCCCCCTTTTTTTAGCTCTTGTTGGATGTCGTCAGGTATTGCTTGTACAGGGCTGATTTTTCGTGTGTCAACGTGACGTGCTTTGACTTCCTTCCAGGTTTTAATATCTGCGCCTCCAACTCTTTTTCTAGCAGCTCCGGTGTCATTTCATTGACAAAGTCCTAGTCAGAGGATTAGCACTTTTGATGATCTTCTGCAGGTTAATCACTCTGACCACTGTCTTCCAGTCCACCTCAGGGTTTTTCTTGAAGGTTTTTTTCTCGTTGAAAACTCTTTTCGCCTCAGCCAGCGAGTTCTTTGTGCACAGAGGAACGATCATGATCAAGTCGTCGTCTCACACGTTGGTCCATTCTGTCGGGAGGATGATTTTGCTGAGAGCTGCTTCGTGGTCCTCAGATAGGAGGAGGGGTGAGTCGAAGTGGGTTCGAAAAGAGGTCAGGGTGTTCAGAGGGAAATAGTCCATAGAACTGTTGCTAGGCAGGGTGATGTTCATGGTTGTCCTAAGAGATTTTCTAGACAGGTATCCACTCGTTGAACTTGTCGCTGTAACCTAGCCAACGCACGAAAGCTAAGCATTTGCCCTTGACGGTCTTGTAGCGCAGCACCTATCAGGTAAGTCTTGCCTCAACAACTCTTGGAGACCTTCTGAACCTCCTCAGGATAAAACACCCCCTTTATCTTCTCCCCGGCATTGTCTTTCAGCTCTAACCCTCTGCTACCCAACATTATAGCGTCGTTGAACACTTTCTCTTTCCAGTTTCCCTCGTAACCTTTGTCGAAGGGACCTTTAGCCCTCAACATTCTCACTCTGTCGCCTAGAACGATGATGTCGGTGTCGGAACGTCCAGGGTGCGTCTTTTTCCATATTTCCTCGATTTGTTTCTCAGTAGGGAGATCGTGTCTGTAGAAAATAGTCTTGCTGTTTTCCGCGCTGACGTCAGCAGGCGACATTTTCAACGTCTTGTGGTAAGTGCGATTGTAAGAAGACACCACCTTGTTCAGTACGTCTAGGTAGCTATATGTGTGCTTGTGTGTGAAATAGCGCCACAGCTTCTCCTTCAGACTTTGATTCAAATGCTCCACTAGACTAACTTTGATGTCGTCATTTTCGCTGGTGATTTCTTTCCTATTGAGGTGATCTTGGAAGGTCTTGTTGAGAAATTCTTTCCCCTTGTCTGTTTGAATGGAGCGCGGATGTCTCTCAGCAGTCATTTCCTCAAACGCCTCAGTGATAGCTGCGCTGCCTTTGGATTTGACAGGAGTCGCCCACGCGTACCTGAAGAAAACGTCGACGGCCATGACCACGTACCGGAGGTGGTCATTGTGAGATGCTAAAGCTTGCATGTTGATCGATTCCCCTGGTTATCGTCTTGTTCCTTGCGAAGTTTCTCCGGATGGGTTTATGTTTAGTGTAGGCGTCCGGGGATCCCAAGGCGTCTCGGATGAAAGCCGAGTTTCGGCCGTGGAAATGGTGTTCCTGGAGTTTGGTGACACTGGTGAAACTAGAGGGTGCTTTGACGTCGGTGTACTTAGCCACCACTCGTCTCTTTTCTTTTTCCTTCTTGGTCAGTTTCTTAGTCCTTGCCATCTCGGTGAGTCGGAGTCGGAGTACACTTGGCGACTGCATTCTTTCTTTTTCTTGCTTTGATGAATCGTCCTGACGAAGGAAGGGCGAGGTGTAGCAGGCGATCTCCTGCTGGAAGTCAGAGTTTTGTAAACGTCGTCGTCGTAGTCAAGGTCCTTACGACAGGAGGTGGCAGTGCAAACTAGGGGAGTGGCGTCGTCGTAGTAGTAGTAGTCCTCGTCATCGCCGTCTTCCTCTTCCTCTCCTTCGGAGTCTGATAAAAATTATTTATTAAAAAAAATTAAAAATTTAAAAAAAATAAAAATAAATGGGGGCAATCTTTTTTTCTCTTTGGGCAAAGCTTGTCGCTTTGCCCTTTTCTTTAAGTATTTGGGCAAAGCTTGTTGCTTTGCCTTTTTCCTCTCCTCTTTAACATAACTGTATCCAAAAAGGTATCAGGGGTAACAGCACAAACTGGAATGTAATCTTGAAAGTAGTACATCCCCTTCTTCTTCAATTCGGCCTCATTGTAATAGGCCGGATAACAGGTGACAACTTCGAAACGATTCCAGATTGTGTTCACGTCAGCCACCATGCGCACCCACTGAGTGGGAGCGGCGGTTACCCCCAAATAACCAATGTCCTCGTAGAATCTTTTCATAGCGCTTACTCTCACCATATTTGAACACCCTTTATTTTCATCAAATGCCCAACGAGTGGGTGCACTGAGGGTGGTTATCAAGCAGTAATGGAGTAAATTACTTTCTTTGAAGACAGCTTCGACCATACCTCTATTTTTTTTTTACTACTTCTTCTACTGCTTTTGCTGTTACAACTGCTGCTGCTGCTTCTACTGCTTCTACTGCAGCTGCTACTGCTGCTACTGCTGCCAAAGAAGAGTTGCTACTTCTTCTACTACTACTACTACTACTCCTCCTTTCCCTGGTGGTGTTTCTTCTTCTTCTACTCCTACTGCTTTTGCTATTTCTATCACTACTATTACTTTTCAAATTACTGCTGCTGATACTGGCGCTGCTACTAAATCCCTCACCTTTGCTTTTCATTAAATTATTCATCGCCTTAAAAGAGACATGAGACTGAAATATGTGCCAATCTCTACGTTTAGATAAGAAAATAGATGGGGTTTCCCTAATCGTTTTTTTTAAATCTCGCTCCATCTAGAGTGGAATATTTCAACAACAACAAAAAAGAGTGAAAATAAAATAAAAGCTCAAAAATAAAATAATAAAGAGAGTGATGGACTTAGCTCGAATTTCCTCCTAGAGTGTAGGTCATAAAAACAGGCGGCAAGGTATCTACAGCGACGGTGGTGGTGGCAGCAAGCAGCAGTGGTAGAAGCAGTGGTGGTGGTGGTGGTGGTGTCAAAAGTGACAGTGGACGTATTCTGCCCTTTAAGAAAAATTAGGGCTCCTTATATAGTTGAGAGAATCATCTAATCCCGTTTTCACCTGGGTCCTTTTACCCCGCATCAAGGGGACAAAAATGCTTTTGGAACAAGGGTATCAGGTGGGATAAACAGGTGTAACAACTATGATAATTACCTTAATGCGACTTACATGTATAAGGGGATTATGGCTTGTTAGGAGATTAAGACGTTTAAAGTCTGTATACAAAAACTACAGGGGGTGGTTAACAGTAGGGGGAAAATATAATCTTGTAACAGAGAAGTCAAAGGGATTTATTTGGATCACTCACTAGCCAAAGTGTGGGGTGTGCAGCAGCAGCAGCGTGCATGGTGCCAAAAAAATGGTGCACACCTCCCCACCTACCTACCTACCATAGAACCTCGCGTATAAGGTACGCCCTCAACTTGAGGGAATGCTATAAAGTGTATCTGCAAGCTTTATTTTTTATTTATTTATTTTTTTTTGACATTTCAGTAGTGATTTATAGTAACCCCTACCTATAAGGTACACCCTCAAACTTCAGGGGTTCGCACCTAGCCTAATATCCGAGGTACTACGGCGCTAACCTACCTACCTGTCTATGCATCACAGGAAAATACCCCAGGGCGCGTGTCTGCCACTCTGTCTGTGAATACAAAGGTGCACGTGCGGTAAGTAGATTAAGTCTAACAAAATCAACAAGTTAATCCCCCTTCCTCCTGCTCCTCTTGTCACCATGACACAATACTTCGATGATCTAAGTTAAACCATTCTGCATTGAACGGTGGGTGACAAACAGATACCCTACCTAGAAAGAATCTCTGTGACTATGTAAATCACACCCTTTAAGACATTTATCTTTTCCCTCTGGGACCGACCACACTTAATGATCTAAGGGATCCGTCCCTACGGCAAACGGCAGGTGAAAATCAAAACAGACAGATACCCTAAGTCTTTGATCGATTTAAAACCACGGTTGTGCGGCTTATCTCGGACGGGTACATAAGGGAGAGTGAAATTTTGTCCCCTCACACTTTCTCTGCCACCTTCATCATGGAAACACTGACCTCTCTACAGACTACTACACCATCACCATATTCCCCCACGGATATCAAGATCCTTGCTGATCTGTTCACAGGTGACGCTATGAACGAATTTTATTTCGATCCGTACGGATGGTTGGATGCTGCTGCTGCTGCTGCTGCCATAGACAATGCAGCTCTGGCTAAAGAAGCTGAGCCGGGTAAAAATTATCTTGGATGCTGTACAAGATCACACGTTATTATCACTTTCTTATTGGACATTCTATTCATTGAAAGAGTGTTTTAAAGATGGTTTCTCGAGAGGGACCGATGTCTCCGCAGACAGATGGCTAGGACTTTATCAATTTCACAATCAGAAAACATGTCCTCTCATCAAAAGGTGGTATACGCTAGAATCTACTTACGCTTTAATAGTTCTTCTCGAGGAAAACTCAGACTTTTTACAGGATATATGTTGTCATAACTCTGAGAGAATATTCAACACCTTCTGTCAAGAGTGTTTAGATCCAGTGCTCTGTAGAGAGTTTCGTTTTGAAAATATACAGAACACTCTACTGAGAAGCGTCATGTCTGCACAAACTGAATGGCATACTTGGTATTATACTTCAGTGGATTTCTATTGTAATTTAGATGAATTGTGGACGGGGCGTATGACTCACACCATTCCTTAATTTGGAAAGAACGCTTGCATGAAACCCGTATACGAAGATTACATTATGTACAGTCTGGATTATGATTAAAGATGAATGTATATACTTGTATTTAAACGTTTAATAAAATATAAAAAAATGAAATGCATTTGATATATCTCATTTACATAATTAGCCCCACCCCTTTGTTTACAAACAAGGGATCACGTGGCTTAGCCACGTGTTGTTGTTTACAAACAAGGGGTCACGTGACCACACTAATCCCCTAATTAGGTCATGTTACCAGGGTTACCAGAATGCTGACCTCTGATTGGCTGAGCAGTGGTCGCTCATCCCTGAAATAGGTCACGTTGACATGGTAACGGGTCACATGACCAAATAGAGGCCTCTGATTGGCTGCATGCCCAGTGAGTAATATCCTTAGATTAGCTATAGTCCCGTTCCGATACATACTATACTACTAAAGATAAGTAATATCCAGCATCAATTCCTCCAAAATAGTACATTATTGACAGTCATAATCATTAATACTCATGAAACCAACATATCAATTTAATTACACCTGATGTTGAATTTGTATTGTCATAGTAGAAATTTTTACATTGCATGAAATGGGACCAAAGAACCTGGGTTTTAACATGGCTGTACCAGGTGGGTTCCACCAGCATATGCATGTGACCTATATGTGCCTTTTTCCATGGCCAACACTTATTGTAGACTTGATTTGTTATCCAGATGATGATAATAAGTTTCATTTACTGGGACCGCTAAAGATATTTCCAGGGAGTATCCTGTCACATTTAAATCTGTATAAATTCAAATTAGAATGTCATATCTGACAGTTCCTAACGGATATTGGATGAAAAACAGCCTGTTCACTTGTCCGGAATTTGTCAGATGCCATGTACATGTATGTCGTTAAAAACAGACTTCTCAATGCAATAAGATTCCTTACAGGAATAGAAGTGGCCACATGCACACTAGGTTGGTATCATACCTGTTATAAATTGGCCCCTGGGCAAAAGCTGACAAATGTCTCTGCTTATACCCACCCTGGAAACTAATCTTTTGTTAAAACACATTCTAGCAAATCTATAGGGTCTGTGAAGTTACTGCTCGCAAGTAGTAAGAAGACAGAGGGTAGTAAGAATACAGAGAGGGAATGAACGCGACAACTAAAATCAGAACTTTTTTTTGTGTGGTGAAAGTGAGGCTATGCTGCTAGTAAAGGATATGTGTTTGCTTCAAAAAGTCTTCATAAGTTATAAACGCCTCTGATTAAAATATCATACAATTACCAAATGTTTTTTTGTTGAAAACTGAGTTCGAACATTCACAAGGAAGGATCTGATAAAATCTCGTTCTGATCAAGTTCTTTGATGAGTCCTTTTCAATGTGGCTTTAACTGTTTATTATAGATGAGAAAAGGAAGGAGAAAGGCAACTGTAATTTTGTATCTTTTGTATTCTTTTGTCAAGAATGCCCTTAAGCCAAGTGGTCATTCAATCATGTAAAAGTCCTCCTTCATGTAACCTTCAGGTCCCTACCGTAGCACTGTGAGAAGCTTTAAAATGGAAATTGACAGTGACAGCTTTCTTAGACATAAACTGTGGCAGTGGGTTTCATTCAGTTCGACTGTCAAACATTGCCTCCATGTCATCTGTCACCTTTACTCTAACAACACATAGGACTACAAAAATTAGATTGCTGCCTTTGATATTGTCCATTAAGATGATTTGTGCTCAGCATGCAGTTTCAGTCTGTATAGCTTACGTACAGTATCATTTCATCATTGTATATTCTCAGCATGCATCACAGTGCCATATATTTCCAATGATAACCTTAAAAGCATAATTATCGTTGTACCCTAAGAATAATAATGTAAATACAAACAACGGTTCTATCCATATAAACCTCTCCTAATCATTATATCTAACAACCTTATATGGTACATCTATCTTAATACCTATTTTTCAGACCAGAAGAGAAGGGAATGACATCCGATACACTTTTCACAGTGGTATTTTCACTATCAACCCAACTCTAATCTACCTAAGTTCATACCTTATCATATTGATATCATTTAGCCATTAGCCGTACATGTCACCTGATCATTTCTTTTCACTTTTCATTTGTTAATGCAATACGATCACCCAAAGTCTTAAAACTTGAAGTTTTCAATGGTTTTGGTGTGACTTGGAGGGTGCAGTCGAAGTATGTTAAGAAATGACCCCCTGGATGTTTACATATAACATATCAAACCCTTCATTGACTAGCCTTGAATGTGGAATCCCTCTATGTCGTTATTATTAACTTGATTAGAAAATTTTAATCGGAGTAATGAGAATGCACATGGAACCTACGTATACAAATCAGTATCTTAATTGGTCAGCTCTCTTTGCCTGTCTATACCTTAGCATGTTCATAGTGACAATAGTTATGTGAATGACATTTCGTCTCATCACAATAAAGATATGTAGTTTTTACGCCTTACAGTTGGTGTTCTCCCATCTCCCTCTGCATTAAGGATACATAGCTTATCCCATAAATTTACCAAACCATTTCATTCAATATAATTTATCCAAAGGCATAGATAATTTTGTTGACACAAGTACCAAGAAGAAAGGATGGCTAAGGCCACTCTAAATAATTGCTTTTTCCCTTCCCTATCTGGCGATGAAAATATTCCTTATTAAGAAAATAATATGAAAAAGCAACAGAGGTGAAATCCATTTTCTAACTCGGCAGAATACAGAAAATAACCAAACATATGACATAGAGTCCAACGAATGGTGACAGAAGGTGTGATGTGTTGCAGAAATCTTCATGACAGCACTTTCTGGTGCCATAACCCCATATGACATATCGCATCTCTTGTTTGCCATGGCAATTGACGGTTTGCTCACACGTCCTCGTGTAGATCTCCTTTTCATGCTGCTCATTCTTGACATGGTCTATCTGTAATAGAAAAATTACACTAAGCACATAATAAAGGATTAACTGTAATGTTAAAATTATTCAGACCCGTATACATCTAGGCTGTCTGTGGGGGCTCTGAATCATATTAGGTGGAACTCTTTTACATGCAGTGGATGCAATGCTGCAGCATAAATCAAGGTGATTGGGCAAGGGTGGTCTGGGCATGCCCCACATGCCAAACACGAAAATCTTGGGGCACTTGTGTCATTTTTCCAATAGAACATGACCTTGTATATAAGTATAATCCACATTTATTTGTGAGCTGACCAGGGGCGGATCAAGAAGGGGTGGTCTAGGGAAGGCACAGCCAAGAAATTTGGTCATGGGGGGCACCAGCAGGTTTTCGGGCCACTCTTCCTATAGTTAAGAGTCATAGCCTGGCCCAATTCGAGGGGGTCTAGGGGGAAGGGGCACGTGCCCCCTAGCCCACCCCCCCCTGGATCCGGCCCTGGCAGCGCACTTATTGGTTTCAAACGCTTTCACTCTCCCTACATCCCCCAGTAACGGTTCAAGTTGTTTTAACGTTTGATATCTACCAATTTTGCTACGTTAGATGAAGGTTTGTATTCAGTTGGTGCATAACCATTTATGCCTTAGAAACTTTTGCAAGCCCTTAGTAAGCCGTGCCACGTAGGACTGATTAGTCACTTAAAAAGTGGGCCAGAAGGCCATTTCTTAATGCACTACGATCGCACACAGCACTATGAGTTGAAATTTCAATGCTATTCCTATGGGAATTTTCGTAAGACTTGGAAGGTGCAGTCGGAGTCTGTTACGAAATGACCTCCTGTGTCCATTGGGTGAAAGCCGGGTGAAAGCAATCTGTTGCAGTAGAAAGTTTAAAACTTTAGATGATATGAGTATGAACCTATGGTCAAATATAGAAGTGACTTGGGTTATTAAGCATTAGCAAATAAGTTTACCCACCACACACATGCCGTCACATCTTATGACCGACAGTTCCCTAATCTCATCCTTACTCGGTTCCATGCACACCTTGGTACTCGGTACGCTTGAGTCATATCGGCAGTGATAACATGTAACTGCCACTGTATCTGTTAACAAGCAAAGGGCAGGAAAATGCCTTGTCAGATTTAGTCTATGACCTCACATTAGACCAAAACAACAGGTGCTACATTGTTCAATCATGGGATCTAGCTGGGAGCCTGTATTGAAAAGGGAACTTAAGTTTGCATTCGTTGCATCCCAATGTAGAAAGCTTTACATTGCATGAAATGGGACCAAAGAACCTGGGTTTTAACATGAAATCAGGTGGGTTCCACCAGCATGCATGTGACCTATATGTGCCTGTTTCCATGGCCACCTCATTTCAAACCAGATATGAGTTATGTCCAACCTAATATGAACCAATTGCTTCTAATTATCCTAATTGGGATTTTGACATGACATACCATAATACCTTGTGAATAAGGCGCATCCTGTGTATTATAAGACACCTAGAATGTGTGAATTTGGTCAAAAAATGATAATGTCATAACTTCTGTTCCACACAATGAACTTCCACAAGTATTAGAGGATGGAAAGCATTTGACCTTGGTCAAGGTGAAGGGCCCGTGGTTTGACTTTGGACATGAAAATATCACTAGAATGCTAGATGTCTGCAATAAAAAAAACAGTCCATACCTGTAATCTTAGTTTCTTGAGGCCACATGGTTTAATCATGAAGGATGTAATTACAATCTCTGAGGAGAAAATACCCACAAAGAAACGTACGATTATAGCAATGTTCTCAATGCTTTGGACCTGTCTTATGTCCACAGTAGAATCATTTGAATTCTAGAATGATCTTCAAATTTCAATACTTGAAGCTAAGGACATAACGAAAGGGGGGGGGGGCACTCAACCCCAGCCAAACAGCAACAGCTTTGGGGAGTCATAAAAGGTCACCCAACTGCCACTGATTAACCCCCCCCCCTTCCATGCAGTCCCATATAAGACCACCACAGCGCGGGGATTTAGACACTGTTCTAAATAGGAGTTTATGTATACAGCATATAAATACACAGATTTAAGTATTTTGTACGCAAACAAATAAGAAGAAATTCAAGAAAGTTTAGGTTTGCTTTTATTTTTCACACTGTCCTCTTATGCAAGGAGGTCTACAACATTTGCCAGCACCAGATAATATGGGTATTCCTTCATGTCTTTAAATCACGCAGTGGAGTTAAGGTATTAGGTATGAGTGCCAGATTAACCACACCCCACCCCGACACTGCATGCCCCTCTGTCATTAATGGCGAAACTCTATTCCTTACATTTTAAATATTGTGCCAAATAGATTGGACCAAAAGAATATACAATGCTTTATTGGAAACCCTTGGTCCAACAAAACCCAAGGACCACTGGCTCTTTCTATGTAATTTGAGCGGGCGTGTACATACCTAAAGCTTAGTTTGACAAAACATGAGTTGGGGATCCCGATTACTTGAACAATTATCATTGAAAACTAGTCTAAACTAGGTTATTTATTAGCACCATTTCGTATGGGCCATCCATTGCAATTATCCCTATTCCTTATCATAATATTCAGCTTGTTTAGGACATTATTGTACATTGAAACAGGATTACAATAGAATTCGATGGTTGGAAAAAAGTCTGGTTCCATAGGTGTATAATTGGTGGATATAGCCAGACTTACGATATAACAAATCTATAGAAGACCATATATTAATTGGATCAGTGCTAGTCCGACTGATTTATGCCTATGGAACCAGCGCTTTAGATATACAAGGCTGGTAAGTGAGATGGTTAAAGCCTATGTGACCCAATAGGATTTCATAGACCTCAGGGTGCGCCTTACATACCTACCTGAGAACCTATGGTACTACTTTTAAAATTAATTTAACACACTATGCTACCTTTTTTTTAGTAAAAATATTAATGTCACCTACCTGAGATGAATAATGTGGAGATGATAACAACCTGTACTATAGATATCAGTGATAGCATTGTGCAATCCTGGAAGAAAGAAAACAGTGAATTGAATGCCAATTCATTTTTTGATTAAATAAAGCTGCCATTGTTCACACTATTGTTATTCTAAACCCGCTAACATGAATAAATGACTGAACTCTGCATGATATATAAAAAAACAACTCCAAACAGTTATAACCTGGACATTATGAAGAGTCATATACTCAAACATAATGTCACATGTTTAAGGTGAAAACAGTACATTGATCAACAAGATTCTATAGACTTACCCTATACTGTATGTGTGCCCATGAACAGAAAGAGCAGAGTTGTGGGTGTGAGAACTAACGCTGACATGGTCAGGGCTGTAATGATTGGTCAGTGGAGAAGTACCAAGAGGTGCCAGTTTATGGCCTAGTCTATAGAAAACACAATGACCCGATAAACATTTTCCTGCCAACTGTAACAAATTCAAGCATGAGCTATACGCCTATTGAAGCAGCTATTTCCCTGGTTTGATGTGATTTTACAAATAGCCTACTCTACACTGGCCCTGCACACATCATACCAGAAAAAAGTGCATCACTATCCTAACCAACAAAGAAGAACCAATTAGATAGGTTCTTTGACCAGGGGTTCCAGCCAATTGAATGCCTTCTTAGAATGCTAGTCATTAGACTGAATATACGTGCATGGGTAGCAAAAGGGTGAAATAAGATCAAAGCGATTCAGTCCCGATTACATACATGTGTATTTGTTGGTGTTTTCTTTTTGTTGTTTTTTTGTTGTTGTTGGTTTTTAAGAGAGTGTAATCATACACCCATGCACGAACTCGCCTCCAGTTTCTACCAAAGCCTCACTCATGGATGGGGCCATGGATGTCCCATGTAGACTAAGATTGCCTCTCCACCATTTAAATGGGGAAAGGGTAAGGGTTAGCACAGCACACCTTTATGGCCCTGGATAGGGCCCTAAGATCGACAAGAAATACTTATTTATTTCATGTTGAAAATGGCAGTCCTATTGTAAAGCATAGGTACAACCATTCCCAGCAGGGCGTGAAGAATCTAGATCCCGCGCTTTATGGGTGTGATGTCATCAAATAGGTACTGTCAGGGTTAGCTATGATGATATGTTTGCGTTGTAAAAGAGACCTATGCCCTTCATTTTGGGTCCGTTGTTGTTAGAATATGCCCCAAAGACCTGCTCAAAGTTTCTGAGAAATTACAAGACAAATGCCAACATATTTCAATTGGTTTTGCCACCTAGATTCTGTAAACAGCACTAAATCCCCATAATGTTACCTTTTCCCGTGTTCTGTCACAATTTTCTCAACATGCTACGACTGCTTCCCTTCAAATCGAGACATCTCAGAAAGCATGTACAATGATGGCATTGCAGTCTCAATCTGGTTGACCCTAATGCTTGCCCAGCATTTACCACTATTTTGGAATAACCCCCTGGTATTCCTCCCCTACCAAATCCTATGTGATAACACAATAAGAACTGATCGTATGTACAGAGCAGTCGATGAGCAGTTATAGCTAAATTGCCTATGACCACCCAAAACGATTCAGACATTTTCAAATCATCGTCCGTTGAGAAATGACCTCTTCAATTTACTAATGTAGGGCACCATGAGCGGCATCAGAGTGACTCCAAGTACGATTTTGAGGCTGTCCATTCGTAGGGTATTGTGAAGTGTCCTCCAGATTATATTTACTGTGACTCAGCATAATTTAACACCCAGATTGCACACATTTATGCCACCATTGTGTTTGGCCATAGAAATCCAGCCCCTGGTTTAACTTGAGAACTGGTGCAGCTCAATATAGTTCTCTCTGCTGAACGTAGCAAAGAAATGATATGAGAAGTTTTACCTGCCATTTTCAGTAACGGCTACTAGGAACGCCATAAAGTCGAATAGTGCAACATACTAGTTCTGGGGAGAATTGCTATAATGACTGCCTTTATGTATCATGCCGACACTCTAACAAATATTTTTAAAGTTGTTTATTGGGTACAAACAAGTGCAAAATAAAGAAATAGAATGTAAATGCTATCCTAGCTCCTACGCGTTGTAGTTCTTACACTCTCAGCCTCAAAATTGTAAAAAGGGTGTTTAAAAATACACATTAACTTTCCTCAGCACCAGCATTTAAACACCTAAATACTTGAAGTGTTTAAGTAGTTAGCTTTTAAACACTTTCTGTCAAACACTAAAGTGTTTAAGTGTTTAGAATTTAAACACTTGGTTAACCACTTCATCATTAAACACGTTTAAAATTGAACACATCAGCCCAAAATAAGTGTTTAGAAAGTGTGACACACACACACACATATATATATATATATATATATATATATATATATATATATATATATATATGTATGTGTGTGTGTGTGCTTATCCAAGTGTTTAAGTCCTTAACACTAGTGTTTAATCCCTAAACACTGTTTTACAGTGTAGGCTATGAAGACCAATGTAGTGGGTACAGTATGTATTAAAACTCACATCATTGCCATGTTAATATAATTATGTGACGGTTTATAAACATATCTGAGAGAATAACCCGTCAATGACCTCTGCAACCCATTGATACTCAGGTGGAGCCACTGCTAACCACTACAGGTGTGTTACCTGTCAGGTGCTGACCTACATTGCTGCTACCAACCCTCATGCTGGAGGGTCTGGTGCTTGGTCGCAGCTGGGAAAAATTCTTTATTTCCTTGGTAAGAGTTCAGTATGGGAGTTATATGCGAGGCTTGTAAACATGAATATCATGGGAACAAGCGTGCTTGTCCAGAATGCACGTCCCCCAACCCCAGATGGAAGTCGGGGGAATACATGGTGAACCAAACGAAGCCGGCGGACCAGAAGTCAGTCATGCAGGACGACCACGGCGACGCCCACCAGGACGACGCGTCCGGGGGGATCGACAGTAGCCCCCGTCAACAGACTGCGGGCCCCGGAGTGCAGAGCACAGCTTCGGCGATAGACCCAAACGACCCAAATGCAGATCTACAGGCCAAAATTGAGGCTGAACTGGCCAACAAGACTTATATCACGGCTATTTCTAAAAGACGTGAGTTAGAATTAGAGCTAGCGACAATTAGAGCAGAAAACAAATGTACTTTGAGGGATTTGGACGATGGGGTCCGTGCTTGGCAGGGAGCAATGTCAATTTATGCCAATGAGGCCAATCGTCCGGCGGGTACACTTGGCCCCAATGGTACCAGTATGGGTACTGGTACACTCGGTCCAACAGATGGTCCCAATGCCGTAGACTATTCACTACAACAGGGCCAAATGTCTACAATAGGTCCAAATGTCTCCGGTCCACCGCTGGTACCTACAGTAGAGGCTTTGACAGGCCAGGCACCAGCGCACCTAAATATTCAGTGCAGAGACCAAGATGGCGGACCGGACCTTCCTGTTGGCAAGTTTCAGGCCAGTGGGACAGCTATTACAGGCCAAATAGGCCTATCGCAGGCCCCAACTGTCGACAAATTGTACTACAGGGACTCAGCTGGTACGTTTCTTGCAATTTCTAGGCCAAACTTGCCCCATAGTGGTCAAAATACCTCAGAAGGTCTATCGCTCATCGGAGGTTTGAGTACCTTGCCTGGAGGAAAAGTAGGTCTGGTGTGGGCACTGATACTGATGTAAATAAGGGTAATTCTGCTGCGCTCCAGGGCTTACGTCCGCTTGGTGGGAATGAAGGACCCACACCCCTTCGGGAGGGTAGAAATCCTTTACAGTCTGTGCACCCACCTAACCTGCCTCACCGTATTCTACATAAAGGTATTGTGTATGAGTTGGTTCCTAACCAGCAACCCAATCAACAGTTGCTGTCAACTCAGCACACACTTCAAGCTGGTCTAGCTAGTGCCGGCTTGTCATCAGCATCACTTGGGATTCTGGGGGACAACGCGAGCAGTCTACTCTCCAATCCTACTCCCACAGTTATGCCGGATTTAGACTGGCTTAACAATTTTAAAATGTTTTCTGACACCTCAAAACGTAAACGCTCAACCAATAAATTGAGGCCTGATTGTCACATAGATGCAGACAAAAAGTTTGAAGACATGAGCCTTCAAGAGTTGATCAATGGTATGAACTGTGTAGCTGAATTCAATAACACTGCTGGTTTGCTTTGGATGGCTATCGGGCACACATGAGGTTCGTTTCCCTCAAAGCTCAAGGAGGAGCCTTCCCAGCGAAAGCTCTGGCAAAATACGATCATAAAGTGGTTGATGATGTTATTGAGGGTAAATTAGTGAATTTTGTCTCCGGTTATATCCCAGCCATAGAGGCTTATTTGAGTGCGGAACACATGGCCGTAGTGGAGAGCTTGATGTTAAGACAAGATCAGAGTTCCAATCGCGGTAACAACAAACGTCGCCGCAACCGTCAGCGGGGGGGTAATCGGCCCGGATTGGATTGGCCCGCAGACATATGTTGGAAATGGAACTCTAATGTATGCGATTATGATCCTTGTTACAAGAAGCATGTCTGCGCCACTTGTAGAGGCTCACACAAGAAGAAATTCTGTAATAATGACGACAGGCAATCGGATAAAAGCACTCATCAGCACGGCAACCAGCAAAATCAGTGACTGGGCAATCATGCTTATATAGGTTTAGGCATAAGTTCCACATAAGCGGATTGTTTGTCAGACCTGTGGCCCAACACTTATGATTTCGTAAACTGCTCAGTTAATATAACAGAATTGTTGTCTTGCTATATTGGTTATGATCCGCTCTGGGATGCATCACTCCCTCATTATGTTGCGCGTATTAGGACACAATTTAATATTTGTGGCTGGAGGAAAATGCTTTCAGGAGGTCCTACACAGGTTTATGGTGAAGGTGGTTGGGACTGCAATGCCCACTACCTGTTAGATGGGGTTTGCCATGGATTCAAATTAGTTGATACTTTGGGCCCATCCGATGGTTATTTTTGTAAAAATTATCCGTCAGCAGAGGTAGACGCTTATGATTATATCAACTAGTTAATCCTGAAAGAACTCAGTATGGACAAGTTATCAGTAGTAGACACCCAGCCTAAATGTGTCCATGCTATGGGAGCAGTGGAAAAATCTAGTGGTGGTTATAGACCTATTACCAATGCTAGCCACCCATTGTACAGCAGCATTAATAATTACACCAAAGACACATTCCATTCATTTAGCTACCACTCTGTCGATGACATTTCTGAACTTATGGAGCCAAATTGGTTCATGGCTGTGACAGATTTACAAAGTGCTTATCGCACAGTGTTAATTAGGCCAGCGGACCGCAACCATCAGGGGTTATGTTGGAATATTGACAGTAAAAATTGTTTTTTACAAGATAATTTCATGAGCTTCGGCACGAGAGCTGCCCCTTATATATTTAACAGTATATCCGATGCCATAGCTCGCCATATCAACGCCAATGGTTTTTTTATGCCGGAATTATTTAGATGACTTCATCATTCTTGGTAGTGATTATGAGGAATGTAGGAATGCTCAACTGTTTCTCCACGCTACAATACACTCGCTAGGCTTCCATATAGCTTATGCTAAAGTTCGATCCCCCTCACAGGTGCAGCGTTATTTGGGGGTGATCTTGAACTCGCTTGATATGACGCTCAGCTTACCACAAGACAAGTTGGACAAACTTCACTTAGAGATGCGCTTTTTTGCTGGTCGCCGTAGGGCGACAAAGCGCCAGTTGCAACACCTTTGTGGTGTGCTAAGTCACTGCTCAACTTTGGTACGGGGAGAAAGAACATTTTACCACAGGGTCATAACGATGTTATGTGTGTTTACTGCAAAGAAACGTTATATTACATTGTCGGATTCGTTCCACGAGGACTTGAAGTGGTGGGGCGACTTCAAGTCGTGGTTCAATGGCTCAGCGAAGATTATCACTTCGCCGGAATTCACCTCACTCGTTTACACTGACGCTTCTGGTATAGGTTATGGTGCCGTTCATGGTAATGATTGGTTATGCGGTCACTTGTGTGACAAGCTAGTGATGGATAGTGACATTCACGGTCACTGCCGGGACATACCGACAATGGAGATACCAGCCAATATTAATGTCAGGGAACTCTATCCCATATACGAAGCTTTAGAACGCTGGGGGCCATATGGGAGAGATCACAAAATATATTGTGTTACTGACAATACACAAGTTATGCATGCATCAACAAGGGTAGAAGTGACAATGACGCCTCAATGATTTTGTTGAGAAAAATTTTTTGGTTATGTGTTATGTTTAACTGTCACTTAGTGAGTATTCATATCCCTGGTGTACAGAATGTTCTAGCAGATGCGATTTCAAGGGCCACATGCTCTAAAGACTTGCCCGTATTTCTTTGTTGTAGACGCTAGTCAGCGAGTGCGCCAGTTAGACTTGGAAGCAGCCGAGTGTAGGTCCAAGGCATGGGCCCCCAGTACATGGAGGACAAAGGCTTCCCAGTGGAAGCGGTACATAAGCTTCAGTAACTCGATCCTCAGACCAGCACTCCCCACAGATGCTCAACATATGTGTCGTTGGTACTCAACTATCCAAAATTACATCAGTGGAGTGATCTCATTGAATATGTAATATGGTTATGATGTCAAGTTTATCCGCTCTTCTTTTGAATTCATTATGATGCTAGCCGGGGTTCGCAGGGTCTTAGGTGATCCGGAACCAGTGCGCCCATCTTTCACATTGAAAGACATACTCAATATGTATAAGTTTGTTGACATGAGTCAAACTCGTGACAGAGTTTTATGGACTTGCCTGGCACTAAGCTTTAGAGGACTACTCAGGAAATGTAATATAGTCCCAGATTCTATCGCAGCTGTTGGAGTTCATCATCTCAGGCGCGGAGCAGTTAGTTTCACAGACTGGGGCATGGAGCTGGCCGTGTCTAGTTCTAAGACTATTCAGCATGGCCAGAGAGTACACAAGGTGCCAATCACTTATGCCCCCGGATCTCCTCTATGTGCTGCAAGTCTAGTCAGACGTCATTTGAATGAATTCCCCAGTTCTGACCCATCAGCTTCAGTTTTTGTACTTCCCAAGGATTCAGAACTGGTACCAGTCACATACGGTCAATTGTTGAAATTTCTGAAGAGGTTAATGATCTTAGCTGGTTTGCCTTCAGAACGTGCTGGCATGCACTCCCTCAGGAGAGCGGGAGCTCTATACATGTACCGAATGGGGCTCACATTGGAGGATATACGACAGGCCGGGGACTGGGCCAGTATGGCCGCTTTATTGTACCTGACTAAACCCTATCACACACGTATTGAAACAGACATGGTAGTGTCAAGCTGTTTGGGGAAAGAGTGGTCTATTTAGGATATGACTATCGAATAGGCATAATATATTTGCCATGTTTTTTTGAGAATATGAATTTTCTTTTTCATGATGTTTAATTATAATTATGTTATATTCCTTTACTTGGAGTTGCCGGTAGTTCTGTTAAACTGGCCATCACTGCGTTATTCCCTTGTCCCTCTCACCGTTAAGGATTAATGTAAGGGAACGATTATATTGTTACCGGTATTGATACTCAGGTGGAGCCACTGCTAACCACTACAGGTGTGTTACCTGTCAGGTGCTGACCTACATTGCTGCTACCAACCCTCATGCTGGAGGGTCTGGTGCTTGGTCGCAGCTGAGAAAATTCTCTTTTTCCTTTTTCTTTTTCTTTCTTTTGTTTTTGCAATAAATAGGCCGGTAGTTCTGTTAAACTGGCCCAAGTCCATCACTGCGTTATTCCCTTGTCCCTCTCATCGTAAAGGATTCATAAGGTATATCACCCCTTTAAGATCGACACTATGCATGAAATCTCTTTGTATCACACTGACCAATGGGCGCAATGCATTATTGCAGGTGCTGCCGATCCCACCTTTCCTACACAGTAGACTCTGCTTACACACTGCCTACTGCGTATCCAACTGATGAAGGTATTAAACACCACCATTCTGGCCTCTACAGTGCCTTTTTCTGAACATCAGCCGTTTATTATCAATGTAATATATATGATGATTATAGATGCACAAGTTGGCCTTTAAGTCAATGAGTGCATCCATAATCATCACACATTGCGTTTATACCACGGTCTGTATAGTATTATTTGAAATGCATCAGAATTCATTCTGCATTCGCTGATATACAAATATATCTCTCCCCGTTTGCTATGGTAGGAGTAGTATAGTATGTATTGGAACGGGACTATAACTAACTACAGGATATCACTCACTCGACCTGCAGCCAATGAGAGGGCTCCCTTTTGGCGGGAAATTCAAATGGTGGGTCACATGAACTAGAACCCCCATGGTGTGGCAGCAAAATGGACCAATCAGAGCCCTTCCTTTTGGCAAGAAATTTAAAATGGTCACGTGACCCTTACCCCCTGTGGTTTCCCGCCAAAATGGTGCCCTCTGATTGGCTGGCTGTTTAGGTCACATGACCTCTATTATGTAAATAAGGTCACGTGACCCTAATTTGAATGGACTAATCAGAGGTTAGCATTTTGGTGGGAAATTTGATATTTGGTCACGTGACCTTATTAGCATAAAGACGCGTGGTTTATTATGTAGATGAGAGTGTGACTTATAGTGAGATATTTTTTTATAGATAAAAAAGGGCAAGCTGAAAGCTTGCCAAAACAGAAAAAAAAAATATTGGGGGGCCCTTTGGGTGGGGAGGGTAGGGGAGGGGGGTCCTTGGGGTGGGGAGGGGGGCCCTTTGTGGTATTTTTGGGGGGTTTAAAATTTAACCAAAAGACCCGCCCCTTGAAACAGGGGCGGGTCTATTGGAAAAAAAATTTAAAAAACTTACATAATAAGGTAAGGAATACAACAGAAACCACATTACACATTTTCACTTTTTTTTCTTTCTTATAAATGTCATATTTTTATGTACACATTTCACTTTATTTGTTATTTTCATATTTTTCATTTCGTTCAGTTATAATGACAAGTCGGGGAATTCAAGTTGACACTCTCTACATAACATAGTTGAATATCGGAGAGGAATACGACAAAACTTACACATTGAGATGTGTACATTCAACTTTTGTTTCTCATAATTCAGACTGTATATGGTGTAATCTTGGTGTACAACTTTGGAGCAAGTGTCCTTTTGAAATGAAGGATAGTTGTAAGCCATATTTCCCATCCACATCTCATCGATATCACAAGTGGAATCCAGCAAAGAACTATACCAAGTACTCCATTCAGTTTGTCTGGACATGATACTTCTCAGTCGAGCAGCTTCTACACCGGGGTATAAAGGTGCTTTACTACACAACATTCAGTCAACACACTCTTGACAAAAGGAGTAGAATGTTTCCTTTGAGCAATGACACAGCTTTCTAAAGAAGTCTGAGTTCTCTTCTAGAACAGAAAACAATGTGTCGACCGACTCTAACGTATACCGTCTTTTCACGAAAGCACATGTGTTCTCGACATGAAATTGATATAACGCTATAGCTCTGTCTCTGGCGGTACTAGCCACTTTTTGAAATACATCTTTGAAACACACACTCAATGAATCGAATACATGATTAGAAACAAACACTTTATGAACACCTTGGTTTAAAACGGCGCCTTAAAGAACAACACATCTGATGCATCTATTAATTCCCAAGTGAAAATGGGATCGCAACTACACATTAAGTAAGCCGGTGGATGTAGTATATATCAAATTAATACAACAATGAAAGGGTATTATCTCACCGGCTTGTCTACTTTTATTATTTTTTTATATATATTTTTTTTTTCATTTTTTTTCATAATTTCAATGGACTCGTCGTTACACCGTCAGAATGTACGCGACGCTTCACATATAAGTAACTCAGACCCTTTTTCTCTATAGTGTAAGTGTGCATTTTGTTTTCTATTACATTGAAATTTGTGTAAACAGTATGGATAGTTTTTCGATTTTAAAGAACATCCAAGAAGTCTTTGGGTTCTTGAACGTTTTGTTTTTTCATGACACCTTTTGCACTCCATTTTTTTTTATTTTCTTTCACCTACCGAGTCTTTGTCATAGCAAATGTAAGTCTTGGAGTTAAGACTTAGAATTCCCTCACCCTCCCACTCGAATTTGAAAAGACCGGGAGTTCTTTTGTCGTGAACATAATGACTCTGACAGCAAGCAAGGGGGACCCATTCTTTCAAATCCACGGTTTTTGTTTTCACGAAAGCGTCTAAGTGATCATCACACACCGCTGTAGGAATCCAGTTTCACTTCTCGCTGAAGTAGGACTCTCTCAGGTCGGGTTTCACGAGTTCGTCCAAAGTTTTCCTGCTGAAAGCCATGTAAAGACTGTCGGGGTCCATTTGACAAGGAGCATAATTGCGCCGATTGATAAATTTATCCAGAAAGTCGAACGTGAACTCTAACATTTTCAACTTGGCGTACTGGTACACCATGAACCCTATTTGAAGAGGGAGGTTGTTCTTGACTGTTTTCGGTTGCAGTTTGACTTCAAAGAGATCTGGGGTCAACTCTGCACCCTTTTGAATCACCACGAATTGGTCAATAATTCGAAGTTTCGACCGCTAGAGTATTTAACTGTGGTGTGTTTTTCTTTGTTGCAAATTGTTTTACCGTACGCACTGTTCCCCATTAACTTGTAACAGTCTGAGAGAATTTGCTCCTCTGCATTTACGTCTCCATGTCTTCGCGCCGCGGTAACTTTGTCTGCGAAATTGCTGAAGGGTCATCTAGGAAAGTATTCTATCAATATGTGCACTTTGGTGACTATCAAACAGTGATCCAGATACCACTTAAGGAGAGGTGTTCCCACGTTTTCTTTGTTCGCAAAGTCTGACATGTGAGTTCCTATGTTGGATTTCGAAATGGTCATGTTCTTGAATATAGGAGTCATTTCCTTGAAGTATTCACGTAGGTGAGGCGGGCTGGTAATGTCCACCTGAACCAAACCGAACATTTTTCCATTTTTCACAGAGGATATAATGTCACGCTCTATCATGGGGTTTCGATGCACTTTCAAGTCGTTGATGCTCCAGTGTTGTTCGGAAGTCGTAACCTGCGGATCCTCACGTTTCATTTTTCTCCATTCACACTCCCATAAGACGATCAACTTGTAACCTATTGCTTTCAAGTAAGCGCTTACTCTAGCTGTTCTCTCACGTCTCTCGTTCCTGTCTGAAGCACACGAATATCTGCACGGTGGTATGCACTCATGAGTGTGGTACCAACACCCGTGAAATTGGAATACGGTATTAGAGGGTGGGTGAAACCCCTCTAGCGAATTTTTTCGGCAACCTAGAGACACCTCCCCTCTGTTGAAAGCGTGGCAAAGTTTCACGCGGCGGTGTGCTCCACGTAGCGTAGCCACTCTAAAGAGCTCTTAGACTGTCTTTGTCTGATTTTAGGTCTGAACTCGGTTTCTGGTTGTCTCACCACGTAATAACCTGTGCAGAGAGTTAGCGTCTACACCTAGGATGTGCTCGCACGTTCTCGCTTTTTTGCCGTACTTCTGTTCCCTTATCAGCGTGGTACCCTTTTCGTGAAATCTATGGAAAATTATGGAAGGTCCCCCGACCAGATCTTTTTTTATCAGAGAGTGGAGGTCAGAGTCAAACTGGTGAAAGGTTACAAACAGAGTTCCTGTGTCTTTTCAGTAAGAACTTAGTCGTGAAGGCCGACTTACACTGGGGACATTCGTAGATGCCGCCGTATTCATTGAAATCCGTCACGAGGGACACGTGTAGACCGTGTTTTGCAGACAGGTTAAGGTTGACTTTACCTCGGGTGGTCAAAGTTTTGAAAGGTGGTCTGATCAGGACAACACGGTTCTTCAGGTCCTGACCTCTCACTTTACGGGTGGTGTAAACCACTATTTGTACGTCGAACAAACTCTCTGACGTCGGTAAGTCACTCATCGTCACGCCTGGAAAGGATTCAGGTTTAGCAGTGGAATCGAACTGACCTAACAATTTCGAAGCGTGTTTGCAGGTCTTGTATAAGTGAAAGGATATGCAGCGAAAGACGCATAACTTGTCCTTGTCGGGAAAATCTAACACACCCCCTCTTTTTTTCAGCCGACCTGATTGGGTAACCCTCCCCCCTATGGGAAATTCTCTGGGCCCCACGTAACGGCAAACGTTCACATTGGTGGGAAAAAGAACTTTCCACTTGGTGTCAGAGTCGCAAAGTTTCTGTACTTCTTCGGAAGTGATAGTGTTTTTCATGAGAGAGAGGAAGTCTTCCAGAGTTTTTGAATTAGTTATGGTGGGGAGGGGTTGTAAAAGAGTCACGTTGTTTTGGGAGGCATTAAAGTAGCATAGTTTGTCTCTGTTTTCCATGTGTTGTAACATTGACCCTACTGACAAGCCCACTTTGTATCTGAATCTTTGCGCGATGTGAATCTGATGCATGGTATCTACAGCGTCATTCAACTCACCGGTTGGTAGTCTTAAGTTTGTTACGCTCACGCGAGCCCCATGCGCCCTGACTCCGGTTTGTATAGCTAGCCAATTTTGGGTGAACATTTCCTCGGTATAGCGCATATTATGGGAGGAATAGTCACGCTGTCCACAGATTCCCGTCGACAGGTGATTTTTTGCAATTTCCTTCGCCACACAGAGGACAAAATTTAGGAATAACATTACATCTTTCCATGTGTCATTTGTAATTGTACACCCTCTTGAAAATTTTGAAACACTTTTTACACATATGTGGGCAGATGAGGGGAAAGGGCCCTCCCTGCGAGATTTTAGTACTGGATTTGGCCACTAGGGGAACTACAAAGGCTAATAATGTGAGAAATAGACCAAAAATAGCTTTTATATACTTTTTTACACAGAAATAGGTGGTTTTCTAAAAAACGTTCTATTTTCTGGCACTTCCTGTATATTTAGAATGTAAACGGAATGTTTTGAATCCAAAACAAGGCCTAAATAAAAGGTTTCAGAGAAATGTGTTGCCATGGCAACCAAAATTTTATTCGAAATAGAAAAAATAATAATGTCAACTGATGGAATCATTCATAGAGATTTACATGCTGAAAAAAGCATAAAGATACCATTTTTAGATCCAAAGTTATGCCCAAATGTATGGAAAGGGATGGTCATTTTTAATTGATTATTTAAATTATTATGCTAATTAGATGCCTGATTTGATTTAAACAATGAATGATAGAGCTTATTGGCTGTATTGATACAGTCATGTCATTACATTTTCATAAAGCAATATCTCCAAGACTAGAAGGGCTGTGTACAAGTGTAATACCTCATTTTAAAGCTGATAAAATCAATTTTAAATTTCGTATTTAACCTCGGAGGACCCTTTCCCCTCATCTGTCCACATATATTGAACCATTTTCACTGAGTTACTTATACGTGAAGACAAACGAGGTCTCTGTTTATCTTACTTTCTACCTGTACACCTATGTACACGTCGTATCTACACAAAGTATGTATACACCTACACACAGTCTCATTCTAACCTAACGCTGCTAAGAAATTCAAGGATAATTTCCTTTTTGTCACCTAGTTCTTTTAGCCACTTGGGGGAAAAAGTCACACCGTCCTGTGTCGGGGTTTTCTGGGTACCTTTCTACCTGCGCAGGTGGATGACGTTCTTACCCTTGTAGTAGCCGACCGCTACATACGTCTCGTTTTCCTTGTCCAGGACGACGAACCATGTGTTGTGATTGGGTCGTCCTTGGGCAACCGCTCTGTCGCGTTTCCGTACCTCCTCTTGAACGTCAGCGATGGACGCTATTAGCTTGAGCAGTGCACTAGGGGTGAACTTTACTTCCCTGGTGGGTGTCGAGGTACCCTTTATGACGCTGTAGCTTTCCTTGGACAGTTTCACCCTCTTGATCCAGACCTCTAGCTTCAAACTGTCGACGAAGAACTCCAATTTGGGACTGTGTTGAAGTATTGGTAGTGGTGGTGGTAGTTCACTTTTCACTACCGATTTTTCCTTCTTGGATGCC